>OX422208.1:777368777-778699277 GCA_949130495.1 Sambucus nigra | reverse complement strand
CTGTAAGCTTTAACGATTGTAATGACGTAACGATAATAATGGAAGGGTTTGTATGAGGTCAAACGGTACTCGCGAGAGACCAGGCTTGGCAGGGCCTGGGAGAGCTTTCATGCTCTATCGAATGACCTCACTGTGGGAACTTTAGAGGGACCTGGTTTGGAGGATTGAGAAGTAAGGCACCGTTGGGGCTTGTCCTGACCATCTTAGATACACCTGGTAAAACACCGAAGGACCCTGACCGTGGAACCTCAAGCGGAGCAGCTTGGAGTTCTATCGGGCATTAAGTTATGGACCAAACAACCCTATACTTAATGTCACATCTACTATGGGTGATGTCACTAGCCATCTAAACGTTTGTCAGACATACACTTGAGTAAACCGCTGTGGTATTTGGGGCTGTCAGGTAGTTGGTGAACCACCTCTGCGACAACAAACCCCTGACACACAGTGGATAGGCAAAAGGCATGTCTTGGCATTTAATGTTTATGACGTGGAGACAACTAGTGCATCAGGCATTTAATGTTGTGACATAAAGTATGAGGGATGTCTTTCATACTCTTTAATGACTGAGTTGCCTCGGGGGTGGTGTGGGGGGCTATTTAAGGACCCCAACCACCTTTGAGGAGAGGATGATCTTTTTGGAGAATTAAGAAAAAGAGTCATTGCAAACTAAAGAGTTCACTAACTCACCATTGTCATTTATTGCGAAGCTTTTAATATTTGACAGAGATTCTTGAGGGAGTTTGGTGTGTTGCTACCTGCCTACCAGGATGTACCTAGGGTGCTTATTTTCCCTCTCCCTCTAGCTAAGTCACTTCTAAAGTTCATTATTATTCCCTGAGTCATACACGAGAGGCTTTGCGAGTTTAAACTGAGTCCATCTTCATTGAGTTTTGTGTGTGTGTTTCCTATAATTAGTCTAGGGTGTTGGCTAATTTAACCCGTGGTTACCATACTCAATAGGGGTTACGCCTCCACATATATAATCTAAAGTACCCTCTTACAGTAGGCGATTACTCGAAATGTAGCATTTTTTTTTACTTCGTCCACCAAGTCTAGGTCAAGTCTCCTCATCAGATCACTTTTGGGGGAGTCATAGTTGAGGACCCTATGACTTGGCAAACCTTTTTCAGTGGGGACTACCGCTTCCATTCTAATCACCAACATATAAGGAGTTTCACAGGCCGTTGTCCTCGGCGTGGTTTTATAGGCCCATAAAATGCTTCCTAACTCATTTATTTAGTTTCTCTTTGAATCATAATGCCTTTTCTTCAGCCCATTGAGCAGAGTTTTATTTGTTACTTCTATTTATCCATTGTACTGAGCATATTTTGGAGCAGAATGTAGCTTTTGGATATTGGATTGCACACAATAATCCTCAAATTCTTGATTATCGAACTGAGTTCCATGGTTTGTGATGAAAGCGTATGGCAAGACATATCTACATATGATATTCTTCCATATAAACTAATAAACCATCTCGTAAGAAATTTCAATAAGTGGTTAAGTTTTCCATCCACTTTGTGAAATAGTCAACAACTACAACGAAAGATTGAAATCGTCCTTTTATTCTTGGTAATGGGTTGACTAGATCAATTCCCCATAGTGTAAATGGCCATGAAAATGTGATCAGCGTTAAAGTAGCCCTGGTCATTTGTGGATGGCAACAAACTTTTGGAATTCGTCATATTTTCTAGCACATGATGAATAGTCTTCTTTTGTAGTTAGCCAGTAATATCCCTTCATAGCCATCTGTCGTATTAATAATCATCAAACTTAATGGGCTCTGCATGATCCTTCATAAACTTCTTTGATCAAATCATTTACTTCGGTGGGATGAACACGCTTAAGTAAAGAAGTAGTGAATCTCTTTTTATACAAGATGTTTCCTTCCAGTACGTAGCTGACTGCTTTGTACCTCAACTTCCATACCTCATTGGGATCTTCAGGCAATGATCCCTTGTCAATGTACTCCTTGATTAGGTCCATCCATGAGGGGCCCAAATTAATAATTATTAAGCGGACTTCTTATTTTTTAATGCTCATGTGTGCTAGGATTTCCATTGGAATGGTCCTCTTCAATTCTATCCTTTCACTAAATCAGCCTCCTCGCGTGGGTCTAAGGTTTTGATATGGTAGGTAGCAATAGGTTTCTTTACTTTTTTTTATCGGTTGAAGTGTAATAGTATTCTCTAGCTTTAATTTGATTTCCAGTAACAATGCCGAACCCATAATGAGTGGGGAACTTCAGGTATTGGTGGATTGTAGATGGTATTGCTTCAAACTTTTTCAAGCCAACCCTGTTAAGGATCATATTGTAGGTTGATCGAACGTTCTTGTCTAAGATAAAGAAATGAATACTTTCAGTCTTACTAGCTAGCAATGTGCCGATTAAAACTTCCAACTTGATGGTCCCTAGTGGATATACTTTTTCACCCAAAAAGCCTCTTAATGGCCTACGATGAGGTTCAAATATATTGTCACATAATCCCAAACTGTGAAAATAATTATAAAATTGATATCGACTGAACTGCTATTGTTAATTAGAATTCTAGCCACTCTTGCCTCATGTATTCTCATGGTGATGACCAAAGGATCATCATGTGGATAGAGTACTCCTGATAGTTCATTTTTAGAGAAACCAATCACCAACTTATCTTTGTTTACTTTCTATAGTCGACCATCAACATCGTCAGATTAATTAATTTGTCGAATATGGGAGCATGTTTTGGCTTCGTTTAAATAGTCTTTTCTTTCAGCTATTTTATCTCCACCACTAGCATCTTCTTTTGTAATAAAATGAGAGACAAAATATATCATTTTTACCTTAATTTCAGGCTCCCGATGTTTCTTTGGCAGATCTAGATCTTCTTCTGAATCATTATCTTGACTTCTTTTCTTGTTATCTCTTTTTTTACAAGGAGATTCTGATCGCATCCTAGATTCTCGTTCTTCTGACCCGTCAACGAACTTGGATAACTTGCCACTCTGGATTAAATTTTTAATATAATTTTTTAAGTCAATATAGTTGTTAGTCGTGTGCCTATTGTCCTTGTGAAGCTCACAGTACTTGGACTTGTCTCTCCTATTAAGAGGGGAATTCATCTTTTCGGGCCATTTGAGGTCCCTGCTCCCTCAAGTTTCCTCCAGGATGTAATACACACTAACAGTGAGAGGAGTGTATTCCTCATACTTCTTGGGTTTCTTTATTTTCTTATCTTTTTGCTCCTTCTTGTAGAAATTCATAGAATGGTCGGCCTTGGCACTTATAGTTTGCTTGGCAACCACGAATTCCTCGGTATTCATGGTATTTCCAGCTTTAGCCATTAGCTCAGTCATAATTTATGGGGATCTTTATCCAGCGCATAGTATAACTTCTTGAGGAGCAATATGCTCATCAAAGTAGTAATAATGGTCTTTTCTTCATAACCTACCATTTATAACTTTTCACTGTTAAAACGAGTTATTTACTCGGGTGTAGTCTCCTATGGTCGCTAATGTAAGTGAGTTACCCTCTTAATAGGTTTGTCCCCAAAGCAAAAGTTGTTGATGAATAGCTCGGCGAGCTCTCGGAAGCTAGATATTTACCCTCGAGGAAGGTTATTATACCAAATCTAGGTAGATCTAGTGATGGTACTTGAGAATGCTCGACAACGCATCTTATCTGTAACTGAATAAATATCAGCTACTACCTGGTATTGTTCAATATAGAGGATAGGGTCAGTTTTAGTGTTATGTTTGGGAGTGACAACATGTGGTTTAAATTTAGATAGTGTAGGGAAATCCACAATGGCTGAAATAAAAGGAGATCCATTTATAAAGCTCCTCTATAAGAGATTCTTAGACTTGGCTCTTTCTCCCAAACGGTCTTCCAATCATTGTACAAATCCTTTCCAAGGGTGATCTTCCAGATTAGTTTTAGCCGGGGTAGCTCTGGTAGTTATAACATGAGTGTGCGTTGAGCTCTCTTCCTGGGAAGTTTTCTCGGCACACATAGAAGCTCGTATACTAATCCTGGAACGAGTAGACCCTTCTTGGCCATATTTTGACCAGGAGGGTTCCTTTTAATAACGTTTACTTGCTCGAGGTCCCAAGCGATCGAAAGTAGAGGCTCTACTCAACCTCTCTAAGATGCTCGACCATTCTTGAGTGAGAGACCGACCATTATAGTAATTAGTGGTCTGAGTGAAGAGGTTACCCCTGGACGGTAGGAATGGTCTTGTGATGATCTGGAATATTTAGACCGACTTCTATCATTCTTAGGATTAGGATGTGGAGGTGGAATTTCCTTCCTATAGGATGGGGTAACTGTGGATTTATCTTAAATCATTTGAGTAGGTTATCGCGCGATTTCCTGTATCCCCTCATTCCCCTTGGTGATGTGGAGTAGAATTTGTTATAAATCTCTTATGCCAGGAGGAGTGGAAGGACTGAAAATGTTACCTCCAGTAAGACTGCCTTCCGGAATATCTGTCATACTTCAAGGGTACAAAAGACAGGTTATGAAAGACTCGAGTAAGAAACAACAATAACTTGTCATTCCCACAGACAATGCCAATCTGTTGATGCTTAAATTTGAATTATTAATCTTAGCCCTTAGTTACCAAATTTATCACCACTATAATAGAGTGTAAAAATATAAAGAAAGACACCAGAGATTTTTATGTGGTTCAGCTAAGGAATAAATCCTATATCCATAAAGCACTAGTATTTAGGGTTTTCTTGGTTACTAACCAAGGGTTTAGCATAAAGATAATATGTTCATGCATTGTCCCCCTCAGCTGGGGGAAATGATGTATTTATTATAGTAAGTGGAAACTCAAGAGGTGGACTGCTTTTACAGATTCAAGCATTTACACCTTTACACAATAAGATGTAGCTGTACGTCTTTCACGTGCATATGTATGGTGACTATTGAATATCCCATACGTGTCTGATGGTTCATATTCTTGGCTTTGGTCGGTCGGGCAGTCGACCGAAAGGTATCTGAGCCGACCAGTTCTTATCCAGTGTGGAAAATATTAGGATAATGATGACAGGTGTCATCGCTGTTTTAGCCTGGGTGGCCTAATATTGTTAGGCTACAACAAAGGGCCTTTGAGCATTAGTTGATTTAGGTTAGGACCTTCTCCTTCTTTAACAGTTGAAAAAATGGCTGGCACTGCTTGGATGACTTGAACATAAAATGGTTCAAAGATTCCAGCATCTCGATTAGCTTTTGAATCTCGTGTAGTGTCCTTGGAGGCTGAATGTTATTGATCACGACTATTTAGTGAGGGATTGCCTCAATCCCTACTTTATTGACTAAGTAGTCAAGGAAATTTCTTGATTGGACCCCAAAGGAGCATTTACTCACATTGAGCTGCATTTGGTAGTGCCTGAGAATTCTAAATGTCTTCGTCAAGTCATTTAGATGATCGACTTTACGCTTGACAAGTATATCGTCAATGTATACCTCCATTATTTCTCGTAACTGTTTCTTGAACATTTTGGTGACCAATCTTTGGTACACGGCTCTAGTATTTTTTAGGCCAAAAGGCATAACCTTGTAATAGTACAAGCCCAAGGGAGTGATAAATGAAGTCTTATATTAGTCGGGACCGAACAGTGGAATCTGGTGGTAGCCTGAGTAGGCATCCAGAAAGCTCATCTGCTCATGGGCTACTATGGCGTCGATCAACTGATCTATCTTCGGCAGAGAAAAAATATATTTGTTATAAGCCTTATAAAGGTTGGTGAAATCCACACATACTCTCCAATTGGCGTTGCTCTTTTATACCATCATAGGATTTGAGAACCACTTTACGAATTGAACTTGTCTAATGGACCTTGCCTTTACTTACCTCCTTTTCCACTGTCTTGGCCTATTCTAGGGCATTGTGGTGAGCCTTTTTTATGATCAATGAAAATATTGGGTCAGTGTGAAGTTAATGTAAGGTGACTCTGGGATCGATCCCAGGAATATCATATGGTTCCCATGCGAACACATCAAGGTTATTATTTTAAAAAAAAAAGTGACTAATTCCTTCCTTTCTTAGTCAGACAGTGTGGTGCTGATTAGAAATTTCCTTTCTGGTCGTCTCTCATCAAAATCTACTTCCTCAAGTATTTACATAACTCTATTGGCGGGGTCAACTCTTATCTCTTTTACCCCTGACCTGCCATTCTTTAGTTCTATCTGGATGGAGTGGTTCCATCATGAGATATTCGGGGATGACTTCCTTCTCTTTCTTATTTTCTTGCTTAGGCCTGATGGAAATAATGTAACACTTTCGAGAAATGAACTGATCGCCCCTAATCTCCATTATTCCCCGCTTTGTATTACATTTGAGTTTTTGATGGTAGGTTGAGGGTACTTCCCTCATGGTGTGCAGCCACCCTCTTTCGAGGATGGCATGGTAGGACGAGTTAATGTCAACCACTAGAAACTCAATGATTTTAAAGATGTTTCCTTCTCTTACAGGCAAAACTACCTTTCTCAACTATATGGTCATCTTTTTAGCAAAGCCGACCAGTGGGATGGTCTCTTTCTTCAAGTCTGTCACCTTTAGTTTGAGCTTGTGAAAAAACTTCAGATACATTACTTTAAAAGAGTTATTTTTACCCACTAGTAGCTTATCCACGTCTCAATTTTCAATCCCAAGAGTGATTACTAGTGCATTACGGTGTGGGGTCCTCACCCCAATTATATCGTCATCCATGAAGACTATGTGCTTTCTATAGTCCACGTCTTTTGGTTGCCTATGTTTGTCAGCTTGACTTTTGGCTGGATCAATCTGGAAGGCCTCTAATACTGTCATGACCTTCTTGAGTTCCATTCGAACTATGATGCCCTAGATCTTCTTGGAATTAGATGCCCCGTGATGGTTTAAGGTCACCGTTGGTGGAGACCTAATCAACTTTGTTTTCAATGTAATCGTTCAAATGCCCCACTTGGGCTAAATCCTCCAGATGGGATTTTAGGGCCTTACAATTATCTGTCTCATGTCCATTCTCCATGTTGTAGGCGCATCCGAGTGCAATGTTCCTCTTTCTCAAATAACCTCCCATCTTCTTCGATCACTTGAGTAATTATTGGTCCATGATTTTGCTCAGAATTTTATAAGTTGATTTCTTAAAAACTGTATTAATGGCCTGGAATGCATTGGGTGAGTCTGACTTATGCCCACTTCGGGCTCCTCCGTTCTGCTTTTTGTTTCCCCTCTTTGGGGTATTTTTCTTATCGTTTCCTTTGGTCGCCTTAGCGCAACCAGTTTCTCCCTAGATGAGGTTGACCACGTCTTCCACTTTGGCATACTTCTTAATACACGATATGAGATCGTCGATAGTGTTTGCCTCCTTCTTGGTGAAGGACTGGTGAAACATAGAGTTAGGGGAAAATCAATCTTGAATGATGCTATGACAACTTTCTCCAAGCAATCTTCAACCTTATTGAAGGTTTCCCATAAGCATTTGGCATATCCCCGTAATGTCTCATGTGGTTTCTTACTCATAGTGAGGAGAGAATCCATCTTCTTCGGATGCGAGTTGATGGTTATAAAGCGAGCCGTGAATGCCTATGCAAGGGACTTTGAGATTTGAATCGACCTATGGGGAAGCCTTTCGAATCACTTCTAGGCAACATTTCCTAGATTGAATGGGAATATTCAACTCATAAGAGCGTTGTTGTGGTTTTTATAGAGTCATCGCTTGCCTATATTAACGCATATGATCTATAGAGTCAGACTTTACATCGTATATCTTGAACCTTGGGGTTGTGGAATTCTTTAGGGGATCGTCCTCCTCAATTTCCCTTGAGAATGGGGAGTGCATTTGTGTGATGATGGCCCTTCTTTTAATCTCTTTTATGGATCTAGCCCCACGATGAGCTAGGTGTTGATCCATCTCTATTTGAACGATGCTTCGTATATCTTACTTATGTAATACCCCGTATTTTTATGCTATATTAATTTGGGGATTTATTAAATTTACTGTGAGTTAATTATTTAATAAAAATCCAAAAATTAATTATGTTATAATTATTAACGTGACGAGAGTTAGTAATTATTGGAAATTAATTATGTTATAATTATTAACGTGACGAGAGTTAGTAATTATGGGAAATTTGTTGAATATTACTAATGAGCAAAGTAATATGTAATATTGGTTATATTAAATGTCACGAGTGAATAAAATGACAATTTTGGAAATTTGAGTCGGGACACGTCGGTGTCGCGTCGGGACTAAACTTTAATAAATAAAAGTGAATATTTTATAAGTCGTTCGTATGGTCGTTTTCAGTGCGCCAACGTGTCCAGAAGGGTCGAAATAGTCAGAAAAGTGTACCCGGGGGTTTAGTTTGGGTCTCAGGGCGTTTTTAGGCCTAATTAGTACCCCGGGAGGGCGTTTTGGGCATTTCGCAATTATGGGTAATTAAACCCACGAAAATCAGTAACCTATATCAGCCATGTAGGTTAGTCAGCTAGGGTTAGAAAACACAAACACAAGAACGACCATAGGAGAGGAAGGAGAGAGCTCTCAAGGCAAAATTCAAGGCCCAAAATCCATCCGTTTGCACCGCCACCACCACCAACGCGTAGATCGCGCAACGGGCTACGCAAACACACCAAAATCATCTGCAAATCAGGACACCAAAAATCCCATGCAAGTGTTTATCTTGCTTATTTCGTTGGTGCATCTTTCATATTAGTGTAGGAGTAATTAAAATGAGTTTTTATGGAAGAAACCTAAGATATGAGTTAGGAAATTGCATGTAGTGATGAATAAATTGATAATTCTGGAAACCCTTGCCATGTAGAGGAATTACCCACGAAATTATGATGTTTACAAGAAGGAAATTTCTGAAAATACTTGTTAGAACCATGTTTAAGATAATTCTAGGGTTCTTGATAATTATAATAATTTTGGTTGGTTAATCCATGTATAATGATAAAATTCCTCATGCTTCACGTTGGAAATACCTAGTTAGATGATATAATGTTGGTAGTACAATTTTTGAGACGTTTGGGATTGAAAAATATGGATTTGGATGAAGAAATGTGTTAGAACCCGTAACTGCAATTCTGCGGAAATCGCAATACCTGCTTGATCGATCGATCGAGCCGAGAGCTTCGATCGATCGAGCCCCAGACCTCGATCGATCGACCCCTCCTGGCAGACTCCTATTTCCTTTTAAATGAGTTAAATTCAATTTATTGTGAGATAATTCTTGGGCATCCTTAATAAAATATTTTGGGAGATAGGGAAGACCAGTAGGACGTGTGAATAGATTTTGGGACCCTTGATGTCGGGTAAAGATTGTATTTTGGGATAATTACATAAGGGTCGGTGAATTTATGATTTAAAGAGAGAGACACGTAAGAGAGTTACTTTGGGTCAAATGTGTATACCTACTGAATTTTATACTTGAGAGGATAGAATCCATGAGCGTTATGTAGTAAGTGGAAAGGTTCCTTAAATTAAAGTAAGATGTGAATGGTTATACGTGATAACTAAAAAATGAGAAATAAATACAAATGTCGTAATTATGGGAATTGAGAATATACCCATTATTGATATGGTAATATTGGTACAGTTATATGATTATATGATTGTGTATGCATATACTATCTATGCGTGAAAATCATGCCCACGCTACTTGATATCCCTGAGGTTTCCGCGTTGGGACAGTCTTATCTCGATGGGACCTTTATGGGGGATATTGACTTGTACCCTAGAAGATAGATATCCTTGGTACAGGCTATCGGAATGATAGTTCGGACGGTCCTAAGAGATGCGGGTATGTGCTTTCCTCTTAGAGACTTGGAATCTATGCTTCGCCTCATATTGTTTGTGTGTAGATATCCTTGGTATAGGCTATCGCAGTGATAATTCAGACGGTCCTAAGAGACGCAGACATATGCCATCCTCTTAGAGACTTGGAATCTATGCTTCGCCTCAATATTGTTTGAGTATGTGTTAATACAGTTCGAGAGTGATTCCGAATTTGTATTCCCTTAGTACGAGTGATACGGGGATTGGATAGTAGAGTATGCCCGCACCATAGTTTTTATTTGGGGTGCTGTTATGATATATATATATATTTTACGAGTAGTTAATATATATATGAAATTCTGAAATCTGGAATTGCCTACTGTGATTTGATATGTAGGACATGGTTGATGACTCAAATTGTAAATACTTATTTGGAGAAAGTATAATATGACACTGGAAAACTTTATTGATTATTAATGTTAAAATTGAGAACATTGGTTACTAATTGAAATATTCATTTCAAACAATTGAATCGTTAAATTTTGAATCCTGCGAATAACCTAAGATAAGTCAATCATTGGGAAAGGATAGCGTGATATATGATGAGTTGGACCACTGGGAAGGTTAGTGCGATAGGTGTGAACATTAGAAGAGAGGTGAGAATTTCTCAAGAGAGTGTCGCACTAATATGTTGTTGCATTGGCCTGTATTAATTTAAATACTTGCTAAACAATTTTTAAATCATATACACTATCGGGCTCTGACCCGTTTTTTTTTTCTCTCTCTCTCTCTCTTGTATATATATGTATGTACTACGGGTGCCCAGCCACAGGGGCGTCTTGCTTAGGATCCCTTGGAAGAAACGAGCTGCAGCTTAGGTGGGAGTTGCAGGCCACTTGCTTAGACGATTTCATTTACTTGATTCCACTCCTATGATTATCAATTATTGGGGCATGTGTCGCCCTTTCCACTATTTATCTGTTCTGTAGGGATATTTGTATTTCAGTTATTTCTAGTACTGTTACTTTGGGATTTATTCAGCATGTATGTTTTACATTTAGTTTTAAATGTTGGGATTTTGGATGTTGAATGTTTAAAGTAATTGGATTATGTTCCAGGATAATTGTTGTATGATTCTTACATATTGAAAATGTGGTTAATAATTAAATAAATAAGTTTTTCTTTAAAAATACAATTTGGTTAGAAAGGTTAAAAATGGTTTTGACACTTAGCTTAATTAATTAGGGTGTTAATTTGGAAAAAATATTTTTATGACAGTGATGCTAAGAATGAACCAATTGTTCACCTTGATTTTAATTTAATAAAGAAGTGATCGCCCGGTATTTAATTAGGCGGGGTGTCACAGGTGGTATCAGAGCATCAGGTTCTAGTGTCCATAGGATCTGTACGGCTTATTTCGCTTTTGGCCTAACGTTTTTGCTATAGAGCCCTATTATAGGACGGTTGTATTCTTGCTTTCAAGTTTATGTCTTCAGCTATTTGAGATTTGTTAATGACTGTAGACTAATAAACTCCTTCACGTTTCAGATGCCTCCGAGACGTGCACCGAGGGATAGGCGTGCCCAGGCCGAGCAGCCAGCAGCTCCGGCACCAGGCACTATGAATGCTAATGAAGTAGCTGCCATTGTTACTCAGGCGGTGAATGCCGCGCTAGCGGTGGTTCAGTAGGCTCCACCCCAGATTCAGGCAGTGGCGCCAGTACCAGCACAGCTTCCATCTGCATGGGAGAGGGTTAGGGATGCTTTTCAGAAGGCACATCCCCCTGAGTTCTCTGGTAGCTCAGATATCGTCACAGTCAGCCAATGGAAGAAAGACATCCAGCGGCATCTTCGTATGTATGAGTGTACCAACGTGCAAAAACAGTTGTTGGCTTCCTTTAAGATGGTGGAGGCCGCTTTACAGTGGTGGGAGTCCACTACCACATTGGAGGAGAGGGACACGATCCCTATTCAGTTGTTCTGGGAGCGGTTTGACCGCAAGTATTTTCCACCCGCCGTGCAGACTGAGATGAGGTGGAAATTACTGAATTTGAAGCAGGAGAATTCTACCGTAGCTGAATATGAGGAGGAATTCACGAAACTTCTCACCATCGTGCCAGATGAGGCACCCACTGAGGGCAAGAAGATTATGTTGTTTGTGGACGGGTTAGCTTGGGGGATCCGTCAGCATCTTATTGGGAATCTATCTCTGAGTACTTTTACTGATGTACTCAATGCTGCGTTACTACATTGCCAGGATCACCCCTTCCATATGCAGGGAAGCAAGAGGGCAGGGCCGGGGGTAATAGTGCTAATGGGGCACCATCTCATGGACAAACTCGTCAGCACGAGCAGAGTTCCCATCAGGGGGACCCTGCTAAGCGATTTCATTCAGGTGATACCAGGCAGGGATTTGGGGGTTATAGGCAGGGTCAGCAGGGCCAGCCTAATCATCAGGGCCAGCAAGGCCAACACCGACAGCAGGGTCAGTAGCAGGGCCAGCTGGGCCAGTGGCGAGGAGGTAACGGCCAGCAGGGCCGTGGTCAACCAGGTCAGAGGGGAGGCAACTTCAAAGGGCGATGTTTTGGGTGTGGTAGACACGGCCATAGGCGTCAGGATTGTCCGGAGGGAGATAGGGCCCCACAGCAGCAGGGTGCCCGTAATGAGCCACAGAGACCACTTTTTTCGGCTGCACTCCCAGCTCCAGCCCAGGTGCCAGCCCTACCAGCCGTTCCAGCATCTCCAGTGCAGTAGGAACAGTTACAGTACGGACGTGTCTATAATGTCCACCAGGCAGCAACTCCACAGGCACCACCCGCGATTGAGGGTATGTTTCCTATCCATGGTACTATGGGTCGGGTTTTGTTTGATACTGGGGCGACTCATTATTTTATAGCTACGCATTTTGCGAAGGCCTTAGGGTTGTTAGCCACAGCAGAGAGCACAGTGACGTGTGTAGACTCACCACTGGGGAGTGGGTCACTTATCTTCTTTATATGCCGAGGAGTGGGGGTAGAGATTGATAGTTTGGTGTTACCTGCAGACATGTTAGTCTTAGATATGCATGAGCATGATGTTATTATTGGTATGGATTGGCTCGCAGCTTATAGAGCCATGATTGATTGCTTCGGTGGGAGCATTGTTTTTGCCATTCCGGGGCAAGAGATGTTTGTAGTGGCGATGCCTCGCCCAGAGGGAGGTTCGACCGCTCATTTATATTATATAGAGGAGGATACCTCTAAGGAGGTTGTGATTCCGTTAGACTCGATTCCAGTTGTTCGTGAGTATTCCGATGTGTTTCAGTAAATATTAGGCCTACCCCCCATTCGAGAGATAGACTTTGTTATAGATTTATTGCCAGATACTAAACCTATAGCACGCGCTCCATACCGTATGGCTCCGGCGGAGATGCGAGAGTTACGAGATCAGATAGAGCAGCTGTTAGGTCAGGGCTTCATTCGCAGGAGTACCTCCATTGGGGCGCTCCAGTTCTGTTTGTGAAGAATAGAGATGGTTCACTGAGGTTGTGTGTGGACTACCGCGAGTTGAACAAGGTCACGATACGAAATAAGTATCCGTTGCCTCGAATCGATGATCTGTTCGACCAACTGAGGGGAGCGACTTTCTTTTCGAAGATAGATCTGAGGTCGGGGTACCATCAGCTACGTATTAGAGAGCAGGATGTTTCAAAGACTGCCTTCTTGACGAGATATGGGTCTTATGAGTTCAGAGTGATGCCATTTGGTCTCACAAATGCTCTAGCCGTATTCATGAACTTAATGAACCGAGTATTCAGATAGTTCTTAGATCAGTTTGTCATCGTCTTCATAGATGACATTTTGATATATTCACACTCCGAGGAGGAGCATGCCGAGCACTTGAGGCAGGTTCTTCAGACTTTACGAGAGCATCAGTTGTATGCTAAGTACGAGAAGTGTGGATTCTGGTTGCGAGAAGTACAGTTCTTGGGCCATGTTGTTTCTGAGCAGGGGATTGCAGTTGACCCGAGTAAAGTGTCAGCGGTGAGGGAATGGGGACAGCCCACGACACCGACGGAAGTGCGTAGTTTCTTGGGGTTAGCCGGATACTACAGGAGATTCATTCGGGGATTCTCCAAAATAGCGGGTCCATTGACGAACCTGACTCGTAAAGGGGTACCATATGTTTGGGATGACGCTTGTCAGTTGGCTTTCGACGAGCTGAAAGACAAGCTTACTTCAGCGCCAGTCCTTGCTTTACCGAAGCCGGGTGCGGAATACCTGGTTTACACCGATGCCTCTTTACGGGGACTTGGGGGAGTACTTCAGCAGGAGGAGAAGGATATAGCTTTTGCCTCCCGGAAGCTTAAGCCGCATGAGAAGAAGTACCCCACCCACGACCTGGAGTTAGCAGCGGTCGTCTTTGCATTGAGGATATGGAGGCACTACTTATTGGGGGAGAAATTCCGCTTGTTCACAGACCACAAGTCACTGCAGTACCTATTCACTCAACGAGAGCTGAATATGCGACAGTGCAGGTGGTTAGAGTTTGTGAAGGACTATCAGTTTGACATACAGTATCATCCGGGGAAGGCCAACATAATTGCTGATGCGTTGAGCCGTAGACCGGTAAACGAGGTAGCGGACGTCTGGAAAGCGAAGTGGGAGGAGTTAGGCCACCAAGACGCAGTAGCCCGTTCCTTCATATCTGTTATGACAGTCACACCCGAGATTGTTATGAGGGTAATACAGGCCCAAACCACAGACCCGTTTTGTCAGGAGCAGATTGTACGACTTTTGGCTGAGGGTGCTGAGTCCTACTCTGTTAGTTCTGATGGGGGTTTGAGGTTTAATGGAAGGTTAGTGGTTCCAGAAGGGGCAGAATTACGTCAAGCAGTGATGACCCAGTCTCACGGGTCCCGATTTACGGTACATCCTGGAGGAGATAAGATGTACTAGGATATGAGGAGGCAATACTGGTGGAGTGGGAAGAAGAAGGACATTGCTGAGTTCGTGTCCAAATGTTCTACCTGCCAGCTGGTGAAGGTGGACCATCAGAAACCGTCAGGATTGCTTCAGCCATTGGAAGTACCCGCGTGGAAATGGGAGAGTATTTCCATGGATTTTATTACAGGGTTGCCTACATCACAGCAGGGCCACGATTCTATCTGGGTGATTGTAGACCGTTTGACCAAGGTGGCTCATTTTCTGTCGGTGCGGACAGACTATACCACGGGTCAGTATGCTCAGTTGTTCATTGCTGAGGTTGTCAGATTACATGTTGTGCCCCTGAATATTGTGTCAGATAGAGACAAGATTTTCGTCTCACGTTTCTGGAAAAACTTTCAGGAGGCTATGGGTACTGAGTTGAGGTTGAGTTCAGCTTACCACCCACAGACAGAGCATACTAATCAGATGCTAGAGGATATGCTACGCATGTGTGTTCTTGATTTTGGAGGAGGTTGGGAGCCACATCTTCCACTGGTAGAGTTTGCTTATAATAACTCTTATCAGTTTACGATTGGTATGGCTCCATTTGAGGCTTTGTATGGCAGGCCTTGTCGTTCTCCAACTTGTTGGTTCGAGGTGGGGGATAACAAGTTGATAGGACCAGAGGTGATTCAGGAAACCTCCGCGAGGATTGAGATGATTAGGAGTCACATTCGAGTAGCCCAGGACAGGCAGAAGAGCTACGCCGATGCGAAACGATTCTTCCGGGAGTTTAATGTGGGGGACCAAGTGTTACTGCGTGTATCTCCTATGAAAGGAGTGATGAGGTTCGGGAAGAAAGGGAAATTGGCCCCGAGGTACATGGGACCATTTCCCATCATCGAGAGGATTGGGCCGGTAGCATACAGATTGGGACTACCAGAGCATTTACATCGCATTCATGATGTATTCCACATCTCGTCATTGATACGGTATCTTCGGGATGATATCGCCCATACTCACATTGCGATAGATGAGATAGACTTACAGCCTGACAGCTCTTATGAGGAGAGACCGGTGGCTATCCTAGACTATAGTGAGAGGAGATTGAGGTCGAAGATAGTTCCACTTGTGCGAGTCTAGTGGGAACATCATAATATGGAGGAATCCACTTGGGAGCGCGAGGCCGATATGCGTGAGATATCCAGATTTGTTCTTACCAGGTATGCCTTGTTTTTCGAATTTCGGGACGAAATTCCGTTATTAGGGGGGAAGTATGTAATACCCCGTATCTTTATGCTATATTAATTTGGGGATTTATTAAATTTAATGTGAGTTAATTATTTAATAAAAATTCGGAAATTAATTATGTTATAATTATTAACGTGACGAGAGTTAGTAATTATCGGAAATTAATTATGTTATAATTATTAACGTGATGAGAGTTAGTAATTATGGGAAATTTGTTGAATATTACTAATGAGCAAAGTAATATGTAATATTGGTTATATTGAATGTCACGAGTGAATAAAATGACAATTTTAGAAATTTGAGTCGGGACGCGCCCGTGTCGCGTCGGGACTAAACTTTGATAAATAAAAGTGAATATTTTATAAGTCGTTCGTATGGGAGTTTTGAGTGCGCCAACGCGTCCGGAAGGGCCGTGATAGTCAGAAAAGTGTACCCGGAGGTTTAGTTTGGGTCTCGGGGCGTTTTTAGGCCTAATTAGTACCCCGGGAGGGCGTTTTGGACATTTCGCAATTATGGGTAATTAAACCCACGAAAATCAGTAACCTATATCAGCCATTTAGGTTAGTCAACTAGGGTTAGAAAACACAAACACAAGAACGGCCATAGGAGAGGAAGGAGAGAACTCTCAAGGCAAAATTCAAGGCCCAAAATCCATCCGTTTGCACCGCCACCATCACCAACGCGTAGATCGCGCAACGGGCTACGCAACCACACCAAAATCATCTGCAAATCAGAACACCACAAATCCCTGGCAAGTGTTTATCTTGCTTATTTCGTTGGTGTATCTTTCATATTAGTGTAGGAGTAATTAGAATGAGTTTTTATGGAAGAAACCTAAGATATGAGTTAGGAAATTGCATGTAGTGATGAATAAATTGATAATT
Organism: Sambucus nigra; assembly: GCA_949130495.1. Lineage (NCBI taxonomy): Eukaryota > Viridiplantae > Streptophyta > Magnoliopsida > Dipsacales > Adoxaceae > Sambucus > Sambucus nigra. The sequence goes on along the minus strand of OX422208.1, from coordinate 778,682,483 downwards.
CTGGAAACCCTTGCCATGTAGAGGAATTACCCACGAAATTATGATGTTTACAAGAAGGAAATTTCTGAAAATACTTGTTAGAACCATGTTTAAGAGAATTCTAGGGTTCTTGATAATTATAATAATTTTGGTTGGTTAATCCATGTATAATAATAAAATTCCTCATGCTTCACGTTGGAAATACCTAGTAGGATGATATAATGTTGGTAGTACAATTTTTGAGACGTTTGGGATTGAAAAATATGGATTTGGATGAAGAAATGTGTTAGAACCCGTAACTGCAATTCTGCAGAAATCGCAATACCTGCTTGATCGATTGATCGAGCCCACAGCTTCGATCGATCGAAGGTTCGATCGATCGAGCCCCAGACCTCGATCGATCGACCCTCCTGGCAGACTCCTATTTCCTTTTAAATGAGTTAAAATTAATTTATTGTAAGATAATTCTTGGTCATCCTTAATAAAATGTTTTGGGAGATAGGGAAGACCAGTAGGACGTGTGAATAGATTTTGGGACCCTTGATGTCGGGCAAAGATTGTATTTTGGGATAATTACATAAGGGTCGGTGAATTTATGATTTAAAGAGAGAGACACGTAAGAGAGTTACTTTGGGTCAAATGTGTATACCTACTGAATTTTATACTTGAGAGGATAGAATCCATGAGCGTTATGTAGTAAGTGGAAAGGTTCCTTAAATTAAAGTAAGATGTGAATGGTCATACGTGATAACTAAATAATGAGAAATAAATACAAATGTCGTAATTATGGGAATTGAGAATATACCCATTATTGATATGGTAATATTGGTATAGTTATATGATTATATGATTGTGTATGCATATACTATCTATGTGTGAAAATCATGCCCACGCTACTTGCTATCCCTGAGGTTTCCGCGTTGGGACAGTCTTATCTCGATGGGACCTTTATGGGGGATATTGACTTGTACCCTAGAAGATAGATATCCTTGGTACAGGCTATCAGAATGATAGTTCGGACGGTCCTAAGAGATGCGGGTATGTGCTTTCCTCTTAGAGACTTGGAATCTATGCTTCGCCTCATATTGTTTGTGTGTAGATATCCTTGGTACAGGCTATCGCAGTGATAGTTCAGATGGTCCTAAGAGACGCATACATATGCCATCCTCTTAGAGACTTGGAATCTATGCTTCGCCTCAATATTGTTTGAGTATGTGTTAATACAGTTCGAGAGTGATTCTGAATTTGTATCCCCTTAGTACGAGTGATACGGGGATTTAATAGTAGAGTATGCCCGCACCATAGTTTTTATTTGGGGTGCTGTTATGATATATATATATTTTACGAGTAGTTAATATATATATGAAGTTCTGAAATCTGGAATTGCCTACTGTGATTTGATATGTAGGTCATGGTTGATGACTCAAATTGTAAATACTTATTTGGAGAAAGTATAATATGACACTGGAAAACTTTATTGATTATTAAAGTTAAAATTGAGAACTTTGGTTGCTAATTGAAATATTCTTTTCAAACAATTGAATCGTTAAATTTTGAATCCTGCGAATAACCTAAGATAAGTCAATCATTGGGAAAGGATAGCGTGATATGTGATGAGTTGGACCACTGGGAAGGTTAGTGCAATAGGTGTGCACATTAGAAGAGAGGTGAGAATTTCTCAAGAGAGTGTCGCACTAATATGTTGTTGCATTGGCCTGTATCAATTTAAATACTTGCTAAACAATTTTTAAATCATATACACTATCGGGCTCTGACCCGTTTTTTTCTCTCTCTCTCTCTCTCTTGTATATATATGTATGTACTACAGGTGCCCAGTCACAGGGGCGTCTTACTTAGGATCCCTTGGAAGAAACGAGCTGCAGCTTAGGTGGGAGTTGCAGGCCACTTGCTTAGACGATTTCATTTACTTGATTCCACTCCTATGATTCTCAGTTATTGGGGCATGTGTCGCCCTTTCCACTATTTATCTGTTCTATTGGGACATTTTTATTTCGGTTATTTCTAATACTATTACTTTGGGATTTATTCAGCATGTATGTTTTACATTTAGTTTTAAATGTTGGGATTTTGGATGTTGAATGTTTAAAGTAATTGGATTATGTTCCAGGATAATTGTTGTGTGATTCTTACTTATTGAAAATGTGGTTAATAATTAAATAAATAAGTTTTTCTTTAAAAATACAATTTGGTTAGAAAGGTTAAAAATGGTTTTGACACTTAGCTTAATTAATTAGGGTGTTAATTTGGAAAAATTTAGTTTTACGACAGTGATGCTAAGAATGAACCAACTGTTCACCTTGATTTTAATTTAATAAAGGAGTGATCGCCCGGTATTTAATTAGGCGGGGTGTCACAACTTATAACGTTCTTCATCCCAATTTCATCTTGTCAGATGACTCCCATGCTCTGAACAATCCTACTCACAACTAATACTCCTTCCTCGTCTGTGAGTTCTGCTCGCCTGAGGACTAGGTGTCCGACCACGACATTTGTAGTTTCATTCACGGAGTTCTTTCTCTATCTTCTCCAATCATCGCTCGAGACATATATTCTCTTCTATGAATTGTTACCTTTTTCCTTATGTCATAATATATGTGTATTGTTTTATTAAATGCCAAAGAGAAAATATTGTATACCAAAGAAAAAAAATCCTACATAAACTGATTCTCTATTCTTATGTCATATGGTATATGCATTTTGTGATAATATGCCACAAATGAAACCAATAATTATATAATTTATTACAAACTAAACAAAAATTCAATCAACGAACAAGCTTTCATTTATGTTAATACCCTAAATTAATTAATTTTTTTCATATTCATTTTATTATTATTCTTATTATTAGTGTTGTTTAATCTATTAACTAAATACATAAACATATTAAGACCATTTAATATCAAATATATCCATCCAACGTGTATTATACGTGCAGTGCAAGTGAGTGCATACTAGTAACATATAAATACGTGTAAAGACATTTGTAACACATACGTCAAATAATTTAATTAACTGAATACTAATTAAACTTTCTTTCCAAAGGAAAAAATATTAATTTCACTTAATGCAATGCATTATGAATTTATTTAGTATTCCACGATAAAAAATCAATTTTAAAGAATTGCTATTAAGTGTATTAACAAAGTAACATTATATATAAACAAACTCTTGAACTACCGTCAATTGTATATTCTTTATAATTAATTTTAACACAAGCCACAGGTTTGATATATTTAAAGATATATTTTCTCTTCAAAAATTACATACAAAATGACACATATGTTTTATCTCAGTGATAAATTGCTAATTAAGATATTTGCAATTTTTTTAATTGTTGATATCTTAATGGCATTTGTTGTTTACAAAAAAAAAATATGGATATATGTTTACATGATGATACACTGGATGAAATTTACATGGGAGATATACCCATTAAATTTTTTGAATATAGTGTCTTGTTGAAAAAATGATTTCGTACTAGGTATATCAAGCCTTCAAATGACATCAAATATATTTATGCTATGTTTAGGTTTATGAAATAAGGAGCTATTGGGCCATCATAGTTTTTACTCAAAGATTTGGGTGCTAGTGGAGATATAAATGCTTGTAATATTTCTATCCACACTCTATATTAGCAGAGGATAAGAAATTTGCAATAAAATTTTGAGAGATGGTTTTTGAGAGGGACTGGGCTTTTTGGAAGGAATCATTTAGGCGTTTTGAAGTGATAGCAAGAAATTCAAGGTTTTACGGCCATTATGCTCAATATGAGTCTATTTGTAAGATACATTATAATTTTAGGAGAATATTCTCTATGGAAGAGTATGAACAATTAGATTATACTAATTGAAAAATTGATATAATCCTTATGAGGACCATTTTTTTAAATATAAGATTGAAATTATAATGCTTAACTGGTATTATATTTTTCAGTTTAAAAATGGTGCCCTATGATGAATATAACTAAAAGCAATGTTCATCTTGCAATGCGAAATAGGTGTGTTTCGCAAAGAGAATTCAATATTGAGAATTCGCAGTGCGAAATATACCCATTTCACATTGTGAGATATGTATTACGCAGTACGTTTCGCAATGCGAATTTATAAAATAACCAAGTGCGATATTTTATAAAAATATTGAAGTTTTTTGTTCTTTTGCAATATGAACTCTGACGAGGACTATGACCACCAAATGAAATAAATATATTAATAGTTTTCTTTCACAAATAATATTACAAAATAAATAAATGATAACAAGGACTATTAGAAGAGAAGGACAAATATATATTAATGATTCAATTTCACATAAAAAATTTAAAAATAAAAGAAATAATTATTATTTTACATTATTATATGACAATTACATTTGTAATCATATATTTTCAACTAAAAACAAAAAAATAACTAACAATACAATTACCGAGCACTTTGTTTGTTATCTGTTTGCAAAAGAAAAAAAATAATTCACGAAGTCTTTGTGTTGGATTTGATTAAAATCAATTGTTCGTTTAATGTTGACATTGTTATTTATTAATATCAAAAGAAAATTAACATTCTACAATAGATGAACACGATTTATAACAAAATGAGAATGTATAAAAAAATTACATTTCAATCTGCAAATATAACATGCAGATATTTGTGTGAAGATGTTAATGATGAGAAATTTTTGTTGAAATAACAATGAAGAAGTTTTTTTGTTGATTTGAACGTTTCTTATTTTTTAAATTCAATAAACGTGGGGATAACATAATTTTTTTTTATGTCTTTAACGACATCAAAACTTAATGTCGTCCAATCAAAATGGTTCCCTTATTTTCTTAATAAGTGGTGTTCTCTTACTTCATTTAATGTGAAACAAAGCACTTTTGCAACATTTATATATAAAAAAGGACATTTTTATTTAACCTTTACACCAAAAGTACTTAATAAATGAAAACTGTAAGGACATATTTTATAAGTCCTGTTTACATTAGAGTATGTCGTATACCGCTATAACTGTCGAAGAATTATTCAAGATCATTCAAGCATCAAAGCGGATCCGAATATCAAAGTTCTTCGTCAAAGGAGCTTCTGCAAGACGAATTTGGTAAAGATTATATTTTATTCCATAATTATTCACTGAGGATATTGGGATATTTTTCACAAAATATTTAACTATTGGAGCGGAACTTTGAATGTTTTCGTCAAAAATATAATTTTCAGAGTTTTTGAGGTGGCGCATTTAACGAGAAAAAGAAAAAGAAAAAGAAAAAGAAAAATATTGAATTTTATCCATTTCGTTTGAACGACACCGTATGTCGTTCAAACGACATGGCATGTCGAGCGAAGTACACGTTGTCGTTCAAACTACACTGCATTTCGTTCAAACGAGATGCTATCTCGTTTGAGTGACCTGCCGCCTTAAAGTTTTTATAAATAGGAATTTTCAACTCAATTTTTCGTAGGAAGTCTTTCTCGTTTTTCATTTTGCAAACACTGCTAAATCAGCAGAACACTTTTGGCTTCTTCTTTATTTTCAATTCACAAAAATCCCATTTGCTGTGGTGAATTATTTTGGAACCAAAGAACATACATCTTGTTCAAAGTTTGCTCTTATAGGGAGGGTAACCTACTGTTGATCTAGGTACCACTTGAGGGAGGTACTTGGTTGATTGACTGCGTGTCATTAGGGAGTGTTGCGGTATTCCTGCGCTAAAGATAAGATTGCAGTTCTTGTGGTATAGCTGCGTGTGAACCACTGCTGACGACACCGATTCGTGTGTCAAATGTATTTCATTGTAATCCGTGTAAGTTGTGATTTACAAATTATAGTGAAATAAAAGGTTTTGTCCTTCGGGAATTTTTCCTGATATTGGTTTCCTTTGCATGCTTATTGATTTTTTGTTATCAAATCAACTAGTTGCATGTGTTAGGGTTTAACTAAAATTTGAGTCAATTAAAATTGAATTTATTTGAGAAGTCGCATTATTCCGCTGTAGCGCACTTTCTTACAAAAATAATTATTTTTTAATTTTCTTTACTGTTTTTCTTGAAAAAATAGTACAATATTTTTAATATAAAAAAAGTCCAATAAAAAAATATAAATACATTATAAATAAATATATCTAATAAAATATATGTTAACATTATATTTGTTAAAATACAGTAGGATAAGACACAAAATCGTATATTTTTACTTAATAGAAACTAATTAAAAAATTACACAATATGATTATGAATCATTTATTTTTTAACTACCGCGATCATGACTCAAATAAAACGTGACATGGCATTGAGTCGTATTTTTTTTAATATCGTTGGCTCGGGGCAGTTTTTACTATTTTAAAAATAACTTTTTCACTATCTTAAAAAAAATGGTCCGTGCCAACGTTATGTATAGGCGGTCCAACAACCTATACATAACGCTGACGTGGACCGTTTTTCATAAATACCACACAAAACACTCAACTAAAAAATAGTCTTTCTACTATTTTAGAAGAAATGGTCAGCGCCAGTGACATGTATAGGTGGTCCGACAACCTATACATAATGTTAGCACAGACCATTTTTTTAAAGACCACACAAAAAAACTCAACTAAAAATAATCTTTCTATTATTTCAGAACAAATGGTCAGCGCCAACGTTATGCATAGGTTATCGAACCTCCTATACATACCGTTGGTGTGAACCATTTTTTGTTAAATTGTAAAAAAATATTTTACTATTATTTTTACTATTTAAAAAAAATGGTTCGCACCAGTGGTCCGACAAGCTATACTTAATGCTGGCGCGAACCATTTTTTCTAAAATAGTAGAAAGATTATTTTTTAGTTGAGTTTTTATGTGTGGTATTTTAAAAAAACGGCACAGCATTATATATAGTATAAAATCCCGGATTTTATGTAAACTCGAGATTATGCGGAAGCGTAAAGATGGTTCAACTAAATTTTAATTTTCTTACACAAATTAAAATTACACCAAGTGAAGTAAGATTAATCAATTAATATATTCACTTAAACCAATTCATTAATCCAAGTCCTAGAATTTGCCTTAGTCATAATTATCAATATTAACAAAGTTCGGCGAAACCAATTTTAGCAAATGACTTGAATTAAACAACTTTACCCAATATTTAATTAAAGTCCAAATTAAATTGAGTGTGATGATTTAAACCGAATTTTATCTTGAATTATCCTACGCATGCGTTCTAAATAAATTATGCAAGATAAAATAAACCAATCACACTACGTCGCGATGTACGAGGAAAAACCCAAGACGGAAAACAACCTGGGATGGCCCTAGCCACAAATCCACTAAATACGGAATTACAATTACAAGACAGATAGACTTATAACGCACGACTCGATCCCTCTCAAGCCTCAACGCTTCTTCTTGTAGAAACCTCTTCCTAGCGAATAACCTTGGAACACCACCGCGGTCTCGGAATCCACCGATAGGACTTTATATGGTCACCGTCACCCGAGCATGGAGCCTTTCTCCGTGTGGGTAAATTAACATAGAAACACTTCTTCTTTCTTTGTGGGTGGTGGAAGCAAAACCCAAAACTTCTCTTTAATTCGGTGTATAGAAAACCGGTGCCAAACTCCAAGCAATTGATAAGTATATAAGAACTTGGAATAAACTCATTTGGGTGTAAACACTAGAGTGATGGATATTTTTCTCTAAAAATCTGACTCAAAACATGAACATTTTCCTTAAAACAATTTGCTCTCAAACTCTCTCTAAGAGATGAAAATGGTATGGAAAAGTTAGATTGGAAAATGTTGTTCCCGCACATAATAAAGTCTGAAAAAGTTGGTTAAAAACCAAGTGGGGAAGTGGGTGCAAAACTGCCAAAAACTGTTCCCGCCTGGCATCTCGTTCGAACGACATTTCGTTCGAACGAAATCTCGTTCGAACGAGACTTCTAACGACGTTCCAGATTGAACTCGTTAGAATCTCGTTGGATATCTCGTTCGAACCGAAGGTTCGTTCGAACGACATATCGAACGACATGTCATAGGCCTATACTGGAACCTCGTTGGCAAACTCGTTCGAACGACATCTGGTTCGAACGAAAAAACTCTTTCGAACGACATATCTAATGAACCACCAGAAAGCTTGAAAAATTCATTTTTAGCCTAGAAAACTTTATAAACATTTAATTAAAGTTTTAATTAATTCTTTCTTAAAACAAAACGCAGTTTTTATAAAACCTAACACCCAATAAACTTTGTTCCAAGCTCCTATATATATAATTGCATTCATACTTTGGGAGCATGGAACTATGGTTGATAACGTAGAAACGAGGCACGCAAACCGGCATATTTGATGAAGCTTTATATTCTTTGCCGCTACGTCTTCAATAAACACTTCATAGGCTTGAGAGTATTACAATTACATACTATCCTATGAATAAATGTTTTTGTCCGGAATTGAGCCAACACTATTTTAATTTCCTTAAAAACAATTTGCTCTCAAACTCTCTCTAAGAGATGAAAATGGTATGGAAAAGTTAGATTGTAAAATGTTGTTCCTGCACATAATAAAGTCTGAAGAAGTTGGTTAAAAACCAAGTGGGGAAGTGGGTGCAAAACTGCCAAAAACTGTTCCCGCCTGGCATCTCGTTCGAACGACATTTCGTTCGAACAAAATCTCATTCGAACGAGACTTCTAACGACGTTCCAGATTGAACTCGTTAGAATCTCGTTGGATATCTCGTTCGAACCGAAGGTTCGTTCGAACGACATATCGAACGACATGTCATAGGCCTATACTGGAACCTCGTTGGCAAACTCGTTCGAACGACATCTGGTTCGAACGAAAAAACTCTTTCGAACGACATATCTAATGAACCACCAGAAAGCTTGAAAAATTCATTTTTAGCCTAGAAAACTTTATAAACATTTAATTAAAGTTTTAATTAATTCTTTCTTAAAACAAAACGCAGTTTTTATAAAACCTAACACCCAATAAACTTTGTTCCAAGCTCCTATATATATAATTGCATTCATACTTTGGGAGCATGGAACTATGGTTGATAACGTAGAAACGAGGCACGCAAACCGGCATATTTGATGAAGCTTTATATTCTTTGCCGCTACGTCTTCAATAAACACTTCATAGGCTTGAGAGTATTACAATTACATACTATCCTATGAATAAATGTTTTTGTCCGGAATTGAGCCAACACTATTTTAATTTCCTTAAAAACAATTTGCTCTCAAACTCTCTCTAAGAGATGAAAATGGTATGGAAAAGTTAGATTGTAAAATGTTGTTCCTGCACATAATAAAGTCTGAAGAAGTTGGTTAAAAACCAAGTGGGGAAGTGGGTGCAAAACTGCCAAAAACTGTTCCCGCCTGGCATCTCGTTCGAACGACATTTCGTTCGAACAAAATCTCATTCGAACGAGACTTCTAACGACGTTCCAGATTGAACTCGTTAGAATCTCGTTGGATATCTCGTTCGAACCGAAGGTTCGTTCGAACGACATATCGAACGACATGTCATAGGCCTATACTGGAACCTCGTTGGCAAACTCGTTCGAACGACATCTGGTTCGAACGAAAAAACTCTTTCGAACGACATATCTAATGAACCACCAGAAAGCTTGAAAAATTCATTTTTAGCCTAGAAAACTTTATAAACATTTAATTAAAGTTTTAATTAATTCTTTCTTAAAACAAAACGCAGTTTTTATAAAACCTAACACCCAATAAACTTTGTTCCAAGCTCCTATATATATAATTGCATTCATACTTTGGGAGCATGGAACTATGGTTGATAACGTAGAAACGAGGCACGCAAACCGGCATATTTGATGAAGCTTTATATTCTTTGCCGCTACGTCTTCAATAAACACTTCATAGGCTTGAGAGTATTACAATTACATACTATCCTATGAATAAATGTTTTTGTCCGGAATTGAGCCAACACTATTTTAATTTCCTTAAAAACAATTTGCTCTCAAACTCTCTCTAAGAGATGAAAATGGTATGAAAAAGTTAGATTGTAAAATGTTGTTCCTGCACATAATAAAGTCTGAAGAAGTTGGTTAAAAACCAAGTGGGGAAGTGGGTGCAAAACTGCCAAAAACTGTTCCCGCCTGGCATCTCGTTCGAACGACATTTCGTTCGAACAAAATCTCATTCGAACGAGACTTCTAACGACGTTCCAGATTGAACTCGTTAGAATCTCGTTGGATATCTCGTTCGAACCGAAGGTTCGTTCGAACGACATATCGAACGACATGTCATAGGCCTATACTGGAACCTCGTTGGCAAACTCGTTCGAACGACATCTGGTTCGAACGAAAAACTCGTTCGAACTACATATCTAACAAACCACCAGAAAGTTTGAAAAATTCATTTTTAGCCTAGAAAACTTTATAAACATTTAATTAAAGTTTTAATTAATTCTTTCTTAAAACAAAACGCAGTTTTTATAAAATTTAACACCCAATAAACTTTGTTCCAAGCTCCTATATATATATATATAATTGCATTCATACCTTGGGAGCATGGAACTATGGTTGATGACGTAGAAACGAGGCACGCGAACCGGCATATTTGATGAAGCTTTATATTCTTTGCCGCTACGTCTTCAACAAACACTTCATACGCTTGAGAGTATTACAATTACATACTATCCTATGAATAAATGTTTTTGTCCGGAATTGAGCCAACACTATACATGGACTGAATTGAAAATTTGTGTCCTTACATATAGGTTGTCGGCCCCCTATACATACTGCTGGTGCAAACCATTTTTTTTAAATAGTAAAAAACTATTTTACTATTTTTTACTCTTTAAAAAAAATGGCTCACACCAGTGGGTGGTATGTATAAGTGGTTCGACCACCTATACATGCCGCTGGCGCGACCATTTTTTCTAAAATAGTTGAAAGATTGTTTTTTTAGTTGAATGTTTTGTGTGGTATTTAAAAAAAAAAAACAGTCCGCGCTATCATAATGCATAACTTGTCGGACCGCCTATACATAACGTTGGCTCAAACCATTTTTTTTAAGATTGTAAAAAAGTTATTTTTAAAATAGCAAAAAATGGTCATTAAAAAAAATACGACTACATAACACGTCACGTTTTATTTGAGTCGTGATCGTGATAGTTAAAAAATAAATGATTCATAATCGTATTGTGTAATTTTTTAGGGTCAATTATTTAATAGTCCCTACTATAAATATATATTTTTTAAAAATGACACATATTTTTAGTTTAACCCATTTAGTCCCTCAAGCACTCAATATTCTCTTATTTTTAGAGGTCCGCGCCAGCGGCACTCCCTTTCCAAAATATGTAGCAAAGGACTTTTTGAGGCAAAATAAAAAGGCTTGGACTAAATGAGTATTAAAAAATGTTTGAGGGACTATTTGGTATATGTCCCAATTTTTTAATTGGTTTCTATTAAGTAAAAATATACGATTTTGTGTCTTGTCGTGCTGTATTTTAACAAATATAATGTTAACATTTATTTTATTTGATATATTTATATATAATGTATTTATATATTTTTTTTGGACTTTTTTTATTTTAAAAATACTGTGCTATTGTTTCAAGAAAATTTAATAAAACAATAAAAATAACTGTTTTTATTTGTTAAGTACTTTTCGTGTAAGGGCTAAATAAAAATGTCCTTTTTAAAAAAAAATATTACAAAAATATTTTATTTCACATTAAATGAAGTGAGAAAATACCATTTGACAAGAAAAAAAGGGAACCATTCTAATTGGACGACATCATATTTTAATATTGTTAAACACATTGAATTTTTTTCGGAAATAACCGTTTTGTTATTGTAAATAGTTATTGTCGGTTAACACTTAAAAGTCATATGTTAAGTTCCAAACTTTCTTGTCAAAAGGTGGATCGTTAATCTCCTCTGTTTAATATGACATATATATCATCTATTATATAATATAAAAATAATGAATTAAAAACGATTATTGAACTTAATATCACAAGATAAAAAACTTGGCAAGTTGACTGCGTCTATGCGGCTATGCGTACACGCTGTCCTCACAATTACGTGTTGGAGTTGATAAGATCCTTGCTTTGACTGAAAAAATAAAAGGTAATGTGGGGGCACAACAAAGCTGAATAGGAAAGAAAATTTATTTTAAAAAATATGTTTGATGAATTATTAATTAGCGTTATTCAAAAAAATAAGTTTAGAGATGATGTCATGAAAGTATTTTATTTTTTTGATGGATGCCAACTTGAAGCTATGAAATAATTTTTAAAGAAGAAAAAGTATCTGTGTATAATGGCAAAAAACATGAGGATGCAATTCACCTGAGTTGGTTTGTGTTTGGGATATCCACGCGAGTGTCAATCAGGTTTTCGTTTTCCACATGGCAAAATATATAATCACGCGTACAATTCAACGTATTTTAACTAAAAAGGTTTTGAAAAATTCAACCAAATAAATAAGATTAAATGTATCCAAACAATTCAAACAAGAGTATTGCCACAAGTACAAAGTAAGTTCTCCAAATTTGGGTTTTATGACGGGACTCATTTCATATGACAATAATTAATAAGTAGGAGATTACGTGATGTGTATTCCACCTCAGATTTGGAAGAGGTTTTGAGGGAAGTTTTTATATTCATATTATTATTTTTCAAATAATATGTATCTTACAAACGGGTAGGTCCGAGCTAATTTATCCATTCTAATATTATTAAATTAATTGTTTTAAAAATAAAAATTATTTTTAAAAGACGTTCAAACTTGTTCAAATTTTAGTATAAAAATTGTTCAAATTCTAATATAAAAACTGTCCAAATTTTAACATAAAATTGTCCAAAATAAGTTACATATAAGGTTGTCCAAAACCAAATAATGTTGTTTATAATGATACAAATTCGTCATGAATGTCGCCAAAACAATCAACTAAATGGTTTGGGTCGGTCCATTCTTTGAGTGTTATTATTTTATGTATAAATACATATATATAAATATGTATAATCGGTCCAGATCATTGGTTCAAAAGACCATTGATCTAGACCGATTATATTTATACTTAAATATAATGGGTATATACCAAATAGTTCATTGAATTTTTTTTAATACACGTTTAGTCCAAGCCTTTTTATTTAGTACTAAAAAGTCTTTCACCATGCCAAAAACGTTTTGCCATGCCGCTGGCGCGGACCTTTAAAAATAAGAGAATAAGGGACTTTTCGATACAAAATAAAAGACTTTGACTAAATGCGTATTAAAAAATGTTTGAGGGACTTTTTGACATTTGATTCTAAATATAATTGATATATATTTAAGGTAATATAAATATAACAGAAATGCTTGGCTGACACAGAGTTTTGACACAGAATGATGCGACACAGTGACGTGTCGCACCGGGATTGACTATTGCCTTATGGATGTGGGCCGCGCCAGCGGCAGTAGCCAATACCGGTGCGACAAGTCACTGTGTCGCATCAAATGTGTCGCAAAACTGTGTCGGTATAGAAGGACTCTAAATATAATTCCTCGAGTGTTATTTATTATTATTATTATTATTATTATTATTATTATTCCAAAGGACGTGTAATATTGTTTATCATATATTAGGAAAAAAAGGAAAAAAGGCACAGAAAAGAAAAAAGTAGTAGTACAAATGGCCCAAGATAACCGCAAAAGGCTGGTCAGATGAGCACACCAACATTTCAATTCTACCATTCACAAGCCAAACATATTGTTATTTCCGTTGTTCATCATCATATCATATTCTTAAAAATCGCTGTTGTCACAACACTTGATAAACGACCTCAATTTGCTGTATAGCATATTTCATTTCATTTCATCAATCAGGTATATTTATAGTATATATAATATACTCGCTCTCTGTCTCTCACAACACAAACACGAAACAAATTTTTTTAGGGTTTGTGGTCATGTGATTGTATTAAAGTACATAATTACATTGCAATTTGATATTTGTTGATCACTGTACAACTGATGTTATTGATTCATTTATTCTAAGTCTAGTTGTCAATATTGAATATTGATGTTATATAAAAACTTACTCAATTTCATGAATTTGATTGATTGTTTGATTGTGTGTGTGTGTGTGTATTGCCGGATGAATGAACTGCAAGATGATGGTGTTGGTCGTGCCGGGGGGGAAGGATATATATATATATATATATATACCTCACTTAACATACCTATGAACATACTCATTTTTTTAAAAATTGTAAAAAAATATATTTTTCAATCAAATTTGGTATACATGATTTATATATTAAGGGGATCATCTGTAAAAATAATCATCGAAAAATTCAATTCGGAAGTGGGTGAGATGATGGAAAAAGTTTTATCGGTCGAAAATGCACTTATATACCCACTTCCGGGTTGAAATTTTTGATTAGTTTTTTTGGTAGATGATCTGTTCATTATGTAGATCATGTATACCAACTTTGGTTGAAAAATGCATTTTTTCACCATTTTTTAAAATTGGGTATGTCCGTAGGTATGTTAAGTGAGGCGTTTATATATATATATATGCAAGACGATGGAAATATAAAAAAGGCACAAAATTATAAAGATGAACACGGGATTTAGTAAAATTACGTTCTAAGGGGTGGAACGATTACACTATTTTAGATAATAAGTTATAATGGTAGGATCATAGTTATTTTCACGCAACCCAAACTCCCGGTACACCCAAAATTCATTTTGAAATCAAGTTTAGAACACCTAAATTTCTCTCTTTCTTACCTCTCTTTTGACGAGTTTTCCTTCAATGCCAAAAAACAACTTAAGAAACCGTAAAAAAAAGGACTCAGAATGCCCCTCTTTTAAATATATCTCTGCACATATAGCACCTATATACTGCTTTAGGGGCCTATGGAGGGAAAAAATGAGGTGCCTAGAGTGTAAATTATAGCTGCCAATATTGGGATGAATCCATACTTTTAAAGAGACCCAAATATAGGGGACTATATCCAAACTTGTAAACGTCTAATTCTTATTTTGAGAAAATTTTACAGGGGTTAACTGATCCCAATGGTAAGCTTTAATGACAAGATATGTACTTTTAATTCACAACTCAAAATTGAAGAACGGTCTGATAGGTTCCAAAAAGAGTCAAAGGTACAGAGACTCTGATATCTGGATATCGATTTAAAATCTCAAAGTCAATATGTGTTTTTTATATGATAGTTCTTGAAGAGCTGCCAAGGACAAAACCAAGGAGAACTAAAGAAATACAATTATATTTTGCATTTGTTTTGGGTCCTAAATGGAATTTACCTCACATTTAAGAACCTTGGTAGTTGCTTTTGGCTCATTTGCCCAAAGGCAGGTCTATAGTTTGGTTTGCCAATTTCTTTTGGTTTCCTTTTTATTCCTACTGTCAAAACAGAAGAATGTAATATTCATGTGTATGTACTTTTTTTTCTTTGGTTGATCACTTTTTACTGACCATCTTATGTATGTTGATTCTGTTACACAATATAAATATTATAGTAACGCATCCGTTTTTTTTTTAATCTTTGTGCCTATTTTGTATTCTTTTAACGTTTCTTTTGGTGTCATACTTAGGTATCTTGAATTGAAGTGGAGGTATTGTATTCGAGTTGATTACTGCTCATTGCATTAGTTTAAGTTGTGTTGATGGGTACTTCTGAAGCAGTTCTGCAAGTTTTGTGTGGGGCTGTACCTCGCCTTTTTCTTTCTGAACCTAGGAAATCAGACCCATTTCCTTCTAGATCCTTTTTAAAATATAAAACAGGAAGGGGCTCAAGGTGTACGCAAATTCATAACTGTTCTAGTATCTTACAAAGTGGCACCAGTATTCATCAGTTTCCGGGTATAGGAGGTGTTTCGTATGGGAATATTGCAATTGACCGATTAGGTCTTGTGGCTTGCAACTGCCAACATGCCGATAGGAGGAGCGGGGTGACTGCGGATGAAGAAAATGGAACATGGTATGTGGAAAATGCTAAGAAATTTAATTCAATTCACAGTATAGTGAATCCACCAAATTTGGAGTTTGAGGAGGTTCAAGAGCTTAAACAAGAAAAGGGGGGCTTCACATCTAATGGAAACTTGCCTTCCGTTGCGACAGTTAGAGAAAACGTGCAAAAGACCAGTGCCGACTCTATTGAGGATGAAGCGTGGGAATTGTTGCGTGAATCAATGGTTTATTATTGTGGTAGTCCTATTGGGACAATAGCTGCAAAGGACCCAACCAATTCCAACACTTTGAACTATGACCAGGTCTTTATCCGTGACTTTATACCTTCTGGTATAGCTTTCTTATTGAAGGGAGAGTATGATATCGTTCGCAACTTCATCCTTCACACACTTCAGTTGCAGGTGAATATAATGGTTCAGGTTTCATTATCCATTTGCTCTTAGGGAACAATGTCAGTATACCCTTTTATGTTATGATCAAAATAGCCTCTTAAATTTGTACTACGACTGACTGTGCATTCATCATTTTCATGTCCTTGTTATATGTTTTTTTTCCTCAATGCATCCAATCGCTGGCTAGCATGATCAATAGTTGTGAAACATTATTTTCTGCTTCTTTTATTTTAGTTAAGTGTTCTTGATAAATATATAGGTTAAAGGAAAATATAGTCAACAGTTCGAATTCTACAAGTTTATTAACGGGAAACTACTAATGCCAGCAGTAGTTAATCTTTCTGTGCTCAATGATAATGAGCTATTTGCTCACTATGCAACTGAACTTTTGTTTGTCCATACTTGTCAATTGTGGTTGCATATGAACAATATGTGACGGAATTCACTTACTCTTTGGGTCAACACTTGGAAACCTAAAAGAACAGAGGAAAGTATGCAAATGCCATACTTTTTTAGCTATTGTGATCACCATTGAACTGTTACCCGAAAACACTAATCTATGTTTGATAGCATGTGGTGGAATAATTGTCCAGCGCAAAAAAAACAAAATCAGAATTTTTTTCTTACCCCCTTGCCAAATAAAATTTTTCCTAGGCAAATGCCCAAATTATGCATAAGCAACTTGTACCATAGTGTAAGTTGGAAATTTTTTCAGTGGCAACTGTTTTGGAACAAATGTTTCGAAATAACCATTTTGCTCTTTTGAAAAATATAAATTGAGCCCTTCTATAATACTATCTATGTATTATTAATGATTGCTAGTCAACAGAGATTCACACTACCTTTAAAGAAACTCCGCCTATTCTAAATATTAGATCTTCATAGAGTCTTGGTGTACAATCTATATATTCTAGGCACACTTGAATATTGGTTCCTATAACTCCCAACCATTCTGTTTTTGTTTGTATTTGCAATCAAAATATAGTATTTATTGCATAAAAGCAAAATATGTGTCCTCCAGTGTTTTATTTTTGGAATCTGTGACCATTTGAAATTAAAATGAAAAATGGTTAAATACTTGACTCCACTGGATTTGAATGATTTCTTATTTTGTAGAGCTGGGAGAAAACAATGGACTGTCACAGTCCTGGTCAAGGATTGATGCCTGCTAGTTTCAAGGTGCGCACTGTTCCCCTGGATGGCGATGACTCTGCAACAGAAGAGGTGTTGGATCCCGACTTTGGAGAGGCAGCAATTGGCCGTGTTGCACCGGTTGATTCCGGTAAATAAAAATCGCAGTTAAAAAAGTTCTATCAAAACAAAGATCTCCTTATATGAGGATTTCACACATGCCAGTTTATTCTTCTTATGATTACAGGATTATGGTGGATTATATTGTTGCGCGCATATGGAAAAAGTTCCGGAGATCTCTCAGTACAGGAGAGAATTGATGTCCAAACTGGAATCAAGATGATTCTTAAGCTATGCCTTGCTGATGGTTTTGATATGTTCCCCACTTTATTGGTCACAGATGGCCCTTGCATGATAGATCGCCGAATGGGAATTCATGGCCACCCTCTGGAAATTCAGGTATGTAAGTTAGAAAGTTTTCTGCTTATCAAGGGAAAAAGGAATATGAAGAGAAAAAAGGAATGATAAATTGTTTCTCTTTGGATGTCTCTGGAGCACCTTATTTTTTTTTTGAAAAGGTCCATCCTAAGTTTAGTATTATTGTCCTTATTTGAATTAATATATATTATTGGATGAATAAATGATGCCCAGAAATCAAACTAAGAGGGGCGAAATGGAGCAAATTCGAATTTGGACAATTGAAAATCGAAATAAGTAGTAAGAGAATGTTTGCAAGGATGAAATACACTCAGAACAATAAGTGAGAGTTTAAGGAAAAGGAAACATCAAACCCAGCAATTTTGACATGACTCAGCTCTCCAAATCTATGTCCACATCCCTAGGCGGTAATTCGGAAACTATACTACTGGGTAAAGACCATACTGGTTACAAGAGTGCCCCGCCAAAGCTTTCTTCAAGTATTTACAACCCGTGTACTTAAAGTGAGAAAATCGCCTACCACCTAATGAAGAAAGAATAACCTCTTACTTTGTTTATGTGATGGAGAAGAGTAGAGTACACAATAGGGCTGCAAAAGAACCAAGTTGATCCTAGTCCGAGCCTTGCTTAATTGAGCTCGATTCTTAAACAAGCTTAAGATTATGTTAAACTCGTTTCGTTTGATCTGAACTCGAGCTTCAAACGAGCTGAGCTCGTTTACACCTTAACAAACAACACGAGCCGAGCTCAATCTTCTAAATGAGCTCAAAATCGTGATCGAGCGGAGCTGGAGCTTTAAATGAGCCGAGCTCGAGTTGTTACGAACAACTTGGTTCATTTGCAGCCCTATAGTTTGCAATTTTTAAAAAGGTGCGAGGCGTACTGTAGGCGTTGTGCTTTCGGGTGAGGCAAGGCGTACCTTAGTTTGAATTCACAAAAATATAATAAAAAAAATACTATATCATGACTATCTTCACAGAAAAAAATCCGTAATTAATATCACTAACAATAAATAGTGTAGCATCACCACAATGGTTAGAGGGAGTGGAAAACTTAAACAACACTCAACAATTAGGCTAAAAGCAATTCTCTCAATATTCTTTGATCGTATTCATTAATTAATAATCACAAGGGAGCTAAAATGATATGTTTAGCCAAGTGTTGACCTTTGGGGTAAGCCAAATAAGAAAAAGACAAAGGTGCCTGTGCCAATTCAAAAAAAAAAATTATGAATATTTTGGGCTTTTGAAGTATATATAAGAGTACATGTATTCAATAGAATAATATATTATGTTTGTGTGTGAATAGAGTATATATATATATATATATATATATATATATATATATATAGGGAGAGGTTCACAAGTGGACCAAAAGAATGGACTTTTTAATGGACCTTAACAAAAAACACATTAATTTTAATTCCTATAGTGTAATTGGTCCGCGCCAGCGGCACCAAATACGCGTGTCGATCGATCCCCCACGCCCCCCACCCTCCCACCCCCACCCCCACCCCCATGGCAGCCCTGCTGTCATAAGGGCTGCCACAAGGGCTGCTATGGTGATGGTGGTGGTTGGGGAGGTGGGCGGTGGGGGTGGGGGGTTAGTGTGGTGAAGATATGGTCTCGAGTGCCGTTGGCGCACACCAATTAAACTATAGGAATTAAAATTAATGTATTATTATGTGTTTTTTATTAAGGTCCAGTAAAAAGTCCATTCTTTTGGTCCACTTGTGAACCTCTCCCTATATATATATATATATATATATATATATATATATATATATATATATATATATATATATATATATATATGCGCTCAATCAAACATATTATAAACATGTACTTAATTGGATAAAGCAGAAAGATATAGAGTTGAAGGAAAGGGAAGAAAAGAGAGAGAAAACGACTTACGTGAGGTCAGATTTTAGTAAACCCTGAAACCCCGAGGCTTAAGTCTCATACATCTCGAAGCTTAAGCCTCAATGTGGCATAAAACTCTAATAAATACCTAAACCTCAAGGAAGTTTTCTCACGCTTGGAGACGAGGCGGGCCTCGAGGCGTAAGCCTCAAACCCCTTTTTAGATATTGAGAATTTATACAATGACAACTATCAAATGTATGAATATACAAGCTGAAACTCGCTTATGGAGTTATCTCAAAAGATAGAACAAAGATTCAACCAAGACTTCAAGTGTTACGTCTAGGGTTTTGACTCAAATAAATGATACGCAAGAATGCTTGAGAACTTGTTCAAATAATCTTAGTGTTTAAACCAAAATCTGTTTTGAAATTTTGTGTAAACCTAATTTTTTGTGAAAATTTATCTGTTGCTGGGGTTGACAGTTAACTGAACAAAAGCCTCTGTAAGGTCCACTGTCCATGAAAAGTAGCCAATGCCTGGGGATTTTGAACAGTACTCTTTCAGATCTGAAAATCAATTAGAGTAATTTAGAAAGACCCTATAATTTGTTTGCAAGTTGTTTTAAGCCAATAATCATTCAATGTAGAAGCATAACTTAACAAAAATACCTAACACTCACAAATCTCCAAATTGCTTGTGAATACTTATGGAGTATAGCTGTCTTTGTTCTTCACCTCATTGTTTTTTGGGTGCATATTTTCCAATATGGTTTGAAAGTCTCAAATTGCCTAAACTTAATCATATTGATGTGTCTTGACGATGAATGCTCGAGAAGCTTGTTTTAAGAAGAATGAAATCTAATATACTTAATTTCACAAGCATGTTATGTTGCAAACTATTCAATAGTTTGTTATCATCAGAATTACAATCATGCCCTTGGTTAAACCCTTTAGGCCAATTATTATTCTTCGGAAGAAGGCTTAACATGGTGGTGTTTGCTCAAATTACCGGGATTATTCTACATCCCTTACGTACCCCGATCCGGGGTCGCACGACCCGAAATGTGGTGAGTTCTCAATCCGGATATCCAAAAAAGGTCTTCCCAAATTCTGCTTTAGTTCTTAATAGTTAGAAGGTAACTTTTGACTTCAATAATATAATAAGTGAGAAGAAAATAACTTCTCAACAAATAAGATACATAATTCATTATATATCTTATTAGCATATTATAGAATATCGAGATTATCCACTACATACATCCTTAGGGAACCTTCTATATTGGTGGAGACATGAATCTTGGCAAAATCCATGATTATAATACTAAAAGAGCCCATTAAGTCCCCTAATGGTTTGAAGTAGTGAACCAACTAAGCATACCCACACCATAACGCGCACCGGCTAAAGCTACGTACCCCATACCAAAGCGACCCACAATCAAAGTAACATTGCGTTTGCTCGTAATCTTGTGCAGATCCATTATTAATATAAATAAAGAAGCAAGTGAAACTAAGCCTTGGAATCTAAAGCTTTGTTGTTGTCTCACCTGAAAGAGGTTCCCATGGTCGTACTATCAAAAATCGAAAATACGGGGGATAATTTGTTTTGACTGAAATTTTAAATTGTTCTACTAATGTTACACCTAGTGCGAGTTCCATTTTCCTTTGTTGGAATGGTTCATTCTAATTTCTTACGAAGTGTTAACTCCCTCCCTTTCTGATCAAAGTGTTGCTAGCTACTATCAAGATCTATCACAGGCCCTTGTGTTCCTTTATTGAGCCTTGTAAGGTATATCTTAGGGGATCCTTTTCACCTTAAGATAGGAGTTAGGAAGCACCACTGAGTATCAGGAAGAAATTGGTGTTGAGCCAATAGGCATCCAGCATCTCAAGTATTTTGTTTGTTCCCCATTATCCTTTCGTAAGATAATTTTAAAGTAAAATACCCATGTGAACAGGTGTAAATTGTGTCCGGCTTACTCCTGAGGTTTGAATTGTCTGTCCTCCTTATTCTCTCATGCATCTGTTATAGCCAACATATATCAATATATGCTATAATCAAGGTTCTAAAAGGCGCGAGGCGTGGTCGAGGCGTAGAGGTCAAGCCTCAAGCCTTAGGAGCCTAGGCGTAAAAAGGCGTTTTTCCTTTTTTTATTATTTTAATTATTCCAAGGCTAGTAATATAATAAAATAGTACATAGCTTGAATTTTGAAAATATATTCGTATGTTTGGTAGCCATCTTTCTCATATTCATGCTCCATAACCATTATTTGTCAACTAATCCTTTGTTTTTTTTAAAAAAAGTGTGCCTTGGGCCTTTTACCAAGAACAAGGCATAATAAGGCGTAGGCGATGCGTTTCTCTCAAGCCTCAAGCCTAGGCGGGCCTTTTAGAATAGAGGCTATAATATGTCTTGTGTCACTATCATCTTAATTTGTTCAATAACAAATTATTAGTGTGTATTCATTCATGTTAACTCACATGAACATGAGAAATAAAGACTAGAGAAACTGAAGGAGGGCAGTGAGTTGAGGGTGATGGCGTAATTAGTGAAATGGGTTACCCTTTGTTAGGGTGTAGGGCTTTACCCTCTTCTGAGGAGATGTAGAAATAAAATAGAGGAAAAGAACCAACAAAGTAAATGGATGCAAGGGTGAGAACACAAACACTCTAGAGTTGAAAAGAGAGCGAGCAGGTAGAATGGCACCGCTCTAAGGTTAGGATTGAGCTGAGAGATGTTGAAATGGCTAATTATGAGATGTGGTCTCAAAGTAACAAAGCCATGCCTCTTTGAGACTTTTTATTGTATATTTTTATGATGAAGAAGGTGGATATGTGTTGTTTATATAGGGTAAGGAGCCACGTTTGTTGAGTAACAATCAGATTTCCCGATCGTGTCAACGCAAGAAGACACGAGACAACCGACAATGATGTAACATGACACACTAGAAATTCAAGTTGTGGGCAATGGAAGGTTGGTAGACCACCACCACCACATTTTAAGGACTCAATATATATATATATTTACTTCATATATTGTCACTTTGTTTAGTAGTAGGATTTGACAGATCTATTTAAAAGGTAAAGACCTAGACGGTAGACCATTGCAGCACAGATCCATAGGATTCAAATGTTAGGAAATGTGAATCATGAATAAAAATTGAAGGCGAGGGCAAAATGTAGTCTGGTTGTTTGCCCTTGAGAAAGTGACAACTGAACGCACGTGGTTGTAGATATCAGATATGTGGTCCATGATTTAGAACCTCAATTCAAAGATAAACCTAGTTGATGTAGTTCCTAAGACTTTATTTATTTATTATTATTATTATTATTATTATTATTATTACACAGAATTTGTAACTCTAGTTTGCTTCCCCTTCCTAGTCCTCTGTTATAAATTTGATTTCTAATAGGGGAAATTGGTCATGTTAAAATTATATGATCTGGTTAAAAGGGGTTTCAAACACTGCAATGACCTATATATAGTGTCATGTTGCCAGATTGATTTTTCAGGGAATGAGAACAATATAATGTTTCTTAAGGCACTAGACGAAAGGAAGGGGATGGGAGGCCTGCCTAGCGCCGGCGGTTGACTAGACTTTTTTTTTATTTCCTTTTAAATTTTAAATATGACATTATAAGAGTTCAATAATTAACATAACAATTCATCACAAAGCCTAAATAGTCAATTCAATTTATCAATAAGAGTAAATACATCATCATCATCATCATCATCATCTTTGCCCTAATCCCATCACATGGGGTCGGCCACATGGATTCTACTTTTTCATTCTAATCTATTATAAACAAATTATCATTCAAGTTTAATGACTTAAGATCTCTCCTAAGAATTTCCTCCCACGATAGTTTAGGGTTTAGGGCAGCCCTTTCTCTTTTTCCCTCTATTTCCAATAATCTTCTTCTTGTTATAGGTGCATTTAGTGCTCTACGCACCACATGCCTGTACCATCTAAGTCTACTTTCTCTTAATTTATTGCTAATGGGAGAAACTCGTAACTTTTCTCTCACATAATGGTCTTTAATCTTGTCCTTTCCAATAATTCCTATCATTCATCGGAGCATCCTCATCTCACTAACATGGAGACTTTGTTCATGTTTTTTCTTTAAAGCCCAACATTTCGCTCCATATAAAGTCCCTGACCTAACATAGAATTTTCCTTTTAATTTATTAGTTATTCTCTTATCGCAAAATGCCCCACTTGCTTGTCTCCATTTCATCCAACCAGTTGATATTCTACTCGTATTATCCTCATCAATATCCCCATTACTTTGTATTACTGAACCTAAATAACGAAATTTATTAAATTGGTTTATCACTTTTTCTTCAATCTTTAATATTATGCTATCAGACGCCTCATTATTAAATTTACATTTCATAAATTCAATTTTATTTCGACTGATTTTTAGTCCGTTAGACTCTAAAGCATTTCTCCAAGTATCTACTCTCATCGCTAAGGCCTCCTTTGATGTGTC
Organism: Sambucus nigra; assembly: GCA_949130495.1. NCBI lineage: Eukaryota > Viridiplantae > Streptophyta > Magnoliopsida > Dipsacales > Adoxaceae > Sambucus > Sambucus nigra. The sequence goes on along the minus strand of OX422208.1, from coordinate 778,658,245 downwards.
TACTAACACTATATCATCTGCAAACAACATACACCATGGAAATCTTCTTGTATGTTCTTAGTAATCTCATCCAATACTACAACAAATAAGTAAGGACTTAGGGTCGATTCTTGACGTAGACCCACTTAAAAATCATAAAATCATTAGTTTCTCCACAAATAGTTCTTACTCTAGTCTTTGTGTTATCATACATATCTTCAATAATTTTAATATAACTCATAAGGATTCTTGTCCTCCGTAAAGCCCACCATATTATATTACTAGGTACTCTATCATACGCCTTTTCTAAATCAATAAAGACCATGTGTAAATTTTTATTCTTACTTCTACATTTCTCCATTAACTGTCTTATTAAGTAAATAGCTTCCGTGGTGGATCGCCCAGACATAAATTCAAATTGATTGTCCGAAGTATTTGACTCATTTCTTAATCTTTGTTCTACAACCTTTTCCCATAATTTTATATTGTAATTTATCAGTTTGATTCCTCTATAATTACCGCAATTTTGTATATCCCTTTTATTTTTATACAAAGGTATTATGGTGCTTTTCCTCTATTCATCAAGCATGTTTTCTTCTTTTAAAATTCTATTAAAGAAACTTGTTAACCATTCTAGCCCTATACTTCCAAGGGTCCTCCATACCTCTATGGGTATTTTATCCCAGCCAACCGCTTTATTCCTTCCCATTTTTCTTATTAATATATCTACTTCTTTTATAGTAATCGGACATACCATTCCTATATTCGGTTCTATGTTCTCGACATCTTTTTTGGGATATTCTTTATTCAATAATTCTTGAAAATACTCTTCCCATCTATTTAGAATTTCTTTATCATTAATTAATATATTTTGATTCATGTCTTTAATACACTTAACATGACCCATATCCCTTGTCAATCTATATCTATTCTTTGCTAATTTATATATCTATGTGTATATGGGTCTAGGCGAGATGACAGATCACCGCCTAGTTCCTATATGGCTTGGCGAGGCGGCAGAGCAGTGCCTAGGGCCTAGACAGGGTTTTTCTTAAAACACTAGAAAAAGACGGGTTTTCTTGCAATCATAAAGAAATGATTCACCTGTGACAGCAAATTTCTTGATCAGTCGTGGTTGTCGTATGCTGAAAGAAAACGATTTGATGAGAAATCATCGTGGTGGCTAAATAATGAACTAGATAACAGTTGAATAAGAATGCAGAATTGTAACTCTTATAACTTGAAGAAGCCGGCATGCTGTGTGTTACCCATTGGTCTTGATATTTGACTAAAGATTGGTGTTCATAAAGTTATTCCCCTTCTGAAAAGCTAGGGTAAGATTGTAGTGGACAAGGAAATAATGATGTCAACCATGACATTTAAAGTTTACATGTGTTTATTTTAGGTTATATAACTATTCTTCTAGGCAAGTTTTACATCTCTTCTACCTGTTGCTATTGACCAACTATAATTTCCCAGTAGTAAGCTGTATAGTTTTGGTATAACATTGCCTGTTATTGCAGTCACTATTTTATTCAGCATTACTATGTGCACGTGAGATGCTTGCACCAGAGGATGGATCGGCTGACCTTATGCGGGCACTAAATAACCGTCTTGTCGCATTGTCATTCCATATCAGAGAGTATTACTGGATTGATATGAGAAAACTTAATGAGATTTACCGATACAAGACAGAGGAGTACTCTTATGATGCTGTTAACAAGTTCAATATCTACCCGGATCAGATTTCTCCTTGGCTGGTTGAATGGATGCCTAATAAAGGAGGATATCTTATAGGAAACTTGCAACCAGCTCACATGGATTTCCGTTTCTTCTCTCTTGGGAACCTGTGGTCTGTAGTGAGCAGTCTCGTGACAGATGACCAGTCGCATGCAATATTGGATCTAATTGAAGCCAAATGGTCAGATTTGGTAGCAGACATGCCGTTCAAGATATGTTATCCCGCTTTAGAAGGTCAGGAGTGGCAGATTATAACAGGCAGTGACCCCAAGAACACGTAATACATCATCCTTTATGACATCAGCTCTCTGTGTGCGTGTGTGTTTGTGTGAATTAAAATGAAGTATATCTTCATCTCACTGTATTGTCATTATTATTGATGCAGGCCTTGGTCCTACCACAATGGAGGTTCCTGGCCAACTTTGCTCTGGCAGGTAGTTTTTGAATCTTGAATATGATCCTCTTTTAATGTAATCATTATCACCTTATTAGTATTATTTGAATATTATAAGAATTGTTTAACATTATATAATATGTGAAATAAATTTGCATCTCCTTTACTACTAGTGAATGAAAAAGAACATATATAGAAGGATCAATTACCAAAAAGTCCTTCAAACATTTTTTAATACACATTTAGTTCAAGCTTTTTATTTTGTTCCAAAAAGTCCCTCAAACACCCATTTAACCAATATTCTCTTATTTTTAAAGGTCCGCGCTAGTGGCATTCCCCCCCCCCCCCCCCCCCGGCCGGAGCTCCAGCGACCCTCACCGGAGCTCATTTTTTTTAGTGCTTTATGTGGGGAGGGACTTTTTGGAACAAAATAAAAAGGCTTGGACTAAACGTGTATTAAAAAATATTTGAGGGACTATTTGATATATGGCTCTATGTAGAAACTGTAAATGACTATATCAAGGCTTCCCTTACAGTCATTAGATGATATGCTCTTAAGAAATATCTGATGGTCTTTATTCCGTTTCCAGAGGTTGAACGGAAACTGTTCAATACAAATCACATTTTTTTGCTTCTAAAAATAGCATTCTTACAATACACTTGCAAGTTGCAATGGAGTTTTTCAAAGTTAATATTTGTCCAGCTGAAGTTTTGCATCATTCTAGATGTTTCTACGTTACATATTTTACTTTCTGGAGACAATTTAGGACCACCAGCTCGATGAAAATTGGTGGTTAAATCAACTATTGATGAGTAGAGGCTGCCAAAAAAAATTATGTAACATGTGGAATTGGTTTTGCAGCTTACTGTTGCATGTATTAAGATGAATAGACCGGAGATTGCTGCAAGAGCTGTTAAAATTGCAGAGAAGCGCCTATCTCAAGACAAGTGGCCCGAATACTACGACACCAAAAGGGCAAGGTTCATTGGTAAGCAATCGCAATTGTTTCAGACATGGTCTATTGCTGGATATCTCGTGTCAAAACTGCTCCTTGCGGACCCCACGGCAGCTAAGATTCTCATAACCGAAGAGGATTCTCAGCTTGTTAATGCTTTCTCTTGCATGATTAGTTCCAACCCAAGAAGAAAGCGTGGTCCCAAGAGTTCCCAGAATTCATACATAGTATGATATATGATATATGTGGGGGAAGTGCTAAAAAACTATCTGAACTTTCAATGCCTTTCAGAAACCCCCGGTTTGTTGAGAAAAAAGGAATAATAAACTGATCTACGTATATTGTTGCAAAGCCTCTATTCCGAGGACATCTTACTTTTTAGTGATGTTTTTAGCAACACATGGGGGAGGATCTCTGCAACAAAATGCATAGTTCATGGAGTTTCTTGTGAAATCTGCATAGTTCAAGGTCGATTTTGCAGTTTTCCCTATACATATACGTATATCATTGTCGTGGGGCTCAATTATTGAACAAGCAGCATTTAATCTGTCCCTTTAAAGATGGGGGATACTATTCATCCATTGTCATTGCAGACAGTCTTCCAATGGCAATTAATTGTTACTGGCTAATTATGTGTATATATATTCTTCATTTTATCTTTCAATTATCTCTTGGGTGGGGAATCTGAGAGATTATATATAGAAGGGTTGTTTTTGTGATACCCTTGTTAAGACCATTTACTCTGATCATGAACAGAAGGTAGTACCTGAAACATGTAACTCATGAACAGAATGTAGTACCTGAAATATGTGATTCTTCTCTGATGTATTAAAACTATTCTTGGTTTCATACTTAACACATCAGACATTCTATATTACATATTTATTAATGCTGCTTTTAGGGTTTGTTGGTTCTTTGAATTGTAACATCTTTGGAAAATCTGGTGTGTATGGTTGAGTAGATTATGATATGATGTTGGTTTTCGTCAAGGACTGTGACTTGCAAGAAGAATTATATATCTTTTTCTTTCTTGGTTACGAAAAGAAAATAGGGGCATATACCAAATAGTCCCGCTAACATTTTTTAATACACATTTAGTCCAAGCCTTCAAAAACTCTTTTAGCATGCCGCTGGCGCGGATCTTTACAAGTAAGAGAATAAGGGACTTTTTGGTACAAAATAAAAGGATTGGACTAAATGTGTATTAAAAAATGTTTGAGGAACTTTTTGGTATTTGATCCAAGAAAATATATTTTTCTATACTTGAAAAATCCCCCCGTGGCATCAAACACCGATGCCTTCCTAACCTCTAGGAATTAGAAGATTAAAAGCAAAAGGACTGAAAGTATACATTCACCAACATGTTTGACAATGCGGAGTTACAATTTACAAATATCTTTTGTTTGGCATATTATGTAGACGTAAATATTTATGTATTTGTTGGATATGATGTAACTGACACATGTACAATACAAATCGGAGCGAAATTACGGTTGAATGTGTTGAAATTACTCAAGCTCTCTTTTAGTCTACAGGAACAAAAATGTAGACTTTACACGTGAAAAAAAATCACCATCTTACAAATTAAAAATATTTCACTTTAAACGAAAATCTTTTGTGACGTTTGAATCTCAAGCATAAGGGAACGAGAGAGAAGAAAAAACTGGTTAATATACAACTAGTGTAACATATATGATATATTTTTATTTATTTTGTGCCTTTATTAGCTAAAAATTTAATGTTGTGGTTTGTAATCTTAGACAGAAGGGAAATTGTCTATCCTCGCCAAATACCTGTAAAATTTTATTCACTAAAATCTATGATAGAAATTAGAGGACAATAGAATACTGTTTAGAACAAATACAATAGGGTAGTCAAGAAAAGATTGAGCCTTCTTTTACTGCAACATACATACACAATACAAATATATGCGTGTGCGTGTGCGTGTGTTACATTCCAGAACGAAACAGATTGAGACACTTGGTTGTATATTATGTCTGAAGACGATAATTGACACAAGCAAAAGCTCAATCATGAAACAACACATAATACAATCACAAAATACAAAATCAAGTTATTAAAACAATTTATTAGTCCAAATAGAACATACTCAATTCAATTTCTCTCTCTCTCTCTCTCTCTCTCTCTCTCACACACACACACACACACACACACACTCTCTCTCTCTCTCTCTCTCTCTCTCCTCTCTCTCATAATATTCATTTTGAATCAAGCCAAGAGAAATATTTCATAAGGTATGAAATATTTTTCAAAATATATTAAGTATTTGTACATTGGGGTGAAACTCGTACGAGATACAAGTACTTAATGAACTTTGAAGAATAGTATCATTACTCTATAAATTTCCTGATTAATTATAATTATATGTCAAAACTTTATTCTTATTTTTCCTTTTTCTTATTGAGAGCACATGTGACCCTAAGGTCACTCATTACTAACCATTCATTTGAATTAAATACTGTAATTTAATTATAAGGCATATGATATGTACAATATATTATATTTTGTGCTCAGATAAGACATGATAACTAAACAATAACATTTTCTTGTTCCAATCACCCAATCCTTTTTGTCTTCTTACAGGGATATCTTTCCTAAATCGTAATAATTATGCATATATACAAAGGATAGAATAGAAGATATAAAACTGAATATATACAAAAGCATGTAGTATCCAACTTTTGGGCCTTTTCTTGGATCTTTATTGCGTCTAAATGGCCGGCCACTTGACTCAGCTCCTTTCTGCCGGCCAACTAAACCCACATCACCTCTCCACCTTACATAAACTCTCTCTCTCTCTCTCTCCACACACACACACAAACATTATTCTTTGCACTCACCACCACCACCACGTCGAATCATGCAAACATGCATGGAGGACACAACCGATAATTGTGGTGTCGCCGGGATTGACTCCACAAGCACCGAGTGGGCCACTACGAACCACAACTCATCTTCCATCAAGCCTCATACACCCTTTAGCGATCCAGGTTGGGCCGCGATTCGCCAAGCCCAATCCGGAAGCACTTTTGGGTTGGGCCTTAATGACTTGAACTTCATCCAAAGGCTAGGGAGTGGCGACATTGGCAAGGTGTACCTGGTGGAGCTAAAAGGTGTTGAGGGGTGTATGTTTGCGGCAAAGGTGATGGATAAGGAGGAGTTGGCTTGTAGGAGCAAAGAAGACAGGGCCAGGATAGAGAGGGAAATATTGGAAATGTTGGACCACCCTTTTCTACCCACGCTTTATGCCACGTTGGAGTCCGATAGATGGTCTTGTTTGTTGACTGAGTTTTGTCCTGATGGCGACCTTCATGTTCACCGGCAACGACAACCCGAAAGGTTGTTTGATGAAGCCGTCGTCCGGTGACAACCTCCTTCTCTCTCTCTCTCACACACACAAAAATAAATTACAATAACAATAACGCTATGTATCTTAAAAGCATTCTCAACAGTGTACCCTGGAAATAAAAAATATCAACATGTCTTGATTTACTCTTGTAGAAAATCAAATAGTTTGTCACAAGAGCAATTTTTTTAAATATACTATTGAGAAAATAGCATTACTCCTTTTATAATATATGTATTTACGTGTTGTTTAAATGGGAAACAATCATGCAATATGATACCAATATTAAATCATAAAATGGAGAGGAAACGAGTTTAAATTTGTTGACTAGCACGTCTTAGTATAATAATATCCTATTGGTTATTAATATCAAATCAGTTAGCAGATTTTTTTTTGACAAGTAAAACCAGTTACTAGATTGAAATCGCTAATGAACAGGATGTTATGACTCTCCATGATTTTAATTTTAAGAGGGCGAATAAATTTGAATTAAGTAAAAAGATCATGTGGCTCTCACTTTGTGCGTCTCGAAATCTTACTCTCTTATATATTCAGCCTACGTATTTTTGTTCATCTAAATTTTCCATTCATAATTTTTTTTATCAATACATCTCCACACCATTTAAATGTGTCAAATTGTCCATTTTTTCCAATATTACATAGAAATTTTCCACTAATACATTGTCACAATAATGAGAAATATATGTATATAGCAAAGTGGAACCAATTATTTGATACATCATTCGTACACAAACATAAAAGAGAACTACTCCCCCCTCCACCCCCCCCCACCCCCCCCCCCCAAAAAAAAAAAAAATCAAAATTAAAGTCGTAATATTAATTTATAAGACTTCAGGAATTATTTTTACGTTATTATAAGTTTAGCCCCTCAAAAATATTATGAACACCGGTGGCTCCTCATTTATAAATTACTGTATCCATCACCGCAAGTAGCTAATGCTCTTCTAATTTATTTAATTCATTTTAGAACTATATATTTTTTTTATTCATACTCAATTTTTTTACAGGTTCTATGCATCGGAAGTGTTGGTTGCTCTAGAATACCTTCATATGATGGGGATTGTCTATCGAGATCTAAAGCCCGAAAATGTGCTCATAAGATCAGATGGTCACATAATGCTAACCGATTTCGATCTTAGCTTAAAATGTGACAATGCAATATCTATCCCGCAACTTATTCCCCACCAAAACCTACCATCAAAAAATGTATGGTCGATCCATCCAATTCGAATTCTACCAAGTTGCTTCGCATCAAGTGTGTCGTGCTGCCACTATAACCACAATAAGCCACGGAGACGACCAGGCCATCGCGGGCCCCTGGAGATAGTTACAGAGCCAACTGACGCTCGATCAATGTCGTTTGTTGGGACCCACGAGTACCTGTCGCCAGAAATTGTGTTAGGCGAAGGACATGGTAATGCAGTGGACTGGTGGACGTTAGGAATATTTATGTTTGAATTATTTTATGGAGTGACACCGTTTAGGGGAATGGACAATGAGTTTACCTTGACTAATATTGTGACTCAAGAGCTCGAGTTTCCTAAGGAGCCCACTGTAGTGGGCTCCGCTAAGGATTTGATCACTCAGCTTTTGAACAAGGACCCCACAAAACGAATGGGGTCCACGATGGGGGCCACGACAATCAAACGACATCCGTTCTTTGAGGGGGTTAATTGGGCACTATTGAGATGTACAAAACCGCCCTACACACCTCGACCGACCACTTACCTTGACTTTGTCACAAGAGATGATGGTTTTGATGGTTCAATGGAATATTATTAGTAAGGACTAAGGTCTTTTATTTCCTTTTTAAACTCTTGTTTGGATTTTTTTTCTAATATAGCTATTTCGATATCTAAGCTGCTTAATTTGCAGCCCTATATCAATTAGTACAATTTGTTGTTGTTAAAAATCAACATACGTATCTCAACACATATATACACACTAGAGAAACTCCAAAGCTGCTCATCATATTTTGTTTCATAATGCATTTTATTCTTTAAAAATTCTACCATATTTTTATTCTTTTAACCCTTGGTGTATTATATGAAGAATATATTTCAATGAAGAAGGTATTGGTCTCTCATCTTTTTCTATTTAATTTTTTTAAACCTTTTAACAAATGAAAAGAAAAAGTAATTACTCGAATTGTACTGTAATGGTTTTTCTAATTTTTAAAATAAATTCGACCGCTTTGTCTATCAATATCTTCATGTATTAATGGTCATAAATTGACATATTTGAAAAAAAAATCAAATTAGGATACTAAAAAGTAAGGTTTTATAGTTTATTAATTCTCAATTTTAGACTTAAAAATACAATTTAATTAATGAATTAGACTTTGCCCAAAAATGGATTCTCATTCTCACGTGCACAACTAACTAGAAACTTAAATCCGTTTGGTGACATAAACTAGTTGTTTTCCTCACTAAAAAGGAACGACACGTGGCAGCTCCTGTATAATAGCCGTTACTCTTTTCAAAGGCTTCAATTCCGTTATAAATTGCACCAGTTTCTTCATCAAATACCATTTTCATCCACCATTTCAAGAAAAATCAAAACCCTTTCAAATCGAAGTCAAAGAGGAACTCAAAAATGGTGCAAAGAACCAGTGATGAAGTAATATACACATTACATCCACTATACACCCATTGTAACAGTTTCGAAGGTTGAAGATGTACCAAAGTCTAATATCAGTATTAATAGTCAGTAGCACATTCAAATATTGAATTATACAAAAAAAATATTAGGAAACTTATCAAATTTGTGAAGACAACAACAATGCAACCTATAGTGACCTTGAATTTATACCCCTTGTAAAGTTCTTGGATGAATTGGATTAAGAATAATTGGCAAAAAAAGTGTGTGTGTTGGGGGGGGGGGGGGGGGGGGGGGGTATACTTGGAATGTCAATTTAGCAAGTGTAGAGGGTCAATGGCTAAAAGATGATATTTATGAGGTCAATGTAGTTGGTTCATCATCAACCTCAAAGACCAAACCATAGGTGTGCTTTGAGTGCCAAGAAAATAATCATTTTGTTAAGGATTGTCCATGGAAGTATACCATGTCCCCCAATGGATGCAATAGGGTAAGGAGTTTATGGACATCCAAAAAACCTTGGAGCTTAGGTCAAAAGTATCTGAAGTGTATAAAATGTGATAAATTTAAGTGATTGTCAAATGCAATTTATGAAAATATCAAATGTGATGTCAGAGTTCAAGTGAATGTGAGCTTAGATGAACTATGTAATAGATTTGAAGGTATGAACAACGATTATGCATTAAATGTAATAGAGGTATATGTGAAATTCTAGAAATTCCAATTCATAGCATAACTTTTACTACATAACATGTCCTTTATTATCGACTATAATTTACCTATTACTACTTTCATATCAACAAAATATACATATTCCCACTTTGATATCAACAAAAATATATAGACCCTACTAGTTCCAAATCAACAAAAATATACACATTAGCAGTTTGATATCAACGAAAAAAGTCCCACTTTACCCCACCTTCAAAATGGGAAAGTTTTCTTACCCCTCCCTTCACACCACTTCTGAAACCACCCTCCTTACCCCTACCTTTCCCTTTAAATAAATTGCAGCCTTGATCTGTTTGGGTTGAACATAGCTGTGTTGCAGCTGGTTGTGAAGAAGTTATTTTCTCTCCTTTGCTCTTAAGCCTTCCTATTTTTTTAGCATTTGTTGTTGGATGTGTTGATATAGATACTTGTCCCTTGCATGTTCTAGAGTTATGACCAGAATTACCAAAGTTCTTACACTTCCTAAACCCCCTCTTATGATTCTCATCATCATCTCTTCTCCTTTTCTTCTTTGGTCTACTTGGTCCTCTTGATTTCAGGAGGTTTAATTTCAAACATAGGTTGTTCAACCACATTTGAAAGAGTTATAATTGACTATTAACAATTACAATTGACTATTAACAATTATAAGGATCATAAAAAATAATAAATACCTCTCTAAAGTAACTAAAATCGGGTAATGGATGGATGCCCCCTGCACAAGTGTCCACATACTTATTGTTAAATAAGGCTACAACAACTATAATGATCAATAAAAGCAATTATAAGATGTGAAGTCAACTAAAAAATGAAAAATGATAGTGTTGTCCATTAACTTATACCTTGTCCAGTTAACTCTCATTGGTAGCAAGACTATTGGTACATGAAGACATGGAATCCCATTTAGTTACCATCCTTTTACATGTACATATCTTTTATTGAAGATTAAAAACTCACATGTTAGTGTGCCTTGTCAGTACATAGACCTCACCACTTGAAGGTGTAAACCACAAACATAGACCTCAGCACTTAAAGGGGTAACCACAAACGTATGATAAACCTTTTTGTATCCCTCAAAAAATAGCATGACTTTTGGAAGTCATCATCAATGTTCGTCTCCCTACCTTTAAGCCTCCTCTCACGTAGTAGAGACATCAGAATGCAGTGTAGACTCTAAATCATTTGGACAACTAGTTTGTCCCTAATTTCTAAGATACTCTTGTTGAATGCCTCACTAAAATTGTTGTAGTTATGTCTATGTTACTATCAATTCAAAGTATGCTCTAACTCAAAACTATTTAGGTTCTTTGTCCAACCAGTAACTCCATCTAATGCATGAAATATGTTTCCTCATAAGAATTTGAAGCTCCCCAAGACCAATCCCTAAAATAATCACCCTTATACTTTACTTTGAAGTTCTTATACATACGCCAAAAATAATATCTATAATGATTGTTTGGGAATATGCTTTGAATTATTGGTAAAACACCTTTTTGTCTATCAGAAATGAAGGTTAGAGGAGATAGGTGTTTGCTTAGTTGAGGCTCCAAAATTTTGAGAAAATTACTCCATGTTTCCCCTTCAAAATTCCCATTGATATAACTCCGTACAAATATTATGAGCATTCCATGCAGTAACATAAGTGATATTTACCCCATGCCTTTCCAACATTTCACCTTCTAAAGTACCAAAGAACACAAAGCAGAAAAGAGACAGACGCACTCAAGGCCCCAGGACACTATGATACCAACTATGAAACCCAATAAAATCATAAATAGAATGATCATGTCTAAATAAAAAATCACAGTAATAAAAAAATTTGGTAACATTCTCAGCATAATGAAATAAATAAAACGAAGTAAAGTAAATTCAATATAAGATAAATAAATAGCTGAATTAAATACAACAACTCTGATAATAATCATTGCCATGAGAAATAAATCCAACTCTCGAATATAAAATTTTAGCTACACATTATGCATCTCGGAATACAAGTACATCACGTAAAATCTCTGACTCGGGATAAACTTAAATAAAACAACTTCTTGAACTGAAATAAAAATAAATACAAAGGCGTAAAGGATCGACTGCGCTCGACATTTACATCTTAGGAATCTCCAACAAATAATCCAAGTCTATGAGAACGACATCGACCTAAGACATGTGGAATATACTTCAACAACGAAATTTAAAGAAAGTCTACAAAGAGTAAGAATATAACTGAAGTCGGTCCATAATAATAATAATACATCTTCCTCGCATTTTAAGTATATTTAAAGTCATTGAAGTTACATGATAAAAAAATATGCGTTTTACTCCCAAACCCATATATGACGTAGTGTGATATAACTTTCTTTATTAATCACGTATCTCCACAATAGACTCATAAAGTAATCGAAATGATCTTACTAAACATTCTTCTCTTATTTTAACAGTCTCAAGTTATCTTTCTAAATATTCACATCTCTAGTGTAATAGTTTGTAAAGTTTTCAAGTCATAGTTCAACATATACTCCTCTAGTATAGTATTATCACGATATTATTGAACTATAAACTATGATTATACATAACTAGTAGAAATTATAAAATAGAAAGACCTTCTCAATTACCACAATACAGAGTCGCATAATCAAGAATATCCATGAGTGTACACAACTCACATCCAATCTCATGGGGTATGCTCCAGTCCGCAAGTAAAAGTACAAAGGCCTATACCTATTACCTTCAGGGATTACTCAAGCATAATAAGTATAGTCATAGGTAGTCATATCCCTATATTCTCAAAGAAACATAGAAGGTAAATCACTATGCCTCCCTGTTTATTGTATAGTCTCCACACCCAAAGGTTATACGAAGAAAACACATGTTTATCCCCCTCAGGAACATGGGTGTGTTAGTAGTATGATCGGGATAAATAGGATCTAGGAAGATCCTATCACACCATCGGGAATAACACATGCAATCAATGTCATTTGTGATCCATCAAGATCCCTTATAGTACGTCCACAACGAGTACAACTATACACTATATGTACGATTTCGCATAAATCAAGAAAGTGAGCATAACCCTATGCAACCACAAATAAAAACCCAACTCAACTGGGTTATACATAAGGTTTATTTATTATTAGTTAATACACATGTTAACTATAACTGGTCATATATAATATTAACCCAAACTCCCAAGGCTCTCAAAGTCTAGGTGTCATCTAACCTAACATTTATAAGGATCATTATAAACCCCTGGTCAGTGGGTTATAAATGTGTTCTAGACTATCATAACTTCGATAAACTCTCCAAGTATCATTTGACATTATAAATATTACAAAATTCAAGTTGGATTCCATATTAGGGTTCCAAAGCTCAACCCTACTGGTTACATTGAATTTAAGTCTGTCTAAGAGTCCCCAGTATAACTCATACTAGGATCCCCACTTAAAGCCCCCCTAAAAACAACATCTCCAACTTAAGCAGCCAAGTCAAATTAATTTTCCCCGTGTAACAACTAACTTCACACCAACACGTTAATAAGGGCCGAAACTCATCCCAAATCAACATAAAAGACTCTAAACTGTAACACTGACCCATCTCCTTTATATATAGCCATTATAAGACTGCTAGTAACCTAATTCTACAAGTTTTAGATGATTACAACTCATTTTAATGACTAAATCTCATAATTCATTAATGAAGCCCTAGGTTTATATTCTTGATAAGAAGGGGTTAGTTAGCCATCGATTTATGATCAATTATTCAAATAAAATCAGGGCTTTGATAGGTATTTACTATTAAAATGAAAATATAATGTCATCAAGTTCATCTAACATGGATTAACATGGATTCATGAATTAATTTAAAGATTCCTCATCAAAATAACACTAGTTCTTCAAGGGAATAATCCAAATAAGGAAACCCCAAACACCTAGTCCTGATCGTTCCAGTATTTATTTTGACTGTGGTCCTACTACCTTAGAAGGGTTAGATATGAAATCCGTATGCACTCCTTTTTTTTTCTTTTTAAAATAGAAACTCATCATGTCTCCCGTATGCACTCCTAGTGTTAAATAAATGAAGACATTTCGTATCGGCAAAAAAATAGAAAATTACAAACAATCATGCTCAAGCACATTTTTTGAAAGAAAAACACACACCCCAAAGTCAAAAGATTTTCCAAATCGATCCAAAAATGAAAAGAATTCCCAAATCAATCTTAATTTCCCCCCAAAAAACTGTCCTTTTCCAAATAGATTCTACACTGTGGATCCATTTGGTAAATCTTTGGGGCGCTCTTTTGGTAAAAACAAATTGTGCAAGGGTCGTTGTAACATTAGCCCCTCCAAAAAAGCAAAAGCAACACAAAGTGGGATTATCCAAATCGTTTATATTGCATTTGTAGTGCAGAATTTATGCCTTGGAATTGGAATTTGGGTGAAAGTTGTATAAATTTAAACAAATGTGTTCCCATTCCAATTCCACAGCATGAATTTCGTGCTGGCAAACAAAGCAGCATTGTGCGTGTCCACGCGCTATCCAACACAGTTGTGAAGTCTCGATATAAAAGTTCTTGATCTTGCACAAAAGGATTCAACAACTCCTACTTGTCTGAGTTTCGTACATAAATTCTCTAAAACGGACTGCAAAAAACGGACAACATATGTCACGGTCAAAAGCTGTCCCAAATGTTGTTTCCCGTTTTTATAAAAACGGATCAGTGCATTTGTCACGGTTTTTGACCGTGAAAAATGCTGTCTGTTTTTTGTCCACTTTGCAGTCCGTTAAAGAGAACGCCTGATAAATGCATAAAATTTCCCATACATGAAACCAAAGTCACTTGCATCGAAAGAAGCTTCTGGTTACAGAGATTCATGAAACAAGAATGAGAGAGCTTTCTGAATGTACAGAAAACTAGTATGCGAATACTTCCATTTGGTACTCACAAGAAGCCCATATTGAAACTTCTTCATTCAATTAAAGAAGATGGTATGTTAGTTAACTTCACAAATCTGCTGTAATGATTCAGTTGAGGAAGTTTCTACCAAACATTTCGGTAGTATTTGAACTTTGAATGTGTATACTCAATTTCAGTCTGTATCATCCACAAGAGAACTTATTGTTGATTTTCAGGATACATGAGGACTCAAATGACCTTAGCACTTTTCTCTTGCTGCTGTTCTTTTTCCTTTGTGATGAGCCACAACATAAATATATGTGTAACATTTCTATATTTCTGTAATTTTAGGTGTATGCATGAGTTGAGAAATCATCTGAGCTCTTTCAAGGAAAAGGGTAATTTCCCATGTTGAAGTTTTATCAGAGCTACAAAGGGCAAACCCTTTACCAGAGCTACAAAGGTTTTTTGGAATATTCAGAGCTACAATGATAACAAATTAGCTCGAGAAGACTCCCAACTAATTCTCAACAACCCATGTCACGGTGAATATTCCCAAAACAATCACACGAACCAAGTTGTAGTGGGAAGAATATTTGCCAAACAGTTTCATTATTGACCACAAAATCCCGTTTACTCTTCATAATGCAATGAGAACATGTCATTAGGCACATATCCGGCATCAAATAACTGGGCCGTCAATCCATCCAAAACTTCAGGCACACTGCTTCCTTCAAAATTCACATTCCGGCTAGCAGAAAAGGAATATATCTTGTTCTTCAATTCCATCCAGCTATATCCGGGACACTTCTTCAACACCTTCTCCTTCATAAGTTTCCTAACTCGTGCAATTTCATCCCACATCTTTGACTCAGCATATATATTCGACAGCATGATATGAGCCGAGGCATCATCAGGATCAATACTCAAAATCTTTTCAGCAGCATATCTTCCAATATCCAACTCTTTGTGTGTTTTGCAGCTCGATAAAAGACAACGCCAAACAACCTTATCCGGCTCCATGGGAAAATTTCTTATGAAATCATAAGCTCCTTTTATTTTCCCTTTGCGAGCAAATATACTAACCATACAAGCTAAGTGATCTATCCTTGGGGTGATCCCATAATCTTTGGTCATAGAATCAAAATGACGCAATCCCTCCTCTAACAATCCCACATGTCCACAGGCAGATAATACCCCAATAAACGTTATATCATTAGGCTTAACCTTGTTTTTCTGCATCATATCATAGATATCTAATGCTTCTATACCAAATCCGTGTTGGGCATACCCTACAAGCATAGTATTCCAAGAAACCAAATTTTTTGATGATAGAATATCAAAAACTCTCCGCGCATCACCTAATCTCCCACATTTAGCATACATGTCAATGAGGGCACTTCCAACAACCACGTTTGAATCAAACCCAGGTTTCAAAATACAACAATGGCTTTGCTTGCCCCACTCGATAGCCGGTAAATCCCCGCAGATACTCAAAACGCTGGAATACGTGTAAATATTAGGGTCAAACCCTTCAAACAACATACGTCTGAGAAACCCCACGGCTTCTTCATAACAACCCGAATTTACGTGTCCAGCAATCAAGGCGTTCCAACTGACAACATCACGCTCACCCATATCTTCGAAAGTCTTCAAAGACTCTTCGATAAGGCCACTCTTGGAGTAAAAGTCCATAACTGCATTACCCACAAATGTAAATGAATCGACACCCAATTTTATGATTAAAGAATGGAGTTGTTTCCCACCATCAATTTCCAATGCATCAGCAAAGGCTCCAAGCACCGATGAGAATGTTCGCTCACTTGGGTTGAAACCAGAACACTGCAATTTACAAAAAAGACCAATAGCTTCTCTTCCTTTACCTAGTTGAACACAGCCTCCTATCAATGCAGTCCAAGCAGTCAAGTGAGGCTTATCAACCTCCTTAAACGCTTGATTAGCTAACTCCAATTCACCGCACTTGGCATAAAAATTAACCAACCCAGTCACAACAAACTGATCCATCCTAATCCCACACTTCACAACATACGAATGCAATTGCATCCCAAATCCCAAATTTTCTATTCCAGCACAAGCACCCAACACACTTGCACAAGTAAACTCATTAGCCTTCACTCCCACCTTTTGTGCCCGCGAAAAAACCCTCAACCCCTCCAAATCCTCCCCACACTGGCAACAACACGAAACAATCGAACCCCAAGAAACCTCATTTGGTTCCAAAATTTCGTCAAACACCACCTTTGCGGATTTCAACAACCCACATTTACCATAAAAATTAACCAAAGCATTACTAACAAAACTATTCAAATCTCCCTCAACCTTAAAAATCCTCCCATGAATTTCCTTACCAATTCTTGCAGCCCCTATGCTAGCACAAGCCGATAACGCGCTAACATAAGTGTAATGATTTGGGTCTAAACCATCACTAACCATTAATCTAAAAGTAGTTAAAGCTTCTTCTGAAAAACCCATTCTTGAAAATGAAGATATTAAAGTTGTCCATGAAATAAGGTTTCTTTCAGGCATTTTATCAAACAAATTATGAGCATCATTGATACGGTTAAGTTTGCAGTACATTTGGATCAAATGGTTGTTTGTATAAACATCCGGGTGAAACCCAGATGTGATAAGCTTGGCATGGATTGTTCTGCCTTTGAGACCGGAATTTGCGTTGGCAAAAAAGCGTATAAGGTGAGTGAAATTCATTTGGGGAGATTAGAGATAGTTGGGAGGGTGTGAGTTTGATATTGGGATTTAAAGGCATGTTTGTTCTAACTGAAACATGTAGGATTAAATCGTATGTGCTTTGGCGACATAAACGGGATTTTGGGTTTGGAGGTATTAAGAATGATCATCATTTCTATACAACAAATATAAAATGAGCACCACTTTTAAACGGATTAAGACTTGCCTGTCTTAAAAGTAACTAGTTAATCAAATTACAACTCACAAACAAACACCATAAAGGAAATTTGTCAAATGGTTCGTGTCGAGTCGTGAAGTAAACGATACAACAAATGTTATTTTTGCGACGAAAAGTAAACTTGTCAATAGTTTGTGTCGAGTCGTGTTCGTATAGATTTTTTTTTGTATTTGGATCTTATCGGATTCGTTTCTAAACAGATGAAGGAATATCCAAACACGACTCATTAGCTTAGTGTGTCGTGCCGTGTCCATTTGTTATTACTCATTAAGATAATAAATAATTTTGAATCATATACGGGTGATGCATTAGCCCAATATTAGACAATGTTAGGCTTAATTATCCATTAGCGTTTCTAAGCTCTCATTAAGTAATATTCATTAGGAATAAATTAACATTAAAATACATAAACTATTTAGAACACTTACTAATATTTCTTATTTAGTAAAATTAATGGATTTTAACGAGTATTAATGGTTGAAGGAGATCAACACTATCCCGATTCGTTAACTATCATGTGCTATCGGATTGACACTAATATGCCTGGAACCATTAAGGGTCTACCCATTAACCAATAACATCGTGTCGGTTTATTTCGTGTTATCGTGCAGTGTCATTTTGTCACGTCTAGCGGGAAGCGCCAATATTTTTTTGTTTTCGTTTTTTTCTCACTACTATTTCGAATTCAATTTTTTTTAAGTTCAGTTTTTTATTATTTTTAATTCTAATTTTGTTTAATCACGCCATTTGAATGTATTTCTTATTTAATTTGTAAATTCATAAAAATGAAAAAAAAAAGATAATATTACATGAATCAAAACAAAAATATTGCGATCCAATAATATAAAACAGTTTTTTGTCTCACATCTAAAGAAAATAATAATAAACCCCCAAGGATGCGCTGCCCTGGCTATTATAATGCGGTCTATGCCATCTCAGATGGGCTGATGACTCTGGCTCCTCTTGGTCATTGCCTTCTGCATTGTTGAACATTTGTTGTAGGATGTCACATTCCATCGGGGTCGACTCTAGGTCAATATGGCAGAAAATCTCAGATAGTCTGCCTCATTTCGCCTTGTGTATATTGTATTTGGTGGTATCGATCCTATACCTGGCTGCAGTGACGGATCCGGTACTTTGGTCAGGGGGCAAAAGTTTTGATTATTGTCGGGGGTTCGAGGGCAGGAGTCCCCGAGGCGATTTTTCTTTTGGATTAATTTGAGTTTTATACAAATCTGGTATGCTCACACAAGATGTGGTCACGTAGACACATCTGGTACCCCTCATGCGTTAACGAAATAAGTTAACATATATCAAAGTAGTAAATATGGTAGGAAATAATATGCGATGAATCAAGATATATAAAATATTACCATCGATGGCTAGTAGAGATCATGCACAAGACCTAGGGCAATCTCCGGGAGTACTGTGTTAAGGAGAAATATTCGTCAGTCCCATGCACGCTCAGCACACGCGCCCTCTAGGGTTCCTCGTCAGCATTATGTGGTTGTGGCGGGCAACAAGGTATCCTCCCATGGTATGTTGAGTCTCCCAGGCATGTTGTATACAAAATGTCTTGGAATTAGTTGCATTTATTGGTGGGAAAAAAATAATATTTGAGCATTTTAGTGAAGCAAAATGGATCAACTCCTTGGAGATGGTCTTAGGATAATATCGTTGCTTGTATTTAGAAGGGAAATTTTAAACGCATTCACAAAATCGCTTAGTTTACCCCAATTTACACATAAAAAATAACACTAGAACTAAGGGTGTATGTGATTACAAAGTAAGAAAATGATTGAATAAAAGTTGATTTTTAGGAGAAGTTGGAAAATTATTGAAAAATATGGGAGCTGTTTTGTCTCACTTTTGGAGTTTTCATGAAAAATGTTTTCTATGAAATGGTAATACTATGAAGAACTTTTCAATTTTTTAACTATCATTTTCATAGAATTTACTTAAAATCAAGCACCACAAAACATAAAAAAAATGAACTTATTTTACATGGAAAACAAATCAATATCAATCAAACAAAATCTAAAAATTGAATTAGAAGATGCAAGATTTGATGAGTGCATCTAAAAAGGCCCATTTTGAAAGTTTTTTGAGTCCCTTATTTCATAATCATTAATTACAAAGTTATTAATGAGGGTAAATATAAGCACAATACAATAACACAAGTTCAAGTCATTAAAAAATAAATCAACTCCCGAACAATTCGATAAGGTACAAGCAAACCAATCTTGTCTCAGTTTAAAAAACACCGAAGAATTCAATTAAAAGTATATATATATATATATATAATGCTAATATGCGGACTAGTCCGCATTTTAAGAATGCGGACCAGACATGTGTCACCTAACGGTGCGCTTAGAAATTATCTCCTAAATGATAGGCACACTCTCTCTCTCTTTTCTGGACTCACCGCCAGGTGACATATGTCTAGTCTGCACTGTTAAAATGCGGACTGATCCGCACAAGAGCGGGAATGTATATATATATATATGCTCTCCAACATACCCAACTAAACATACCTCATTAAAAGATTCGAATTATAAGTTGTATGGAGCAGGTCACTTATTAAAATCGGGTCCCTATATAAACTCAAAATAGAACCTGCTTTAACCCCCCAACAAACTCCATCTCTCTCTCTCCTTGGAAACCCAACTCTGGTTCGCGATTCCTCCATCTCAGATCGCGCGATCCTCCGTCTCCGGATGGCTATTCCTTATCCAGTTTCAACAAGTATGTTTCCCAATTGAAAAAAAAGACCGCAATAGTGTCGCTGGCACATACCCAATTCCTTGACACGTTAACCAAATTAAAATGCTAACTTGTAGAACTGTTTGTATCCCAAAATATCACAGAATCCTCTTCCCAGAAATATCCCTATCCACATTCAAACCCCAAATTGAGAATTAAAAACAAATACAACTAAGATCTCAGTATAAGGCCCCCCTAAAATGTACACAAAGTGACCTCTGAATCAGGGAAATTCTCTTGAAATTAACAGAGGTGGCTTAACATAAAAAAAATGAATTTTATGCAATGGAAGCTCAACCAATTTCTCATTCTATTTCTTTCTCTCCGTGAAGACCAAAATAAGAACAAAGGGAACTAATTTATAATATCTGTAACAGTGATCGACTTGAAAAATAGACATACAAATTTTAAAACAAGTGGAAAGAAATAGAATGAGTGTGGCGGAGATGCGAATGCTAAGATAGATTTGTGGTAAAACTCAAAAAGGATAAAATTAAAATTGAACAAATTCGTGAAACAGTAAAAGTAGCTCCTATAGAAGATCAATTGAGAGAAAATCGACTTAGATGGTTTGGACACGTCAAGCGTAGACCAATGGATGCTCCTGTAAGAAAGAGTGATTTAGTTAGTATTGGTGGTAACACAAGGGGTAGAGGTAGGCCTAAATTGACTTGTTCTTATTTCAGATGCCACCGAAGAGAAGTCGTTCAGGCAACAGGGCAAATAAAGGGGCTTTGAGTGTGGGACCCTGAATGCCTCAAAGGACAACGACTATAAATGAAGTTGCTAGTATTGTGGCACAAGCAGTAACTGCTGCTATCTTTGCGATGGCGCCTCAACCTGCCGTTCAAGCAGCCCAAGCCCACCCAGGATTATCTATATGGGAAAGAGTACGAGAAGATTTTAGGAAAGGGCATCCTCCAGAGTTTTCAGGGGGATTTGATGCGATGGCTGCAAGTCGATGGAAGAATAGTATACAGGGGCACTTTCATACGGTTGAATGTAGTGAGGTGGAGAAGCAATTTCTCGCCTCCATTAAGTTAACGGGTGCAGCTATCCAGTGGTGGGAGTCTGTCACCACATCTGAATAGAGAGATACATTACCTATAACAGATTTTTAGGAACTCTTTGATCGAAGGTATTTTCTTTCCCCGATTCAGAAGGAATTGAGGAGAAAATTAATAATGTGTTTCAAGGTAATAGAAGGGTGGCTGATTATGAAGAAGAATTTACTCGATTAGCGAACTTAGTACCTGATGAGGTAAATACATAAGAGAAACTTATATCGAAGTTCATGCGAGGTTTAAATGGGCAAATTCGACAGCATTTGTTAGGGAACCCAGCGTTAGTGACTTTCGCCGAGGTAGTGAATATGACACTATTACAGTGTCATGAATATCGTCTCCGTTCGCAAAGGGGTAAGAACTTTGGAGACTCAGGTTCATCAAGTAGGTCTGGTGATGAGAAAGCCAGTAATGCCGGAGGGTATAAGCAGGATGATAAAGGGCCGCAACAGCGTTTTGTTCCTCAAGATGGGCAGAGAGGATTTGCGGGTATATGTTTCTTTTGTAGAGGATTAGGTCATAGAAAGAGAGATTGTCCTAAAAGAGGTAAAGGACCACGTTTTGAAGAAGTTTTGGATGTAAAGCCCTTACAGCAGATTCGAGGTCATTTTAGACCAGGGGACTTAGTGTGGGAACCCAATGATGAGGAGATGAAATCGGATTAGTGATGAATGATGTAAGTTATTTTCCTGTGTGAATATGATTATGCTATATGAAGCTTTGGGAATATCGTATGTAAGATAGTTATGTCAGGGTAGTGCTATAGCCTTATTATGTATGGAATGACCCGAAAGGGAATTTTGAGCAAGTGAGGCTCTTATATTATTATCTTTTGAGAGAATATATTATTTTGTAATGTGCTCATAGAGAGCTATAGCTTTGTTGTGAATGTAAGAATTGTTAAAATGTGTTAAGTAGTAATGACAAAGCTACTTATATTTTTATATAGTCGTGCTAAACTTATATAATTATTGTATTCCAGTTATGGAAGAGCCCAGTGTATGGTAATATATTATTATGATGAGAGAGACTATGACTGAAATGATTCAGAATTTAGTAGATTATTGTTGAGCGAGAGATTTTAGCTCATAATTATGCTAATTTTGAGAACTATATATTATTATGAGTATGAGAATTGTTAAAACCTTGTGCCTTGAGCATAAGGTATTTTATTTAAATGTCGAAAGACATAAATGTTTTAAAATAAACTGTTTTCAAAATAAAACTTTTTATAGGCCTTTGGGCAATATCAAAATGATTTACACAAAAATATTTTTTTAACTCTAGTCCCGATCTAACAAACTCTCAATCCCCGACGTCGCTACATATTAGTGTATTGGGAGGGTTCCTTGTTTGGATTTCGCTTGCGAGACCTCCCCCGCATGAAAGTAGCGAATGTCAGGAATGGAGAGGAGTTAAATCTTTGGACCTTTCAAAATTGTTATATTATTAGTATGTTAATGTATTTTTATAATTGTTGTACGATTGATGCAAGTGAAGCCTAATTATGTTTATACGAGTAGAGCTCGAATAAAGGGTGTATGGGCCCCCTAGTTGTTATAATTGGTTTTATAAAATTAAAATAATTTGTCGTGAGAAGATAGAGGTTTGGGTATAGTGTTAGTGGGGATAAGTGTAGTAGAGACTAGCGGAGCTTTGGAGTATTAGGCTTAGCTTAATTTCGAGGGAGAAATTCTTGTAAGTGGGGAAGTCTGTAATACCCCGAGATTTTTGGAACAATAATTTATTTATTTTTGGGAGAAATAAATATTAATTTAATTGGAGAATAATTAAATTGGCATTGAGGTCAAAATTTGAAGATGTTAAAAAGTGATTCGAATGATGATTCTGAGGGTGCGGTTGTTTCCGAAAGGGTCGAGATAGTCGAAATGACTGTATTTGGGGCTTATTTAGGTTCCAAAATATTTTAAGTTTGTTTGGCTCTAATTAGAGTTATCGAGTCATTTAAAGTGTATATTATCATTTAAAGTTTTGTATTTTGGGAGATAAGGCTTAAAAGCCTACGGGAGAACAAATCTCCTTAGAGAGAAAGAGAAAGAAAGAGAGAAATAGAGAGAAGAAGAAGAGAAAAAGGAGAAAAGTGGGATTTCCGACCATTACGCGATCTCGAGGAAGATTCAGACTCTACGAATTTGAGGCAATTGATTAAACCTGCTAAATAATTGTTGTGTATCATTTATTTCATAATTTGTGGATAAATTTATGGATTTTTGGGATAAATTGTTAAAACATAATTTTTTGGTAAAATCTTAGATTTGTTGTGTATATAATGGATTTGAGGTTAAAAATTAGTTGAGGAGTGTTAATTGATGAGTTTTAATATTATATATATGTTTGGGTTGAAGAGAAATGGAGAGAAGTTGAGTTATAGGATTTTTGGGATTTTTGGCTGTTGAGAAAAGTAGCCATTTTCGTAGCTTCTGGTAAGCCGAATCGATTCGGAATGTTGTAGGTGCCCAGGTCTGAGTGATCGAATCTATTCGGTCCCATACCCGAATCGATTCGGCCTGAAATAGAATCCCAGGTCCTTTGGATCGAATCGATTCGCATGAGAGGCAAACCGATTCGCAGGGGCGAATCGATTCAGATTTGGCCCGAATCGATTCAGAAACAGGGCTGTTTTAGGGGTGTTCTTCTTAAATGAGTTTTGTCTGGGATCGTTTGAGTTTATCAATTGGGATTCTCTATATGAGTTATGAGAAGTGTGTTTTGGAGACTTTTAGGGAGTTTCCCTTATGAGAAATTATTGGAGTCATATTGATTTAGTTCGAGAGAATAGCGATTAGAGAGTATTGTATTGACTAAGTGGGGAAGCCCACTATCATTGAGAATTCGGTATGGGGATAATTATGGGTTTATAAGAAAGAGTTGGGATGCACTTAGTGATAATGGATTGTAGGATTAAATCCCAAATGGGAGAACTTTAAAGGTTCATATGATTGATTGAACCATATTATGGATTGAGAATAATAAATGATGATAGATGTACATACGGATATAGAGAGTATCCTTAACGTAAATTAAATTGGGAGATGTTCCATATAAATGATAAATGCTGATCGAGGTACATTAGGATATAGAGAATATCCTCAACGTAAATAGAATTGAGTGACGATTCATATAAATAGAAGTGAGGTGTGAACTTCAAGAGAGAAATAGTATAGTGTATGCTAAGTGGGAAAGTTATGTGAGTTGTTGACGAATAGAATATCGAGAGTAATATATACTAGATAATGATACTATTTCATCTACGCCTAAGAGCGTAATAAGAGTATGTAAATAGTGTGATATATATACCTTGTGTGATGGTATACATTTATATGATGTGATGATATATGTATATCTTGTATGAATATATATATATATATATATATATATATATATAGTGTGTGTGTGTGTGTGTGTGAAGAATACCCCCTCTATGCTATCATGGGAAGTTGCATATATTCATGATTGGTATCTATCTAGTTGCAAATTTTGTTAATATCACATGCTTAATTCTTTATGTATCATATTTGTATTATTTTCTTGCATCTTAGTTGGTATCCTTTGTTCTTTATATGGATTATTTATGCTTTTGTTGCCTATATGCTTTCATGTTCTATGCCTTGTTAGCACTTTTGTTAATTCTATCACCTTTATCTATTCCTGAACAAAAAGGGGGAGAATGATAGGGGGAGAAATGGTATCTAATCCTATTATAATCTTATCTAAGTTTAGGAGATTTAACTTAGGGGGAGAGCGCTATCTTCTTAGGTTGATCATAGTTGCTAAGGGGAGAACTAATTTAGGGGGAGTAATTATTTTAATTGCATTTAATATTTTAATATGCCCTATGCATTTGATAGTTTTCTTAAGTGTACAAGAATTCTTCTAAATGCCAACTTTCATCGTCGGCAAAGATATTGATCCTTGGGTTGTGAGTCAAGCTATTTATTTTTTATTTTGGGTGGGATATTTTTTAGTTCTAGTAGAGTTTGATGACCCTTTAGGATTTTTGGTTGGTTTTTATCCCGGAATAGCCAAAGGGGGGGATTTGTAAGGACACAAGTCCCCGATTGAGTCTTAATGTAGTGTTGGCTCAATTCCGGACAAAAATATTTGAGTCATGTGATAGTGTTCAAGTTTATCCATTCAAGCCTATGACGTGTTAGTTGAAGACGTAGTGGCTAAGATTATAAAGCTTCATCAAATGTCGAGTTTATTGTGCATCGTTTCTACGTCAACAACATTTGTTCTGTTTACTCCTAAGATATGAATGCATTATATATTTATATAGGAGCTTGGAACAAATTTTAATTGGGTGATTTTTTATTTTAAACTGATGGTTATTTTCAGAAGGTTTATTTAAAACTTTAAAATAAAGTTTCTGGGCTAAAATCGAATTTTTAAGCTTTCTGTTTTTTCATTCGAAATTGTCGTTCGAACGAGTGTTTCGCTCGAACGAGGTTTGCCAACGAGTTCCCTGTTTGGCCACTGGAATATCGTTCAAACGAGAATGCTGTTCGAACGAGAATTCTGACGAGTTTACTAACGACTTTACATTTTATCCACTGGAACTTCGTTAGAAGGGTCGTTCGAACGAGACTTTGTTCGAACGAAAATCTCGTTCGAACGAGATTTGGGGGGAACAAGTATTTTGGCAGTTTTTGACAGTTTTTCCACTACTTTTCCCCACTAACTTTTGACAGACTTATCTAGTGCGGGAACCAACTTTTTCAAGGTAACTTTTTCATACTCTTCCATCTCCTAGAGAGAGTTTTGAGAGTTTAACTTTTCTATGAAAAGGTTCATGGTTTAAGTGTTTTGCTTTCCAAGAAAATCACCCTAAAACACTTCCGGTTTACACCCATATTGTTTATTCCAAGTTTCCATATATATATATATATATATATATATCTTGCTTGGAGTGTTTGGCACCAGGTTTACTCTACCAAGTTGAAGGGTTCGTTTGGGTTTACTTCTACATCCCTCAAAGAAGAAGTTCGTTGTTTTGCTGCAGCATTCTCACATGGTGAAAGGCACCATGTGTGGTTGACGGTTGTTCCTACAGCTTCATTGGTGGATTCCAAGGTCCTGGTGGAGTCCAGGATTGTCGGCTAGGCAGAGGTAGTTACAAGAAGACGCGTCGGGACTTGAAGGAGTCGAGTTGAGTGTTGTAAGTCATCTTGCTTGTAATTGTAAATTCCGTACTTAGTGGACTTAAGGCTAGGGCCGTGCGAGATTTTTTTCCGTTGTGGGTTTTTCCTCGTACGTCGCGGCGTAGTGATTTATTTTTTCATTTTATCTTTTGCAAAATTCACCTTAGATGCATGCTTTGGTAAAAAGATAAAATTTGGTTTAAATCACTACTTACTTAAATTGATGCTAATTTAAATTTGGGTATATGTTAATTTAATTCAAGTCATTATTTATTTTGTTAAAATTGATTTGGCCTAATTTGGTAATAATAATGAAAATATGACTTAGGTAAATTTCTAGGACTTGGATTGAATTAAGTTGTTTAAGTGATATATGTACTTGTTTACTAATCTAATTTCACTTGGTTTAATTTTATTTTGAAAGAAATTAAAATTTGGTGTTTATGTGTATTTAATTGAACCATCTCGCTTCCCCATCTCTTTAAAAAGGAAATTGAAGTAAATTACTTTTTGTGTAAAATCCAAAAATTGGGGGCCTTGTGTTCCAACAAGTGGTATCAGAGCATTGATTTAGAAAATCTATCGTTTTCAGTATGTTTAGTTGGGTATGTTGAAGAGCGTATTTGTGTGTGTGTCTATATACACAATACTGCTCTTGTGCGTAGTCCGCATTTTTAAGAATGCGGACCGAACATATGTCACCTGGCGGCGAGCCCAGAAAAGAGAGAGAATTCCTATAATTTAGCCGATAATTTATAAGTTCACCATCAGGCGACACGTATCCGATCCGCACTTTTAAAATATAAACTAATCCGCACAAGAGCATTATTATATATATACAGATAGATAATGATAGAGAGAGAGAGAGATTTCATGTTATCCATTTACACAATTGTGTGTAATGGGTCTAATCCATCATGGGTCTAAGCCCATTAAACACATTAAGATTAAACTCAAACTTAACCAACTTTGTATCATGTCAACAATTGTCAACCTTGGTCAAATTGCTTCAGAGTGCAACACGCTTAACCATCCGTCCATTTTACGACGGAATTCATTATTTCCCTTTCCTTTGTCTCGAGTTTTCTCATAGGACATGTTCTTAATTTTAGGAGTACATCCCCTATATTCCTTTAAAATAAGATATTTCCTTCGTTGGCCAGAAGCATAAATATATCTCAACAAACATGTTATATACCGAATGATACAGAAATACAGGTTTCTATTCATAGAGAAACACAAATTATTGTAGCTAACATTCATATAAAAGCTTTTAGCTTGCCAAACACACCGACCAGTAATCTTAACCCAGTAAAACATTTTTTAAACCCCATAAAGCCATCAATATTGAAGACACAACAGATCAATTAAGCAGTAGCAACAGCTTCAGTGGGCTTTGATTCTTCTGGCTTTGCTTGTTCTGCTTCAGCTGGTGCAGGTGCAGGTGCTGGTGCAGCTTCTGCTTCCCAATAAGCAGTTTTTTTCCCAGTCTTGGAAACAGTCTGAAAAACTGCTTCTGGCTCAACATTGCCTTTCACCGTCACCTTTTGCTCCTTTATATCTATGTCAAACGATTCTACGCCTGCGTATAATGAAAATATATTAGAGAATTATGATTAAATATATGTACGTATTGTTTCTGGGCATCACAAGCAAGGGCTGTCATTTTTGTTTTTCAGAAGTCTTTTTTACGAGTTCTCTTAATACATCTTCACCTAAAAAGAATCTAACCAACAAATCCCAAAACCAAATGCAGTGAAACACAGACATCATTTTCTCAGTTACACATGCCACCCACCCGAGTAATATGTCAGTTGACCAAATGATGAGGGTATACATTTAATAAGCTTCTACAATCAAAATCTCACCAGACATTATATATATATATATGGGCCCTCATGATGTATGTCTATAGACAATGTCAGCATAGATACTCCTGCGAAATCCTTATCCTTGCTATTTTGAAGCTAAAAAATGTACCCCAAAGGCCATTATTGAAGCAAATTGGGGGAGAGAACTAACCAACAGCCATGGGAAACGGTAATAAATGGTTGGGACGTGAAACTTTTGTGCGTTTGAAGAGTTGGAGGTGTTTTTTTTTTATTTAAGCTCAATATGCACAACATTTCAACTTTTAACGCTCGGAAGCATCAAAGTTGGGCAGCTGAACCTGTGGGTCCAATTTCGAGATTCATTAAGCACCCTCTAAAGTTAGAGGACACTAAACAGGAATTATACTGACTCCTCCTCCCACTGTGAAACATCATACTCATACTCCTCATTTACAGGATTGCCTCCCCCATTGTGGACGGCGTAAGGGTACATGTTATCAATTTACTAGATATTATGCTGCTGAAAGTTGTGATAATCACCAGCCTTTATAAATTTTGATAAATTGGTGCAGATGGATCACTTCTAAAATATGACTCTAATAAATTTCGTCCATAATGGAGGTATGTTGTAGAGACCCCCTAAAGCAGTGTGGGTGTGGGTGTGGGTGTGGGTGTGGGTGTGGATATTAAAACATGAATATTGCCTCGTACACTTTAGCCTACCAGACCCACGGTGACATCTATTATCACACCCAAAATTTTATTGAAGAAGCATATACACTACACAGAAGAATAGATATGAAGGTGTGCAGATGTGCGCATAGAGTGCATACATAAAGATTAGCTCATCAGATAAACTAAGCACCAATCAAGCATCAGGCCATATTATAAATCCTATTGTTTTTTCTATCATAATGTTATTACTACATGTATAAACTGAGAAACAAATTTGATAAGCAATTTATACATATAACCATTCGAGATGGAAATTCATTAATTTGCCTGATGTAAAACTGAAAGTAATCATTTGGGTGCTTCATGAAAGTAAGGGAACCACTTTGTTTTCAAATATAAAATGAAATATTTCCGGTAATGCATCATAGGAATTATAAGCAAGTCAAAACACAATGAACAAGGCTGACAAACCTTCCATTTTGCCTAAGACCCTATTAACGGCCCCAACACAGCCTTGACATGACATTGCAACCTTGAGAACAACAGTCTGCATTTAGACAACCAACAATTTCACGTCAGACAAATTCGAACCAATGTAGCAATAGAACTCATTGGAATTAAAAATAAACATTGGCTTGAAAGATTAGGCAATTGGTTGAGGCATGGTTTAAACTTCCAAGTTTCCTTGGGTACTATAAAAAATTTCAAATGAATACCTTGAGGTGAGTTCTATTGGCGTTACATTGGTTCCCATGAAACTTCCTCTTTGTGGTGTCCAATTGCAATTAAAGTCTATGAGCAAAAAAGTCTTTTTAATTGCGCATGCAACCTTTTTAAACCGACCCCAAAAGAATTGGATTATATGAGAAGTAAATTAGGTTTGAAAATGATCTTCACTAATTTTCCAACTTCTTGAAAATCAAACGTGCCATTAATGCTTCTTAATGATGAAGAACATCATTTGAATTGAATACTGCCAATATTATGCCTATATAGATAATTGGTTTTAGGGCTGACCATTTCTTGTTTAGCATTGAAAAGTCATGGCTAACCATTTCTTGTTTAGCATTGAAAAGACAACTCAATCTGGATGGAATTATAATTTCTGGTAAACATGTTTGCATTGCAAGATTTAAGAGAAAAAGATTATTTTGGGCTTGGCACCCATTAATTCTTAAATATTGATTTCACCCCCCCCCCCTACTTTTCATTTCTTGGGATTTGGTTCCCAAAATAAATTTTAGGAAGAAGCACAAAAGTGCGACCAAATATTTGCGTCACACGTGATTTTGGGGTCGAATCCCAATAAGTGAAAATGTTGGGTCAAAGCCAAACCTCAAATAACCCAAAAGTTAAAAAAATCAAGGTCCTAATCAGACCCCTAGTTTACTAACGGACCACCTCAAAACGCGCAGTTATAATCGTTTTGGTGTGTTTGGGTGAATTTAGGGGCATTCTTGTAATTTCAACCAAAAATTATTTACCCGTTACAGTCTCTGAGGTCAAAATAACATTTCCAAATTTCACAAATAAAAAAAAACATTACTACTGGATAATCACTACAACACAATCAAATCACACAATCAAGATCCTTAAGAAAAAAACAATCATATGAATTCAAATAAAGGGTACCATAGGAGGTTCAAAACTGCATATATACACATAATATAAGTATACAGAAAGCCTAAAATTGGTTAAAGGAAAGAAATTAAACGGGTGAGTTTAAAAGAGGATAAGAAGAACAGGCAAACCTGAGACATGATCAAAATCTGAAGGGAAAGATAAATTTGGTTAGAAAATAGTAGTAATAGAAGGAGAGAAAGAAACAAGGTTGACAATTGGGTGTGAAAACGGGTAAGGGGTGTTTTGGGCTTTTATAGACGAGATGCAAGGAAGTGGATGGACAAGATTTGGTTGGCTTCGAATTGGTTCGGGTCGGTGGTGGCGTGACGTAATTTTAAGTCTGGTTGCTCAACGGTTTTCCTTTTTTTTTTTTAGGGGAAAATCTTGTTAGTATAATACATTTGGAGCATATATTAAATAGTTTCTCGAATTTTTTTTTAATATAACTTTAATTTAATTCTTTTTATTTTACACCAAAAAGATTTTACCATGCCTCTGGCGTGGACCTTTAAAGATAAGAGAATAAGAAATTTTTTAATATAAAATATAAAACTTGGACTAAATGTGTATTAAAAAATATTTAAGGGACTTTTTGGTATTTTATCCAATACATTTTCTGTTAAATTCTATCAAAATATCAAATTAATTTTTTATCTGCATGTTTTGTTTGTGAATATAGTGAATATTCATTATTTATTTTTCAGTATGGCTTATTAATGTAAAAATATTTTTTCACGAGACTAGTTAAAGTAAAAAAAAAATATTGTAGAATTTATTTGACTACATACTTAGTAAATGTGATGAATTGATAAAAAAATCTTAAAATAATGTATCAGTGTTATATAGTGTTTTACGTTGTTTTAGAGTGAATGATGTACAATATTTTATGCAAGGTCACATCAATTTTATAACTTTTGTGTAAGTTCTTTGTACTCGTATTGTTTCTCTGTGTTCTAAAAAATTCGGGACTTTTTACAAACGCCAAGTTTTGGCACAAGACGTGTATTAAAGTGCGGTCAACGATGGTCAACATTTTTTGGGGTAAGGGGTGAAAAAACACGCATTTTTCTGGGTAAGGTGGGAAAAAACGCGCATTTTCTATTTTTTTTAGTATTTTAATTTGTCAATATTTAGACATATTTTAAGATATGTACCATTTTAGTAGTTTTAATAGTCTTGTTATAGTTAAAATGTTAAACTGTATTTTAAAAGGCCTAAACGCTTTTTTATGCCTAAGGCCCCCCTAGGCTTTTATGGCTTAAGGCTTGGCCTCCACGCCTCGATCACCCCCCGCATTTTTTAGAACCTTGCTCTTTATAATTACAATTCTGAGTACAAAATTATCATAATAAAATCACATAAAGAACTTAAATGCATAAGGTAAATGATCATGCACACACAACACCAAATATACGTGGTTCGAGAACGTGCCTATGTCCACAGAGAGGTTACTATTTCTTATTAATGTCTCTCAAATAATCAGAGTTACATCCCTTTTGTCCCAGGGTCAGGGTTTACATTTATAGTGGTAATTAAGTGGTTGAATTGTACAAGTAACTCATCCATCTTGTAGATAGCTCATAGGGGTCCCTGAATATTTGTCCAAAAATGTTAGTAACCGATTTGACCCTATCGCAATGTGTTTAAGCACTTGTTAAATACACGGTAAAGAATTTAATGTTTTAATTGGGTCGGACAATCCACTATGTGTGATGGGTTGTTTGGTTGCAAGACTGGGCTTGATCTATAAAATAGCCCCCACAATTGCCTCCCAAATTTTTGGGCCGAGATGATGGGCCAACAAATTTTAAATTCCAAGCCCATGTCATGGAACTGTTGAAAAATCTGCATGACATTTATATCAATCCTCTGAACTGTCAAGGGTGCGCTCATTCGAGCTATGTAAAAGTTAAACTTGTAATATCCTTGAAATGATGGGGGTGTGTTGGTCCAGACAGAGATCTATAGCGCCGAAATCCTCCTTGGGAAATATTTCTCATCATTTGCACAAGATTCAAACATAGTTCAGGTTCAAGAAACCATCACTTCGTGATCTAATCATTTCTTCTGTGTGAACTCTTCCTCTAAGTCTTCCTTCTTGTTCTCCATACTTCTAGAGTTTCTTCGCTCCATCTTTCCTTATAATTTTCTTTACCTCGCTTCCTTTCTTCCTCATTTTCGTTCCTAGTCTTTTACTGTTTGCAATTCCTTCTTCAATAGCTACTCTTGATGGTTGAACTATAGAAGATTTTAGAAAAAAGTATCTATACTGAACTGGGTGGAGATCGGCTATGCCCCCATGCCCAAAAATGTCAATGACATGGATGAAGGGCACTGGATAAACACCTTGGCCATGGTCCAAGAAGGTTTAACCTTTCCCCTAATCACCTATTTTTGGAATTTTTTTTATTATTTTGATATCGTCCTTACTCAATGTGCCCCTGACATTTCAAGGATAGTAAATGGAGTTCATAGAATTAATGAACTATATGGGACCAACTTGGGGATTTATGAGATCAGATTTTCCTACATCTGGTTGCACACTTTCGATGACCTTTTGTACTTGAAAGCGCGAAAGGTTAACAGAATCCTGATCGTGAACCTCCCTGATTCCAACAAAAGATATTGGGATCATCATTGCCAAAAATTGACAATATCCTCCCCTACCTGACGACGAGAGCTGCAGAGGCCCCTTCTGTCCTAACTGGGGAAAGATCACATAGGTTATTAATTGTTCTCTTCTTTTATTGACCTTTTTTTATTTTTTCCATTTGCTCTATTTGCCAATATATATGTGCTTTTCTCTTTGTGCAGCTCGAGACAAGAAAAATGAGCCTTCTCTTCACCATATAAGGGTTGTTGACTTTGTAAAGGCCTGAAAGGTCAAGGATAGACTGCCCGCACCACCAATCGGCTGTTTATCTCCTTAAATACACCAACACTACCTCCAGCTTTATTACTCGACCGGTAAACGAGATCCCTGAGATCACTCTTCCAGACGAGGAGACTTCCAGCTCTTAAGGGCCAGTGGACGTTGGTTCCTCCTCCCAAAAAGAAGAAAAAGATGGAGAAGAAGATCAAATGGATCCCTAAAGAGGAGACTGTTGCTGGGGAATGATGACGACGATGATCAGGTACTGCTATCTCATAGGGTGAAGGCTTTGAAAAAATATAAAGGGGACTTCCCCAAGACCAGTGGTTCCATCTCGGGAACCAAGGAGAAGGAGGGAGAGGAGAAGAAGAGAAAAGAAAAGAGGAAGATAGAGGAGGAGAAGAGGAGAGAAAAAGAAGAAGCATGTTGAGGCCTTTGTGAAGTCTTACCCCTCTCTCTCTGTTGCTGCTCAGGAGGAGAGCATGGCCAATAACCTAACCCTTGCTCCCGGCCTGCTGATGTGGTCATGCTCGCCCCCGACTGCGAGTGTTTATTGAGGCTGGGTTCTGACTAGTTGTCCCTCAAATCTGCTCAAGCCCTCGCTTTAGTAAGTTGTCTCTTTTCCTGGTTCATTATTTTAAAATGTTTCTCCTTCCCGTATTGACTCCTCTATTTCTGTTTGCAGTTTATGACAGACTTCACTACTCTACTGGATGGTCATGTGGACCAATCGAGGAAGAACGAAGAGTTGGTCGAAGCCCTAAAGAAGTCTCTGGAGGACTTGTCTACTGCTCAGAACAGCTTCGAGTTGGAGAGGGAGGCCTTCGCGAAGGCTTTAGCCGAGATGAAGATGGCTAATAGCCTTATCGCTATGAAGAAGAACAAGGTGGTTGGGGAGAAGGGAAAACTGACCGAGTGGGACCAGAAGCTAGAGGTTGAGGTCCCTGGGATCAAATACAGAAGCTATAATGAAGGATATAATGCGGCCTATGACGATACTGAGATCTATATTGCCTCCTCCCGAAAGCTTTCTTTTAAGAATGGTTGGGATTAAGCCTTGAAGGTACTAGGGTTCCCCTCGAAGTCAGAGTTTTTACAGAAACATTAGTTGGTCCCCTCTTCGATTACTGAGGAGAAGCCTTCTATTGATCAGCCTACCTACAAAGCTGAGGGATATCAGGCGAGGTCAAGATGGCTTCCGACCAAACGGGCAAGGCTGCTGACAGGGGAAAGGAGACGGAGTCCTCTGAGTAGGTGAAGGAGTAAAGACCTATAGATTAAGCCTTTTTCTTCTTTAACTTGTTCAAGTATTGTATTTTCCCTTTCTTCTTGGTTGTACTAAATCTTGCCTCCCTTTTATTAATAATGAAAGAAGTTTTATCTTTTTATCTTTAGTGATATTCTTCACGCTTATTGTTTGCCTTCTTGCTTGTAGCTTATTATTATTGAGGACATTTCTTTTTCCTCAAACCTTGAAAAAATACTAGGCCCAGGCATGAGCGAGCAAGCTCGTTGGGCCTTTATAAAGGTTTATAAAGCTTTAAAGGAGAGAACAACAACGTATAAGGATCAATTAGAACTGGTCGCCAAGCTGAAAGATGACC
Source organism: Sambucus nigra (assembly GCA_949130495.1). Lineage (NCBI taxonomy): Eukaryota > Viridiplantae > Streptophyta > Magnoliopsida > Dipsacales > Adoxaceae > Sambucus > Sambucus nigra. The sequence continues at coordinate 778,623,052 of OX422208.1, read as the reverse complement.
ACCAGGACATGAAGGATATCGGCTCCTCTATACAAGAGGAGATAACCGACCTGAAGGCCCATCTTGCTATGAACAAGGATGTAGTCAAGGTCGGTGAATTAATTCATTCCGAAAATGACCCCTTGAAGAAAAATATCTCTGAGCTGGAGGAGGATCTTCAAAGGAAAAATATCATTATATTCGGCCAATAAAGAGACATCAAGAGGCTCAAGATTTTATTCTGGAGGGGTCCATGAGCTGCATAGGTAGCTGGTTATGATGAAGGCTTGTAGGATGCCCCTGTATAACTACAGGAGGCACAGGACGTGGCGTACAAGCATGGGTGGTTGAACGCCCTTAAAGTTCTTAAAAACCCAAGGATTCCCAGATATATTACATGTACCAAGTGGACTGCCCTACATATAGTCAACATCCCTTTGGGAGGGATGAGCAGTGGATTCCTCTAGATTCTATCCCTCACTGGATGTTCAATGACTTTGAGGTGGACCCCGATAGTGAGGATGAGTTCATACCCAACCCGGACGATGGTTGGCGAAGGCAAAGAGCGGATTTCCTGGCTCATCGACCACAATTATCATGTGCCTTTATCATATATTTTTGTAACTTTACCATGTAATAAGTACCATGTGTATGTTATATTATCAAGTGTAATGTTATAATTTCTCAAGCCTATATCGAATGAATAAAGTCTAATTATTCACTGTTATGTGTTTTGGGCATTTGCCTATTGAATCTAGTCAATAATAACATTTGTGTGTCTCAACTGGGAGGACTTGATAATAATTGTTAATCACTTTGGGCCTTTGCCGACTAAATGAGATAGTAATAACTTTTTTAGCACTCTTCCAATCCAATATTCTTTAGCATGTATCATTCCATCTCCCTTACCTTTTAGGTCGTGCCCTTAGGCCTAAGAAAGACGATGGAAAGAATGCACCTAGTTAATGGGCTTTTTACTCGTTCAATAGTTAGTGACCAACCTAAGTTGTCTTTTTTGCATAAGGATCCCCTGTAGGGATTTTATGGTTGCGTGGGCAACTCGTGAGGTCCTTCGTGTTTGATATGATGAAGACATGAGAATTCCCTTAACTAATTGAAATAAACTTAGTAATATACTGTGATTAATCTAAATCCTTCTTGGCATGAGGAGATTCCCAAATTTGAATAAGTTAAATGACTTATTGTAATCAAGTGGAATTTTATTCGGCCCAAGGAAATTCCTTGGCTGGAATATGCTAAGCAGCTTATTGTATCAAGGTGTAATCCTACTTAGTATACAAGAGTGGAGTTGTTGTATGGAAATGGTTCATAATATCAATATAGTCAAGACATCATATCAAACTGAGATAATCAAAAGTGAGAGAAAAATGGGCCTTTATTCATTAAGAATTAACTTAGGAGAAACATAAGTCTGAAATAAAAATTTGCATAAACTAGATGTGCTATAATAGAGGAAGAAAATTAAAAATAACACTTCTTGAGATTGGTCGCATTCCATGATCTTGGTATCTTTCTGCCCTCTAGCGTTTTCAAGTGATAAGCTCTTTAAAGGTCATCCCTTATCACCTTGAAAGGTCCTTTTCAGTTTGGTCCCAGTTTGCCATATGACGATCTTACTGCACTACCAAGGACTTTCCTTAGGTAGTAATATCCTACCTGGAACTTCTTCGAATTGACCTTTTTATTATACTTTTTTGTTAGTTGGTGCTTATATGAGGCCAACTTAATCATAGCATGCTCTCTTCGTTCATCTTTTAAGTCAAGTTCAGTGCTCAAGGCATCGTCATTAAGTCCTTAGTCGACCACATTAGTTCTCATAGTAGGGAGACCAACTTCAAGTGGGATTATAGCTTTCATTTCATATATAAGAGTGAAGGGTGTTTCCCTGATTAGCCTTATGGGAGTCGTACGATAGGCCCAAAGGACACGGGGAGGTTCGTCAACCCAAGTGCCCTTTTCCCTTTCAGCCTTTTCTTTAGGCCGCCGTGCATCGTTTTATTAGAAGCCTCTACCTGACAGTTGCTTTGGAGATACTCTACTAAGCTAAAGTGATACTTGATGCCATGATCGTCACAGAAGTTCTGGAAAAACCCACTTTCCAACTATGTGCCATTATGGGTAATAATGGCTTTAGGAACCCAAAAGTGCGTTATAATGCTTTTCCAGATGAACCTTATCATGTCGGCATCTATAATGTTGGCTAGTGGTTCTGCCTCTACCAACTTGGTGAAGTAATCTATCCGACTAATAGATACTTACGATTCCCAGGTGCGGTAGGTAGTGCTCCCACAATGCCCCACCCCCATTGCTCAAATGGCTAAGGGTTGGTCAAAGATTTCAAATCACTAGCCGATTAATGAACCACAGGAGAGAACTTCTGGCATTTCTCGCACTTTCGAACGTAAATGATTGCATCCATGTGCATGTGTAGTCACCAGTAGACTTCTTTAATTGCTCAAAATGCCACGGATCTTCCTCCTGCATGACTCCCATAAATACCTTCATGAAGCTTGCGAGGGACTTGTTCGATGTCTTGCAGGTGGACGCATTGGAGGTAAAGACCTGTAAAGGACCTGTTGTAGAGCTTCCCTCCATGATGAAAATAGAAGTGATAAGCGTTTACCCTTACCCGGTGAGCTAATTTCTTATGGTTTGATAGCAGCTCATTCTGCAGGTAAGCAATGATCGGGTCCATCTAACTAGGACCCTTTTTTATAGCAAGAATCTATTTGGCAACAACCGTTTTATCAATACTGGGGCGAGCGAGGAACTATACTTCAATTATCCTTTTGAGATCTGAATCCACCATTGAGCTTAGGGCTAATAAGGTGTTAGAATGGATATTTTTCCACCTAGGAAACTGTTGGATGTTGACTTCATTAAATTCTGCCATGAGTGCGGACTATAGCGAGGTAGGGTGCCATCCTGTCATCTCCGCTCACTTAGTTCGATACCATCTTGGAATCACCAAACATATTGAGGCGCTTTGGCCCTAGCAGTTGGGTCTTGTGCAATCCAGCTATTAGGGCTTTATATTCATCTTTATTATTGGAGGCTTTAAATTCTAGCCTCATTCCTTGATCGTTGACAGTGTCTTCTGGAGTTACTAGGAAAATCCCCACTCCTGCCCTCTGGAATTGAAGGCTCCATCAACATGTAGGGTTTAGTCCTCGGGCTGTGCTTTTATGATCGATGGTTGTTTTACGAGCTCTTGGTCGGTATGCCTGTCTATTATGAATTCTTTAATGAAATTCGTTAAGATTTACCCCTTAATTATTGTCCTTCGCTGAAAGTGAATATCGATCCTCCCAAGCTCGATTGACTACTTTGACAATAGTCTAGAGAGGTTAGCTTTTCGAAGAATAACTTTGAGGGGGAAGGAAGTGATAACAGTGGCTGAGTGGGATTCAAAATTAATGCTTAAGCTCCCTGGAGGTAACTACCAGGGCGTAAGTTAACTTTTCCAGTGGCAAGTAGTGTTGCTCTGCTTCCAGAAGTTCCTTACTGGCGTAATAGACGAGACACTGCCTTCCCTCTTTCTCGCACACTAGAGTCGAGATAACTGCATGGCTTGATACGGTAAGGTAGAGTTATAGAGGATCCCCTTCATCGGGGATTGCTAGTAGGGGAGGCTTACTAAGTTAAGACTTGATCTCTTCTAGGGCTTTTGAACAGTCATACTTTCAGATTAGAACCTTATCTTTCTTCAGGAGCTGGAAAAATAGTCGGCAAGGCTTTGACGACTTAGAGATGAAGCGTTTGAGTGCCGCGAGCATCTCATAAAGATTTTGAATATCTCTCAACGTCTTAGGTGTATGGACCCTGTTCATAACATCAATTTGGTATAGATTGGACTCTATCCCTATCTTATTGATAAGATAACCCAAAAATTTCCCTGACTAAACACTGAATGAGCATTTACTCGCATTGAGTTTTATTAATAATTTCCTGAGGATTTCGAAGATGTTGGACTGGTCATTAAGGCGGTCACCCTTGTGTTTGCTCTTGACTACATGTCATCAATATAGACCTTTATAGTATTTCCCATATGCTTTTTGAACATCTTTGTGATTAGCCTTTAATAGGTTGCCCCTGCGTTCTTGAGGCAAATGAAATGACCTTATAGTAATATAGTCTAACTGGTGTGATAAGCGATAACTTGTCCTGGTTGGGGCTGAATAATGGGATTTGGTGTTACCCTCAATAGGCATCTAAGAAGCTCATTCATTCGTGTGATGTCGTGGCGTCGACCAGATGATCTATCTTCGACTGAGGAAAACTGTCCTTAGGGCAAGCTCTGTTGAGATCCGTAAAGTCGACGAAAACTCTCCAGGTGTCGTTGCTCTTCAACACTTCCATTGGATTTGACAACCATTTTGAGAACTGAACTTCCCTAATAGATCATGTATCGAGAAGCCTCTCTACTTCATTCTCTACCTCTTTATCCTTCTTTGGGGCTGTTTAGCGTGCCTTTTGAGTGACTGAATTAAAGTTCGGGTCCACATGAAGGTAGTGACAAGCTACTTGGGGATCAATCCTTTGTAAATCATAGGGTTACCAAGCGAATACATCTAGGTAGATTTTTAGAAAGGTGATCAACTCCTTCTTCTTTTGGTCGACTAGTGTCGTACTGACCATAAGTTTTCTCTGCGGTAGGTTTGCATCAAATGTATCCTTCTCTAGTCTTTCCACGACTCTGTTAACGGGGTGGATCTTAGTCTTCTCCACCCAGGGTTGGCCGTACTGTAGTTGCTATTTATAAGGAAAGACCTATCCCGGTCTTACTCCGGGATAACCTCCAATTCCTTCTTGAGAAACCGAATAGGTTTGGTGTGTGATAATTGATTAAATTAATTCGCAAGATTCTAATTAAACCTGATTTAATTATAGTCTACATTTAAACAAAGTTAAATCATCCCCTAAACATGCATCTATATGTGTGCGTGTGTAAATCCATAAATAAGTAAAGCATGCGACACAAATTTAAGGAAAAATCCCCGCAGGGCAAAACCTTTTATTTCACTATAATAAGTAAATCGCAACTTACACGGATTACAATGAAATACAGTGACACATGAATACCCGCAGGCGTCGGTCGGTGTCGTCAGTAATGAATCCACACACAGTGAACCCACATGAACCGCAATCCAATCAGCAAAGGAAGAACCACAGCACTCCTCAATGGCACGCAACCATAAAACTTTGTAGAGTCTCCCTCAGCAATGACACGCAACCCTCGGTTGCAGAGATCTCCCCACAAAGATGAACAAAAATAAAGTAGTGTTCTTAGGTTCCAAAAGATTCACAAAATTATATGAGAATTTTGTGTGAATCAAAACATGAGTTTTGGGACTCAAAAATATGAAGACTTGAGCTAATAGAACTCTCAAAAACGTCTTTCCAAGTCTTGCAAAATAACTCCCCTGAAGTTGGCTTTTATAAGGAAACCAAAAGAGTTTTAAGAAACTGAAACTATTTCTGTACGTGTACCCCAAAACGGTTTTGATGTGCCCTGAACTGATTCCCCCCCAAACCGGTTCACCATGGTTTTGCGGTACCTCACTGGTTTGGGGTTAAAAGAAAATAACATTCTTCAAGGAATTTTCTCCATCTTCAAAAGGTCATAACTCCTTCACCGTAGCTCGGATTGAGGTGACGTTTCTTCCAGTATCTTCGTGGCGTCGATCTCTACAAATTTCCAGTTGACCATACCTCCAGACTATGGCTGTAAAATTACGAAAATGCCCTTAAACTTTCATATCTTTCCTTCTTTCATTGTTTTGACTTCTCTTGCGTACCACTTGCATAAAATACCTAAAATCATAGAACGTGAAGTCGTTGAGGCAGATGTGGGACACGTGATGGAGATGTTGAATGCTTGATTCCCAAAATTCGGATAGAGGCCGTTATGTGAGATCATGAAGTGACGTGCCAAATGTAGCGGCGTACGATATACACAAATGTAACATGTTGGACATGAGAAAAATGTCCTTACAAATTTCCCCCTATGTCTATACCGGTACATACATAAAAAATCCGAATTATCAAATAACAAAATTGCCTATACAAATATACCCGCCCATGAACCCAAAACTAAAAAGATACAAATGAATAAGTCTTCATCGTTTGTTCTTCAAATGTTCAGGAATCTCAAAGCTTTTCTCATCAGGGTGTGCAATTCAATGATCATCAATGTAGTACCTACACACATGAGATAAAGAAAATACCAACTGATGTATCGAGTTTGAAATGAGATAAACATAGACACCAATTTATGATGAAAGCATAAGTCAAATCTCAAAACTCCCCCATAAAATGATAATTCTTTCTCCCCCTTTTTATGATGTCCCCAAATAGACAAATGAGAAAAATAAATCAAACAAGCAAAATCGGGGTGTCACGGTATTCAAAATAAGAGAACAAACAAATGACAAACGTGCTGATGCAAGGAGATGCTCAAAAGATCTTCACAAACTATTTTTGATTTTTCAAATTTTTTGCACAAAAATAAGATACAAAAGTCACACCATGGATTTAAACTAAAACAACCAAGTCATGGAAATGGAATGAATGGGTGTGAACACATTCGATAGGTAAATCAACTCAATCAATCATATGTGCACGATGCATATGTGTACCCCTAACGAATGAACATATAAATTATCCTTAGGTGTAAAGATTGTTGAATTTAGATGACATCGTCTTATGCAAATCAACAAATCAAAGTCAAATGATTTCCACACCAATGACGTCCAAAACTATGTAGCGCATTTTCAAGAATTTCAAGCACGTGCAACCCGTTTTAAAATCTCCAACCAAACTCCCTCATATATATTTTCTTTTAGAGGTGTTAAACTAAATTCTCAAACTTTGGAGAATTGGTGCAAAAACCTAAATGGCCCATAATTGGCATGAATTTCTCTTTATTGCCTTTAAATTTTTCGGGATCTTTTAAACCTCTTTGGACCCCGGATAATAAAATTCCTCAATTTTTTAGTTCCAATTTAAACGGGGGCTTAATCGTAAAGGATAAAAAAAATCTTTCGTAGCCCTTCACCGTTTTCAAATAAAGCATACAAACTCACAAAACGGTTCTAATATGCACAATTTCCTTATAAAAATTTATCGCGCTTGGTTCGTTTTAAGGACAGGATTGAAGTGAAAACACCCAACCAAAATGTGATAAGACAAGCACAATAATGAACCAAATCCGTGCATGTGTGCAATAAAGGAAATCATGAGTCAAACATGTAGGAAGTAGCACTTAATTACATCTCAATGACTCCAAACATTATAAAGCACAAGGATGAATTGACCTATTGTCTCAAAACACTATCAAATAGTCACATGAAAATAATGGAATGATGTTGTGATTCGATCATCCTAAGTGTTCATCTAAAACCGGTGTAAACAAAGTACAAAAATCTTTTTGGATTTTCAAAAATTTTATCAAAATAAAATCTTTTTGTATTTTTCAAAATTTATACAAAAAGTACATGTCAACGCACTAGCAAAAATATATCAAAAAGCACAACTAGAGTATGACAAACATGCAAACACAATCATCTATATGATATGGCAAGAGAAGAATCATGTGCAAGCAAACGAGAATCAACTTATCTAAAATCTAGCATAGCCAAAAGTGATTTCCTAACCCAAATAGATGTGAAACGTCGTGTAGGGGATTTGGGAACCACGAAAACACTAAACATAAACTTCCTAGGACTTTTTCCAAGATCAAAACAAAAACGCCTAAGGTGGCCATTCCTACCACAATATGAACATGTGTAAACGGGTGGGATGACACCTAAAGTGTGATATTTTTTAACGTCCTTGGGAATAATTGATCCTCTAAAACAAATAATGATTTTGGCTTTAGCACTAGAAGCATGAGAACAAGATGAGCCATTACCATCACTATCAAACCTACTTGAGTCTGTCAAATAATTTTTTTACTCAAGCAAAGAATTAGATTCTTCCAAAGATAGGGATTTCTTTTTCAAATTATTAATTAAACTTAATAGTTTAACTCGCTCCCCCTCAATTAAAACAAACTTATCCATAAGAATCTTTTCACGTGCCGTAAAATCATCGATTAATTTTTTGTCCTCGACGGCACAAACGGGAACCCTAGAATTTTTTAAGTCCTCTAATTCCTTCTCTAAAATAAGGACTCTCCCATCACTCTTCTTTTTGGCAATTTTCAAAGAATCAAAATCAATACACAAATTACCAAAATGCTCACTACAAATATCACTTTGAGTTTGAAACTCTTGCAAATATTCAATCTTACTTTTAAAGAGAGAATTTTCTTTTTCCAAAACTTTAATTCTTTTGCAAAGTTTCAAATTCAAATTTTTTAATTTTTCAGCACGGTCGTCAACTTTTTCAAAAATAGGCTCCTCATTAAATGGGTGTTCCATTGGAAAAATTGCGATTTTTCAAAATTGATTTAAAAAAAAATTAATATCACACAATTTTTGCGGAGAATAGGAATACGCAATAAATTAGCGCAACCTGCTCTGATACCAATTTGAGAAACCGAATAGGTTCGGTGTGTGATAATTGATTAAATTAATTCGCAAGATTCTAATTAAACCTGATTTAATTAGAGTCTATATTTAAACAAAGTTAAATCAGCCCCTAAACATGCATCTATGTGTGTGCGTGTGTCAACCCGTAAATAAGTAAAGCATGCGACACAAATTTAAGGAAAAATTCCCGCAGAGAAAAACCTTTTATTTCACTATAATAAGTAACTTATACGGATTACAATAAAATACAGTGACACACGAATACCCGCAGGCATCGGACGGTGTCGTCAGCAATGAATCGACACGCAGCGAACCCACATGAACCGCAGTACAATCAGCAAAGGAAAAACCCTTGCACTCCTCAATGGCACGCAACCATAAAACTTTGTAGAGACTCCCTCAGCAATGACACGCAACCCTCAGTTGCAGAGATCTCCCCACAAATATGAACAAAAATAAAGTAGTGTTCTTGGGCTCCAAAAGATTCACATAAGTATATGAGAATTTTGTGTGAATCAAAGTATATGAAGACTTGAGCTAATAGAACTCTAAAAATGTCTTTCCAAGTCTTGCAAAATAACTCCCCCGAAGTTAGCTTTTATAAGGAAACCAAAAGAGTTTTAAGAAACTGGGACTGTTTCTGTGCGTGTACCCCGAACCGGTTCACCATGGGTTTGCGGTACCTCACTGGTTTGGGGTTAAAAGAAAGCAGCATTCTTCAAGGAATTTTCTCCATCTTCAAAAGGTCATAACTCCTTCACCGTAGCTCGGATTGAGGTGCCGTTTATTCCAGTATCTTTGTGGCATCGAGATCTACAAATTTCCAGTTGACCAGACCTCCGGACTATGGTTGTAAAATTACAAAAAATCCCTTGAACTTTCATATCGTGCCTTCTTTCACTATTTTGACTTCTCTTGCGTACCACTTGCATAAAATCCCTAAAATCATGAAACGTGAAGTCGTTGAGGCAGATGTGGGACACATGACGGAGATGTTGAATTCTTGATTCCCAAAATTCGGATAGAGTTCGTCATGTGAGATCGTAAAGTGACATGCCAAATGTAGCGGCGTACGACATACACAAATGTAACATGTTGGACATGAGAAAAATGTTCTTACACTTCTTTTTCTTTTTTAGGGGCCAGATGGAGGCGATGAAGCAATTTCTAGCAGTGGTATGTTCACCACGAATTTCCACTACTCCTCGATCAGTAACACATTTGAGCTTTTGGTCGTAAGTCGATGGCACAACCTTCATAGCATGAAGCCATCCTCTCCCCAAAATAGCATGGTATGGAGAGTTAATATCCCCCACCAGGAACTCAATTATCTTTAAAATATTTCTCACCGTTACTGGCAGGACTATATTTCCCATCGACATTGTGGTCTTTCCTACGAAGTTGATTAACAGAATAGTTGCCTCTTTGAGATCGGCGAGATTGAGCTTCAGATTATGGATGCTCTAGGTATATCACCTAGGATGAGCTCCCCTGATCTACTAGAAGCTTGTCGACATCCTAGTTCACGATCCTGAAGGTGATCACGAGTGCATCGTGGTATGGGGTCCTTACCCCGACCAAATCTTCCTATGTGAAGACAATGTGTGTGGTGTAGTCAACATTCCATGGTCATCGTCGCTTGCCATCCTGACCTTTTGCAGTGTTAATTTGGAATTCCTCTATAATGGTTATTACCTTCTTCAGTTCCATCCGAATGGTGTTCCCATGGATCTGCTCCAGGTTGTACGCTTCATAGATTATTGTATTCTCCTATTCCATATCGTTATCAAGGACATTATTTGGCTTTAGGTGGCCATTGGCTGCGACCTTATCAACCTTCATGTCTATATACTCTTTTAGGTTCCCGTCTTGGGCCAACTCTTCCAAGTGCGACTTCAATACTTTGTAATGTTTTATTCTATAGATGCCTTTATTATGGAACGTGCACTTCAATGCATTGTTCCTCTTCATTAGGTCACCGCCCATCTTTTTGGGCCACTTTACAAATGGATGGTTCTTGATTTTCCCAAGGATCTTATAGACTATATTGATAGCCTGAGAGGTTTTTGAGGGATCTTCCTTATTTTTGTTCTTTGAATCATTCTTGCCCTCATTCTTGTTCCCTTTTTTGGGAGTGTCACACTTGTTTCCTCCCTTGTTGGCCTTAACGCAACCAGTTTCCCTAGGATTTGCATGAATCACGTCCTCAACCTTAGCATACTTTTTAATATGCTTCATGAGGTCATTGATAGGGTTAGCCTCCTTCTTGGGGAGAGCCTCGTGCTTCATAGATGTGGTCGGTGGACTAATCTTGAAGGATGCCACAGCAACCTGCTCCGAGCAATCCCCCACTTTGTTAAAAACTTTCTAATACCACTTGGCATACTCGTGAAGAGTATTTTATGGCTTTTTCTTCATCGTAAGTAGTGAATCTATCCTTTTTGGATGACAACTACTGGTTATGAAGCGAGCCATAAAGGCCTCGACAAGGGCCTTGAAGCTCTTGGCGGACCTATGTAGTAATCTATCAAACCATTTTTGAGTTACATCATTAAAGCTAAAAGGAAAAATAAGACACACCAGGGCATCATTGTGGATCCACAGATTCATCACTTGCCTATACTACCTGATGTGGTCCATAGGGTTAATTTTTCCATCGTAAATTTTAAATCGGGGAACATCAAACTTCTTTGGGGTCTCTTCCTCTTTAATCTCCCTTGAAAAAGAGTATTTTATTTGTGTGTTAAGAGCTCTTCTGGATAGCTCTATAGTCGACCTAGCCCCTCGATTAGTTGGGTATTGATCCATCTCTCTATGGGTTAAGATCCTAATATCATTCCTTTGATGATTGTCATCTTTGTGGTGCCTTTCTAATCGATTACGCTCTAAACGATCTCGGTATCGCTTATAACTCCTCCCTCGACTGCGTGTCTTGCTCGCCTGAGGACTAGGAGAACGTTCGCGATCTTTTCAATTATATCCATAGAGATCCCTCTCCATTTGTTTAAGTTACCACTGCAGGAGAGCATTCTCTTCACTTGGAGGTGTGTTGCTTACTCATTCTCCTGGAGTCGAGCTTCATACGCATCGACCAACCTAAAAATATGGGTAGACCTAGGCAGTCCATGACTCTATTAAGAAGATTTCCTTTCCTAGCGAAATCTGGGGTTTGGTTAGAAAATCTCATACTCGACTCTAGGTGGAGCTAAGTTATCCTACATGTCGTTGATTTGCAGTAAGTTGCTACTGTGGGGAGACATCATGCGCTTTATTTTGTGATTGCTTTCGTAGGAAAATAAACTCAATTCCCACAAACGGCGTCAATTGTGAGTACAAAATTATCACAATAAACAATCACATAAGGTACTTAAATGCAAAAGGTAAATGATCACGCACACACAACACCAAATATACGTGGTTTGGCAACATGCCTATGTCCACAGAGAGGTTACTGTTTCTTGTTAGTGTCTCTCAAATAATCAGAGTTACATCCCCTTTTCTCCGGGGATTACATTTATATTGGTATTTAAGTGGTTGAATTGTACAAGTAACTCATCCATCTTGTAGATAGCTCGTAACTGTCCCTGAATATTTATCCGAGATTATTAGCAACCGATTTGAGACTATCCCAATGTATTTAATCACATGTTAAATACACGGTAAATAATTTAATATCTTAATTGGGTCGGGCAGTCCACTCCGTGTGCTGGGTTGGTCGGTTGCAAGTCTGAGCTTGATCCATAAAATAACTCCCGCAACAATGTTTTTAACAAAACTCACTTTTAATAATATGATACGAGGAACTCCCGAATATATCCTTTGAATACATTAGAGTTGTATATGTGGGTAGGAGTGAAAATATTTAAAGCATTTAGGGAAAATTTTGAGGAATAATATATGTTACATATGTTATTAGATCGAACCTAATCGAGTCAACAATTATCATTTGTAATTCCATTATTCATTTTACCCTAAATGTGAGTCTTGTGCATTAAATTAACATCAAATTACCTCATGCGTAGTAAATCAAACTACCTCTAATACCTTTGCAATTAAAAAATAAGATTAATTAAATTTAATCAATTATTTCAATCATAAAATGCAAAAGAAACAATTACTTGAAAATTCTAGTTATTTTCTGATAAGATTATTTAAATTAATTATTTTTTTTATTAAAGTATTTATACAAAAGTGTATGTCAATACTTTATGGTTAAATCTCTTTGTCAATTTTTCATACTTTAATAAGTTTGTTAATATTTACAAGTGATTTGTTTAATTAAATGATGATTTATATATCTCTAAACCATAATTATAAACTTTTAGGTATTATTAACATACTTAGGCATTGGCTTAATATGTTTTATTTTAGGATATGCTTAAAGTTGAAACTTAATGTAACATGTTTAATTTGCATGTTCTAATTTTATTGAAATATTGAATACTTTTTTATTTTTATTGCAGAGAAATTAATGGGAATGTTGAATATTAATTTAATTTGTTTGCTGAAAATATAATGAAACATAGTTTATTAAGTTTAGTTTCGGGTTATAATAGTCTAGTTAATTAGTTTAACATGTTCCATTTTATCGTCGAAGTTATGACTCAGTGTAATATTTTTAATTTGTTATTATAATTTTTTTGTCATTGAGAAGTTAATGAGAATATTGAAAATAAAGTTAAATTATTTTCGCTAAAAGTATGATGAAAACATGGTTTAATAAGTTCAATTTTAAGTTTCTAAAAGTTTTCTTTATTAATTTGTATGTTTTATTTTAAAGTAGGTTGAAGGTTAAAAATTAGTTTAACATGTTTAATATACTGATTATAATTTTTTGTGAAATATTGAATACATTTTTATTTTACGGATAAGTTAATAGGAATGTTGAACGAGGATTAATTAACAAACTATTCAATTTAAGTATATGAATTTATGGAAAATAATAATTAAACCCAAAATATTTTTGGTCGAGGGAACAAAAATTTGATTATATTTGAAGTTGTCTAGTATCCCATGGTACGTGTGTCAAATTTATATACCAGAAATTTAAAAATGCAAATATTTCCTTAAAGAGGCACTATAACATTTTTTTTTAAATGTGGGAGTTCGGGCTTAGCCTGACTATATTCCATGGGTCCCTAAAGTTAACGACTGATCAAACTCTCCTGTGGACCTTACGGTGACTCAAACTGGCGACCTGTGGGGAGCATATCCAATTCCTGATTAGCTGAGCTAGGGCTCAGGTTACTATAAAATTATTTATGAGCTCTCGTAGTAAGTTGAAAATTAATAAAATTATTTTAAAGTATAATTGAAATAATAGAAATAAAAAATTTGAATTTTAGTAATAAAATTGAAGATTAACCCACGAACTAGGTGGTGGAACTTAAAAGGAGAGAAATTAGAACTATTTAAAGATAAATTATTAAATGAAGCAACATGGAATACTGAAGAAGAGACTAACATAATGTGGAATAAGAGGGCCACATGCATTAGGAGAATATCAAAAGAAATTCTTGGAGAATCAAAAGGCAAGGGGCCACAGTCTAAAGAAACTTGGTGGTGGAATGAAGAAGTACAAAATATAGCAAAAATTAAAAGGGTGTGCTTTAAAACATGGCAAACAAATAGAAATGAAGAAAATTTTGAGAAATATAAATGGGCTAAAAAGGAAGTTAAGAAAGTGGTAAGAGATGCTAAGTTAAAAGCGTATGATGATCTTTATACAAAATTAGGTACACAAGACGGGGAAAAAAGTATTTATAAGCTTGCTAAACTTAGGGACAAGAAAACAAAAGATTTTAATAACGTTAAGTGTATCAAAAATGATGATTCGAGAGTCCTAGTCAAAGATGATGAAATTATGGAAAGATGGAAAAACTACTTTGAGAGGTTATTAAATGGAGATAATGGGAGTAGATTAGATATAGAGGAACTTAGGGAGACTCGAGAAAATATATTTTTCCGCAGAATTAGGACAACAGAGGTCAGGATTGCTCTAAAAAGGATGAAAACAGGGAAGGCTTTAGGACCAGATGGTATCCCTATTGAGGTTTGGAAGTGCCTAGGGGAGGATGGAGTATCATGGCTTACAAAATTATTCAATAAAATTTTAATGACTAATAGAATGCCCGATGAATGGAGAAAAAATGTTTTAGTACCTATTTATAAAAATAAAGGGGACATACAAAGTTGTTCAAATTATCGTGGTATTAAGTTAATGAGTCATACAATGAAACTTTGGGAGAGAGTGATTGAATATAGATTGAGATTAAAGTCAACAGTATCTGAGAATCAATTTGGGTTTATGCCTGGGAGGTCAACAATGGAAGCAATCTATTTATTGAGGAGATTAATGGAGAGGTATAGGGAGAACAAGAAGGATCTTCATATGATTTTTATAGATTTGGAGAAGGCGTATGATAGGATACCCAGAGATATAATATGGTGGGTTCTACATAAAAAAGGAGTGACTCGCAGATATATTGATGTGATCAATGATATGTATGATGGTGCGATGACTACAGTAAGAACATCAGCCGGAGAAAGTAGTGAATTTTCAATTACTGTAGGTCTACACCAAGGTTCAGCATTAAGTCCTTATCTCTTTGCGCTTGTTATGGATGGATGAGTTGACTGGACAAATACAAGAGGAGGTGCCATGGTGTATGCTATTTGCAGATGATATTGTTTTAGTGGATGAGACTAAGACATGAATTAATGCTAGGTTGGAATTGTGGAGCGAAACTTTAGAAACAAGAGGATTTAAAATAAGCAGAACTAAAACAGAATATGTGGAGTGCAATTTTAGTAGTAATAAGAGGACAAATGAGATGTGGTGAAATTGGAGGGTCAAGAGATACCTAGAAATGATTATTTTCGTTTTTTAGGATCGATTATCCAAAAAGATGGAGATATTAGTGATGATGTTACTCATAGGATTAGAGCAGGCTGGGTTAAGTGGAGAAGTGCTACCGGCGTTTTGTGTGATAGGTGTATACCTTTGAAGTTAAAAGGTAAATATTATAGGACGGCCATTAGACCCGCCATGTTATATGGGACAGAGTGTTGGGCAACCAAGAAACAAAATGTGCAGAAAATGAGTGTGGCGGAGATGCGAATGCTAAGATGGATTTGTGGTAAAACTTGAAAGGATAAAATTAAAAATGAACAAATTCGTGAAACTGTAAAAGTAGCTCCTATAGAAGATAAATTGAGAGAAAATCGACTTAGATGGTTTGGACACGTCAAGCGTAGACCAATGGATGCTCCTGTAAGTAAGAGTGATTTAGTTAGTATTGATGGTAACACAAGGGGTAGATGTAGGCCTAAATTGACTTGGTGGGATATTATAAAAAAGGACATGATGTCATGTGGTTTAACCGAAGATATTGCACTGGACAAAATGGAATGGAAAAATAGGATTCATGTAGCCGACCCCAAATAATTGGGAAAAGGCTTTGTTGAGTTGAGTTGAGTAATAAAATTGAAATTTTAATAATAAAAGATAAATCGTTTAATTAATCTTATCATAAAATTATTAGTTCTTTAATTAATTAAAATTTTGCTTTTTATGCTCGTATTAATTAATTAGATTAAATCGAACTTAGTTTGGATTTTCACATGAGGTAGAGGTAGTTTGATTTGATGAACATGAGGGTATTATAGGTAAAAGCTATGAGGAATTAACGAAAGACTCACCTTGTGTGTCATTTTGTTGTGATATTTAATTTTTAATCAAAACTGGTTTTAAATCTAATATCATATTGTCAAACTGGGGTTTGTCTTAAAGACACTCACTAATAAAGAATATAATTATTAAAGGAAATTATAATATACTTTTCTTAATTTTACATTTTAAACAATAGAATATTTTATATAAATTTAACAGTGCACTTTCTATTTTTTTTTTAATTTTGACTAAACGTTATTAAGATGTAAGAATATAATGAAATGTGGCATTATATTGTTCCAATATGAGTATTAAATAATAGCTGAGGCATTACACATTAATAAAAACCCTGAAATTTTCCTCTCGCATGTTTTAAAGTCTCTCAAAGTAAGACTAACATTTACCCAAACTGGTAAATTTAAGAAGAAAAATTACCTAAAGCGTAATATTGGGAAAAGTACATTCTACTTTTAGCTAATGGTTTTTGTCATTTGAGTAACATTACCAAAAATTATTTTTTTGAAAAGTACACTATTAAATTTGCCAAAAAAATAATTACCAAAAAAGTAAAATCAATGAATATTTATAGTTGGGTAGCCAAATTAATATTGTCTTGACCTATAGACTTGCCACACTTGAGTTATATCCCGCTTGTATGTATACACTTGTGTATATAATCAAGAGTTGCTTCAATGATCTTAGTTTTTAGAGAACAATATATCTTAGTTTTCAAGAAGAAAGATTATTTTAATCTTCTCATTGTATTCTTCAAGTTTATTTTAATGCATTCTTGAAATAACGAAAGCTAGACTTTCACATTCAAGCTTGTTTAGACAAATTACTTTTCAAAATAGTTTTATTCTAGAATATGATATACTTTCAAAAATCATAAAAATACACTTTCTGAGTTTCTAAAGAAACCAACATTTTTACTACATCTTTTCAACTATACGATATACTCACATATCCTAGTTGTAGTTGGGGGTTACCCAATAGTTCCATTGCATTGGAATAGAGTATTGTTCCATTTGAAAAGAAAATTTGATTGGCGCAAGATTTAAAGACATTGGCCGAGGTCAAAACCGACCACAATTATGTAGCGTATTCTAATTCTTAGCTCCATTCTCATAGAATATGGTGCAAAAAAGTTGATATGAAGTTAATGCAATGTGTGATTATTAATTATTTTTTTTCAATTTGTGTAAATCTCTACCATAGTACATTTGTTGTTCATTTCGGTCTGAAATGTTTTTCTATTAATGGATTTTTCCTCATACACTTGATGTTTTATGGATTGTTCTATTTTTCTGCATTGTTCTATCTAATCATGATAAAAACAATTTTCACATAAACTTTTTGGATGCTTTGCACCTCTTGTTGTTTTAAAAAAAAAATCATCTTTTAAATAGTTAATTAATTTTTGAATAGGTATCTTTTAAGTGGTATCCAATAGGATCTCATTCCTTATTAGGCTTTATTACCTATAGTAGATCCTTTGTGCGAGATGGATGACAGTTTGTCTCTCCGACCTCCACCTTTTGATGGTAGCAGTTTTTCCTATTTAAAGGTTCATATGGTGGCATATATAATATCGTTAGATAATCAGATCTAGAATAGTATTTTAATGGATTGTACATTGTTAGTTATCATTATTTATAATATCACAATCCTGAAAATAAGATGTAGCTTGGATGATAATGACATGAGAGAGTTTATGGAATTTTAGTGGTCTTAAAGAAATGTTTACTGGTGTCATTGTCAGTTAGTTTCAATGCATTTTAACATGAATTTCATCAAATCAGGCATGAGAAGTTTTGGAAACAACTTAACCTCCGCTGTCAAGAATTATAACATATAACGCCTCATCACTCATTTGCAACTTCTCACCATATTGAAGGAGAACGAAACTTTTGATGAATTTTATGTCCAACTAAATGACAAAGTTAATTTGACATTTTATTTGGGTAAGGCGATCGAAGATGATATTGTAATCGATCAGATACTTAGGTCTCTTGCCTTTAAATTCTGTGGAAAGGTAGATGTCATTCATTAAATTCGATCTCTATTTAAAACTCCCATAAAAGTAAATTCTTATGGTGCGAACAAGGAAAAAGATTTCACGTAAAAGAAATCATGATCTGCGTTTGCAAACTCTTCGTGAAAGAAGTCTTAAACATAGATAAAGTTTTACTAAATGAGTCAAAGTGGCCTCGGGGCCCCCAGAATATAGACTTTGCTTCAGCGAATTTCCTAGGACTTTACGCAACTATTTTTTGAAACATAAATTTTTATGGATAAAATTACTATAACATTTGGTAATGGTAAAAACACATTAAATGGGCTTCAAAAAAGATATTATGAAGTTTCTTTGTTAACCGTAAAAATACTTAGTACTATAGGTCAATTTACCTTCATCCTAAATGTGATCACGTGATTTTGGAGATGAAAAAGGTACGACATAGAGATGTTGAACTTTGAATAAGCCTTTCGGTAGAGCAATGAGCTTAAGGATGAACATAAAAAATGTGTTTTGGAAGACAGAATAAGACAATCCAACAAGTGAGAGCACATTAGTATACAGTACTCTTACATCTTAACAAGTGAATCTTTTGTGTTAGGGTTTATTTTATCCCAAATTTTGGAATAAAGGAAAATATTTCCTTTAGTTTAGAAGTTATTTCAATTTGGGTAGCTACCATCGAGAGTTGAACACTCTCAACTTGTATCAGATTGCGGGTCACCTTAAGTTTTATCGATACAGTATATCATCTGAGTGCATTATTGAGGGAAGATATTCGAACCAACCATAATATTTTTATGGTAGTAACTATTCCCATTGTAAGTATAAAATTAGGACTTGTTTACACTCATGGATGAAAGAATATATAATAGTGTGGACGAGGGTTAGGAATATAAAAATGATTATTATTGATGGTGTACAACGAAAAAATGTAAACTTAATTGGGATGACCATGACAACCAAAGTAATGGGTGGAATAATAAAGGCTTGAGCATTCAGAGCCGCGATATTGGTGAGTTTGGATGTTCAAAAGCATGGGTTGTTTTGGCTATAACACATGAAGGCGCCTAGATGAAAAAAAATTTAAGATTCAATGGTTGCAACGATCTTTTTAAGTCTTGATTATGAAAGATAATGAAATTTTTGATGATTTTTATGCATATTTAAGTTACATAATGAACACATTATTTTCCTTAAGAAAAAGGATCTCATAAAAAGATGTTGTTGATAAATTTTTATAATATATACTAATAAGTTTTGATGGAAAGGTTGGTGACATTGATGAAGTTAGAGCCACTACCAACATTCCTTGGCATGTGGAAAAGTTAAAAGACTCACTTGAAACTTATGAGGTAAATTTGGGTCGCCGACAAGGATGCAAGAAAGAACACGATTCCTTTTAGAGATAACTCTACTAAGGAATTTATCCATTAGTTTAACATTCACAAAGAATATACAACTTACTTGGCCTAAAATTTCACTAACTTGTGGAGAACTAAACATAAAAAAAGGCTAATCAGGGAATTTTAAGAATTTTGGTGAAGAATGTAGAATCCCAAGATGAGTTGATGACTTGTTTTACTTGTGCTATAAGAGGACACGTTTCCAGCCAATGGCCCGCTGGTTCTATAGAGCATATAAGTGGTAAAACCTTGAAAGACATCATGGATGATACGAGTTTGAACTCAGAGAATGACACCTATCCAAAAGATAGTATTTCCATAGCTTTGATTATCTAATAATTTCATTCTAGTTTTGACAACTCCGTGTCAAATATTAAGAAAACTCGAGTTAATTCTCATTCTTATTTCTGTAGTGATAGTGAAGTTGATGAATATACGACCACATACGACCGTCTCATAAGGGAATATCTTAACCTTGGGAAGAAAAACGTTGAGATCTCCACACACTAGTTAAAAAAGAGAGAAAGAAAAGGATGGTGGGGTGTGATTTGTTGAGCTAATTATTTATTATAAGAGATATCCTTATTAATAAACTCATACTTTAAAGAGAGAAAGAGAGAGAGAGAGACTGACAGGCATTCTCTATGTTGAGTTAAAGAGAAAAAGACAATAGAAGAATCTATGAAAACTAATATTTCCTTGTATGTTAAGCTCTCAGTGTCTGAAGTTATTTTGATCATGGACACTACTTTGAAAGTGGATAAGGATAAATTGAAAAATTTAGGGAAGAAGTTGATAACACTCATCTAAGGAGCCAAAGATAAATCCAAGTTAGGATTTAACAAGTTTTAGGTTATTAGTTCCAATGTTGTCATGCTTTTTGTTAAAGTATCATCCACTAAATTTGGGCAACTTATTCTCTCTCTCTCTCTCTCTCTCTCTAATAGTGTTAATGCAACTTATTTTCCTTATCTAGACCCATATATATATGCACATGAAGTGGGCTTGGGACAACTAGAGTTTTCAAAGAGTTTTGGCTTGCTACTTATTAAATGGACTATACCAAGGTCCCAAGGTAAATATTTAAACTGCCTTCCAAAAATAATCGGGAAAATCCCATATTACACTTTGTAATATATTTTCTTGTATGTTTAATTATAATTAATTCCACTAAAAAATTATAATTACACTCCAATTTAATTATATCAGAATTAGTCGAATAATAAGGCATTGTTTGCAAAGTTGGATAACACATAATGTGGTTCTCCGCGTAAAGAATACATTACTCGTTTGGTGAAATTCAATTCACCGCTAATCGATTTTTACCAACCTATTATTTATTCCTTGATATCAAACTTAACTTATTTGATACTCTACCAGATATAATTCCACTGGTCAGTTTTATTGGTAGAATAAAACTTTATAAGTTTATCAAGGGGTATCACAATCCAGGATATCTCTTAGACGTGGATTCTTATGGAATATGATCTCAGACACACCTACATAATGATTGCCTAACTTGCGGAGATTTATTGACCCAATAAATTGAATCTCACCTTTAACAATAAAAGAGATAACTATATGTATAATATAATACTCATAATCTTGGGAATTAATAATCTATGCACCACTTGCGAACTTATGAAATTGTCCATGTTTAATCTGGTCAGCACCTAAAGTTGAATCTCACCATTGGTCATGTTCAATAATTCATCATGTACCAATTCAATCCTCTTTGAACTATTAAATAATTTCGTGAACCAATAAATAGGTTCATATAATCAAGATATAGTACTAAGATTGTACATGCATCTTTACCGATAGGATGCGACTCTCTATCTAGGTTGTGATCTGTTTAATTTTACTAAACACATAATTCTTACCCTACTAAGTTTAATTGATCGAAATATATACAACATATTTAAACAGATACAAGGCATTTTCTCACAAACATAATTCATATTTTAAAATGAGATTGGCACTCTTTATTAAAAAAAATGTTATACCTGGTTCTAAGAATCAATGCCCAACACTTTGCCACTTATTCTTAAACACATGTGCCTATGTATCTAATAACTAATCCCTTTACATGATTACCACTAGTCATAGTTGTAGAAGTAATAATCGGTTGATATTAGATGAAATCTTGATTATAAATTTAATACCTCGTTTGTTCAATTCCCCGAACTAAGTGATACCTATGATCAATATGCTTATCTCCTTATATGGGTTATGGGTTCCCTTAAAATTTTAATTGTTTTGATATTAACACAATACTATGCAATGTCCGACTGTAATAAATGAAACTCACCTAAGTCAATTAGAAAGTTCTTGATCCATTTATTGTAGTTAGTTTCTTTCAAAGTGGCAACAACTTTGGCCTCCATAGTGGAGTTAGCAATGCATAATTGCTTCACACTCCTCCAACTAATAATTCTACCGCCTTGAGTAAACCCATATCTTGAGGTAGAAATCTTGGGATCCTCATCTGACTGAAAATAAAATCTTTGTACCTAAAAATTATAAAACTATCTACTGAGTAGACCAAAACATAATTTCTAGTCCTTTTCAGGGACTTAAGAATGTGTTTTACTATAGTATAGTGACCCACTCTTAGATTAGACTAAAATATATTGACCATATCAATGAAAAAGTAGATTCCATCTTATATATAACCTAATATACAAGAGGATTCTCACCATCGAAGCATAAGGTATGTTCCTTATCCTCTCTTTTTAATAAGAAGCATAAGGACATTGATCCTTATATAGAGTGATTCCATGTATGAATGGGACAAATCCTTTCTTAGAAACCCTCGTGCTAAACTAGTGGGCACATTATCGATATTAGTGGCTTGGTATAAGCCAAGCTTCCTATTAATTTGAGTCAGTGAAAGCTTGATCCTAAGAATGTGCTTGTCTTATCATTAGTTCTTCACATCAAATTACTTGGACAACTAGAATCTTATGTAAAAATATAGCTACCTCATTCTTGAATATGAGAATGTCATCCATAAGATGTATTAGAAATATCACCCCGTTTCCATTATGCTTCTTATACAAATGAGTATTATTTGGTCTTTGATCAAAATAAAAAAATTTGATTGCCTGATCAAACCAAATTTTCCAAGATCTTAATGTTATCCGAAGTCCATAAATATACCTCTTAAGCTAACACAATTTGATTTCTCGACTTCTTACAATGAATGAGTTACACCATATAGATTCACTCATCATGTCCACCATTCAAGAATATAGTCTTGATGTTAAAAGAATCTCGATTGACTTTAGCATGGCCAATGATGAGAATGTTTGCTCATTGTCAATCCATTTATTTATGACCAAACCCTTTTGCAACAAGACTTGCATTGAAGGTTTTCACCAAGGTTCTAAAAAACGCGGGGCGTGATTGAGGCGTGGAGGCCAAGCCTTAAGCCTTAGAAGCCTAGGCGGGCCTAGGCGTAAAAAGGCGTGAAAAGGCGTTTAGGCCTTCTTAATATATTTTAATATTTTTTAACCATAACAAGGCTATTAAAATACAAAAATTGCACAGATCATAAAAATATGTCTGAATA
Source organism: Sambucus nigra (assembly GCA_949130495.1). Classification (NCBI taxonomy): domain Eukaryota; kingdom Viridiplantae; phylum Streptophyta; class Magnoliopsida; order Dipsacales; family Adoxaceae; genus Sambucus; species Sambucus nigra. The sequence continues at coordinate 778,599,849 of OX422208.1, read as the reverse complement.
TATGCAAATTAAAATACTATTTGATTATTTTGGATGAGATAATGGTCCGGTTTGTAAACAAATTCTTTAAAAGGCGACATCGTTTCACTAAATCATTGTTGTTTTTAGAAAAAAGTGCGCCTTAAGGGTTTTACCAAGAATAAGGCGTGAAAAGCGTAAGGCGAGGCGTTTCTCCCAAGCCTTAAGCCTAGGCGTGCCTAGGCGGAGCCTAAGCGGGTTTTTTAGAACAGTGGTTTTCACCCATCTATTTTTTAACTTCTCGTAGATCCACTTGCACCCGATTGATTTTATTATAATACCAAATTATTATTTTTACAGGATTAATTAATTAATAATTATTTAGTTAATTAAGAAGGCTTCCTGATCTAATTACGAGAAATTAAAATTATTTATGTGCTAATATGTTAAAATGTAATAATGTGATTAATTGATAAAGTTAACATAATTCAAAATGGAGTTTTAGTGCTCATGAGATTAATTAATAAATTTTTGGGTTAAAAGTTTAATTATTTATAAGTTTAGGGTTAATATGGTATTTTTTATAAGTTATTTAATAGTTGGACTCGGGTGGCATTTTTTTATTTAAACAATGGGTATATTGGTCTTTTAGACTTTGCTTGAGGAGTATATTTTTGGGTTTTAGTGTTTTTAATTACGAGGGAAGTGAAATTGAGTTTATGGTACACGTTTTGAGGCCTAGAGCCGCTATAGCGAGCTTGGTTGGTCGCTATAGCAGGTCGGCTACCGCTGTAGCGGGGCCAAGGGGCCGCTGTAGTGGTTTGTCATGGTCTGAGGTCTGGAAAGGGTTTTTATTTAAGGGCTCCAACTTTATTTTTTTTATCTTTCTCTTTATGCAAACCCCCCTTTTCTCCTTCCTTCACCCTCATTATTCTCCCTCAAATCAAATTCCATCACCAAAGTAATTTCCAAAAATTGAAATCTAAACCCAAACATATTATTTACACATTTTTACCCGAAAATAAAAGATAATTTAAAAGATTTTCAAGGGATCAAAAGGGGACTTTCAAGAAAAAATTCAAGAGCTTTCTTCACCCTCAAGAAATTCAATTTTGAACACAATTTTTAGGTAAGTTGCCCTTTACTCTTCTCCTTTTATAAATATTTATGTTGAATCTCACCTAAACCTAAATGTAAGAGTAAAATAAATTAGGAGCCCTTAGGAAATTGAGACCTAATATATAATTTTAATTAGCTGGAAATTCATTATTATCCCATGATTTAAATTAAGTTTTAACACCTAATAGAATAGAGAAATTAAATATCGACCCTTAAATTATCTATTAACATTTTAGGGTTTGTAGCTTAATTTTAGGGATTGATTAATTGGGACTATATGATGAGTAATTTGGACGTGATTTAGACTTGATAAAAATATGAAATTTTGACATGCTTAGAGTTGTACTTTTTGTTCTAAGGGTAGTACATTTGGTAATAATTATTCAAATAATGAGATATTAGTATGTAGATTTTAATAGTGGCTTAGAAAATTATAGGGACTTGTTCTATTATGATTTTACTATTTTAGAAACTCTTAAATTTTGAATGAGAGCCATATGTTAAATTACATATTTGAAAAGTGAATATACATGTCCCCTTTGTAATATGAGAATTTCATATGTGCCTTTACCTATAATATGATTATTGTTGATAAAAAATTAATTACGTAGTTGAGATATAAGGAGTAGGGATAAAATCATGTTGGTTTATTGGATTTGTAATTGGGTGGTTGTGTTGGGGTGATTATGAAGTTGGATTATCAAGATGTTCATTCTCTTACGTTTCCTCTCATAATGAATTCTTAATTAATAAAATTCTCTTAATGACAATACTATCTAAACGAAAGTAGATCGAGGGGTTCCTTATTTTGAATTCTCTTCGGTGAGACGTCCTGCTCATGGAGTTTAGAGATGCGTAGGAGTGATGACCCTAAAAAAATTAATAAAATAAATATACCTTTACATTAATGCATCGATTTAAGTATAGTTTCTTGTAGGTTTATTATATTTTTAGATTCTAATGTAATAAATTAAAACATGTCTAAATACTTTATTTGAACACGAACTAGGGGTGGGGTAATGAGATAATAATGAGTTAACCACGAGTGAGCTATTATTATTGAATGGATTAATGGACATGGTTTTATAGCTATGTGTTGAGAGGTGATAATTGTATATTGACGTACTCATAGAGTACAATTATAGATGGTTGTATGTGCATCACATGGAATGTGTAATTCCATCCATGCTATCAAAAGGCAACCACGGGACCTGTAATAGACTGTATGTGTATTATAAATGTTGGGAAATACTTCCATGTGAATACCAAGTGGCAACATGATGTGTAATGAGATGTTTTTGTATCATAAATGTTGTGAAATCTGGAACTGTGCAACAGGTGGCAACAGTCTTCTGACACTGTAAGGCAGATGGATACGGTGTGTGTGATGATTTGTTATTGGTATACCATAAATTCTTGAGATGGCCGGGGACAAGGGGTGCATGTTAATTATGTTTTAGTTATTTAAGAGGATAATTAATTTATGGAATGAAATGAGTTAATTTAAATGCACATTGAGGTTGTGTATCATGCGTGGGCCTATTCTGATTGATTATATAAATTGTGGTTCATATATAACTGCTTATGGTTGCGTAGATAACTAACTTGTTAGGGTTTTGACCCATTTTTATTTGTGGTGTCTTTCAGGTGGTAAAGTTGTACCTCATGTCTAGTCTTCTTCATTTAAGCCCATATACAGTCTCCATCTTCCTCTATTAGAGTTTTCACTTCAGAGAAGATGCAGGTCTTTGTTTTGTTAGACTATTACTTTAATTTCAATCGAGTTATATTTAGACGTTTAGTTGCGATGTATTGTGGATATGACTTGTTATGTATCGTTTAATACTTATCTTGGGATTTATATACGAGGATTTATGTTTGGATATTATCATGTCATATGTTTCATCTAATATCTTCATAACGAGAATAATACTTGATTTTTTTAACAAACTTTATAATTTAATAATGAGACTTGATAAACCTAAGTACTAAAGTAAATGGGTTATCGCATTTATCCCATCATCAAGTCTATAATCTATTAAACCTGATTTGAAAACATCGAATCCCTCATAGAATTTGCAGTCTAAAGTCAAAGATAAAGTCCTTGTCTTGAAATGCCTTGTAATAGTTCCTGGGACCTGGTTCTTGTTTCCTTGGGATCTCACCAAAATGTTCAACCATAAACACTAACCTATTAGGATATCTCCGGACGCTCCCACCACGACGTGGCTCTTCTTGTGATTACTAAACTCTCCCATCGGGGTTATAATCCCTACCTATGATAAAATGATTCCTACATTCTCCCAAGAGATACACACTCACACAATCAGATTAGATGGTTTAGATTAAATTACCAAACAAAGGTTTCACACTTGTGTTTAATAAGGTAAACATGATTATACATTGACTAATCATCAATGAATCGATCAAGTACTCGTAACCACCTCTTGCTGGGATAGTTATAAGACCACTTAAATCAAAATGAACTAATTCCAACACATTTTTGGTTCTATAGCTTATAGCCATGAAAGGCCTCTTGATCATTTTACTTCGAAGTGCATCCACTTCCAATGAACTCAGTCATCCATTTTGTACTAGTCTTTGAATTATTTATAGATTAAAAGGACATAAGCATAAGTGTCAACAACGTATTTGGTTAAACTAATAAGGAAAATTTATGTTTAATGATTGTCCATTAATATTATTCATTTCAGTGTTCAGTATTTGGTTACACAGTTCGTATAATATATAAATTATATTCCAATCTACCAAAATAGATAAAATATTTTCCAATTTTGATGACTATAATTTACTAAAATAATTGAATATCTATTCAAAATATTTTCCAATTTTGATGAATATAATTTACTAAAATAATTGAATATCTATTCAAAACGAACTTAGAAACCAAAAACACTACTTCTTTCAAAACAAGGTACATAATATAATTTTTGAAAATTATCTTTTATCTCAACCAAAATCTCAAAAATTATATTCTATATTAATACAATTGTCTTATTCGTATTGTCCATTATCAGGAACATCTTTCATTTAAGTAGTTTTTTTATTACTTGGAACCTTTGCAAAGAGTTGCAAATTTAATTTATGGCTCTCGAATCTATATACCATGTTACTGTAGACCATACCGTAAATTATGATTCTATTTTGAAGATAAATAACCATTACCTTATCCTTTTTCTTATACTTCTAGGAAAATCAGACACCGATGCTATCAATGTTCTAACTACTTGCAATGAAAACACTTACCTTTCGACTTTTTCGCTACTCATCAGGATTATGCACTTTCTTAACCTTTAACTATTGAACTTGAGACTTAGTATTATCCTTCTTCCTCCATGTAAGATTAACAATGGATTTCTTCTCAACAACTAACATTATGCCTTGTCTTTTGTCGATGCTCAGACACCGATGCTATCAATGTTCTAACTACTTGTAATGAAAACACTTACCTTTCGACTTTTTCGCTACTCATCGAGGATTATGCACTTTCTTAACCTTTAACTATTGAACTTGAGACTTAGTATTATCCTTCTTCCTCCACGTAAGATTAAAAATGGATTTCTTCTCAACAACTAACATTATGCCTTGTCTTTTGTCGATGCTCACTATTGGATCGCGAAAGTGATTCAGGTTTCCCCATCAATTTTTTTATTCAGAGGATCCCTACTTCACCCAAGATGAAAACCATCATAAGAACATGATCCTTACCAGAGTGTTATTATTAAACATCGATGTTTACTAATTCCCATAGTCAATTATTTAAAATTAAAGATGTTCATATAGAACTTCCCCGTTATGGGGACCGAACATACTTATAATTAATTTCAAAGAATTATCAATAAAGGATTTTAAAATTACGTGATGCTGTGATTAATTCCATCCGTTATGAAGAAAATTCAAGATAACATAAGGAATTAACCATAACACGTTTTAAAATACTAGTGGGAGTTATGGGTTAAATAAGTTTATTATCCTCCACAGTTAGAATAATGTCAAATATTATTTTTAGTCTTTGAAATTTATTCTAATTAAAGGCTTTTACTTTTAAGACTAAAATAAGTGGGTGAGAAGTTGAGGTAATTTTAAAATATTGGAATCATCATTGAAAAATTATTGTCCAATAAAATATTTGGGAATAAACTTTTGATTAAATTTTTATTTAGCTTCCCTCTACCGTTAACTAGAATTACTCCCGTTGACCGTCCTAATTCCCTTGTGAAATGAGATTCCTCGTTAGGATATTAAATCACCTCACCCTGAATTAGGTAGACATTATGTCTTTCAGTTATGCTATCCAAATAGTCAATGAAACCTCTATCCAACATAATCAAATCGTCGACGTCTTTTTGCCCCATAATTATTGATAGTGCCATTGGGGAGGATATCATTACTTGTATTTAAGTGTATACCATTGGTTCATTCTTTGATATCAAATATGCCTTGTAGAATTTCACCATTGGGGGATAAAACTCACTCACATTAAATTTCAAATAACTATCAGTTAGGAATTTAAAAAATACCATAATATATGATCAATCTCCTTCATTGAGGAGGAACGTCAAGCTAATACGAGGAACTAATCACATCAAATTTTAAAAATAATGATGGAGACTATGGGTTTTATATTGAAACCTCTTTCCCACTTAATATTTTGAACTTGAGGATTAAAAAATATATTTATTCAATTCTAAACTCCTAAAAAAATTCAATAATAATATCCTAATTTCTTGTACAAATTAAATTAGAAGGTCTTATTATTTTAATTTTAAAGTAAAAATATATTTAATTAAAATAAAAATTTATAGACCAAAATTTAATTTATACCTTAATTTAATTACATAATTCAACTCAAATTTGTAAAGAAGAATTGTAATATTTTGATTTAAAAAAAATCATGATGTAGACCAATCATATAAATAAATCTATGTTGTCCATATTAATGTGGGTCCCTAACTAACTTAATAATAAACTCAAAAAATTACCAACATATTAAATATTAGATGATGAAGAGATAACCAATCGCGAACACATGGAATTATATATCAATAAGGAAACAAAGTCTTCTGGGGTCATTAATTCCTTGAAGAAGAATCCATCACAAAGAGAAGTATAAATTCATACAAAAACCTCCTTTCCATGCTTGAAACCTGCACTCGCACCAAAAGGTATTGCAATTGTCCTTTGGGAGGTCTGGTCGTACCCTTTGTTTTCGCGATCGTGTCCTAGGGCCTGCGATCGCGACTCTCTCTATGATCATTGGTCTTGTTCAGGTTCATCTCCATGAATGATCAAAACTACGTTCTTTTGATCCAATCTGCAACTTCAAAAACTCCATTGTTACATCTTTAAACTTGAGCAGATTGAAACTGAAATACATGGAACTTCCTCTACGATCAAACCTCATTACAATATAAGATTTGAGAAAATAAAATGATTAAATCCACTAAAAAACTCTTCCATATACATTAATTTTTCAAGAATTAAAATAAACTAATTTTTACAACTAAAATCGAATTTAGGAAAATGAACTATGGATAAACCATCATCGGATCCATGCACATAACATAAATATATGACCATGATAAAGGGAGTAATAATAATCCTAAAAACCATGTTAATACAAAAGATACACAACCATGCATATATTTCCTAATATGAAAATCTAGTGTTTCAATGGTGGACAACAAAGACCTTTCTAAATCATGATCAATCCTTAACCGGGGTGTAATACCCCGTACTTTTGGTTATATTTATTTTTGGGATTAATTATTAAATGCGTATTAATTGGAAATTAATCCGGGTTAAAAATACTAACGAGATGCGAGTTGGTATTTGATTATGTGCATATATGATTATATATGAACTTGGTATTATGAAATTTGTCGTAAGATTGATATACGGCAATTTTAGAAATTTTGTTGAGACGCGTGGGACCGCCGCGTCACGGTGTAATATTTTGATAATAAAAGTGAATTTAAAATCTATAATCCGTATGGTCGTTTTGAGTGCGCCAACGCATCCGGAAGGGTCGAGATAGTCAGAAAACACTAGCCGGGGGTATAGTTTGGGTCCCAGGGTATTTTTAGGCCATACCGGTAACTTAAAGGGTATTTTGGTAATTTTACATTTTGAGGAATTAAAAGTGACGAAAATTGGGAGTTTTAATCTGATGTGGATTTAACCCATTAAGCCCATTAACCAAACCATATTAACCTAGAAAGCTACGTAGGTTATCATTTAGGTTTTCTAAATTCCCAAATCAAAACCCTAGCCACCTTAAGCCACCATTGGAGAGGAAGCTTGGAGAGAAGAGATTCTGCAGAAAAGTTCTACCAAACCTACACCAAACTCAGAGACAATCAAGGCAAGTGACTTTATTCCATTTAATTTCAGAGAATGTTCTTCCCATGTTAGAAAAATTCGAATTTTGTGTTTGTTCTTGGTGAAATATGAAAACCCATGTAGTTGGAGATTAGAACTTGAAATTTTGAAGAGAATTGCATGTAGTATGATAGGTAGATGATTTCCCTCATAATAACTGTGATTAGGAGAAATTAAAACGAATTAAATTCTGTGATTTGATGATGATATGTAGTTAGGGTTCATGTTCTTGAGTTATTTGGAAAAAGTGTAGAAAGTTGTAAATTTAATTGATGATTAGGATGGATTGATCCCTTAAAAACATGTTAGGATGTGACTATATATGTTTAGTATTGATTATAGACCTTTAAACGATTGTTGGGACTTAGTTTAGAAGATTTGAGGTGTTAAAATGGATGAAAAACGATTTGGGGAAAAATCTGGGCCGAAGCTGGTAGCTCGTTAGAAGCAGCCCCCAGGTCGTTCGAACGAACTCGTTCGAACGAGCTTCTAACGAGTTGACCAGTCGTTGCTAACGAGTAGGGATTTCGTTCGATATCTCGTTCGAACGAGATATCGTTAGAAGGGACAGTTCGTTCGAACGAACTGGATCTCGTTCGAACAGCCTCGTTCGAACGAGACTTCTAACGAGATGACAGTCCAAACTCGTTCGAACAGTCTCGTTCGAACGAGACTTCTAACGAGTTGACAGTTTGGTCCTTTTTGGACTGTTTTGATTTTTAGAGTCCCGTAAACTGGTTCGAGGGTAGAGTTAACATTCCTTGATGATGTAAGGATAGATTTGGGACTTTTGGATTATTACGAGGAGTAAATTTATATACGAGAGTTATATTAAATGGACGGTTTGGGTTGAGACGTGAGTGTCCACTACGACGTGAGAAAATTATGGCGCGTATGATTACAAACCGAAATAGTACACATTGTGATAATTATAGTTAGTATGAGAATATGTACTACGATTAAAATACGGTATTACTAAGATGTGTGTTTACTTAGTATTGGTATATGGATTGTGTGTATGACATACCTACCATACTTGCTATCACGGGAGGTTGCGTTCGCTTAGGACCCTCTAAGCCTTGTGTGCCTACGGGGGGGATATAGACTGGTACCTCGATGAACATAGGTCATAGAAGGACTTATTGTGATATTAATAAGTCTGCTGATCATGGGAGCGTAGGTATGTGCGTGACCCATGTGATGGTGACTGTGTTCGCCTCCACTATTTGTGATTTGTGTTATCTGAACTATTCCTGAGAGATTCGGAATGTGTGATCCTTATGTACGTGATGTACCGGGATGGATAGCAGAGTATGTGTGCACCACAACTTAGTTCTCGGGGTGCTTGTATTGTATATTTATGATGTGAATAATATACACTTAATTAATGAGGATCTTCATGTTATTGTTGTAAATATAACTACGGTATTGTTCCGAGAAACATAATGAGTTAGCTGATAGAGAAAAATATTGCATATTGAGTATCTGAGTTTACATTAAATCCCTATTTAATTACGAGCGTTATATGTTAATAGGACCGGGTAATAAGGGTAGGAACTATTACAGTCTAGCTAGTTATGACGTCACTTAGCTAGTGGTTTATATCATTGTAGATGGGTACTTACGTTAGGAGTGCACAGTTAGACGAGAGGTGAGAATATCATGTGAGTGTACGTCCTAATATGTACTTTGCATTTAATGTTTTAAATGTTTTTAAAGCACTTGCAGGTTTTAAAATATAACTCCACATTCGGGCTCTGACCCGTTTGCTTTTCAAATCTTTTTCTTGTAAAACCATTTTAGGTGCCCAGCCACAGGGACACCAAGCATAGGATTCTCATTCAGGTGACGAGCTGTAGCTGTTTGTGGAAGCTACAGGGATTTGCTTATAGACGCTTCTATCTTTTGGATTCCAGAGTCACTATCTATCAGTTGTAGGGCATGTTGCCCATTTCTATTTAGAGCATCTTTTACATTTCAGTTTTCAGACTTTAGCATGTATTGTTTCAGTATTCAGTTTACTTTTCAGTTGTGGGATTTGTAGTGAGGAGTTTTCCTCCAGACTTTATTTACACTATGTGATGGTTATTCGTCTTACTTTAGTATGGTGAATGGTGTTGTTATTCTTTATTACACTTGTTGCATGTTAATCAGACTTTAAATAAAATTTGGCACTTACTTTTTAAATACTAGGTGGTTAGTAAAAATAAAATGTTTTCGACAGTGATGCTATTAACTGAGCCAACTTGGCATTTCGAATTAATTTGATAAAGGAGTAGCTACCCGGTATTTAATTAGTCGGGGTGTCACACGGGGCTCTGATACTAATTGATGCATATTGATATTATAAAAGACACTGCTTCCCCAAAACATTGATTGATCGTGTTTCAAAAACTAAAAAAAGATAACTAGATCGAAAGAATAGATCTTGGGTTTGGATCACGATACCTTTGTGAATTTTGTAGGTCATTTGATGTAAAAGAAGTTTTAATGAAGAGGTTGGTGTTACTGTCCTTTTTTCACCTCTAAATTCTTTCTTAGATGTGTACTAGGCCTTAGATATTCTAATATATGATCAAACCAAGGAAATCTATGTGTGTGGGCACATCCTAAGATGTAAACTTGATGGAATACTAGAGAAACCATTTTTTTGTCTTCCCACCCCTTCACAAAAACATGAATAATGTTTTCCTCATACTGTATCTAACCGTTAAGAGTGTTAATGTGCATGAAGTGGGCTTGGGTCAAATAGTTTTCCAGAGAGTTTGGGTTTTCTACTTGTTAAATGGACCATATCATGGTCCCAAGGATAACAATTAAATTAGCTTTCAAAAAGAAATATGAAAATCTTATATTACACCTTATAATATTTTTCCTTATCGGTGTAATTATAATTAATTTCACTAAATAATTGCAATTTCACTCCAACTAAATTATCTTAGAATTACTTAAATAATGAGGTCGTACTTGCAAAGTTTAATAGCATATAATATGATCCCCCCCCCCCCCCCCCCAATAAATTATACAATACCCTCTTAGTGAAATTCAATTTGTCAGTAATAGATTTTCAACAACATCTTATACATTCATTAATTTCAAACTTAATTTGTTTAATACCCCACCTAATATAAATCTACTATCTAGTTTTACTAGTGGAATCAAAATTTACATGTTTAACAAGAGGTTATCACAATTCAGGATATCTCCTGGATGCGAATTTCTCCACAATATGACCTCAGGCTTACCCACATAATGATTGCCCAACTTGTAAATATTTGTTGACTCAATAACTTGAATCTCACCTATAATAATCAAAGCAATAATTATGTGGATATCATAATCCTCATAACCAAGAATCTACGCATTATTTGCAAACTTGTACGATTATGCAAGTTTAATCTACTCATCCCTTATACTTTGGTCTTATTCAATACAATCCTGATGTACCGGTACAATACTTTTTGAAATTTTAGATATGTTCCTGAAGCACTAGACATGTTCCCATAGAGAAGATAAACTACTAAGAATGTACACGCAACTTTACCTATAGGATGTTAACTGCCTATTTAGGTTGTGAACTATTCAATTATACTAGAACCAAAATTTTGGTCTTCTATCATCGGGCCGAACCTAACTCACCAGAAATCCTGCTAAGTGTTGATCGACATACATACAATATATTTAAAAAAAATATAAGGCATTAATACGTACACGATTCATATTTTAAAATTAACTTAACAATCCTTTATTAAAAAATAAATGTCTTACATGGTTTTAAGAATAAAACACCAACACCCATGGAAAAATGGATTGTTACTTAGTGAATTTGATATCTTAATATACCTACTATGCATTTAACGATAAGGGAAAAAACAACTTTGTTAATAGAAGGGGTAATAAAAGGAAAAGCACCCGACAGAGAAAGTCTCATTAAAATAAAAGAAAAACTAAACTATTTGCACCTCTGGCTAGACCTATGCCTAAGACCTTTGAGAGAGTCGTGAGTAGATTAGGAATGCAATTTTAGATAGAATTTCCCTAGATAATAAAAAGGATCCTACTAGTTAGAGAGTCTCCATGAGTGCTTAGTATATTTTTATATGTATCTTTCGTCCTTAGGCCTCTTTCAATTTTTTTCGAGTTTTTTATTTTGTGTGTTTTTCTTTGTTGTTATTTAAATACATATTTTGAATTATTTTGCAACAAACTTTTAAGAACTTCATATTTCATATAACTTGTGCTAGGTTTTGTGCTTTTAATTATTATATGAGTATTTATATGTAATGCCCAGTATTTTATGCATTAGACCTTGGCATGTGATGTCACTAGATTTGATATGTTTATATGTGTTAATATACTTTATACGTTTATATGTGTTATATAAATTATAGTAGACATTGGATAAACCATTAATTAATATGTTAACGTGACTATGTGTTATGGGTGATAGGTGTTAAAATCATAAGTAACTTTAGACCCACAGGTGTTCTCCTTTGTACCTTAGATGGGCAAGATGAGAGAAGTGTCAAGTATGATATAAAGGTTTAAAGTGGTTCGAAACTTAAGATATGGTCCGATATCCGCTGTGAAAAGGTGTTATGCTTGTTTATTAGAATTTAGTTAAGTATTATAGTCTATGAGACCCCTTGAGCTTTGGTTTAGGGAGTCCGATGTCTTTCTGCCTTTGTTAATGGTACAAAACACCTTAGGAAGTAACTGAATGACTTCTTCAAGGGTGCCTAGGTACTATTTTAGGGATTTTGCAAGATGTACGAAGTGTATGAACAATGGTACTGATCCAAATACAAATATAAACCTCACAACCGTGGGTTATGAGTATACAAGAAGGTGGAGACACTTATGAAAGGCTAGGACTCTTGTTGGTCTGATTGCTTGAATGTTATAATCTCTTTGAATACAATATATCGACCCCTTTCCACCTTCTAATAACATTTTATTTATAGTTGAGCTCCTAGAGAGAGAATGCGTGGTTGTCAAGGCATAGCTTTATTAGTTTGAAGGTTAGACAACACTAGGGGGAGGTGGAATGTTGGAAAACTATTTGTAGGCAGAGTACCTTGGTTGTTGAGCGCATTAAATATTGGTGGGAATAATCAATGCAAATGGAGTTAGATAATGGTGGTAGGTAAAAAATGTTCTGCTTTCTACCTGCTCCGTCAAACAGTTCATAGGAGCATATCGGAAGTCCAAAGCCCCAAAGAGATAGTGGAATTGATTAAAATGGATCTTGAAGTACCGCATGCCACCACATCTTAGGACTGAGGACTAGTTGACCTCTAAAGACTATTATCCATTGATCTGAGGTCGGCTAAGGGTTCAGATTATAATTCGACCTTGATGTCGAGGTCTTTAAGCTTCCTAGAGGGAATATGATGGGATAACTAACCTTTTTTTAGGGAAAGGATGCATGACTAAGGTCTGCTAAAGAACCGTGGTGGGAGAAGTCGGGGTCACTAATGTCACATTGCATTTTGCCCGAGGGTCGAGTTTAACTAGGGAGCCTCTTTACTTACCTAAGGGTGTTTGAAGAGGTTTGAGGTTGTATAAGGTTAAGGGTTTGATAGGAATTTATCAGTAGCCCCTTGTTGTCTTTTTCTTCAAATTGTAAAGGGAAACATTTTGAAGGATTCCAAGCCTCATGAAAGGGTTTTCTCTCTGATCCAGGGGTATATCTACTTCAATGAATGATTCTTACAATATGTTTCCTAATCCCCTTACCTCTTTCGGTGCTAAGGATCTTAAGAATTATTATAATTGCCCCTTCTCAACTAGTGGCCAATTTTTTTCTTGTCTTACCATTGAACGAAAAAAAGAAGGTTAATGACCCAATTTTCTAAGGATATTTCAAACTATGTTTATTATATCATCGGAAAGAGGTCCCTTATTAAGAAGTTAAAACTTAACACACTGGTAGATTCTGAGGTTGAGCTGGCCAAGGAGGCTTAAAAGGGACCTGCAATCAAAACCCCTCCTTTGCTGCAATCTTCATTGGAGGAAGGTGGAGCCCCTAGGGAAACCTAAAGATATTATTTTATTCCAGGGGACTTACAACCCCTAGTTTGAAAGAGTAACTAAAAATAAAGTGTGGTCTTTTTTGAAGAGGGGTGCTAAGAGCCTTAGCCATTCAGAGGGGTTGGCTACTAACGAGAGGTACTACAGACCTCCTTCAATTAAAGAGATGAACTCGTATGCTTCCTTGGTGGATGCACTCCATTCAAGGACCAAGAAGATGTGCCCGCCCCGATGTTGTGGCCAAGGTGAGGACTAGGGAGATCTTTATCAATGCGAAGTAGTTGATCCACCTGCCGGGGAAGGTATCTTTAAAGTTACATTATTTTTCTTTTAGTTTTTTTACCTTATATGCCTTTGTTCTTACATTTCCTTATTTTCTTATAGGCTCAACGTCTGACTGAGTCTCTTTTAGATGATGCCTTTAATGGTGGAGGGATGGACCCTTACCTGGATGTAATGAGATCAGATCATTAATGATTTAAGGGTGGAGGCATGCTTCCATAGGAAGGAGTAGGAAGATATAAGGTCCCAAATCATTATTCTATAGAAAGATAAACTTCTAGATTCCAGGAATTCGAGGGAGAGTTCTTCCCTAATGGCTACCTCAAGAGACTCGTTGAAGGAGGTAGAGAAACTTCATTCCCTTGGCAAGATTGAGATATTTGAGATGGCAGATAATCTTTGGGGCCAGAAGGCTGAGATCCAAGGCTAATAGAAAAAACTTCTTTATGTCGATGGTAGTGTTGAAATTTTGAAATAGTTAATTCGAGATCTCAATATCATGAAGGAGGAACCGACCTCCAAGGGCCAGTAGCTGTAGAAAGAACATGTTAGGTTTTCCTTTCTCTATTCCACTCTCCAAGGGAAATCCACTCTACTATTATGAAAAATGTGGATGTATATATTGGGTCTGAGCTCTTCAAGAAGTACATATTCTAGAATTATAGTTATGAATTTGATGCCTGCAAGATGAAGATTTAGCAGTTATTCCCTGAGGCGAACGTTTCTAGCCTTTTTATGAGGCCCCTAGGGTAGGTGAGGAGAGCTCAGATGATGAGGTTACCCATGGGAAACCTACAGAAAATGCCTATGATTCTTTCACAAAGTGAAACTTCTATGGATCCCAAAGTCCTAAACCTTGCTTGGCTCTTTTTGTAATTTTTTTGAACCATTAATTGGCCATAGGCCACTGGATTTAATTACCCAATCTTTAATTTTTGATGAAAGTGGCTTTTGAATGGGAATGTTTTATTCATCAGTATTTTACTTCATACTTTCTTTACTTTTTTCTTTGTTAAGGAATTTTATGCATGGCTTGAGATGTCTGAGGCTTGACGTTCATATGGTATACCCCTAGTCCACCAAGATTTTTTTTAACGTAGTATAAGTAGGGAGACCTTTTCTTTGAAGTATATCGAAGGCACCCGAGATGTTTGCTTCACACTTGCTCAGTTTGATGAAGTCAGGACTGTGGTTCTGTAGTGGGGTTTTCAACTTTATAATCTTAACACTTTTGATTCTTGTGCTTTTGTAAGATTGGAAGCCCATAATTTTTTTCAAGCACTTAGCCCCTAAAAATTTTTGGGTGTAAATGTGCATAAGTCAAACTTGTAATGGATCCTAAGACCTTAGGTTTTTTAAAAGTTGATCTTGAAATTTTAGAAAGTCCTTATATATATATATATATATATATATATTTTTTTTTTTTTTTGCTTCGATATATTATATATCTTAATGTGTAGTTGCTGAGGTATTTATCTTTAGGGATGTTTATCACATATTCTACCTAACCTAGGTTTCATATTAATTTCTCACTTAATGTATGGTTTATTATCATTTTGTTAGTTTAAATAGCATGTGTACTCTCATTACTTTTATTGTTTTTGTTATATTTCTTTCCTTTTATCCCATTTTTAATAATGTGGGGAGAAGTTTGTGTATAGGCTGAGTACATAAAATTGATCATGTTGGGTTAGGGAGAGTGCTTATATTATATATCTTGTTTATTAAGATGAGCTGCATAGTTGGGGGGAGTTACTTTAGTAGGTTGATTCTTATATGTATACATTATTATATTAACCTGACTTATCTTCTTACTCATACCTTTTGGCTTTAGATTACACATTTTTTTTTATTGAGTTTTGCTTTTTGTTTGATAGGAAAATATGTACATGAAGTTGTGTATGGAAGTTTTTGAACATATTGTCTTTAAATTACTTGTAATTGTATTTTTTCTATCTTATATGCCTTTGGCAGAGAAAGTTGTGTCTTAGATGATAGATTTGATTCATTTTCTTATAATTTTTAGTTTGATGTATTTTCTCACAGAATATACCAAAGGGGAGATTGCAAGAGTATATGAATACTTATGTTCTTAGTCACTTAGATTATCTCTTCTGATTTTCCAAAACACATTTTGAGTCTTATTGGTCTCCAAAAAGTTGTATCAAATGCATGTCGAATCATTTACGATGTTTCCCAGAGTTATCTGCTTAGGATATATCTATATATGCTAAAGGACTTAGATTCACCCCTTGGTTAAATCGTTTTTACTAAAATCTCATATATTTAACTTTGTGGTTTTTGAGGTTGCCAAATACATGATATAATATATTTTTCCTATATAAAAACGAATATTTATAAATGCTTCTTTTCTATTTAGAATTTACTTCGCTATAGATTGAACAAGAAAGATTCAAATTTTATGGGAAATTTGCATATTGGCATACTCTATTTTCAGGCGCGACCTTGTTCGCTGAGGCTTTTCATTAGTGAAATAGGTCCTCGCATCCACAAATATTTTTCTTCTCTGTTCGCAACCTTTAAAATCCTTCATATGAAGTCTTTGGTTTAAGGTGTGACCTAATGTCGCAGATCCTTTGGGTTAGTGAAACTATCATTCGTGTCCGCTATGGATCCACAAACTTTCTATTATTTTGTAATTTGGTCATTTTTCTAAAAATATCTCCACGAAGTGTGTGCTAAGACCCCATCGAGATATGGCAGATAAGGAAACTGTGCAGTAACCCTTGTGTGTTCTACATACATACCCCCCCACCCCCACACACTTGAGTATATATTTTATGGGTTACTCTATTGCTCTAAGTGTGAGAAAAAGATAATAAGAGAAAAGAGCAAAAAATATTTTTACCTTTAATAGAGAAAAAAAATCAGATTTCTATCTCATTCAGTTGATGCACTTTCTAGAGAATATGGTATAAAATAGTGGATATTGAAGTCATCACATTATGTGATTGTAAATCATTTTTTCCTATTTTGTAAATCTCTACCATAATACATTTATAGTTTATTTTGTCCTAAAGTTTTTTCTGTTATCGGGGTTTTCCCTCGTACGTCCATTTTTGTGTGAATTGTTTTATCTTCCCGCACAATTAGAATAACTTGTCCTGATAAGAAGATGAACTTTGTTTAGATTAGTCTTGATAAAATATTTTTTCTTATAGACATTTAGGATGTTATGTACCATTTGTTAAAATAAGAAACAAATTATCTTTTTATCGGTAATTAAGTTTTGTTGGGTAGCTACGACCGAGAGCTCCCACTCTCGTATTCAAAATTTTTAAAATGTGATAATATTGCCAATTTTTTTTATACATATCAAAATTTGTCTATGATTTGTTCTCTTATTAGAGAAATGTTCTTGTATCCCCTTCTAAACCATTTGTGATTTAAGAATTGATAGAACAATATTAAATTAATTACATGCCAACTAGTGTTTATTATAATACTAAGATCTTTATCATGCTTATTTGGTTGTTAAGTACATTTTTGGTATTTATGCTACATCTTGTGATGATGGTTTATATATAGTTGACTTGTTATAACATTATCAATCCTTTATGCCTTGATATTTAATACGATGTCATTCATATTCCATATTACCATTATTCTTAAGCTTATTGTGACAAAGTGCATGCCTTATACTTTATCTTGTTTTCAACTCAACTTGTATATAATTCACTTTCCTATTTCCTTATTGATTCCCTTTTCTTAATTGTTTCATAGTTATCTATGTTAATTCAATGACAAAAAGGGCGGATAAGGCTCTAAAAATGGGGGAGATGTTTTTATTATTGGGGAGAATTAATTTGTCAAACAAGAAAGATAACTATACGTTAAGGGGAGATAAAGTTCATGTTTTAAGGATGTACTTTTTATATTGTACCTCGTAGGGGAAAATTTTTTTATGCCATAAAATATTGGGGATGATTTAGTGAGAGGGAGTAGATTAAGAATTTTTTTATTTGATGAACACTTTATCTCACCATATCTTGTACTTCTTATCATTACTCATGTTTTTCAATGTCTTTATATTACGCATTGATAATTTGATGTGTAATAGGAAAATATGTAAAACATCTCTCTAAAGGATATCTTAAGAATCATGTGTCTATTGATTCTTTTAAATATAATTTTTATCTTTTGTTCCTTTGGTCAGGTGAGTTATGTCATGGTGATAGATTTGATTAATTTGTTTGTGATCTTCATGTTGCTTGTTTTGTCACTGAATAGACAAATAAAGAGATTGTCAGAGCTTATATATGCTCATGAACGCTTAGTTTGTTAGATTGAATTATTCCATTTCTAAAACCCACTTTGAGTCATAGTTTAAATTCATTGATAAATCTTTATGTTAAAATTTTTAAGATCGGACTTCACCAAAGTTTTATCATGGTAGCTTCCCAAAGTCTGAAACTTTTAGGGTGAAGGTAAAAAGACTTTGAGGACTTATATTTTACCTCATTGGTTAAATTTTTCTTAAAATGACAAATATCTTAATATAACCTTATGGTTTATGAGATTTTCAAATATACAATGCATTATATTTTTCTTATAAGAAGCATATTTTATTAAATGTATCCTCCTATATTTAGAAAACTTATTGCCTATTTTAAAATAAGCATTTTGACTTTTTAACCTTTGTTACAATAAATATATGCTTTGTTGGCCATGACCTTTCGAAGAAAAATGGGAAATATTTGATCTCTGGAACCACTTAGCTTCACTTAAATAAAAAGGCTCCTTTATTTAGTGATCTAAGGTTTTTGCACTTGTGTATTTTATGGTTGTAGCACGATTTTGTAACTAAAGTTTTTCTCCAGTGAAGTCTTGCTTTCTTGGAATGAATCACCCGCAAGTGCTACGTGGGAAAATATTTTTGATGAGATTGCATAGTAAAAAGTATAATTTCTCTTTTCAGCCATAAATTTTAGATTACTATGATTTTGACTTATTTATCTGGACTTGAATCGCTTAGTTACTTGAGAGTTTGTGTCCATAAGTTTGAATTGGTTATTTGTGTCCTCTCTTCACAACCAACTGAAAATTTTGTAGAAATATTCTTTGTGTGTAAATTTTTTTGAAACATTTTGAAAAAAACCTTGAAGATTTTATGTTTTCTTTAAACTCAATCTTATTATTTTATTCTTGAATGTGTTCCCATGTTGAGTTTTATACACTTGTTGAGATTTTTGAGTGAGTACAAATATTTTCTACACTGTCAATCTTTAGGATATCCTTACATATTCTAGGTGTTAGTTCATTGACCACTCTTAGCTCTATTTTTACTTGGAAAATTTTTTTATTTAAATTTAAAGAAGATATGTGAATAAGTTGAAATGAAAAATTATCAACAAGGATGACATTTTTCCGCATATCAACTGGTTAGATGTGACCCGTTCTTCTTCTTCTTCTTCTTCTTCTTCTTCTTCTTCTTCTTCTTCTTCTTCTTACTATAAGGTGGAAAAATTGATTGTGGAGGTTGTGAATTATTTAATCTAGAGATAGGTTCAAGTTTATAAGCAACGTCTCCTTTTGTGTAAATATTTACCTATATAGTGTAAGGTGTCATTTCGGCGCGAGATTTTTCTCGTATAAATCCTCATCTCAAGTGCATGATTTACTTTTTAACATTTTAATATATTTTTTATGATTAATGAACATTTTTGTACAGGAAAATCAATCTTTTAAATTATGTTTTGTCTTTTAGATGTTATGATTAATTTTTTTCATAAATTTTAATTAAAGGAAAATATTTCATTTTAATTACAAATAATTTGAATTTGAGTAGCTACCGTCAATAGTTTCACACTTTGAGGAAGTGAAATATGATTTTTTAAATGACCTTTCAACAAACTTTTCCCCAAATAAATTTTAACAGTGAAATCTAAGGACTTTGGGTTTGTAATCAACAAAATAAAGAAATTGGTTCAATAGTAAAATCCAAGGACTTTGGATTCTTCCTCTCGTTGACCTTTAATGTTAATTCGTGTACAAAATTATTTGTATGTTTCATTGTTATATATTATCTTTGTATACTTTCATTATCCAAATGATGATATTCTCATGGGCACTACACCAAAAAGGCCAAATTGGCACCCTTTAGTCAGTCAGCCTTGTCACGGTCATTGACCGTGACAAAAAAATACCCACGTTTTATCACAGTTATTGATCGTGACAAAGGCTTGTCACGATCAATGACCGTGATGTAACACCCCGTAATTTTGAAGATTTAATATTTAATTATTTTTGGGGGTTATAAAAATATTTAAATTGGAGAAACTTAAATTTATGACTTGGAGAATTTATTTGAGTGAGCCGAATTATTTATAATTGGCGACTTTTAAGTTTAATGGTTCAAAATCTAGTGTGTCACATTTTGAGGTCGAAATTTAGAAATGTCAAAAAGTATTTCGGATGGAAATTTCGAGTGCGCGGTTGCGTCCGGATGGGTCGTGATAGTTCGAAAAGAGTACCCGGGGGTAGTAATTGGGTCTCGGGGTGATTTTGGGCATAGCCGGGCCCACGCGGGGTGAGTTGGGCCTTTTTAATTTGGCCCAGATGACCAAAAATGGGATTCAGCATTTTTAACCTAATGGAGAGATTATGGAACGACATTAACACAACTCTAAGCCTAGGGCTTGAGAGGGAAATTGGGGGAAAGCAAATCAAGAGCAAGTGGGAGCTTTTGGAGTCAAATTAAAGGGTTAATTTGGGGTATTCTTCATCAACCAATCTCTACACCAACGGAATCAGACCCTACGAACAATTCCAGGCAAGTGGTTAACTGTTGTGATTTCTAAATTGATGATAATAAATTCATATCATAGTGATGTGTAAACCAAAATTCGTTTTAGGGATAAATGGGTACAAAAAAATGAGGTTTTTGTTCATGGAACTATTGAATGAGATTCAAAGTAAAAATTATTGTGTTGTATATCTCTGAGTATGGATATCTGATTTGAATGAGAATCTGGAATATAAACTTTTGGGATTTGGATTTGGAATTTTGTTGGTAGAACAAAGTTGATGAATTTTAATGGAAAAACCCATTTTTAAATATAGTGAGATATCGTATGAATCGAGAATGCTAAAACAGTTATAGATGATTGAGACTTGTTTTGGGAATAATTGATTGGTTAAAAATCATCATTTAAGGTTGGAAATTGGAGAGGTAAAACCTTGGAAATTCGGTTATGGCGGAAACAACAAGCCGAGGAAGACAACCACCTGCTCGATCGATCGATCGACCCAGGGGGATCGATCGATCGAGGGTCCCAGAAATTTGACAGTTCGACCAGTTTGTTTGTAATGAGGATTTTATTTAAGTTTTAATCCCTTACTTTTATTTGGTGATAAATTTATATGGGACACATATTTCCTTAACACTTATAGGGTGATATAATTGGGTTTAGGTGGGTGTGAACGGTATGTCATGAGATGAACGAATTTGGAGAAATAATTCATAATTATTGATATTGGGCTGATGAATAATATTCGGGGATTGTAATTAGGTGGCACTACATTATTAAAGGGATTTAGGTGAAATATTTAATTATGGACCAAGTGGTCGAATCCGGGTATGCTAATAATTATAGGTTAATATAATTGGGGAAATTATGGAGATGAATGTGTGACACAATGTGGGCGATTATGTGGGAACGAAATTATGAGATGTAAAATGGACCAAGTGAGTGAGTCCGGGTACGTTGGTTAAGTGACACCAAAGTATTATATTAATTATTGAGAGAGATTAATTAATTTGGAGTCGGAATATAGACTCGGGAAAGATTAAGGTATGGGCCAAGTGAGCGAGTCCGGGGATAATGGTTGGGTGACTCCAAGTTATTAAATTAATAAGAGTGATAATTAATTTAATTAGAGTCGGATTGTAGACTTGGGTAGGATTAAATTAATAGGTGTGATAATTAATTTAATTAGAGTCGGATTGTAGACTCGGGTAGGATTAAATTAATAAGAGTGATAAATAATTTAATTAGAGTCGGATTGTAGACTCAGGTAGGATTAAATTAATGTGTGATAATTAATTTAATTAGAGTCAGATTGTAGACTCGGGTAGAATTAAATTAATAGTTGTGATAATTAATTTAATTAGAGTCGGATTGTAGACTCGAGTAGGACTAAATTAAGAGGTGTGATAATTAATTTAATTAGAGTTGGATTGTAGACTCGGGTAGAATTAAATTAATAGGTGTGATGATTAATTTAATTAGAGTGGGATTGTAGACTCGGGGAGGTATTGAATTAATAAATGTGTTAATTAATTATATTAATTAACTGGGAGTCGGACCACAGACTCAGATCAATATTAAATTAATATGTATGTTAGTTAATTTAATTAGAGTTGGGTGATAGACTCGGGAAGGTATTAAATTTATAAGTTTGTTAATTAATTTAATTATAGTCGAACCATAGACTCGGGAAAAGTATTATATAAATTAAGGTGTGAATTAAATATATTAGAGTCGGACCATAGACTTGGGAAGATGATAAATTATTAAGTGGGAAAATTAATTACATTGAGTCGGGCCACAGACTCAGGAAATTACAGGCTGTGTACGGGACTTTGAGTACACGGTAAAGCCGGGGTTTATATTATATATATATACGGTGTAGTGATAGTATATATATACGTGTATATATATTATGCGTGATATTAAATTACAGGGAGTGTACGGGATTTTGAGTACACGGTAAAGCCGGAGTTTGTAGTATATGTATACGGTGTAGCGATAGTATATATATACGTGTATATATTGTGTGTGATATTAAATATCGGTGACTAGATATTTTTTTCAATTAATATACTCTAATGCTATCAAGGGAGGTTGCGCGATGTGGGTGCATCCCCTAGCTTGAGGAGTAGGGCGAATATATCCCCAGGTCATAGCGTCCGGTATATATGGGTGAGGGATTTATCTCACTTTTAGGGAAGGAATATGACCGCCTCCATTAAGTTTATATTTTGGGCCAAGTTGGTGAGCGATTCCAACTTGGAGAATTAGGTTTTGTGAGCACACCTAGTGAGATAGCATTTTAGAGGGGATCATCCGGCGAGGGTATACTCGAAGGGATGGATATACGTATGTTATGTGTGTGGATGTTGTGATAAAGGTACGTATATAATGGTAGTAAATATTATATACGGGTAATAATACAGTGTGTGATGTATTTATTTTATATAACTTGTGACACAATTATATGCTACTATTTAAGAGGAATTAATTAAGTTAATTATGGGATAACTTATAATTCAAGAATCATTATACTCGGGTTAGAGTAGTATGGAAAGGGAAGGATAAACCAGGACTAGTTGGACGGGTAGTACAACTAGGTGGGGTTAAGGTAACCGGTAGGTGTGCACAATAGTGGAGGGATGAGAATGTCCACAAGGGAGTGCGACACTAACTTAAATATGAAGCGCATTCATGCATTTTAAATTACTACAGTTAATTCACTTGCTAAATATTTTCAAAATGTTTTTGGGTTCTAACCCTTGCTATAAAACTATTTTCAAAACCTTTTAGGTGTCCAGCCACAGAAACGCCAGGATTGATATTCTATTCCAGGGACACGGAGCTACGGCATATGTGGATGCTAGTAGGAGTTTGGATTAGACACATCATTCATTCATTCCTAGAGTAGGCATCTTGTATCTGTTTTAGTTTTATTTAGGGCTTGTCGCCCAGACTTCTCGGTACAGTTTTCAGTTATTTTATTCAAGTGTTGAATATATGTATTGGATTATTTCTTTGGTGGCCGGTGATTTATTCGGCAAGTTGTGTAATTATGATTCAGTTTATTTTCATTCAGTTATGTGAATGGTTTATATTTTAATTCTGCATGTACTGTTTTGTTTATTCAAAAAGTTAAAATTGGCACCAGCTTTTGGAATACTAGGTGGTTAGTAAGATTTAAAAAGTTTTCGACAGTGATGCTAAAGATGATCCAACTGGGATTCCTGTTTTAATTTGGTATAGGATTGATCACCCGGTATTTTATTAGGCGGGGTGTCACATATGGTATCAGAGCATCAGGTTCTGGTGTCCTTAGGATTTGTGCGACTTTTCACGTTTTGGCTTAGCAATCTTTGATATAGAGCCCTATTATAGGATTGTTGTATTCTCATACGTATGCGCATATACATTCGTCTACGAAATTTATATTTGCGAGTGTACTCATACAATTCGATTCTCATTCCAGATGACACCTAGGAGAGAGAGAGTAGCTAGGCAGCAGGGGGAGATGAGACGAGGGAGGCTCGTCAGGAGCAAGAGTTACCGCAGCAACGACCATAAATGATTTTGGAAACATTGGTAACTGAAATAGTGACACAGGCAGATGAAGAGACAGTGGTCGCAACGGTAGGGTACTTTCTACGGGATCTACCATAAGTGTTAGTGGCGCCGGACATTCAGACTCACGCGGAGTCGTCGGGGTGAAAACAAGAAAGAGAGGATATTTTTATTGGGAACCCACCATAGTTGTGAGGGGGTTTAGATGTAGTGCTAGCATGTCAAGGAAGAGAGATATCCAGCGTCACCTACGCATGGGAGATTACGATGAGGTGCGAAAGCAAATGCTAACCACTTTTAGTTTAGTAGGAGCAGCGCTATAGTGGTGGGAGTCGATCACCATAGTGAGTAAAGGGACACACTAGATATTACAAAGTTTTGGGTGCGGTTCGACCGCAAGTATT
The DNA here is from genome assembly GCA_949130495.1 of Sambucus nigra. Classification (NCBI taxonomy): domain Eukaryota; kingdom Viridiplantae; phylum Streptophyta; class Magnoliopsida; order Dipsacales; family Adoxaceae; genus Sambucus; species Sambucus nigra. The sequence goes on along the minus strand of OX422208.1, from coordinate 778,575,317 downwards.
TTCCTCCAGCGATTGAGATCGAAATGAGGAGAAAATTTAGAGAGGTGACTCGGGGGGAAGGTTCGGTGGTCGATTACGAGGAAGAATTCACTCGGTTAGAAAAATTTATACTGGATGAGGTGAGCAATGAAGAGACAAAGAAAGCCAGGATTATGGATGGGTTAGTCTGGAGAATCAGACAACATTTAATGGGTAATTCCGTATTAGTAGTCTATACTGATGTCGATAACGCAACACTCCGGCACTGTCAGGAATATCGCTTCCACGTGAAAGGAAGTGGGAGGGGAGTGGGAACTAGCCAGTCGGATAAGGTAGGAGGGAACAATACCAGTGGGGTATCCCAACAGCAGACTAGGGGAGATTAGGGGCAGGATTTTCAACAGGGAAATCATGTCAAACGATCTAGAACTGGAGGCTATCGGCAGGATGGCCAGAAATTCCAACAAGGTCGGCATGGAAGGGACCAGTGGCAGGGTGAATGTATGAGAAGGTGTTTCGTTTGTGGGGAAAGCGAGACACTTGAAGAGAGATTGTCTTAAGCGAGGAAGGGGTCAACTACAGGATGAGGTCCTGGATGTACAACCACTAAAGCAAGTCATGGGCACATTCGGGCAGGGAGAAGATGCTCCGAAACCCGAGGATCAGCCGTCGCATCTGGAGTATGGAGGTAATTATTTTTATCCTATGGGAGTGGGGTATATTTTTTAGTGACAAGGAGGATGTCACCATACAAGACTTATTTTTCACTAGAGTTCGCGGGTAAGTCGAACTTAGTGGGTGCGTTGGCTGTAACAACCATAGTATGTGGATAAACTCTCCGTAGGGTAGCGGAGTTTCCTTGGTGTTCTTCACGGGAGAGTGAAGGTGTACACTGAGTGAAGGTTTGAATTATGTGAGGAATTACTACTTTCAAGAATTATGGGAGTAGGGTTGATAATATTTCCTAAATATCGGCTGGATAGCGATGGAATTTAACTATTGTGGATAGTGGTGTAAAATTTTAGTGTTCGCGACACCAGGGTATGGTTGGTACTAGGTATCACCGGAGAGGGAGTATAGCATTTATATATGTGGATATATATGTTGTATTGCATGGTGCGATAGCACATAGTGGGGTTTTGTGTTCTCACATTTTATCCCGGTAAGTGGGGATGTTTACTGAAGTGAATCAGGGTGGTTAGATTTATTTTCGAGCAAAGAGAGATAGCTCGGGGTTTATTTTGCGCAAGGACTAGTGATAGTAAGGTCGCGGTATTTTATGTTGTCTTTGGTAGCAGAAGGGTAAGCGTATATACTTTTGTGTTGAGAGATAAGTATTTTGTGGAAAGATGTTTGGACGTTAGTACATGGGTTAGGTACCAGGGCAGTATATATATATATATATATATATATATATATATATATATATATATATATATATATATATATATATATATGTATGTAATATGACTACGGGTTCGAAGTTATATTACGGGTTACGACTAGCATAGTCGGGTAACTTTCGTGCGGTAAAGCGCGGGGATAGGCTGTATGGGCACCCGAGTTAATTAAGGTAAATTTTGTGCGATTAAGCACGGGTATAGGGTGTATGGGCGCCCTGGTTAATTTAAATTCATACTTGTGTAACGTATGGTTAGAAGAGGATGGGATAAATATAGCGGGCTTGGAGGCACATGACTAGAGAGTAATATGCGAAGCTTGGAACATTACGCTCATCTTAATTTTGAGGACGAAATTCCTTTGTAAGGGGGGAGTATGTAACACCCCGTAATTTTGAGGATTTAACATTTAATTATTTTTGGGAGTTATAAAAATATTTAAATTAGAGAAACTTAAATTAATGATTTGGAGAATTTATTTGAGTGAGCCGAATTATTTATAATTGGCGACTTTTAAGTTTAATGGATCAAAATCTAGTGTGTCATATTTTGAGGTCGAAATTTGAAAATGTCAAAAAGTATTTCGAATGGAAATTTCGAGTGCGCGGTTGCATCCGGATGGGTCGTGATAGTCAGAAAAGAGTACCCGGGGGTAGTAATTGGGTCTCGGGGTGATTTTGGGCATACCCGGGCCCACACGGGGTGAGTTGGGCCTTTTCAATTAGGCCCAGATGGCCAAAAAAGGGATTCATCATTTTTAACCTAATGGAGAGATTAGGGAACGATATTCAACACAACTCTAAGCCTAGGGCTTGAGAGGGAAATTGGGGGAAAGAAAATCAAGAGCAATTGGGAGCTTTTGGAGCCAAATTAAAGGGTTAATTTGGGGTGTTCTTTATCAACCAATCTCTACACCAACGGAATCAGACCCTACGAACAATTCCAGGCAATTGGTTAACTATTTTGATTTCTAAATTGATGATAATCAATTCATATCATAGTGATGTGTAAACAAAAATTCGTTTTGGGGATAAATGGGTACAAAAAATGGGGTTTTTGTTCATGGAACTATTGAATGAGATTCAAAGTAAAAATTGTTGTGTTGTATATCTCTGAGTATGGATATCTGATTTGAATGGGAATACGGAATATAAACTGGTGGAATTTGGATTTGGAATTTGGTTGGTTGAACAAAGTTGATGAATTTTAATGGAAAAACCCATTTTTAAATATAGTGAGATATCGTATGAATCGAGAATGCTAAAACAATTATAGATGATTGAGACTTGTTTTGGGAATAATTGATTGGTTAAAAATCATCATTTAAGGTTGAAAATTGGAGAGGTAAAACCTTGGAAATTCGTTTATGGCTGAAACAGCAAGCCGAGGAAGACAACCACCTGCTCGATCGATCGATCGACCCAGGGGGATCGATCGATCGAGGGTCCCAGAAATTTGACAGTTCGGCCAGTTTGTTTGTAATGAGGATTTTATTTAAGTTTTAATCCCTTACTTTTATTTGGTGATAAATTTATATGGGACACATATTTTCTTAACAATTATAGGGTGATATAATTGGGTTTAGGAGGGTGTGAACGGTATGTCATGAGATGAACGAATTTGGAGAAATAATTCATAATTATTGATATTGGGCCGAGGAATAATATTCGGGTATTGTAGTTGGGTGGCACTACATTATTAAAGGGATTTAGGTGAAATATTTAATTATGGACCAAGTGGGGGAATCTGGGTTTGCTAATAATTATAGGTAAATATAATTGGGGAAATTATGGAGATGAATGTGTAACACATTGTTGGCGATTATGTGGGAACGAAATTATGAGATGTAAAATGGACCAACTGAGTGAGTCCGGGTACGTTGGTTAAGTGACACCAAAGTATTAAATTAATTATTGAGAGAGAGTAATTAATTTGGAGTCGGAATATAGACTCGGGAAAGATTAAGGTATGGGCCAAGTGAGCGAGTCAGGGGATAATGGTTGGGTGGCTCCAAGTTATTAAATTAATAAGAGTGATAATTAATTTAATTAGAGTTGGATTGTAGACTCGGGTAGGATTAAATTAATAGGTGTGATAATTAATTTAATTAGAATCGGATTGTAGACTCAGGTAGGATTAAATTAATAAGAGTGATAATTAACTTAATTAGAGTCGGATTGTAGACTCGAGTAGGATTAAATTAATAGGTGTGATAATTAATTTAATTAGAGTAGGATTGTAGACTCGGGTAGGATTAAATTAGTAGGTGTGATAATTAATTTAATTAGAGTCGGATTGTAGACTCGGGTAGAATTAAATTAACAGGTGTGATAATTAATTTAATTAGAGTCGGATTGTAGACTCGGGGAGGTATTGAATTAATAAATGTGTTAATTAATTATATTAGAGTCGGACCACAGACTCGGATTGGTGTAAATTAATTAATGTGTAAATTAATTAACTAGGAGTTGGACCACAGACTCGGATCGATATTAAATTAATATGTGTGTTAGTTAATTTAATTAGAGTAGGGTGATAGACTCGGGAAGGTATTAAATTTATAAGTTTGTTAATTAATTTAATTAAAGTCGGATCATAGACTCGGGGAAAGTATTATATAAATTAAGGTGTGAATTAAATATATTAGAGTCAGACCATAGACTCGGGAAGATGATAAATTATTAAGTGGGCAAATTAATTACGTTGAGTCGGGCCACAGACTCAGGAAATTATAGGCAGTATACGGGACTTTGAGTACACGGTAAAACCAAGGTTTATATTATATATATAAGGTGTAATGATAGTATGTGTGATATTAAATTACAGGCAGTGTACGGGATTTTGAGTACATGGTAAAGCCGGGGTTTGAAGTATATGTATACGGTGTAGCGATAATATATATATACGTGTATATATTGTGTGTGATATTAAATATCGGTGACTAGATATTTATTCAATTAATATACTCTAATGCTATCAAGGGAGGTTGCGCGATGTGGGTGAATCCCCTAGCTCGAGGAGTAGGGCGAATATATCCCCAGGTCATAGCGTCCGGTATATATGGGTGAGGGATTTATCTCACTTTTAGGGAAGGAATATGACCGCCTCCATTACGTTTATATTTTGGGCCAAGTTGGTGAGCGATTCCAACTTGGGGAACTAGGTTTTGTGAGCACACCTAGTGAGATAGCATTTTAAAGGGAATCATCCGGCGAGGGTATACTCGAAGGGATAAATATACGTATGTTATGTGTGTGGATGTTGTGGTAAAGGTACGTATATAATGGTAGTAAATAATATATACGGGTAATAATACAGTGTGTGATGTATTTACTTTATATAACTTGTGACACGGTTATATGCTACTATTTAAGAGGAATTAATTAAGTTAATTATGAGATAACTTATAATTCAAGAATCATTATACTCGGGTTGGAGTAGTATGGCAAGGGAAGGATAAACCAGGACTAGTTGGACGGGTAGTACAACTAGGTGGGGTTAAGGTGACCGGTAGGTGTGCACAATAGTGGAGGGGTGAGAATGTCCACAAGAGAGTGCGATACTAACTTAAATATGAAACGCATTCATGCATTTTAAATTACTACAGTTAATTCACTTGCTAAATATTTTCAAAATATTTTTGGGTTCTAACCCTTGCTATAAAACTATTTTTAAAACCTTTTAGGTGTCCAGCCACAGGGACGCCAGGATTGATATTCTATTCCAGGGACACGGAGCTGCGGCATATGTGGATGCTAGCAGGAGTTTGCATTAGACGCATCATTCATTCATTCCTAAAGTAGGAATCTTGTATCAGTTTCAGTTTTATTTAGGGCTTATCGCCCAGACTTCTCAGTACAGTTTTCAGGTGTTTTATTCAGTTGTTGAATATTTGTATTGGATTATTTCTTTAGTGGCCGGTGATTTATTCGGCAAGTTGTGTAATTATGATTTAGTTTATTTTCATTCAGTTGTGTGAATGTTTTATATTTTAATTCCGCATGTACTGTTTTGTTTAATCAAAAAGTTAAAATTGGCACCAGCTTTTGGAATACTAGGTGATTAGTAATATTTAAAAAGTTTTCGACAGTGATGCTAAGGATGATCCAACTGGGATTCCTGTTTTAATTTGGTATATGATTGATCACCCGGTATTTTATTAGGTGGGGTGTCACACGTGACAAGTCTGTGACAACTGTACTTGTCACAGACTTGTCATGGTCATTGATCGTGACAACCTTATAAAGTTGTCATGGTCAAAGACTGTGAAAGGTCCGTGACTATTTAGTCAGTAAAAAAACCTTCCCTCTTCTTTTTTCCTCTCGTTTTGGTTTTCCTCCCCCCCCCTCTCTCTAAGCGACTGCTCTCTCTCTCTCTACGATTTGGTACGTTTTCTCTCTCTATTTCTCTTCCATTTGTATATATATGTGTGTATATGTGCGCGCGTGTGTGTGTATGGTGGGGGGAGGGGGAAGGGCTAGGGGTGGAGGTGGGGAGGGGGTGTATATGCACGTGTGTGTGTGTGTGTGTGGTGGGCTGTAGCAGTGGGGGGAGGGGGCAGGGATGGGGGTGGGCAAGGGGGAGGGGGCTGTGTGTGTGTGGGTATATGTGCGTGTGTGTGTATATATATATATGTGTGTGTGTATGGTGGGGGGAGGGGGGGACGGGGTGGGGGGACTTGTTAATTTTTTTTATTAAATTTTGATTGGTTTATTAGACATTGCCCCTCATAAGCAAGTAGTGCTCCTTGTAAAAGAATTGATTGATTATTATTTTTTTTAGTAAATTAATAATTAGTGCCCCTGACTAAGAAGGTTAATTAGTTATGAAGTGATCCTCCACCCTAATAGATGTTGCCAAAACCTCAAGTCTCTATGTCTAGTCCCCCTAGAGTCATAAACTAGAAGGGGTTGGAATATTTTGAATCTTTACTAAAATCAAAGTAAAAAATTGAGCTACCCTTAACCCCCCGAAGCTTTCTCCCTCTCGGTGTTTCAATATCCCCACACTCATACTTAAGCCACCTCTATTTAATTCCCACTAACTAATAAGGTTAACCAGTCATGAAATGATCCTATACCCCAATAAACCCCTTCGAAATCCCGATTCCATGTATGGTCACTTAGAGACCTAAAATATAAGGGGTGGGAATATTTTGAATCTTTGCTAAAACCAAAGTCAAAAATCAAGGCACCATGCACCCCCCTATAACTTTCTCCCTCTGAGTGTTTTAAACACCATATGTCTACTCTTTATATCCCTACCATTTGTTCCCACTAACTGATAAGGATGAACTGAAAGGTGACCCAGAACCCCTTGTATATTTATTATTAAGTGATGATGAACATGAAGAACATGGCTGAGACGTTATAATACTATCCTCATTATGATTTATTACCTTAGGTATGTAGGCCATCCCTCCCCCTATTTTCTATTTATAAGCTTTCCTTGTCTTATTACTCCTATTTTCTTAGTACATGGGCTCTCCACCACCTATTTATATTATCATTATTTTTACTATTATTTGTAACCATATTACTTTTTTATTTTTATCATCAATCTTATCACGTGACTAGATTAGTTCCTTTCTTACCCCTACCCTCTCCATTTTTTATGGTTAAGGTTATATTTTTTATTAAACCCTTATTTATCATATTACATACACCTAGTATTTTCCACCATTTTAATTATTTTCCTTTTTTAAAAATCTCTTTTAGGACATAACAAATATTCAAGTATCATACTTCAAACGTATAAAAAAATTGGCGTTTAAAAATATAATTAAAAAAAGGATATACAAGAACATAATTAAGGACATGCGATAAAATAAAAAAATTCAGAGCGATTACGGGTGGAGCAATACCCCAGAGCCCGAATACTATCACACTCTCGTAAAAGGACCTTAGTTCCCTCCTCATCCACTGACAAGGGAGGTTTATAATCCACCCTCACCCCAGGCACCGCCGTAGATCCCTGTCACCCACCCCACCAAGTCATCCTCATGAAGGGCCATACCCTGATGCCCCGAAAATTTATACCTCTGGCTAAGGCTTCTCCTCCATGGGCTTGTCTTGCACCACTGGCATGCACAACCCTCCACAACCTCCTCAGCTTGATGAAGTCCCAAGACCTGAATCTCATCCTCCTTAACCATGTTATGCTTTAAAGAATCCATGAAAGAGTGATGAAATCCACTCAAAAGAGAAGGCATAAGTGTTTTGCAGTGAGAGAAAAATGAGAGAATAAGAGAATCTGAGATAAAGGAGAAACTGAAGGAAATAACCTCTTTTTATAGGTTTCGGAACACTGGTTCATTTATCCATTTGGTTAAACTCTTAACTGATTTAAACCAAATATTGTGTCGATAAGTTAAACCCACGGGTGTGGATCATTTCATCCTACTTAGTAAAATACCCTAAATCATGTCTCACCAAAGTCTCGAAGGTAAAACTATCCAAAGGGAAACCAAAAGGACTAAACCTCCCCAAAATAAAATTTTCTAGGGTTAATTTACAAAAATAATAAATTTAAGAAAAGTCTCAAAACCTATCCTTGGGACTTTCTACCGATTGACTAAAGGCCCCAGGAACCTTCAACCATTCAGTCAACTATACCCTCTATTGTTCAGTCACCCCCCTCCCTAATAATCATTACAAAATCTAGTGTATCTAATCTCACCCGTCCACATATCACCCTATCCAAAATTAATGACCCTCATCCTTCTGCCATTCAGTCAAAATCTTGGCCCAAACCCTTATAAAAGGAGGTCCCACCAACCTTAAAAGTGGTACCATAACTCAAACTCAATCCAGTTTTTTCACTTTCTTCTCCTTGGAGAATCCGAGATACTCGAGCTTATTCTGAAAAGTCCTGAATAAGTTCTTACTTTGAAAAAGTCTCTTCCCCTCGAGAAAGTTTTTACTTTTGAAAAGTCACTTCGGTCCTAAAAGAGGTTCATACTTCTAAAAAGTCACTTCCGAAAGAAAAATATTAGCAAACTTCTGCGCATATTATGTGAACGTCAGCACTTCTCAATAAAGTTCTGCCCAACTTAAACAAATCTTTGTCTGCCTCGGGGATATCAAGTGGGGACACTCCCCTCGAAAAAAATTTGGTTCACACTATAAAGTTAAGGAAACGCTTCCCTAAATTTGGGTCAAACACTCCCAATATATTAAATAACCTTTGTCCAAATTTCATGTTAATTACCCTATATATTATGATAATTTTTTCGTGCCTGTTTATCTCTTTTAGCCAAGTCCCTGCTTAGGGGACTCGGTATGCACTTTACAACGTTTATATGTTAAAGCCTGGTTTTTAACTAAGAAACTTTGTCAATTGACTTGACATGATCATATGTTAAAACAATGCTAATCAAAGTCCGCAAAGATCATTACAAAATATGAAAACATAATTTTCAAAATCATAATGAGAAAAGTGTACGTGAGCCGAGTCAATCGAACACTTTGCACCAAGCCAGTCTAAAATTTGACTACTCCCAACGCTTTTCCAAACAAGAAATTCCCATCCCCATAGGGACACCTCAAATATGTGTTTTCATATCAAATACTTGTCAACCGCTAGCTTTTAATAAGACATACTTTTAACACACACACACACACACACACACACACACACACACACACACATATATATATATATATATATATATATCCAACCTAAGAAAAATGCTATATTAAAGACTAGGTTCCATAAATACTGTAATATTGTATACTGTATACCCGGTATAGCACTGCCTACACCTGTAAACAAGCTCATACATTTCAAAGGATGAAAAACTAGTATCCACCAACCCTTATCTCCTTCTTTCAAAATAAATGAGCTATAACACTATCTCAAGACGCAATTTCCTGTGCGAACCTACACAAACGCTCAAATGAATATACAAAAACAAACTATATAGGCTTTAATCCAAAGTCTCCTTGGGTACGTAGGCGCAATACCAAGTCCCACTCGTGAGCATGAGCTTTGACTTTATATCTCCTGATATGTTGTCACAAACAGAGATGAACCCATCCCTCCCATTACCTTTCCATTTCACCTTAACTTCGAAAGAGATGTCAAACTATCTCAGATTCGATCTCTCTCGCACACCTACAACATACTGACGACCACAATTTATACCAGCACGAAGTCATACACAAGCACCCTTGTGTACTTGCACTAGTTTAAGTGACTTTCTTATGCCTCTCACTGATACCTTTTTTCTACCCAAGCACCTATCTCTGTTTATAGGATTCCCAACCTAAGTCTCTAACCAGTTCTAAAAATAACTAAAAAGTAATTAATTAAGGTTAAGAGCGATGATAAGCAAATAAACAACGAAGCATAAAGAATAAGTGGGGTTCTTAATACCTTCCCCACTCATAACCCGACTATTGAACCCACATAACAAGAATCTATGGACTAACTACGGACTTAAAGCTGCCTTAAGATTAGCTTGAAAAGGCTAACCTGAATCTTTTATATATTTTTGTATAAAACATACTGGCGACTATGAACAAAACAAAAGACCCCCTTATCGCATGAAAACACACTTTAGGCCTAGGACTAAAACTAGGGGTGTACGACTCAAACATACATGGCGTCAAATATCTTCCATGGGCAAGTCATCGAGTCCAACCTCAAACCGATAACTCAATCTCAGGGGAAAGTGGAGGAGAGAGAGACAATCATTCCCATGTTCGCATGCAATTTCCCCCCGAATGCATGCCAACCGCCGCTCGGGGCAGCAACGCCACACCGGGGCATAAGTGGTCGAGCACGTGCCAGTGAGAATCTTGACCCCGCAACATACATGACATAATTTGTCCTTACATAATCTATTTTAATTTTAACTATAACTAAAATAGAGTTATGTTTTGATTTAAACTGATATTTTTAATTAATTAATATCTCTCTACATATAATAATAATAATAAAACTAATAATAATAATAACAATAACACTTTTAATAATAATAAGAATACCACATGTGATGATGATATATAACTTTATAAACTTTTATGCTTATGATATAATTAGATATGATACTCCTAGTACTATTTAAGTCATTTTGTAACTAAATATGGGTAAAAATATCAATTTTGTAAATTAATGAAGGATATAATGGCAAAAATAATTAACTAGTACTTGAATAAATAATATAATTTATTATGATATTTAATTAAAAGAAGTTAGGATGAATCAGAATTTCACCATACTTCTAATATAAATGTTTCGTTACTCTACAACCTTGTTAAAAATTTGAGATAAACATTGTTAAAACTCCCATTTAAGGATATCTATAATTCACAATAGAAGATAATTAACATTTATTAGTAAATAAATTAAAAATTATATGGACATTTATTAGTAACTAATTTTAAAAAATTAATACTATTATAGTTGTACCTAAAATGAGAATATATTAATGGACTTAAAAAATATAAGAAAATTACATTAGTTATAGCTTTTAGTAAATTTGTCCCCTAGAATTTTGTTCAGTCTCAATTAAGTTCCTCATGTGAGTGGCACATGCCACATTTGTTAAAGGAGTTGACATTCCATTGAAATTTGGACGAAATTAAAACAATATGGTACTTTGAGGGCTTGGTTGAGAAAATTGAAACATCAGGGACTTAATTGAGACTACCCTAAACTCCAAGCGACAATTATGTTATTAACCCCAAAAATCATATTTTCATTAAAAATGCTATTAGTGTTGTAAAATAATAAGGAACATAGAGAATTCAGAGGGAGTATAAACTTTTCATTTCATGTGTTGTATACTTATGTTTCTCCATTAAAACCTTACTAAGGATAAACCCAGTGGAAAAAAAACCGAAGTGAAGAAAAAAGAGTAACACTTTTGTAACCATTAAATTAGTATTGTATGCGCTTAGTGTTGCCTTATTAAAACCTTTGATAGGAGAGCCCAATGGAAAAGAACCTAGTTAAAGAAAAATGAGTATAATGCGCACATGTCCAAAATATCATGTTATTATTTTTTTTTCCTGGTAAGATGTTTCCCTCGATTAGATACTCCCACTCATTATGGAATTTCTCTAATAATTGAGTCGACGCATATCAGTCTCATACACAGACTTCTGAAATGTTGCTTTTGGCAATGACTAGATGAAGCGATCAAATAGGTTGTCACTTCAATCTCATTTTTCTTCTAAAGCTCGAGTTTCACAAGACTTTGGTGAAGAGGTGTAAAAATTTCACTTTATCTGATCTATTTGACTTCAATTGCATCACTTTTCACGAGTTCATGTATATAGAAAATGGATATATGTTGATCATATCTGCCTCAATGTAGCCTCTTAGATTTTGGGCTATACATGCACCTTTGACTTCTTTAGTAGTAGGAATATATGTTATTTGAGGCAATTTGTAGGTGCTTTGATTGTTCATTGTGAGGATCATAGAGATAACCTACAAATACATAACTAATTAGACGTGGATCGTTAGATTTAAAAGTATCACACCAATCATTTCACGAACGTATTACATAATATGACTCGTATTAGTCCCATTCTTTGAAAGTCAATGTTAATTATTTCTTACCAATAGATTGACTACAACTATTATGTTCGCTATCATGCATTGTGTTGTGTATATTAATATACTAATAACGTACATGTATGGTACTTTTGGAGCAAATTTAACAATGTAATAATAACATGGAAATACATTACTTCTGGACCAAATTTACAATTTTCATCCTATTTAGGATGGAATGGAAATGTTGATATCTAAAAACTGGAAATCGTCGGTATACAAAATTGTGTGCTTTATATATGTTAAAACATTGAAGGACTATTCAATCCATTTGACTAATGGATCTGAGTTTAACATAAATTGTGCTCAATCTGCAAACTTAGATAATATCTAGTTAGCCCAAGGTCATTCATTTTTGGATTTCTTATAATTAGGTATTTTACATTTCAATTGATCTCTTTAAGAGCACATCCATTTTTAAGGATATTTACATAATTGAATATTGACATAAATGATTGTTTTCACACCTTTACTTAGACAACTATTTGTTAAGATGGTTGTACCTATTTCCTTTCGAATTTCTTTAAGTTGTATAATGAACGTCTTATTCGAAATGAGTATATACCTTTTGGCTTTACTTCAGGCAAATAAAACTCTTCTAGGATTTTTATATGTACTCATTGTCTAAGTACCGTCTATATAATCAGTTATAATATTCATGAGTCTCATATAATATATTAAAAAAAGCTAAGATTGTTAGATATTTAAAAAATATTTACGGCAGTAACGAGATAGTATGTTCGTATATAATCAATCTTTGACTTTTAAAGGAAACTTTCTTCATATGTTATGTACCTTTTGTAAAAATTTATTGTTATAAAACACCCATTTGTAACCTTCAGTGTTAATATATCATGGGGTTTGTACTATAAGTCCAAATACACCTGTTTATTTAAAGAGTCGAATTGTGTCATCATGACATTTTCTCATTTTTGACCAATATGTTCTTTGTCGACATTTATTTATAGTATGTGAAATTTTAGTATCGTTGCCCTTTATTGTTTTGTGAAGCTACAACATATATAACAATGACATCAATGATCATCTTTGGTGATTCCACTTTTCTTTTGTATATGTATAAACCATAGAGATCTCATTAATATTAGGTACATTTGGTTATTTCAGTGGCTTTATAGTCACTTTGGGAACTTGTGTCTTTTCATATACAATAACCCATTATGGTGTTTTAGAGAAAATGAGTATCCATTCATGACATCTTCTAGAGATTTATGTATAACCTCGTCTAGAGCATCATTGGAACATAATTTTATTTGACCTCCACTACTAGGGAGTCAAGTAGTTGGGACCTATAGGTTTGCCAAGCTTCTGGTGTGCAGTAAATTTATTTGTTTCCAAACTAATTTTATCCCAATGAGACAAACGATTTTTCCAAGCACATTTTCAACTAGTCCATGTACATCTAATATTTTAAGTTTTGTAATCATTTTATGTTGTAATATCATTTTTCACTGCATTTTCCCCTTAAGCTATTATTTTTACTTCATTTTTGCATTGATCGATATGGGGGATTAAATGAGACAAAATGGAGGTATTCTACAATTCGTATCATTCTTCAAGAACAATTCATACTTCGAGTACGTTATATCCTCCCCCCTAACGGTAAGAAGAGTGTCTCATCAAAATAAAATTGCACATACATGATAAACATTATATTTCTCAATGGTTCAATAGATGGTAAATTATAAGCACCACATATATACTCTTGTGAGAAATATCATTTGTATTCATAGAGTATTATGAAAAATAATTAAGATGACCTAAATAATCATTGTATACTAATAAATAATTGAACCATGGATCTTTAGACTCTTGACAGAGTAAAATTTTACAATAATAAATGTTGTATTGTATAACCGTGTGAATAATAAAATGATGTTTTGGTAGTGTAAGCTTATAGCTTCCAACACTAGAAGTAATCCAAAATTATTTTTCATTGTTTATTTAAATATGGTACCTATGTATTCTTATGTCCATAAAATGAGTCTCGTGCGAATTATGTGAAATATAAAACTTGAAATTTTATCATTTGTGTATGAGAACTTATGGTTCTACACAAATAATTAAACTTTAGGTTCAATATTTTAAATCTCGAAGGACATTAAATTCTCCACCCTTTTGTATCAAAACTTGCCAAAGATATTTGTCAACTTCAATCGTTAATAATCCAAATTATTTTTAAAAGAATGAGTTTTTTTTCACATCCTTTACACATTCTCCAAACTCCGATGTATAATAAATTATTAAAATGTGAAGAGGAGTTAAAATTAAATATTATTAAATTTTTTTTTAATACTTAATTGAACCGAAATGTCAATAGACGGCGTTTTAATGATGAACCCATTAATATGATAGTTAAAGGAACATTTAACTATTAAAAGAGTATTTAAAGATATTTTATTTAATAAAGAAAATGAATAACCAAGAAGTTGAAATGGGACATTAAATACTCAATTTATTTTGTAACTAATCCCCAAAAGTAAATATAATTGGAGATTTAAGTCTAAATTATAGATAATTATTTTATGAATTTTTAACGTCTGTACCCTATTACATAATTAATCAAAACTTCATATTTTGATTTATGATATATTTTGTTAGAGCTTCAGGTCCAAATGTTGTTAAATAATATGAGAGCTTCAAACCTCATATTTTATATGGTAAGAAAAACTATATCCCAATTGCAAATAATATTTTATGAACTTCTGGTCACAATAATGATTATGAGTCTTCACATAATTAATTAATGATAAATGAGGTACTCTTATCCTTTCAATAAAATAGTCAAACTTCAGGTTTGATTACGACATATTTTTTTGACACTATGTGCCCAAATAATTTAGGAACTTCGGGTCCCAAATTTTGAATAGAGAAAGAGTACATTTTCCAAATTATAATAATTATTGGGAAATTTCAGGTTCTAATAATAAATAATTAGGGGAACTTTATATCCCAACACTATATATTTAGAGACTTTCACGTTTTTGTCCAATTGTATCCAAACTTCAAGTTTGATAAGGGGTAAAATTATTTGAAACTTCACGTCCAAACTATAAATATTATTTTGCAACATTTAATGTCCTTATTCTTATAATAGAAATAATCAAAACTTCAGGTTTGATTAGAAGAAAAAAATAGTTATTGGGCTTCGAATCCAAATTATAAATAATTGTTAGGGAACGCTTATAGTCTTAACCATTTGTAGAATTAATCAAAACTTCAAGTTTTGATATAAATTATATTTTATTGAAACTTCGGGTTCAAATAGAAGAAAATAATCATGTGGGCCAATAATCACCAGATGATTTTCCCAAACATGTTTTCATCAATAGATTGTTGTCACTGGTATTTGTGACTCACAAATTGTAGAGCCTCATAGTGATAATGTGTTGTAAAATATATAAAAAAAGGACAAAGAAAATTTAGAGGGAGTATAAACTTTTCATTTCGTGTATTTTATATTTAAGGGGTACTATCCATATTTATAGTACAAATCATGATACTCAAGAGAGCCTTTAATAATAAGGAATAACGTTTATAAGACTTAGCACACTATCGATTTTTTTAAAATTTATTAATCATGTGAGCTTGTAAAATGGACTAATGCATAAACTACAAAAGCATTGGGGCCCATTTCTTGCGAGTAAGGTCTTGTGATGCTTTAACAAAAGTGTATTACAAAAATTCTCACAAAGAAGCCTACTTAAACAAAATTTAAAAATACATAAGAAATTATAAGTCATTTTTAAGGATCAGTTTATACCTAACTAGTTTTATTTGTAAAGTAATGAAAAAATAAAAGGTCTAGTGAATTAAAATATCATATTGGTAAAACTCATTGACGCAAGTAGAGTGTTGTGAATAATTTTATCAAACCAATTTAATACAGTCGTGTGCACATGTAACACCCCGCGTAATTATGGCATCGACTGCCATCAAGACTACGCTGGGCGTTATTAAATAAAATACCATTCTTAGCATGTGACAAATATGAGAAATATAAAAATTTCAGTCCACAAGATAATAATCAAATTAATCCCAATATGAATAATCATCCATGCAATAAATAAAATCCATCACCATGCTAATCTCCAATAAATAAATCCAATCTCCAATTATATAAACCCAAATACAAGGTCCAATAATGAATAACTGACTAAAAACTGTGAACAATAGTGGAGATGAGTGGCCCACCAAATCCATAAGTAGAGTCTCATAATATAAAGTGACTGAATAAAAGTAAACTTATACTAATAAAGCGAATAAAACAGATGGAATTACAGCTGCACCTCCAAAATGATTTTCAATAAATCATATGAAGCTACTCCAACGTTATACTTGAAATGTTAGTCAACGCAACGGATCAGAGGCCACCGCATGGATATCAACTACTCCTCTCAAATAGGGTCCTTGAACTCAGATAATAACATTTTTGTAACAAACACGACAACAAAATATTTTAAATTAAACGAGATATATATCAATCGACGAATAAAATAAAACATGATCTACCCACAACAAAGTCCATCTAAAGCCCAAGTTCAATTATTTAATTTCCAACGGTTTCCTACTTTTAATCTAATTTATTTACTCAAATGTATTATCCTTTTCATTTTATTACATCAGTCGCCGTACTCCTGTATATAAGTCTTACATCATATTAGCTGTGGGAATCCTACCAAGTTTACATCTTTTTTTTGCGGGACTCCCGTTAAAAATCTTACATCAGTTGGTTACGGTACTCCCGCTAGTTCTACACCACACCCATTTCCCTCACTATGCCCAGTTAGTCCGGTTCACCGTCAGCTATGCACACATTCGTCAGGTTCCACGTACGACATGTCACTATAGCCCATCAGTCGGTTTAACTATCAACCCGCATATACTCGTGACGCCACACCCACCCACGTCCCTATATCCAATCGGCTCATTTAACTGTCATCCCGACACATACTCACGCCGCCAATATATTTTAATACCCGTTTATTATCTTTGGCATTAATTATTAATTTATCAAGTTTTCTTATTTATCTCAAATTAGCCCCACCCTTATAATCGACATAAAATCTTCAAAACACCCTTATTCCCATACCTAAAGGTCTCTAACAAACAATTTTTTCTAGCCTATCATCTAGGTAAAAAATCAACTAACCAATACCTCTTAGCCTCAACCCTAGGTTCGCTAGTCCAAGGAACAACCTAAAAATCAACCCCACCCCGGAATATCTATCCGTAAACTGTCACCACTATCTAGTCCCATACCGAAAAAGGGATAACTACCTAAAGGTCTACTAACTAGTCCCATACCTAAAAAGCAACCTAAATAAAGGTGAGCGCCCTATCTATCCAATAACCCCGTTGTTCCTGCGGTGTCGAACATAGTAAAATAAATAAGTGGCATAAGGCTAAATTTTCAGTTATTACACTAATTTTTCCAGTTTAAAACACATACCATTAATTAATAAATTAATGTCCATTTAATCATAATGTTAATTAAACCACACTTTCTCATCAAATTACTCAATTTAAAATCACATGCATGTTATAGGATTTATACAACAAAAAATTACTATTTCGCAACATCCACAAAATTTCAATGTTTTAATATCGTACAATTTATTAACAAGCACCTCTATATAAAAATCTACGTGCGAACAACTTAGAGACTAAGAACCCAAATCTCTACCCTAACATGCAAGATTTTGAGTCTTCATTCATATTAAAAATTTTCATAAAAATAGTCCCGATTTATCTTCCACTTTCCCTAATTGATATCTCTAATTTCTTTTAAGAAAGCACATGTATATAGTGTTTAGGCCATAATTACTACGCATAATACTAAGGGAAAGCAATAGAGGTAACCATACCTGAGATTTGTTTGAAGAAATCTGATTATGAAGATGTGTTTCTCGCGAAAAGATGACAAAGATTCGTTCTTTGATCAACTTGAGAAAACTCGATTTATCTTGACAAATCTTGAGTTGAAAATTGATAACTTTGGGGCTAGGTTTTATAGGAGGAAGAAGATGAAAATTACAAGGGTCTAGTGCTCTTAGAGGTTGTGAAAATATGTTTGAAAAGTCCTAACCCCGTATTAATTTAAGTGGAGAATGATTAGAGAATTTAAGTGGCATTAGAATCCTATGAAAACTAAAATAGTTCGCCTCTTAATCACGCTCCAGAACCGTGACAAGTAGTTAGTCACGCTTTAAAGCCGTGACAAATTATTTGAAGCGGTATTTTTATATTGGCACTAATTTTTAGCCTAGAGAGTTTTATGTTTTGAGGACTCTTCTAAATGATCCAAGACTTATATATACTCATATTAGGAGTCTTTTAAGCTAGCATTCCGAATTTCGAATTCTGAATTCATTTAATTAATTACCAGATAAAATTACAGGTTGTTACATACTTTCCCACTAGTACAGGAATTTCGTCCTCAAAATTTGACGAAGCGTAAATGTGTAAAAATAAAAGAAGGCACACGTATGCCTACCCGTAAAATACCACAATTGGGCACCCATACACCCAATCCTACCCGCACATACCCCACGATCAAAGATACAATATATATCCTAACTATATATATACGTATAACTAGGAAAATATCGTCGTACTGCGCTCTCTGACGAATCACCACCCGATTCTATCTATAAATGACATCACAAGATTAAATCCTCAAATCAAATCACATCACTGCATCGATACTAGATATACTTAAAACTTATACTAACCATCGACCAAAAATATCATTTTCAAAATCAACTCTATGGTGCCTCACATCATGATTACTACTTCTAACCTCAATGCCTATTACATCCTTAACACAACTCCATATTTCCAAGAAACACAGCTAACACGTATGCTAGACCCAATACCTTAAAGAGTACGAATCTACAAAGGGGATCAAATATTGGTAACGCAGAAGCTAAACGGACTCACAACCTACAAGAACTAAGATCATGCTCTGATACCATCTGTAACACCCCACGTAATTATGGCGTCGACCATCGCCAAGACTACGCCGGACGTTATTAAATAAAATACCATTCTTAGCATGTGACAAATATGAGACATATAAAAATTCAAGACCACAAGATAATAATTAAATCAATCCCAATATGAATATTCATCCATGCAATAAATAAAATCCATCACCATGCTAATCTCCAATAAATAAATCCAATTTTTAATAATATAAACCCAAATACAAGGTCCAACAATGAATAGAAGACTATAAACTGTGAATAACTATGGAGCCGAGTGGCCCACCAAATCCATAAGTAGAGTCTCATAATATAAAGTGAATAAATAAAAGTAAACATATACTATAAAGCGAATAAATAAGATGGAACTCCAACTGCACCTCCAAAATGATCTCCAACAAATCATATGCAGCTGCTCCAACGCTATACTTGAAATGTTAGTCAACGTAATGGATCAGAGCCCACCGCATGGATATCAACTACTCCTCTCAAATAGGGTCCTTGAACCCAGACAATAGCATTATACGCAATAAACACGACAGTAGAATATTTTAAATTAAAAGAGATATATATCAATCGACGAATAAAATAAAATACGATCTACCCACAACAAAGTCCATCTAAAGCCCAAGTTCAATTTTTTAATTTCCAACGGTTTCCTACTTTTAATCTAATTTATTTACTCAATTGTATTATCTTTTTCATTTTATTACATTAGTCATGGTACTCCCGCATATAAGTCTTACACCATATTAGCTGTGGGACTCCCACCAAGTTTGCATCATTTTTTTTGCGGGACTCCCGCTTAAAGTCTTACATCATTTGGTTGCGGTACTCCCGCTAGTTGTACACCACACTCATTTTCCTCACCGTGTCAAGTTAGTGCCGTTCACTGTCACTCTGCACACAGTCGTGAGGTTCCACGCACGACACGTCACTATAGCCCGTCAGCCCGTTTAACTACCAATCCGCATATAATCGTGACGCCACACACACTCACGTTGCTATAGCCAGTCGACCCGCTTAATTGTCAGCCCTGCACATACTCGCGCCGCTAATATATTTTAATACCCGTTTAGTATCTTAGGCAATAATTCTCAATTTATCAAGTTTTCTCATTTATCTCAAATTAGCCCCACTCTTATAATCGACATAAAAACCTCAAAACACCCTTTGTCCCATAACTAAAGGTCTCCAACACACAATTATTTTCTAGCCTATCATCTAGGAAGAAAACCAATTAACCAATACCTGTTAGCCTCACCGCTAGGTTCGCTTGTCCGAGGAACAACGTAAAAATCATTCCCACCCCGGAATATCTATCTGTAAATTGTCCCCACTATCTAGTCCCATACCTAGAAAGCGATAACTACCCAAAGGTCTACTAACTAGTTCCATACCTAGAAGGCAACATAAGTAAAGGTGAGCGCCCTATATATCCCATAACCCCATCGTTCTCGCGGTGTCGAACATAATAAAATAAACAAGTGGTATAAGGCTTAATTTTCATCTATTTACACTAATTTTTTCAATTTAATCCACACACCATTAATTATTTAATTAATGTCCGTTTAATCATAATATTAATTAAACCACACTTTCTCATCAAATTACTCAATTTAAAATCACATGCATGCTATAGGATTTATGCAACAAAAATTTACTATTACGCAATATCCACAAAATTTCTATGTTTGAACATCGTACAATTTATTAACAGGCATCTCTATGAAAAAATCTACATGCGAACATCTTAGCAACTACGAAACCCAAATCTCTGCCCTAACATGCAAGGTTTTAAGTCTTCATTCTTATTAGAAATTTTCATGAAAACAGTCCCGATTTATTTTCCACTTTTCCTAATTAATATTTCTAATTTATTTTAAGAAAACACATGTATTTAGTGTTTAGGTCATAATTACTACGCATAATACTAAGAGAAAGCAATAGACGTAACCATGCCTGAGATTTGTTCGAAGAAATTTGATTATGAAGATGTGTTCCTCGCGAAAAGATGATAGATTCGTTCTTGGATCAACTTGAGAAAATTCGGTTTATCTTGACAAGTTTTGAGTTGAAAGTTGATAACTTTGACGCTAGGGTTTGTATGAGGAGGAAGATGAATATTATAGGGGTTTACTGCTCTTAAAGGTTGTGAAAATATGTTTGAAAAATCGTAACCCCATATTAATTTAAGTGGAGAAAGATTATAGAATTTAAGTGGCATTAGAATCCTATTAAAACTAAAACAGTTCGCCTGTTAGTCACGCTTCAGAACCGTGACAAACAGTTAGTCACACTTTAAAGTAGTGACAAATTATCTGGAGCGAGATTTTTATTTTGTCCCTATTGTTTAACATAGAGAATTTTATATTTTGAGGACTCTTCTAAACGATCCAAGACTTATATATACTCATATTAGAAGTCTTTTAAATTAGCATTCTGAATTTCGAATTAATTTAATCAATTAAAGGATAAAATTACAGGTTGTTACAGCACATGCCACACAATTAAAGTATATTTAACAACAACCAATGCTAATTTGATAGTAAACATTTTTGGTGTACTAATAGTTAATTAATTTTTTACAATTAATTGAAGGTTTATAAGGTTGAATGGGATGTGGAAGTCTAGCTCATCCGCTCATCTTTCCTAATTTAACTAAAATATGTAAAGTACAAAATTTAAATGTAATGAGGAAAATGATGTGAGTCACAAATCCATTCTCCAATGATGAGACCACATGTTATAATATTTTATTATTATTATATGGTATCATTTTGGTGATGATTTAAGAAAATGAGATGGGGACTACTAGCATTCAAATTTTAATTCATTAAAATAAATTTCGTATTGGAATACAAAATTTGGTATTTAAACCTTCATGATGAATTGTTATTAAAATCAAGATGATAAATTTCATATCATCAAAGATTAAATTTGCACTTTATTTCTTAATTTAATAAAACATCTTTTAAATTATGACCAAAAAGAATAAACAAAAAATGGAAAAAAAAATTAAAAAAGAAAATGTATTGTCACCTATTATAATCTTGTAAATATCAACATAGTTCATAAATAATATATATTTATGTATTGTGATACTTTTTCTTAAATGAATAATATGATTGATTTAAACAATTTATATTATTTTGAGGGACTAAACATTATTTAACCCGACTTTAATTAGTAAGATTAAAATTAATTTCATGAAAATAAAGTTTAATAAGGATGCAAAAATAATATAATGATAAAATTCTGAGGAGCACTCTGCTTAGTTGGTACAAGGAGAGGATCACTGTCACGACACAAAACTTCTTGAACTTCGTGGAAGAGAAACACTCAGTTATGTAATTCAAGAGTTTTGTTTGTTGGAACCTGTTCTGTATTTCTTTTCCTTAGTTTATTTTATTTGTATACTTCATGTATATGAGTTTGCTTTCTATAGCGTTGATTTTTATACAAGCGTTGATTTATCAAAAAAAAATAATAAGATGTATTGAATCAGAGACAAGTTAGTAATATTTTATGTGATAAGAGGATATCTTACATAAAGTTATATTAAAATTAAAATTATGAACCGTATTTTTCAACATTAATAATATAACATCAGTCCCTAAAAGGAAAATAATTCAAAAACAATATATTGCAGACAAGTCTAGTGTAACTTCAATTAAAAAAAAAGGAAAAAATAAATTTAGGTAGTATATATTCATTTACGCCGTAGATCTTAGGAGGCACAAATTATAACAAAAACATTAATTTAAGAGGTGAAGTCAAAATCACGACTTATCTTGGTAGGACATTATAAGAAATAGATCCTAAAGAATAAAATTTTCAGGATGACGTTGTTCTTAATATAAGTCTGGGGGAAAAATGAATTTATGCGGTCAACCCATTTGATAGAATAAGATAAAGATGATGAATTTTTTCTTGGAGTTATTAGGCATTGAAAATAAAAAATAAGAAAAACTTAATCAAGCAAAGAAAATCGAAAATCTAATCAAGCGTCCTGTTTCAACTAATGCCCAAGAACATGAAAAAAATGAAAGTTTTTTTTTTTTTTTTTATCATATCACGTGGTGTTCCGGACAGTTGTAAGCGCACCTTGATTAGTTCACGATCACAGTTCGTGAATTTCGCTGATCAAACATTATTTTGACTTGGGGATCAATCTCAATCCACTCCAAAGTTGTCCCAATAATAACGTTATATCACTTGATAAAGAAGCTTGATTACAAATTGAAATCTAATATTAGAAAGAAGTGAAAAAAATTTATCCAAAACTTGCAGCTTAATTCATAGCCCGCTTTACAGGGTATATTTTAAATTGTAGGGTAGGTCATACCAAATATCTTCAGATTCCGTAGAAGCAAGGTTGTGAGACTTGTGAGTGGGGTATGAATGTATATTCTCACTTTTAGGAAAGTGATAGTACATAAGTATTTCAAATGTAGTACCATTTGTAAAATGTAGCACCAAGAAAATTTTGCAGTACCATTTGTAAAATGTAGTACAAGTTTGAGGATAATATTTATGAATATAAGAATATTCTCTCATTTTCCAACCATTGCATGGTCCAACCACAACAAGTTTAGATTGGCGTATCTTGGCTCTTGAGCTCCTCTAGGCACCAGTTCCCACTATTTTGTAAGAGGATTGTTAATGTTAGAGAATATAATGTTATTATAATCAGGAACCTAGCCACCAACCCAAAATTGATTTTTTTTAGTTTGTTTTTGAGTATTTATAAAAGAATTGTTTAAATATTTATTTAATCTAGTGAAAAAGATAAAGAAAAGGACTTTAACTCATTTAAAAATAAGAGAATAATGAGTAAATCAGTGTTCGAGAGACTAAATGGATTAAAATAAAAATATGTATCTTTTTTACAAAATATATATTTATGTTGAGGACTATACAGTAATTGATCCTAATAAAAATTTTAAACCCTAAAAAAACAAGCACAAATAATTTTTTTTATTATAATTTAAACCAACAATTCCTAAAAATTAATCCTAACATCAACCCTAAAATTGACCATTACAAACATTACCCTAAAATTAACCCCAAATATAACATCAATATAAATAGAGAGGGAGAGAAACAAAATATACATTTTTACATTTCAACACCCAATTTAAACCAACAATATTCCTAAAATTAATCATACAGTTGACCCTAAAATTAACTCTAATAAATATTAGAAATTTGATCCTAAAATTAACCCCAAACATAACATAAATAAATAAATAAATAAATAAATATATATATATATATATATATATATATATATATATATATATATATATATATATATATATATATATATATATATATATATATATAGAGAGAGAGAGAGAGAGAGAGAGAGAGAGAGAATCTTTTGTTGGTTGATTTGGAGTATCTAGATTTGCTCCTTTCCTGTCTAGGTACTGGGGGCAACATTTCTCCTCCGACAGATGGGTCAACAACGGGACTAGTTTGGAGCGTCTGAGTAAACTGTCACACTATTTCCTATATAGCCTCTTGATCCTTGGGTATGTTTAGAAGAATTCCTTATAGATCTCATATACCAAGAGGGGCATAGGGACTAGAGGTGTTGCCAGGGGCTTGGTTGACCTCTAAATTGTCCATTACTTTTCAGTGTGGGGTGATAGATGACCGTAACAATGGTTGCTTGATGGAAATAGGTAGAAAACAACAATAACTTGTCGCTTGCCACAAACGATGCCAATGTATTAATGTTTAATTTTGGTTTGCTGATTTGGATTAGTCTTAGCTTAATTAAACTAATAAATATAACCACAAATAAATAAATAAGCTAGAGAGGGATGAGAGTTCAAGAGAAAGGCACAAAGAGAAAGGCATAAAAAAATTTGTCTCCCCCCGAATTGTCATGGTCATTGACCTTGACAAGTCCAACTTGTCAAGGTCAATGACTGTGACAATAGTGCAGATTTGGTGTAGTGTACGTGGTTAAATCCAACAAGGTGCCTACATCCACGGGGGTAATGTCACTATGTTTTAGTGTTTGATACAAGCCTCTCAAGAACTCTCTAGGGTTCCATTAAACTGATTTCAGTGCCCCTAGCTCAGAGATAAAGGTATTTACATCTTTAGATTATAATTAGCAGTTGAATATTCTTCACGTGCATGTGCATGGTGATTATTGAGAGTCTTATTTGACTCTGTTCACATTACTGACTGTTCGCATTCCTGGGGTGGTCGACCATCGTGCTGACCAGTGAGATAATGGTGCTGACCACATTTATTTGTTGTTTTTGGGCCCATTAATTATGATGGCATGTGTCACCTTTTTATTAGTTCACTTGGTCATGTTATTTTAGGCTAGGTATAATGGTTTTAACTAACCTTATATACTCATTTACTTGTTCTTTTTAAAGGCAGGCTCCATATCTCACTTTCTCTCTCTAAAGCTTGAAACTCACACATTCTAAGACTTATTCTTATTCTTCATCTTTCTCTATTACTACTTTTAGCACTCATATCTAAGGCATATGAGAAAGAAAGAGGTGACTTAGTGATTTTTTTTGAGGATTTCGTGCTAATTAACTCATCTTTAAAAAGCATTCATATTAGGACATCACCTAAGGAAGAAGACGCTTAGGCCATCTCCAGTGAGACAATGTAAATTTAGACGATTTTGAGTACATTTTTTTGTTTGGATACATAATGGGACAATGTAAAAATGAGCTGGACGGGATGGGGCCCACCCTGGGCGGATAAGTTTTACCCGCCCAACAATATTATTAAATTCCTTTCCCCACTAATCGTACATTTTATGTTTTTTTTTAAATTGGAGTTGGACGGAGAAGTTTTGTCCGCCCACAGTCTGGACAGATAACTGTTAACCCCCCAGCTGTATGACCCACCATTTGCATAATGTGTAGTGTCAATCTTGTTTTACATTGCCGATAGATTTTCTCCCTCTTGATTGTGTATTTTTCCACCCATTATAGAAGAAAAAAAAAATGCAAATGTGCACATTTATACTACCCATTGGAGATGGCCTTATGATAATTACGACGATGTTGCCTTTATGATCATTGCAATCGTAAAAGGGGGATTACTAGTACTTCATTTTTATGGAATATTTTTAATCTAAGCAAACGAGAGTTTCTTTCGTGTCATGACAGATATAATGGCCTTTCAACATTTTTGTGGGATTAATCTGAGCTTAAACGAAATTAGATATTTCTTATGGTCTAAGACTTCTCATGGGGTTTGACACTTACCATTTACGAGACTGAGATAATTCCTGTAATCTAGTGAATGGTCTACCCAGATCACAAAAAGACACCATATAAAGATGTCCTGGTGTGTTTTAGGCTATTAAACGGTGAAGACTACACAGTTCTTCTGGTGCATGTCAAAACTAGATCTCCTGGTGGGTCACCCACTGTTTTCATATCTTAAACTATTCATTTGGCCATCTCTGTAACTAATAAACCTCTTTCGTATGTGTAAGGACTTATTGTAGAATCATCCATATCCTTGTTGACTATGAACTAATAGTTGCATCAACTAAGAATTTTACAGCGGTCCCAGAGGGTTTTATCGCTGAATACTCCATCATCGGTGATTTCTCAATCCCCGCAGCCAACCCCAACCTAAGAAAAGTTAGGGGTTATCGTTATATGAAGCCTTTTCTCCCACGAGAATAAGAAAAAAAAGGAAAAATTAGATTTTGCTTTGATGACTTTAATACCTTCTTCTTATGAGAACAACCCAAGGTGCAATTGGCACAAAAAAGAGGGTGATATCTCTTTAGGAAAAGAAGCCTTGAAGTTAAAAAGGGGAGAGAGAAAAAGAGAAAAGACGAATTGGACAATAAAAGGAGGATGAAAATTAATGTTAAGTAACCAAATTAATTATTTAATTTCAATTGTATTAAATTTCAAATTTTCATTTATGTGGTTTTAATAAATGTCAGATAATTAATTAAGAACGTGATTAATAAAGATATTAAAAGATTGGGTAAACTTTATCCGTTAGTCACATGATGGTTAGTGTCATTAGTGGGAGACTTGAAAAGAGTCTCATCACCACTAGGATTCCGGCCCTCTTCCCCTTATAAATAGAGACCTCTATACCATCTAGAGTCATCTCAATACACACTGTTTCTAAGGAGGGAGAGAAAATCCGAAATTCTTATTATTCGTATTTTCTCACAAATATTCCGAGCACATAAGAAAGTAATTCTCGGCTATTCAAGAAGGGGTTCAAAGGATGCTTTGAGAGGAGCATTCAAGTCACCTTATTCCAATCGATTGCAATGGACAAATGTCAGTTTTGATCATAGTTATAAAGAACTTATGATTTTGTGATTACATGAAGATTAAACATCTTGAATTTATGACAAAATTATTTCTAACGTGATGTAACATTATGATTTATATCTGATTTTTATGATTGACAAAACATTATTGATATAGAAGTATGAACCTCATGCTCCTGTCCTACCACCAACTGTGGTGATAACCGTCTTTTGGTTATTGCCACACGTTAACAGAGTCACTATCCGTCTCCCTCACCAAACATGTCAATGATCCACTCCCGGGTAATCAACATCATGAAGGTGAAGGATCCCATGACAAAAGAAAATTTGGCGTTTCGCAATGTTGAAGTCGGGTATTTGGTTGCTGAGTCTGGCAAGTTATTTATTGATATAGAGGGTCCCAGAACCTTTATTGTGGAGCTCCTTCACAAGAAAAGGCTCCGCCACCACATCCTGGTACGTCATTTTTTTACAATTTTTACAATAATCAAGTTTTATGTTGAATACTAATTCTTGCTTGTACTTTTTTTTAGGCCATGCAATTTATGCAAGAAATGGCCTCCAGGAGTGATCATTTGGCGGAAGGAATGATATTCTTCATGACAAGCCCAACGTCATGCATAATAATCTTTCTGAGAAGCCCAAACACGTGACCAACCTTGAGGTCAAGTTAAAAGAGGAGATAGCTTACAAGGACAAGGATATAAAGGAGGCGAATCGAATCCAATTGGAGCTTATCAAGTTGGACAATGACCTGACCGCCCTTATAAAAGCCTTTTCCCAGAAGACCTTGAACAGATTAATTTTGCAAAGGAAAACGGTAGATCTCGAGGCTAAAATTAAGGCCAATCTTGAAAAGGCTAATAAAGAGGGCTTTGAGGAGATGTTACAAGAGGTTGCTTCATAACTTGATTATCATTAGTTAGTTGCTTTCGATGTGGGTTGGATAACTCGTCTCCAAAGGGTAAATGCCACGAAAGGTGATCCATTGTACACCGTTCATCCTCCCTTAGAGAAAGTCGTCATGGGGGAATCTGATGCTTACTCGTGATGGTGAGAAGACAAATGTTGCAACTGCTACTCGTGGTGCTCATGATGACGTAGCCGACCAAAAGGATAACATTGTTACCAATGAGCAGGAAGTCAACCTTAATTTCTTTTTAGGGTGTAATGGCACTTTTTAAAATTTTAAAATACTTTGAATTTTTAAAAAAAAATAAATTTGTTCTTTGTTTTAAAGATCAAATAAATACTTTTTTATTTATTAATTTTTTTTCAATAAAAAATAGTATTTTAAATTATTTTTTAAAACATTTTTTTTTATTTTTTAAAATTAAAAAATAATTATTTTTTATAAAAAATTGTTAAAAAAATGTTGTGATAATTTTAAAAACCTTTTTTATTTAAAAAACTGCTAGGATAGTTTTAATTTTTTTTTAAAAGATAGATTTAAAAACTATTTTTTTACATAAAATTGGGGAAACAATTAACAAATAAAAAACTGTTTTTTATAATGAAAGTGTTTTTTTTATATTTTTTAAGTAACACGATCATGACCCAAACAAAACGCGACGTGACATGGAGTCTTATTTTTTTCATATCACTGGCGAGGACCATTATTTATTATTTTAAAAATAATCTTTTCATTATTTAAACAAATGGTCCGTGCCAGCGGTATGCATAGACGATCCAACCACCTATACCGCTGGCGCGGACAATTTTTTCTAATATGTTGGTATGCGTCAGCGGTATGTATAAGCGGTATTATAAAACATTTTAAATTAAAATGTACAAAAAAATAATATTGGTTGAGTTCATGTCGTATCATTTTTATTTTGGTTGGGTTCGTGTTTGGTTAAAAAAATAACATATATTGTGGCGTGTCACTTTTACTTGGATCGTGTTCGTGTTTTGTAAAAAAATAATATTTCATGTTGTGTTGTGTCACTTTTATTAGGATCGTGTTCATGTTTGGTTAAAAAAAATTACCGTGTCGTGTCGAGTTGCTTTTATTTGAGTCGTGTTCGGTTATAAAAGATTTTATGTCGTGTCATGTTGTCTTTTATTTATTTTTATTTTGATTGTTTTCGTGTTTGGTAAAAAAGTAAGATTTGGCAGTTATATATTTTAGGATCAAATACCAAAAAGTCCCTCAAATATTTTTTAATACACATTTAGTCCAAGTCTTTTATTTTGTACCAAAAAGTCCATTATTCCCTTATCTTTAAAGATCCGCGCCAGCGGCATGGTAAAGAGGACTTTTTGGTACAAAATAAAAAAGGTGGACTAAACGTGTATTAAAAACAAAAATCAAGGGACTATTTAGTATATGCCCCTATATTTTATATGGATACAATTATATATTTTCATATTTTTGACATTCATAATTATTTTCATATGTTGTAAGGAAGTAATATACATTTAGTTATTTGTTTAATAATATATCCAGAATTTGAGTATATATATATATATATATATATAAAGATTAAATTGTAAGGAGTACTAAATATTTTAATTATAGTTGAAAGAGAGAATTAAAGTTTTGTAATATCTTTCTTGCTTTTAGATAATGAATTGTTTAAAAAACTAAGGTAAAAATCATATGGAAGAAGTTTTGTTTTATAGGAAGGATAGTTTTGTCATTGTAATATATAGCTTGGAGTGCCTTAAGATTCTAAGGAGTGCCAATAGTTGCACCTTTCTTTTTATTCCCTTTTTTGTATTTCTTTTGTAGGTTATTTGGCCACTTCTTCTGTACGCCTCATCTACTCTAATATCTAAGAAAAATAATAACATTTGTCCTTAAATACATGTTTTGAACCACAAAATATTAAGTACTAGTTGAAAATCCGCACGATGCGCGGCTCATATGGTATTATAAGCAATATTAACGAAGACAATATAAATATGACGACTTAATAGAATGAAATTTTTGTTCACTTTGCTCCAGCTATGTTTAAGATTTTTTATTAGTATTTCTTAACTCAATAATTTTTTTAAAAAATAACATAATATTTTCAAAATTCGCACATAATTATTATTTATTTCAAGATTGTCTAAAAAGAAGTCATGTCAAAGTTATCACGCATGGATTTTTTTACTAATATTTCAAATTAAAACAAATTTCTAAACAAAAGAATATATGTAAAAAAATATATCCAGTGGGCACGGTTAAAATAGAGGTCCAATAGAAATTTATTCCAATATATTTTATTTGAAATGATAAAAATTAAGTAAAAATTAGTTTCGATCTGAGTCTTTGGCATAATGGGGGTGTAAATATGAGAAACCCCAAGTTAATGAAAATGTGCGATAGTTAAAGATATAAAAAAAATGATTTTGACAAAAAAAAAATATTTTGCAATCACGAAATTAAAAGAAGAAAAATATGAGCTCAAATAACCGCACGGAGAACAAACATTCACTTTCTTAATCACGTATTTTAACCTTAAAAAAGCATTGAGATAAAAAGGAATTTACCAAATCAAAAGAAAATTCTCAAATTCGAGACTATTTACCATTGGTGCCTTGTTGAGAGATAGGAAATCTGAATAACATGAGTAAAGTATTCTTGAATCCACAAACATCTTACTTTAGGAAGAATCTTTCTCCACAGGAAGACTATTTACATGAGTAAAGTTTTTTTTATTGCTGCCATATAATGTTTTATAAATGCTCATTTTTTTAATCTTGATTTCCATTAGTAATCCACCAGTTTTTCTAAAGAACCTTTGCAGCTTCTTCAACTTTAGCTTCTTTCGCCTTCTTAGAGTCAGAACAAAGCGACAATAAAGCCCTAGCTGCATACTCAGTCGTCTGATCCGAAATCTTAAATATAATTTTCACCAGCAACGGTACCGTCATTGCGTGTGCCGCAAACGCCTCACACCCTGAAGAAATCCTACACAACAGCTCTATTGTCGCCAAAGCCCTCTTCGCGTCGCATTTCTCAAACTCTGTCCGGGGATACGCCAATCGATACGTTAATATTCCAACGATCCCTTCAAAAACGTCAATCGCGTTAGCTCCAGCACTGTCACCTATCAAGAAAACCCGCATGTCTAAAGTTCATTAAGGGATTGATTAAAAAAATGGAGTCGTCACATAGTTCACTTACACAGACCAAGATCTATGGCGAGGGAGATAAAATCAAGAGAAAACACGAACTGTACCTGCAAAATGATATAAGTTAGAAGAAAAAAATCAAATCGAATGCAAAATAAATATTTTGAACACAATGAAAACTTCCTTGTGAACCCATAAAAACCTAGAAAATGAGGTTAATATATCGTGGGTGTTGGGTGAGAGAAAGGAGGAGAAGAGATGGGTGTGAGAGTGGGGAGTGGAAGAGGCAAAGAGTGGGGCTGGGAGATGTATTGGGAAAAGATGGATTTTAAAATAGATGATACGTGTGGACAATCTCAATAAATAATGCAATTAAGTCTTCTTAATCATTTTATGAAAAGAGAGATCGAGAGGCTATCCAAAGAGAGAGAGAGAGGCTCTTGAATATCCCCAGAGAGAGAGAGAGAGGCTCTTAAAAGATTAGTGGTGCCACGTGAACATCTTAGATAATAGGGAGTCTTAACTCTCTTGTATAACATTTTATAGTATATAAAAATTAGAGCTTCACATAAATATTTATTTCTTATTAAATATATGTCGAAACTTTGTCCCTATTATTTTTCAAATCTTAATATGTGCCCTTAGGCATGATCAGGGCCAATATCTAAATATAATCTAAGAGGATTGACACGTGTAGTGACTTTTAATGTTAAAGCTTAACTTCTTTTATTATTCTCCCCCCCACCCTTCTTTATTGTCTTTGTAGGTTAGGAGTTGACTTATTCCGAGGTAATGACACTTCGTCTCCCTTGCTTCAATAAAATTCCGTCTCTTCAAATACGGTATGAGAAGCTCATCAGCTTCTCCACTTACTCCCTCCCATAAACACCTCTCTACCTTTCTCTTGCACAGTATATAAATCAGACTCAACATTTGGTAATGACACACATTTCCCTCACAGATTCGAGCTGAGGTAAATTTCATCCCTTCTTAGTTATTTTGATTTTAGTGATTTTTGTAACTTCTGGTATTTGTATGCATTAATTTATTTTCATTTTATATGAATTGTATCTGAGATTTCGTCAATTCCCGAAATCCCTTTTTTTCATACATGTAAATTCGTATGGTATTTTTTCCCCTACTTTTTTCCCCTGCTGTATTTCGTTTGATATGAGTAATTAAAAAAAAGTGTTTTGTGCTGTTTGATCTAAGTATTGAAAACAAAAATAGTTGGTTTGATGTAGTTATTTTATTTTTTCCCCTACTTTTTCCCCTGTTGTATTTCTTTTGATATGAGTAATAATAAAAAAGTATTTTGTGCTGTTTGATCTAAGTATTGAAAAAAAAATAGTTGGTTTGATGTAATTATTTTTTTAACTATTTAAAATGACTGTAAATATTTCCTCTGTTTAAAATGACTATAAATTTCCCCCCGTTGTACCAATTATATTTGATATTTCTTATTTTTTAAGTATTTAAAACGAAATTAATTTTAATGATATGAATTTATTCATATGTTTTTATGATTAATTCTTTATAGGCCCTATATGTTTGGTTTTATTTGATAAGAGTATTTAAAAAATAAAGATTTTCCCATGTTGTAGCAACTTCCTCTGTTACTTTTTTCCCATATTGTATTTCGATTGGTATGAGTATAAAAAAAATATTGTTACCTGATCTAAGTTTTGAAAACAAAAATAGTTGGTTTGATGTAATTATTTTATTTTTTTCCCCGTTGTATTTCGTTTGATATGAGTAATTAAACACAAAAAAAGTATTTTGTGTTGTTTGATCTAAGTATTGCAAACAAAAATAGTTGGTTTGATGTAATTATTTTTTTAACTATATAAAATGACTGTAAATATTTCCCCTATTTAAAATGACTGTAAATTCCCCCCACCCCTCGAATGTATATCTCCACTTATATGAATTTATTCATACGTTTTTATGATTACTTTTTTATACGCCCTGCATGTTTGGTTTTGTTTGATATGAGTATTTCAAAAAAACATTTTTCCCTGTTGTAGCAACTTCCCCTGTTATAACAACTATATATCTGATATTTCATCTTTTTTAAGTATTTAAAATGAAATTATTTTTAATGATATGAATCAAGGTTCTAAAAAATGCGGGGCGTGATCCAAGCATGGAGGCCAAGCTTTAAGCCTTAAAAGTCTAGGCGCACCTTAGGTGTAAAAAGGCGTGAAAAGGCGTTTAGGCATTCATAATATATTTTAATATTTTTTTAACCATAACAAGGCTATTAAAATACTAAAATTGTACATATCATAAAAATATGTCTGAATATATGCAAATTAAAATACTATTTGATTATTTTGGATGAGATAATGGTCCAGTTTGTAAAAAAAATCTTTAAAAGGCGATATCGTTTCACTAAAGCATTGTTGTTTTTAAAAAAAAGTGCGCCTTAAGGGTTTTACCAAGAATAAGGCGTAAAAAGCGTAAGGCGAGGCGTTTCTCCCAAGCCTTAATTAAGCCTAGGCGGATTTTTTAGAACAGTGATATGATTGTGTCCATTTGTTTTTATGATTATTTTTTTATAGGCCTTGCATTATCTTAGCGAATAACTCTGATTTAGGCCTCCTTACGCATTTGCATTACATACATTTATGACTATATTGCTGAACAAATTGTTCCAATTTTTGTAAACGCGTTGGATTTGATTAATGCTGCCATTTACTGGTTTGATCTTTAATAATCCGACTTCTTATATTGGAGTATCGTCTATTAAGAAAATAGTAGAGGAAATATATGTTTTGAGTTGGGATAGAAAAATGTAATAATGGGATTGTTGGTTATGTGGGTACTATTGAGAAAACATGCGTAAAATGCGAAGTACAAGACTTTATGGATGAAAACATAAGTATTGAACGTTGGTATTAAATTGTAGATATATAGCACACTAAGAATGTGTATGCATGAAGAATAAAAATCCTAGATTCATGTTTAAGCTGTTTTAAACTTGATATATGCTATGAGTGCATTTAAAATTCCTTACTATGCTTGTGACGAACTTCAAGGATTGCCTTTGTAGCAAAAAAGCATGGCAAATGCTGAAAAATCCTCAATCATTGGTGTTCCGTATTGTATAAGACAAATACTTTTAGAATATCTACTTTTCGCAGGAGAAAAACTGCAACAATTAATCTTACATTTGGAAAACTATTTGGCAGAAACTTCTTGATCAGGGAGTCCGATGGAGGATTGGGAGTGGGGAAAATGTACATACTTAGAAGGATAATTAGATGCCCCAACCTTCTTTATTCAAACCATTTGTCCCTGCAATACACTCAATGAAAATCGTCGGGTAAGTGACCTGATCGACTCTAAAAATAGAGTATGGAACGAAGAACTTATTTCAATTATTGTATGTGACTTAAATGTGGATGAGATTCCAAAAATTCAATTGTCTCTTGCGTACTTCAATGACGTTGAAATCTACCACTGGACGATAAATAAGCATGATGCCATCAAGTAAATTTCGATGGGAATGTTTTAAAGATCAGAATAGTGTCGGCATTGGGGCGGTGGAACGGGACCCTCTTGGAGAAGTCCATTCATTATGCTCAAGACTCTCCAAGTTTATTTTTTCAGTTGTTAAACGAAAGCGGAATGCCCTAACCCACAATCTAACTAATCATGCGAAATACATATCTAATCATACGAAACACATATCTAATGTCTATATGTGGTATAAAAATCTGAAAGATGTAGCTTTCATATCAGGTCGATATAAAGATCTATTTTTTTATTCAATAAAAAATAAAACAAAATAAATGCCGGCTATAACCTCCATTTTTGTTTTCGTTGGCATCTTTCATGTATTATTTTTTCAAGTCATAGTGTTACCACAATCTTGATTTTTTTTACATTGGGTATTAAATTTACATATAGGTGGCCTTGGGGTTTGCATTTATGTTGAAGAATATTCTATTAGTTCAACTCACTACGTAATGATAATTGTATTCTACGTCATCAATTGTGTGACTTGGATTGTTGTTGCTACTTTATACAATCATTCGCAAAATCTTATGCTTTTATTCAAAGCACTGCATTATAAATCGACTCAATATTTTCAATGGTCATACGAGTGATAACACAAACCTCTGAGGTGTCGCTTTTAATTCATTTGAATGAACTATAATAAGTTTCATTACTCAATATACATATTACCTTCTGATCAATTGGGGATACAAAAAAAATTGTTAAAACGTGTTACAGGAAATATCTACTCCCCATGATGAGCATACTGAATGGATGGATCAGTTATGGGATGCGCTCAAGTGTAAAGGAGCTTTATGATTAACTTGACTACATCTATAACAAAAGGTATGTTAAGATAGTTAAATTTAAGCATTAAACTATATAATAAATTATATCATTAAACTTAACTGTCCATGTGATCTAAAACATCTATAATAAACTACTTTTCATTATCACAATTCTCAACATTTAGTCAAATTACTAATCACGCCCATAACAATCAAATCAATAATTGTACAATCATTACAATCCTCATAATCCTCGACATTAAGAATCTTTGCACCCTTTGCAAACCTATGAGATTGTGCAAGTCTAGTCTAGTCAACACCAATACCTGAACATCACCCATGGTCTTGTTTAATAGATTCTCGTTGCACCGATCATAATCCTATTTAAACTGTCAAACTAGTTATTGAACCATCATACAGGTTACCGTAGTTCAAGACAAACTATTAGGATTATACTCGCAGCTTCATCGATATGATGTTATCTCCATATCTGTGATTGTACTAGAACTGAAATGATGATCTATTATGATTAAGACAAACCCAAATCACGAGAAATCCTACTAAGCCCATTGAACGACAGTGCATTCAATATATTTAGGCATAAATATAAGGCATTCTCACAAATATGATTCTCATTTCAAATGAACCTGACACACATTTATTGGAAAATAAATGTCATACATGGTTTTAAAGAATAAAACCCCAACAATATATATATATATATATATATATAGGGTTTATTTGATATTTTATAGGTGTTTGGATTACATAGTGAGGAAATTGGATGTGTTTGGACAAAGGTCCATTTGGCGATGGGACTTTAAGGGAATTTTTATAAATTCAGGCTTCAAAATTCGGGTAGTGGAAATCCATAGTGGCTTAGTTTGTTGAGTTAGCATCACGTGGCTGCTGAGGTGCTTCAATCGAAATCCGAACGATCAAGTTATGGTCTTTTTTTAAAAGATCTTAAAAATTGAGAAGCATTGAGAAACACACTCAAGGCCATTGATTGATTGACCAAAATAATCAACTGGTCGTCTATTTTTTATCATTCTTTACCAGAGTTTTTTTTTGCCCAAATGGTTAGTTCAGAAGTTTGTGTTTTTCTTTGTTTTCCTTTTATTTTTGCATTCTTGTTCTGTAACCTTACTATTAATACAAAGTAATTTTTTTATTGTTAGATAGATCAAATTTTCTAAAATAATACAATATAACTATCTTCACTCGTGCCTAGGATAAAATAATGTAATGTGTATCACTTAGTCCCACACCTAGGAAATACCCAACAATAAGAATTGTCATTATGTAATCCCATATCTAGAAATCCTCAAACATAAAATGTGACTACTAGTCTATTCCTATACCTAGAAATTATCAACCACAAATAATACATGTGAAATTATTAACTAAAGTACGTAAACCAAACTTGCCAATGATATCATTATTTTAATATAACAAATTCCTACACTTTATCCATTTTATCATTCAACATCATATTCGTTTATTCCATAAGCATACAAATCCATTGTCAAATGAATTAAATCAATATAATCATATGATATACAAGTTCTATAAAATATTCCAACAAGCTATCCAAATTTAATATTTCAATTCATGTGAAAATACAATAGTTTAAATCATAATTCAGTTTAAATATGCAAGTTAAATTTTTTTAGCAACATTAAATAATGCCCTATTTCATATTACTCATTTACGTGATTTCATAAATCAAAACATATTTTTGAGATCGATTTAATATTTAACATACGATACGATCCCATACCCAATAATAGCAAAGTCTAATATATTAAGCATGGGCGATTTCAAATATTAAATCCAATTTTATAAGTTTATAAAAATATATTTATGATTAGGTTATCACTTTTCCTAATTAATTTGATAATCCTCTTTACAAAACATGTGTATATAATGTTTAGGCAACATTTAAATAGAATAATACTTAAAGAGAAAACTAGAGATATTATTTACTTATAATGAAGTATTCTAAAAATATGATAAGTCTACTATTTGTCTCTTACAAAACTATATAACTTTCATTTTTTAGCATTTGTTATCGTCTATAATTGGTTTCATGGTTCGTCTTTAGCATGTTGAAAACCATTTCGAGATAACAAATAATAAATAAGCAGTGGAATACAGATATGTAAAGACATAGGTGAAAATAAGAAGAATTACATCAAGAGTTACGTGGTTCACCCTTCAAGAAGGGCCCTACATTCATAAGGTATCCTTTTGTACTATGTTACAGGTGACCATAGGTTTAAGAACAATACAAATCTCTCTTCGGTTCCTAATTTGACAGTCTAAGTGTGTGAGTATCTCTCTGTCAGTCCATATCTCAATGGGGGGTTATAGTGAATGAATGTGAGAGAATGTATGTCAGGCCAAGACTAAGTGGTTTAAACGTGTCCTGCCCTTATAGGTTAGGTATGCGAATCTTACTAATCGATTACAACCAAGGTATCAAATGGTTTAAAGGTTGACTATGAAAGAATGCCCACGTGCTTGCTTATGATAATACCACTCACATGGCTTCAGCCCTTAAAAGTGTTATTAAAGTAATATTCCATCAGTTAGCCTTGTTGGCAACGATCTTGCCCTTTCAGATGAAAAAAGGTTGACCACATTGCCTATGGCCAATCAGCTATGCTGAACTGAGGTCATTACTGGGCATATGTTTGGATGAGGATTACCTCTTACCCACTATTGCATGATTTTACACGTTTCTCTTGAGGTAATGAGATGCTCTACAAATATGGTATAACAAAGGCCCACAATACTTTGGTCTTGATTGCAGATCTTAACCTTCAGGAAAGGTATAAAGCAAAGCAGTGAGTGGAGTTTTTTTGAAGTGATTCTGGGTTGGAATCTTTTCATTCAGAGGTTGATAGTTATTTAGCTCGGCTAGCCGAGAAGAATGATATAAGTTTCCTTGATGGAATTTCCAACTGACTTAAGTATGCCACGTATCAATAGTCTAGTGGGTCTTCGATAAGCATATTTAACACATGTGTTTTTGCCCTTATAAAAGAAAAATGGACAAAGCTTTTGATCTTTTTAAATTATATATGTTCAAGATGTTTAGAGAGATATTAGATCATGAGACATTGCCAAGTCATTTGGCGATTCTGCAACACAACCTTTGGTCTAATATTAGGCACTCTTTGTAATTTTTTTCTCATGTCTTATATCATTTACTATTTTTTTCGTTTGGGTTTGTTGTTGAGTTAAGAGATTTATCTAGGTTTATTTGTTTCTAGGATTAAGTGAGGATTGTTCTTGGTATGAGTGTACCTCGATAAGTGAGGCATCAAGAACCGGTAAGCATATCATTGATCTGAATAAGATTTTTCCTACATCTTTTTCTAAAAGATTTCCCATTGCACTCTAGTTCCTTAAACTCGAGGATGATCTAGCGAACCCAAAATTCATCCTAAAATTAATTCTTTTTCTGTATTATCCCCCAAGTGTTGATTATAGCATGTCAAAATATCATACCTCAAAGATTTTAGATAGGATAAATCAAAGAGTTAGCAGAGAAATTACGCTAACACCAGTAACATAACTTTTCCAGATCATTTAAACTTTACAGAGAGGGATTTGATGGCAAACCATTCACCTTCCACTTCGCATGTTGAGGTTCCTTCAACTTCTGAGGAGGTGGATATCAGAGAGGTTCTTACAACCTCTTACCATCCTTCTACGTCTGATACTAAATGATATAAAAGTGATATTTGAGATGATGATTTGGATAACCTTAGAATTCTGTATTCTATACCCGAAGATGTGACCATTAGAAATTTGATGTAGAAGAGAGGGCCTATGATAGGAGAAATAATAGCAAAATTTTCTTCACCCTTTTGGCATTTAAAGTTAGAATTCCCTCCCCCCCCCCCCTTCCATCCTTAAATAAGATCCATCTTCAAGGGGTATAGAGTGGACCTTACCCATTTTCTTCTAAATTCTTAGAGGTTTATAGTAGGGTCTATGATTTACTAGAAGAAATATGGGAGGTTTGATATTAATGAAGATATATTTAGGTTTGTATATGGTTTAAAGAAAAATATAAAGAACCCTTGTCACTATTGTTTTTTTCCTAAAGTCGAACACCAAAATATCCCAAGTCACCCAAATCATTAACCACAACTAGAAAATGAAATAATTTTATATCTCTATTGCATGGTAGTTCTTTCTCAATGACTCAGAGTGAGGGGTCAACATTCCCCGGGACTGGTGCTCCCCAGACCTGATTGCCAAGAAGGCCCCATTATTGGATAAAAGTTTGGTAAAACTTATTAGGAAAATTTGCACCTTGGTCTTTAAGTACTTTAAGTATGTATATCCCTCAGTAAGTTTTAGGACATGACAAATTACTTATGTATAAGAACTATTGATTTTGAGACCTATAGGCCACTAAGGCCAATTGATGATGATGAGAAAAATTCTGACGTAGAGGATTAAATTGAGGTGGAAGTCGTCAAGGTTGAAGGGAATTACGAAGAGGACATTAAGGAAATAAAAAAGGTGAGAATTTTCTATAAGTCTTAGGTTGTCCTTTGTTTTTATCTGTCTCACTACATCATATCGACTTGCTTATTTACTATTTTTCTCCTATTTTTTGTGAAGCTTCAACTCCAAACTCAAGCTCCTTAGTCATGCCTCCAACCTACATTTCTCGAAATAAATGGAAGGAATTCCAAGCTAAACAACTCGAAGAACTTGCCCAGTGGGAAATTGTTAAAAAGCCAAGGAGGAGTTGATCAACGTGTGAAAGGTGTGCTCGTGTAAGGGCATGGTCGTTGTTTTCGTTTCACCACGATAATACAAAAACCTAAATTACGACTACACTTGCGAGGCAAGTCTAGAGGTAAGTCGGGTATCGAAAGATCCATTGAGACGAGTTGCTAGAATTTATATGATTTAATATTCCAAAATAAAAGGGAAAAAGGGTGATTACAAACTAAAAAGGAAAAGATGCAAAAAGGAAAAGGTTAATCTAGTCAAGGGAAAATAAAGCTAGATTAACAAAGAGAGTAAAAACTATAGGTTGCGTCGAATATCCCTCACCCGAGTTAATTTAATAAAATGGTCACATGGGTCGACGAGTTATTACGAATGCGTCTCGTTTCGACAGTTAATTGAACCAAGGGTTGTCACGTCCCTAAATCTGCATAAAAGCCTAATAAGATTTTGGGATCAACAAATATCCCGAAAATTGCGTACGCAAGGTCGTAAGCACGGGACATACATGATATGCCCCGTCAAATCTCCTAGGCGCAATAACTAGGACAACGCACCCGAAATAGACCCATAAATACCATCACCAAAGTAAAGCAATGCGTCAACCCGAGTGAGTTCCATTCAAACACAAACTAATTTAAATTATCTAGAAAGCATATTAAAAACGCGGTAAACAAACGCGGTAAATAAACGCGGTAAATAAACGCGAAAACCCTACACTAGAAAACAAGTAAAGAAAGCAAGTAAACCTAATTTGGAAAGCATGTAATTATAATTAATCAAAGCAAAAATTAAGTAAAAACAAT
This sequence comes from Sambucus nigra, assembly GCA_949130495.1. NCBI lineage: Eukaryota > Viridiplantae > Streptophyta > Magnoliopsida > Dipsacales > Adoxaceae > Sambucus > Sambucus nigra. The sequence continues at coordinate 778,534,142 of OX422208.1, read as the reverse complement.
TATATTAATGGAGAGGGTGAATGAATAGTGCAACATACAAGCTCAATTGGGTGTCAATCCAAAGAGAAATGAAAAAGAACTCTTCAAAAACCCAAACCCTAAGCTAAACTATCCTAAAATCTATTCTAATGCTTCATATTTGATTATTACATTACAACAAAAAACCTTTATATAGTAAGTGGGAAATGAATTAAAAAAGAAAAGATGTAAGAAAAGAAAAGCCAAAATATCAGCTGGAAACAAGGAATCGATCGATCGATCGATCGATGGTAAATATCCCAACCCACTGTCTCCCCACAGATTGCAAAAACTGAAGGATCGATCGATCGATCAATCAAGCAGGTCTGCAACTCCTTCCTCCTGTTTTGATTGTTTGCATTTCTCCTCCTCTAGAATCGCTGTAACTTCTTTGTTCTAAATCGGAATCGCGCACCATTCACAGCCACGCGAAGATTGCGAGGAGGGCCACAACTTTCGTGTAGATGTTGGGCCAGGTGCCCAAGCTGTAAAAATAGTAAAATGCCCTTGAACGTGCGATCGCGTACGTAAATCGAGTGAAATGCATCCGAACTTCACACTTAACATCCAAATACCTATAAAATCTCAATTAACCCCTGCAAAACATGTTAACATAGAAACCCGAGATTGTCTGGTTAACGAGAATAAATATAGGGAGTAAGATACCAGAGGGGGCTAAAATGCATCGGTTCAGAGGATAAAATACGCAATATTTATGTATCATCACACCCCATAACTTACACATTGCTAGTCCTTAGCATTGAAATAGGATGCAACAAGAACTACAAGCAAACCAAAAGCAGGATAAGTACAAAAGTATGGTATAAAAGCAAAAGGCCACTTTCGCGGGCGATTCGATTTCATTTAGCGTATGTAATAAGCTGTTAAACCCCTAGGTTACCCTAGTGGAGGAGTGTCATCTCGTGAGGATTTTTAGGGATGATACCCACAAACATCACATGGTTTTCTCAAAATATGCCCAACCCAGCTTGCGACAAGCCTAATAATACGAAAATGATTTCATACACATTATTAGCAAAATGAACGAATTCAAACAAAAGTCCGAATCATTAACATTATAGAATGCACTTCATAGAACTGAAACCTTAAAATGTTGGAGGGGAGCGAGCACATGCAAAGTGTGATTTGGCAAAAACTTAAATAAACCGGATACTAAATAAAGCAAGCATATATTCAATCCTCACGGGCATTACACTCATCAAGTGAATTCACTCGAAACAGGAAGTAACACATGGAACATGCGGGCATAAAGAGTAAATGTAAATGGAAACTAGGCCGCACAAATATCACAAATGAAGAATGCTATATATAAACTGAAAAATTGTAATCTCAATGAATAATACCGCACATTAAAGGAGGCGAAATGTATTTTCACAGATTATCAAAACTATTTAAACTTTTGAATTACATCAACCTAAGATCATATATGACTTGTGTAGGGGTATAATGTAGGTTAGGCTAGGGTATGAAATGAAGGAATGTATATACGGATTCAAAGTGTTCGGAATGAAAACTCGGGATAATGGGAAAATGCGGGAAATATCAAAATTAGAAAACAAGTTCCAAAAAGGCATTAAATATATCATCGCGGAGAATAATCAAAGTTTATTAAACTATATACACAACATTTACAACTTTCTCTTTCCTTTTATTTTCTTCTTTTTCTCATGTTTTCTTTTGCTCTTTGCTTTCTCTTTTTGATCTCTTTTTTCACAATTCTTTTTCTTTTCTTTTATCACACTCTCAAATGCCTAAATTGCAACTGCAACACAACAAAAACATCATTCAATCCCAAGTAACATTCCAAACAAAGGCATGGAAGGTAATATGTATGGTTTTAACTCCAATTTGGAGTTGGTTGGGATTTTGGGGTTATGAAAAGAAAGGCTAGTATTTAGGCTTAAAGGGGTTGACGAGGGGAAACATTTAAGGTGAGGTCAAGGCTAATTTGGGTGATATAACAAAGAATGCCTATGATCATTTCCAAAATTTTATGCAATTCTCGAATCAAAATAATAAATGAAAATCATGATCAAGTAATACATTTCAAGCATGAACTCAATTAATGAACGGTCAAATGAAAGAATAGTGATATTACCAACGAATTTAATGTTTTCAATGAGAAAAGAATAGTGTATACACTCACAAACGACAAAAGGTAGAAAGCTTACTCAGTGTAAGTATATACTATGCAACAAAAGATTACCGAGTTATAAAAATCTTAAACCAAATCGACAGAACGATAAAAGTGCATGTGCTCAGGGGATTAAGGTTTAATTCATAAATTTATTCATAATATCAATGATATGGGATAAAAGTCTAATAAGTTCTAAAATCGAGAATATGCATCATTGGGTTGTCTATCGGATCGGGAAATTATTGAAATTTAGCATCGAAAACAAAGGCAAAATGCCCATAAAAGGAGAAAAAAGAAAGAAAATCTTTTTGAAATTTTTGAATTTTTGTAAGAAAAGCATACTAAGTAACTAACATGTGACCAAAAACATGGACTAAATAAAGAAATGGATAGAATATCCCACACCCCCTAACTTAAAACTTGACATTGTCCTCAATGTGAATTAAGAACCAAGTTAAAGAGAGGAAAATATCGATATTACCCAAAACTGGAGCGATCCCCATAAGAACAAGTCCAAAGAATTTACGAAACAAGTTAGTACAAAGCATAGAAAAAACAAATAACAAAAAGTTAACTAATTACACTAGACTAAAATAAAAAGGAAAAAAAAAAATAAAGAAAGAAAGAATAAAAAGCTAACTATATACAACCTACTATTTAGGCTTCACACTAACTATACACTAGAAGTCTAAATAGCTGAGGGTCCATCGCAAAAACGATTTGACTTTGGAGGATAAACGGTGTACCCTCACATACAAGCATGCCTTCCGAAAAATATGAATTTCGTTTGAACAACGGAAGGCATGTGTAAGGCAGAAGAAATGAACCATCGCTAATTAAAAGTTTTGGAGGGACTATGGGGTATTTGGATTGAACGGATGACAAAAACATGTGGGGACCGAGAAAAGCCGAATATCCTCCCAATGATTTTGACATTGGAATGGGAGGTGGCACACACAAAGGCAAAGATGCGATCGTGGAAGGCGACTCGAGCAAGTACTACTCATCGGCGAAAAGGTTTAAAACATTAAAGTTTGAAACCGAATCATCGGGTACTTGTGACGGTGTGATAACAGAGAATGAAAATTGGGAGGGAAGAAATTCAAACTCATGAGATGAATCATCATCGCATGAAGATTGAGTTTCAAATGAAATAATATCATTTCCAATGAAATGTTCTTCTTTAGGAGCTAAAGAAGAAATCATTTCATTGCAAATAGTTTTCATCCTCACTTTCAATATCTATTATGCAATGGGCAAAGTCAAGAATGGTTTGTTCCAAAGTAGGCGCAAAGTTCTCATTTGGTTCAAAACATTCTTCGACTTCGAAAATCTCGCAAGCAAAATCATCGTCGGACTCAAATAATAAATCCAATTCATGTTCCCAACAACTATTTTCTTCCCGATAACGATTTTTAATTTTCTCATTCTCATACATACAAAATCCCTCACCGATTGTCATAGGTCGAGGTGCGGATACATGAAAATGGGAACTTTGAAAATTACCATCGGATTTAAACGAAAACTTATTATTATAGGAATTTTGAAAACTATGGCAATTCGTTTCAAAATTCCTATTATAAGGAGGTAAAGGCCCAAAATCATTATCATCATCATCAAAATTCCAATAACCCAAGTTTTGACTTTCGTTATACTCGCCCAAAGTCATATTTGAATTTGAAATTCCTTGGGATTATAAATATTCACCAAAAGTCATAGAATTACGGGCATTTTGAGAATTATAACAATGATTACCGAAAGAATTGGAATAAGACATACTTACCCCCAAAATGGCTTAAAATGGATAATTCCACGAAGTAAGTGTGCGCGGGAAAAATTCAAGCGTTTCTAAGTGATCAAATGTGGAGCTCCTGCAAAAAGATTAGCAAATAATAAAAATAGAAAGAAAATAATATGAAATACTAAATCAAAAATAGTCTAAAACAAACAAGTCCCCAGCAACGGCGCCATTTTGATCATGGTGTCAAAGGTGTGCTCGTGTAAGGGTACAGTCATTGTTTTCATTTCACCGCGATAATATAAAAACCTAAATTACGACTACACTTGCGAGGCAAGTCTAGCGGTAAGTTGGGTATCGAAAGATCCACTTAGACGAGTTGCTAGAATTTATATGATTTAATATTCCAAAATAAAAGGGAAAAAGGGTGATTACAAACTAAAAAGGAAAAGACGCGAAAAAGGAAAAGGTTAATCTAGGCAATGGAAAATAAAGCTAGATTAACAAAGAGAGTAAAAACTATAGGTTGCGTCGAATATCCCTCACCCGAGTTAATTTGTATAAAATGGTCACATGGGTCGACGAGTTATTACGAATACGTCTCGTTTTGACAGTTAATTGAACCAAGGGTTGTCACACCCCTAAATACGCATAAAAGCCTAATAAGATTTTGGCGTCGACAAATATCCCAAAAATTGCGCACGCAAGGCACAATAACTAGGAAAATGCACTCGAAATAGACCCGTAGACACCATCACCAAAGCAAAGCAACGCGTCAAATCGAGTGAGTTCCATTCAAACACAACCTAATTTAAATTAGCTAGAAAGCATATTAAAAACGCGGTAAACAAATGCGGTAAATAAACGTGATAAACCTACACTAGAAAGCAAGTAAACCTAATTAGGAAAGCATGTAATTCTAATTAATCAAAGCAAGAATTAAGTAAAAATAACTATATTAATGGAGAGGGTGAATGAATAGTGCAACATACAAGCCCAATTGGGTGTCAATCCAAAGAGAAATGAAGAAGAACTCTTCAAAAACCCAAACCCTAAGCTAAACTATCCTAAAATCTATTCTAATGGTTCATATTTGATTATTACAACAAAAAACCTTTATATAGTAAGTGGGAAATGAATTAGAAAAGAAAAGAAAAGCCAAAATATCAGCTGGAAATAGGGGATCGATCAATCGATCGATCCCTTTGATCGATCAATCGATGGTAAATATCCCAGCCCACTTTCTCCCCACGAATTTCAAAAGCTGAAGGATCGATTGATTGATCATTTTGATCAATCGATCGATCAAGCAGGTCTGCATCTTTTTCCTCCTGTTTTGATTGTTTGCATTTATCCTCCGCTAGAATCGCTGTAACTTCTTCGTTCTGAATCAGAATCGCTCACCGTTTGTGACCATACGAAGCTTGCGAGGATAGACAAAACTTCCATGTAGATATTGGGACAGGTGCTCAAGCTATGAAAAGACTAAAATTCCCTTGAACGTGCGATCGCGTACGAAAATTGAGCGAAATGCCTCCGAAGTTCACACTTAGCATCCAAATACCTATAAAATCTCAATTAACCCCTGCAAAATATGTTAACATAGAAATTTGAGGTTGTCTGATTAACGAGCATAAATAAGATATCCGAGGGTGCTAAAATGTGTCGGTTCGGAGAATGAAATATGCAATATTTGCGTATTATCAAGAGTCTCGTACCAAATAAAAAATGATAATAAAACTCAGCTCTCAAATGGTGAGGCAGTAAAATTGGTTGGTGAAGAGTCTAGGAGGAAGAAGATTGCTGATAAAGGAAAATTAAGTGTATGCGGAGAGGCAAACGAATAAGAAGAGTCCTTTGGATGATCTATTTATTAAAGATCCCAAATTACCTGGTTTTAATGCCAGATACGAGATTTTTATTAATGGCCAACCTGCCCAAAGATTTTTCAAGGGGAAGATTCTCCATCTCCATATGGTCATGTTGAGACCTATGAGATTGATCCTCTGATGACCTAAGAAAACTTCATGAGGATAATAATTCTTGACTTTTGAATGCTGTTAACACCTCTGAAGTCCTAGGCTTTGTAGGCTATACCATTGAGTTTCAATTTATGTGGACTTTGGATGTGAAAATATCTAGAATTTTACCTCTCGCAAGGTGAGTTTGAACTCGTTAATTTTCACTATTCTCTTCTAAGACTATGTATTATGCTTTACTGAATTTGTTCGATCACTTATTTATGTATGGTAATATGGCCAGAATAATTAAGAGGGAGAAATCTCAATCTTCCATGAACTCTTGTGATGAGTTGGGAATGCTAAAGAGGGGCTTAAAGAAAAAATCAAATTTCTTGAGGCCAACCTATCTAAGGCCTAAACCAAGATTCAAGAGGCTTATGATCAGATGGTGAGTAAGGTTTAATACCTCGGTAAAGCTGAAGAAGAAATTAGACGATTGCAACACGACCTCAAGATTATAAATGAAAAGATTGATGACTTAAAGGTTCAACTTGATATTGTCTTGGTCATTTATTCTATAGCTGGAGAAGAGGTGGTCAAACCTTCAAGACCTATGAAGAATGCATCATTGACACCACTATAGGCTTCTTTTTAGGATATGATGAATTAAAAAAAAATGGTAGCTAAGCACTGAACTAATATTGCTGAGGTTGTCATGTCTTGGGAGGGAGTTAGTGATGAGGCTAAGGCCATGCAAGAAGAGGAGAAGGGCGTAATAAGATCTGAGGTAGCATCATAGTGGAGGATGATATCTAGGTTAGTAAAGAGAAATGGGTCGTGGCCGAGGATGGTCACGTTGAAGTTGAGAAGTTTTTCAATACTGGAAACACTAAGTTACTAAACTTTATCGGATAATGTAGTTGCGACTATATGGAAAATTTGTATGTTAGGATACACATACAAAGCTTCAATTTTTAAACAAAATTTATCTTTATTAATAATTAGGTGTAATTCAAACTCAAGTCCAAATTAAAATATATCCAACCCACACAATCAAACTAAATAAGAGAAAAAATAAGGAAAAATCTCTTTCGGGTAAAACCCTATTCTTTATTATGGAGAGTTTGACATATTCTACAACCTACAGACTACTTAGAGATCCACAAATTATAATGCGCGAGTGTTAATGTCTTCAAGAGATATGGTTTAGTCCATCATTTGTCTATAAGAAGCAACTCTTCCATCGGTATCCACCCACCAGCCTCGGGATTACGAAATCTTTTCTTCTTCAGGAATAGAGCCTCGATTCCATAAATCAACACTAGAGTAAACTCTATAAGGGTTTGATGTAGTATTTGGAAACTAGGGTTTAAAGCTCAACAACTCATTTTATGGGATGAGATATTTGGAAAAGCAAATCTTATTTTAAGGGAGCAAAAAGATGAACACTTTTGGAATAAGTATGGGGATTTCTTTTTTGCCAAAAATCTTGAGAAAAATTATTCACGGAAGTTTTTTTTATAGAAAATAATGAATTTCGAGAAGACATTCTCATTCGAATGAAAATGGGGTCTCGTTCGAACGAAAACCTTATTTCGTTCTAACGAGGTGAAGTCTCATTTGAAAAAAGGCCTATTTTGTTCGATCGTCCTTCCAATGACCTTCCAATGAGAATTTCTTTATTAAATAGAGACCACCTCGTTCGATGTTCGTTAGAAGTTGGTTTGAATGAGTTAACCACTTTGATCCAACGATATTGAATCTCATTTAAATGAGAACCGGATATCGTTCCAACGAGATTGGAATTTCATTCCAACGAACTGAAAATAATAAAAAGTTATTTTCAAAATCATTTTATAAAAAATTCCCCGAGTAAGAAACAGACATCCCAGAATAATTTGTTCGATTGAAATCAAAACCACAAAATCGTATACCTCCATAAAGTGTTCGTGACGATTCCAACAACTTGAATCTTGGGCTTGGTGCTCGGTCACTTACATGTCTTCAAATGATTGTGGAGGAGAATGTGGATGTAGTGTTTGGTTTATAGCAACGGTTTTTAACGAGATACTCTAAAATAACTAAGCCATGAGTAATTATGAAATCTTTCTCTTACAAATCTCCCTTTTGGCTATTCTAGTACAAAAAAAATCGAAACTAAATTACAATAACAACCCTAAGACAATGTTCTACTAATGTTCTCCCAAACCCAAAAATAGAATGACATTTGTGACTTTGTCTTCAACTAAAATTATTCATCTTGTGTAGTCCATGAGATCATCATCAAAGCGAAAACGACCCACACGCATGAAACAGAGGTACGAATTTAAAGAAAAAATAAACTTCTCCTCAATTTGTTCCCCCCTTTTGTCTGTAATATGGAAAGGGTTAGAAACTAATCATGAATAATAAGCATCACCCAATAAAAATAACATAAAAAAGATAACCAATTAATCACATGCGATGAAATTTTAAATAAGCATATCAACTATATTTCAAATGTTTTCAGAATTTTCAAGTATAAAAAGGTATAAAAGATACAAATACAACACATCATGGAATAACGCTAAAATATTCTAAATCCTGAAAGCAATATGAAATTGTGTGAACATTCTCCCTGGTTAAATTAACAAAGGCATTCATAAAATTGGTGGACGGAGTCATAAAATACTTGTAATGAAATAACACAATTTCATACTTAGGTGTAAAAATGTTGAACTTAAATGAAATTTACTCGACTTATGCAACATGCCATGAATTTAAATGCTTCTAAAATCAATAATGCCAAGCTATTTATTGCTTTTAAAGAGACTCCATTGTGCAAACTCACTGATCTTCTACTTTATAACACCCTCAAAATCTCATATATATAATAATTAACTCTCAAGTTTGAAGATAACATAATGCTCGGATGTAGTGAATCATCCATGTAAAAAACTGTGGCCTTGGCACTTCTGTTTTTGTATGTCGTTAATCTTTTAGGATTTTTTAAATGGTAGATGTTAACGCAAAGATAATTTTGCGATTCGTAGCCCCTTTCCATTGCTTAACATATAATAAGTTTTACAAGAAATGAAATTTGGGCAATGGTTATTACAAAAATAACTTATCTCTATTTATATTTGGCTCTTTATTAAGCATTCTTGAGATGAGAACACCGCATTCGACATATGATAAGTAAGAACAATGTTCAAAAATTCCGTGCACGTGTGTAATAAAGGTGGTAAGGAGTCTAACCTCAAAGTGTAATCATCAATGATCAACAAAATGCTATCCACACATTGTTAAACACACTAAATACATGAAGCCATGTCTCAAAACACCATGAAAAAGTCACATGAATGGAGGGAATATAGGGGTGATCTGAATATCTTAAATGCGCATCCGTTAATGGTGAAAAATAAAAATAGAAAAATCTTTTTGTCCTTTTGAAAACATTTATCAAAAATAATTTTTTTTGGAATTTTTCCAACTTTTTCTTAAAAAATGGGAATCTTTCTAGATTTTTTCTCGATTTTTCCAAAATAAAAACATAGAAATACATAGAAATACAATCTAGCAATAAGGGTAAAAGATATGAACAAGATAAACACCCTATTTTCTAAACAAGTCATAACCTGAATCATTAGGTCGCGAGGAGCTCTCAAAAGGAATATACATCCTTTGAAATTCATCAAGAACCACCTCAGGTTCGACATTTGAAGTGGATGCACCATCTTAAACTATTCCTCACCTCTCGTTAAAACGTGATGTAGGAATGAGGAGAATCTTTCCAACCTTATTAGATGTGTCCTCTAAAGTGACCTTGACCTCTCGAGCACGTTTGATATATTTTTCAAGTTGGGTTACACGGGCTTTAAGTTTTTCAAGATTCGTCATGAATCTTAGGGATCTCTCGTTAGACTAGCCACAATGTTGGTCAAATTGGTCTTCTCCCTTCCATCCACAATCAACTACTCACACAACGAAACTTTCACATTCTTGAGTTATCCCACCGATGCCTCACACTCTCTCAAAGTTATCACCACTTTCTCTAAATCATAAAACCTAAGAGTCAAACTTCTATTTTGGTTTTTAGTTTTCAAAGACCCTTTGTAAACTTCGGTGTACGCTTTTTGATATCCACTTTCTTCCTCGCACAAAATCTCCTCATCGCTTTCACTCTCTCCAGAATGGTTCGATAAAATATCGAGGCTATTAGGTTTACACATGTTCAGATCGACGTGGGACGAACTACAAGCAATAATGTTACTAACCATGAACACATAGGAATTAGGTTCATATGGTGATTCATTCCAGGATTTACCGACTCGACATCACTATCTCTAAGAGTGGCTTTGTATGTAGATTTACCTTTTCCCCATCAATTTAGCCTAGTGGGACACTTATGTTCCATGCTCCCTCTAAGTGCAAGATTTTATAATTGCTCATAGATTAGGAATTTTGGCGTATCCCATTACAAACCTCTATAACAAAATTAAAAACCACATCATATTTTGCCTCCATGATCATATGAAGACGTGTTAATGAACGAGCTTCATATCCGAGTTTCAAGTCGTTGGAGTCATCTCAAACATTTTACGGAGGTATTCAAACTTGTGGTTTTGATTTCTCAGTCGAATTATATTTTGGTATATTTTTTTTAGATGAGGTAATTTTTTGCAAAATGATTTTTCAAAATTTTTTATTTTTATTTTTATTCTCGTTCGAATGAGATGCAAATCTTGGTAGAATAAAAAGCCCGCCTCATTGGAATGAGATTTTAATGAGTATCCAATGAGTTGTGGTCTGTTTAACAAAACCAAACTCGTTAAAAGGTCGTTAGAATGATGATCGAATGAGACTATCTTGAGATTTGAACAAAATTTAACTCGTTGGAATGAAATTACTATTTTCATTCCAATGGTATCATATTCTCCTTCAGACAAAGGCGCGGCCTAAAAAACGTGGTTTTTTCTATAAAAAACTGTTTTGATAAGTTTTTCCCAAGACTTTTGGCAAAAACAAATTCTTAATATTTGTTTGAAAAGTGCTTATCTTTTGTTTCAAGATAAATAAGTGTTTGTCTTCCAATTCATTAAATTCTATAGAATGATTTGCTGAGTTTCAAACCTCGGTTCTATACTTGTGCGTCAAACTCTTTGAGAGTTTTATTCTACGACTGATTTCTGGAGACGAGGCTGTACTATTAAATAAAAAGGATCTTGAATCCTAAGACTGCTTCCTATGGATGGTGCTAGACTATGCCGTAATTTGTAGAAGAATTGAATACCTATGAATTATAATTAGTGGATATCTAAGTAGTCTGTAAGTCATCTAGTATGTCAATTTCTGATACAATGTTGAAATCTATGTTTTTTCCTGAAAGGAATTTTTCCTCAATCTTCTTGTGCTATGTTTTCTTGGTTTGATTGTCTGATTGGACATAATTTAATTTGTAATTTACCTTTCATGCTAATGTTAATCAAATCAAGATAAAAGTTGGACTAAAAATTGAATCTTGTGTGTGCGTAACCTAATATATGGACTATCCATACGAGCCCACTTTCTCATATTGGTATAAAAGCTGGTTACACTAAGTTTTTGAGTGATCTTTTAAAATTTAGGTGTCTATGGATAATTTGTGTAATTGGTTAATTATTTTCGATGGGTCTATTTATCCTTCTTGGAAAACTCGAATGATGTCGGCTTTGAAAGAGATTGATGAGTGTGTCTGACTTGTTTCTGAAAGAGCGTGGACACCACCCACTGTGACCAATGTAGATATCATAGGTCCTAAACCCGTCACCACTTGGATGGAAAATGTCACACCTCATGTTCTGGATCTTGTAATGCTAAAGTAAAATAATAATTTAAGTCGAAGAAAAATAAAACCTTATTTATGTGGATGCATAGTATCTTATTACATTGCTTAGAATCTTTGTAAAACAGAAATAAAAAGATATCTCAAAGTCATCCTAACGCATAAACAAAATGGGGACTAAAAGGTCGCATAAGCTGATAAGTTGTGGTGAAAGTGTTCCAATAGGTGCTACCTTCTTTGCTCTTTACCACCCACACGAACGTAATCGACAAATATTTTCCTTGAAGAAATTGTATAAAAATTCGAGGGGTGGTGGTGGTTTTTGTATTTCTCCTTCTTTTAGTTTATTTTCCATTTGGAAGGGTAACAAATGAGCAAAACGTTTCCAAGTAGATAATTTTATTTCTGTTACAATTGTATATATGGGAGTTTATTAGATAGAAAATGATGTACCGTAAATTATGTCACAAATGGGAACAAACTGAGATATCAAGAGTAATGAAGCAGGGTATATAGAGTTTTGTTGATAATAGTAAGAATAATATTGTGATTATAACTAGATAAGTGTTTTATCAAGTCATAAATATAATGTTCAAACTATAACATGATAATTGATAATGATTGGTTATAGAGGCTTCAATTGCGTAGCGATACTCTTAAATAATATCTAAAAACTTTAAATAAAATTGACCCAAAAACTTTGGGGAAGTAACCAGCTAGTCACACTAATGAGAGTGGCAATCATACCTATGTAGCAATAAAACTAGGCACTCATTCATCTGAGTCTTACTGGCCAAATAACACTACCGTGGGTATATTGAAAATATATTCCCTGAATTATAATGTATGTTGTTGGGTTCAAATGAAATCATAATGTATGCTACAAGATTCAAATGAAATCATAGTTTGCACAACATTATAGGATTTGGGTCTAATTGGATAAAGATTGAATCAATATTCACGACATTGGTGAACTACACAAATGGGGTTCGTAAATGAGAACAAGAGTTCGGTGGCTATCACATAGTGACGTACACAAATACAATAATTTAAATGTGTAAGCTCGAAAGTAATATCAAAATAGAATTACCTACTCTTTTAATTTCAGGTCATTTGTAATTGATCTTCCTTTTTACGGGAGTAAATCGGGTATTCTGGAATCATGGACAGTGGAAATGTTTAGAGTATGAAAGAAAAATGATTTTTTTAAGTGAAAGTTGGGGTAAAAAACAAATTGTTTACAATGTAAAATTTAATGTTGGGGTTAAATATATAATCATGAAAAGTTTATATTCTTTTAATTTTCTTACTTCCATTCATTTTTTGAAATTGGTGATAAGAGACATTTTGGTTGTATTATTAAAAAGGGTCTTACATTTAAAGTTTGGAGTTGTTTTGAAATAGTTAAAAAATTCTTGGGTTTAAAATGAAAATTAAAAGTTGGGTTTTAAAACTCTTAAACCCGTTTTCTCAAGAAACAACTTTTTGGGAAACCAAACACAGTGATGTAATATACTACTTTGATAAGAAGATTAAAACATTTTGTTTTAAAAAAATCTCAGACTTTTTCTGATTGGAGGCGTGCCCTCACTTGCTGGTTGAAAGTCCAGTCGCACCTGGATTTGACTTCACTCTCATGTGTGTATTACACTTCATCTTCTACCTTTGATTTATTGACTTTAGGATTTGAAAACTTTGACCTTACAGTCAAATAGTTCTAGATTACCATTTAGGTTGATTCTTTAATGAAAATTGTCTAATTTTTTTAGAGGAATCGAACCATATTAATTTCAAGCATTGAGGTTAATTGGTTCGAGCTATTCATTTTCTGTAAAAATGGCGAAGTTTGACTTTACCATTTGTGATTTTAGGCTATTATTCGAGCTACAACATGGTGATATTCATGATCTAGGATAAAAATGTAGTCGAGCTGGTTTGGTTTCAAAGATTTTGGTTTAACATAGCTCATGAATTTTCTTTATGAAAATTTCAGGTCCGTAATTTTCAAACTTTGATCTAGTGGAATGGTTTTTCATTAAAGAACCTTGTTTTGCCAATCAAGAATTTTGATAGTGTTTTCCTCTAAGTCATGATTGGGTTTCACTGATATACCTTCCCAGGTAATAATGTGATTAGGATCGGGTATGTATTTCTATAGTTGTGAAACGTGAAAAATGTCATGTATATTGTATAATTCTGGAGATAGTTTTAAACGATAGGATATTGGTCCTATACGTTCGATGATTTTAAAAGGTTCAATATAACGAGGTGGTAACTTTCCTTTCTTTCCAGACCGATGTAATACCCAGTACTTTCATCATTATTTAATTTTCATGTGACTAATATTATTAATTTAATTGGAGGAATTAAATTGGATTTTAGTAAATATTAATTATCGAGATAATGGATTAATATCTATTATAATTATTATTTACTTGTGGGTGATAAGTAAATAGTTATTTGATTTATTATATTTCACGTTTGAGTATTAGCGATGGTTTAATTGGTGATAGGTCGCTAAGGCGTTACACCGATGAATCGTTATAATTTACGGGCGATGCATTGGGTATAAACGTCTCGGGCTTGATTAATGGAAAGTTAGAATAATTGGAGTTAGGTGACTCAGATGACCTTTTCGAGTGCACTGGTGATCTGGGTAGGGGTGAAATTTTCCAGAGTAGTTACTCGGTTGTTGTGTTTGGGTTCCGGGGGATTTTTAGATAAAAAAGGACCCGTATAAGGGTATAAAGGTCATTTTATACCTCGAATTATAGGGAAAATGGGATTTTAAGTTTTAATAGGACTTTTAAGGGTTTGGTAAAATGGAAGACAACCCAAATTTTTCATTCTAATAAAGAGGTTGAGAGAATAGAGCCCTAGAGAAGAGAAAAAAGGCAAAGAGGAGAGATCTTGTAGAGCAGAAAAGAGGATTCAACCCGAATTAGAGACTTCAAATTTGTAATCCATCAAGGCAAGTAAATACTTGATTTATATCGCATTTTTAATTGGTAATTAATTACTTTATTGATTTATATTAGAGATTAGGGATTTGACTATGAAAAATTAAAATTGATGATTTGATAAAGAAATCTATTGGTAAAGATTGAACGATCTTGAATAAATGAATAAATTGGGTTTGCTTATATTGATAAAATCCTAGGTTATAATGGAATAAGAGGAACACCTTAAATGAAAGATGGGATCTTTAATTATCAACTTGGTATAAGAGTCTTAATCTTGAATCTTTAGTGATTTATATTTTAGATTCATATATATAGTGATGGGACCATATTTTATGGATGATATATGAACTATGGGTCTTGGAATTTGGGTAGAAAGAACCCTAGGAACGAAGTTGGGATTTTAGGGGTGAATCCTACCTAAGAAAATTGCTTCAGATCTGTTCTCTAGAATCTCATTTGAACCTCATTCTCGAACGAGGTTGGATTTCGTTCGAACGACTCATGGATTTTGGTTGGGTTTGGATCGTGGAAATGTTCCAAGTATCTATATGAACTCAAGCAAGTATGTTGGAGGTTATCCAAGTGAGTGGACATTTAATTAAAAATAGTTTGATATCTCTATTAATGTAATAATTAACTAGAGCGCTCAGATAAGGGACTAGTTAAATAAATAAATCGAGAAGTTTGATGGACTTCAAGATTTGGGCAAATCATGCGCGGTGGGCAACCCACCCTGGAGTTCGGTAGTCATTATATATATATATATATATATATATATATATATAATGTGTGTATGCTACTTGTTTTATTTGAATATACCTACTCGCCAGTGCTATCGTAGGAGGTTACACATGGTGGGCAACCCACCCTGGCGTTGACCAACAAATGTTGTGTCGATTCCCTAAGTTGTAATACGTATGCATGATGACTATCCGTGTGTGAGGATGCATGTTTTTTTTGAGTTCATTTGGGTATGATGTGGTATGGTCACGACCCACATATGTATGTCTATGACCGCCTTCATTATATGTGTATTTATTTAGGAACAGTGGTGAGATTTTGACCCGATGGCTCGGTGTGAGGCGTGATGCCTAAAGATGGATAACGCATGATGAATGTATCCCAAGGTCCAAGCTCTGGGGATATTATTATACGTATATAGTGAGTGATATATATGTATGCTTATATGATACATAGTTTGCAATAAGGATAGGTTAGCCTCTCAAGGCTATACATAGATTAAGGGTGTAAACTTTAATGAGACATTCGCTCCTATTGCTAGGCTTGAGTATGTCTACTTATTACTTGCCATAACATGTTATCTACACTTCAAGTTGTATAAGATGGATGTTAAGAGTGCCTTCCTAAATGACATTCGATAGGATAAAGTTTATGTTGAACATCTAAAAGGGTTTGAAGACCCAAAGGACTTGGGACACGTCTTTTATCTTAAGAAGGCCTTGTATGGTTTAGAACAAGCTCCCCATCCTTGTTACGAGAGGCTCATTTCCTATCTCTTAGCTTGTGGCTTCAAGAGAGGGGGAGTGGATAAGACGTTGTTTGTAAAGAGAAAGAGTGGTGCTATATTGGTTGCCCAAGTTTATGTGGACGATATAGTATTTGGATCCACGTTCTCCCGACATGCTCACACTTTTGAGGAGGAGATGAAGAGCGAGTTTGAAATGAGCATTATTGGTGATTTTATGTTCTTCTTAGGTCTCCAGGTGAGCCAATTAGAGGATGGGATATTCATATCTCGATCTAAATATGCTAGGGACCTTGTAAAGAAATTTTCTTTAGACTCCACTAAGCACTCACGTACCCTTATGAGCACATTGACTAAGCTTAGCAAAGACAATTTAGGCAAGGACGTAGAGCAAAAATTTTATAGGATCATGGTAGGTGGTCTTCTCTACTTGACATCTAATCGTCTTGACCTTGATTTTAGCATTGGAGTTTATGCACGATACCAGGCATCCCCAAAAGTGTCTAACTTACTCCGACTTAAATGTATCATCAAATATGCGAGTGACACTTCTTCCTATGGTATTTGGTATTACTTTGATATCGGTGATTGTTTGTCCGGCTATTTGAATGTTGATTGGGCTCGGGATATCGATGGTTGTAGGATCACCTTGGGTGGGCATTTTTACTTTGGGAGTGATCTTGTCTTGTGGTTGATCAAGAAGAAAAACCCCATATCTTTGTCCGTAGCGGAGGCTGAGTATATTGCCGCTGGGATTTGTTGGCTGCAAATTTTATGAATGAAGCAAATGTTGGAAGATTATGAGATTTCACAAGGCACAATGAATATTTCTTGTGATAATACGAGTGTGATCCATAAATCCCGTAATCTGGTCCAATATTCTCATACAATACGTGAACATTTTATACGTGATATCTTTAAGGAGAAGGTCATCTCCTTGAGCTTTGTGAGCACCAAATGTCATTTAGCCGATATTTTCATGAAACCTTTAGATGCACTTACATTTGAGGATCTTAGAAAGTTTTTAAGTATTTGCTCTATTGGCTGAATCCGGGTACTTTATCTAGTATAGGATATATATCATGTTCATATCTTTTATCCATATCACTAGATTGTTTTATTATTGTATTCATATGTTTTTCATTATGATATATTTTAAAAAATTACAAAATGATTTTTGATTTTTATAGAAAGAGTTTGAAAAGGTGAAAAAGGTTTTATTTTGATAAAATTTTAGAAAAAAAATAAAAAAAGGTTCTGTATTTTTATTTGACACCATAAATGGATGAACATTTAAGATATTCGGATCACCCCTACATTCCATCCATTCATGTGACTTTTTCATAGTGTTTTCAGACATGGATTCGTTTCATTAGTGTGGTAAATAAAGTGTGGATAATATTTTGTTAACCATTGATGATTACCCTCTAAATGTTTGACTCTTTATCACCTTTAATGCACACATGCATGGACTTTTTGAACATTGTACTTGTCATGTGTCGAATACGATTAACTCGTCTTAATTCTGCTTAATAATGAACCAAATATAAAAATAGATAAGTTGTTTGAGGAAGCGTGCGAGACTGTGTGATAATTGATTTAAATTCACAAATATCTAATTTGGCTCACTTATTTAATTAGAGTATATTAATTCAGCCCCTAAACATGCATCTATGGTGCGTGTGTCAAACCATAAACAAATAACGCATGCGACACAACAAATATGCTGAGACACAGATTTCAGGAAAAAACCCCTTTCGGGTAAAACCTTTATTTCACTATGAATCTATAAATCGCAACTTACAATTACATAGAGAAATTTGCAATGGATCAACGCGCAGCCAACCCAGAAAGACTCGCAGTCTTGAACTCAGCAAGAGAATACCCGCAACACCCTCCAAGGACTCGCAGTCCTATCTTCAGCAAAGAATCTTCACGCAGCAAGATCCTTAATGACACGCATCCATACAGTGTAGAGACGCACTCCACAAAAGATGAAAAAAGGCAAAGATGTGTTCTTGAACACCAAAAAGAAATTCACTAAAGCAAGATGGGAGTTTTATGAATTGTAAATCAAAAAGGGATTAAACCTAAAAAGAAGAAGCCTAGAGATTACTACTTTGGCAGTGTTTCTGTTCGTCAAAACGTATGGACTTCTTAATGAAAATGTTACCAAATAATGAGTATTTATAGGAAAACACGCCGCCTAAAAAACAGAGCTCGTTCGAACGAGAAGCTATGTCGCTCGAACGAAGTACGCATGTCGTTCAAATGACATCGCGCGACTTCCAATCTCGTTCGAACGAGATGCTGATCTCGCGCGAACGACCTGGGCGTCAAAATCGAGGACGCTTCAAAACTTAGAAAAAAATACTCATTCTTAATATTTGACGAAAAAGTCCGCTCCAACACTTAGAAAATATTTTGTAAAAATCTCCCAAAAGCTCTAAGTGAAAAGTAAAGGTATTTAAAACATAACCTTACCAAAGTAAACTTCGCGGAGTCTTGAATGATGAAGAACTTGAATAATTCGGATCCGTCTTTGATGTAGATGTGTCTTGAATGCTCTTCGACGGTGTAGCGGTATATGACATAATAAATTGATGACGGACTTATGAAAATATGTCCTTACATTGTTCTTATAAGAACCATTACACAGATTTTTTTTCAAGAAAATATTGATAAATGTTAAACAATGGAAAGGGGCTATGAAAAAGAAAAATACTGTTTTCATTAAAAGCCACCATTTGTAAAAAGAGCCTAAAAAGATTAAAGATACACAAAAAGAGAAGTTTCAAGGCCATTCTTTTTATATTCATTGATGCTTCGCTATATATGAGCATTATGATTTCTTCAAAATATTTGAGAGTGTATTATTATATATGTGAGATTTTGAGGGAGTTAGGGAGTTAGGACGATCAATGGGTTTGCACAATAGATTTTCTTAAACAATTAAATAGTTTGGCGTTATTATTTTGATAATTATTAAAATACATGGAATATTGCATAAGTTGAGTCAATTTTATTTGAGCTAAACATCTTAAACCTAAAATTGACTTTGAGTTCTTTCTTTAGAAGCGTCTGGTGACTTCGTTCACCTATGTTATGAATGTTTATGTTAATTTGCCTATGAAAAATGTTCACACAATTTCAATCTGTTTTTACGATTTGGATATTTTAGTATTATTCAATAGTGACTATGTGATTTTGTACCTATATGTACTTTTTATACCTTCTACTTGAAAAATAGTCGTTTAATAGGGGGAGAACATATCATGTCTTTTAGATAATCATTACACGTGCTTTATAAATTATATTTGTGATGATATCTTTGCTTTTTCATGTGAGCTTATTATTCATATTTAGATTTTATTCCATTGTCTATTATGGACAAAAAGGGGGAGAACAAATTAAGGGACAATTTTATTTATCTTTGAGAACTTGTATGCATCACGGTATTTCTTTTATGTCATGTGTGTAGCTCTCTTCCCCCTTAATGATGATTTCATGGACCGCGTAAGAAGAAGTCTCTTCAGTTGAAGACTTATACAAGATTGTATTTTCATTTATTTATTTGGGAGGGAATTAGTTATATTAGTCTTTAGGGATCAATTTGGTTTCGATTGTTATTTTGTACGAAAATAGCTAAAGGGGGAGATTTGTAAGAGCAAGTTTTATAATTGCTCAAGTTATTTTTTATTTGTCTTCTCCCATTACACATAAACTGCTCCTTCATGACTTCTTCTACGTATTTGAAGACAACGTTGAATAGTTTGGAAGATTGAAGAATCATTTATCTCAACAACATTCAGAAGAGTTATGGTAATTTGGTAAAGACCTTTATTTTTCCAAAGGTTTTGCATTTTTTAAGAGTTTGCATCTAAAAATATTTTTAAAGAAAATTTTAAAAATATCGCTAACTCTCTAGAAAGATATTTACTTGTCATTCGAACAAGTTGCACAATGTCGTTAGAACAAGTTTCATAGTTCGAAAGAAATCTAGAACTTCGCCTTTTGGTTAGTTTTGAAATATCGTTTAAAGTCATGTTAGAAGTCGTTCAAATGAGATTGGGCACATCATTAAAATGAAGGTTCCCAGAATTGAACGAGATGATTTTTCTTCAAGCACTAGAATGTCATTTGAAATGTTCTTGGAAGCCTGATCGAACCAAAAAGGGTACTTCATTCGAACGAGGTACAAGGTTGATGGAATGAGCGTGATAGTTTTTATTTTTTTATTAAAATATGATCCAAATCTCTTATATTTATCCTTTTACAACAACATTGCTTATAAAAAGAGGTGCGGGATTAGAGTCTTTTACAACTCCTATTTGACTGTTTCCAAGCCCTCTTAGAGTTCCTTTTGTGATCAAACTCATTAAAATCCCTCGAAAACTTAGAGATCACTTTATCAAATCAAGAAGAACACATCTTTATTCAAAAACCCTTGTAGAGTTCATCTTTACTATTGATTTGTGGAGACAAGACTCTATTGTTGAAGAAGGCTAATCGGTGGATACGAGGGAAGACTACTTCATATGGGCAATGCTGGAATGTGTCATTGTTGTAGACGACTTGAATAAATGCATGTTATACTTAGTGAGATAAGTATTCTGTAAGTCCTATTGTGTCTGTCAAATCTTTCACAGTGCTGAAATAAAGGTTTTGCCCAAAAATAATTTTTCCTACTTCTTCGCATGCTTGCCTTCTTGGTTTGCCCCATTTAATTTGGACTTTATCATTGCATCAAAACTAAATTAATTCAAGATAAAATTTTCTAAAATATGAATTTGTGTGTTTCGCATAAGATACAAATCATTAAATTAAATCCTATGCTTTCTCACAATCTATGTCCTCCCACAAGGTGGGGTCTTCTAATACGCCTTGATCGTTGCACCTCATCCCCTGCATTCAACCATATCAGACCCTACTTTCCCTGAATGGCGAATTGGTAGTCCCAGTGATTTACCCCATCCCTCCGATTGGCCTCCCCCGTGACCTCTCCCCTCCCCGTCTGATGGCCACTACTAGTACAGGAATATATCCATCCACATCTCGCAGGGCAGGGTTACCCTCAACAGTCTCATCTGTTGTCCCTCACACTCAAGTTCAGCCGTAGTAAAATATGTGACAGGAGTTAATCTGTCTAGTGCATAATCAACCGATCTGTCCATCTAACTAGTTACCATTGGTGGTCCTAGAATGGAAGGCACCTATGAATCGTCAAAATTCTGAGTCGGTTGAGGCGGAATGACCCACAAAGAGTCTACAAAATTATTTGACTCTTACAACTCTATATGTGAGTGACTATCTAGCGAGTGACCCCTATTTAATAGTGTGGATATGGAATCACACAAGACGTATTGGTACCGCTAATGTGTGGATCATATGTGGATGCCGAACATGGGGAATTGTTAGAGAAAAATTTATAATTGCTTATTTCAATTTTTATTTATCTTATCCCGTTACAACCCTCTACATCTTGGTGGTCGTTCTTAAGTATTCAAAGAGAAGAATCATTAGTGACATTTTCAAAGATTAAAGATTGTTCATTACAATTTTACCAAAGAAAAGTTATGAAGTGGTTTGGTAAAGCTTAAAAGGTTCAGGAATCATTTCTAAAAGCGTTTGTTCATAAAAGTTTTCAAAATATTTTTAAAATGATTTTTAAAAGAATTTTGAAATTTTCACGAGGACATTAGAACGACTACATATGTCATTTGAACGAGTTCTTGAAGGCCGTTCGAATAAGGTTTCCACGTTTGAATGAAATCTGAAGCATTGCCTTTTTTATCAGCTCTGGAATTTAGTTCGAAATCTCGTTGGAAGCTGTTTAAATGAGATTAGGTACTTCGTTCGAATTAGGTGGAAATTCATTCGAACGAGTACGTGTGTTTTCATTTTTTAAACAAATTATTTTCAAAGCTTTAAACCATATCTCTTTGCAAAAACTTTCCCTATAAATAAAGACGCAGGATTAGTCTTTTCAAAAAGCCTTTTTAGAGTTGTGATCAAACTCTACAATGTTTTCATCTAAACCTCTTAGATCTTTTAGGATCATTTTGCCCAACCAAGAAGAACCAAATCTAGATTTAAACCCTTGTATATATTTTTTTTACTACCTATTTTTAGATTCGAGGCTTTGTAAAGAAGAAAGGAATTATGATTCTTAAGACTGATCAGTGGATACCGAGGCAAGATCTGCTTGTTGTCGGCGGTGCTTGACTGCATCATTTTCTGTTAACTCATTGTGTGTCTGTATTATCTTTCATAGTGCTGAATTAAAGTTTTTGTCTGATAGGGATTTTTTCTCCATTTCTTCTTCATCCTATTTGGTTTGAATTTGACTTAACACAATCTTGCATGTTTATTTTATATTAAATAAAGATAAAATTTGGTAAAAAGTAAATATTTATGTGTGACCTAATATACAGAATCCATGTAGACTCCGCTTTCTCAAATTGGTATAGGAGACGGTTACACTAATTTATTGTGTGATCTTTATTTTCGAATCATATGGATAATTTCCATAATAGGCTACCTATTTTTGATGGGTCAAATTATGCATGTTGGAAAACTCAAATGAGATCGGCATTGAAGTCAATTGATGAGAGACTATGTCTTGGATGTGAAAGAGGTTGGACACCACCCACTGTGTCTAACGACGATGTCGTAAGTGTTAAACCTATTATTGCGTGGACAAAGGATTATTTTAAATGGAGTAATTGTAAGACCTATGGCTTGGGTGAAATTTTTGGTCCAGTCCTTCCCAACAAGTTTCGTCGCATTATGATGTGTATTACGTCTAAGAAAGCATGGGATACCCTCCAACTCACCCATGAGGGTACCAACGTTGTGAAAGCTTCTAAGGTATAAAATCTCACCACATAGCTTAAGACCATTAACATGCTAGAATCTGAGACTTTTGATGAGTTTTATGCACGCTTATCTGATATAGTCAATTCTAGTTGTTATTTGAGTGAAAAAATTCTTGAGACGAGAGTAGTGAAAAATATTTTGAGTTCTCTGCCATCCCGTTCTAAACCTAAAGTCACGGTCCTCAATTAATTGGGAATTTTAGATACTCTTAGGTTAGAAGAACTCGTAGGAGACCTTCAAACTTATGAAATCGATATATTTTGCAAAACATAAAATAAGAAGATTGAAAAGGGGATTGAATTGAAAACCCAATCTAAAAAGATAAAAGAGGAGGTTTCTTCTAACTCTGAGTTTGATCTTGATGATCTTGCCCTTTTTTGTAAAAATTTCAAAGAATTTCTCAAACTAAGAAAATAAATTATTCCAAAGAAAATAATGGTTTTAAGAAAGATAAAAAATTTAAGTCGGGCGAGAAACATTTTGAAAAAGTGAGAGGAGAATACCCTAACAGAGATTCTATGTGTGAGGGGGTAAGGGTCACAAATCTCATGTATGTTCTATAAGGTTAAAGAGATAGGTCAAGGGTAACACTTCTTACAATTCTACTCTTATTGATAGCAATACCGAGGAAATGGATTTTGGTGATGAATCACCAGTTGGACGTAACTTCATTGCGTTTATGGCTACTCATGTTGGTACATCGAATACATCTCACAACGATGAGGACGTTCTAAACATGATGACCTCTACAGTGAGTCTAATCATTCAGGAGAGAGTTAGGGAGATGGTGACATTTTAAGTGAGCGATAATGAGTCCTCCGATGAGGCTACGTCGAGATTTACGCTGAGTCTTTTAATGAAAAGGATTTTTTTTTTCACTTAGGGTGTTATCTCTAGAGAAAGAGTATAAAGAGTATATAGAGATCGAGACTTAAACGAGAGTTTTCTTAGGAGAGAGTTATTTTAGTGGAAAGGGAAAATGGTGACTTAACCAATAAAGTGGCTAGTCTTACGAGATATCTTCAAGCTTTAGTGGAGACTTGTGAGAAATTTGAAGACCTTGTATCCTAACTGAGAGACATCTCTAACATGCCCAAAAGGTCAAGGTTAATATAGAATATACATCTAATCAGGTAGAGAATATGCTCCTCGAGCCTGCTTTTGGTTTTAGGGAGTGAAAAAGGAATAGGTTACGACGGTGCATCCACTTCTGATGCCACACTTGAGCTAGTTCTTATGTTTGTGGCAGATTATTATGGGCCCCAATCGAAATCGCAAAAGATAGTTCAACCTAAGATATCTAAACCAAAGTAGAACGAAATATGTCTATGTTTGCACCTATTTTTAAAGGAGAGGTCACATTAGGGAATTTTTCTATAAGTTGCGTAGAACTCCACGTACACATACTCTCGTGTACTGCTATAGTGACTTTACTAGTCTCAGAGAGTAAGTTACGTTACTAGTCACCACTTCTCAAATATTAACGGAATAATTTCAAAGGATGTCTATGCCTCTTGAGAATGCTTCCAACGCTATGACCAGAGCCAACAACGATATGGGAAAATAAAAGGTCACCACGAATTTGGTACCTAAGAATGATGATAAAGCCCCTATTGTTCATGTTATTCCCAAGGTTCAACATACTTCTCAATGGTATTTTGATAGTGGGTACTCTAGGAATATGACCGGTGACAAGTCGTACTTTACCGACTTATGGATCGAAAGGAAGGCAAAGTCATCTTTGGAGATAGGAGTAGGTCTAGCATTTTAGGACGTGGTTATGTCGAGATAATCGAATTTTCTTAAGCTAGACAATGCATTATATGTAAAAGGGTTGAAATCAAACTTAATTAGAATAAGCCAACTTTTTAACACAAACTTTATGATAATGTTCAACCATCCGAGTGTAATGTTTATGATCAATCGGGTGAACTATTATTATAAGGAGTGAGGACCGAAGATAATTTCTATGGGATCATTCTTAAGTCCTTATTTGTATGAAGTGATTCTAAGGTATCCTCTATGGACCTTTGGTATCAATGAATAGGTCATGTAAACTTTAGAGATCTCAAGATATTAGTGAAGAAAGGCCTAGTTCATGGATTACCATCTCTTGTGAATGCAACTTCCTTGGTTTGTGGTCCTTACTAACAAGGAAAACAAATTCAAATTCCCCATTAGAAGTTAAATACCATTACCACCTCTCGTGTGTTGGAGTTGATACATATGGATATTATGGGTCCTACTCATACGAAGAGCATAATTTATAAGAGATACATTCTCGTGATGAGTGATGACTTTTAAAGATACTCTATCATGGGGGTTTTAGAAAAAAGTGTGATATGGTTGAGTTCTTGAGAATCAAGTGTCATATTCTACAAAACCAATATGGTTTCACTATTAATCGAATGCATGGTGATAATGGCAAATAATTTAAAGAAGCCTGAGTGGATAACTATTTTGATAGAGTGGGCATAGACACAAGTTTTTGGCCATTCGTACTCCTCAACAAAATGGGATAGTTAAAAGGGAGAATCGAACGATACAAGAGATTTCTACATCCATGATTCTTAGGAGAAATATTCTTAGACATTTTGGGTAGAGGCAGTTAATACCGCATGTCATATGATTAATAAGGTATATCTTCAACCACACACGTTGCACATGCCATATGAGTTATAGATAGGGAAGAAACCTAACGTATCTCGTTTCTGATTTTTTTGGAGCTCTTGCTACATTTTGAAAGATAGAGATCAATTAGGAAATTTTGACTCCCAAAGTGATGAGGTGATATTTTTAGGTTATTCATCGTCGAGTAGGTCTTCTAGGATGTTTAACCTTGCAAGCTCTAAGGTAATGAAGTTAATAAAATCACAATTTGAGATGACGAATTGAGTGTATTTATTAACCCTGATCTTGAGTATGAGGATGATGCACCCACTAGTGATAATCCCATCATTCCTCATACTACCCCAGTGGATCCCAGTCTTGATTTAGAGGAACCACCCGTTTGGGTTCAAAAGAGTCATAACCCTTCCACTATACTTGGTGATCCTACACTAGGTATCAAGATTGCACTCAACTTGAGAATGTGGTTAACTACCTATGCTACAGGATGAGCATTGGATATTTGCTATGTAAGATGAGTTTCTTCATCTTTGCAAGAACGATGTCAAGGAATTAGTCCCCCAACCTAGCAATACTAGTGTGATAGGTACCAAGTGGATTTCAAAGAATAAGGTGGATGATAATGGTACCATAATTCGCAATAGGGCTAGATTTTTCACTCAAGGCTACATAGATTGAGGGTGTAGACTTTGACAAGACATTTTCTCCCGTTGCTAGGCTTGATTCCGTCCACTTACCACTCGCCATAACATGTCATCTACAATTCAAATTATACCAAATGAATGTCAAGAATGCCTTCCTTAATCGTATTCTATAGGAGGAAGTCTACATGGGATAAGCATATGGGTTTGAAGATCCAAAGCACCCGCGATACGTCTTTTATCTTAAGAACTCCTTATACAGTTTGAAGTAAGTACCCCGTGGTTGGTATGAGAGGCTCACTTTTTATTTCTTAGCTCGTGGCTTTCAGATAGGGGGAGTGTATAAGATGCTATTTTTAGGAGAGATTTTGGGGCTATAGTCTATGTGGATGACATAGTATGTGGATTCACATGTCCTTAATATACTCACACAATTGAGGAGGAAATGAAGAGAGAGTTTAAGATGAGCATGGTTGGTGATCTTACATTATCCTTAGGCCTCAAAATGCGTCAATTTGAGGATGGGATATTTATATCTCAATCCAAATGTACAAGGGGCCTAGTTAAAAAGCTTGTTCTAAACTCCATTAAGCACTCACGCACCCCTATGGTACATCGACTAACTTTATCAAGGCATATTAGGCAAGGACATATAGCAAACCATTTATTGGAGAATGATGAATAGTCTTCTTTACTTTACCGCTAGTTGTCCTAATATTGCCTTTAGCGTTGAAGTTTGTGAACATTACCAAATGTCGTTGAAAGAGTTTCACTTGATCTCGCTTAAATGTATAATCAAATATGTGAGGGGCACTCTTTTCTATGGTATTTGGTATTCCTTTGATACCGATGACTATTTATTTTCCTATTTGAATGCCGATTAAGCCGGAGATGTTGATGGTTATAGGAGCACCTCAGGTGGATGCTTTTACATTAGGAATACTCTTGTCTCTTGGTTGATCAAGAAGAAAAATCCATTTTTTATCCAAGGAGGAAGGTGAGTATAAAGCCTCCAGGAGTTGTTACACATAGCTCTTATAGATGAAGCAAATGTTGGAAGATTATGGGATTTACTAAGGCAAATGACTATTTCATGTGATAATACAAATGTAATTCATATATCCCATAATCTAGTCCAACATTCGCATACGAAGCCCATTACAATACGTGAGCATTTCATTCATGGTGTCTTTGAGAAGAAGGTTGTGTCCTTGAGCTTCGTGAGCATCGAATGTCAATTAGATAATATTTTCACGAAACCTTTAGATGCACTTAGATTCGAGAATCTTAGTAAGGCTTTGCGTATTTGTTTTATTGATTGAGTTCGAGTACTATGTCTAGTATAGGGTGTTTATCATGTTCATTTCATTTGTCCCTATTACTAGATTGTATTTCAATGTTTAATATATGATTTTTTGTTAACAAATCTTGAAAAATCCAAAAAGATTTTCAGTTGTTAAGAAAAATGTTTGAAAAAATTCCAAAAGGATTTATTTTTGATAAAGCTTTTGAAAAAGTCAAATATTTTCGTATTTTTATTTTTTCACCATATATGGATGTGCATTTAAGAAGTTCGAATCAAAACTTTATTCCATCCATTCATGTGACTTTTTCATGGTGTTTTGATGCATGGCTTCGTTTCGTTAGTGTGTTTAATAATGCATGGCTAGCATTTCGTTGTTTATTGATGAGTACTTTATTCATGATAGACTTTTTATCACCTTTATTGCACAAATATACAGACTTTTTGAATATTGTACTTTCTTATATTGTGTCGAATACTATGTTCTCATCTTAATAGCGTTTAATAACGAACTAAATGTATTAGAGATAAGTTATATTGTGTCGAATACTATGTACAGACGTTTTGAATATTGTACTTTCTTATATTGTGTTGAATACTATGTTCTCATCTTAATAGCATTTAATAACGAATTAAATGTACTAGAGATAAGTTATGCTTGTAAGGATCATTACCAAAATTTTATTTCCCAAAAAATTATTTTTTTGTTAAGTAATGAAAAGGGGTTGTGAAAGAGAGAGTTATATTTGCATTAAAAGCCAACATTTGCAAAAGATACTAAAAGATTAACGACACACAAAAATAAAAGTGCCTAGGAAATTTTTATTTCACTCATGCTTTGCTACACATGAGCATTATGATATCTTTAAAAATTTGAGAGTTGATTCTTAAATATGTGACATTTTGAGGGTGTTATAAAGTAAAAGATCAATGGGTTTACATAACAAAGTCTCTTGAAAAACATTAAATATTTTGGCATTGTTGTTTTGAGAAGAATTTAAATCAATTTCATTTTGTTCACCATTCTTACACCTAATGTTGAAATCGAGTTCCTTTTTTAGAAGTATCTCATTAACTTCATGTGCCTTTATTATGAATGCCTTAAGTGATTTTCCCATGGATTATATTCACAAAATTACATTACGCTTTCATGATTCAGATATTTTATTTCTATTTCTTGGTGTATTGTATTTGTTCTTATATGTACATTTTATAGATATACTTTTTATAAGTGAGAAAATTTGAAAATTTCCAAAAATGGTTGTTTTAAAGACTTTTGGAAATGTCATCACATATGCTCAATTGATTAATTTTGAGATTTTTTTTCATTTGCATTTGGACAATGCTTGTATTTCATTCATAGTTTCTTACCATTTGTTTATCACATATAAAAAGAGGGAGAAGAATTATCGGGAGTTTATTTTTTATTTAAACTTGTATGCATCATGGTATTTCTTTTGTCTCAAGTGTGAAAGTCATTCTGCCTTGATGATGATTTTATGGACTACACAAGATGAAGATTTTCAGTTGAAGACATCTCATTTATGCGTCTGTGTTTCTTGGTTTAGGTGGTCATAGGTTTTATTTGTCTTAGGGGTCAATATTGGCTTCGGTTTGTGTTTTGTACCAAAATAGCCAAATGGGCAGATTTGTAAGAGCAAAAATTATAATTTCTCATTTTATTTTTTATTTTGATTATCCCGTTAAGCCCCACTGCATCTTCATGACCATTATCAAGTCTTCGCAGAAAAAAAAGCTGGTGATATTGCAAAGATTGAAGATCATTCATCGTATTTTTTTCCCAAGAAGAGTTACGAAGTGGTTTGGTAATGCTTAAATGCTCAGGGTTTGTTTTTAAAAGAGTTTAATTTTCAAAATGATTTAAAAATTTTGGCGAGGTCATTAAAACATTAGCGTAAAGTGCACGAATGAGTCCCTGAAGGCTGTTTGAACAAGGTTCCTACGTTCAAACGAGATTCGAATTGTCTCCATTTTGGTCTGCTCTGAAGTCTCATTTGAAGTCTTATTGGAAGACATTCAATTGGGATGAGTTACATCGTTTGAATGAGGTGGCGTTTCTTCCAAATAAGTGCGCACGTTTTTATTTTTTAAACAAATCATTTCCAAATCATTAATCCCTATCTCTTTGAAACAACTTTCATTATAAAAAGACATGCGGGATCAGTCTTTTCAAGAAGAATTATTAGAATTCTTTTTGTGATCGTACTCTACAATTTTTCATCCAAACTCTTGAGTCTTTTATGATCGCTTTTCCAAGCCAAGAACAACACAATCTTAGTTCTAAACCCTTGTAGAGGTTTTCTCTACTGCTGATTTATGAAGTTGAGTCTCTACGATTGAAGAACAAAGGAATTGTGATTTCTAAGGCTAATTAATATATACCGAGGAAATATTTGGTTGCTGTAGGTGGTGTTGGACTGCATTGTTTTCTATTAAAGATTTAAAGACTCTTTTCCATTATACTTAGTGGGCCTTTAAGTTGTTTTTAAGTCATTACATGTGTGTATTATCTTGAACAACATTGAATTAAAGGTTTTTCCCAAAAAGGATTTTTCCTCTATTTCTTCTTCTTCTTCCTATTTAGTTTGAACTTGACTTCACACAATCTTGCTTGTCCAATTTAAATTAAATCAAGATAAATTTGGTAAAAGTAAATCTTTGTGTGTGGTATAACATACAGACTATCCATATAGCCCCTACTTTCTCAGGAATTTGTAAACTCTAACTCCATATGAGGATGAGAAGAAGTGACCGACATATCACCATACTGGGTGGGTGGGGTCGGAGTAATGGGTGGTATATCCTGATCAACTGTTGCTTAATATGGATATGGTCCATGTTTGCCTCTGCCACCTCTACATGCCCTGCAATAGCTGGTGCTTGCCAAGTTTCAATTGGAGGGGAAACCTCTCTAACTCCACCAATAACTCATACCACAACTAGGCTTATGATGAATGATCCCATGATAACCAGTAAGGTCGTTGATGCATTGGCAAGGTCTGATTTTTCAACATCGGTCGTATATGTATATCAGTTAGCCGTTGCATCTACAATAACAAAGACAAACCCAATACTCTAGTAAAATTTTTAACATAAATATAGAATTGTCTAATTATAGAAAATAAATAACTGAGATGGTTGATATATATTTACTATAACCCTAATAATCCCCTTAACTGGGGAGGATCCATGGGTTGGGGTGGTCGACACAGATCCGATTAATAAAATGTTAGGTAAAGGGCTGATACCGTACCATGTACAGGTCATCTAATGATATGGACCCATCACATTAATCGATGACCACAATCATGTGTCTCCTCTCTCCCCATGTCCAAATGCATCTGGTGAAGTACAGATAAGTCGATGCCATCCTATCCTCTCCTATCAATGCGATACAACTCTTCGTTGGTGTCACATACGACTGAAACAGGTTGTCGCATTGTAAACTGTCTAAGGCAATGCTCTGGCAGATGCCACTCCACATCCTCAAAGTTTATGAGGGGTATCCTATCCCTTCATATATCTACACCAGTTACACTATACTCTGGTAATTATGCTATGACATTGTCCGTATAAAGGAGCTAAATCATTAGCAAAATTTTAACAAATATACCACAATTAATTATTAATTAATTATAAATAAAATCATATATCATTAACGCAGAGAAAAATTAACTAAACTTTACATACTTGAGCTGGCCACATCAAATCTAATAGGGGGTTTCTCACCTGGATAATGGGATGTACCATCTAAAAAAGTAATAAGTATCAATGGAATGTTTGTCAAAATGAAAAAAAGAATAATGATGGTGATAACGACAAATATAAATCTATATAACTATATAAAAATTGTAGACCAAATTCTTATGAGGATGACACGTGGCGGTAATAAATACTTGACATAAAAACTTGATACGTGACAATAATAAAGACTTCCTAATACATTTAACTTTCACTTTCTCTCTCATCCTACACGTTTTCTTCCTTTCATACTAAGTTTTTGTCTACATTCTTCTCACCATGCCCTTTGATATTTGTGTCAAAGTTGCAGTCCATAATATAACACGTATCCCTAATCTATATAACTATATACAAATCCATCATCGGTGGATGCAGTGGTAGACGAGATACGGGAGCTATGGAATGGGGTGGCACATTAGACGGAGGTTGTTTCTTCATGGAATCTCCAAATAACGACGACAAGCCCATGTGGGTTATCCAGTGTTGATGCCATCGGCGGTGTATACTCAAAGAATTTTTTTTGCAGTTGTGAGTATTTTGTTTCCATAGAAGAAATATAAATGGTTAGTTTATCCCCATTGTTTTTTATTTCTTGGTTTTGTAGTTTTTCTCTGTTTCTAATCTACAATTGTGGGGACTTTTAATTTATTTTGTTTTATTATATGGTTGGGACAAAGTCGGGTAGAAGTATTTGGAGGTTTAAATGGGTTTTCGGTTAAAGAGGGATATGGGTATTTGGGTTTGCTGTTGGTGATATGGGTTAATGGGTATATGGGAGGAATTGGGTTTAGTTGGGTTGAGGGTAAGGGTTCGGGTATGGCACGGAGGTAGGCAGATCCGAGTTGGATGGAATGACTGGTTGTAGAAGTCGGGTATGGTGGGATTTAAAATAGGTTTAAGGGGGTGCTGTTGGGTTGCTGAATTGAATATGGTGGTCGGATCGGAATTTCGGGTATGGAATCGGGCAGGTGGAACTGGGTTGGATGATTGTCCGGGTGTAACCGGGTTTACTCGAGTGATAAGGTTGGTTTGAAGCTTTCGGTTATGGAGTAAGGAGAGAGAGGATGGGTTTGATGGGGATGATGAATAGTGAGGAGAGAGAAAAGGGTATAAACCAGTTTTGATTTTGGATTGGTGTTTGAAATGTGAATTTTTAGAGGGTATTGTGTGTATAGGGTGTATGGGAATAGGGTAGAGGTTAGAGAGTGAGTTAGGTGTATGGGTGTGTATGAAAATAGTGTGTGTGTGTGTAGGTACTTTATTATAAAAAAATATGTATATATATATATATATATATATACAACACACACAATAAAAATATAAAAACACAAATAAACAGTATCGAAAATTCTAACAGTATAGAAAATGGTTACTTAATGCATTTTATTGGAATTTAAATTAAATAGATTTTCTGGGACCAAAAAATATATTAGCAACTTTATCAAATTCTCCACTTTTTTGTAGTTTGATAATTTGTATGGAATGGAACATTTGCTTATAAAAATACAAACACACAGTACATAAAATTCTAACAATACAGATAATGGTTGCTTAATGCATTTTATTGGCATTTAAATTAAATAGATGTTCTGGGACCAAAAAATATATTAGCCACTTTATCAAATTCTCCACTTTTTTATAGTATGATAATTTGTATGGAATGGAACATTTGCTTATATTCGGCCACACATCGCGTGGCCTTCATGCTAGTTATAAAAAATTATACTATAGTTAATTGTCATCCTAAAGGTCTGGTGGTAATGGCCCAACGCCCTCAACCAATGGGGGATCAATGTGCTTCTGTATCAGTCACTCTGGTGTCAAGTGGGATATACGCTCGTATCTTCATAATTGTTCATTAGTGAAAATAAAATTTAATTTAGTATAATAATGTAACAAGTATGGTACCATTTGAACCAAACCATTTGTAATGTAAATTTAAAGTATAGCTCTTGCGTCGAGTGCGATCGCTTTGCACAACTCATGGTATAAAGCCGCAAGAGCCGCCCCTCCCCAACTATAGTATTTGGTCCTCTAAGAGTCTTGTAAGAATATGAGGTTTCAAATTTTCATGTGTCTAATGAATATATCCGATAGAAACGTGCATCCAATCACATGAAAAATATGTGCTTATGCTTAAATGGTAAGTGTATAGGCATTCGGTGCCTCGGGTAACTATCCAAATGTGTCCACTAACCAGTTCACCCTAATTTGGGCACCGAACCCAAACTACTATGGATATGACGTGGCACTAAAGTACTCCAGGAACATCCCCTGTAGCTTACCATGACCTCTTGTAACGTAAGCAACTATAATGGGAAGCCCATTAATGGGTAATCCAAGAAGAACTTCCATGTCCCCACTACCCGATCGGTAAATGAAATGTATGTGTCTTGGGCGCTACCTTTATACCAGAGTTGTGATGAAATCCCACTCTAGGGTGACATACCCAAGACGGTGTAGGTCGTAGAAGTTTGTCTCCATAAGTAATGGTATCAAAGGACCTCACTTCTCCAACTCGTCCGGTCTATGGCTTGAATCACCGTGCCTTCATTTCAAAACTCCCTATCCTAGCCTAACTAAATAACCTCCAAATGATGATCCTTATGTGTTGTCAATACAAAAGGGTTTATAAGACCCAGCTGTATCCATGCACATGTGTTTGGGATATCCATCATAATTGTAGTATAAGAATTTATGTTAACACATTAAAAAAAATATAAAATAAAATTCAATAGTGAAATGCAAAGAAGGATATAAATTATATAGGTAAGTATTTTAAAAATTACAATGAAATGAAGTTTATCTTACACCTTGGCCAATCAGAGGTGAAATACTGACAGGGACCAAGATCCACTGGGAGACCACGTCTTGGAATTTCAGGGAACCTCTTATGTGCATGACATGTCCTATGATAATGGCTACATTGATTAGGTCTTATTTCCATAATATCCATCTCATTAATTCGGAGAGTAAAAATGGGCCTCCCTTCCTCATGTCTGGAACACTGAACAAGACACCGAATGCGAGTAATCGACATGGTTAAGGGGATATAAGTGGGGCTCAAACGCCCTCAAATATGATTAGTGGTGATGTATTCTCTAATAAGCTCTATGTGATCAATATTCAAACTTTAACAAACTACAATGTTAGGTGAATAAGGTGTAATACCCCGTATTTTTGTGATATTTATTTATGGGATTAATTGAATTAAATGTGTATTAATTGGAAATTAATCCGGATAAAAATACTAGCGAGATGCGAGTTGGTATTTAGTATTAGTGATTATATATGGCTATATATAAATATTGAACTATGAAACTTGTCGTGAGATTGAAATACGACAATTTGGGAATTTTGTTGAGACGCGTGTGACAGTCGCGTCAGGAATATATTTATTTTAATTAAAAAGTGAATTTTATTTCTATTAATCGTATGGTCGTTTTGAGTGCGCCAACGCGTCCGGAAGTGTAGAAATAGTCAGAAAACACTAGCCGGGAGTTTAGTTTGGGTCCCGGGGCATTTTTAGGCCATACCGGCAACGTATAAGGGTAGTTTGGTAATTTTGGATTTTTGGGAATTAAAACCCACGAAAATAAGGAATTAATATCTGATTTGGCAATTACCCACTAAACCCACTGATAACCTAAAGGTCTACGGAGGTTATTAGAATTAGTTCCAAAAGAATTCCTAAGGCAAACCCTAGCCACCATTGTCACTTTGGAGAAGAAAGCTTGTAGAGAGAGAGAAGAGAGGAGAATTCTGCAGAGAGAGAGAGAACACTTCATTAATTCGACATCAAAATCAGAGATACACATAAGGCAAGTGGTTTAATTTCGTTTATTACAAAGAATGTTTCTTCCATGCGTAGGAAATTGATAAAACTGTATTGTTTTGGGAGATTGATGAAAACCCATTAAATTGTAATTAGAAACTTGTATTTTGATGAGGAATTGCATGTAGAATTGTATGTAGGTGATTAATCTGATGATAATATATTTTGGATGAAACAAAACGGATTTAATTAGACTCATTGGGGATTTAAGAATTTCTAGGGTTCATGTTCTTGAAATTGGGGAAAAATGTATAGATTTGATATTTGGATGATGTTTAGAATGAATTAACACCATCAAACACGTTAGTATGTGACCTAAGTATGTTTAGGGACGATTAGAACCTTGAACAATTGTTGGATTGATGTTTAGATAAGATTAGAGTGGAAGAAAAGATGGAAAAACGAGTTAAGGAAAATCTGGGCTCGAATCTGGCCACTCGTTAGAAGACCTGCCCAGGTCGTTCGAACGAGCTTCTAACGAGTTGACAGTTTGACTTCTAACGAGAGGGAGGTTCGTTCGATGACTTTCGTTCGAACGAGATCTCGTTAGAAGACCCACTTCGTTCGAACGAACTCTCGTTCGAACAGCCTCGTTCGAACGAGACTTCTAACGAGTTGATAGTTTAGGCTTTTTAACCTGTTTTAATCCTGAGTGTCCTATAACCTTGGTTATATGTAGAGATAACACTTCCTTGTTGATTAATTGATATATTTGGGAGATTTGGGACATAATGAGGAGTATAACTTAGAAGTTTAGTTTGAACCTAAGGGAAATTGTGAATTAGGACGTGAGTGTCTATTACGATGCGAGAATTATTAACGGCCTAAAT
Source organism: Sambucus nigra (assembly GCA_949130495.1). Taxonomy (NCBI): domain Eukaryota; kingdom Viridiplantae; phylum Streptophyta; class Magnoliopsida; order Dipsacales; family Adoxaceae; genus Sambucus; species Sambucus nigra. The sequence goes on along the minus strand of OX422208.1, from coordinate 778,498,137 downwards.
TATTATATTAACCGGGAACATATAAATTTTGTAGCTTTATATGTCGGTACGAAAATGAGAAGTATACCACAACTATATTATGGTGATTACTAAGATGTGTGCATACTTAGTATATGTATATGATTTTGTGTATGACATACCTACCATACTTGCTATCACGGGAGGTTTACGTCCGCTTAGGGCCCTCTAATCCTTGTGTTGCCCGGATTTAGACTGGTACCTCGATGAACATAGGTCAGAGAAGGACTTATTGGGATGTTAATAAGTCTGCTGATCGTGGGAGCGCAGGTATGTGCGTGACCCATGTGATGTGACTGTGTTCGCCTCCATTATTTGTGATTGTCGTTATCTGAGAACGATTCCTGAGAGATTCGGAATGAGTGATCCTTATGTACGTGATGTACCAGGATGGATAGCAGAGTATGTGTGCACCGCAACTTAGTCTCGAGGTACTTGTATTGTATATTTTTGACGTGAATAATATACACTTAATTAATGGGAACTTTCATATTAGTATTGTGAATATAATTATGGTAATGTTTTGAGAAAACATAACGGGTTAACCAATAGTGAATTGTATTACTAATTGAGAATCTGAGTTTAAGTAAGGCCCTCTATTTAATTGTTAAAGCTAGAATGTAAAATGGGAATCGTGTAGTAAGGGGTAGAACTTATTACGGTTTGGTTAGGTATGTATGTCATTTAGATGAGTATGGTACGTTAGGAGTGCACGTGTAGTCGAGAGGTGAGAATTTCATGTGAGTGCACGTCCTAACATGTATTTTGCATTTAATGTTTTAATGTTATTAAAACACTTGTTGTTTTTAAAATGATTTCCACTTTCGGGCTCTGACCCATTCGCTTTCAAATCTATTTTTGTAAAAATCATTTTAGGTGCCCAGCCACAAGGACACCATGCTTAGGATCCTCATTCAGGTGACGAGCTGTAGCTGTTTGTGGAAGTTACAGGACTTTGCTTGTAGACGCTTCATCTATCTTGACTCTATATTCAGCATTTATCAGTTGTAGGGCATGTCGCCCAAATTCTTTTAGAGACATTTCATTTATTTTAGTTATTCAGACTTCGGGCATGTAATTAATTCAGGATTCAGACTTATGTTATTATTTCAGTTGTGGGATTGTTGTGAGGAGTTTTTCCTACGGACTTATTATTATGTTGTTGGTTATTCTATTGCTTCATTATGGTGAATGGATTATGTTGTTCTTCCATTATTCTTTTATTGCTTGTAAATCAGACTTAATTTAAAATTTGGCAACTTACTTTTTAAATACTAGGTGGTTAGTAATCATTAAAATGTTTTCGACAGTGATGCTATTAACTGAACCAACTTGGCATTTTGTATTGATTTAATAAAGGAGTAGCTACCCGGTATTTAATTAGTCGGGGTGTCAGAGGTGGTATCAGAGCATCAGGTTCTAGTGTCCTTTAGGATCTGTACGGCTTATTATGTTTCCGCTGAGCTTTCTTTGAAGTAGAGCCCTATATTTTAGGACTGTTGTATTCCCTTGTTTATGCTACGTTCTTCAGCTATTTTGAGTTTATAACTGCGAACTTATAAACTTCATTCTTAATTCAGATGCCTCCACGACGTGCACAACGGGTTCCCAGGGATGCAACGCCAGAACCACAGGCCGCACCAGTTCAGGGAACGATGAATGCCGCCGAGGTTGCAGCCATTGTGGCCCAGGCGGTAAATGCCGCACTAGCAGTAGTTCAGCAGGCACCACCTCAGGTGCCAGTAGCCGCACCAGTTCAGGCACATGCATTCCCGTCTGCTTGGGAACGTGTACGTGATGCTTTTCAGAAAGCACACCCTCCGGAGTTCGCTGGTAGCTACGATGTTGTGGTTTCGAGTCAGTGGAGGAAGGATATTCAGCGGCAGTTGAAGATGTATGAGTACATCGATGTCCAGAAGCAGATACTAGCTACCTTTAAGCTAGTGGGGTCTGCACTGCAGTGGTGGGAGTCTATTACCACCGCGGAGGAGAGAGATACTCTCACTATCCAGGAGTTTTGGGTGCAGTTCGACCGCAAATACTTTCCGTCAGCTGTTCACACGGAGATGAGGAAGAAGTTGATGAGCCTCAAGCAGGAGGGTAAGACTGTGGCCGAGTATGAGGCCGAATTCACTAATCTTCTGAACATTGTTCCGGATAAGATACCGACAGAGGAGAAGAAGATACAGAAATTTACAGAAGGGTTGACTTGGAGAATCCATCAGCATTTGTTGGGGAACCTATCGTTGGCCACTTACTCTGATGTGGTTAACGCTGCACTGTTACACTGCCAGGACCATCGCTTTCACATGACTGAAGGCAAGAGGTCAGAAGAGTCCAGCCATCAGGGCAGGACTGGGGGAAATGGTGCCAGTGGGGCACATTCTGTTCAGGGGCAGAGGCAGGGTGATCAGGGTTCCTAGCAGGGGGATCACAAGAGGTTCAGGTCCGGAAATTTTAGGCACGGACAGGGAGGTTTCCGATAGGGCCATCAGGGTCCGAACGGCCATCAGAACCAGCAGGGTCAGAATGGTCAACAGCAGTTTCAGTAGGGCCAGTGGAGGAACGGTAACGGCCACCAGGGCCGGGGGCAGCAGGGACAGAGAGGGAGGAACTTCCCGGGGAAGTGTTTCATTTGTGGTAAGACTGGCCATAAATGCCAGGACTGTCCTGATAGGGGCAGGGCCCCGCAGCAGCAGCAAGGTGCTCGACATGAGCCACAAAGGCCACTTTTTCCACCTGCCCTCCCAGCTCCAGCCCAGGTGCCAGCACTACCAGCCATTCCAGCAGTTCCTGTGCAGCAGGGGCAGTTATAGTATGGACATATCTATAACGTCCACCAGGCAGCAGCTCCACAGGCACCACCCGCGATTGAGGGTATGTTTCCTATCCATGGTACTATGGGTCGGGTTTTGTTTGATACGGGGGTAACGCATTGTTTTATAGCTACACATTTTGCGAAAGCCTTAGGGTTGTTAGCCACATCAGAGAGAACAGTGACGTGTGTAGACTCACCAATGTGGAGTGGGTCGCTTATTTTCTTTATATGCCGGGGAGTGGGGGTAGAGATTGGTAGTTTGGTATTACCTGCAGACATGTTGGTATTAGATATGCATGTGCACGATGTGATTATCGGTATGGATTGGCTCGCTGATTATAGAGCCATGATTGATTGCTTCGGTGGGAGCATTGTTTTTGCTATTCCGGGGCAAGAGATGTTTGTAGTGGCGATGCCTCGCCCAGAGGGAGGTTCGACCGCTCATTTGTACTACATAGAGGAGGATGCCTCTAAGGAGGTTGTGATTCCTTTAGATTCGATTCCAGTTGTTAGGGAGTATTTCGATGTGTTTCAGGAGATACCAGGCCTACCTCCCAGTCGAGAGATAGACTTTGTCATAGACTTATTGCCAGATACGATACCTATAGCACGCGCACCGTACCATATGTCTCCGTCAGGGATGCGAGAGCTACGAGATCAGATTGAGCAGTTGTTGGGTCAGGGGTTTATACGGAGGAGTACTTCGCCGTGGGGTGCCCCTGTGTTGTTCGTGAAGAAGAGAGATGGTTCACTGAGATTGTGTGTGGACTACCGAGAGTTGAACAAGGTCACGATACGGAATAAGTATCCGTTGCCTCGAATCGATGACCTATTCGACCAGTTGAGAGGAGCTTCTTTCTTCTCGAAGATTGATTTGCGATCGGGATACCATCAGTTGCGTATCAGGGAAGAGGATGTCTCGAAGACTGCGTTCTTATCGAGATATGGTTCTTACGAGTTTCGAGTTATGCCTTTTGGTTTGACCAATGCTCCAGCCGTGTTTATGGACTTGATGAATAGGGTGTTCAGAGATTTCCTAGATCAGTTTGCCATTGTCTTCATTGATGATATTCTGATTTACTCCCAGACAGAGGAGGAGCACACCGAGCATTTGAGGCAAGTTTTGCAGACGCTACGTCAGAACGAGCTGTATGCAAAGTATGAGAAGTGCGGGTTTTGGCTGAAGGAGGTCCAGTTTTTGGGACATATTATTTTCGATCGGGGGATATCTGTTGATCCGGGGAAAGTATCCGCGGTGAGGGAGTGGGGACAGCCCACGACACCGACGGAGATCCGTAGTTTCTTGGGATTAGCAGGATACTACAGGAGGTTCATTCGGGGATTTTCAAAGATGGCGGGTCCTTTGACACATCTGACTCGTAAGGGTGTGCCATTCGTCTGGAGTGATGCCTGTCAGTTGGCACTCGATGAGTTGAAGGATAAGTTGACCTCAGCACCTGTGTTAGCATTGTCGAGACCGGGAGTTGAGTATCTAGTCTATACCGATGCGTCCTTGCAAGGACTTGGAGATGTATTACAGCAGGAGAGTCAGGCCATTGCTTATGCATCCCGTAAGCTAAAGCCTCACGAGAAGAATTACCCCACTCATGACTTGGAGTTGGCGGCAGTTGTATTTGCCCTTCGTATTTGGAGACATTACCTTTTGGGGGAAAAGTTTTGATTGTTCACGGACCACAAGTCGCTACAGTACCTATTCACACAGAAGGAGTTGAATATGCGACAGCGAAGGTGGCTTGAATTTGTGAAGGATTATCAGTTTGATATCCAGTATCACCCGGGGAAGGCTAACGTGGTAGCAGACGCGTTGAGCCGTAGGACAGTAGATGAGGTGGCAGGGGTGTGGAAGGCCAAATGGAAGGAGTTGGGACACCAGGATGCAGTGGCCCGATCATTCATGTCTGTGATGACCGTTACACCTCAGATTGTCACGAAGGTAGTAAGGGCACAGGCAAATGACTCGTTCTGTCAGGAGCAGATAGTTCGATTACTAGCAGAGGGAGCCGAGTCCTATACCGTTAGTTCAGACGGGGGATAACGCTTCAATGGGAGATTGGTAGTTCCGGAAGGGGAGGAATTGTGGCACGAGGTGATGGCAGAGTCGTATGGCTCACGGTTCGCGGTACATCCCAGAGGGGACAAAATGTACCAAGACATGAGACGACAGTATTGGTGGAGCGGGATGAAGAGAGATATTGCCGAGTTTGTTTCAAAATGCACCACTTATCAGCTAGTAAAAGTGGATCATCAAAGACCGGCAGGACTTCTACAGCCATTGGAGGTCCCGATGTGGATGTGGGAGAGCATATCCATGGACTTTATCACGGGGTTGCCTACGTCACAGAGAGGTCACGACTCCATTTGGGTAATTGTGGACAGGTTGACCAAAGTCGCTCATTTTCTACCCGTAAGGACAGACTACACTACGGGACAGTATGCCCAGCTCTTTATTGCAGAGATAGTGAGACTTCACGGTGTACCCCTAAATATCGTGTCTGACAGAGACAAGATATTTGTTTCACGGTTTTGGGAAAGTTTTCAGGAGGCCATGGGCACGGAATTGCGTTTGAGTACGGCGTATCACCCGCAGACCGATGGGCAAACTGAGCGTACAAACCAAATGTCGGAGGACATGTTACGTATGTGAATCATTGATTTCTGAGGTGGATGGGAGCAGTATCTTCCACTGTTGGAGTTTGCTTACAACAACTCCTACCAGTTCACTATTGGCATGGCTCCATTTGAGGCGTTGTACGGTAGACCTTGTCGTTCCCCAGCATGTTGGTTGGAGGTGGGGGACAACAAACTACTTGGGTCGGAAGTGATTCAGAATACTTCTGCAAGAATAGAATTGATTCGGAGTCGCATTCGGGTAGCTCAGGATCGGCAGAAGAGCTATGCTGATGCGAAGAGGTTCTTCAGGGAGTTCCAAGTGGGGGACCGGGTTTTGCTCAGAGTATCTCCTATGAAGGGGATTATGCGTTTCGGGAAGAAAGGGAAGTTGGCACCGAGGTATGTGGGACCATTCCCTATTATTGAGCGGATTGGACAGGTTGCGTATAGGCTTGGATTACCAGAGCATTTACATCGGATTCACGATGTGTTTCATATTTCCTCGCTAAGGAAATATCTTAGAGACGATTTGGCTCATTCTCACATTACTTTGGAGGACATAGATCTCAAGCCTGATAGCTCCTACGAGGAGGGGCCGATTGCTATTTTGGACCGAAGTGAGCGGAAACTACGGTCAAAGATAGTTCCGTTAGTGCGTGTTCAGTGGCGACATCATAATGTCGAGGAGTCGACATGGGAGCGCGAGGATGAGATGCGCGAATGTTATCCAGAGTTGTTCTTACCAGGTACTTTCTAGTTCCGAATTTCGGGACGAAATTCAGTTATTAGGGGGGAAGTATGTAATACCCCGTATTTTTGTGATATTTATTTATGGGACTAATTGAATTAAATGTGTATTAATTGGAAATTAATTCGGATAAAAATACTAGCGAGATGCGAGTTTGTATTTAGTATTAATGAGTATATATGGCTATATATGAATATTGAACTATGAAACTTGTCGTGAGATTGAAATACGACAATTTGGGAATTTTGTTGAGACGCGTGTGACAGTCGCGTCAGGAATATATTTATTTTAATTAAAAAGTGAATTTTATTTCTATTAATCGTATGGTCATTTTAAGTGCGCCAACGCGTCCGGAAGGGTCGAAATAGTCAGAAAACACTAGCCGGGAGTTTAGTTTGGGTCCCGGGGCATTTTTAGGCCATACCGGCAACGTATAAGGGTAGTTTGGTAATTTTGGATTTTTGGGAATTAAAACCCACGAAAATAAGGAATTAATATCTGATTTGGCAATTACCCACTAAACCCACTAATAACCTAAAGGGCTACGGAGGTTATTAGAATTAGTTCCAAAAGAATTCCTAAGGCAAACCCTAGCCACCATTGTCACTTTGGAGAAGAAAGCTTGTAGAGAGAGAGAAGAGAGGAGAATTCTGCAGAGAGAGAGAGAACACTTCATCAATTCAACATCAAAATCAGAGATACACGTAAGGCAAGTGGTTTAATTTCGTTTATTACAAAGAATGTTTCTTCCATGCGTAGGAAATTGATAAAACTGTATTGTTTTGGGAGATTGATGAAAACCCATTAAATTGGAATTAGAAACTTGTATTTTGATGAGGAATTGCATGTAGAATTGTATGTAGGTGATTAATCTGATGATAATATATTTTGGATGAAACAAAAATGGATTTAATTAGACTCATTGGGGATTTAAGAATTTCTAGGGTTCATGTTCTTGAAATTGGGGAAAAATGTATAGATTTGATATTTGGATGATGTTTAGAATGAATTAACACCATCAAACACGTTAGTATGTGACCTAAGTATGTTTAGGGACGATTAGAACCTTGAACAATTGTTGGATTGATGTTTAGATAAGATTAGAGTGGAAGAAAAGATGGAAAAACGAGTTAAGGAAAATCTGGGCTCGAATCTGGCCACTCGTTAGAAGACCTGCTCAGGTCGTTCGAACGAGCTCGTTCGAACGAGTTGACAGTTTGACTTCTAACGAGATGGAGGTTCATTCGATGACTTTCGTTCGAACGAGATCTCGTTAGAAGACCCACTTCGTTCGAACGAACTCTCGTTCGAACGAACTCTCGTTCGAACAGCCTCGTTCGAACGAGACTTCTAACGAGTTGATAGTTTAGGCTTTTTAGCATGTTTTAATCCCGAGTGTCCCGTAACCTTGGTTATATGTAGAGATAACACTTCCTTGTTGATTAATTGATATATTTGGGAGATTTGGGACATAATGAGGAGTATAACTTAGAAGTGTAGTTTGAACCTAAGGGAAATTGTGAATTAGGACGTGAGTGTCTATTACGATGCGAGAATTATTAACGGCCTAAATTATTATATTAACCAGGAACATATAAATTGTGTAGATTTATATGTCGGTACGAAAATGAGAAGTACACCACAACTATATTATGGTGATTACTAAGATGTGTGCATACTTAGTATATGTATATGATTTTGTGTATGACATACCTACCATACTTGCTATCACGGGAGGTTTACGTTCGCTTAGGGCCCTCTAATCCTTGTGTTGCTCGGATTTAGACTGGTACCTCGATGAACATAGGTCAGAGAAGGACTTATTGGGATGTTAATAAGTCTGCTGATCGTGGGAGCGCAGGTATGTGCGTGACCCATGTGATGTGACTGTGTTCGCCTCCATTATTTGTGATTGTCGTTATCTGAGAACGATTCCTGAGAGATTCGGAATGCGTGATCCTTATGTACGTGATGTACCGGAATGGATAGCAGAGTATGTGTGCACCGCAGCTTAGTCTCGAGGTGCTTGTATTGTATATTTATGACGTGAATAATATACACTTAATTAATGGGAACTTTCATATTAGTATTGTGAATATAATTATGGTAATGTTTTGAGAAAACATAACGGGTTAACCAATAGTGAATTGTATTACTAATTGAGAATCTGAGTTTAAGTAAATCCCTCTATTTAATTGTTAAAGCTAGAATGTAATATGGGAATCGTGTAGTAAGGGGTATAACTTATTACGGGTTGGTTAGGTATGTATGTCATTTAGATGGGTATGGTACGTTAGGAGTGCACGTGTAGTCGAGAGGTGAGAATTTCATGTGAGTGCACGTCCTAACATGTATTTTGCATTTAATGTTATTAAAACACTTGCTGTTTTTAAAATGATTTCCACTTTCGGGCTCTGACCCATTTGATTTCAAATCTATTTTTGTAAAAACCATTTTAGGTGCCCAACCACAAGGACACCATGCTTAGGATCCTCATTCAGGTGACAAGCTGTAGCTATTTGTGAAAGTTACAGGACTTTGCTTGTAGACGCTTCATCTATCTTGACTCTATATTCAGCATTTATCAGTTGTAGGGCATGTCGCCCAAATTCTTTTAGAGACATTTCATTTATTTTAGTTATTCAGACTTCGGGCATGTAATTAATTCAGGATTCAGACTTATGTTATTATTTCAGTTGTGGGATTGTTGTGAGGAGTTTTTCCTCCGGACTTATTATTATGTTGTTGGTTATTCTATTGCTTCATTATGGTGAATGGATTATGTTGTTCTTCCATTATTCTTTTATTGCTTGTAAATCAGACTTAATTTAAAATTTGGCAACTTACTTTTTAAATACTAGGTGGTTAGTAATCATTAAAATGTTTTCGACAGTGATGCTATTAACTGAACCAACTTGGCATTTTGTATTGATTTAATAAAGGAGTAGCTACCCGGTATTTAATTAGTCGGGGTGTCACATAAGGTAGGTGGCAGATAACCCACTTTTCACAACCATAAGTCCCGGCGAGATGTGCATAACAAATGCATTTAACCTAGATGTTTTCTCCTGAACTTTTCCTTCTTCATTGATGAATTGTCGCACAAGGTGTTGTATACTCTTTGTTATTCTACGATTCAAATCAAGAAATTTTATTGGTGCAGGAATTTTATTTTCCCTATATATTGCAATCCATTCATTGTATGCAAAATAACTTACAACTTTATAAAATATAATTTCAACTGTTGCAGCGATTGGGATACTCCTAGCCCCCTTAACAATCGAGTTAAAAACTTCATAAATGTTTGTGGCCATTTAGCCAAAATGGTACCCACCATCACGTGCAGACGTCCATTTCTCCTTAGGAATTGCACAAAGATAGGTATGTGTGCCTCCTAATTTATTTACCAAATTTCAGCCATTAACCGATCAAATATTCTAACTTGTCATGCACTACCCGCATTCCAAACCAAATCCTTTAGGTCAATGCCACAAAATGTTTTTGCAGATATTACTATGCACATGGTGTAAATAGTATCGATATCTCCTGTTCCTTCCAGTCCACATCCATATTCCCCTTATTTCTCCCCCACCATAACCTTAATTCCGGCGTGTTGATTAAATATCAAAAAAATATTGTGGTCCCTTTATAATATATTCCTTAACAAGATATAAAAATCGATTCCAATTATCAAAATTCTCCTCGTTAACTATGATAAATGCAATTGGGAATACATACTAATTACCATTCAAGATCATTAAAATAAATAACTACCCTTTGTACTTGACATAAAGGTGTGTTACTTTGACGCTTAGAAGAGGCTAAAAATATTTAAATCCTTCAATTGAGGCGGGGAGAGAAAAGAGTAATCCGATAAACATCTCCTTGTTATCAGGTTGTTAGTGAGCCCATAAATTCATGACGGTCCCTGAATTGTATTATTCAATTGCCGGCAAGAACCGGGGAAACACATTATAAGTTCAATCCTAGTCATCAAACTGCGCAATAATTGCTTTTCTGTTAGCATTCCAAGATTTCGTATAAGGTATGATGTAATGGGTTTGATCCTTAATATGCACAATCAACACACATATCTTAATACCTGAATTTACCGCAACCATACAATAAATCATACTAGCCAAAAAAGTTATCGTTAATTGTCTATGGTTCGTTCTGACAGTAGGTAATGTTCATGTGTGAAGTTTTTCATTTATAGTAATTTTAAATATCTAGTGACACTACAACTTCTTCACCCTAAGTTGCAATTTGCACCTCGTTACCACCTTTACTTTGCACTTTACCACCCAAGTCATTATGTCAGACTCTGCGACTTTAAACTTAGCATTGTTATCAACTTTGTAACATGTGGCATCATCATATAATTATTTTTTTAGTGTCATACATCATCGACACTCATAACTTACCCTTCCCGATATAACCGTGGCTTTGTGAATCCCGAGCACCGGAGGAAGATGGACTTGTATAATGGTAAGCGCATGAGTTCTTGTCTCCTAGTCCATCGCTTTCCCCTGAGGTTGGACTCGATGACTTTCCCCTGGAAGATGATTAACTCAATGTCCAGTACGAATCGCACACCCCTAGTTCTTAGGTCTGGTCCTAAGTGCGTTTTCTGCAATAAAGGGTTCGGTTGTTTAGTTTAGAGGTGCGAGTTTATTTCATATCAAAATAAATAAATGATTCAGGCTATCCCTTTCGAGCTAATCTTATGGAATGTTTTAAGTCTACGATTGGTCCATATATTCTTATAGTGTGGGTTCGAGAATCGTTTTAGATTGGGAAAGGTATTAGGAAATCCATTTGATCTGTATCCTCCCTTAATTCTATGATCATTATTGGTCTTTACACTAATTTATACTTTTTAGTTAACGTTTTTAGATACCTTAACATGAGGGTCCTTAAAAAATGTAGATAGATGCTTAAGTTGGAAAATAGTATCAGTGAGAGGTGTAAGAACATAACTTCAATTTGCGTAGGTACACAAGATTACTTATGTATGCCTCTATGCTTGTTTTTGTATAACGAATGGACATTATTATGAATAGAAGTATGCTAGAAAACTCGATTTTGAGATAGTTTGATATCTTGTTCCAAGTTTGAGGAAAGATATAAAGGTGAGACACAGGTGCATTTATGTTGTAATTAGTGTACATGTTTTTGCACATTTGTATATGCTTGAGAATTTGTATGTGTATATTTATGGGATACCACCTTGAGATAGTATGATATCTCGTTCTATCAATGAATATGTAAGGTATTAGAGTTAAGAGATAGGTGCATCTCGACGGAGACAACATATAAAGAGAAATATTTTCGAGGCTCAAGATCACGAGAAGGGCTCGGTATTTCACCTTCGTACTCATAACATGTATTATAAGGATTGGGTTTCATGAATTTAGCGCGGTATAGCTCTTACGTGCCCAAGGCTACTTAGGATCAAATCCAACATAGTTCAAATAACGGGGTGGGAAAATATATAGTGGTGTTTGGATTATATATGAGGGGGGTTTGTAGTGGGGATAGAGGGCATCCCCAAAAAATAGTACATCGTGGGACATATTATAAGTATTAGGCTTAGTGAGTTTATATCGATATAGCACCAATGTACCCAAGGAGGCTTGGGATCAAACCCAATATAGTTCCAACAAATGGGGCATATTTACAAGCACATGCGAGAGGATACTAAGTAGATAATATAAAATATTACGATATTTAAAGAGCCTAGTCCTTAATATATAATTTTGCGGTGTTGGATTGATATATTAATATATGTTAAAATAATGTATAATTAGAGGCCGATATTTGACGAGTATTTGGATATGAAAACACATATTTAGATGCAGCGCATTGGCGATATTTATTCATTTAGACAAGTCGTAGGAGTAGTCAAATTTTAGACTTTGGATCGATGCAAAGTTTCAGACTGACTCGACTCATGAACACTTTCCTCAGAATGATTTTGAAAAGTATGTTTTTATGTTTTTTAATGGTGCTTGTGGCATTTTATTATCATTATTTTAACACATGAGGATGTCAAGTCAATTAACGGACTTTTTAGATTAAAAACTAAGATTTAAAATATAAACACTATAAATTGCATACCCAGTCCCCTAAACAAGGGTCGGGCTAAAAGATGTATAATTATTTGTACAATTTATTTAAATATATATATATATATATATATAGAGAGAGAGAGAGAGAGTATATTTCGTCAAAATTTGGGCAGAGCTACTTTACTCTCACGAAAAGCCGAATTTTTTTTATAGGGGGAATGTCCCCTTTTCTAGGTGTTTTTCAGTCGGGCAGAGCTTCGGCTATAACTCATGACTTTTGCATTTTTCAGTACTCGGTTGTTCAGATCTTTAGCTAGAAATGTTTGTTTTTTTGAAATTTTTGCAGAGGTTTGACTCTTTTTAGGACTCGAAAGTGACTTCGTGAAAGTATGAACTTTCTTTTTTCGGGGAAAGTGACTTTTCTAAAGTATTAGATTCCTTGGGACTTCCAAAACGAGCTCGAGTATCTCGAATATTTAAGGGAGAAGAAAGTTAGAAAATCAAAATTTTGGGCTCTCAGTGACTTTCAATCTCCTCTCGATGATTTTTGAAGTGTTTCCCTGACTTTCGAAGTCTTTTACGATTTTCTAAGTCCTTTGAAAATCAAATATGGGGATGCTCTATTTATAGGGAACTGGGCTAGTTCTTTTTTGGCGTTTGGCAGAGAGATGATGATTGTTGTTTTTAAATAAGGCCACCACATAGGTGACAAAAACGATTCTCTCTGGCACGACTTATGACATTCGGTTAAAGAGACTTTCGGGCTTTTGTCATTCAGTAAAGGAATGATGGTCATTATTTTTAGATAAGGCCTCCACGTAGGCGACTGAGATGATTCTCTGTAATATGGGTTTTACCAATCGATAAAGGACCTCAAATCCCTTTGTCATTCGGCCGAAGGATTCCAGTAAACGTTTTAGGACTTTTAGGATTACTTTTATTTTCAATTTTAACCCCAATAGTTTTTGTGTTGTAGATTTTTGGTATTTTTCATATCCATATGGGTTATATTTTCTCCAAGACTTAAATGGGCCTGACTTGAGGCCCGAGACTTATGCAAGGCTAGGTTTTAGGGCATCTAGGGGTGTTTTTACCCTAAAAAACTTGAGTGAGGCCAATTTTAAAGCATTTTATCATGTGGAACAAAATAATCCACACACCATTTACAGATCGTGGTGTCCATAGAGGTAATCAACTAAAAGTGTACTAGTGCATACAATATCCATTGAAAATGAATGTTCTAAAATGGGTTTGACAATATCCGGGGGAAGAATGGGGGACCTAATAGGGATAGTGGAAAACCTAGGGTTGTAAGTTAGATTTTTAATAATTTAGTAGGGGTTTTAATTCTACAACACAAAGTTTTTTATGTCGATCTAGGGGCATTATCCCTATGGATATTGGGTAAAGGGGGGTGGGGGTTAACCTAACTATGAAAGGATTCATCTCCCGAAATGTATGAAAGGGCGTCTATCCCCTTTCTTTATCAATTTTCTTCAACTACTCTCTTTATCTCCACTCCCAAAAGTTAGTAGTCTTCTAGAGTTCCAGGTTTCCATTTCAGAGTTATGGACTCATTACGATCCGTTGTTGAGGAGGGGTTGCTCTTGGTGTGGACTCGACCATAGTTATCGAGGGGATTCTTGAGGGTTCGTGCCACTTTCCAGGATTAGTCCTTATTTGTCTTTTCCCTCACCCGGAGAAACAAAGGCCTTAACTTTTGTTGTGAGGGAGGAGCTACCTAGGCCTGAGACTTTTGTTTAAGGGGACATTTCATTGGATACTGACCATAGGGAGTACCTCCTTCAGAATTACGACTCTGAGTTCATCGCCCATGGTGGTGTTGGTTGTCATTGTGCCGGAGGTGGTGGACGTTGATGATGAGACTGAGAGAGTTAATAAGGCTCTTTATGATTGATTACTGCTTTTTATTGTCTAGGTGGAGGGCTTTTCTCCATTGTTTCGAAACATTTAATTTCGTACTCCTGTATTTGTTTATTTAATACTCACATTGTTTACTGAGTAGTGGGGATTTGTCTAATTCTTGTGGTGTTTTGGCAATATATTACTCATTTGTGTAGGTTTTTATGCTTTCATTCGGATGATATCTTAATGTCATATATGCTTTCTTATTTATAGGATAATTAATGCAAAATATGCATATGAAACAGAGTGATCCTAGCTCTTTTCACTATAATAATGACGACGCACTTACATACGCCCTTTTGCGCCAGAACAAGTAATAATATAATCCATAATAAAAGACAAAAGAAACAAATAAGATAATAACATTAAAAGGAAGATATGGAAATAAATGTGACCCACCTCTTCGGAGACTTCATTTAAGAGAGAGACAAATCCATTTTCTTTGATGGTGAGGCACATTGTTTAAATTTTTGTCCGAGATGAAGGGGAATCCCCCCTTTACTCTTGTCTACGCTAGGGCGTGAGCCTTTTAAATTTGTAGCTTTATAATTGAACTTCGCTCCTTATTCCTGATAAGGTGCTATTTTGTTGAGAGTTCTCAGTGAGTTTACACGTTGATGATTTTTGATGATTTGTCCCGGGACGTGGAGTGTTTTGAAACATGGGTTTGTATTTCCTTTTCTGAGGAGAAGTATTTGTGGGTACCCTCTTTCCCTTTTGGTTTCTTTTCTATTTTTTATAGAATTATACTTTTAGTATATTTCTAATAAGGATGACTCTACGGAGCCTTTAAAATGCCTTATAGCACTATTTTATTACTTGGCACTTAGTCAATTTTGTTCAGGATGTGTTGTTCCTTTAGGATTGGGGCATAATGACCATAGGTAGGGTTTTTCGTTACTTGGGTTTTTTTGGTGTTTATTTAGACCAGGACCGAAGTGATATCTCAGGTTGCCTACATATCTCCGATTTAAAGGTAACGATTTTCCCGAAATTTTGAATGTCTATAATAATAAATATAGAAGATAATCAGGTCTACAAGGATTAACGTTGGGGGATTTAAAGTGTTTTAGTTGACATCAAGAGTTGGTGACTCAAGTGGGCTTTTTGATGTATGGTTGGTAGTGTGTATGGACTTGCATAGTCTTCCCTAACCGTGACAACTGATTGTTTGACCCTTTTCCTTTTCATTCTAAGAAGGTTTAAGGAAATAATTTTGTTAATTGGTTGAGATTAAAGGGTTTGGAAAATGTGGCTCTATCTAGATCAGCTATGGTGGATGCCCTACCAGAGTTTATTTTTGTGACTAGATAGGGTCCTCCCCAGTTGGGTACAAATTTACCTCTGGGTGTTTGTGACAGTTTGAGATTTTCTTTTAAGATGAGATATCCCTCTTGGATGTTTCTCTTCTTGACTTATTTATTGAATTTTGGGGCAATATGTTATTGGTAGACCTAGTCATGGTAAGAGACTTTTTAGCCTCCTCTCTTCTACGAGGGATAGCGAGGGAACCTCGAGTTTGATGAGTAGGACTGCCTCCACACCATAAAATATTAAGTAGGGGTGTCCCCGATGGAGTTTTGTTTTGTAGTATGGTAGCCCCATAGGGCGTATGGGAGTTTGTCAGACAAGTCGCTATAGTTTTCGATCAACTTGCTGATAGTATTTTTGACGTTTTTGTTACTAACCTCGACTGATCCATTTGTTTGGGGTCTATAGGTGATGACTTATGCTTAGTAATCCCGTACTCATATAATAAGTTGAATACCATTTTCGAATTAATATACATTCTTTGATACCAACTCGTGAGGTATGACAACTCGACATATGATGTTTGTAATTGGCTTAATTCTAGACAAAACATTTGAGTAATAAGTTAGGCCTTTTATTATCAATTTTGTAAGACTAAGACACGTTTGATGAAGACTTAGCGGTAAAGATTCAAAGATGAATACACATCATGCCATGTTTGTCATTCCAAGTTTGTCTTCACGTTTATCGAGGATCTCACAAGTATGAATGCATGTTGAATATGGTCCTTGGATATTTTAAAGATTTTTATTTTTTTGAACAAAATCGTTTCTAAATGTTTTTAAAATAATTTTTAAAGAAAATTATTTTTTTCCCGAGTTTATTGGAATACGTTTTCTACCTTGTTAGAACGAAAATCTATTCTCATTTGAATGAATTTCAAATCTTGTTAAAACGAACTAGGAAACTCGTTGGATCAAACATCTAATGAACATCAAACGGGAATGTTCTCTCTAGAAAAAATAGTTTTGATGGAAGTCATTAGAAACTCATTTGAACGAGACATATTCTTCGTTCGAACGACCTTGAGGCTTGTTGGAACGAAATAGTTTTTTCATTCTAATGAGATCTGTGTTTTCCTTCGAAATACTTCGCTGCCTCAAAATTCATATTTTCATTATTTAAGGTGTGTTAAACTCAGATTTTTAAGAACTTTTGGAAAAAATTAATTCCTTACTATTTTCCAAAGTCTCGAAACCCTTGTTTCACCCTTTTTTATTTCCAAGTTTACATATTTATATGCTTTTGAGATCTTTGTATTAGGCACCAAAGTTTATTTTTCATCAGCTTGTATTGATAATGAGTTTCATGCAGTGGACTCCGTACCTGGTATGCTTTGTTGCGGTGACAAAGCGATGTTTGAAGTTTCGACATAAATGGTTATCGAGCCTCATCCGTAGGTACCGAGGCATGTATAGACTTGTGCATTATGGTAGCTTTCATGGGTGGACTGTTGCGTTGCACTGTGGAGGGGAGGTAGAAGATAGAAGAGTGTGAAGGCTTACGAGGGAGACGAGTTGTTGAGTAAGTCTATTGTCTGTCTTTTGTAAATCTTATAATAGTGAACTGTTTGATTGGGCCACTCGAGATTTTTTTCCGTTGTGAGATCTCCCCATACATTGGTGCATTGTGGATGTTCTTACTTATTTTATCTGCTTATCACCTAGATGAATGTTTTAGGTTAAAAAGATAAAATTTGGTAAGTCGGGTTTTCACAACAATTATTTAAAATTGGTATATGAGTTTTTATTGGGTTTAAAGTGGTTTAAATTTTTTATCTTTAAAATTGAAATATCTAAAAATATACTATTTATTTACAATACCATCCCTGCCTAATCACATTTTGTTATAAGGGGATTCACTTTTTCAAATTGGTATCAGAGCGGGTTGGGTTAAATTATTGAGTTTTGATCGTGTGTCATTAGGCATGAGTTTTGGTTGTTTTAAGAGTTTTGTAACCCTGTTGTTTGATGGGTCGACCTATGCATACAGAAAAATGCGTATGAAATCATCACTTAAGGCTATAAATGAGCGAGTGTAGAATGCAGTCTTAAATGGTTGGACTCCACCTACTAGTTTAGTTAAAGAGAATAGAATTCCCAAATCCGTAGAATCATAGAGTGACGGTGAGAGTAGGTTAGAAAATTATGACTCTCGTGTTTTAATTGTTGTGTTTTTTTTTGTCATACCGGAGGAGTTCCATCGTATTTTAACTTGTGAAACCTCAAAAAAGGCTTGGGACTTACTCCAACTCACCTTTGAAGGAACTAGTGTTGTGAAAGAGTACAAACTCCAAAACCTCACCATTTAGTTTTAAACAATTAATATGTTAAAGAGTGAGACCTTTGATGAGTTTTATGCTAGACTCTTAGACATAGTTAACTAGATCTTTAACCTAGGAGAGAAAATACCTAAAAACATTGTTATCGAGAAAATCTTAAGGTTATTCCTAAAATATTTAATCCCAAATTGACAGTTTTCAATTATTTGGGTACTTTAGACTCTACAAAACTTGAATAACTTGTAGGTGAGTTACAAAGTTATGAGCTTAACAGGTTTACCTCTAAGACAGCGGGGAAGAAAGATAAGGGCACTGCTTTAAAAGTCTGGAAGGAGGAAACACCTGTTCGAATGATGAGTTTGACATCGAGTTCGAGGATATGGCCATGATTGTAAAGAAATTTTTCAAATTTGAAAAGCAATTAAAAGATGCTAACATTTTTGAGAAAAACGTTCATAACAAGGCCAACACTTCCTTAGAAATTGTAATGATAATATAAAGAGAAATGAGTTGGAGAGATGCTAGGGTTATGAGTGTTCTGGCCATAGGATAGTCCAGTTTGCCACTAAACTAAGGAAGGAGGTCAAGAAATCGAAGGTGTTTAACGCCACTCTAAGTGATAGTGATCCACAATAGGCACCCTAATACCCCATTGAACACAACTACACCCTGCTCTTGGTTAGTCATGTGAGCTTTGATGAAAAATCTTCCCATAAATATATTTCTAGAAATGACACTTCAGAGGCTATAGTTTGTGGATCTCAAATGAGCTATGGTCGAGAGAGTGGAGATGAGAGTGGGGAAGAGGAGAGTGAACTCCAAGTCATGGAAACATTAAAAGTAAATAAATCTAACTTGAGGTTAGAAGCCAGGTTAAAAGAACGTGCTAACAGGAAAATAATGATAATGTTTTTATTAAGGATATTAGGCAGGTGAGAGGATTATTAGAGAGAAGCTTGAGTATGTTAGGGCGAGAGAGATTATCTTCATGGTTTTGGAGTCTAGGCATTTACTCGAGTTGAGGATATTTGAGATAGATGAGAGATTAAGAGATTCGAGTCGGTCCAAATTAGATTTGGATTTGGAGAAGTTGGATAAAATTTTAGGCACCGTCCAAATCAAAGATGAAAAGTGTGGGATTGGCTTTGATGATTAAAAGACTTCCTCTACCCAATCTAAGACCATGCATTTGAAAGATTCAACTAGGAACGTTAGGAAAGATCAACCCTTTGGTAAAACACCTTGCCATGTTTACACTTGCGATCATTGTTGTAGCAAAGGTCACCCTAGGAGGTTTTGCTATGATCTTAAAAAGGGTCCTAGAAAGTCTAAGAATAGAGTCACTGAGATTCCCAACACCTAAGAGCTTTAATTTACACCTACATGGGTTGGGAAATCAAAATTTGATTCTTTACATATTAGATTTGTTGATTCTCGTGTGACTTCGCATGAAACTTCCATGTTATATTGAATGGTTGATTATGTTCGCATGATTTCCATACATTATTTTGTGCTTCATAATATATGTTTGCTAGTGTTATGACATGTTTATCTTTTGTATTTTGAATTTTCTTTTAGGTCACGTCCAGAATAACAAGGAGTGATGAGGATTGGGTTTATGGGTTTAAGTGAAAATAATTTAAATAGCAAAAGCATAAGTAATAATGATAATAAGTATTTTGAATAATATTAATATGATCTAACGTATTGAAATACCTTTATTCCTTACACTCGTACTAAATAGAGGCACTATTTATTACATAATCCATAAAAGAAAAAGAAAAAATAAAGAAAATTTAAAAGGACTACAGGTGCCTTAATACAATGTCAATTACATCCATTTATACATAGTAGCATAGGAGATTATAATGGGGTCTTTGGTGCTGCATCTGACTTTCTAAGGATATATAATTGCTAGCGTAACACGAGGTGATGCATTATGTTTTTCGGGTTTAGGGACATTTTGTCTTCTTTATTTCCTGGGTCCATCTGGAATTAGAAAAGCGAAAGAAAAATTCCTAAGTAGATAATTCTCATCCTATACAGTTCAAAATAAGATTTGGATGAGTCTGAAAATCAATATGAAAAGGAGCCAACGTTAGGATAAGATAACGGGCTCGTTCTGGAATGATATATTTAAAAACATAGAAATATCTGGCTAGAAATGTTAATGGTTAGGAATGGTTTCTAAACAAATAACAAATAAGTACAGTCTAAATAAATTTGGAGAAAATCAATTGAGCTACTGTAGATAAAAGTAACTGTGCTAAGTCAATTAAAGACATTCCATATGATAGCAATAACTAGGCCCTCAATTATTTGAGTCCTACAGGCCAAATATTACAGTCGTGGGTATAATGAAAGATTATTCCCTAGTCATAATGTAAGCTATAATACAACTGGGTAAAATTGCATCATATGAATTACTATGATCACATAATCATCGTTAAAATTTGAATCAATTATACATAAACAGTTGAACTACTCAAATGAGTTTATCAATGATAATATGATATACTGAGTCTATCACATAGTGATATCAACAAAAGGCATAATCAAAAGAAATACGTGAAATTGATGGTCTACTCTCGGTATCCACTGATTAGTCTTCTTCAACCATGATCCCTCGCGTCACAAGTTCAGTCAAAGAGAATCCTCTCCACAAAGTTTATATAAGATACGAAACTACTAAGGTTTCAAAAGGATTCACAATTATATTTGGGGCTGATGTTTATGAATCAAAAGGTGTTTAGAAACATAAAGGTTGAAAAAACTTAGGTTCAAATATTTTGTTCACATTTTTTTCAAAATCCAAATGAAAAATGCTTCAAAACAAGTATTTATAAGTTTGACATGAATTTCGAGGCGGTGGCTCATTCGAATAAAAATTAAAGTCGTTCGAACGAGAATAACATCTTATTTGAACAAAAACCTCAGTGCCTTCGAACAAGACATCAATCTCGTTTGAACCAACTTCTAACGAAGTAAGACACACTATCTAGTGGATTCTCATTAGAAGTTCGTTTTAAGGAACTAAAAACGAAAAGCTAGTTTCGTTCGAACGAGGTTAAAAAAAATTAGTCTTAAAACGTAAAAAATTCAGCCTTAATTTTTTATAAATTATTCATCCCAAATATAAATATGAAAAATTAAGAACTCCTAAAAGTTTTACACCTTCATGAGATGTAGAGAAGTCTTGAACTTGGAGATATTGGAGTCTGGTTTGACGTGTTGGTGCGCGACGGTTTGTAACGAGATTTTCCCAATATGCCCAAGTGCAAATAAATTCAAATAAAAAGACTAAACTAAGAAATTCGTGCTTACAATATTGCTCGTATTTTTTTTATATCAGCATTCTTTGTGAAGCTACGAGGATATATATTCTAGAAAAAATGGAAGTTTGAGAAGCACAAAGGGTGGGAGTTAACCGAAGATGAGGAGAGATTTGCGAGACATCGATAGAAATATGCAAATAAAATCATTATGTATTTAAAATCAATGATGTGGATGTTATTAATATGGATCTTGAAGCACAAAATTGTCGTGTTATTGCAATTCAACATTCAACAACTTCCGACCTTGGGTGGTGGAGGAGGGGCATAATGATAAGCCTCTCATTAAAATATTAAATGAGGTTAAAGATGATTAAAATTGATAAAAGTTCATGTATTTATGCGACTGGAGTATTATTATGCGCGTCAGACATATCACACATATTTGTGTATTATTTACGCATTAACTAGACAATATTCTAGTGATTAAAAGTTTGACATATGTTATGGGATATACCCCATGAGATGTGATGATGAGGTTCCTTTCTTTATTTTTTTCGGGTGGGCATTGTAAATGGTATAAGTAATTTATTTTAGTTTATCTTGAGATAAAATAAAATAAAGGGGCAAATGGATATTATGATGTAACATAGCTTGTAGTGTAAAGCTTCTCCGACATCCTCCGCGACAAGGTTAAATTGATGAACCTTCAGAGTATAGTAACATCCAAGCAGGCCATTACAAAATCTTCTTCAATTCCTTTCGCAAAGAGTTGAAGCGGGTTAATTAGTTGTCACTAAGAAATTGACAAAAGCATTGTCATCCTTCAAATATGACATCATATTACGAGAACTTTGCGAGTATTGAGATAAGTTTTCTTCAGAGGTGTATTATATTCCAAAAAACTTTATCAAATTGGTCGGTAGTTGAACCACGATCGTTATGAATTGACTCGCCCGAAGAAGTTGGTCATTGAAGCAATTAGACGAAGGACCACACTCAGTTTGTCATTCGGCAGGTATAGGCTCACTTCCTGAAAAGCGATACAGAAGAATGAGTTTACGAAAAATCTTAATAAGTATTTTCATTGTTAAGTCAACTTCAACGGCGGAGTTTGTGAAAAACCTTAAAAATTGTTTTTATTGTTAAGTCACCGTTATAGGCGACGTTTACGAAAAATCATAACAAGTGTTTTCATTGTTAATTCACAATTATTGGCGAAATTTATGAAAAATCTTAACAAGTGTTTTCATTGTTAAGTCACTGTTGTAGGTGGAATTTACAAAAAATCTAACAAGTGTTTTCATTGTTAAATCACCGTTATAGGTGGAGTTTGCGAAAAATCTTAACAAGTGTTTTCATTGTTAAGTCATTGTTATAGGTGGAGTTTATGAAAAGTCTTAACAAGTATTTTCATTGTTAAGTTACCGTTACAGGTGGAGTTTAAGAAAAAATCTTAAACAAGTGTTCTCATTATTAAGTCACCGTTATAGGTGGAGTTTACAAAATCTTAACAAGTGTTTTCACTGTTAAGTCACCGTTATAAGTGGAGTTTACAAAAAATCTTGACAAGTGCTTTCATTGTTAAGTCACTGTTATAGGTGGATTGTACGAAAAATCTTAATAAGTGGTTTTCATTGTTAAGTCACCGTTACTGGTGGAGTTTTAGGAAAAATCTTAACAAGTGTTTTCATTGTTAAGTCACCGTTATAGGTGGAGTTTACGAAAAATTTTGATAAGTGGTTTTCATTATTAAGTCACCGTTACTGGTGGAGTTTGAGGAAAAATCTTAACAAGTATTTTCATTATTAAGTCATCGTTATAGGTGGAGTTTACAAAAAATCTTAACAAGTGTTTTCATTGTTAAGTCACCGATATAGGTGGAGTTAACGAAAAATCTTAACAAGTGGTTTTTCTTGTTAAGTCGCCGTTGTAGGTGGAGTTTACAAAAAATCTTAACACGTGTATTTTCATTGTTAAGTCACCTCTAACGGTGGAAGAAAAATCTTAACAAAGTGTGTTTTCATTATTAAGTCACCTCTAACGGTGAAGTTTGCGAAAAACCTTAAACAAGTGTATTTTCATTGTGAAGTCACCTCTAAAGGTGGAGTTTGCGAAAAAACTTAACAAGTATGTTTTAATTATTAAGTCACCTCGTAGGTGCGAGTTTGCGAAAAACCTCAAAAAGTGGTAATTGGGGTGAGTCAATAATACGTACATGCACAAGAAATCTCATTGTGATTAAAACGAGTCAAAAATATGTGCATGAACTAAAAGATTGAAAAAGAACCATGAAACCATAATAATACTTCCACCAAGATTGGTTGAGAATGATAAAAGAGAAAGATGAAGTAGTTATTATATGTCCATGATAACAACCAGAATAAAATCGTGGATGCATGTTCATTTAAGTAGGAAGGGGGCAACACTCATAGTAAATCATTCATATGAAAATAATGATAAACGAGGTCCTTCGGAATAACCTATGAGATCAAAGCCTAAAAAGAATTGAGATTTAAGATATGAGATATGAGATTGATGTATATGAGAAGAGTGCGCTTGTGTTCAAATAAGGAAGTTATTTAATTAAATTCAGTTTTTATCAATTAAGTCCTACACATGCATCTAGGTGTGATTGATGATGATAAAATCAAGTAAGAACAGTCAAACACACACAAATGAGGAAAAATCCCCCAAAGGGGCAAAACCTTTTATTTTCACTATAATTTTGTAAGAGAACGGCTTACACGGATTACAATGAAAATATGTGACACAGAAATACCCTTGGGTGTTGGTTCTGTTGTCGGTGACTGGAACTATTCCTTTCTAGTAGGGCAGTAATGAAGAAGAGAACGACTTGCTCACAAATTATTCCAGATGAGTAAAAGATCCTCTTGAAGGTTTAAAGATTCACACACATATATGGGAATGGTTTTGTGAATCAAAAAGGTTTAGAAAAACTTAAAAAGATAAAGTCTTATTCTGGACAATTTTCGCAGAATTTTGAGATTGCAGAAAGACTTCAAAAAATGTGTAGAAGGAGATCGGATATTTATACAAAAATCGAGGCGGTGGCTCGTTCGAACGAGATATCCATGTCGCTCAAACGAAGGACATAAGTCGTTCGAATAAGATCGCGCGACATGCCTATCTCGTGCGAACGACATTCAAAGTCATTTGAGCGAGCTCGTCGTTCAAGGCACTTCGGTTCTACACTTAGAAAAAAATATACTTTTGATAAAAAATTAATCCAGACTTCAAAAATAATTTTCAAAAAATTTCCCAAATATTTATGCAAATATTTAAAGCTCCAATAAAACTTTTTATCGATAAATCGTAGTGGACTAGTGGGAATGAGCTGAGCAGCACGTCGCATGATGTACGTAAAGATAATAGATGCATTGAATTCGGATAAAGGCCGTCGAGGTTGATCGTGTTGACGTGCCGAATGTAGCGGTATCAAATATACAAACTGTGATCTAGGAGAAAACATAAAATTCCTAAATTCTACCTCCGACATTTATAGAATTATGTCCTTACAAATCTCCTCCTATGTCTATGTCGGTACATACATAAAAAATCCGAATTATGTAATCAAATGACATACAAGATAATATCACCATTAAACCCTCAAACTGAGAATACTAAATGACATGTCTTTCAAATCTTCAGCTCTTCAGAAAACTTCAAATCTTTTCTCATCAGGGTGTACAATTCAATAATGAACAACGTTGTACCTACACACATGAGATAAAGTAAATACATGTGACAAGCAACAGTTTGAAATATAATGATATGAAAAAATTGATCATCAATTAATCTTAAGCAAATCATTCATAAATCAACCAAACACCAAAATAAATCTCCCCCATAATTCTTCTCCCCCTTTTTATGATGTCCCCAAATAGACAAATATGAGAAGCATAAATTAATGCACATGAAGAATGACACACGGGAATAAACTGTATTTTTGTATTTTTCAAAAAATTTCACACATAGTTTACAACAAAGAATCACACCAAGAAAGAACACAAAAACAACCAAGTCGATGATAGCGGAAATGAAGGGGTGTGATCAAATTCGATAGGAAAATTAATGCAGGCAAACATGACATATGTGCACGATGAATATCGGATGCTCCTAACGAATGAACTCAAAATCTTCCTTTAGTGTAAAAATGTGGTAATATGATACATTGACTCAAACAAATCAACAAATCAAAGCTCAAAGTGATTTCCACACCAATAACGTCCAAAACTATTTTATGCTTTTTCAGGACTTTCAAGGAAGTGCAAACCCGTTTATAGTCTCCAACCAAACTCCCTCAGATATATATTTTTAATAGAGGCGTTCTAAATTCTCAAACTTTGGAGAATTGATGGTGAAACCTAATGGCCCATATTTGGCATATATTAATTTTTATTGCCTTTAAATTTTTTCGGGCTCTTTTAACCTCGTAGGACCCCGGATAATAAAATGCCTCAATTTTTAGGTCCTTTTTAATGGTGGCTTAAAATCGCAAAGGCTAAATGAACCTGTCTCAGCCCTTCTCCATTTTCAAATAAACACACAGTCTCACCAAAATGGTTTTTACATGCATTCCAATCTTGTCAAGTTTTATCGCATATTGTTAGTTGTATAGACAGAATTGAGATGGAAACACTTAAGCCAATATGTGATAGACAAGTACAATAATCAAATACAGCCATGCATGTGTGCAATAAAGGAGATAGGAGTCAAACATGCAGAAAGATATCACTAATCACATCTCAAAGACTCCAAGCAATGTAAAGCACATGGATGAAATGATGTAGCATCTCAAATCTCTATCAAACAGTCATATGGATAAATGGAATGAAATTGTGACTCGGGTATCTTAAATGCTCATTCATAAAAGGTGCAAATAAAATATAAAAATATTTTTGTGCCTTTCTAAATTTTTTATAAAAACGAAAATCTTTTTGGATTTTTAAAAAAATAAATGAATATCTGTACAATAAAGCAATAAAACATATAAAACAAACTAGCAATAGGAAGCATATGATATGAACATGAAAAAGCATCCTATCTTAGACATAGACCAACCCCTCAGTCAACTGTGCAAATCTCCAAAGACTTCTTAAGACTCTCAAATCTAAGGTCATCAAAAGGTTTCGTGAAAATATCGGCTAACTGACGGTCGGTGGGTACAAAACTTAGGTATACGACTTTCTCCTCAACTAACTGACGTATAAAGTGCTCACGTATCCTGATGTGCTTTGTGTTCGAATGTTGGACTGGATTGCGGGATATGTGTATCGCACTCGTGTTATCACAGGAGATAGTCATGGTGTCCTGTGAAATCCCATAATCCTCCAACATTTGCTTCATCCATAAGAGTTGCGTGCAACAACTCCCGGCGATGATGTACTCAACCTCTGCGGTGGACAAAGAGATGGAGTTTTGCTTCTTGCTCAGCCAGGAGACAAGAGCAAAACCAAAATAGAAACACCCACCAGAAGTGCTCCTACAACCAACTACATCCCCGGCCCAATCGACATCCGAATAGGCGGACAAACGGTCATCGGTATCAAAGGAATACCAAATACCATATGAGAGTGTACCACTCACGTATTTAATAATACGTTTCAGAGCAAGTAAATGTGACTCTTTTGGGGACGCCTGATATCGCGCACAGACTCTAACACTAAAGGCTATGTCGGGACGACTGACAGTCAAGTAGAGAAGACTACCTATCATACTTTGATACAAGGTTTGCTCTACGTCCTTGCCCAAAGTGTCCTTACTAAGCTTAGTAGTGGTACTCATAGGCGTACGTGCATGCTTAGAGGAGTCTAACCCAAATTTCTTCACTAGGTCTCTAGCGTACTTAGATTGAGAAATGAACATCCCATCCTCTAGTTGACGAACCTGGAGACCAAGGAAAAAAGTAAGCTCACCAACCATGATCATCTCAAACTCACTTTTCATCTCCTCCTCAAAGTGATGAGCATGTTGGGAGCACGTGGATCCAAAGACTATGTCATCCACATAGACCTGGGCATCCAAAATAGCACGTTCATCTCTCCTGACGAGAAACGTTATATCAACTCCCCCTCTCTTGAAGCCACGGGCTAAGAGATAGGAAGTAAGACTCTCGTACTAAGCACGGGGTGCTTACTTCAAACCGTAAAAGGCTTTCCTCAGATAGTAGACGTGCTCCGGGTGCTTAGGGTCTTCAAACCCTTTTGGTTATTCCACGTAAACCTCCTCTTGTAGAATGCCATTTAGAAAGGCACTCTTGACATCCATCTGATATAATTTGAAGCGCAGATGACATGCGATGGCGAGTAAAAAGCGGACGAACTCAAGCCTCTCAACATGAGCAAATGTCTCCCCAAAGTCTACACCTTCTATCTGTGTGTAGCCTTGAGCGACTAACCTAGCCTTATTTCTAATTATGGTACCATTTTCATCCATTTTATTTTTGAAAATCCATCTGGTACCTATCACATTAGTCTCACTAGGTCGGTGGATAAGGTCCCAGGCATTATTCTTTTTAAACTGAAGCAACTCATCCTGCATAGCAGATATCCAGTGTTCATCCTTGAATGATTCTTTGTGATTCTTAGGCTCGACTTTGGACGTGTAGCAAAAATGTCTAACAATGTTCTCGAGCTGAGCACAAGTCTTGACCCCTAGTGTGGGATCACTAATAATGGCAGAAGGGTCATGACTCTTACGAACCCAAGCAGTTGTGTCCCCTAACAAGGGAGTAGGGTCCACAGAGTATGGGTGAGGTATAAGTAAATTACTGCCAGAAACATCTTCATCCTCACACTGAAGGCTAGAATCAACAAACGCCGAAGGTTCGTCATCTTGTACTGTGACGTTTATTGACTCCGTAACCTTAGAGCTCTTCAGGTTAAAAACCCAGTACGCTCTACTATTCGATGAATATCCTAACAGTATTCCCTCGTCGCTTCGGGAGTGAAACTTTCCTAATTGCTCTCTATCCCATAAGATGTAGCATTTACTCCCCAAAACATGCAAATATGCCATGTTGGGTTTCTTGCCAGTCCACAATTCATAAGGCGCCTTAAGAGTGTGTGGACGCAGGTAAACCCTATTCACCATGTGGCATGCAGTAGACACTGCCTCTGCCCAAAATCTCCTAGAAACATTACAACCTAGAAGCATAGATCTAGCCATTTCCTGGATTGTCCTATTTTTCTCTCAACAATCCCATTTTGCTGAGGAGTCTTCATAGCAGAAAACCCATGTTTGATCCCAATGCTATCACAGTAAAGATCTACCTTTGTTTCCTTAAATTCAGTGTCGTTGTCACTATATATCCTATTAATAGTGAATCTGTGTTAATTTTGCAGGACACGACACTTAGTCGTTAAAAACTCCACAACATCGGATTTTTCCCTCAGGAAACCTATAATTGAGTATTTGGAGAAATCATCCACCATCACGAGGATATACCTCCTACCACCCAGACTCTCAGTACAAGTAGGACCCATAAGATCCATGTGAATAAGCTCAAGTACACGAGAGGTGGTAATAGAATGCAACATCCTATGGGGGCTACGAATTTGTTTTCCTAACTGACAGGGTCCACAAACCATCGAAGTTGGCTTTCCAAGTGATGGTAAGCCACGTACTAGGTCCTTTTTAGCTAAACGAGTTAAGTCTCTAATGTTCACGTGACCTAGACGTTGGTGGCACAGATCCATAAGAGTGATCGTGGCGCTGTTGCAGACAAGTGAGGATGTGGGATCAGTCCTATAGTAATTATCCTTTGTCCTCATCCCTTGCACTAAAAGTTTACCGACTTGATTATAGACATTACATGCGTCCCAGTCAAACATTACGGTAATGTCATCGCCGCACAGCTGGCTAATGCTGAGAAGGTTTGCTTTCAAACCTTTTACGTACAAAACATTCTCTATCTTAGGAAATCCTGGTAACTCTACAGTACCACGTCCTACAATGCTAGACTTGCTCCCATCTCCAAAGGCGACTCTGCCATCCTGATAATCCTCAAGAGACGTAAAAAATGAGGCATCACCTATCATATATCTGGAGCACCCACTATCAAAATACCACTACGAGGTATTATGTGCTTTGAGAGCGACATGAATGACAAAGGCCTTTTTATCTTTCTTAGGTACCCAAGTGGAGGTGAATTTTTGTTTACCTTTATTTTTATTGGTTTTAGCCGGAATGTGAGAAGCATTCACAGATGGTAAAGACATCCGTAGGAATTCCTCCATCAAACTCTGTGATGTGGCAGCTAAAAACTCAACTCGCTCTCTCAGACTGGCAAAATCTTCAGTGTGCTGTGGTGGAGAAGTAGTACGTCGTGCCCGACCCATACTATAGCAAAACTCCCTGAGGTGGCCTTTTCTTTTGCAATATGTACAAAAGAACACAGTCAAAGGCAGACCTCGATTTGCTTTTCTTGGTAAAACTCTCCTTCTAGGTTGTTGACGATGGCCATAAGGAGTCGTAGTAAACTCAGGAACTGGTCTAGGTGCAATTTGGGACGTGGAGGCACCATCATAACCTATTCCCTGCCTATCACCAAAACCTAAAGCGGGGCCGAAGCGCATCTTTCCCAACTTCCCAGATCTGTCCTCAATTTGAACCTTGACTTCCCGTGCTCTCTCAAGATCATGAGTAAGCTGGGCTACAAGGGATTCAAGTTTCTTCCGAGTCTCCACAGAGGAATGGAGCTCACTCGTAAGACTAGCCACTTGTTTAGTCAAGTCCCCTCTCTCTTTCTCAAAACAAATCTCTCTCTCTAAACAGACTCTCTTTCTCAATACAGGCAAACTCTCTCTCTCTCTTAAGATAGTGCAGGTGGAGGACTCTCTCTCGCTTTTCTTATGTCTTCCTCTAAAGCGGTGATCCTAATAACTAACTCTTTGTTACGCTTTTTAGTTTTAAATGACTCAATAAAGCTCGTCGTAGGCGCGTTGAAGATCACTCTCGCTCTCACTTGTGTCATCCTCCCCCTCACTCACATCGATCTCACTGTCGAGGTGTCCCTGCGAAGAAGCATCCTCATCGTCGTGAGGAGCACTAGAAGTACTCACATGACTAGCCATGAATGCGGTGAAGTTACACTCATGTGGTGACTCATCTCCAGAATCCACCGACTCGACCTCACTGTAGTCACTAAGGGTAGCATTAAAGACGACTTTGCCCTTTTCTTTATTCAGCCTAGTAGCACACTATAAAGCTCTATGACCCCTACCGTCGCACTCAAAACATCTCTCACTTTCCTTCTTAGTAGGATCTTTAAAATATTTTTGATTTTTCTTTTTAAACTTATTTTTCTCAAACTTCTTTTATCTTTAAAATTACCATTTTTCTTGAATTTGAGAATTCTCTTGAAATTTTTAGCAAATAGGGCCAAATCATCAAAATCAAAATCACACTCAGAATCTGACGTATCTGTCTCTCTTTTTCTAGACGACTCTCCCCTCTTTCTTATCGACCCCTCACTCTTTCTTTTCTGGGCATTAAGTGCAATTCCCTTATCTTTAGACTTGACAGATTTAGGAAACATATCAATTTCATACGTTTGCAAGTCTCCTACAAGTTCTTCCAATTTAAGCTTATTTAAATTATCCAAAAAATTTAACATAGTGACTTTAGGGATAAAACGCTTAGGCAGTGATCTAAGAATCTTTTTAACAACTCTAGCATTAGGAATGTGCTCACCAAGATTAAAGCTAGTGTTAACAATATCAGACAGTCTAGCATAAAATTCATCAAAACATTCAATTTCAAGCATGGTGATTGTTTCAAATTGAGTTGTTAAATTTTGCAGTTTTGACTCTTTCACAGTATTAGTACCTTCATGGGTAAGTTGCAAAATATTCCATGCCTCTTTTGACGTGGTGCACGTCATTATGCGTTTGAACTCATCAGGTGTGGCAGACCCAGAAATGGCACTAAACCCTTAGAATTAAAAGATGGCCATTTAAATTCTTCTTCAGTCCATGTAGTAAAAGGTTTTAAATTGGTCACGTTTTCAAGAGTAACGGAGGGAGGTGTCCACCCTCTTTCAACCAAAATCCACGTTCATCAATTGCTTTTAATGCAAATCTCATGCGGGCTTTCCAGTATGCATAGTTTGTTCCGTCAAAAACTGGCATTTTATTATATAACTTCTCCATTATGAACACACTCGTTTTTAAAAATCAATTTTTCAGAAAATTGATATCTTAGAAAATTTTGCGAAAAATTACACGGTACTATTGTGTAACTGGCTCTGATACCAATTTGAGAAGAGTGCGCTTGTGTTCAAATAAGGAAGTTATTTAATTAAATTCAGTTTTTATCAATTAAGTCCTACACACGCATCTAGGTGTGATTGATGATGATAAAATCAAGTAAGAACAATCAAACACGCACAAATAAGGAAAAATTCCCCAAAGGGGCAAAACCTTTTATTTTCACTATAATTTTGTAAGAGAACGGCTTACATGGATTACAATGAAAATATGTGACACAGAAATACCCTCGGGTGTCGGTTCTGTTGTCGGCGACTGGAACTATCCCTTTCCAATAGGGCAACAATGAAGAAGAAAACGGCTTCCTCACAAATTACTCCAGACGAGTAAAAGATCCTCTTGAAGGTTTAGATTCACACACATATATGAGAATGGTTTTGTGAATCAAAAAGGTTTTGAAAAACTTAAAAAGATGAAGTCTTATTCTGGACAGTTTTCGCAGAATTTTGAGATTACAGAAAGACTTGAAAAAACGTGTAGAAGAAGATCAGATATTTATATAAAAATCGAGGTGGTGTCTTATTCGAACGAGATAGCCATATCGCTCGAACGAAGGACAAAAGTCGTTCGAATGAGATCGCGCGACATGCCTATCTCGCGCGAACGACATTCAAAGTCGTTTGAGCGAGCTCGTCATTCAAGGCACTTCGCTTTTACACTTAGAAAAAATTATGATTTTGATAAAAAATTAATCCAGACTTCAAAAATATTTTTCAAAAAAATTCCCAAATATGTATGACAATATTTAAAGCTCCAATAAAACTTTTTATCGATAAATCGGAGTGGAGTAGTGGGAATGATTTGAGCAGCACGTCGCATGTAGCATGATGCACATGAAGATAATGGATGCATTGAATTCAGATAAAGGTCGTCGAGGTTGGTCGTGTTGACGTGTCGAATGTAGCGGTATCAGACATACAAACTGTGATCTAGGAGAAAATATAAAATTCTTAGATTCTACCTCGGACATTTATAAAATTATGTCCTTATAGTATATCATGTAATTGAGATATGAAATATAAGATTGCAGTATATCATAAAATGTGATATATGAGGTAAAAGTACATCATCAAGATTAAATGAGGTACGAAATTATTACCCACGATTCACAGGTTGATCGAACATATCAAAATCGACTAACGGTGTTTCGTACATACAATCAATATGTTTTAGACATGCATCAATAAATCAACTATATGTACGAGGGGAAAAATGTAGGAGGGGCTTAATGATAAGCCTCTCATTAAATTATTAAATGAGTTTAGAGATGATTAAAATTGATAAAAGTCCATGTGTTTATGCGACTGGAGTATTATTATACGCGTTGGACATATCACACGTATTTGTGTATTATTTACTCATTAACTAGACAATATTCTAGTGATTAAAAGTTTGACACATGTTATGGGACACATGCCACTTAAAATATGACATGTGTCACCACGGGTTATTTGACATGTGGAAACCCACTTGTGTTGGTTTTAGTTATAAATATGCCTCACCCTCATACATTTGAAAAGAGATCTTCTAGGGCGAGAAGGGTGATTTCTTGTCTTATGAGTTTTTAGAGAGAGTTTTAGAAAAGAGTTTTGGAGAGGAGTTTTGAGTTGAGTTTCTCCAACTTGCACCTCCCGAGTTCCATCATAATGAGTTTTTCGGCGAATTGTATGAACTCACGAACTACGCTGACTTTGATTCCGACTAAGACGGATATGTAGGCGCAACCGAAGTTGCTCAAGTCAAACACGTGCTAAAATACGATATTTCCCCAAAATTAGACTACTCTCTTACAAGTTGTGAAACTAAATAATAGTTTCAGGATCATTTACATATGCGGTGTTCGAAAACTTAGACACATGGTTAAATTTTACTACATCTGTAATTAAGCAATAAGGAGTTGTTTGGGAATAGTTTTTTTTCACAAATGATATTATCACTTACTTATTTTCTGTTACGATCCATTATTTTTATGTATGTCATTAATAAAATTGTTATTAATTTGTAGAAAATCTAATGTACTATCTAAAATTAAATAATAATATACTTATTTCATGTTATTAATTCATTTTCCGACACACTTGAATTTTATTTTTTTAAGATTTTTCGAATTAACGCGCACTCGCACCGACACCTATGCTTAGTAGATGTTCATTGTTAAGATTGGTTGAATGGTAAAAGAATAGAACATAGAAAGTATCTAATCAATAGTAAATGATGACACATCATTTCGTCTTAATTTTATAATCATTTAATTGGAGGTCTTTGAGACTCGGTAAAATAGTAAAAAGTCTAAACTTTTAGGAGACGTTTAGTTGTGAAAAATAGTTTTCTATTTTCCCTTTTCATATTTTGTATTATAATTTGACATAGTATGCCCTCTACATGGGAATAAGAATGAAAGTTCATGAAAAATTGTTTTTAACTTACGCTAATCTGAAAATCATAAAATGTATGTTTTCTAGAATTGTTTAAGTTGAAAAATAGTTTTGCACTCCTTATTTTCATCTTAATGATCCATTGACAAAAATATAGAATAAAACGTGACAATAAAAAATGAAAAATAATTTTCCACAAGCAAATGGCGCCTTAATGTTTAATGGGAAGGTTGCCTTTTTTGTGGGAAAAAAATAGTGTTCATATTCATTGTATTTAAAATATCATCGTGGGAGGGTAGAAATCTTCGCTAAAAGATGTTCAAAGGCTGTAAAATGTTACCAAGAGACTGAAACACTAAAGTGTAACAAAATGAGTTCTTCAAAAATATCTTCATATCAGGCACGGGGACTTACATGACGCATTTATTTGTTTATATCTGGTTGGGAAAGAAGACTAAGGCCCATCACATACATTCTGCATTTTGAATATTGCCTCACTTGCCTATTAAGCAGAAAGATAACTTATGGTAGCATATTGTATTCCATACATTAATTTCTCAGAAACATAATATGTAAAACTTCACTTTTTTTAGAAACATAGCTTGTCATACATTATTCACTCACCAAACTTAGCTCTATCATAATGTGTTGTATCAGCAGTAAATAATTGCAGAATTAAAGTAGGCATCGAAATTACCCAATTTAGGAGCTGATAAACCGAAGGCGAAAAATATAAGAAACCCGAAACTGAATAGTCCAGAAATATGGCTGAGTCGCGGACAATGTCGCTCTCTTTAAGGTGTTTCGTGGCTCTGCCTCCAATTTGTGCCGACAGTGTATAGCCCCGTCACCCCCAGGATAAAACAACCTCGAAAATAATACGAATCAGCAGCACAATCTGATTTGCTCAACAAACACCCATTCTAAAACATGTATACTGCTTGATCATGATAAATATAAATATTTTGGGAAAGATTATATATTTCTGTGTCGTTATAATTATTCAGTGGATGAATAATTATTTCTCGAAAAAAAATTTCGTAGGTTGGAAGATGATAACTGTTTGCAGAACTTTTGTGGGAGATAACTGTGAGTTAAAAACGGAGGCTACAACCTCTTTTATGGGACAAAAAAAAAGAGACGTTGGTAAACAACGTGTAGAGAAAAATATGGAAGTAGTGGGCAACTCGGTTGAAGAAATCAACTTAGAATAAAACACGTTTTAATTTTTCGGAATTAAAAAAAATGTTAAAAAATAATTTTTAAAGCCCCCAAAACAATAATGTATTTGTCCAAAAAATTAAGTCTTAATGAGCCCAAGACCAAGACCAAGACCCGGACACGGGCACGGGCCGGGTCGGACGGACGGCTGCGGGGCGCGCGCGCGCGTGTGACTTGGCCCAATAAGTCCCCCACCCATACACACAAAACATCTAATTCCCAAAAGGCTTACCCTTTAGACTCACAAAAAAGGTATATTAACTCATCCCATTTTTTACAACCCACCGATGTGGGACTTGTGCCAAAGGCACTTTCAAAGTTTTGCACTTAACAGCTCTTAGCTGTTGGACAGCTATGAGCTATAACTAACAATCCTCCACTTGCAAAATTTGAAAATATTTTATCGAGCAATAATTCATAGAATTGTGCATAAGCAAAGGTGTCTTTCGACTTGAACCTTTACATAGTAAGGATGATTCAGAATATACTAGAGTAACCGTAGTTTTGAACTCTATCTCTGACAACATCCCACATACAACCCTACTTGGGTGTAGTTCTAATAGCTAGCACGTTACGGCCATGTGCTTCTATCCCAGTATAGTGAACGGTTTAGGAATTTGCTCAAAATATCCATAGGAAGCGGCCACACTTCCACATTCACATAGGTGAGTCTATCAAGAATACTCATGTGGCTAAGTACCCCACTTAAAATAGAGCTATAGATCTCATTAAGAGTTATAATAACTCATCCTTTAATCGCTTTAGGATATCATGCTCCATAGGGATGGACTCGGAGTAAAACCCCGTTCTATATTAGTTAATTATAGCATGATTCAGCCCATATCACTTGTGATTTGTTATAACCCTTTGAACATATTTCTTGGGATCTCCAGTCTATATGTTGGGTTACCATCACAAATGACTCATTTATCCAAGGGCTTTAGTCCCATCCCTTTCGAAGTGTTCCACACCTTCTCCCTAGCTAGTCCTTTCGTCAAAGGATCAGCTAAGTTCTGTTCAGACCGTATATGATCCACCCTCACAGCACCCGTAGAGATAAATTCTCTAACAGTACTGCTTACGACGTATTTGTCGTTTCTTATCGTTATAATAACGGTTCTCAACTTTTGCAATAGTCGCGGTACTATCACAATGAATCAAAATGGCTGAAATCGATCTTTCCCATAATGAGATATCTGACAGGAGGTTTCTTAACCAACCTGCCTCTTCACTAGTAGTAGCTAGCGCTATCATCTCAGACTCCATAGGGGATTGAGCCAAAATAGTTTGTTTCTTAGATTTCCAAGAAACGGCTCCACCAGAAATGCTAAATATATATCCACTAGTAGCCTTAGAATCATCAGATAGGGTGTTCCAATCAGCATCACTAAATCCTTCAAGGACAGCGGGATGCTTATCATAGTGTAATTAGAGGTTCATCGTCCTTTTAAGGTACCGCATGACCATCTCAATATCATGCCAATGATCCATACTAGGTTTACTGGTAAATCTACATAGTACTCCCACAGCATAAGCTATGTCAGGTCTAGTACAATCTGTAGCATAACGTAAGCTACCTATAATGCTTGCATAAGCATTTTGATTTACACTGTCGCCAGTGTTCTTAAATAACTTTACACTGGGGTCAAATGGAGTACTAGCAGGTTTACAGTCAAAGTAATTATATTTCTTTAGAACTTTCTCAATGTAATGAGATTAATCCAAAGAAAGTCCGTTTTCTGACCTAGTAATATTAATTCCCAATATTACACTAGCTTCACCCAAATCCTTCATATCAAAATTGGCACATAATAATGATTTAACATTTTCTACGGCATGGATATTAGAACCAAATATAAGCAAGTCATCAACATAAAGACATATGATAGTGCAAATGTTCTCTACATATTTATAATAAATGCATTTGTCACTTTCATTAATTTTAAACCCATTAGAGATGACTAAGCTATCAAACATATCATGCCATTGTTTAGGTGCCTGTTTGAGTCCATAAAGAGATTTATATAATTTACATACTTTATTTTCTTGACCGTGTATAATAAAACCTTCAGGTTGATCCATATAAATATCTTCTTCTAATTCTCCATTTAAAAATGTTGTTTTAACATCCATTTGGTGTACAATTAAATCATTTAAGGCAGCTATAGCAAATAGTACACGTATAGACATTATTCTAGTCACGGGGTGAAAATGTATCAAAAAAGTCTACATTTTCTCTTTGTCTAAAACCTTTAGCAACAAGACGTGCCTTATATTTTTCAACAGTGCCACCAGGTTTTAATTTCTTTTTAAGAATCCATTTACACCCAATTATTTTACATCCAGGAGGAAGATCCACTAAATGCCAAGTTTTATTTGTTTCCCAAGAATCAATTTCATCATTAATAGCCTCTTGTCATAAATCGGCATCTAAAGAAGATAAGGCTTCTTGAATAGTGTTAGGATCCTCCTCTAAAGTTTAAGCATAAAAGTCGGGACCAAAATCTTTTTCTACACGAGCGCTTTTACTTTTTCGAATTTCTAAAATGGATTCATTATTTTCTTTATTTTTATTTAAAGAAATATTAGTGGATGTTTTGCCCCCACTATTTCTCAATTTAAAAGGAAATTTATCTTCATAAAAATCGGCGTCATTTTATTCAATAATTACTTGATTTTTCAAGTCATAAAATCGGTATGCTTTGCTATTAATAGCATAGCCTATAAAAATGCACTCATATGCTCTACTTGCTAATTTAGACCTTTTAGGGTCGGGTATACGTACATACGCTAAGCACCCCCATGTTCTAAAGTATGACACGTTGGGCTTAATATTTTTCCAAATTTCATAAGGAAATATTTTCATTTTAGTCTTAGGAATTCTATTAAGCACGTGACACATGGTCAAAATAATTTCACCCCACCAATGTGAGGTAGCCCCTGAATTTAATAAAATAGCCACAACTAATTCAGTTAATGTCCTATTTTTTCTTTCGGCTTTACCGTTCATTTCGGGCGAATAAGGGACAGTTTTTTCGTGAATAATACCGTGGGTTTTATAAAATTCAAGAAATGGTCCAGAAGCATATTCGGTGCCTCTATCACTACGTAACCTTTTTATTTTCCGATTAAATTGATTTTCAATTTCATTAAGGAAAATTTTAAACATGTCAAACGCTTCACTTTTATTTTTCATTAAATACACAAATGAATAATCGAAACAATCATCAATAAAAGTTATAAAATAACGTTTGCCATTTCTAGTTGTCACACCATCCAATTCACAAATATCCGAATGAATTAAATCAAGTGGTTCAGATTTTTTAAAAACAGATTTATATGGTGTCTTAGTGATTTTTACTTGACTACACTATTCACATTTTTCAAAATCATTTAATGATAATTCTGGAATTAATCCTAAAGTGCTCATATTTTTAACAAGTCGTTTATTAACATGACAAAGCCTAGCATGCCAAATATTAAATGAACAAGCAATATAAGCAGAAGGAGAAATTTTATTCATTGCATCAACATTCAACTTAAACATCCCATCAGTGGCATAACCCTTGCCTACAAAAATTCTATTTTTGGTAAAAGTAAATAAATCAGCACCAATAGTTTGAGTAAAGCCAGCTTTGTTGAGAAGATAGCCCGAAACCAAAATTTTCCTTATCTCGGGAGTGTGAAGAACTTCTTTGAGGATAATTGTCTTTCCCAAAGTGAACTTCAATTCCACATTTCCAATACCAGCAACCTCAGTGGAGTGAGAATCACCCAACAACACCTTCTTATCTGCAGTCTCAGAATAAGTCTTAACAGACTACGGTCATAACAGATATGGCGAGAAGCGCCAATATCCAACCACCACCCTTCGGCACCGCTAACCATGTTGATTTCTGAAATCATAGCACATAGGTCCTCTTCGATCAAATTCGCTTGTGCTTGTGGCACATTGCGACATTTGCGAGCCATATGGCCAGGCGTGCCACACTTGAAACAGAGAAACTTTCCCGACTTGCTAGATTGTCCATTTCCAGGGTTCTTATACTTATTCTGAGTCTGAGTCTGATTTTTAAAATTCTGGTTGTGGCTCTTTTTCTGATTTTTCATATTTTTTCTGTTTGCTTTTAAAACAACTGGAGTGTGGTTCTTTTTCTGATTTTTGTTATTAGACACAACAAGAATTTCATCTTTATAGTCCTATTTTTGGGATTCCTCCTCAATTCTCAATTTAGTAATTAGTGACTCTAGTGAAAATTCTTTAGACTTATGCCTTAAAACATTTTAAATCTCTTTTAACAGTGGAGGCAATTTATCAATAATTATAGCCACCTAAAATCGCTCATCTAAAGCCATGCCCTCTGGGCAATCATTTGCAAATCATGGGTTTGAGCAACAACAGATTTGTCATCCGTCATTTGAAATTTCAAATAACGGCTGACGACATATTTTTTAGCACCCGCCTCCTCCATGTCATATTTTTTAAAAAGGGCATCCCAAACATCTTTTGCAGTTTTATAATTGATATAATAGTCACAAAGTTTGTCACTTAGAGCATTCAGAATATAGTTCTTGCACAGAAAATCATTTTCCTCCCAAGTTCTAATTGTTTTGCTTTCCTCAACAGTAGGTGGATTATTTACTACGGGTTTGTCAAATTGAACACATGATGCGACATTTTTTGTAGTTAAATAAAATAGCAATTTTTTGCTCCAACGTTTAAAATGGGTGCCTTCATATTTGAAAGCCTTATTAAGGTTACTTAAGTTAATTTCGTCCATAGCAAAATTTTCATAAACACCTTAAAATTGTTGTATCAGCAGTAAATAATTGCAGAATTAAAGTAGGGAACAAAATTACCCAATTTAGGAGCTGATAAACCGAAGGCGAAAAATATAAGAAACCTGAAACTGAACAGTCCTAAAATATGGCTGAGTCGCGGACAATGTCGCTCTCTTTAAGGTGTTTCGTGGCTCTGCCTCCAATTTGTGCCGACAATGTATAGCCTCGTCATCCCCAGGATAAAACAACCTCGAAAATAATACGAATCAGCAGCACGAATCTGATTCGCTCAACAAACACCCATTCTAAAACATGTATACTGCTCGATCATGATAAATATAAATAATCTGGGAAAGATTATATATTTCTGTGTC
This sequence comes from Sambucus nigra, assembly GCA_949130495.1. Lineage (NCBI taxonomy): Eukaryota > Viridiplantae > Streptophyta > Magnoliopsida > Dipsacales > Adoxaceae > Sambucus > Sambucus nigra. The sequence goes on along the minus strand of OX422208.1, from coordinate 778,458,017 downwards.
GTTATAATTATTCAGTGGATGAATAATTAATTCTGGAAAAAAAATTTCGTAGGTTGGAAGATGAGAACTGTTTGCAGAATTTTTGTGGGAGATAACTGTGTGTTAAAAACGGAGGCAACAACCTCTTTTATGGGGCAAAAAAAAGAGACGTTGGTAAACAACGTGGAGAGAAAAATATGGAAGTAGTGGGCAACTCAGTTGAAGAAATCAACTCAGAATAAAACACGTTTTAATTTTTCGGAATTAAAAAAAATGTTAAAAATAATTTTTAAAACCCAAAAAACAATAATGTATTTGTCCAAAAAATTAATTCTTAATGAGCCCAAGCCCAAGACCAGGACCCGAACACGGGCACGGGCCGGGCCAGACGGACGGCGGCGGTGGCGCGCGCGCGCGTGTGACTTGGCCCAATAAGTCCCCCAACCATACACACAAAACATCTAATGCCCAAAGGGCTTACCCTTTAGACTCACAAAAAAGGTATATTAACTCATCCCATTTTTTACAACCCACCGATGTGGGACTTGTGCCAAAGGCACTTTCAAAGTTTTGCACTTAACAACTCTTAGCTGTTGGACAACTATGAGCTGTAACTAACATAATGAGCATATTATACCAATCTATGTCTTGCAAATAATCCCACTTCCATTAATCCCATTGCGGCATTCCATGCTTGAGTACTTAATTCCACCGTCTTTCCTGTTGATGAATTTTTAATTATGCAGAAAATATGAACAGATGATTGGATTTGAGGCGTAATAAACTACTGTCCTTAAGGTGTTATTTGCCCCCACTCGTACAGAGTTTGCTAACGGGTCTAGCCAAATTACTTCCAAGATACAACAAATCCACGGGTTTATTCAAGTAGCAAACTTGAAGAATAACCCAGAACACTCTATGAAATTGGTAAGAAGAAATAATAGAGAAAGAGAATTTTCGGAATTAATTATGACAGGATTTTTCCTTCTATATATAGCCTCTTGTGGTGTCTGTTCATGAACAGACACCACATCCAAAGGCCATTTAATCACGGCCCTTGGATATATAACTATATTTTGAACGTTCCAGATTTGAACTAAAAAGGTGCGACTGTATGGATTAACACTTAACGAAGTGACACAAAAATCCGACAGTTCAGATCCACTCGCGCCATAATTATGTGTCATTTATTATGGATTTTATCTGGACCGTTTGATCTTTTGACGTTGTCAAAAATCAAAGGCTCTTTCTGCTCCTCGCGACGATGCGTACGTGCGAAGTGCAAAGTGCCCCTCTAAAGCGCCCTAAACGCCCAATCGCACACGCGCGCGCGCGAGTGTGCGTGTGCGGTTGGTGCAAAGCACCATCCTTATACCTAAGGTGTACACTAGTGGCATACACTTCAATGCACACAAGTAATCTCTTATGACACAAGAGCATTTATTAACCCACTAACTTTTTCACACTTTTCCAATGTGGGACTTTGGTTTTCCCACTTCCCTTTATCTGTTCTTATTCCAACTAATTAATGGTTTTAACCTATCATTTTCTCTAACAATTAATACCCATTAATATTAAAATCATCCAACAATCCCCCACTAGATTTTAATATTAATGTAATTTCTTCTTGTGATAAGCTCATGCATACAAGGAGGTATCTTTCGATTTAAACCTTCAGTTAGTGAATATATATCAAAGTTCTAATAAGACAATGGTGTGCCATGCATTAAACCTTGTCTTATTATTTAGAATCGGATATATATATCACACATGAGATATCCCAATCTCTACAAGATGTTCAATATGTTTTAGCACTATTATGGCCATGTGCACTATCATGGCTTCATGAATATTTACAAGAATAAACCCAAAATCTTGTTAGAAGCGGCACCACTTCCTATATTCATATAGGCGAAGTTCTCTTGCATGTCCTTGATACTTTAGACAATGAACTTCATTAAGAGTTAAACGCATCCTCTTGACGTAGCAATATGTACTGAATATCCTAGAAGGGATATGAAATTGAATAAATTTCAGTGCAAAAACTAATCACTTATCAGTAACTTGTTATTACCCATATTAAACTTTGGAATAGTGGTAATGCTATTACAAAGTTGGGTTACCATTACCGGTGACTATTGAAAAAATGGTTTTAGTCCCATTCCACTAGATGTGTCCTTTACCGAATCTCTAGAAAGTCCTTTGGTAAGAGGGTCAGCTATATTCTTATTTGTTCGAACATATATAATATTAATAACTCCATAAGTTATTAATTGTTTGACATATTCATGTCTTAAACTTATGTGTCTAGATTTTCCATTATATACTTTGTTATATGCTTTAGACAATGTAGCTTCACTATCACAATATAAAGAAAGAGATGGCATTGGTTTTGGCCATAACTTTATGTCTAATAATAAATTTCTTAGTCACTCTGCTTCTTTTCCGGCTGCTGCCAGTGCTATAAACTCAGATTCCATTGTTGAATGTGTAGTGAAAGTTTGTTTCTTGGATGCCCAAGATACCGCCCCACCCGCTAAGGTGAATATCCATCCAGATGTGGATTTATTATCACTTGCACTAGTTATCCAACTAGCATCAGAGCATCCTTCAAGAACTGTTGGAAAGTCATAATAAAATAGACCTAATTCTTTGATCTTCTTGAAGTAACCAAAAATCCTCCCAATTGCTTTCCAATGATCCACACTTGGATTATTAGTGTATCTTGACATTTTACCTACTGCAAATGCAATATCTGGCCTTGTACAATGCATCGCATACATTAAACTTACAATTGCACTAGCATATTCAAGTTGTGCAATTGCTCTGCCAGAATTTTCTAATAATTTTATACTAGAATCATATGGGGTATTTGCTTCTTTTATTTTTAAGTGATTAATTTGTGAATAACTTTGTCAGTGTAATGAGATTGACATAATGCATAACCCCCACTAGGTTTCTTAAATTTAATACCCAAGATGGTATCCACTTCATTAAGATCTTTCATGTTAAATTGTGAACTAAGGTACTTCTTAGTTTAATATACACCTCTCATGTTTGTACCAAAAATTAATAAGTCATCAACATATAGACAAATAATTACACCATAGTCATTGGTGAATTTAGAATAAATGCAGTTATCAGCGTTGTTATGTATGAAACCATCAGAAAGAATGATTGTATCAAACTTTTAATGCCACTGCTTTGGTGCTTGTTTCAACCCATAAAGTGACTTAACTAATTTACAAACTTTATGTTCATTTCCGGGCAAAACAAACCCTTCAGGTTGTTCCATATATACCTTTTTATCTAGGTCACCATTCAAAAATGTTGTTTTAACATCCATTTTATGCGCAAACAGATTATAAATAGATGCAATTGCCATTAAAACACGTATGGATGTAATTCTAGCAACAGGTGCATAAGTATGGAAATAGTCAATCCCTTTTCTTAGTTTAAAACTTTTTGCTACCAATCTAGACTTAAAGGTTTGAATAGAACCATTGGTATTGTATTTTCTTCTAAATACCCATTTACTACTAATAGGTTGTGATCCTTGTGGCAAGTACACTAAAACCCATGTCTGATTTGATAGAATTGAATCCATCTCATCATTAATAGCTTCTTTCCAAAAAGAAGCATCTCTAGAAGTCATTGCTTCGTTAAAGGTTTTAGGATCTTCTTCTACGCTAAGTAAAATAGGCATTTTATTAAGAATATTATCTCTATCTCCTTCAACCAAAAAGGCTAAGACTTGAGATGAAATAAAATCAGGCCAAAAGATTTTTCTTTTCTAGCACGCTGACTTCTTCTAGGTTCTATTTTTGTTTCGGGTTCATTCCATTTATTATTAATTGATGGTCTAGGAATCAACCTAGTGGATGTATCAGTATTATCTAATTCGACACATGAATCTTTATAAAAATTATTTTCAATAAATTCAACATCCCTTGATTCAATTACAACATTACAATTTAAGTCCAACAACCTATATTCCTTAGAATTTTTTGTGTATCCTATGAAAACACTTTTAATTCCTCTTTCACCCAACTTTGAACTTTTAGGGTCATGAATTCTATAGAAAGCCAAACAACCCCAGACCCTTAGGTAGTCCAGATTTGGTTTTCGATTCTTCCATACCTCGTATGGAGAAACATATGTTTTCATTGATGGAATTTCGTTGTTTAAATGACTAGCGGTGAGTAAAGCTTATGCCCACAAATTGTTTGGTAAGTTTGAATTAATCAACTTAGAATTGATCATATTAGTAAGAGCCCTATTCTTTCTTTTCCCCAAACCATTTTGTTAGGGAGTATAAGGGGTAGTTCTTTGATGTATTATTCCATGTTCTTCACAAAATAAGTCAAATTCATTTGGAAAATACTCTCCCCCTCTATCACTACGAAGAATTTTAATTTTCTTTTCCTTTTGATTTTCAACTTCTGCTTTAAAAAATTTAAACATTGAAAAAGCTTCATCCTTATGTCTTATCAAATATACATATGTGAATTTTGAACAATCATCAATGAATGTAATAAAGTATCTTTTTCCGCCTCTAGTTAAAATACCATTATATTCACATATATCAGAATGAACTAATTCTAATAATTCAGCACTTCGTTCGACTTTAGGAAAAGGTCTTTTGTTAATTTTGCTTGAATACATATTTCACAATTTTCATGAGAAGTACTATTACAAGTTATTAATTTATGTTTAGACATGTATTTCAATGATCTAAAATTTAAATGCGCTAATCTAGCATGCCAAACATCAAAAGAGTCAACAACATAAGCAGAATTATTCATATTATTAATCAAAATACTGAGTTTGAACATTCCATCACAAGCATACCCTTTCCCAACAAATGCCCCATTCTTAGACAGAATTAACTTATCAGACTCAAAGACGACTTTAATGCCGCTTTTACAAATCAAACTTGCAGACACTAGATTGTTTCAAATTTCTGGTACATGTAGAACATTTGTCAACGTCAACTTCTTTCCAGATGTGAATTGTAGTTCAACGTTTCCTTTTCCCAGAACATTGGCAGAATTATGATTCCCCATTAGAACCTCTTGATCGTCCTCTGCTTTTTTCATATGCGGAGTACAATGATTTATCATTGCAGACATGTATGGTAGCCCCAGAATCGAGCCACCAGTCAGAAGACTTCGTTATTGCGGCCATGTTTAGTTCGGTAATCATACCAATTTGCATGTCTGATACCATTGCTACAAGATCCTCGATCTTATTTTCCACCATATTTGCATTGTTTGTATTATTGGATTCAGTAGCATCTATCTTTCGTTTCTTGTTTCTGCAATCACGGGCATAGTGGCCATTTTTGCCACAATTGAAACAAGCCCAATTGGACTGTTTCTTACTGGAATTATTTTTCTTGAACTTCTTACCATTAGGTTTGAAGTTCTTATGATATTTCTTTCCTTCAACAAAGTTAACTTTGGTGGAATTATGAGAAACAATTGTTTGATCACGGGATCTGGTTTCTTCTTCAATTCTTAAATGTTTCTGTAATTCCTCTAAACTTATATCATCTTTTCTATGTAGGAGTTTCTTACGACAATCATTCCAACTTGGTGGTAATTTTGCAATACTTGCACCAACTTGAAATGATTCAGAAATTTGCACCTTTGATTCACGAAGTTTTGTGACAAGGATTTGCAACTCATGTACTTGGTCTAAAACAGTTTGGTTATCACTTATTTTGAATTCGAAATATTTCAGAATTAAGAATTTGTCCGTACCTTCTTTCTCTGTTTTGTATTTATATTCAAGAGCATTCCAGATTTCCCGCGGAGACTGCATAGAGTTGTAAAGATCATATAATCGATCAGACAGTGTATTCAGAATATGCCCACGACACACCAATTCGTCTTCTTCACGTTTCTTCCGTTGTTCTTTGACAGTTTCATTATCGTCTTCTGTTGGTTCTGGAATTGCTTCTAGTTTAGGATTCAAAACATATGCAATTTTCAAAACTGTGAGAAGGAAGAATAATTTTCCTTTCCAGTGAGTGAAATTTGTTCCATCAAATCGGTCCAAATGCACATTGGGATTCAGAAACATATTCATATTCTTTTCTGCCTCCATGAAATAGCACCTTAAGATTGTTGATGAATTTTTAATTATGCAGAAAATATGAACAGATGATTGGATTTTAGGCGTAATAAATTACTGTCCTTAAGGTGTTATTTGCCCCCACTCGTACAGAGTTTGCTAACGGGTCTAGGCAAATTACCTCCAAGATACAACAAATCCACGGGTTTATTCAAGTATCAAACTTGAAGAATAACCCAGAACACTCTATGAAATTGGTAAGAAGAAATAATAGAGAAAGAGAATTTTCGGAATTAATTATGACAGGATTTTGCCTTTTATATATAGCCTCTTGTGGTGTCTGTTCATGAACAAACACCACATCCAAAGGTCATTTAATCACGGCCCTTGGATATATAACTATATTTTGAACGTTCCAGATTTGAACTAAAAAGGTGCGACTGTACGGATTAACACTTAACGAAGTGGCGCAAAAATCCGACGGTTCAGATCCACTCGCGCCATAATTATGTGTCATTTATTATGGATTTTAGCTGGACCGTTTGATCTTTTGACGTTGTCAAAAATCAAAGGCTCCTACTGCTACTCGTGACGGTGAAGTGCAAAGTGCGCCCTAAACGCCCAATCGCACTCCGTCAAAAGTTCTCTTATGACACAAGAGCATTTATTAACCCAATAACTTTTTCACAATTTTTCAATGTGGAACTTTGATTTTCCCACTTCCCTTTATCTTTTCTTATTCCAATTAATTAATGATTTTAACCTTTCATTTTCTCTAACCATTAATGCCCATTAATATTAAAATCATCCAACATTTCCTAATATCATTTTTTCCAAGTCGCGACACAATGCAATCATTTGAAGATATAGCAGACGACGAATACTTGTGTAAACCCCCCATTACCGGCATTGGAACATTAACCTTGGATTTACTCACGTAATCCCTTGTGTAAGTCTGCCACAAAACTCCATCCACAGTAATCCTCATTAGTCATGCTCTGCATTGGAACATTAACCTTGGATTTACACCCAAGCTCCAAATGAGCAAAGCAATCCTCATTAGTCATGTTATATCCATGCACTTTTGATTCATGTGCTGTAATTGGAACAACAACCGCATTAATTTTGAAATTATTCTCAACTCGAATTATGATTCCATTTGTGTTGCTTGTTTGCGTAACGACACCCTTGGGGTAGTTTGGGAATTCCAGATGGAGCCTTTGTTGGTAGGGAGAGAGCGAGGGGTTTGGTCAAAGGATATTGTGAGGCGGTCAACGCTATCGTCCCATAACGAGGTTAGTTTGGCGCCCACGAAAAGTGTGTTGGTGTCGAACATTATTCCAATGGATTGTACTCAAGTGAAGTCTCTTTTAAGTTTAGGGTTTCGTTTTCTGATGAAGTGGGCATTGATGCGGAGTTTAGAATCGAAAACTAGACAAAAATCATGATTTTTTCGGCCATGGAAGTATAATGTTATGCCATCTCCACCTACAAAGCGAGGGTCCTCACAAATAGCCCCAGGAACATTGCAACCTGTGTCCAAAACCAGTAGTGAATTTTTTAGCCTAGACATGTAAAAAATGGCTCAATGTGTCTCTATGTAACTAAAATGGTGGCATGGCGTTCTGGAGAAATATGGGGTCCGGTTCAACCCCACCCCTGTCACACACATCTTTTAATGGTGTTGTGATAATTGCTGAACAATATGTTTTAATGGTGTTGTGATAATTGGTGAACAATATGTTTTAAACAGTTGTTATACTTGATATTAAATATAAATTACAATATGCAACTTATAGGACTATATGAATTTGTTATAAATCTAACTATATGGATAATCATTATCATATGGGACAATACGCTTATAGACTGAAACAAATTGCTTGAGAGTAGGCCACTCATTAAATTCAGAATGAGATGTTAGTGTCCGTTACATTTTTATCTATGTGCGCACTACTATGATCAGTAGTTAAAATATGTTTCAGAATATTTCATGAAATAAATAAATCAAACGTTAGACATAAATTAAAGCTCGAACATAGGGTGTCTCCGTAACATCATAAAATTCTAGAAGAATGTAAAAACTTGAATGATTTTAGCTCGGCTAGTCATAATCTGCTTTTAAATGAACCATGCTGATTAAAAAAAAATCATAGTTTAAAAATTAATAAATTTTTATCTGAACTAAAATTTTAAAACAACCCCAGATGTTAAATTGCGCAAGTTTTTTTTTCTTATTGAGTTCAAATTTGTTGCCATATTCTGAAAGAAGATGATGGTCACCATCTCACTAAATTAGTAAAACAATGAAAATTGTGAGACTATGCACTTATGTATTGAGTATTTATTTGGCTCCTCATTTAAGGAATGTCAATAAATTTTAAGTATACATGGTCACTTACTGCAAACGGGTCTGCAGCCGGCACAATCCATTAAACATCTAGTGGGACAACCAATTGGGCACCTTGTCCAAATGTTGTAACACGCTGGATATACAATATTTCGACACCTAATTTGATGGGGTCGGATAGGCACAGGTAACCGCACAGGTGGAAGCGGTTTGATAGGTGGAGGAGGGCCCACAACCGGCTGAAGAATTTTGATAGGTGGACGAGGGCCTACCATCGGTGGAAGAAATCCGATAGGTGGGGATGGGGCGACCACCGGCGGAATACCTGTCACGTATGCCGAGATGCATTTCAAGAGAAGGAAAGGAACCCACACTGCCCATAGCTTAATCTTCTTCATAAATATATATATAATGATTAACTAGGAATAATTTTTGTGATGTGATTTGGTGCAAACTACCAACCCCTTTTTATATTTATAGCATATTCTCATCACATCATATTACATGTGAACTTCCAACCAAAAAATAAGCTACCGTTTTGTTATTCATATTTACGTTTCAAGAGTGCTTCGTGGTTTGGACAATGCATGCATTTTTATCTGCGTGAGTAAACCTTGTGTTTTACATCATTGAGTGCTTCACATGTAGCTTCCTACCGTTCCGCAATAGTGAAATTCATAACTTAAATTAAAACTTTTTTACTTTTTCATTACCAACATTAATACACATAAAGATGAGAATAAAAGGAGTAGAGGCTCTACCTATTGAGAATAACGAGTACAAAACTCTAACATTCGTAAAAAATTATTCTAAGGAAGTACTCACTAAACCACTCTTTCAAAACACTTAAAGAAGATCAACTCATAAAATACTACACTCAAACTAAGATACAAATGCTAATTGCCTTATTGTTTTACTTCTTCTTGGATGATTATACAAGCATAGGAGATGGGGTATTTATAGCATGTCAAATACATTTTAGGCCACATATTAAACAAGGAAAAATTACAACCACACCTTTTTTACCTAACACACACTAATTAATCACTAGTGAAATATAGGTACGCAATGACATAACACACACTAATTTACCACTAGTGCAATATAGGTAAGCAATGACATCATATGAGTTGTGATGTTGAAACTTAACACTCCCCATCAACATCTACTCTCATTCCTTTCACCACGCCGAACTGACGACGAAAGTTTTCAAACTTGCTTGTACTAAAATCTTTTGTGAACAAGTCTGCAGTTTGATCATCTGTCTTGATCTGTTTCATCTCAATCTCTTCTTCAAGAACCTTTTCTTTGATAAATTAATAGTGCACTTCCACATGTTTAGTTCTTGCATGAAAAACTGGATTCTCCGCCAAACGAACTTTCGACTGGTTGTCACAATACAAAGGAACTGCATAGTCTAGTGGTTGATGTAGATCGTTCATCAACTGTAACAACCACGTACTCTCTTGAGCTACCATTGCTGCTGCTCAATATTCTGCTTTCGTAGTTGACAAAGATACCATTGGTTGTCTCTTACTACACCAAGAAATTGCTCCAGATCCAAGCTTGAACACGTACTCGGTAGTTGATCGACGAGTGTCGTGATCTCCTGCATAGTCAGCATCACAATAGACAACTAACTTTTAATCTTCACTTTTTTTATACAAAATACCATAGTTAGTTTTACTCTTCACATATCTCAATATTCTCCGAACTGCTTCCAAATGAGACTTCTTTGGATTTTGCATGTACCAACTCATCACACTAACTGCATAAGAAATGTCAGGTCAAGTCAAGGTTAGGTAAATCATACTACCTACTAATTGTCGATACATCGTGGCATCTTCCAAATCTTTTCCTTCATGTGCACATAGATTGCCATTTGGTTCCATCGGTGTCGAGATTGGCTTGCATTCGAGCATCCCGAACTTCTTTAATAAATCTTTGGAATAATTTTGTTGACAGAGAAATATTCCTTCTTGTGTATAATCAACCTCTAGACCATGAAAGTGCTTGAGTTGTCCAAGTTCCTTCATCTGGAAACGAACTGATAAATTCTCCTTTGTTCGAAGAATTTCTACCTCATCATCACCGGTTATGATAAAATCATTCACATATACCAGTACGATAGCTAACTTTCCTCCATTAGCTTTGACAAACAAGGTAGAATCTGTATGTGTTACTGAATAATCACTTTGAGCTAGAAATTCAACAATCCTACCATACCATGCCCTTGGTGCCTGTTTCAATCCATAGAGTGCTTTTCGCAACTTACACATATGCTCAGGATGATCTTGATTATGAAAACTCATTGGTTGAATCATGTAGATATCCGGATATAACTCCCCATGAAGAAATGTGTTCTTCACATCCATTTGCCACAAGTTCCATTCTTTGTTGGATACAAGTGCAAGTAGGACTCGTACAGATGTAAGCTTTGCCACTGGACTAAATGTTTCATCATACTCTAGTCCATATTGTTGAGAGAACCCTTGAGCCACCAGTCGAGCTTTGTATCTCTCAATTGATCCATCTGGACGGCGCTTTATCTTGTAAACCCATTTACATGATATGGCTTTCACATCTCTTGGCTTTGGCACGAGATCCCAAGTCTAATTTTGCTCTAGTGCAGTGCTTTATTCTTCCATAGCTATAATCCACTCAGAATTTTGGGATGCTTCTTCATACGTATCAGGTTCTTTTATACTTATTTCTTCTTCTATGGCTGTGTTGGCGTATTTGGGATTTGACTTTCTGATTCTTGTTGACCTCCTGAGTTGTAATTATGGATTTGATACTTACATTTCACTAGGTCCACCTTCTTCATCTGGTTGGTAATATACACCAGTTTGCCAAGGATTTTGAGTTACTTCTTGGTCAATCTTATCATCATCATCATCATATGAATCTTCAACTTCATCTGAGCTTGATAGGATTTGAGGAGTCTGCTCTCCCATTTTCTGTTGCAGTTTCTCTTCAAATTCCTTCGAGTGTTATAACACCTCCTTTTCTAAGGACCACTAAGAATATGCTTCATCAAACACCATATCTCGTGACGTGTAACACCTTCCAATTGTATTATCGTAATATTTCCACCCTTTCCTCTGGTTATCGTATCCCACAAAGATACATCTGACTTCTTTCTTGTCAAACTTGCTATGTAGATTGTTAGGAACAAATACATAGCATACATAGCTGAATACTCGAAAGTAACTAATCGTAGGTTTCATGTCCCATAATTTCTCAAAGGGTGAAGCAAACTCTAACCTTAGTTGAGGAAGTTTGTTCATCACATGGGTTGTAGTTCTCATAGCTTCAATCCAAAATCTTCTCGGTACATTCTTAGCATGTATCATACTCCGAAAAACTTCTGTAAGATGTTCTTTCTTTCTCCCTCATATTCCATTGTGTTAGGGGTGTTGGTAGAAGTAATTTGATGATGTATTCTACAGTCTCGTAGATACTGGAAAAACTCATTTGAGGTATATTCGCCTCTATTATCTGTGCGTAGACAAATAATATTATTCCCCACTTCTCCTTCAATCGTCTCTATGACTCTTTAAACTTTGAGAACGTGTCAGATTTTTCTTTCATAAAGAAAACCCACACATACCTGGAGAAGTCATCAATAAATATTACCATATACTGCATCCCACCGATGGTTGCTTGACTGGTCCGAACACATTAGAGTGAACTAACTCTAATAGTTCCTTTGCTCTAAACTTTGATTCCTCATATGGTAATTGATGTGCTTTACCATACTGGCATCCCGTAAAAATCGTGTATGTCCTCACGTTAAATTAAGGAAGTCCTTTCAGCATTAACTTTTTCATCATCACCCCTAGCTTAGAATAACTAACATGGCCCAATCGCATGTGCTATAAATCTGTTGTCTCATTTTTTCTTATCTTGTCTACATACGCAGACTTTGCTGACATCACGTAGACTGACTCCAATCGTCGTCCCTCCATTATTGGCATTCCTGAGATCTTGAGGCCTTGATATACCTTCACATCTCATGGACCAAATAAGACAAAGTGGCCTGATGATGTTAACTGTGCCACTGAAGGCAGATTTTTCCTCATACCCGGAACATGGTAGACATTTTGAAGCGACACTTGGTTAGAACTGTATTGAGGTGCTCCTACCATCTTGCAGATATGAGTTATTAGTAGCCTTGAGTTGTTGGATATTACCACAACTATATTTCCCTTGTATTTTTACAGGCTCTGTAACTTCCGTTTATCACCTGTCATGTAATTTGAGCAGCCTGAGTCGACGATCCAATCATTCTCGTAGTCGATCCTCTCAATTATCGAGACCGTGAGAGATAACTCCTCCTCTTCCACAGTAAAAGATGCTTTAGCGTCCCAATTATCTTCGTTTCTCTCCTTTGAATTGGAAGTAGCATCATTGCTCTCAGCGGGCCTTTTATTGGACCAACAATCTTTTGCCATATGTCCCTTCTTGATGCAGTTGTAATATTTTCCCTCAATCTTTTACCGTAGCCACGATTCTTTGAAGCTCCCCCTGGACGAGAAGCTCCCTCTCCTTGATGACTCTTTACCTTGTCATCATCCTTTTTATATTCGCCTCCGACATGTTACTTGAAGTAGCCTTTTCTTTTATTGGTCTAGAGCGCTTCCTCCTCACCCTTCAACGAGACTCCTCCCCTTTGCTTAGCCATAGATTCTTGACTGGAAATCAAATTTTCAAACTCAATAAGTGATGGTTGAGTCGACCATCCTTGTACAGCAGTAACAAAACTTCACTATTCGGACCTCAAACCATGGATAATTATTCTTTTTATCCTTATTTCACCAATAGCGATTGTTGGATCTAAATTTGAAATTTCGTGGCATATTTTCTTCACCTTGTGAAAGTACTTGGTGATAGTCATGTCCTGTTGTTCCATCGATAGCAGATCGTTCTCGAGAAGTTGTAGTCTTGTGTCATTATTCTTTGAAAAAATGTAGTGAAAGTGTCCCTTGCTTCTTTCGGTGTTTTGGTATCCCAGATGTGGTCCAACATTTCTTCTTCAATTGTGGTCTTTAAGTCAAACATCGCTTTGCCCGCTTTAATCTTCCATTTTCCCAAAGTGCCATTAGCGTCATTAACCTCTGGGTGTATAACTTCACTACTACCAACGACCTCTCAAAGGTCTTTTCCTTGCATATAAGACGTCATACATGTCACCCACGTATTGTAATTTTAGTGGTTGAGCTTCTTAATTCCTCCAACTACTTGAAGATCACCCATCGTGTTGGTAAATTTTTGATAATACCAAACAAGCCTGATTTTAAGATATAAACTTACAAAATACGAACTTCTCACGAATTTAGAAAACTCACTCCAAAAATACTAGTACACGATAGTCCCGCTCTGATACCAATTGTTGAGAATAACGAGTACAAAACTCTAACCTTCGTAAGAAATTATTATAAGGAAGTACTCACTAAACCACTCTTTCAAAACACTTAAAGAACACCAACTCATAAAATACTACACTCAAACTAAGATATAAATGCTAATTGCCTTATTGTTTTACTTCTTCTTGGATGATTATGCAAGCATAGGACATGGGGTATTTATAGCACGACAAATACATTTGAGGCCACACATTAACAAGTAAGGAAAAATTACAACCACACCTTTTCTACCTAACACACACTAATTTATCACTAGTGAAATATAGGTCAGCAATGACATAAAGCACACTAATTTACCACTAGTGAAATATAGGTAAGCAATGACATCATATAGGTTGTGATGTTGAAACTTAACACTACCCATATGAATCTATTTGGGGGTATAAGAGAGGGTTTAGTTTTAGACAAATTTCCAAGGTATAATATTTGCATCATTTCACTAGCATAGTGAAAGGGAATCGCATCTCGACATGTTAATTAGGTTGCGTCGTGTTGGGTTTATGTGATTAAGGATGGTATATATGTCATGTATATGGGATATGTGACACATATATTAGGGTTTAAACAACTCTCTTCTTAAATGTATATATCGGATAACTTATGGTTAAAATTACACTAACAAAAATAAATCCAAGCCTATTGGGAACTTTGCCGTGTCATGTTCCGTGTGACACCCCGACTAATTAAACACCGGGTAGCTACTCCTTTATAAAATTAATTCAAAATGCCAAGTTGGCTCAGTTAATAGCATCACTGTCGAAAACGTTTTATTATTACTAACCACCTAGTATTTAAAAAGTAAGTGCCAAATTTTATTAAATCTGATTAACATGCAACAAGAGTAATGAATAACTAAATAACACCATTCACCATACTGAAGTAAAACGAATAACCATCACAAAATGTAAATAAACTCTGGAGGAAAAACTCCTCAATACAAATCCCACAACTGATAAGTAAACTGAAATAAATAACTCAAACTGAATACTGAGCAATACACGCTAGAGTCTGAAAACTGAAATGTAGAAATGTCTAATAGAATTGGGCAACATGCCCTATAACTGATAGATGCTGAGACTGGGATCCAAATGAGAGAGGCGTCTAAAAGCAAGTCCCTGTAGCTTCCACAAACAGCTACAGCTCGTCACCTGAATGAGAATCCTATGCTTGGTGTCCTTGTGGCTGGGCACCTAAAATGGTTTTACAAGAAAATATATTTGAAAGCAAATGGGTCAGAGCCCGAAAGTGGAAATCATTTTAAAAACCTGCAAGTGCTTTAAAAACATTTAAAACATTAAATGCAAAGTACATGTTAGGACGTGCACTCACATTAAATTCTCACATCTCGACTAACTGTGCACTCCTAACGTAAGTACCCATCTATAACGACACAAACCACTAGCTAAGTGACATCGAATCTAGCTAGACTTATCATAGGACCTGCCATTATTACTTGGTTCTATTATAACGCTCGTAATTAAATAGGGGTTTAATGTAAACTCAAGTGTACAATATGCCATATATTATACTACTAGCTAACCCATTTTGTTTCTCAAAATAATACCGTGATATATATATGTTCACGACATTAACATGAAAGTTCTCATTAAATTAAATGTATATTATTCACATCATAAATATACGATATAAGCACCCCGAGAACTAAGCTCCGGTGCACACATACTCTGCTATCCATCCCGGTACATCACGTACATAAGGATCACATATTCCTAATCTCTCAGGAATAGTTCTCAAATAACAACATCACAAATAATGGAGGCGAACATAGTCACCTTCACATGGGTCACGCACATACCTACGCTCCCACGATCCGCGGACTTATTAATATCACCATAAGTCTTTCAATGACCTATGTTCATCAAGGTACCAGTCTATATCCCCCCCGTAGGCACACAAGGATTAGAGGGTCCTAAGCGAACGTAACCTCCCGTGATAGCAAGTATGGTAGGTATGTCATACACATAAACTATATACTAAGCATTCACGCATCTTAGATATCACCATTTTAATAAGGTATTTTCTACATCATTATACCATTATCCCAAACTTATATATTTCAAGTAATCCGATAATATATAATTTAAATAGTCGACACGTCTCACGTCGTAATTCCTTAAACTTAAAACCTATCTCGAATAGACTACTAAGTTTCCATAATTCTCACATATGATATCTTTATGCCTAAGGTCTTTACTTCTGCCCCAAACCTTATTTCATCAACTTATTCAAATTTTGTACTATTAACCCAAATATTAACTCACATAACGAATTTCATTTATTTAGAATAATTCCTCAAATTACATTCTGATTAAAGTCCCACTTCATAATCATGCCTACTGGTCTTCCTTAAAGCTAAGGGTATTCACAAAGTCTCCAAACATATTCTCCGAGGGTTTCCACCATTAAAATCATATTAAGGAAAATTTCACTCATTCTGGGAAGGTCGATCGATCGACCTATGAATATCGATCGATCGATCTAGTCGATCGATCGACTGATGAATGTCGATCGATCGATCGAACAGGTATGGCTACGGACTGCTTCGTTCTGCAGATTGTAAAAACGTCCCAAAACTTATTTCTAACGTGTGATTCTCAAATATAACGTTATAGTAATGTCATATAACAATCCTACAATATTACTAACGTCCATAAATCAATATTTCAACAACTATAGGCTACATATGGATCAATCTTCATCAAAAACCTAGTTTTTCTGATTTTTCTCAAGAACAGTCATGAACCTCATCTTAAATCCGTTTTTAGTATTACAAAAGGCAGTAATTCACATAATATGATCGTCCAGTAACATTCTACATGCAACCTATATCCCAAAATTCAAACTAATAACTCCAATCTTATGGGTTTTTCATTATCTTCCAAGAACATACAAAGTTTTTTGAAAAAAATCTAACATTTAAGAAGCATTCTCCGAATTTAAATGGAATAAATCACTTGCCTTGGTTTGATTTCGGATTTGGTGTTGATTTGGTGAAGAATCTCTGCAGAATTCCTCTCTCTCTCCCCTTCTACAAGCTTTCTTCTCCAAAAGGCTATGGTGGCTAGGGTTTGCTTTGGGAGAGTTGGAAGACTAAATGATAACCTACGTAGCTTATGGGGTTAATAAAGGGTTGGTTGGGTCAATTCCTTATCAGATTACAACTCTCAATTTTCGTCACTTTTAATTACCCAAAAATACCAAATTACTAAAATACCCTTTAAGTTGCCGGTATGGCCTAAAAATACCCCGGGACCCAAACTATACCCCCGGCTAGTGTTTTCTGACTATCTCGACCCTTCCGGACGCGTTGGCGCACTCAAAACGACCATACGGATTATAGATTTTAAATTCACTTTTATTAACAAAATAATATACCGTGACGCGGCGGTCCCACGCGTCCCAACAAAATTTCTAAAATGCCGTATATAAATCCCACGACAAATTTTATAATACCAAGTTCATATATAATCATATATGCACATAATCAAATACCAACTCGCATCACATTGGTATTTTTAACCCGGATTAATTTCCAATTAATACACAATTTAATTTATTAATCCCAAAAATAATTATAGTCAAAAGTACGGGGTATTACATACTTCCCCTCTAATAACTGAATTTCGTCCCGAAATTCGAAACTAGAAAGTACCTGCTAAAAACAGCTCTGGATAACGTTCGCGCATCTCATCCTCGCGCTCCCATGTGGACTCCTCGACATTGTGATGTCGCCACTGAACACGCACTAACGGGACTATCTTCGACCGCAGTTTCCTCTCGCTTCGGTCCAAAATAGAAATTAGCCCCTCCTCGTAAGAGCTATCCGGCTGGAGATTGATGTCCTCCACCGCAATGTGAGAATGAGCCAAATTATCTCTAAGGTATTTCCTCAGCGAGGAAATATGGAACACGTCGTGAATCCGATGCAAATGTTCCGGTAACCCAAGTCTATACGCGACCGGTCCGATCCGCTCAATAATAGGAAACGGCCCCACATACCTCGGTGCCAACTTCCCCTTCTTCCCGAATCGCATAATCCCCTTCATCGGAGATACCCTGAGCAAAACCTGGTCCCCCACTTGGAACTCCCTGAAAAATCTCTTCGCATCAGCATAACTCTTCTGCCTGTCTTGAGCTACCCGAATGCGACTCCGAATCAACTCAATCCTTGCCGAAGTATCCTGGATCACTTCTGGCCCAAGTAATTTGTTGTTCCCCACCTCCAACCAACATGCTGGGGAACGACAAGGCCTACCGTACAATGCCTCAAACGGAGCCATGCCAATCGTGAACTGATAGGAGTTATTGTAAGCAAACTCCACCAGTGGAAGGTACTGCTCCCATCCACCCCCGAAGTCAATAATGCACATGTGTAGCATGTCCTCCAACATCTGGTTGGTGCGCTCTGTCTGCCCATCGGTCTGCGGGTGATAAGTCGTACTCAACCGCAATTCCGTGCCCATGGCCTCCTGGAAACTCTCCCAAAACCTCGAAACAAATATCTTGTCTCTGTCAGACACGATATTTAGGGGCACACCGTGAAGTCTCACAATCTCTGAAATGAAAAGCTGGGCATACTGTCCCGCAGTGTAGTCAGTCCTTACGGGTAAGAAGTGAGCGACCTTGGACAATCTGTCCACAATTACCCAAATGGAGTCGTGACCCCTCTGCGACGTAGGCAACCCCGTAACAAAATCCATGGATATGCTCTCCCACATCCACACCGGAACCTCCAACGGCTGTAGCAATCCTGCTGGTCTCTGATGGTCCACTTTTACAAGCTGACAAGTGGCGCATTTCGAGACAAACTCAGCGATATCTTTCTTCATACCGCTCCACCAATATTGCCGTCTCATGTCTTGGTACATTTTGTCCCCTCGGGGATGTACCGCGAACCGTGAGCCGTGCGACTCAGCCATAACATCGTGCCGCAATTATTCCCCTTCCGGAACTACCAACCTCCCATTGAAGCGCAATCCCCCGTCTGAGCTAACGGTATAGGACTCGGCTCCCTCTGTAAGTAATCGAACTATCTGCTCCTGACAGAACGGGTCATCGGCCTGTGCCCGTACTACCTTCGTGACAATCTGCGGTGTAACGGTCATCGCAGACATGAAAGATCGGGCCACTGCATCCTGGTGTCTCAATTCCTTCCACTTAGCCTTCCATACCTCTGCCACTTCATCTGCTGGCCTGCGGCTCAACGCATCTGCTACCACGTTAGCCTTACCCGGGTGGTACTGGATGTCGAACTGGTAGTCCTTCACAAACTCAAGCCACCTACGCTGCCGCATGTTCAACTCTTTCTGCGTGAACAGATACTGTAGGGACTTGTGGTCTGTGAACAGCTGAAACTTCTCCCCCAAAAGATAGTGCCTCCAAATCCGTAAGGCAAATACCACTGCTGCCAACTCCAAATCATGCGTGGGGTAATTCTTCTCATGAGGCTTAAGCTTACGGGAAGCATAAGCTATGGCCTGTCTCTCCTGCTGCAAAACACCTCCAAGCCCTTGTAAAGACGCATCGGTGTAAACCAAATACTCAACTCCCGGTCTCGGCAATGCTAACACAGGTGCTGAGGTCAATTTGTCCTTCAATTCATCGAATGCCAACTGACAGGCATCACTCCAGATATATGGCACACCCTTACGAGTAAGATGTGTCAAAGGACCTGCTATCTCCGAGAAACCCCGAATAAACCTCCTGTAGTATCCTGCTAAGCCCAAGAAACTACGAATCTCTGTTGGTGTCGTGGGCTGTCCCCACTCCCTCACCGCTGATACCTTCCCCGGATCGACAGATATTCCCTGGTCGGAAATAATGTGACCCAAGAACTGGACCTCCTTCAGCCAAAACCCACACTTCTCGTATTTTGCATACAGCTCGTTCTGACGAAGTGTCTGCAAAACCTGCCTCAAATGCTCGGCGTGCTCCTTCTCTGTCTGAGAGTAGACCAGAATGTCATCAATGAAGACAATGACAAACTGATCGAGGAAATCTCTGAACACCCTGTTCATCAAGTCCATAAACACTGCTGGAGCGTTGGTCAAGCCGAAAGGCATAACCCGAAACTCATAAGAACCATATCTCGACAAGAACGCAGTCTTCGAGACATCCTCCTCCCTGATACGCAACTAATGGTATCCCGACCTCAAGTCAATCTTCGAGAAGAAAGAAGCTCCTCTCAACTGGTCGAATAAGTCATCGATTCGAGGCAACGGATACTTATTCCGTATCGTGACCTTATTCAACTCTCGGTAGTCCACACACAACCTCAGTGAACCGTCCCTCTTCTTAACAAACAAGACTGGAGCGCCCCAAGGTGAGGTACTCCTACGAATAAAGCCCTGCCCTAACAGCTGCTCTATCTGATCCCGTAGCTCTCGCATCTCAGCTGGAGCCATACGGTACGGTGCACGTGCTATAGGTCTCGTACCTGGTAGCAAATCTATAACGAAGTCTATCTCTCGACTGGGTGGTAAGCCTGGTATCTCCTGAAACACATCTGAATACTCCATGACAACTGGGATAGAATCTAAAGGAATCACAACCTCCTTAGAGGTATCCTCCTCTATGTAATACAGATGAGCGGTCGATCCTCCCTCTGGGCGAGGCATCGCCACTACAAACATCTCTTGCCCCGGAATGGCAAAAATAATGCTTCCGCTGAAGCAGTCAATCATGGCCCTATATGCTACGAGCCAATCCATACCGATGATCACATCGTGAACATGCATGTCTAACACTAACATGTCCGCAGGTAATACCAAACCACCAACCTCTACCCCCACTCCCCGGCATATAAAGAAAATAAGTGACCCATTCCCCAATGGTGAGTCGACACATGTCACTGTGCTCTCTGCCGTAGCTAACAATCCTAAAGCTTTCGCGAAGTGTGTAGCAATAAAACAGTGTGTAGCACCCGTATCAAATAACACCCGACCCATAGTGCCATTGATAGGAAACGTACCCTCAATCGCGGGCGGTGCCTGTGGAACTGCAGCCTGGTGAACGTTGTAGACACGTCCAAACTGTAGCTGCCCCTGCTGAGCTGGGACTGCTGGGATGGGTGGCAATGCTGCCATCTGTGGCGGTGCAGGAAGAGCGGCGGGAAACATGGGTCTCTGTGGCTCCTGGCGAGCACCCTGCTGCTGCTGTGGGGCCCTGCCCCTATCAGGACAATCCTGCTTCTTATGGCCAGTCTTGCCACAAGTAAAGCACTTCCCTGGGAAATTCCCTCCCCTCTGCCCCTGCTGTCCCCGGCCCTGGTGGCCGTTACCATTCCTCCCTTGGCCCTGCTGGCCCTGATGGAACTGCTGCCCATTCTGCCCCTGCTGGCCCTGATGGCCGTTTGGACCCTGATGGCCCTGGCGGAAACCTCCCTGTCCCTGCCTGTAGTTCCCTGACCGGAACCTCTTATTGTCCCCCTGCTGGGTACCCTGCTCAGTCTGTTTCTGCCCCTGACCGGTCTGTGCCCCGCTGGCACCATGTCCTCCAGTCCTGACCTGATGGCTAGACTCCCCTGACCGCTTGCCCTCGGCCATATGAAAACGGTGGTCCTGGCAGTGCAATAGTGCAGCGTTAACCACATCAGAATACGTGGCCAACGATAGGTTCCCTAGCAGATGCTGACGGATCCTCCAATTCAACCCATCAGTGAACTTCTCTATCTTCTTCTTCTCTGTTGGAATCTCGTCTGGAATGATATTCAACAGGTTAGTGAACTCGGCCTCATACTCGGCCACTGTCTTGCTCTCCTGCATCAAACTCATCAGCTTCCTCCTCATCTCTGTATGAACTGCGGACGGAAAGTACTTGCGGTCGAACCGCACCCAGAACTCCTGTATCGTGAGGGTATCCCTCTCCTCCGCGGTGGTAATGGACTCCCACCACTGTAGAGCAGATCCCACTAGCTTGAAAGTAGCTAGCACCTGTTTCTGAACATCTGTGCACTCATGCATCCTCAAATGCCTCTGTATGTCCTTCCTCCATTGGCTCGAGACTACCACGTCTCAGCTTCCTGCAAACTCTGGCGGATGCGCTTTCTGAAAAGTGTCGCGTACACGCTCCCAAGCAGACGGGAATGCATTAACCTGTGCTGGCGCGTCAACCGGCGCCTGAGGCGGTGCCTGCTGAATAACGGCAATCGCGGCATTCACCGCTTGAGCTACTATAGCTGCAACCTCAGTGGCGTTCAACATGCCCTGAACTGGAGCGGGCTGGGGTTCGGGCATTGCATTCCTGGGAACTCGTCGTGCACGTCGTGGAGGCATCTGAAATGAGAACAAAGTTTATAAGTCTACAGATAAACTTTAAAATAGCTGAAGAACGAAACGTACACACAAAAAGAGTACAACAGTCCTAAAATATAGGGCTCTATATCAAAGAAAACGTAGCGGAAACATAATAGCCGTACAGATCCTAAAGGACACTAGAACCTGATGCTCTGATACCACCTGTGACACCCCGACTAATTAAACACCGGGTAGCTACTCCTTTATAAAATTAATTCAAAATGCCAAGTTGGCTCAGTTAATAGCATCACTGTCGAAAACATTTTATTATTACTAACCACCTAGTATTTAAAAAGTAAGTGCCAAATTTTATTAAATCTGATTAACATGCAACAAGAGTAATGAATAACTAAATAACACCATTCACCATACTGAAGTAAAACGAATAACCATCACAAAATGTAAATAAACTCTGGAGGAAAAACTCCTCAATACAAATCCCACAACTGATAAGTAAACTGAAATAAATAACTCAAACTGAATACTGAGCAATACACGCTAGAGTCTGAAAACTAAAATGTAGAAATGTCTAATAGAATTGGGCAACATGCCCTACAACTGATAGATGCTGAGACTGGGATCTAAATGAGAGAGGCGTCTAAAAGCAAGTCCCTGTAGCTTCCACAAACAGCTACAGCTCGTCACCTGAATGAGAATCCTATGCTTGGTGTCCTTGTGGCTGGGCACCTAAAATGGTTTTACAAGAAAATATATTTGAAAGCAAATGGGTCAGAGCCCGAAAGTGGAAATCATTTTAAAAACCTGCAAGTGCTTTAAAAACATTTAAAACATTAAATGCAAAGTACATGTTAGGACGTGCACTCACATTAAATTCTCACCTCTCGACTAACTGTGCACTCCTAACGTAAGTACCCATCTATAACGACACAAACCACTAGCTAAGTGACATCGAATCTAGCTAGACTTATCATAGGACCTGCCATTATTACTTGGTTCTATTATAACGCTCGTAATTAAATAGGGGTTTAATGTAAACTCAAGTGTACAATATGCCATATATTATACTACTAGCTAACCCATTTTGTTTCTCAAAATAATACCATGATATATATATGTTCACGACATTAACATGAAAGTTCTCATTAAATTAAATGTATATTATTCACATCATAAATATACGATATAAGCACCCCGAGAACTAAGCTCCGGTGCACACATACTCTGCTATCCATCCCGGTACATCACGTACATAAGGATCACATATTCCGAATCTCTCAGGAATAGTTCTCAAATAACAACATCACAAATAATGGAGGCGAACATAGTCACCTTCACATGGGTCACGCACATACCTACGCTCCCACGATCCGCGGACTTATTAATATCACCATAAGTCTTTCAATGACCTATGTTCATCAAGGTACCAGTCTATATCCCCCCCATAGGCACACAAGGATTAGAGGGTCCTAAGCGAACGTAACCTCCCGTGATAGCAAGTATGGTAGGTATGTCATACACATAAACTATATACTAAGCATTCACACATCTTAGATATCACCATTTTAATAAGGTATTTTCTACATCATTATACCATTATCCCAAACTTATATATTTCAAGTAATCCGATAATATATAATTTAAATAGTCGACACGTCTCACGTCGTAATTCCTTAAACTTAAAACCTATCTCGAATAGACTACTAAGTTTCCATAATTCTCACATATGATATCTTTATGCCTAAGGTCTTTACTTCTGCCCCAAACCTTATTTCATCAACTTATTCAAATTTTGTACTATTAACCCAAATATTAACTCACATAACGAATTTCATTTATTTAGAATAATTCCTCAAATTACATTCTGATTAAAGTCCCACTTCATAATCATGCCTACTGGTCTTCCTTAAAGCTAAGGGTATTCACAAAGTCTCCAAACATATTCTCCGAGGGTTTCCACCATTAAAATCATATTAAGGAAAATTTCACTCATTCTGGGAAGGTCGATCGATCGACCTATGAATATCGATCGATCGATCTAGTCGATCGATCGACTGATGAATGTCGATCGATCGATCGAACAGGTATGGCTACGGACTGCTTCGTTCTATAGATTGTAAAAACGTCCCAAAACTTATTTCTAACGTGTGATTCTCAAATATAACGTTATAGTAATGTCATATAACAATCCTACAATATTACTAACGTCCATAAATCAATATTTCAACAACTATAGGCTACATATGGATCAATCTTCATCAAAAACCTAGTTTTTCTGATTTTTCTCAAGAACAGTCATGAACCTCATCTTAAATCCGTTTTTAGTATTACAAAAGGCAGTAATTCACATAATATGATCGTCCAGTAACATTCTACATGCAACCTATATCCCAAAATTCAAACTAATAACTCCAATCTTATGGGTTTTTCATTATCTTCCAAGAACATACAAAGTTTTTTGAAAAAAATCTAACATGGAAGAAGCATTCTCCGAATTTAAATGGAATAAATCACTTGCCTTGGTTTGATTTCGGATTTGGTGTTGATTTGGTGAAGAATCTCTGCAGAATTCCTCTCTCTCTCTCCTTCTCCAAGCTTTCTTCTCCAAAAGGCTATGGTGGCTAGGGTTTGCTTTGGGAGAGTTGGAAGACTAAATGATAACCTACGTAGCTTATGGGGTTAATAAAGGGTTGGTTGGGTCAATTCCTTATCAGATTACAACTCTCAATTTTCGTCACTTTTAATTACCCAAAAATACCAAATTACTAAAATACCCTTTAAGTTGCCGGTATGGCCTAAAAATACCCCGGGACCCAAACTATACCCCCGGCTAGTGTTTTCTGACTATCTCGACCCTTCCGGACGCGTTGGCGCACTCAAAACGACCATACGGATTATAGATTTTAAATTCACTTTTATTAACAAAATAATATACCGTGACGCGGCGGTCCCACGCGTCCCAACAAAATTTCTAAAATGCCGTATATAAATCCCACGACAAATTTTATAATACCAAGTTCATATATAATCATATATGCACATAATCAAATACCAACTCGCATCACATTAGTATTTTTAACCCGGATTAATTTCCAATTAATACGCAATTTAATTTATTAATCCCAAAAATAATTATAGTCAAAAGTACGGGGTATTACATACTTCCCCCCTAATAACTGAATTTCGTCCCGAAATTCGAAACTAGAAAGTACCTGCTAAAAACAGCTCTGGATAACGTTCGCGCATCTCATTCTCGCGCTCCCATGTGGACTCCTCGACATTGTGATGTCGCCACTGAACACGCACTAACGGGACTATCTTCGACCGCAGTTTCCTCTCGCTTCGGTCCAAAATAGCAATTGGCCCCTCCTCGTAAGAGCTATCCGGCTGGAGATTGATGTCCTCCACCGCAATGTGAGAATGAGCCAAATTATCTCTAAGGTATTTCCTCAGCGAGGAAATATGGAACACGTTGTGAATCCGATGCAAATGTTCCGGCAACCCAAGTCTATACGCGACCGGTCCGATCCGCTCAATAATAGGAAACGGCCCCACATACCTCGGTGCCAACTTCCCCTTCTTCCCGAATCGCATAATCCCCTTCATCGGAGATACCCTGAGCAAAACCTGGTCCCCCACTTGGAACTCCCTGAAAAATCTCTTCGCATCAGCATAACTCTTCTGCCTGTCTTGAGCTACCCGAATGCGACTCCGAATCAACTCAATCCTTGCCGAAGTATCCTGGATCACTTCTGGCCCAAGTAATTTGTTGTTCCCCACCTCCAACCAACATGCTGGGGAACAACAAGGCCTACCGTACAATGCCTCAAACGGAGCCATGCCAATCGTGAACTGATAGGAGTTATTGTAAGCAAACTCCACCAGTGGAAGGTACTGCTCCCATCCACCCCCGAAGTCAATAATGCACATGCGTAGCATGTCCTCCAACATCTGGTTGGTGCGCTCTGTCTCCCCATCGGTCTGCGGGTGATAAGCCGTACTCAACCGCAATTCCGTGCCCATGGCCTCCTGGAAACTCTCCCAAAACCTCGAAACAAATATCTTGTCTCTGTCAGACACGATATTTAGGGGCACACCGTGAAGTCTCACAATCTCTGAAATGAAAAGCTGGGCATACTGTCCCGCAGTGTAGTCAGTCCTTACGGGTAAGAAGTGAGCGACCTTGGACAATCTGTCCACAATTACCCAAACGGAGTCGTGACCCCTCTGCGACGTAGGCAGCCCCGTAACAAAATCCATGGATATGCTCTCCCACATCCACACCGGAACCTCCAACGGCTGTAGCAATCCTGCTGGTCTCTGATGGTCCACTTTTACAAGCTGACAAGTGGCGCATTTCAAGACAAACTCAGCGATATCTTTCTTCATACCGCTCCACCAATATTGCCGTCTCATGTCTTGGTACATTTTGTCCCCTCCGGGATGTACCGCGAACCGTGAGCCGTGCGACTCAGCCATAACATCGTGCCGCAATTATTCCCCTTCCGGAACTACCAACCTCCCATTGAAGCGCAATCCCCCGTCTGAGCTAACGGTATAGGACTCGGCTCCCTCTGTAAGTAATCGAACTATCTGCTCCTGACAGAACGGGTCATCGGCCTGTGCCCGTACTACCTTCGTGACAATCTGCGGTGTAACGGTCATCGCAGACATGAAAGATCGGGCCACTGCATCCTGGTGTCCCAATTCCTTCCACTTAGCCTTCCATACCTCTGCCACTTCATCTGCTGGCCTGCGGCTCAACGCGTCTGCTACCACGTTAGCCTTACCCGGGTGGTACTGGATGTCGAACTGGTAGTCCTTCACAAACTCAAGCCACCTACTCTGCCGCATGTTCAACTCTTTCTGCGTGAACAGATACTGTAGGGACTTGTGGTCTGTGAACAGCTGAAACTTCTCCCCCAAAAGATAGTGCCTCCAAATCCGTAAGGCAAATACCACTGCTGCCAACTCCAAATCATGCGTGGGGTAATTCTTCTCATGAGGCTTAAGCTTACGGGAAGCATAAGCTATGGCCTGTCTCTCCTGCTGCAAAACACCTCCAAGCCCTTGTAAAGACGCATCGGTGTAAACCAAATACTCAACTCCCGGTCTCGGCAATGCTAACACAGGTGCTGAGGTCAATTTGTCCTTCAATTCATCGAATGCCAACTGACAGGCATCACTCCAGATATATGGCACACCCTTACGAGTAAGATGTGTCAAAGGACCTGCTATCTCCGAGAAACCCCGAATAAACCTCCTGTAGTATCCTGCTAAGCCCAAGAAACTACGAATCTCTGTTGGTGTCGTGGGCTGTCCCCACTCCCTCACCGCTGATACCTTCCCCGGATCGACAGATATTCCCTGGTCGGAAATAATGTGACCCAAGAACTGGACCTCCTTCAGCCAAAACCCGCACTTCTCGTATTTTGCATACAGCTCGTTCTGACGAAGTGTCTGCAAAACCTGCCTCAAATGCTCGGCGTGCTCCTTCTCTGTCTGAGAGTAGACCAGAATGTCATCAATGAAGACAATGACAAACTGATCGAGGAAATCTCTGAACACCCTGTTCATCAAGTCCATAAACACTGCTGGAGCGTTGGTCAAGCCGAAAGGCATAACCCGAAACTCATAAGAACCATATCTCGACAAGAACGCAGTCTTCGAGACATCCTCCTCCCTGATACGCAACTAATGGTATCCCGACCTCAAGTCAATCTTCGAGAAGAAAGAAGCTCCTCTCAACTGGTTGAATAAGTCATCGATTCGAGGCAACGGATACTTATTCCGTATCGTGACCTTATTCAACTCTCGGTAGTCCACACACAACCTCAGTGAACCGTCCCTCTTCTTAACAAACAAGACTGGAGCGCCCCAAGGTGAGGTACTCCTACGAATAAAGCCCTGCCCTAACAGCTTCTCTATCTGATCCCGTAGCTCTCGCATCTCAGCTGGAGCCATACGGTACGATGCACGTGCTATAGGTCTCGCACCCGGTAGCAAATCTATAACGAAGTCTATCTCTCGACTGGGTGGTAAGCCTGGTATCTCCTGAAACACATCTGAATACTCCCTGACAACTGGGATAGAATCTAAAGGAATCACAACCTCCTTAGAGGTATCCTCCTCTATGTAATACAGATGAGCGGTCGATCCTCCCTCTGGGCGAGGCATCGCCACTACAAACATCTCTTGCCCCGAAATGGCAAAAACAATGCTTCCGCTGAAGCAGTCAATCATGGCCCTATATGCTACAAGCCAATCCATACCGATGATCACATCGTGAACATGCATGTCTAACACTAACATGTCCGCAGGTAATACCAAACCACCAACCTCTACCCCCACTCCCCGGCATATAAAGAAAATAAGTGACCCATTCCCCAATGGTGAGTCGACACACATCACTGTGCTCTCTGCCGTAGCTAATAATCCTAAAGCTTTCGCGAAGTGTGTAGCAATAAAACAGTGTGTAGCACCCGTATCAAATAACACCCGACCCATAGTGCCATTGATAGGAAACGTACCCTCAATCGCGGGCGGTGCCTGTGGAACTGCAGCCTGGTGAACGTTGTAGACACGTTCATACTGTAGCTGCCCCTGCTGAGCTGGGACTGCTGGGATGGGTGGCAATGCTGCCATCTGCGGCGGTGCAGGAAGAGCGGCGGGAAACATGGGTCTCTGTGGCTCCTGGCGAGCACCCTGCTGCTGCTGTGGGGCCCTGCCCCTATCAGGACAATCCTGCTTCTTATGGCCAGTCTTGCCACAAGTAAAGCACTTCCCTGGGAAATTCCCTCCCCTCTGCCCCTGCTGTCCCCGGCCCTGGTGGCCGTTACCATTCCTCCCTTGGCCCTGCTGGCCCTGATGGAACTGCTGCCCATTCTGCCCCTGCTGGCCCTGATGGCCGTTTGGACCCTGATGGCCCTGGCGGAAACCTCCCTGTCCCTGCCTGTAGTTCCCTGACCGGAACCTCTTATTGTCCCCCTGCTGGGTACCCTGCTCAGTCTGTTTCTGCCCCTGACCGGTCTGTGCCCCGCTGGCACCATGTCCTCCAGTCCTGACCTGATGGCTAGACTCCCCTGACCGCTTGCCCTCGGCCATATGAAAACGGTGGTCCTGGCAGTGCAATAGTGCAGCGTTAACCACATCAGAATACGTGGCCAACGATAGGTTCCCTAGCAGATGCTGACGGATCCTCCAATTCAACCCATCAGTGAACTTCTCTATCTTCTTCTTCTCTGTTGGAATCTCGTCTGGAATGATATTCAACAGGTTAGTGAACTCGGCCTCATACTCGGCCACTGTCTTGCTCTCCTGCATCAAACTCATCAGCTTCCTCCTCATCTCTGTATGAACTACGGACGGAAAGTACTTGCGGTCGAACCGCACCCAGAACTCCTGTATCATGAGGGTATCCCTCTCCTCCGTGGTGGTAATGGACTCCCACCACTGTAGCGCAGATCCCACTAGCTTGAAAGTAGCTAGCACCTGTTTCTGAACATCTGTGCACTCATGCATCCTCAAATGCCTCTGTATGTCCTTCCTCCATTGGCTCGAGACTACCACGTCTGAGCTTCCTGCAAACTCTGGCGGATGCGCTTTCTGAAAAGCGTCGCGTACACGCTCCCAAGCAGACGGGAATGCATTAACCTGTGCTGGCGCGGCAACCGGCGCCTTAGGCGGTGCCTGCTGAATAACGGCAATCGCGGCATTCACCGCTTGAGCTACTATAGCTGCAACCTCAGTGGCGTTCAACATGCCCTGAACTGGAGCGGGCTGGGGTTCGGGCATTGCATTCCTGGGAACTCGTCGTGCACGTCGTGGAGGCATCTGAAATGAGAACAAAGTTTATAAGTCTACAGATAAACTTTAAAATAGCTGAAGAACGAAACGTACACACAAAAAGAGTACAACAGTCCTAAAATATAGGGCTCTATATCAAAGAAAACGTAGCGGAAACATAATAGCCGTACAGATCCTAAAGGACACTAGAACCTGATGCTCTGATACCACCTGTGACACCCCGACTAATTAAACACCGGGTAGCTACTCCTTTATAAAATTAATTCAAAATGCCAAGTTGGCTCAGTTAATAGCATCACTGTCGAAAACGTTTTATTATTACTAACCAGCTAGTATTTAAAAAGTAAGTGCCAAATTTTATTAAATCTGATTAACATGCAACAAGAGTAATGAATAACTAAATAACACCATTCACCATACTGAAGTAAAACGAATAACCATCACAAAATGTAAATAAACTCTGGAGGAAAAACTCCTCAATACAAATCCCACAACTAATAAGTAAACTGAAATAAATAACTCAAACTGAATACTGAGCAATACACGCTAGAGTCTGAAAACTGAAATGTAGAAATGTCTAATAGAATTGGGCAACATGCCCTACAACTGATAGATGCTGAGACTGGGATCCAAATGAGAGAGGCGTCTAAAAGCAAGTCCCTGTAGCTTCCACAAACAGCTACAGCTCGTCACCTGAATGAGAATCATATGCTTGGTGTCCTTGTGGCTGGGCACCTAAAATGGTTTTACAAGAAAATATATTTGAAAGCAAATGGGTCAGAGCCCGAAAGTGGAAATCATTTTAAAAACCTGCAAGTGCTTTAAAAACATTTAAAACATTAAATGCAAAGTACATGTTAGGACGTGCACTCACATTAAATTCTCACCTCTCGACTAACTGTGCACTCCTAACGTAAGTACCCATCTATAACGACACAAACCACTAGCTAAGTGACATCGAATCTAGCTAGACTTATCATAGGACCTGCCATTATTACTTGGTTCTATTATAACGCTCGTAATTAAATAGGGGTTTAATGTAAACTCAAGTGTACAATATGCCATATATTATACTACTAGCTAACCCATTTTGTTTCTCAAAATAATACCGTGATATATATATGTTCACGACATTAACATGAAAGTTCTCATTAAATTAAATGTATATTATTCACATCATAAATATACGATATAAGCACCCCGAGAACTAAGCTCCGGTGCACACATACTCTGCTATCCATCCCGGTACATCACGTACATAAGGATCACATATTCCGAATCTCTCAGGAATAGTTCTCAAATAACAACATCACAAATAATGGAGGCGAACATAGTCACCTTCACATGGGTCACGCACATACCTACGCTCCCACGATCCGCGGACTTATTAATATCACCATAAGTCTTTCAATGACCTATGTTCATCAAGGTACCAGTCTATATCCCCCCCGTAGGCACACAAGGATTAGAGGGTCCTAAGCGAACGTAACCTCCCGTGATAGCAAGTATGGTAGGTATGTCATACACATAAACTATATACTAAGCATTCACACATCTTAGATATCACCATTTTAATAAGGTATTTTCTACATCATTATACCATTATCCCAAACTTATATATTTCAAGTAATTCGATAATATATAATTTAAATAGTCGACACGTCTCACGTCGTAATTCCTTAAACTTAAAACCTATCTCGAATAGACTACTAAGTTTCCATAATTCTCACATATGATATCTTTATGCCTAAGGTCTTTACTTCTGCCCCAAACCTTATTTCATCAACTTATTCAAATTTTGTACTATTAACCCAAATATTAACTCACATAACGAATTTCATTTATTTAGAATAATTCCTCAAATTACATTCTGATTAAAGTCCCACTTCATAATCATGCCTACTGGTCTTCCTTAAAGCTAAGGGTATTCACAAAGTCTCCAAACATATTCTCCGAGGGTTTCCACCATTAAAATCATATTAAGGAAAATTTCACTCATTCTGGGAAGGTCGATCGATCGACCTATGAATATCGATCGATCGATCTAGTCGATCGATCGACTGATGAATGTCGATCGATCGATCGAACAGGTATGGCTACGGACTGCTTCGTTCTGCAGATTGTAAAAACGTCCCAAAACTTATTTCTAACGTGTGATTCTCAAATATAACGTTATAGTAATGTCATATAACAATCCTACAATATTACTAACGTCCATAAATCAATATTTCAACAACTATAGGCTACATATGGATCAATCTTCATCAAAAACCTAGTTTTTCTGATTTTTCTCAAGAACAGTCATGAACCTCATCTTAAATCCATTTTTAGTATTACAAAAGGCAGTAATTCACATAATATGATCGTCCAGTAACATTCTACATGCAACCTATATCCCAAAATTCAAACTAATAACTCCAATCTTATGGGTTTTTCATTATCTTCCAAGAACATACAAAGTTTTTTGAAAAAAATCTAACATGGAAGAAGCATTCTCCGAATTTAAATGGAATAAATCACTTGCCTTGGTTTGATTTCGGATTTGGTGTTGATTTGGTGAAGAATCTCTGCAGAATTCCTCTCTCTCTCTCCTTCTCCAAGCTTTCTTCTCCAAAAGGCTATGGTGGCTAGGGTTTGCTTTGGGAGAGTTGGA
Organism: Sambucus nigra; assembly: GCA_949130495.1. Taxonomy (NCBI): domain Eukaryota; kingdom Viridiplantae; phylum Streptophyta; class Magnoliopsida; order Dipsacales; family Adoxaceae; genus Sambucus; species Sambucus nigra. The sequence continues at coordinate 778,425,449 of OX422208.1, read as the reverse complement.
AGACTAAATGATAACCTACGTAGCTTATGGGGTTAATAAAGGGTTGGTTGGGTCAATTCCTTATCAGATTACAACTCTCAATTTTCGTCACTTTTAATTACCCAAAAATACCAAATTACTAAAATACCCTTTAAGTTGCCGGTATGGCCTAAAAATACCCCGGGACCCAAACTATACCCCCGGCTAGTGTTTTCTGACTATCTCGACCCTTCCGGACGCGTTGGCGCACTCAAAACGACCATACGGATTATAGATTTTAAATTCACTTTTATTAACAAAATAATATACCGTGACGCGGCGGTCCCACGCGTCCCAACAAAATTTCTAAAATGCCGTATATAAATCCCACGACAAATTTTATAATACCAAGTTCATATATAATCATATATGCACATAATCAAATACCAACTCGCATCACATTAGTATTTTTAACCCGGATTAATTTCCAATTAATACGCAATTTAATTTATTAATCCCAAAAATAATTATAGTCAAAAGTACGGGGTATTACATTCCGGTAGTGTTAGAAGTTGTTAGCACTACTGTTGCATCAGATGATCTATAACTAAAATTGTCAGAGTACAAAATAAGTTACTATAGAAAAAATGAATGTCAGTGGCGAAATTCTTAGTAGCGAATGAAAATAACCACTAAAAGAGGGTTTTTGTGGCAATATTATGTTTGCCCCCAAGGCTCGCAATTAAGGTTAATATTGTGGTGAATATATAAATCACCACAAATATTGTGGCTAAAAGTTTCTCCCCTAAAATTTGAAAGGGGTGGGTAGGGGACTTGGTGGTAAAATTTTAATTTCGTAACCCAATGTATTACGTTTAGTAGCTATTTAGTATTCTCGCCACAAAATATAGTAGCTCATCCATTTAATGGCAAAAAAAAAAATCGCCCCGGAAAGCCATTCATTTATTGTTGCGCTTTTCTCCCATTTTTTTTAACATTGACCATTGTGCCAAATAAGTTTGTTTTCAACATAGCACGATATTATATACAAATTATGATTTAAAATTGGTATGTGTGAAACCCTATTAAAAGTACATATTAAAATCGTATGAGTTATATCCTCACTTATGTTCTCTTAGTTTTGTTTTATTTATTTTATTCACAAGTATACAACTTCTATTACTTAACAATGAAATTTATTTAAATATTAAATATTAATGTGCAGAAAAAGATGCATCAACTTAAAAAAGATACACCAGTTGCACCGTGAAAATAATGTATGCGAGACTCTAAAGTTCTGTTCACACTTATATATGTTAAAATTATTGTTGTGTTGTTATTTATTACATCTACTTCTATCCATTTTTGTATGGTTGTTGTACCTATTGTTATATGGCATTTAATATGCATTTAATTGCCTTTAAGTCTACTCCTACTTTGTAATCTAGAGAAATGATAAGCTGTTGATTTAAGACACCAATCTTCCCTATTTTTCTAATGTACCCCGTTGAGTAAAAACAACAATTCTCTCTCAATGCAAAAACTCATCTTCTCCAAATTCTCTCATGCTTTCTTCCACACTTCTTCTTCTAGTGATATAGTTCTCATATAAACAAATAGTGGTATCAAATCTCTATTCAAATCAAGAGTTGGGCGTGATCTCTTTGATGAAAAACAAAACTGATGAAATGTGACAGAAAATTTATTGACAAGTTTCAGCAACCAAATGGGTACACAATATCCCTCGATTATGATTTTTATAGAGAGAAGTATGATTTTTGGTCCGTAAATATGAAAATCATTTTTCTTTCATTTTATTTATGGGAGTATGTTGCGGATGGGTTTAATGAACCATATGATATCACAACTTTATTAGATTCTGAAAAGTAAACATTGAAGGATCACGAGAGGAATGATGTAAAACCCGTAAGTACAATCCAACAATGGCTAGCTAAAATAATATTTCCAAGAATCGTCAATGACAATAATACAAAGGATACCTTGAAGGTAAGGGTTATTAGTTTGTCGAAAAGATTGATGTGAATCAAAGGAAAACATATAGAAAATAAATTTCTAATCAAAAAGTTTTTGAAAAGATTTTGATTAGTTTGTTGAAAAAATATGGCTCCATTGTTTCCATTGTTGAAGAAATTAAAGAAATAGCTTCTTTGAGTGTGGAAGAATATAGGTTCCATTAAAACATATAAGAAAAAGTTGAGTAGACACTTTAAAAAATATGTTAAGATTGTCTTTCAATCTAAGATCAATGTTGAGTCCAAATCATGATTTGATCAACCCAAAGGTGAATCTTCAAGGTGGGAAAGACAAGGAAGAGGAAGAAGCACTCGAGGAAGAGGTAGAAATAATTTTGAAAGAAGAGAAAGTAATGAAAGTTTCAATAAAAAAATGTAGTATTTTCAAGAGAAGTAGCCATACTGATAAAGATTGTTGGTTCCAGAAAAAGCCACAATGTGACAATTGCACGAAATTTGGGCATATTTACAAAAATTATCGACTCAAGAACAACTAACAATCTAACTTCACCGAAGAAAAAGAATGTGAGGGTAATATCTTTTTCTCTTGTATGAGTGCATCGAAGAAAATAAATTATTTGTAGTTTCTTGATAGTGGGTGCAGTAATCATATGACCGAAAATCAAAATATTTTTATTACTATGGATGACTCTTATAATTCTCAAGTGAGGATAGGTAATGGTGACTTAATCTAAACAAAAAGCAAGGGGATTATGGATTTTGAGATGGAGAAAGGAATAAAGTATATCCAATATGTGTTGCTATTTTTGGATTTGGAACAAAAGTTATTTATTGTTGGATAGCTTGCAGAGTATGGATACACTATTCTCTTTTAATAAGACTGTTGCAAAATTTTTGACAAAGGGGGGATAACCCATATTGTTGCAACAATTAAGATGGAAAAGAACAGAGGTTTTCCTCTCATCTTTCGATAGTCAAAGAATGTGTCATTAAAGATGAATGTGGTTAATGATACATGGCTATGGCATAGAAGATATATGCACTTTAATTTTCAAAGCATGAAAAATTTTCAACAAAAGAGCACGGTTTATGAGCTACAGAGTATCCAAGAAGTAAATGGGGTTTGTGAAGGATGTTCTCTTAGAAAGCATAACCGAGAGCCTTTTCTAAAGGAGAAAGCATGGTGAGATAAAACACCATTAGAGCTTGTGCACACCGATGTGTGTGGACCAAAGAAGAACACGTCTCATGCCGGCAAAAAAATTCTTCATTACCTTTATTGATGATTTTACAAGAATGACTTTGGTGTATTTTATGGGAAAAAGACATATGTTTATGCCACTATTAGAAAATTTTAGAAAATAGTTGAAAAACAAAGTGTTCACTACATGAAAATTTTGAGAAGTGACAGAGGTGGAGAATACAACTCCAATGAGTTTAATAAATTTTATGATGATATTGGCTTGGAAACACAACTTACATTAAGATACACTTCACAACAAAATGGAGTGGCGGCAAGGAAGGATACACTTCACAACAAAATGGAGTGGCGGCAAGGAAGAATAGAACCATTAAGGAAATGACAAAATCTATGTTACGTGAGAAAGGGCGGACATATATTTTTTGGGAAGAAGCGGTGTATACAACGATTTACTTGATGAATAGATGTCCTACAAAGGCTATTGAAAATCAAACTCCATTTGAGACATGGAGTGGAACAAACCCATCAATGAATCACTTGAGGGTGTTTGGGTGTATTTTCGTTGCTCATATCCCTAAAGAAATGAGATATAAACTTGATGAAAGTAGTGAAAAACGCATCTTTATGGGTTATAGGTCAAAATCAAAGGGCTATAGACTCTTCATATTTAAGATAAACAATGTGATTATTTGTAGAGATGTACTATTTTATGAGAAAGCCATTTGGTATTGGAAGGAAAAAAAATCTCAAAATCAAGTTATTACCCTTAATGAAGAATCATAAAATGTTGAAGAAGATGAAGAGGAAAATGTAGAAGCTCCTCAAATGTCTCCAAATGCAAGTTCACAATTATCCTCAAGTTTTACATCAAGCTTAAACTCCTTATCTCAAAGTTCAACTCCAAGAAGAAAAGGAAGTCTAAATGATGTGTATGCTAGTTGTAAGTGTTATATAGATTAACTGGAGACCTTTAAAGAAGCTAAAATTGAAGAAGCCTAGCAGGGTGCAATGGAAAAAGAAATTGAGATTATTGTGAAGAACAAGAGTTGGGAATTGGTGCAAAGGCCTAAAAACAAATAGGGTGTTGGTTTAAATTGGATTCACAGAAGAAAGGTTAATTTGGATTGCTCAATCCAAAAGAACAAATAAAGACTTATGGAAAATGGGTGTTCTCAACAATCCAGAATTGACTTTCAAGAGACACTTTAAGTCGTGGCAAGGCTTGACACAATTAGAGCACTGGTTTCCATGGCCACCCCAGATGGTTTGTTTTTACATCAACTTGATGTAAAATTTGCATTATTGAATGGTGTATTGAATCAAGCAATGTACGTTGACCAACCTTTAGGATTCATCATGAAAGGCGAGGAAGAGAAGGTATACAGGTTGAAAAAAATCCTTATATTACTTGAAGAAAGCTCCCCAAGCATCGTATAGTGAGATTAATGCATGCTTCAATGAAAGAGGATTTCAAAGAAGTAAAAGAGAGCCAACCGTGTACATAAAAAGAATCGGTGCATCAAGTATTCTTATTATCTCTCATTACGTTGATGATTTGGTGCATACCTATAGTGATGCAATAATGATTAAATATTTTTTAAGTGATGTGATGAAAAACTATGAAATGAGTTATTATGGTCTTTTAAATTAGTTCTTGGGTATTAAAATTTATTAACAAGAAGATGGTTTTTTTTATTTGCTAAAATGTAGACCCGAATTTATGGGTTACCAGTGACTCAACATGGTCTGACCCTAGCGTTAAGTGTGAAGTGCAATGAAACAACCTAAATAATGTTGCTTGTCTATTTTTATTTTAGTTAACATTTCACTTGTCAGCATGTGATTCCATCTTTAAAGTAAATTACGCGAGGGACCCATAAGAAGCACCCCGAATTCCAAGTAAACAGAGCTACTAACGTAAAATAAATAAAGTATACTTACTTGTATAGCTCTCTCAAATACGAAACCACACCCAACCCGCCGTAACAAAGTAAGGGTGTGAGCCTATACCCAGTGGGAATATGGAAGCAATATATAAACAAACTACATAAAGGATACTCACATGCTACAATCACATGCATGTGAAAGTATGCATGTATCTACATACATGTATGTATACCTTTAAAAATACATGTTCCAACGTATTACTCGTTTTACTTTTAAAAATCTTACTTGTCTAAATTAATTTACCTTAATCTTGTAAAAACTTCCTTTGCTCATAATTAGCATTTCTCACTTTATTTAATACACTTAGTTCAACACTTGAAACCACTAAACTTGATTTATCCTACCACATTCCTTCACCGGAATTATCCTTTTTATTCCTTTAAATACACTTTAGTATTTTCATTGAAAATCACTATTTTAACACATGCATTCTTCATGTTAGAAAATACTTATTTGTCATTTAAAAGCCATTTCAATACATTCTTATGTAAATTATGGATTTAACCACTTAGGTTAATTAATATCTCATTTACCCATTTTCTTTACATTTTTACCTTATCTTATGGACACTAATAGATTTGCGTATTTTCTTGTCCTTTTCACCATTACCAGAACATTTATTACATTCATTCAAGTTAGGTTATATTAACACATTTTACCACACATCACATTACTTAACATGTCCCATATTTCCTTTATCCTTTCTCGGAATCTTTCAATACTCCATACTTCCACGGGCTCCACACCGCCTGCTATACGCACTATATGCTCTGGTCAGTGTTTGAGGGATTTTCACCCAAGGGCTCCTGGCCCTTCTTGCTTTTATCCTGGTGTCAACTGATTTCTCTTTTATGTGTTTTAACAAGTTATAAATGTCCACATTATTCCACTTTTTCTTTTAACATGACCGAAGCCAAAACTCAGGACTTTACCACGCCAACTTGTGTTACACTCTGAAATCTTACCATTTCATGTCCTTTACACTTTAACCTTGATTTTATTCCAAAAATCATATTCATTTAGAACCACTTTGTGTAACACTTATTCCAACATTTTTATTTCATAAAAATATTCCACTTTAAGTAAAATTTTCATTTTACCCATTTGTTTTCAAAATCACATTTTACTCCATTTTCACAAGTGTTAATTTCTCAAAAACACTATTAAGTCATTCACACTAACTTCTTACGTGCTTTAATGCATTAACACCCTATTTAACCTTGTAGTATTATTCTACTCAATCGGAAACACCTTTACCGCATTAGTTCTTTTCAACTTTATAAGTGTTAATATTTTACAACATTACTAAGTTACACACATTAACTTTTCCATGATTACTCATTAACACTTAATGAATATTTTTATCAACATTTTTTCAAGACACACATTTCTTTACTTTCTTCATTCAAGAAATCCATTTATACTGAAGACTTCTTTTATAAGAGAATACCATTTCTTTTGATCAACATGTGTTGTCTTATAATCTAATGTTCATTATATCCTTTAGTCCCAATTTCACAAACTTTGAAGACTAATTTCTAACTTTTCTTATTATATGTTTAAACCCAAAAAAATCTTCTTTGAACTTGTTTATACACTTAGTACCAAAATACTACAAGTTTATATGCATGATAAGATGAAGTTTAAACCAAAAATCCTACTACATGGTTTAAACATACATTTCATCATGAGAAATCATTATACTTACAAAAATACATTCCTTTAGGTACAAAAGACATTTTTTTAATTTCTTCAACTTCAACAAATGCCTATTTTTCACAAAACTTTCATTTTTGCAAAACTTTGAATATTATTATTTCATCAAATATTTACCAAAGTAAATCAATATTTTCAAACATTTTATTTCATAAAATGTTTAACTCTAATATTTCTAGAAAATGCCCATTATCACAAAACACCATCTTTCAATATTCCAAAACCTTGAAATATTTACTTATTCTTTATTTTCAATAAAATACTATTTTCCAAGATTTTTATTTCATAAAAATATTTATTATCTTCTACACAACAATTATACCATTTAACTAAATGCACCCTACTCAAATAGTCTAACTACATGACCATAATGTGAAAAAATAACGATTACACTAAGAGTATGGTTTTTTCCACATCTAATGGCTCCAATGGTGGTGTTGGTATATGAGGAGAAACCCCCACCTCTAAAGGTGGCCTCAAGGGGTTACCAAATGCATACTCCTAGTCTCTTTAAGTGTTCTTTCTCCAAGCTCCAAGTAAAACCCACTTTAACTCCATTAAAATCAATCTTCATCTTCTCCAAGAAATCCCCCAAATACTTCTTCAAAATGCATGTTTCTTCTTTAACCTTGGTTGAAATGGGTATTTTGTGTTTGAATATGGTGGAATATCACACAAATGGTAGTGGAACAGTGGTTTGGTGGTGGATGGTGGTGGAAGATCACCCTCCTTTCTCTCCCTTTCTCTCTCCTTCTTCCATTTTCTCCCAACAATAATTAACCCAAGCACACACTTATAAAACCCTCTCCAAATCCTATATTTCCATTTTGCCCCATCTGAACTGATCTGGGCTCGACAACACATATAATCAACGCTCCGAATTATGACAGCGCACAAGCATAATCAGATCAAAAAACTCGACTAAGGTCGTTCGAACGACTTCCCCTATGTCATTAGAACAACATCACCTATGTCATTAGAGCGACTTCTAAAGCTGTTCGATCTCTAGATCATGTGACCCTTTACGCGACCTGCTACTGTAAACCAGTAGCACGTCGTTAGAAGCCCTACATCTGGCTATCTATCTCGCGACCTTAACACTGTCGTTCGGAGGACAACCTTATGTCGTTAGAACGACCCTTTTTCTCTTTATTTTTATTTTTCTCAAATTTCATCCATAATTATTTCTTAGTTATAATAACTCCTCTTCAACTTATAATCCACATATAATTTAATTAATTTACTAGGGCAAGATATTACAAACTTCCCTCTTTGGGGAATTTTGTCCCCAAAATTCTCAATCCATTAATCCTCAAACTTATGGGATTCACCAACTTCTATTCTAGGTCCGAAAAATCCTCCAATACAAACTATCTAATGCCTTAACACTAAGGTCATTAAACATTCAACATGCGACATGCCCTAATGCTCACCATTTCGCTGACCATGTCGTTACATAGTCGACCCCGAGTCTCCACTCACCTTATGACCAAGCCCAAACCATTCCTAGCACCACTTGTGCTAATACCTAAGGCATACCGATGCATTTATGATTAAACCCTTTCTTGCAATCAACGCTCACCCAAAGAAAATCACAATACAACCAATTATCATATATATCACCAAAATCAACTCTCGCTTAGGACCGAACGTCCCGTGTTCCATAACTTTCATGTTATCTTGGCTACACAACTCGTATGAGCTTGCCTAAAACCATAATATGCTATTATTTCACTCTAAGGAGGAATAATCCCATCAAATTATTACTGCACGCCCAGTTTACAGCTTCCGTTGTGTCACTATGATGAATCTAACTCTCCCTTAGGCGTCCGATCCTTGAGTACTCACCAGAGTCTAACTCTAATCCACTCACCATGGCAAAGCAACATCGTGTTCTCAATTTTTCCTCGATTTCCAAAATTATATTATGTCCTTGAACCATCATCCATCTCTTCGCAACCCGAGTGATTGACTGCTAAGATGGCTAGTCAAAAGTCCACGAGTCTAAAAGAGATCGATACTACAAGCAAACCGAGTGTCAAAAAGCGTAGTCACCCGTATGTAAAACTTTATGCAATAATAAGAATTCCTCATATGAGCTCATCAAATTATCGAGATGCATTGACCAAACCCAGTCCACCATGCTCTCCCAAGCTCAACCGTGCAGTACCCCGACCTAACACCAATCAGAGTCATGACATAGGTGTGAGTACCTATTCCTAATTATCAAAATCGAAAGGAATACAGGAGAGTCAGAAGGAGAAAATAATTGTCCTGAGCAATTTCATCCATAAGCATCCAATTCAGACTTATGTAAGTGAACATATACCGTGTACTAGAAGTCATGCCACTCGTTCTCAAAACTCTCACCAAGTACCACTTCTGGCCATATACCCTAGCTTGGGTCACTAGCCGTGAGGAATCAAATTACATCCATTCATTCTCATAATGTGAACACAATTGACAAATTGGTAGTCCTTTAGGAAGTCAATGCCTGACTTCCTTCCTTTGGAGTAAGGCCCTACCTTTCACATCCTTGGCTTGAACGAATCATTTTGATTAGAGGACACCTCACGCTCTAGTCACTGATCTTGTCTAATCACTAGTGATGACATCACTAACCTACTATACCTAGGTTATTGTCCTTTTTATCATATCGTGACTGAAGTCCCAAATTTCCATGTATGTTACTTAGTTCAAGAGAGACACTCACATAACCGTGTACCTTATTGACCACACGCGGTTTCCATCCAACCTACCTTAAGTTTTTACCTACACAGAAATTACATGACGACCACACTCGCCACCATTGGCATTCTAAGGGTACTAAGTACTATACCGGGCTACTTCTTCTAGCTCGTACTAACTTGGCAAGACATGCTAAGAACTAGTCCTTCCTTTGTTAAGGCTACCCTAGCATATACAGTCGATACCCCTACATACTAATCATGTTTCGATGCTGCTCCACCTTAGTTGCCATTTTTGAATTTTTCACATATCGTCATCACTCTAAGTCGTAAATACTGATCTGATGCATCTTGAAATTGGTTATCACCACACCTATATTAGTCATTTCATGAAATTCGAGCATCACTCCTATAAGGACACAACTATAATCCTAATTAGGGATTACACCACCCACCTGTGACTACTGGAAGGTCCTACTTGGCATGCATACTACACAACCAGCAATCTAGGATCATTATCTGATCCTCAGCTCAATCATTAATAGAGTATTGTTGCCTCTTCTTATCAGATTTAATTAGTCTCCTAAGAACACCAAACACATTTCATGCAAAAGTCCCAAAACTCGATAGAGTTCCGTCGTCTACACTTTTATTATCATAGGTGCACTTTACAAACCTTACGATACCCATATTTATATTACTTGGTGAATGCAAATACACTAGTCTATGAGCTTTTAGGTATTGTGTACCTTAATCCTCAAACACCTCAAAACACCACAACATTCGATACTTATCCTTAATGATGCCACACATAATTTGTCCTAAGGGCACCTTAGCGTGCCTATGAATGACTCACACACTAGGATTACCTTGCACCTAGCCATTACTTCGGTGGTTAAAATGAATTTCAACACTTAGATACTTTCTTCCAAATGATTGTGCCTATAAGTCACGTACAAATCATGATTAATGTTACTATTGATCATAGTAGGACACAGGACGTTGCCTGCAGCTTATAAACTTCAAGGTCTGCCTCACGCAAATCATCAATGACTGTTCAACTGTGGAAACTAGATTGCCTTACCTTGTGAATATCACACCCTGTGCCAATCTATGAGTTAACACGACTATATAAATCTTGGTTGGATACGTACGTCGGGTATTGCCTATAAATACCAAGGTCCATACCATGAGATCCTATTCCTCATTGTCCCATTATAATCAAGATACACCCAACGTAAGTCCTCAACCAAATGAAATAATATATTCTCACCACAAAATCAATATTTGTGAATGTCACTCAGCTATTTAGTCTCCATACATAAGATGCACCACCTTTACCACTGAGTCGCAGTGAACACCGCTCACTATTGCCATTAATAAGGCTACTCTCATCACCCAAATTCATTTCACACCACATCTCACACAAGGGGTACGGCATTGCCACTATCATTCTTCACAACTTCATGTGTTCTCTGGACTACCAATAATTACGATATCATCATAAGGGTCAAATTTGTCTAATTACATCACTGGAGTTACCTACCCATACACATCGTACTTAAGGATTATATATATAGGGAAATGATCAAGTGAGGTCCCAGTTTGAGGACCCTGAAGGAGGACCCTATTTTTAAAATAGTAAAAAAAATATTTTTTGACTGATTTTTTTTATAATTTTTAAACATTTCAATAGGACCATATAAAAATAATCAGCTCAAAATGATTTTTTTTGCTATTTTAAAAAAATCGGTCAAACTTTGTTAGTTTTTAAGTTGTTAAAAACTGACAAAGTTTGGCCGATTTTTTTTTAAATAGTAAAAAAATTGATTTTGAGCCGATTTTTTTATATGGCCCTACTGAAATGTTTAAAAACTATATAAAAAAAATTAGCCCAAAAATATTTTTTTTACTATATATATATATATATATCTTGTAATCACTATATCATTAGTGTCTAATCGAAACATCCTAACCATAAACCTCTACCGTTGACTATATGTTGTGTGCTACTCGTGCCACAAGCCCATTAGGCATTATTCCATTGTATTGATGTGCGTAAAAAAATCAATTGAGTCCATTGTATGTTTATTTGACTTATTCTTGGAACAAAACACATTTGAGTCATAGTTAGATTTATATTGTCACGAACCACACAGACTATGACATATTAAAGTTTATTGAAGACGTTGCGATAAAGATTCAAAGATTTATCATGCCAATTTTATGGTGCATATTTCATCTTCAAGTCAAATTGTGGAATATATTTTAAATGTTTAAGGATGTTATTTTATTAAGAAAGTATTTTTATAGAGTTTGATAAGGTTTACACTTCGTTTTATTCTGATAAGGACAAATTAGAGTTGTGTTGAAAACAATCTCTAATTCGTTAGGTCGCTCAAACGACTTAACTAGTCGTTCAAGTGAGAGAGCCATCACTACACCAAAAACAACAATTTGTCAGATTTTGGCACGGTTTAATAACAATCTGGCACACTTTAAAACAGTGCCAAAATTGAGTACACTTGCTAAAATATAAAATACCCTAAGAAAAAACATTAGAAAACTTTATTTCATTCCCGCTCAAGGCTCTCTCTCTATTTTATCTCATTGGCGCTCTCACCTCTCTCTCTCTCTCCAGCCAGCTTCATCATCTCTCCGTCCAGCTCTTTCTCTCTCTCTCTCCGGATAGCTCTTTCTTCCATACTCTCTCTCACCGGTAAAAAAACCTCCACCAGTAAAAAACCACCGATCGATTTTGGCCACTGAGACTTCAATCGACCAAAGGTAGTAGCTCTATCGTGTTTGGCCACTGAGAAAAGATCCGAATCAAGGTAAACTCAGACCAAATCTTTGAAATGTAGTTTTGATATTTTAAACAAATATATATAACAAGTTTACTTTAGTTTTATTTGGATGATTGTGAATTCTTGATTACCATTTTCTGTTATATCGATGAGAAAATGAGATGGGTTTTAGATTTATATCGAGATTTTGTGATCTGGGCATTTTAGGAACACCTAATTTGGGATATTTTGGTTTCAATTGCTTGATGGGGATATAAGTTAATATACAATTTTTATTTTTGAGGTAAGATTGATATTTTTTTATCTGTGTTGTTGGAGAAAGTTTTTTTTTAATGGAAATGTTTATTGTTGAGATTTTGTATGCGTGTATAATTTTGTGGTCAGTGTTGGCTTCCTCGTTGGCATATTGTGCGAGTTTTTGCCATTGTGGCTCTTCTTATTGGTGATATTCAAAACTTTGTTAGCTATAGTTGGGTATGGCTCATTCGTTACCGATCGAGATCCTGTTTTCCATTATGGGTTGTGAGTCTCTCTTTCCTTTTCTCATTATTTTTGTTAGATTATAAGATTATTTCATGATTTGGGTATGTCTTTAATAATTTTCATGTTTATATTATAAGCTTATTTCATTGTGGGCCGTGAGATCCTATTTTGCCCAACGTGTTTCTCTCTAGTGGTAAAAAAGATTTAAGAAATCATTACTCTTTAATTCAATCCATTTTCAGCTTTTTGTGATGTGTGGAAACTTCAACTTTGAGTGACCAGACTTGAGCTTTAAAAGCATTGCATAGTCATTCGTATAGGTGACCATATATGGATCAATTGATTGAACCTTCTCAAAATTCGTTATAGCTTCTCATTCCTATAGGTATTTTTGGTTGATAAGCATTGGCGTCTTATTGGTTGGGGCCAAATTCAATGTAAATTTTATCATTTTAGAAATATTTTGTATGCAAATCATTCTTAAACACGATGCATCACATTTGGCCAAAATAAGGATGCCCCAGACGGTGATGCCACAACTGATCTGCTTATGATTGACACCCGACTAATGCTGCATATTATTAACTCTACCAAGAGTGAAATAATCCATATAATATATCCTCCCTCTTTTAGTATCAGGACAAACGGTCTGCTTGGTTAGAATATCCTAAAGAAAAGAAAATTCAGGATAGATTATTGGACAACAATTTAATTCCTCAGTAACTTGGTCTACATACATTAACTCATCACTTTGATATAGACTTGGGGAAATAGTTTATTCAGCCCTCGACTAAAAGAATTTTCAGGAATGAGAAATAGACTTGGGGAAATATATCGGATCCCCTTCTAATATATCTCTTTACTATTAAGGACCATTAATAGTTTAGATATGCAATCTTGAAGACTAACTCTCTTTGAATCACTTTTACATCCTTCATAATCCACCTCTCTTTTAATAACTTCATCTTCCAAAACATTAACTAATTGGAATATGTCACAAAAATTGTTCTTATTCTATGTTTTGAAGACATAGTTAAGTCTCTGCACTTTAATAGAGAATTTACTCATGACTAGAGCCCGAACCTCCCCACATCATGAAGATTTGACCACGTCAACAAAATCATGATGGTTGCACCACATAGATTAAAATTTAAACGCTTTAGGAATGATGTCCAACTCAGTTTTCACAAACACTAGCAACGAATCATGATTCGAACACATAAATAATCTTTATTTACTAGTTTGTGTGAATTTTAGTTAGATTATTGTTATGTTTGTTTGTGTTAATTAATTCATGTACTTTGCAAGTAGTTCATGCCATTCAAGTTAGAATTATTGATTATCTATTCTTGCTTGTGTGAGTTTACTATTAAAAAAACTCTGTTATTACGGGTAATTCATACAAAGGATTGGACTAATGACGTATACAATACTTGAATTCTCGGTGTAGATGCTACATAGTTGGTACTCACCCTTCAGAGACTACGAGTATAATAAGAGCATCCATTGACAAAAGGATCACCCTCGTTCCAAGTTCGAAGTACCATTTGTACAAATAAGAATCCCCTTCGTTACATGATTTCTATTTCATATAAATAGATTTAAGATCTATGGTGAAATTACATAGAAGTACATTTTGTGCTACCTAGGGCTATAGTCATAGTAATCCTCCCATTCAACTACTTTGACCATTTCTGAACACCTCATAGAATTTTCAAGGCGTCCACAGATTCGATCATTTCTATAAGATTTGATTACTTGAACACTCCCCCTTCCAACGGGTTTCGAAGATAAAAATCCTTTATTGACCCATAAAATGACCCACATGATGAAAAAAAGTAAAAGGTCCTGAGAAGAAAATGATCATATTTGACTATTGTACATTTCTAACATCAGAAATGGAATAATCGAGAATCTCAGGAGCATTTCGCCTTTGAGGGAAGCATCCACGCGAGAGGTGGTGGATGGAGCGGAAGCGATAATGTCGGTGTAACACCCCGCCCGCCCGGGGAGAGCGAACGGAGCGCTACTGATCGATAAAACTAATTCAAATCCACAAAGAACAAGGTATAGAGCATCTAAAAATCTCACAACAAAAAGAAACCACTAATCTCAAATCTCTTCAAATAAATACCAAGTCTCTTGAATAAAGTACAACAACTAAAATAAATCTCTAATGCTCTATACATCAAAAAAATAAATGAATACAAGTCTTCTCTTCTTGTATTAAAATTCTTCCCAAAATAATCCTCGCTAAAATCAATCTCTATAGTGCCCCAAAATCCGCGCTAACCTGCCACTAAAAGAAAATATGGGGAAGTACACAATACGACAGGAAAGATGCTCAACAAATATTAGCGGTGAATAGAACGTAACAATACGAATGTAAATATTCAAATCAAATGCGAATCTCAATAGCAATTATATCAATATAATTTCTCAACAACACATTAACCGGATCACCACGCCTCACCACCGTACCGCGCCTATGCATTTTTCTTGCATATCCGAAAAAAGGAATATTGGCGGGTGCCCAACTTCAGTGCCATATTAAAATCTCATGACAACATGCTCAACACCAAATATAATATCACATGAATCGAAATTAGATTCCATAAAATATTACCATATTTCCAAATGACTTTATCAATTCAAATATGAGTCAATAATCACAAGAAAACAACGAGAATAATACTCGCGAGATTAAGGAGCATATTGTGTAAAACCCCATACCTTAAACCACCAAAAGAACCAACATGAATCATCACATAATTTTAGCCTCAAAATCTATTCACACCAACACCTTCTTCTCGCGAAAATAATCAAATCTCGTTCTAGCCCAAACTCGAGAAAACACCAAATAAGCCTTTTAATCTAAGGTTGAAATCTTGAATAAGTTTGGGGCTATGGTTTGTATATAAAAGGGAGTAATTTTGGAGAGCTCTTCTGGTTGAAAAGTTTGAGAAAAAGTGATTTGAAAAGTCCAGCCACGAATTAGTTGATATATAAAGGATTAAGAGTTTGATTATGAAAAGATTTCTAATCAGATACAAACACTAAAACATTTATTCCGGACGATCGGACCGTTGGAATTGGATGAAATTTTAGAGAGAATTAGCTAAAGACGAGAGGAAGCTACAGAAAAAAATTCAGCTCGATCGGACCATTCAATATTTTTAAATATTTTTTTTGCTAGAGAGTTTTATGTTTTTAGGACTCTTAGAGAGTTTTATATTTTGAGGACTCTTCTAAGTAATAAAAATTCAATTAAATCTCCATTTTAATTCCGATTTCGAAACCGTTTGAAATTATCATCTTTAAAAATAAAATCCAACATATTTGAGCAATAAAAATAATATTACTAAAAAATTTATTTTTTTCTCTATATTTTGAAAATACCCCAAAAATTGCGCGGGTTGTTACAGTCGGCTTGAGTAACGCAAACATTGGTGAGAATTCAATGCCCGAAAACTAATTTAAGGGAAGTGACCGTGTCCAAATCAAACTTCCGAATTTAAAAACAATTAGTGTACTATAAATATATCCAATAATCTTCTTTTTACACATTGAAGAGTTTGAGATTCTAGATAGGCTTCCTCACTACTGTCCAAACAGTTTAAGTATGCACTAGTTTGGGTCAATAACGCAGGCAATTCACATCACTATAAATAAGATTCCCGCCCCAGCATTAACTGAGGTTGATTGAATTATTCAAATCGAATATAATGCTATTAAAGTTGAACTCCCTCCCTTCATTTCATCGGACAAAAATGAAACGAGGTTCAGAGGAGGAAACACCTATAGTTCCATGCCATTGTTACGATGGTGATGATTATTGTCGGGTATAGAAATGGATAAATTATATAGAAACTTTGTAATGATTTTATGATACGTAACCTCACTTAATTTAAAACAGTTTGATATATATAATGTTTGATCAATTTTGTTCTCTATGATAGCAATAACAGGTATTTTATGAATTTGTGAGAGTTTTTTTATTCTTCTACATGTGGCTGTATTACCAACCCCTATTGCATTCCAAACAATTAGATTCGGCTTTACGCCATTCTAGGTAAGGATATCCAGTCTCTTGTGGATACTAATAACCGTAACCACCTTTTCAATAACTGTATCGATGGTTATTCCTCTGAAAATTTCCAGTCACTGGCTCTGCAAACTAAGGACTTGATGGATAAGTTAAGTGTCTCTTTGGGTGGAGAAAAGCTTGGCATAATTGAAAATGTTTATCATCAAGCTATGATAATGGGGATCATAATATCATATGGTATGAAAAACTAGTGAGACTTTGTAAATGTGGGTAATTTCTTGGTTGATGTCTCTTGGGAAATTTAATGCTTGTGACCTACTTCGATGCCGAAAGTTTTATTGTTGTTTGTCTTTTCATTTTTGTATATTCTTTGTTAATAAGAAGCTTATAATGTATATCACATCTTCTTTTAATTCCTTATATAGGCCATTTCAAGAGTTTGGTTTGATTTTAGTTTTTCTTAGAAATTGTGCATCTCTAATGGTGGTGGACTACTTGGAGTGGAGTAAATAACAAAATGAAGAAATAATGTTCGAATCTATGTTGTAAATGCAATGTAGATTTGGAGATGAGGCATAGTGCAATTTTAGAATATATTCTTGAATCTAATTAGATTTACATCTAACACATCACACAACTTTGTAATCAGATTTCAGGTGGTTTTTTGTCAACAAAAGGGTTCAATGAAAAGTTAAACTCGAGTTTAGGTATGTGAAGCTCTCTTCTAACCAATAGGAAGTTCAATATTTTATTATTAGTGTTATAATATTTTAATATTTATATTAAATTGATATTTCAATTAGGATTTGATAGCATCGGATCCCCCAGTATCGTTACTAGTTACAATATATATGGCCAAGAGATAAGATAGAGATCAAGAAGATAAATAATGCCACAACGAGACCGGTTACATTATTTAAAAGGCGCAAAGGGCTTTTAAAACTTCAGTTTATAACTGGTAATGTGAGTTAAAGACTGAAGTTTAGCGCAAATGATCTATATAAGAGTTAGGACAAGCCAATGAAGATTGTCCCCTAACCCCTGTCTGGATCTCCCTCCCTTCCCTTACCTTCCAATACACTTATTCTCTAAAGCTGCCCTGTTACCTGCCTTTCCAGCTCCCTCAAAGTCTGCAGGGGTCACATCAAAACTATCAGTCCCAGCTAAGGTGTGGACTAAAATCAAAAAAAACAAATTTGTTGGGGAATCCAGTAACCCCATTGCCCCTACCCACACCTCACCACCACCAACTGTTTCTCCTCTAAAAAAAACCTCTAAATTCTGAAAAAACTTATCCCTCTTCTGCCCTTAAATCCCAACCTCTAGAAATTCCCTCTCATATTGTCCCTCTAGTTTGCACTAACTATGTGACTAAGACATTGATGGTCTTATTTATAGCATTTTAAAATTTATGTCGTGCTTACAATCATTTGTTTTTTATGGGGATATATTATAGCTTATAAGGCATCATTCTTATACATATGAGGTACATTCAATTATTTGATTATGATTCTATTCAACCTTTGTTTAGTCATGATTATATTGATTAGTATTTTTTTTAATAATTAAGATATTAATTCGAGTTTTACTTCTTTTCTGCTCGACATTCAAAGTCAGAGAGGTCTTAGAATGCAGTATTGGTTCCTTTTAACACTGGCATTTCCCCCTCTCAACGCGCTCTACTCAACTCTTAAGGTCAAGGTCACTAAGACCGAAACTCTCATGCTTGTAAGGTTTCTATTCCGAAATCAAAAAGAAACTTAAAAAGACCGCAACTCTCATGCTTGTAAGCTTATGCTATTAGATAACATATAACAGTTATATATGTTATAACATATATAACAGCTATATATGTTATATATGCTATAACATATCTAACAACAACTGTTATATATGTTATAACATCATATATAGCTGTTATATGTGTTATAACAGCATATATAACAGCTATATATGTTGTTATAACATATATAACAGTTATATATGTTGTTATAACATATGTAACAGTTGTTATATATGCTATAACATATATATAACAATTGTTATATATATGTTATAATAGTTGTTATAATATATATAACAGTTATAACAACTGTTATATGTAGGAAATCTCGATTGGAAGCTCGTTTATTCTATACAAAACTCGTTTATCGCTCATCTCGATTGGAAGCTTATTGATTTTAGGCCAGTCCCTCGACTTCTTCCCATTTTGACTTTTATTATAGAAGGAGTGACCTTGAAATTGATAGAGATGCTTATCATCCAACATCCGAGCGAGGCCAATTTGCGTGGGAGAAACTTCTAGGTGGTGTTCTTCCACCATATCAATGCTTATGAGTGTCATCGATGACAACCTAAAAGAAACATTATTTCAGGAAAGCATGCTATCCATAAATCTCATTCCTAATTAAATGAGTGGTTGGAAAGGGATCACTCTCTCCATTTCTGGTAGGATCTAATTGGTAAAATCTGTCATTTTTGGGAAGTTGATGCATTCTTTGCAGTCTACAAGTGGCCTATCAAGTTAATTAAGTTTTTAGATCAAAAGATTAAAAACTTTATATGGACATGCTCTTCTTCCTCCAAAAAATGATTTCTATGTCTTGGGCTAACACGTGCCTCCCCATTTCTGAAAGGGGTATAGATTTGAGAAGTCCAAGGGCTTTAAACAGGGCTTGTCTTTTGAAATTAGCTGATGTTGCTATGTGTAAGAGATATTCCTTCTTAATTTATTAGATACAGGTTACGATCTCATATGTACATGCCCTTCAAATATTTGGGATCTTCTTTATGGCATGGCATCAGAATTCTAGATGCTTACACTAGCTTGTGGGTGAGAGATTGTACTACTATAAACATTTGGCAAGATAAGTGACATGGTAATCAATTGTAGAACTTATTCATATTCCCTCTAAAGATGCTAGATATTTTTTCTAAAAAATTAATTATGTATATTTGAAATTATGGGATGCAAATGTAGTACCAGTTATATTTGAAATGATTCAGAGCATCTCCATTCATTAATTATGTATAACTTTTCTAAAAAATTAATTTCTTATTGCCGAATTGGTTGGAGTTCCTAAACATATTTGGGTTTTCACCATTGAGTTCAGTTTGTTGACCAAACTTAATTTGTAGCTGATGACTAGAAGCAATAATAGTTGTGCATTGTGGACTCTTAGTCTCATCAATGTTTTCCTTTATTTGTGCCCTGATGATTCTCCCTCATATTGACTTATTGCCTATATGATATGATGACGGTTGAATTTTGTAACCAATTTTCAGATTTTTGATGGGCACTACGGGAATGCTGCAGCAATCTTTTCAAGGGATCAATTGTTGAATCATATCATGGTGCTATTCCCCATGGGCTTGGGCTAGCTGAATGGATTCAATCTTTACCCGGGGCATTAATTGTTGACTTTGTAAAGATCGACAAAATTCAAAGCAAAGGCATAGCATCATAGCAGCATATAACAACACTGTTGCTACATATATATATATATATATATATATATAGTGTTGCTAGTTCTGAGGGAAACCGTGGCATTTGTAGCTTCTTATGGGCGGACTAGTTCTCGAAACGTGTCAGGATGGATTACTGGGTCGTTGCCCTTCCTGTAGCAGGTATATATATATATCTACATTAGTTCATTTTTTACTTTTTTATTACTTGATTTGAAATACATTATATGAAAGCCATCCATATAAACATGGGAGAAGTAATGACCACCTAGCAGAAATGATACCTTTGAGCTAATCATCAACTCCCTTTAATTTTTACTCCCAAAATAGTCCCCTAAAATAGTCCCAAAATAATGCTGAAAAAAGTCCTAAAGTAAAGCTGAAAATTGTCCCAAAGTAAAGGTATCCGTCTCTTCTAACGTAGAGTGTAGAACAAATGTTTTGTAGGAACTGACAGCGTAGTCCCGGGTCTCCCGGTTTGAGAATATGATGATAATTTGTAAAAATCAACACTTAGAATTAAAAACAGGCCGTTAAAGGGTGAAAACCCAAACCAGCCCCCAAACGAACCCGTAAGAGGCAAGAACACCTCGTACGAGACCAATGTAACTTGTCAGAACTAACCGCGTAGTCCTGGGTCTCCCAATTTGAGAATATCACGATAATTTGCAAAAATAACACTTAGGACTTAAAAACAGGCCGTTAAAGGGTGAAAACCCAAACCAGCCACCAAACGTCCTCGTAGGAGGCACGAACACATCGCACGGGACCAATGTAACTTATAGGAACTAATTGCGTAGTCCCGGGTCTCCCGGTTTGAGAATACGACGATAATTTGTAAAAATCAACACAGACTTGAAAATAAGTCGTTAAAGGGTGAAAACCTAAACCAGCCACCAAACGACCCCGTTAGAGGCACGAACACCTCGTACGGGACCAATGTAACTTGTATAAACTGACCGTGTAGTCGTGGGTCTCCCGATTTGAGAATATGACGATAATTTGCAAAAATAACACTTAAACTTTAAAACAATCCGTTAAAGGGTGAAAACCTAAACCAACCACCAAACGTCCCCGTAAGAGGCACGAACACCTCGCACGGGACCAATGTAACTTGTAGGAACTGATCGCGTAGTCGCGGGTCTCCCGGTTTGAGAATATGATGATAATTTACAAAAATCAACACTTAAACTTAAAAACAAGTTGTTAAAGGGTGAAAACCCAAACCGACCCTCAAACAACTCCGTAAGAGGAATGAACACCTTGCACGGGACCAATGTAACTTGTAGGAACTGACCGCGTAGTTTCGGGTCTCCCGATTTGAGAATATGATGATAATTTGCAAAAATCAACACTTAGACTTAAAACCAGGCCGTTAAAGGGTGAAAACCTAAACCAGCCACCAAACGTCCCCGTATGAGCCACGAACAACTCGCACGGGACCAATGTAACTTATAGGAACTGATCGCGTAGTCCCGGATCTCCCGGTTTGAGAATATGACGATAATTTCCACTCCTATATGTAATTTTTTAGTTTGAGTAGTTTTTTTTTTTGTAAATTACTGGGTTACTAATATAGCATCTTTTTTGTATCCTATTTTTTTTTGCATGATAACATTTTATTGTTGGCATTTATTCATGTGGAACACACAGAGAACTCAATGGTTTACAACAAGGGGTTTATTCATGATTCTATTTTTTTGTGTTATGGCCGTGAAATTTTTTTTAGTTTTATTGTTAACTTTTATGACCGTGCGGGCTTTTGTAAGTTAATTGTTATATTTAGTGGCCATGCGGGCTTTATGTTAGGCAGATTTTGTATTAGCAGGTTTTGGAATGTCCATAAAATAGAGGAAATTATGCCCAATATTTTTTGGCCTGTGAACTATTAAAGACTTGTAATGTTTTGAAGTTTGTATGTACATTAGTTTATCAACAACGTGCAATATTTTCAATTTGTGAATTTTCATGCTTTCAAATAATGATTTTTTTTCTTTTTATAAATAAATTTGGCACAGTTCAAAACCGTGGCAAAAGTGTGCAAAATTTGGCACGGTTTTGAACTGTGCCAAATTTTTATGAAAATATGCTAAATCTGGCACAGTTAAAAACTGTGCCAAAAGTGTGTCAGAAATATCAAATTCGGGCATGGTTTAAAAGTGTGCCAGAAGTGATCTTGTTTGGCCAAATTTGGCACACTTTTGAGCCGTGCCAGAAATAATGGCCATTTTGAAACACCTGATTATGGCACAGTTCAAAATCGTGCCAGATTTGAACTGGCACGGTTTTAAACCGTGCCAGATTACTATTTTTGGTGTAGTGCATGTCGTTCTAACAACATGTCAATCTCTTTCGAGCGATACGTCAAAGTCTCTTGAACGAGCTGCTGCCTCAAGAAAATTATAAAAGGCGTGTTTTCATCTGAATTTCGTAGGTGTGCAGTCTGAAAAAGAGTTTACAAACCAGTATGTTTTCTCAACAAGTTTTCTAAGGTATTTGAAGTCCAAAACATCCTTAGAGTTTCAAATATGCTAGTTTTCATTCACATATGCTATTTTGATCTTTGTTTGCACCAATAAGAATTTGTTTTATACTTGAACATTGGATTTTTTGGTGAAAAAATGAAGGAGTTAGTGTTCAACATCGTAGACGACACAAAGCCATATCGGTGGACACCGAGACATACATGGGCACGTGTATTATGGACGAGTATCGTAGAAGAAGGACTTTCTGCATGGGCACTGTGGAGGAGTGGTTAAAGAGCAGAAGAGCGTCAAGTCTCGTGGGGATCAAGTCATTGAATAAGACTTATGCCTAATCCTTGTAATTCCACATCATTGTGATTGTCTAGCTTGGGTTATCCAAGGTTTTTTCTCTTAGTGGTTTCCTCGTACATTCGACATTATGAGCATTCTTTACTTTACTTTATCTAATCACTAGATGCATGTTTAGAATTAATCGAGATTAAATTTGATTAAGTTAAAATTGGTTCACAGCTTAGTGTGGTTTATAAAATTTGGAAAAAGATTTTTTCGAAAAGAGAAAATATTTTGTCATCCTTAAAACACTTTCGCATTAAGAAGGGGCCTGAAAATTGGTATCAGATCTAAAAATATTTTTTTGTTGTGTTGATCCCTTGTGTTTCTCAGGATGAATTTTAGCGGTATGGAAATTTTTCGTTCTCCTATTTTTTATGGCACAAATTATGCTTATTGAAAGATGAGAATGATAAGTGGTTTAAAATTTATTGATGAGCATGTGTGGTTAGCAGTTGAAAAGGGTTGGTCACCACTAGTCACACAAGAGGGTGAGGTCATTAGTTTGAGACCCGTTGAGTCATAGACCAAAGCTGAACATAGACTTGCACTTTACAACTCTAAAGGTCTGAAGGTAATTTCCTCACATGTCACACCGGAAGAGTATAATAGAATCATGACATGTAAAACTTCAATGAGGCTTGGGATACACTTGCACTTACTCACGAGGGCACTAGAACGGTTAGGGCGTCTTATCTATAAAACCTCACTACACAGTTTAAGTCGATTAAGATGTTAGAGAGTGAGTTGTTTAATGAGTTTTATGCTAGGTTGTCTAATATTGTCAACTCGTCATTTTAATTAGGAGAGAAGATTCTCGACAACGGTGTGATACAGAAAATTTTGAAATCTTTGCCGAGTAGGTTTATGCAAAAGTGGTTGTTTTAAACTACTTAGGTATGCTTGATTCGGCGAAACTTGAAAAGATTATAGGTGACCTACAAACCTAATAAATCGATATGTTTACCTCCAAGAAAGTGCCAAAGAAAGATAAGGGCATTGCTTTTGAATCCCGGAAGGAGGATACTAAAGTTTCGGATGAAGATACCGATTTTGAGGATGTCTCCTTGTTGGTAAGGAAGTTCAAAAAGTTTCTTAAATTTCAAAAGAAATCAAAAGATGCCAAAAATTTTGAGAAATTTAAGAACAACATAAAGTGAGAAATTTAATTGGGTTGAGTCGGATAGGTGTTTTGGGTGTGAGGGGTATGGTCACAAAGTTTCCGAGTGTCCCACCAGACTTAAGAAAGAGGAAAGAAATAGATAGCTTATAGTGTCTCCTTAAGTTATAGTGATCTGGAAGAGGGAGAGAGTGCCCCCAATGAGGGCAAGTTTGTTGCCTTCTTAGCATAATATGTGAGCGACAAAGATAAATCTTCCCCTTAAGAGTCTCATGTGCATGACACTTTTGAGGCCGTTGAATCCCAAGTGAGTGAGGGTGAAGTGAGTGACGAAGAGGAGGTTGATGTGAAAGAGTTGTAAGTTTCCTTTAATGAACTGTATGCTGAAGAGATAAAGGTGAAAAAGGAAAACTCAAAATTGCAAGCTAGGTTGAATGAGCGTGCCATAGAAAATAATGATGTTTTGATTGAGGATCTTAGGGAATGGGAGAAGATATTTAGGGAGAAGCTAGAGTACATTAAGAAAGAGAGAGGTAGCCTTCATGATTTGATGGAGTCTTTGAAAAAGGAGATTCGAGAGTTTAAGGAGTCTTGGCATGTGCTTGAGTATAGGATTTTTGAGTTAGAGGAGAAGTTGAAGGACTCGAGTAAGGTTAAGTTTGACTTGGAGTCTAGGTCGGAGAAGTTGGATAGGATATTAGGCACTGTCCAAGTCAAAGGTGACAGGTTTGGTATAGGCTATGATGATAGAGTCGTTCCCATTCCCAAAGCCAATATGAACTGTATAAGGGATCCCACTAGGAACGTGAGGAGAGGTCGACATTTTGGTAATCATTCCCTCCGTTTTTACACTTGCACACATTGCGGTAGGAAAGGTCAACTTAGACATTTTTTCTATGACCTTAGGCATGCTCCTAGGAAGTTAAGGAAGAAAGTTGTTTCGGTTCCCAAAACCCCCCATGCATAATTTCACACTTACTTGGATTAGGAAATCGAACTTAGAGGCTTTAGGACTTAAACTTCATGGTCCTCATTTAGTTGCACTTGATTCTTCCCATTCTAGATCTAAAGGATAATTATGTTGTCATGTTTGTCACTCGCTAGTCTTTGCATCAATGATTTATACTTTCTAGTGTTATGATATGTGTATCTTTTGTATCATATTTCTTTCATTTAATTGAGTCTTATTTGAAAAAAATTCAAAAATCTTTTATTTTGGGGAATTTTTTTGAAAAAACAATTCAAAAAGATTTTTCTTTTATTTGAGTTAAAATATGTTGGAAAACCAAAAAGATTTTCGATTTGTTTTTTAGTTTTGAGTTTGCATATTTGATGTGGCATATTGGTGTACTTACACTCCCATTCTTTCATTATCCATGTGGCTATGACATTTGGTCAAAATTATTGATGCTTAGAATGATCTTAACCATTGTATTATGAGGTTGTTTTGAAGTTGATATGCATTTTAATTCGACTTTCTGTATATGTCATCTTTGCACACATGCACGAGTTTTATATGAATGTTTGACATCTCATGCGCATTTGAATTTGGTGAGACATTCTTATCTCAGTCTTATCATTTATGCATAAGTAAACTTAAGGAGGAGGTCTGCATGTAAGAACCGTTTACCGTGAGGATTGATATTGAAAATATGATAAGTGTTCATGGGAGGGGCTACGAGAGTGCAAAATTGATTCGTCGTGAAAGCCTCCGTTTGAAAGAGCCCAAAAATAAAAACAAGGCAATAAAAAGTAACTTATGCAAAAAATTAGGCCAATAGGATTTTCTCTAAGTTGAGAATGGTAGAAACTTCAAAAGGGCATATATATATATATATATATAATTTAAACGGGTTTGCACCACGAATCCTAACATTGAAAAATCATGTCAAGACGCTATTGTTTGTAGAATCGTCAAAATTTCGGATTTGTGTGCATGCTTGATTGTTTAGTTCATTTAGCTTACACTTTAAATGTCACATATGGCTAAAATATAGTTTGATGATTTATAGATATCAATTAGAGCTTCTTGATCATTTCGATGTGCAGGAATTGTGATTAATTTATTGTAGTTCACGCCCATACATTTCATGTTCATATTTGAGCACATCATTACTATGTTAGCATGTAACTCACATTGTTTTATTTGTTTTGTTTTCTATTTTTTTACTGTTTTGTGGTTTTTGCTCTTTCCAGTAGTCTTTTTCACAAAAAAATTTCACTGGACGAAACTACATGTTTTTCAGAGCTGGACATGGGTTTTTGGTTTTCTCGTGAGAAGCTTCTATCTTTCGAGCGACAGGGCAGTCTCGTTCGAGTGACCTGCTGAGGGATTTTTCTACTATTTCCTTCTGTTTCAGTACCCTAGCTCAGGAGTACTGGGTTGCTTCTGATTGTTTATGCAGTTCACCTTGATAGATTTGATTATTAGGATGCATTGTGTTCATTTAGCCACACCTGATTAGATTATTGCTTCTTGTTGTGTGATTATTATTTGCTAGCTACAGATTTGACATTTTTTTATCATTATTAACTGGTTGTTTCATGTTTATCTAAATACACTTCATTGATTATCTCATGCTAAATTTGTTTTTATTTTCACCGGATTATATATTTGAGACAAAAAGGGGGAGAGATGTATGTGATGTAGAGGGAGAGTTTTATTATTGATCACAAAGATTTTGTTGCATTACACATTGATATCATATTCCTTCATGCTTATTTATTAATATCTTAATGAGTGTGCATAAATTAGTATCCTGATTTAGATGTTATTAGTATCATGTTTTGCTCATGTAGTGACAATAAAACTCAACACAAAATAATAAGCAAATGCGATCACCAGAATAAATAAAGAACTTGAAATAATTGCAATCACACACAACACAAGATATACGTGGTTCGGCAAGAAGGCCTTCGTCCATGGTGGTGCTCTCAAGGGGAGTGTTTACAATTGCATGCCCTTTATCCCGGGCTGAAGGTTTTATTTATACATGTTGTTACTCAGAGAGAGGGGATGTTGGACTCCTCCAAGTTACCCCATAACTCCTAGAATATCTTGTGAGAGATTTTAGGGGTTGAATGGGTTATAAATGAATTAGTTATGTATGTGGCCTACAGACTTTGGGCTGGACTGAAGCGGGCTACTTATCTGGGTCGGAATGTTAATCGAGGTACCCACAATTTCCCCTGAAATTTTTGGGTCATAATTTGGGCTCAATAATTTTAAATAATAGCATTAGTGGAATTTTTGTGAATTGCATGACACCTTGGGATTGAAGCGTCTTTCTCGAATCAATTTAGGCGGCATATTGCTTCGTTCCCTGTGCGTTATGATTATAAAGGTTTAAAACAGCTTGGAGAGGTCATTCCCTGACGTCGCTACAAATTTCTTTGTGCTCTCTAGATTTCTCCAACCTCTCACTGTTGTTTTCTCACTTCCTAGTCTCATCTTCCATCTTCAAGCTTCTTCGTTATCTTCTCATCTTTTCTAATTGTGGCTTTGCATTGTCTCAAGTTGATTCTTACTTCGTAAGTTCTTCACACTCCTTCTTTTTTTGTTAAAATTTCTTCATATTCTATATTAGGGTTTCTCCTTTCTGATGACTAAAATTGGCAATAGGCCGATAATAGAGTTTAGGAAGTTCCACAATATTCCAAACTGGGTAGACATCGAATGTGACCCTATTCTTCGTAATGTCAGGGACATTGAGGATGGCCACTGGGTACATGTTCTGTTGTTATCCCAGGGGGGTCTTACTTTTCCCCCAAATCGCTTATTTTTTGCACTTTTTTAGCTACTTCTATAAAGTTCCTGCACAGTGCTCACCAAATGTTTGGAAAATTGTCAATGATGTGCATAGAATTAATCAGCTCTATAGAACCAATCTAGGGCTTACTGAAAACTGTTATTGCTATTCTTTTTCTCGAACAATCTCTGGTCTTCTTTACCTCAAAGCTAGGAAACCTGATAGGCTATTGGTAGTAAATATACCTGATTCCCACAAGGACTACTGGTATGAGGGGTTTATTTCCAGAAACTGGCAGTTCCCTCCCCATACTGAAGGGTCGAGGTCTGGGAGACACGCGATTCCCTTTTATGGGGAGGAATATATAAGTAGGCATAGTTCTTGTTCTGCTCATTGATTCTATATTAGTGTATGATCTTTCTCATATCTTTCTCTCTTTGTTTTTTAGCGAAGTTAAAGAATTCAGAACCCGCTCTTCACGAGATTCGAGCTGCTGAGCTGGTTAAGGCTTGGAAAATCAGGGAACTCTTAACTGATGGTGAGCATCTTCGATTAGCGGCATTTATTCTGGAATATAAGAACATTGGGTCCAGTTTCATCGCACGACCTGTGGATAGCATTCCTCAGCTAAATATCACAGAAGAGGTTGTTGTTGACCTAATCCAATTGGATAAGGATGAAAGCAACTCTGGTGAAGAGAGGGAGGGGGCTAATAGGGGTGGTGCTGAAGGTGATTACAGTGAGGAGAGATCAAGTAACTAAGAATCTTCCAGATCGGAGGAGGGTTCAGAGGCTCAGGAGTCTTCAAGGGATTCAAGTAGCTCCAACGAGGAAGATATGGCTCCTCCTAAGAAGAATTTGATCCGAGATGATGATGAAGGCAATGTGCTACTTTCTCACCAATTGAAGAAGTAGAAATCTGGGAGCAGGGATACCACCAATGGCTCCCAGACTATTGTTCACGGGCAGGAGAGGAAGAATAAAGATGAGAAACTGGTGAGAGAGAGGGAGAGAAAGAAGGAAGAGGAGAAGAAGAAGGTAGAAGAGAGAAATAGGATAGAGAGGGAGAAGAAGGAGAGGGAAGAAGAAAAGAGGAGAGAAGAGGTATAGACAAAGGTGAGGCAGTCTCTGGTGACGGTGTCTGCTTTGGCTGAGGGGGCTTCTGTTGCTCTTACGGCTCAGTTAGCTCCGGTAGTGCTTGAGAGGGCAGTGTTGCCAGCTGATCGCCAGAGGTCGATAAACATAGGGACCAACTAGTTAGCCCTGAAGGCGAGTTATGCTCTAGCCTTGGTAAGCCCGTTCTCACTTCTATTCTCTTGCAATTATTCTTTCAATACTGTCTCTCCTGATGTTTTCCTTTTTTCTGCAGTTTGTGTCTGATTTCACTGTACTCTATCACAGCCGCGATGAGCTGGCAAGGAAGAATGCTGAGCTGGATAGGAAAAATATTGAGATGAAGGCCATTTTGAAGACTTCTAGTTCTGCTCAAAAGTCTTCTGACCTCTCCTTGGCCCATGCCAATAAAGCGAAAGAGGTGACGACCAAGGAGCTCAAAGAGCTAAGGCAATCCTATGACTTGGTCTGCGCGAGCAAGCTAGATGTGGAAGAGGAGAATAAGGTGCTTGCTGGGAAGGTGGAATCTGAGGCCGCCGCCCTCAAAGAGAGCTCGTACAACGCTGGATGGGTCACAGCATATGAGGATGCTGAGGCCCATATTGGTTATATTAGTCGTCTCAACTTTAAGAAGGGTTGGGATAAGGACTTACTCGCTGTCGAGGTGGATATTGATTCCACCCTCTTTGATGAGAACGACCCTAGTCCCAAGCCTATCTTAGATGAGGTGTCTTTCCCTACTGCCAATGAAGGTTCCCCTGCTATTCTGTCCATAGATGCTGAGCTCCCCTTGACTAGGGGATGGCGACTGCTTCGTCTGAAGGAGGTGTGCCTGGAGCTTCTACAGATAAGGAGAAGTAACCAGCGACCTCAAAGCAGACTGAGGTTGCCAACTAGTCTTCTTTAGGGAGATCTTTTTATTTTTTGTATTTCAGTTACGCTTTCTATTCGCTGATGTACTATGAACCTTCTTTAAATGAAATGAAATTCAGTTCCCTTTGTTTATATGGTTTGTAGATGATTGATGTTGATGAGTATATACCTGCTACTTCTCAACTAGGAAAGGTTCTTAGTCCTCATATGAGCAATTAAGTTTGCAAAGCCTTTGTAAGTATCTGTAAGTCTCTTAGGTCGAGGAACCAAGATTATAAGGACCAGTTAGAGCTTGTCGCCAAGCAGAAGGATAGGCTCCAAGAGATGGAGGAGACCGATGATTCTATGCAAGAAGAAGTGGATGCTTTGAAGGCTAAGCTCCTGGACGCCTCTGACAGGTTGGAGAAGTACTTCAGCAAGAGAATCATGCTCTAAGTAGAGAAGTCTCGCGGCTCAGGGAGAATGCACTGATCATTGCTCCTCGAGTTCTACGTGGTTCCTCTTCATCGATTGGACCGCGATCTAGTACTGATGACAGAGGTTTATCTAGGGAGATTATCGAGTTTAGAGGAGATGTTCACTGAGCGTACGTGATATTTTTCGATCTTCAAAGAGATGTTACCTTGCTAAGGCATCTGTTTAAGAAAGGTCCTCGGTGAATGTGGGTTGATGGTTACTATCAGGGTTAGACCGATGCTCCGACAAAGGTGGGGGGAGTTGAATAGTTATCCTTTATTAGGGTATGGTTGAGTGATCTTATGGAGTTGCAGGTCCCTAGGAACTCTGTCCTCTGGTATCGTCATGAGAGCTCCCCCTCAACTTTGATGCCTAACCCATTCAGGAGGGATGATCAGTGGGTCACCATAAATGTTATCCCCAGACAACTATTGGAATCAGATTCAAATGAAGTCGAGGAGGAATTATCTCCTCACCCAGATGATGGCCGAAGATCGCAAGTGGCTGACTATCTTGCTCGAAGACCTAATCCTCATCATGATTTATTTTATTTAGCACATGTAACTCTTTGTATATGTAATGATGTAATAAAATAATTATGTTTTGGGTGATTCACCGACTAAACATATATTGTGTATTTTTTACTTCATTAATTTCTTGTTCGACTATCTTGGGCTCTTCTTAACTGACTAGATTTTACATAGGCGGAGTTGTTATATTGAGTGAGTGTCCCCCCAGTCCAGTATGCTTATAAGATACCATTCTGCCTCACTTTACCTTTTAGGTTGTGTCATCACACTCCCTTAGGCCTAAGTGTGGCAATGGCGAGGACACACCTGGTGTTGGATGTTCTATTCGAGCATGTGTTTTTAACCAAACATTGTTTGGCGACCAACCTGAGTTGGACGAGCTACCTAAGTGTTCCCTATAGGGTTTCATATATTGCCAGGGACAATTCTAGGAGTTTATTCATCTTTGATTACAAAAACCTGAGGATGGTAATACCCTTATTTTATATGTTAAGAGGAGAGCCTGTAACTTGGAAAAGGTGCATAAATTATAAAGTATTTGAGAAAAAAATCAACACTTCCAAGAATGCCACTGCCAAATAATTTTTTATTGATCAGGAATGAATTGCAAATTTCAATATTGGATTAAAAGATCAACACAAAAAATTAGAATTATAATTTCTTTAAATTGGCTGCGTTCTAAGATCGAGGTATCTCTCGGCCCTCCAGCATTTCTAAGTGATAGGCTCCTTATAGGTTATCCCTTATCACCTTTAATGGTCCCTCCCAGTTTGGTCCTAGCTTGCCATTTGATGGTTTTACTGTGCTGCCAAGAAATTTCCTTAGGACGTAGTCCCCAACTTGAAATGATCTCGGATTAACCTTGTTATTGTAGTGCCTTACTAGTTATTGCTGATAACCTACTAGTTTCACTAAAGCCAGCTCTCTTCGTTCTTCAGCTAGGTCAAGTTTAGCGAACAATGCTTCATCGTTCTGGCCTTGGTCGACCAGGGTGGAACTCATGGTGGGGAGGACAACTTCCAAGGGAATGATTGCCTCCATACCATATGTTAGTACGAATGGTGTTTCCGCAGTTGCTCGTCGTTGGGTAGTGCGGTAAGCCCATAGGATATGTGGAAGCTCACTCACCCATGCTCATTTGGCTCGCTCCAATCGCTTCTTCAATTCATCAATCACTGTTTTGTTGGAAGCTTCAGCTTGTCCACTGCTTTGAGGGTATGTTACCAAACTGAAATGGTGCCTGATCCCGTGGTCATTACAGAAACCCTAGAAGATGCCACTTTTGAATTGGGTTCTGTTGTCGGTGATGATGGTCCTGGGGATTCTGAATCGGGTGATAATGTTCTTCCATATGAATCTTATCATATTCACGTCTCTGATGTTTGCCAGCGGCTCTACCTCTATCCATTTGGAAAATTAGTCTATCGCGACCAACAAATACTTGCAATTACCAGCAGCGATAGGAAGAGGGACTACAATGTACATTACCCATTGGTCATAAGGCTGTGGGCTAGTAAGTGACTTTAGGTCTTTGGCCGGTTGGTGAACCATAAGAGCATGAAGTTGACATTTTTCACACTTGCGAGCATATATCCCAGAATCCTTCTGCATGTAAGGCCACCAGTAGCCTTCCTTCATTGCTCGAAAAGCTAACGACCTGCCCCCAATATGACTCCCACAGATTTCCTCATAGATCTCGCGCAAAACTTGCTCGACGTCCTTCGGGTGAACGCATTGGAGGTAAGTACTGGTGAAAGATCTCTTATATAGTTTTCCCTTAGGAGATAAGTGAAAGCAAGCAGCTTTGACTCTTATCTGATGAGTGGCCTTCTTATCGTCTGGTAGGGCACAATCTTTCAAATAATCCCTTAAGGGGTCCATCCAATTGGGGGCTGATTCAATCTAGAGAACATGACCTATGTTTGGCAGTTTCTCGATCTGGGTAATGCTTGGCTAGGCAAGGAAGTCGGTCGGAATTATTCTCTTCAAGTCAGAATTGATCGCTGAGCTCAAGGCCGCTAGGGCATCATCATAGTTGTTTTGTCCTCTGGGAAACTGTTGGACGCTGACCTGTTCGAAGTTAGACATTAATTTCTTTGTTGTAGCGAGGTAGGCCGCCATTCTCTCATCCCCAGTGTTGAAGTCTCCACTTATCTCGTTGGAGACCAGTTGTGAGTCGTTGAACACTTGAAGTTGCTTTGCCCCCAACGCCGGTGCCTTCTGTAGGCCTGCTATCAGTTCTTCATACTCCGCTTCATTGTTGGAGGCATCAAATCAAAGCCTGATTCCTTGCTCAAGGATTGCATCTTCAGGGGTAACCAGCACGATGCCCACTCCTGCCCCTTTGGAGTTGGAGGCTCCATCAACGAACAGTCGCCAAACACCTCGTGTCGAGGGGTTTTCCCTTTGACCAATAGGTTGAAGTTGGTCACAAGGATGTTCTCCTATAAATTATGCGATGAAGTCGGTGAGGACTCGTCCCTTGATTGCATTCCTTGGCTGAAAGTGGATGTCAAATTGTTCGACCTCGACTGACCACTTTGATAGTCTACCAGACTGATCTGCTTTTTACAGGACTGCTTTAAGGGGGTGTGATGTAAGGACGATGATGGAGTGAGCTTCGAAGTAATGTTTCAATTTCCTCGAGGCTACCACTAGTGCAAAGGCGAGCTTTTCTAGTGGTAGGTACCACTGTTCGGCATCCAAGAGAGTTTTTCTTGTGTATTTGACTGGGTATTGGATCCCCGTTCTTTCTCATACTAGTGCAGAACTTACGACGTGACTGGAAACTGCGAGGTACAAGTATAGAGATTCATTCTCTTGAGGGATTATGAGCAAGGGTGGTGTACTGAGGTAAGCCTTGTGTCCTTCTAGCACCTTTGAGCAATCCTCATTCCGCTCTTCACTTTTGCTTTTCTTCAAAATTTAGAAGAATGACTGACACCTTTCGAATGATTTTAATATGAATCAGTTCAGGGCGACGAGCATTCCTGTGAGTTTTTACACGTCTCTTATCGTACGGGGGGCGCACCTTATTGATGGCGTCAATCTGGTCCGAGTTGGCTTCAATGCCTCTCTTGCTGACCAAGTACCTGAAAATTTTTCTTGACTGGACACCAAAGGAACACTTACTTGCATTAAGCTTCATTCGGTATTTCTTGAGGATTTCGAAGGTCCATGATAGGTTCGAGAGGTGGTCTTCTTTATGCCAGCTCTTGACAAGCATATCATCGATGTAGACCTCCATGGTGGTCTTTAAACATTTTGGTGACCAACCGCTGGTAGGTTGCTCCTGTATTTTTTAGTCCAAAGGGCATGACCTTGTAACAATACAACCCATTGGTGGTGATGAATGATGTCTTGTCTTGATTTGGCTCATGTAGAGGAATTTGGTGATGCACGAAGTATGCGTCTAGGAAACTCATTCTTTCATGAGTTGCTGTGGCGTCCACCAACTGGTCAATCTTTGGGAGAGGAAACCTGTCTTTAAAACACGCTTTGTTAACGTCGGTGAAGTCCATACAGACTCTCTATTTTCCATTGCTTTTTGGGACCACTACTGGGTTGGACAGCCACTTAGGGAATTGAACTTCCCGTATGGATCCTGCATCCAGCAGCTTCTCCACTTCCTTCTCCACAGCCTTGAACTTCTCGGGTGAAGTTTGTCGTTCCTTTTGCGAGATCATCTTGAAAGCTAGGTCAACATGCAATCGATGACAAACCAGGCTGGGACCAATCCCAAGAAATTCGTAGGGTTCCCATGAAAAAATGTCCAAGTTATTCTGTAAAAGTATTGTCAGTTCCTTTTTCTCTCTATCTGTGAGAGAGGCTCCGATCAAGAACATCCTATCTTTCTTGTTGCCATCGGCTGTGACTTCCTCCAGGTTCTCAACGACCCACTCATAGGGGAGGATCCTGGTCTCCTCCACTCCAGGATCATTTTGGAGACACTTTTTGCCCTTACTGGCAGTACAATCTTTCCCAAATGGATGGTCACTTTATCAGTGAAGCCAACTAGAGGAACGCTGGCTTCCTTTCAGTCGACGACGCTTAACTTCAACTTCCTGAATAGGTCGAGATACATTACGTCGGATGAGCTACCCTGGTCGATGAGCAACTTATCCATATTGTAGTTAGCTATCCTTAGTGTAATGATCAAGGCATCATGATGTGGGGTCCTTACTCCCATTAAGTATTCATCTATGAACACAATGTGTTTGTTATAGTCGACATCATCTGCTCGCCGATGCTTTTTTGCTTGCGTCTTAGCTAGATCGATTTGAAAAGCTTGCATTACTACCGTAAGATTTTTGACTTGCATCCAAGCTGAGTTTCCTTGAACATGCTTTATATTAGATGCCCCAAGAATCACTGCGAACTCAAGGCCGACATCTTCCTCGAGCACGTTGTTAGGCCTCGGGTCTCCATTGGCAGTGACCTTATCTGCCTTCTTCTCCACAAATTCGTTCAAATGTCCATCTTGGGCTAACTCTTCAAGGTGATACTTGAGGGCCTTACAGTGCTTGGTTTTGTGCCCACCCTCTTTGTGGAAAAAGCATCTCAGTGCGTTGTTCCCTTTTGAGGGGTCTCCTCCCATCTTTCTGGGCCACTTAACGAATATCTCGTCCTTGATGTTTGCTAGAATCTTATAGATTTATTCTTTAAAAATAGTGTTCACTGACTGAAATGATTTTGAAGAATAATTTTCGTTCCCTCTCTTGGGGCCACTCTTGCCCCCACTTTTGCTTCCTTTCTTTTAGTTTTCAGCTTCGTCGCTTCTCTTAACTGTGAAATTGGCGCGACCATTCTCCCTTGCACTAAGGAGGGTCATATCCTCAACTTTGGCGTATTTTTTAATACAATCCATTAGGTCGTCAATGGTCGTGGCCTCCTTGTTAGTGAGGGACTGGTGCAAGAAGCAGGAGCTGGGTAGGCCAATCTTAAAGGATGCCACGACGACCTGCTCCGAGCAGTCCTCGACCTCGTTGAATATCTCCCAATACCTCTTCATGTAGTCTCTGAGGCTCTCCTGGGGCATTTTCTACATTGTTAGCAAAGCATCCATCCTCTTTGGGTAGGAGCTGCTGGTAATGAAGCGAGTTTTGAAGAGCTTCGCCAGGGACTCGAAGCTCCTGATGGATCTGTGAGGGAGTTTCTCAAACCATTTTTAGGCCACAGCTTGCAATCTCGACAGAAAGATTCGGCACATTAATGCGTCCTTATGGTTCCAGAGGGTCATGGTCTGCCTGTACTTCCTAACATGGTCGATAGGATCAGTCTTTCCATCGTAGATCTTGAATCTAGGCATCATAAACTTTTTTGGGGCTTCTTCTTCTATCTCCCTTGAGAAAGGGGATTTCATCTGGGTCTTGAGAGCTCACCTGGCTAGCTCTTTGGTCGATCTGGCACCCCGATGTGCTGGGTGTTGGTCCATTTCTCTCCAGACCAAATTTCATATGTCATCATTTCCTCGACCTGGGCTCCTGTAATGGTGAGCTGGTTATTATTGCTCGAGCAAGTTGTCATCTGACCTATATTCCTCAAATCTTTGAGATCCACATCTAGGGCTCCTTCCTCGACTGCGAGATTTGCCCGCTCGAGGCCTAGGAGTGCGATATTGATGTTGCCTTGTGCTACGATGGAGTTCTCTCTCCATTTTCTCCAGTCTTCTCTTGAGACGAGCGTTCTCAGCTTCTTGCTTGTGAGTGGCCTCCTCTTTCTGTTGGAGCCTAGATTCATAGGCGTTGATTATCCTGGAGACCTGTGTGGACCTGGCCGGTCCCTGACTTTCCTCCGAAGCTTGTCGTTCTGGGCGATCCCTAGGATTTGAGCATCGAACTTTAGATCTGACCCTTTGAGGAGCAGGTTGCTCTTGAATATCCCCTGCTTGAGGGGCATTGCTTCTGTGACCAGAAATTTTAAGTTCTTATTGGTGAAGGATTTCTTAAAAGAAAACAAAACGTTTCCCACAGACGGCGTCAATTGTGGTGACAATTAAACTCAACACAAAATACTAAGCAAAGGCGATCACCAGAATAAATAAAGAACTTAAAATAATTGCAATCACATACAACACAAGATATACGTGGTTCGGCAAGCAGGCCTACTTCCATGGTAGTGCTCTCACTATTTTACTTCTCTTTACTCTAGGGAAGTGTTTACAATTTCATGACCTTTTACCCAGGCTGAGGGTTTTACTTATACATGTTGTTTCTCGAAGAATGGGGATGTTGGACTCCTCCACGTTAGCCCATAACTCCTAGAATATCTCGTGACAGATTTTAGGGGTTGAATGGGTCATAACTGAATTAGTTATGTATGTGGCCTGCATACTTTGGGCCGGACTGAAGTGGGCTACTTATCTGGGCTAAAATGTTTAATCGAGGTACCCACAGCTCACATAACAAATGATATGGGTTTGATTTTACATATTGGTTTATATCATTTGTTCCTCCATACTTCACTCGGTATTTGTATATTTCATGTGTGTAGGTATGCTTGAAGAGATCCGAAATTTCAAAACCATGTCACATTCATACGTTTCATGCTTACCGGACCATCATTTACTAGTCTTGTCCTGTATTTTTTTATTTTGGGTTTATGGGATGGGGTTTAGGCGTCATATGATTCGATGGCCCGACTTAGGAATTTCAGTATTGGTTTTTTCCCGAAATAGCCAACGGGGGATATTTGTAAGGACAAAATTTCCAAATGAGTCCATTGTATGTTTATTTGACTTATTCCCGGAACAAAAAATGTTTGAGTCATGGGTAGATTA
This sequence comes from Sambucus nigra, assembly GCA_949130495.1. Lineage (NCBI taxonomy): Eukaryota > Viridiplantae > Streptophyta > Magnoliopsida > Dipsacales > Adoxaceae > Sambucus > Sambucus nigra. The sequence goes on along the minus strand of OX422208.1, from coordinate 778,387,708 downwards.
TTATTATCACGATCCCACACAGACTATGATGTATTGATATTTATTGAAGACATTTCGGTAAAGCTTGAAAGATTTATCATGTCGGTTTTATTGTGCATATTTCATCTTCAGGTCAAATTGCATTTCGAGATCACTCGGGTGTGAATTCATAATGTTAATAGGACTCGAAATATATTTTTATATCTTTAAGGATGTTAATCTCATTCAAACGAGAGAGGCAAGTCCTTCGTAATTTTTTCCCTTAGTGGTTTCCTCGTATATCCGGCGTTGTGAGCATTCTTTACTTTACTTTACTTGCTTTAATAACTAGATGCATGTTTAAGATTAATAAAGATAAAATTTGGTTAAGGTAAAATTGGTTCACGGCTTTGTGTGGTTTATAAAATTTGGAAAAAGATCTTTTTAAAAAGAGAAATTGTTTTGTCATCCTTAAAACACTTTCGCATTAAAAAAAAGGGGCCTACAATTGACATCTCGATGATTATATGCCATTAAAAATTCAACACAAGCACCTCACACTAACAACCATGGTGTCACCACTATAGGCTAACCCGGACACTCATAAATTATTACAATTCTAATCAGAAACACGGAAGCGATTAATAACTATAAACTTAATTGTGTGCCATTTGGCACTAAATTACTTGTCGTACTAACCTCTTTGACTTTATCGTAGAGGACACGAACCAAACCTTCATCAAACTAGCATGATCGTACCTACCCAATACTATCATCAAAATATTTACTACCAACCTTACCACTTCACCTCCGAAGGGAACCTTGAACATAGAGCTTTGATACCATTTGTAACACCCTGACCCATATTTATAGGTTACCCGTGAGTCAACCCGGTTCAACCAGAGTGTTAGGTGTGAAGTGAAATGAAACAACCTAAATAATGTTTCTAGTCCAGTTTTATTTTAGTTAACATTTCACTTGTTAGCATGCGATTTAAGTTTCAAAGTAAACTACGTAAAGGACCCATGAGAAGCACCCCAAAGTCTAAGAAAACAGATCTACTAGAGTAAAATAAATAAAGTATACTTGTCTGCATAGCCCTCTCAAATACGAAACCGCACCCAACCTGCTGTAACAAAGCGAGGGCGTGAGCCTATGCCCAATGGAAATATAAAAGCACTATAGAAACAAATGACAGAAAGGATACTCACATGCTACAACCATATGGATGAGAAAATATGTATGTATCTACATACATGTATGTATACCTTTGAAAAGACATGTTTCAATGCATTGGCTGTTTTACTTCCGAAAATCTTACTTGTCCAGATTAACCATAATCTTATAAAAACATCCTTTACTCGTAACTAGAATTTCTCACTATAATTAACACAAATGGTTCAACGCTTGAAACCACTACACTTGATTTATCCAAACACATTCCTTTATCGAAATCATCATTGTTGATACCAAATTTAATCTGCTGACATGGACCAATAATAAGAAGACACGTGTAAATCTACATGGCACAATAACAACGAGGAAGTTTATTTCCCCCCGACCAATTCATGTTCGCTCCGAACAACAAGGACACCCCGAGGAACCACAACACTCCGAGGAACTCCAACGCTCCGAGGAACTCCTTAACGACAAGCAAGTAAGGCGGTCCGAGCTGCATCTCGGCCACAGCATTGATTGCCAGATAACGAACAGTCCAATTGGTTCATTAAAAGATTATCCTTGACGCACAAGCCTAAGGGCATTAAATGTATTACCCTTTCATATGTATATCATTTAATGTATCGACCCTTTCATGTACAGCCTCAAGGCTATAAATACCTTGTATCATCCTCATTCAAGGGGACCGGAATTTCTTGAGAGAACTTGTAATCAAGAATTCTGCAAACACTCAGCAATAACATAACAGTGGACGTAGGCTTTATTCCTAGCCGAACCACTTTAAAAATCTTTGTCTTATTTATTTATCCGTGATTGAATAATTAGAGCGATCTAGTTTTTTACATCAACAGATTGGCGCCGTCTGTGGGAACGTGTTACAAGCGTTGTTCTCCACCAAAAGCTAAGTTTTTATTTTCTCTACGTATAATCAATTATACATACATCTTTTGATTGAATCGTGATTTTTATGTTTATATACATAAATTAATTGTCCAATTTTTATCTGCAAAATATTGCATATCATGATTTTTAAATCATAACTGTTAGATTCATTCTTATTTAGAAATCTGAAAAATAGTAGATTTCATAAATCATAATTCTTTGCTTGATTCTCAAGTTTTAATTTTATATCATGGAATAAATATTTTAAATGATTACATATACCAATATATACGACGATGATAAGATTTAATCATTTTCATTGTTGATTTTGAAATAAATTTTGTAAGATCTTTGACGTCTATTCAAATTCCCATCATATTTTTAATAAAAGAATGGGAAAAGGTTAAAGACAATGAAAAGTCTTCTCATGGAAATCATGACCCAGATCTATTTTCTCTCTCTTCAAGTTTGGGTCTCTTTGCATTCACAAGTTTGAGACTCTTTGCATTCATTTTTATGAATTATATAATTAATTTGGTTCATCTTCCATCTATGTCAATAAAGTCAAATTGATTGATTTTTTATATAAATTTGGTAATAACTTTAATCATTCACCATATTTTTATCTCTCCAAATTGGGAATAGGAAGGGATCAATATAAAAAATAATTTTCTCTCACCTGAAAAATCATTACCCACCTCTTGTAAAAGAGGATCAGTAAAATAATCATGACCATATCAAGACTGGGAACAAATTTGATAGTTTGGCCCCTCGTTCATCACATCACGAGGTTTCTTTGACGAAATCACACGATCTAGTGGGTTATATATTTATTCATTTAATTAACATTCTTAAGGCTTAAATTTTACATTGAATGTTATTTTTTGATCTAAAGATTCGAGATATTCTAGTCATCCAACCATATATTCTATAATTTGAGATATCCTTAAATGTTGGTCGGCAACATCCATGTCGTTTGTCGGCAACAGTAGAATCTTGGGGTATTAAAAAATGCGAAGCACCCCTGATATTTCTTTAAACACGAGTTCGGCTTGGGGACAAGCAGGGGGCTTAAGTCTTTTTAACTTATGATCACCCCAAAAATATTTTTAAACAGCAACTAATACCTGATTGGTTGTTGGAGATTAAATAAATTTACAAAAAACTTTACGTCTTATTTATGATGCATATTTGATAATAATTTGTCCATCTCACACACATTTGGCATAAAACATATTATTTCATATTTTGAAATTTTTATGCTGATACATATCATATATTGATTGGATGAGTAAATTATTCTCATGACTAATCAATTCAGCCTACACATATGGTAGAGCAAATTATTAATTTTTACAGGCACAAGATTCAATGCCGACGAATGCTGAAGCACAAATTATTCTATATCCGTTCGGATTCATATTTTATATTTATCTCAGCATGGAGCTCGAAAAAAATTTCTTCTCTCTATATATATTCGGCTCCGAGGAAAAGCTACAACAGTTATTATATTTCACCCCCAACGAATAGTTGGTCGGGGTAATTCTTATTTATATTCAGGCCCAGATATCTGCTCCAGCACAAATGATTCTATATATCCATTGGGATTCATATTCTATATTCATCTCAACATGGAGCTCGGCGAGATACTTATTATCATATTCAGCTTTGAGGAGAACTATAACATTTATTATATTTCACCCCCAACGGATAGTTGGTCGGGGTAATTCTTATTTATATGCAGGCCCAACAAAGTTCTCGGCCATATTCTTATGTTCTGGAAAATATTATTCTTATTCGGCATTCTGCAATTATGCCTCGACAAGATACTTATTCAGCTTTAAGGAGAATTACAACATTCGTTCGGATAATTCTTATTTATATTCAGGCCTGACAACGTTCTCGGCCATATTCTTATGTTCTGAAAGATCTTATTCTTGTTCGGCATTATATGATTCTACCTCGACGGATCGGCGAGGCACTTTATTATTTTTAATTATTCTTTATATCTATTTGGATGCATATTCTATTCTCATTTCAGCAAGGATGTCTCTAGCATTTATTATATCTTATTCAGCTCCAAGGATATCTCCGGAATTTATTATATCTTATTCCCAGCAATTTGTTGGTCATCGCCGAGGAGGTATCCTGCATTTATATTATATTTTATTCCCAACAATCTGTTGGTCATCGCCGAGGAGGTATCCTGCATTTATATTATCTTATTCCCAACAATCTGTTGGTCATCGCCGAGGAGGTATCCTGCATTTATATTATATCTTATTCCCAACAATCTGTTGGTCATCGCCGAGGAGGTATCCTGCATTTATATTATCTTATTCCCAACAAATCTGTTGGTCAGCGCCGAGGAGGTATCCTGCATTTATATTATCTTATTCCCAACAAATCTGTTGGTCAGCGCCGAGGAGGTCTCCAGCATTTATATTATCTTATTCCCAACAATCTGTTGGTCAGCTCCGAGGAAGTCTTCATCATTTATTATCAATTACCACCAACTCTGGTTGGTAGATAAAATCCAACTTCGGTTGGTAGAAAAAATCCAACTCCGGTTGGTAGATAAAATCCAACTCCGGTTGGTATTGGTCGATAAATCTCATTCAAAGTTCACATTCCACAGTTGGGGGCTTATATTACAGATATATTTGTTCATTTGGTGGCACATTCTTATATCATCATGCAGTCGAGCATCAAATTCAACCCCGACTAATCAGGAGGTATATTGAAGTTCAATAGGAATATTGAAGTTCAGGAGGTATATTGAAGTTCAAAAGGAATATTGAAGTTCAGGAGATATATTGAAGTTCAGGAGGAATATTGAAGTTCAGGAGGTATATTGAAGTTCAGGAGGAATATTGAAGTTCAGGAGGTATATTGAAATTCAAGAGGTGTATTCAGAAGTATCACGACATGATGAAAGAAAGCGACAAGTATTCCACCGAGGAACTCTGTCAGACCAGAAATTTGAAGACGAGGTACCTACATGGAGATTATATGTAGATGGATCATCTTGCACAGCTGGTTGTGGAGCAGGGATTGTTTTAAACACCCCAGATGATATTGACACGGAGTATGCCTTGAGATTCCAATTCAAAGCTACCAATAATGAGGCTGAGTATGAGGCTATGATAGCAGGTTTTCATTTGGCGAAAGTCATGGAGGCACGGCAAGTAATTGTTTTCAGTGATTCTCAATTAATTGAATCAAATGATGGGAATATATGCAGTGAAGGGAGAGTCGATGGTCAAGTACCATGCCAAAGTGATGGAGTTATTGACAGAATTTGATGCTATTCAATTGGTGAGGACACCGAGGATGGAGAATGCTAGAGCAGACGCATTGGCCCGATTAGCATCAGCTACTTGTACCGAGCTGCGAAGAACGATACCAATTGAAGTATTAGAAAGTCGGAGCATATATTGAGGAGGAACAATTACCGGAGGATAATCTCGCTGCCTAGAAATGGAAGTTTAAAGCTGCTCGGTATGTATTAATTAATGGTATTTTGTATAGACGAGGAATTATGGCAGGTTTGCAAAGATGTGTACATTCCTCCGAGGTGAAAGAATTGATTAAAGAGATCCATGAAGGGTCCTGTGGAGCCCATGTAGCAGGTCGGATACTTTTGCAAAAGGTGATGACGCAGAGATACTACTGGCCGACGATGAGAGCTAACTATATAAGCCTATGCCAAGAAATGTGACAAGTGCCAACGCTTTTCCTCCATCCGAAGAATTCCACAAGCATTGTTGACACCCATAACTCCCTTTGGCCATTTGCCATATGGGGATTGATTTAGTTGGACCATTGCCGACGACTCGAGGAAGATTCAAATACCTCGTCATCACAGTAGATTATTTTACTAAGTGGATAGAAACTGAGCCACTTATTGACATGACATACGAGAAGAAGAGTATCCAGCCCCGAGAAGAATCAAGCTATACAAGAGGAAATGAAGACCGAGCAAGAGAGAGATCTAGATCTCCTCATCAGGCAGAAGAAAAATAATAAATGAAGAATGTGTGTTGATTTCACCGATATCAACAAGGCAGTGGATGCTACCTCGGGACACGAACTGCTCATGGATACTTACTCTGGCTACAACCAGATTAAAATGAAACCTGAAGACATAACAACGGCTGATGAACAAGGTTTTTGCCGAGCAAATCAGTTGCAGTATGGAAGTCTATGTTGATGACATGCAAGAAAGCTGGTGATCATTTGGTTAACTTGAGTCAAACTTTTGATCAACTGGATAATTATCAAATGAAACTCAACCCGACGAAGTGCACATTTGGAGTACGAGAAGGAATGTTCCTCGAGTACATCATCAACCAGCGAGACGTTGAAGCAAATCCAGACAAGATCAAAGCCCTTTTATGGTTGCGATCCCCAAAAACGAAAGAAGAGGTGCAGAGATCAGATACCCAAAGCTGGAAAAATTGGCAGTGGCATTAATTAAAGCAAGTAGAAGAAGGAGGCTGTGTTTCCAGGCCCATACCATGCATACCGACATGCCATTAATACAAGCTATAGCAGAGTTTACTGATCTTAATACTCCTGAGAAACAAAAATTGCTCGCTGATCAACCTGTGGATGTTACAGGATCAACCAAGAAGACTGCTCTAAGGAGCCATGCTCTACGGAGCCATGCTCTACGGAGCCAAGCTCTACGGAGCAAAAGTGCTATAAGTAGCCAACCTCCTTTGGTTAGGAGGACATGCTCTACGGAGCCAAGCTCTACGGAGCAAAAGTGCTATAAGTAGCCAACCTCCTTTGGTTAGGAGGACATGCTCTACGGAGCCAAGCTCTACGGAGCAAAAGTGCTATAAGTAGCCAACCTCCTTTGGTTAGGAGGACATGCTCTAAGGAGCCAAAAAGTTCTAAAGAACCCTACTAGTCCTTTGGCTAGGAGGTATACACCAGCATGATCAACTACGGTTGGTAAGACTTTATATATTCTCGCATTACAACTTATGTTGGTCGGGAGGTAACATTATTACAAAAAGTTCTTTAAAGAACAAAATATTCCAAACTATACCAAGTATGGTTGGTCGGGGATAAAAACCCACTAACTGTAGTTGGTCGACGAGGACAAATTATTGACCTTAGTTGGTCGGGCACATTTTTATATTTGAAATTGAACCAAGTATGGCTGGTCGGGGACAAAAACCCACTAACTGTAGTTGGTCGACCAGCATAATTTAACAACCTTGATTGGTTGGAAAAATTCTAAACATTTTTTCATTACTTTATTATTAAGTGATCAAGCAACATTGATACTTGTAACTTTTTTGGTCGATGAACCATACAATATTGTTATGCAAGCACAAATAATAAAGTGTTTGATATTTACAAAACAATAGCAAATTCAAATTTGCGAACAAAAATGAAATTCTTTCACTGAATTCAAAATGAATTATGCAAATTTATTACATTGATATTAAATTGTGTACTAACTATTACATTGAGATTCCTACTCTATTGGTTTCTCTCCCTCTGATTTTGAAACAGGTTCCTCGCCAGCAGGAAGATCATCCAAAGCATAATGGGAATTTTATGAAGTTAAGATATTTCAGCATTCTGATGTTCATCACAGATGGTCTGTCCGAGCAACTCTTGCTCATCCCCGAGCAGCTCTTGCTCGTCCCCGAGAACCTCTTGCTCGCCCCCGAGTAGAGGTAGAAGTTAAAATCAACATCTACATCACTGAGATCTTTGCTACTACTGTCTCGACCAACATCGAAGAAGAAGTTGCAAGAAAATGTTTTAAAGTCCACCACTAGCTCACAGAATGCAGTAGGTCGGCTAGCAAACCAATCAACATACTTGAAGATTATGATAAGCTACAAGCGGCATCATATGTCGTCCAGGAGATAATGCCCTTTATGTCCAACAAATCAAGAAGGTAGATCAAGAATTTCACGAGCACCGAGCAACACTGCAGAATAAATACTCCATCCTTTCAAGTAAACTATCAAGCATGAAGCATTGAGGGCTTCTGTTGATACCAAATTTAATCTGCTGACATGGACCAATAATAAGAAGACACATGTAAATCTACATGGCACAATAACAACGAGGAAGTTTATTTCCCCCCGACCAATTCATGTTCGCTCCGAACAACAAGGACACCCCGAGGAACCACAACACTCCGAGGAACTCCAACGCTCCGAGGAACTCCTTAACGACAAGCAAGTAAGGCGGTCCGAGCTGCATCTCGGCCACAGCATTGATTGCCAGATAACGAACAGTCCAATTGGTTCATTAAATGATTATCCTTGACGCACAAGCCTAAGGGCATTAAATGTATTACCCTTTCATATGTATATCATTTAATGTATCGACCTTTTCATGTACAGCCTCAAGGCTATAAATACCTTGTATCATCCTCATTCAAGGGGACCGGAATTTCTTGAGAGAACTTGTAATCAAGAATTCTGCAAACACTCAGCAATAACATAACAGTGGACGTAGGCTTTATTCCTAGCCGAACCACTTTAAAAATCTTTGTCTTATTTATTTATCTGTGATTGAATAATTAGAGCGATCTAGTTTTTTACATCAACAATCATTTTTATTCATTTAAATACACTTTAGTATTTTCATTGAAAATCACCATTTCAACACACGCATTCACCGTGTTAGAAAATACATATTTGTCATTTGAAAGAGATTGTCAATACATTCTTATGAAAATTATGGGTTCAACCACTTAGCTTACTTAATCACCCATTTACCCACTTTCTTTATCCTTTTAACTTGTCTTATGGACATTAATAGGTTTATGCATTTACTTGTCAATTTCACCTTTACCGAAATATTTATTACATTCATTCAACTTAGGTTGTATTAACACATTTTACCACACAACCCATTTACTGACATGTTCCTTATTCTCTTTATTTTTTCTCGAAATCTTCCAATACTGCATACTTCCACTAGTTCCACACCGCTAGCTATGCGCACTATATGCTCTGGCCAGTGTTTTATGGCTTTTCACCCCAGGGCTCCGGGCCCTTCTTGCTTTTATCCCAATGTCATCTGAATTCCCTTCTTTGTTTTTAACATATTACAAATGTTCAAATTATTTCACTTTTTCCTTTTACCTAGCCGAAGCTAAAACCCTCCCCAGCTTGTGTTACACTTTGAAATTTTATTATTTCATGTCTTTTATACTTTAACCTTGATTTTATTCCAAAAATCATATTCGTTTAGGATCACTTTGTGTAACACTTATTCTAACATTTTAATTTCATAAAAAATTTCCACTTTAACTAAAATTTCCATTTTACCCATTTGTTTCCAAAATCACCTTTTACTCCATTTTCACAAGTGTTAATTTTCAAAAATAGTATTATGTCATTCACACCAACTTCTTAAGTATTTTAACACATTAACACCTTTTTTAACCTTGGAGTATTATTCTACTTAATTGGAAACACCAATACCTCATTAGTTCTTTTTAATTCACAAGTGCTAATATTGTACAATATTACTATGTTACACTCACACTAACTTTTCCATGTTTACCCATTAACATTTAATGAATAATTTTATCAAACATTTTTTCAAGACAAACATTTATTTACTTTCTTCATTTAAGAAACCCATTTATATTTAAGACTACTTTTATAAGAAAATACCATTTATTTTCATCAATAAGTGTAGTCTTATAATCTCATGTTCATCATATTATTTAGTCCCAATTTCACAAACTTTGAAGACTAATTTCTAACTTTTCTTATTTTTTATGTTTAAACTCAACAAAATCTTCTTTGAACTTATTTATACACTTAATATCAAAATACTACGAGTTTATATGCATGAGAAGATGAATTTTCAACCCAAAAATCATACTACGTGGTTTAAACATACATTTCATCATGAAAAATCATTATACTTGCAAAAATACATTTCTTTAGGTACAAAAGACATTTTTTTATTTCTTCAACTTCAACAAATATCTATTTTTCACAAAACCTTCATTTTTGCAAGAACTTTGAAATATTATTATTTCACTAAATATTTAGCAACGTAAATCATTATTTCCAAATATTTTATTTCATAAAATCTTTAACTATAATATTTCTAAAAAAATGCCCATTCTCACAAAAACACCATTTTCAATATTCCAAAACCTTGGAATTTTTACTTATTCTTTATTTTAATAAAATAGTATTTCCCAATATTTTTATTTCATAAAAATGTTTCCTATCTTCTACACAACAATTATACCATTTAACTAAATGCACCCTACTCAAATAGTCTAACTATAAGACCACAATGTGAAAAAATAACTATTACATTAAGAGTAAGGTTTTTTACACCTCTAATGGCTCCAATGGTGGTGTTAGTGTAGGAGGAGCAACCCACACCTTCAAAGGTGGACTCAAGGGGTTACCAAAGGCATCCTCCAAGATTCCATAAAATTCTTCCTCAAAACTCCAAGTAAGACCCACTTCAGCTCCATTAAAATCTAGCTTCATCTTATCTAAGAAATCCCCCAAATACTTATTCAAAATTCATAGTTCTTCTTAAACCATGGTAGAAATGGGTACTTTTTGTTTGAATATGGTGTAATATCACGCAAATGGAGGTGGAATGGTGGTAGAAGACCACCCATCTTTCTCTCCCTTTCTCTCTCCCTCTTCCATTTTCTCCCAACAACAATTAACCATAAAACCCTATCCAAAGCCTAAAATCCTATTTTCCCCATCTAAATTGATCTGGGCTCAACAGAACATAAAATCAACGCTCCAAATTATGTCAATTCATAAGGCTAATCAGATCTAAAAATTCGACTAAGGTCGTTCGAATGACTTCCCCTATGACATTCGAACGACAACTCCTATGATGTTAGAACAAGTTCTAATGTCATTCGATCTATGGATCCCATGACCCTTTGCACTAACTGCTACTGTAAAGCAGTAGCACATCGTTAGATGCTCTGCATCTCGCGACCTTAACACGGTCATTCGAACGATAACCCTACATTGTTAGAATGATCCTTTTTCTCTTTCTTTTTATTTTTCTCTAATTTCATCCATAATTCTTCCTTAAACTATAATTAACTCCTCTTCAACTTATAATCCACATATAATTTAATTAATTTACCGGGGAAGGATGTTACATAAATTAAGTATTGTAAAACCCATATTGAAAAAATAAAAAATGATGAATTTCAAATCAGTGGCTACACATTTGGTTATGAGTGATTTTTTTTAAATAATACGGAAGCAAATAGGTTGATGCATCTATTTATGTGAGTTCATGGTACTTGATGGCTACGAGGAAAAATATCATGTATGCTATTAGTTTTTTTATCTCGGTATATGCACAAGCAGAGTCAAATTCATTTTGGGGCTTCAAAAAAGGTGTTGAGGTACATTCAAGGAACTTCTGATTTTGGCATCAAGTATAAGAAAAATGCTGAGACAAAGTTACTTAGGTTTCATGATAGTGGTTGGGCTGGTTCTATTGATAACATTAGAAGTACTTCCAGGTATGTAATTTCTCTTGACTCCAGAGTAGCTTCATAGGCATCAAACAAGTAACAAACTTTATTGCAATCATCCTTCGAGGTCGAATAAGTGTCAGCATCATTGGAAACTTCACAAGCGATGCGGCTAAGAATTATTCTAGAGGATGTTAATGAAAAGAAAGGACAGGGTACTCTAATATTTTGTGACAACAAATCTGCGATTGCCATGACGAAGAATCCAGTCTATCATAGCCGAACCAAGCATATTATAATCAAGCATCATTTCATTTGAGAGGATGTGGAGAATGAAGAGATTCAACTCAAATATATCAAGATCGAAGAGCAAGTTTTGAACATATTCACCAAATTTCAACCCAGGGATAACTTTTTATTTCTTAGAGAAATGATCGGTGTTCCACAAAGTCATGAGTGTTAAAATTAATGTTGTGTTGTTATTTATTACATCTAATTTTATCTACTTTTGCATGGTTTTTATACCTGCGGTTGTATGGAATTTAATTTGCACTTAATGGTCTTTAAGTTTAGTCCTAATTTGTAATCTAGAGAAGTGAGAAGCTTCTGATTTAAGACAACAATCTTCCCCGTTTTCCTAATGTACCCAGTTGAGTAAAAATAACACTTCTCTCTCTATGCAAACTCTTGTCTTCCCCAAATTATCTCCTAATTTCTTCCCCGCTTCTTCTTCTAGTAATACAACATATAAACCAACATATTAGATTATAGTTCTCATCATTTCAGTTTATAATAATTTCATTATATTTGGATGATGTTTCTTGCTAAAATCTTATGTGTTCTATTATGATAGTTATGCAGAAAGTTGACATTTTTTACCCATTTCAGAATTAGGATTTGCTTATCTCATGGGTTTTGTCAACATTAAATAAGGAAAAAATATTAAACAAATTAGATGGGGTATTGGTTTGGATTTGAGAAATAAAATTTGATATTTATAATGGAAAGGAACCAGTACCTTTGAATCCTCATTTGTTTTAAAATAAAATCTATGATGTTTACTAAAGTGATCGATCTTTTTATTTCTTCTTTTTTCATTGTGTGTGTGGCTTTTAATGTTTTAAACTTGTCACTTAATTTTGTTTTTTAACTTATTTTATTTATCTATTAGATTTGACAATTTTGACTTGTGGAGAATAAGTTTTTTTAATAGATTTTGAGTTGATGAGTTTATAGATGCTACTCAACTCGTGCGAGATTTATTTTTCTAACTCTTGCCAATACACTGTCTCTCTAATATATTTTTTTTGTAAATTGTTTACTGTGGTATTTTTGCAGAGGCAAGACGTGAATACACGGACCTTTGAAGGGACCAGTATAATGTTTTATCATATTTTCATCTCAATCTTTATTTTTGGAGATATATATTTTGTACTTGATAATGATGTGCTTGTTAAGTGTTCGAATGGATGTTGTTTGATAACTATTTAAATGGTTTATATTTGTACTTTTCTCAAAGGTTGATGTACTATGTTCAATAAATTGATCATTAATCTAAGATATTTAGCTCTTGAGCTTTGTTTATTTTTCAGTGTAGATTTAAACATTGCATTTAGTTTTTATGTTAATTGTGGGGCCAAAATTAAATAATCATTAGGTAAAAAATTAAATAGCATGTGTGTGGACACCTCGGTTGGGTCATTTATCCCTTATCCTTATTAGCGTATCATTTTTATAACCCACTAGCCTCCCAAAATCACACAAGTATATTTCCTAACAACCACATCTTCGGTGATAGGGAATCCCCAAACCTCTTGTGATCATAAGGCCACTCCTATAAAATATGCTAGGTTTATTACAACATGGACCTAACGAACTTTAAAATTTACCCTACATATCCAAACACCCTTTATCAAATCCCCCTTACACCCATTGATGTCTGACTTCAAAAGTCGAAGCCAATGGCAGTCCTGATTGAGATGATTCACACTAAATATCACCTTATTGACATTTTGGACCTATAAAACTTCATAATTTGAGGAAGTGGTACACAAACGTTGTAGGTGCTTGAAATATATTTCCAACGGTGAAGGTCATGCAATAATGGGATTGTGCATCAAAAACCTAATGTCCCTGGAATGAAGAAAGCCACACTACCTAACACTTTAAAGGTATTTTGGACCTACCAAATTTCATGATTGGGTATGTTGCAAACCATAAGTGGAGATTTTAATTATCTTTCAAATGGTGAAGACCACGCATCAATCGGTGTTAGGAGTCAAAAGTTATTTAAATAATACAAAACCACGACGAAAGTAAAGTGAGGTGAAATCTTTGACCGCGCGGCCATCCCTCTCTCCACAAACCTTTGACCGCTTGGTTAATGGCCCTGGAGTATCCCCCTTATTTTTCCTATTAATATAATCCACCATCTCCTCTTAAGTTGAACAATTCACCCCTATTCCTTAGTTTAATTGCTTTATTAATCAGTTAATTAACTTAAATGCTTTATTAATTAGTTAATTAATTTAATTTCTTTATTAAATTAGTTAATTAGTTTAAATGTTTTATTAATTAGTTAAATTTCTTTATTAATTAGTTTAAATTAGTTCATATCTTTGATAATTATTTTAAAATAGTTTATTTCCTTACTAATTAGTTTAATTAATTTTTCACCTTGATAATTAACTTATCGCGTTTATAAATGACTCACTAGTTTAGTTGGTTGCGAATTATCATCCCACCCATTTGAAAATAGTATTCTCCTTTAAGAGATTGGAAGAAATATAACTATATTCATAGATGTTAGCACTCTCGTGATGAAGGTGTTCATCTTTCATATTAGGCTCATACTTTTCATATTATCAATGATGATGCTAAGATTTAGCACCACCGGATAAGTGATAGTGAGCTCAAGCAGTAGCAGCCATGGCAGCCATAGAGATGTATAAGTGTATGAGTATGTAGAAGAGGATGAGTATAAGAGGAAATAAGACAATGATGTATAGTGGTTCAGCCAATTTGGCCTACATCCACTGTGAGTGTATGATCCACTAAGTATGGGCACTAATGGCCTTGGATACAATGCACATAACCCTCTCTCTCTCTCTACTATGTGTACAAGCAGAGTTTTAGCTAGGGTTGCAGTTAATGGATCGATCCCCTGTAGGGTTGTAGGTGACAAGTATATATAGGTCTTGGGGGGTGTAGTGTACCCCCCCAAGTATGCATGGTGCATGTGAATCATGATTTAGCCAATCCCCTGTGGACACCTGTAGATGCCAAATGATGACATAATATTCCCTCACGTGAGGGTGTGATTTTGTTATAACGGTCTCCCCTATGCCATGTCAGCCTCACGCGCACTATTCCACGCGTCTCCCAAATCACGCGCTGTGATGATGTCACCCTCGACCTATGAGCCGAGGCCGAGGGCAAAGTTTCTTCCAGTAGTGAGCCTGGCCCAATTCTGGCCTTGTACTGTCGGCCCCTCGTAGGGTCGTCTGGAGAGTGGTGAAGGGTCGGCCCCTCGTAGGGTGGGCTGGAGTCTGGCGAAGGGTCGGCCCCTCTGAGGGGTCGTTTGGAGCCCGGTGGAGGGGTCGGCCCCTCGTAGGGTCGTCTGGAGCCTGATGAAGGGTCGGCTCCTCTGAGGGGTCGTCTTGAGCCCGATGAAGGGTCAGCCCCTCAGGGGTCGTCCGTTTGGAGGTAGTCCTCAGCCAGGCCGAGGATATAAACGGGTATATCAATCACCCCCCAGCCCTTAGCCATAGGTGCTGTTGAGATGGCTGAGGGATAGTGTTTTAAATGAGATGCATGTATGATCAGTTAGGTGAGTGACACCTGGGCAGATACTCATTGCTATTTCAGTTTCCAAGGCATGACAGATGCACACTTTTCTTGGGGATTTGTGCTCTAATGATGCCTTCCTCGTGGGTTGTGTCCTGCCTTGGTCAATGGGCCCAAGCCTTCTCTCTCTAGCCTTTTACCAGCTTTCATCGCCATTTCTGCAGCCTTCAATCCTTCAAGCTTAGCGATTTGGGCAGTTATTTATCTCTCTTTATCAGGTAATCCTTCAGCGCTCTCTTTTACCTTCATTTCTGTTTTCTTTTTAGGCTCGTATGGCTGCATTTTCCTTGGGTTATCTCATAGCTTTTTCCGGTATCTTCTCCGGCAACTGTTTCTTGAATGTTCTTGAGTGTTCTAGAGTGTTCTTGAGTGAAAATCATCAATTCCCTTTTTAATCCAAAAGTCTAATTTGGTCAACTGTAAACTTGTTTGTAGTTAAGTTCCTCAAATTTCTTCGAGTGTAGGGTCTTCCATTTTAATGCTTAGGAAGCTTTACAGTTTAGCGTCTGAATTCCCATCCTTGAGAGAAAAGCTCTTTGCAGAGATCAGACGAGTAGAGGAAGAGGAAGAGAGGAGACGAGTGGCCGACCCTAATTGGGTACGACCCATCTTTTCCATTCCTCTTGCCACCATAAAACCATTTGAACCGTCTGAGTCTTGTGGGTCATCCCATCGTCCAGTCGAGAGTCATTCAAGTGAGATGGACGAGAGAGCGCCGTCACCAAATGGCGCTGGTCCTTCCGGTAGGAGAGAGACATCTGACCTAAGCCCAGGCCGAGAGGCCGAGGGTATGGTCCCCTCCGAGGCTGTCCCTGTGACAACCCTATCTCCCAATGCCTTCCAGGTGGCCTTTCCCCACGGTCACCCGGCAGATGGCGAGACTGAGGGAGAGGGGGTTGAGGACGAGGGCGATGATACAAATAACGAGGTTGATACCTCTCACGCCTCATCCTTTATCTCCTCTGTTAGTGATCGCGACCTCCTGATATGGAGGCATGCCTATGGAGTGCCACCCAGCATAACTATGAGGGTTCCCTATGATTTTGAGAGGGTTTTTGATTGTGAGGAGGGAAAGGTTGCAGTTTATGAACAAATGTTCAAGTTTGGAGTCAGATTCCCTTTGCATCCTTCCATCGTAGATATCCTGTCTGCCCTTGGAGTTACCCCCTCTCAACTTCCTCCCAATTCTTAGAGGACGATCCTGGGCTACATCTCCTTGTGGAAGAATGCCTTCACCGACGAGCCCTCGGCTGACCTATTTTTGGGCTGCTACAACATCACCTCTTCGTCCAAACAGCCTGGATATTATCATCTGAGGGCAAGGAGGTCTGAGAAGAAACTCCTCCATGTGGCACAAACTTCCAACCATGATTGGAAAAAGAGATTCTTCTTTATCTCTGGGGAGTGGGAGCCCACCGCCGATGGTCCGAGGGTCCCCAGGAAATGGTCTAACCCCTCCATGAAGGCCAGGTCAGACCCTGGACTTAGTCTGGAGGAGAAGGACATCGTTGATTACCTGAGAGGACGAGGGAGAGAGGGTGAACTTCCAAAATTTGAAGACCTGATGACCCCCTGATTCCTCAAAGAAGTTGGTCTGAGGGTCGGCCCTCTGACTGAACTATGTGAGTTATACTGAACATTTTCCATTTTTTGCTTTTTTTTAAGTGTTTCCTCTTTAGATCTGCATTTTTCTAACGTGTCGTTCTCTTATCAGGTCGTCATGTAGGTATATCAGACTATCTTTGGCAAATGACTGCTCCCAGCTTATTATCAGGATTGGCAAAGAAGAAAGGAAAGGAGCCTCAGCAGGCTCCGAGGAAGACGAGGGCCGCTGGGCCGACGGTGGTGGATCCGACCACCGATAGCAATAAAAGGAAGGAGCCTGAGGTCCCTATTAACCCTCGGCCTGATTCTCGAACGAGGGCCAGGGTCGAAGCCTCTGAGGGGATGACCTCTTCATCCAGTATGGGGGCCTTCTGGTCTCAAAACCTGGCACACCTGAGGGCCGAGCCCTCGTCACTCATTGCAAATTTGAGGGCAGCCAAGGCCTCAATGTTCTCTGCACCCTCGGCAGCTGACTACGAGTTCCTGTCCAAAATGCCCCATGCCAAAGTGTACGACTATGGTCTGCACGCCCTTGCACAGGTAATGGTCTTGACCCACTTCTTTTAATTTCATTCTCACCAACTGTTTCCTCGACCTCTTGACATGTGTTCATTTTTCTTATGCAGTATGTGTACGCTTTTACCTCGGCAACAAAATGGATGGCTGAGAACCAAGCAAAGTTCCATGAAGCCGAGAGGGCTATCCAACATGAGGCAGATCTTCAGTCGGAGCTTGACACTGCAAGGGCCGAGTTAGAAAGTACCAGGACTGAGCATGCAAGGATCCTAGATGAGCTGACAAGGCAGCACGACGAGGACATTAAGGCCAGGGACGAGGACATTAAGGCCAGGGACTTGCTTCTCAAGGAAAAGGACGAGGCCTTGACCAACATGGAGGCCAAGTACGAGACTGATCTTGAAGCAGTCACCAAAAAAGCTGAGGCCGACGCTGTTGAGGCTTATAAGATTTCAGACGAGTTTCAAGGCTTCGGCCTTGAGTACTTGGAGAGAGGAATCAGGACTGCCTGCCGATGGGTCGTCCTCAGGTTTGGCGACGTCGTGTCCTCGGTTCGTCCTTCTATTGAAGCAGTCAGACTGGACGACCCTATGATTGCCGAGGCTCTGAATTATGTTGAATCACAAGTGCAGGTTGAGGGGGTCGGCACATCTGAGGATCAGCTGGTTATGGTTGTTGAAGAGACCCCTTTGGTGGATGTTGAGGCTCTGCCCTCCGATATTATCCCTTAGGGTGGCTGTCTGTAGCCCATACCCTCATAATGTACTTATCATTTTTGTGCTCTCTTTTGTAAAACACTCGGATATTTTGTATAACACTTTCATTAATACCATCTGGTCTCCTTTACTGTCTTCCATATTAGCTTCTTGCATGATTTGTTGTTTTTGTTAGTCACCAACCTTTCCCTCGTCTTTTTTGAGGACAGTGGTGGGGTCGTCCCCTCCACTGACCCTTATTATAGCCGAGGGATTAAATTACCAAACTAATGGTTTTAATGAACTCTACCCTCGTCTTTCCTGAGGACAGTGGTGGGGTCGTCCCCTACACTGGCCCTCATTATAGCCGAGGGTTCAACTTACCAAATTAATGGTTTTAATGAAGTCTACCCTCGTCTTTCTTGAGGACAGTGGTGGGGTCGTCCCCTCCACTGGCCCTCATTATAGCCGAGGGTTCAACTTACCAAATAAATTGTTTTAATGAAGTCTACCCTCATCTTTCTTGAGGACAGTGGTGGGGTTGCCCCTCCACTCGCCCTCATTATAGCCGAGGGTTCAACTTACCAAATTAATGGTTTTAATGAAGTCTACCCTCATCTTTCTTGAGGACAGTGGTGGGGTCGTCCCCTCCATTGTCCCTCATTATAGCCGAGGGTTCAACTTACTAAATTAATGGTTTTAATGAAGTCTACCCTCGTCTTTCTTGAGTACAGTGGTGGGGTCGTCCCCTCCACTGACCCTTATTATAGCCGAGGGATTAAATTACCAAACTAATGGTTTTAATGAACTCTACCCTCGTCTTTCCTGAGGACAGTGGTGGGGTCGTCCCCTCCACTGGCCCTCATTATAGCCGAGGGTTCAACTTACCAAATTAATGGTTTTAATGAAGTCTACCCTCGTCTTTCTTGAGGACAGTGGTGGGGTCGTCCCCTCCACTGGCCCTCATTATAGCCGAGGGTTCAACTTACCAAATAAATTGTTTTAATGAAGTCTACCCTCGTCTTTCTTGAGGACAGTGGTGGGGTTGCCCCTCCACTCGCCCTCATTATAGCCGAGGGTTCAACTTACCAAATTAATGGTTTTAATGAAGTCTACCCTCATCTTTCTTGAGGACAGTGGTGGGGTCGTCCCCTCCATTGTCCCTCATTATAGCCGAGGGTTCAACTTACTAAATTAATGGTTTTAATGAAGTCTACCCTCGTCTTTCTTGAGTACAGTGGTGGGGTCGTCCCCTCCACTGACCCTTATTATAGCCGAGGGATTAAATTACCAAACTAATGGTTTTAATGAACTCTACCCTCGTCTTTCCTGAGGACAGTGGTGGGGTCGTCCCCTCCACTGGCCCTCATTATAGCCGAGGGTTCAACTTACCAAATTAATGGTTTTAATGAAGTCTACCCTCGTCTTTCTTGAGGACAGTGGTGGGGTCGTCCCCTCCACTGGCCCTCATTATAGCCGAGGGTTCAACTTACCAAATAAATTGTTTTAATGAAGTCTACCCTCGTCTTTCTTGAGGACAGTGGTGGGGTTGCCCCTCCACTCGCCCTCATTATAGCCGAGGGTTCAACTTACCAAATTAATGGTTTTAATGAAGTCTACCCTCGTCTTTCTTGAGGACAGTGGTGGGGTCGTCCCCTCCACTGTCCCTCATTATAGCCGAGGGTTCAACTTACTAAATTAATGGTTTTAATGAAGTCTACCCTCGTCTTTCTTGAGTACAGTGGTGGGGTCGTCCCCTCCACTGGACCTCATTATAGCCGAGGGTTCAACTTACCAAATTAATGGTTTTAATGAAGTCTACCCTCGTCTTTCTTGAGGACAGTGGTGGGGTCGTCCCCCCCACTGGCCCTCATTATAGCCGAGGGTTCAACTTACCAAATTAATGGTTTTAATGAAGTCTACCCTCGTCTTTCTTGAGGACAGTGGTGGGGTCGTCCCCTCCACTGGCCCTCGTTATAGCAGAAGGTGGTTCTCTGTAAACGTTTCCAAGTGTGCTAGAACTGACAACCACAGGATGAGGGAAACACTGATATTTCTCATTAATTTTCAGTGTTCTGTTGGAGCAACTCTCATTACAATTATGGTCTTTCAAGACCTTACAACACTACTGATAGTATTTCTTCAAATGATCTGCATTCCAGGGGTTGGAAAAAGGTTCCCCTTCTAGGTTTTCTAGTCTATAGGTCCCAGGGACAACTTCATCGATGACCCTATATGGGCCATGCCAATTAGGATGGAGCTTGTTGGGCTATTTCCAAGTCTTCTTGAGGACCAAGTCCCCCACTGCGATAGGCCTCTGTTTCACCCTCTGATTGTAGAACCTTGCGGTCCTCTGCTGGTAGGCGGCCTGCCTTATCTCAGCGTCCTCCCTCCTTTCCTCAATCAGGTCCAAGTCGAGTCTCCTTTCTTCCGCATTTTTCTGGGGGTCATACACCTGGACTCTATGCGTAGGAAACTCAATCTTGGTGGGGATGACGGCTTCTGATCCATAAGCTAGCCTGAATGGGGTCTCTCCGGTAGAGTTCCTCACTGTC
Organism: Sambucus nigra; assembly: GCA_949130495.1. Taxonomy (NCBI): domain Eukaryota; kingdom Viridiplantae; phylum Streptophyta; class Magnoliopsida; order Dipsacales; family Adoxaceae; genus Sambucus; species Sambucus nigra. The sequence continues at coordinate 778,366,997 of OX422208.1, read as the reverse complement.
GTCCTGTATGCCCATAGCACGGCATATAACTCCTCGACCCATCTTCCTTTTGCCTCCTCAAGCCTCTTCTTGATTCCATTTAGGATTGTCCTGTTTGTAACCTCTGTTTGCCCATTGGCCTGAGGTCGGCCAGGGGTGGAGAAAAATTGTTTGATACTCACCCTTTCACAGTACTTCTGTAGAGAGGTATTCTTGAAATGAGTCCCGTTATCCGATATGAGGGTGTTGGGGAGACCATATCTGCATATAATATTTTTCCAGATGAACTGGAAGGTCTTCTGCTCTGTGATCGACACCATCGGCTCCGCTTCCACCCATTTTGAAAAATAGTCAATGGCTACGATGAGAAATCGATAGTTATTGGTGGCCCTAGGCAAGGGTCCTACTAGGTCGATCCCCCACACTGCAAATGGCCATGGGGATGTAATGGAAGTAAGAGGCTGATGGGGCTGGTGAGGGATGGTGGCAAATCTTTGACATTTGTCGCACTTTTTTACATATGCCGCTGCGTCTTTCCCCAAGGTCGGCCACCAGTACCCCTGGATGACCACCCTTTTCGCTAAGGATCTGCCCCCGATGTGGCTTGAGCATGATCCTTCGTGCACATCTTGCAAAATGGAAGGGACTTCTGAGGGATGCACACACCTAAGTAAGGGGAGCAAAAACCCCCTTTTTGTACAAGGTGTCTCCGATGACAGTGAATTTTGCAGCCCTGTACCTCAGCTTCTTCCTTTCTTGCCTTGCTTCTAGCATCTCACCCTCTTTAATGTATCTGATCAGGGGGTCCATCCACGAAACTTCTTGAGAAACATTTAGGCAATTGCTAAGTGTTCCCTCTGCGTCTTCAATAGTTGGCCGAAGCAAAATTTCTACTGGGACCTTCCTCCTGATATCTGTTCTTGTTGCCGAGGCCAACCTAGCCAGGGCATCAGCACGGCCATTGTCGAGCCTAGGTACCCTCCTTAATTTCACTTCTCTAAAGCCCTTCAGTAATGACCTCACCTTCTCAAGGTACCTAGCCATCCTCTTGTCCTTAGCCTCGTAGGCTCCTAGTATCTGATTCACTACTAGCCTTGAATCACTATGGACCAACATCTGGCCGACACTAAGAGACTTGACCAAGGAGAGGCCTGCTAATAAAGCCTCATATTTAGCCTCGTTGTTGGAGGCTTTGAAGTTGAACCTCAGGGCGTATTCTACGTCTGTGCCATCGGGTGCTGATAGTATCAGTCCAGCTCCACTTCCGCTGTCACAGGAGGACCCGTCAACGAAGAGGCTCCACAGAGTCTTTCCCTCCGAAAAATTTCCCTCAGAGAGGGATCCTTGTCAAAAGATGTATCTTCCCTCTTCATTTTCAGTCGCTTTCCTTCTAGCGGTGCTTGTCTCAGCCCTATCTGCGGGTGTGTCAGCGGGTCTGTCTTGTGTATCTGTCTTCCCGAGGGTCTCACCCTCGGCCTCATCATCTTCCCAAGTGAACTCAGCCACGAAGTCTGCCAATGCCTGCCCCTTAATGGCTGTCCTAGGCTGATACACAATGTCAAACTCCCCCAGCGCTATAGCCCAGGCCATCAACCTACCTGATTTTTCTGGCTTGTGCAGGACCTGCCTAAGAGGAGAGTCGGTGAGGATGACCATTTTATGGGATTGAAAGTACGGCTTCATCTTCCTTGAGGCATGGATCAAGGCGTAGGCCAACTTCTCCATCCTCGGGTATCTTTGCTCTGCCCCTGGAGTGCCTTGCTATTAAAATACACAGGCTTCTGTATCCCATCTTCGTCTCTCACAATGGCTGCACTGATGGCCGATCCTGAGACGGTGAGGTACATATAAAGTCGTTCACCCTGCACGGGCCGTGACAGCAGCAAGGGAGACCCCAAGTATGACTTTAGGTCCCTGAAAGCCTCATCACACTCTTCGCTCCATTCGAAGGCCTTCCTAAGGACCTTGAAGAACGGCAAACACTTGTCTGTGGCTCTAGACACGAACATGTTCAAGGCAGCAACTCTCCCTGTGAGTCTCTGAACGTCTTTAATGGACTTGGGGGTCTTCATTTTGACAAGGGCTTTATCTTTTCAGGATTGTCCTCGATGCCTCTTTGGTTGACAATGAACCCCAAGAACTTCCCTGCTCTGACCCCAAAGACACACTTAGCCGGATTAAGCTTCACCTGGTATTTGTCCATCGTATTAAAGGTCCTCTCCAGGTCTGCCACATGATCCTCAGCCTTTAGACTCTTAGTCAGCATGTCATCTACGTAGACCTCCATAGACTTCCCAATTTGGTCTTCAAACATTTTATTTACGAGGCGCTGGTATGTTGCCCCCGCATTTTTTAGGCCAAAGGGCATGACCCTGTAACAGTATGTCCCCTTGTCAGTGATGAAGGTTGTTCTCTCCGAGTCTTCAGGGTTCATGAAAATCTGGTTATACCCTGAGTAGGCATCCATGAAACTCATGAGCTCGTGGCCTGCGGTAGCGTCTACCATCTAGTCGATGCGGGGGAGAGGGAAGCTATCTTTGGGACAATACTTGTTGAGGTTTGTGAAGTCCACGCACATTCTCCACTTGTCATTGGCCTTTGGGACAATGACTGCATTGGACAGCCATTCAGGGTAGATGACCTTTCTGATAAATTCAGCGTCTTGTAATTTTTTGACCTCGTCCCTGATGACCTCATATTTTTCTCTGGAGTAAATTCTCCTCTTCGGCTTCACCGGCTTCGCTCCCTCTACCACATTGAGCTTGTGGCACATGATTTCAGGGTCAATCCCCGACATATCTACATGACTCCATGCGAAGACACTTCGCCTTCTCCTCAATAGTTTAACGAGGTCTTCCTTGATATTGGGCTTCAGAGACTTGCCGACTTGGACCGTTTTTTTCGTGTCATCCTCGTCGAGGATGATGGATTCTACCTCTTCCGCGGCCTCCCCTTTCTTCAGCTTCGTCTCATCCCTGGGGTCTAGGGTATCAATATTGTAAGTGGTCGTAGCCCTCTTGAGTGTCTCCTTCTCTTCAGCGGAGTTATAGTAACATTCTCGCGCTGTCGTCTGGTCTCCCTGAACTTCCCCCACCCCGTAAGGGGTAGGAAATTTGATCATCTGATGGACCGTAGATGGCACAGCTTCAAAACCCTTGAGGGCCACACGCCCCAGTATGATGTTGTAGGCCGAAAACACCTGCTCATCCATCACAAAGAAACTGACCTTCTTGGTGAGCCATCTCGGCCACTCGTCCCCCATCGTCACATCGGCCTCTTATACCCCAAGGGGATGAACCTTTTCCTCACAGAACCCAATCAATGGATGATGGTAGGGGACGAGTCTAGCACGGCTGAGACCCAAGGCTTTGAAGCATGGCCAAAACATCACGTCTGCAGAGCTACCCCCATCTACCAAGATCCTCGGCACCTCGCATCCATGCACCCTGGTAGTGATGACGAGAGGGTCATCATGTGGGGATAAGAGGCCTTTGAAGTCCATTCTTGAAAACCCTACTATCAGTGTGTCCATATCAACCTTATTCCTCTTTTCTGACTTGACCTCCAGGGAGTTGCGTGTACCGTCTTCGTCACTGCCTTGGCCTCAGCCATATGGGCCTTCCTGTCGGCGACCTCAGACCCTCCTCCTGCAAGACCTTTGGAGATCATTCCCACTCCGAGCGAGATCATATTAAGCCTCTTGACAGGGCCGTGGTCGTCTCTCGGCGGGAGGTCAGGGTCGTCCTCATCATCAAAAGGGTCGTCCCCTCTTTTTTGAGGACCTTCCCTACATGCATCGCCTCGCTTCTTTCTGGGGTCGTCCCCTCGGCCCCTCTTGAAGGCGCCTTTATCGACGTATTTTCTGAGCTTCCCTTCCTTCAGCATCTTCTCAATCTTATCTTTCAGAGCAAAGCATTTGTTTGTTACGTGGCCATGGTTTTGGTGAAATTCACACCACATGTTCTTATTCCTCTTGCCGGGGGCTGCCCTCAGCTTCTCAGGCCACTTCAGCGACCGGTCACTCTTTATCTCATTGATAATCTGTTCACAGCTGACCGTCAGAGGGGTGTACCCAGCGAACTTGTCATCCGTGGACCTCTTTTTCCCCTCTTTGTTCTTCTTAGGGTATTTACTCCCACTTGCACCTCCTCTTTCGTCTTCATATTTTGCAGCCATCGCCTCTTCGGCGTTCATCACCTTTCCTGCTATCGACAACAGTTCAGCCATCGTCCTCGAAGGGTCTTCAGCAAGCTTCCATAACAGCTTCCCCTTTTGGAGTCCTCCAATCAGGGCTGTCATAGCTATGCTTTCCTCATAGTCTTCCACCTCCAGCTTCTCCTTATTGAATCTGGCTATGTAGTCCCTCAGACTCTCACTCTTCCCCTGCTTAACATAGAGCAGGTGGGTGGTCTTCTTCTGTGGCCTCACCCCAAAGCAGAAGTTATGGATGAACAGGTCTGCCAACTTCTTAAAGTTTTCAATGGAATTTTTTAGAAGAGACGTGTACCAGACATGCGTAGCCCCTGTCAAGGTACCAGAGAAGGCACGACACCTCATCTCATCTGAGATAGAGTATATGTCTGCCGCTGACTGATACATCTCCACGTGGTGGACGGGGTTGGTGCTCCCGTCATACCTTGGGGTGACCACTGGTGGCTTGAACTTTGACGGCGTGGGGAAGTTGACTATCTTTGCCATAAAGGGTGAGCCTATGGTGTATCCCCTCTGAAGAGGGTCTCGGCTCTTTAATATATCACCGATCTTATCCTCTAACCGCTGGATTGAGTCATTCCATGGCCTCACAGGGTCGGCCTGGCCGATGTTGTCCCCTGCTGCCTCTCCGAGGTGGACGGAGGGTTCTGCTGCAGCAGGCCTGTGTCGGCTGTTCACTTCCCTTTGGCCGTCATCTCGTCCTCGGGGTCGGCCATCTGCTGCCTCCCTCCTGGATCTCGCAGCACTTCTTGGCCTGGACAAGTGTTCCCGTAGGTCATTTACTGGGCCTAGCCTCTCAAAGGCCAACCCCCTGCTCAAGCGATCAAAAGCAGATCCTCTTGGGCGATCATCAGGGTTTGGTCTCCCGCACTTTCCCCTACTATCCTGGAGGGGTCATACAGTATTGTTGGAGACCTCGTAAGGTTCCTAGCACTCTATAGGAGCCTCCTCTCCCTCCAGATCTCCATACCTATCCTCAGGGCAAGGGTTTTCTTGCCTCCCCGGGCATAGACGTCGGGGGTCAGCAACATCCCTACGCCGCTGAGGTGGTGGCAGGTCTTTGCGTGGTGCCTGGGGTGGTCCCCTGGCCTCATGCTGCCCTAGACCTGCTGTCGGAGTAATCATCTCAGGTGAATCCCCTGGTGCTCTTAGTATGTTCTGGTTTAGAGCTGTGAACTGCTCCTGCATTATCCGCTGGCTTGCAGCCAGAGACTTTAAGGCTGCCGCCACATCAGCCATCTCAGACTGAGGCGGCGGTTGACTGGAACTAGGTCTTCCCCCATCATCCGGCGGGGGAAGTGGTGGTGGTGGCATCTCAGGTGCCATGTGCTTGAGCTATGAAAAGTTGAACTGAAAAAAAGATTGGTGAGCTTGGGAACCTTAGTGGGTCTCTTTCAATGGTGAAACACCTCCTCTCAGGGGGAGTGTTGGTTCACCACCAGAGTGCCCAGTGAGGTCAAGCTGTACAAAGGAAGAGATGTCTTCTCGTTCCCACAGACGGCGCCAAACTGATGATGCTAAGATTTAGCACCACCGGATAAGTGATAGTGAGCTCAAGCAGTAGCAGCCATGGCAGCCATAGAGATGTATAAGTGTATGAGTATGTAGAAGGGGATGAGTATAAGAGGAAATAAGACAATGATGTATAGTGGTTCAGCCAATTTGGCCTACATCCACTGTGAGTGTATGATCCACTAAGTATGGGCACTAATGGCCTTGGATACAATGCACATAACCCTCTCTCTCTCTCTACTATGTGTACAAGCAGAGTTTTAGCTAGGGTTGCATTTAATGGATCGATCCCCTGTAGGGTTGTAGGTGACAAGTATATATAGGTCTTGGGGGGTGTAGTGTACCCCCCCAAGTATGCATGGTGCATGTGAATCATGATCTAGCCAATCCCCTATGGACACCTGTAGATGCCAAATGATGACATAATATTCCCTCACGTGAGGGTGTGATTTTGTTATAACGGTCTCCCCTGTGCCATGTCAGCCTCACGCGCACTGTTCCACGCATCTCCCAAACCACGCGCTGTGATGATGTCACCCTCGGCCTATGAGCCGAGGCCGAGGGCAAAGTTTCTTCCAGTAGTGAGCCTGGCCCAATTCTGGCCTCGTACTGTCGGCCCCTCGTAGGGTCGTCTGGAGAGTGGTGAAGGGTCGGCCCCTCGTAGGGTCGGCTGGAGTCTGGCGAAGGGTCGGCCTCTCTGAGGGGTTGTATGGAGCCCGGTGGAGGGGTCGGCCCCTCGTAGGGTCGTCTGGAGCCTGATGAAGGGTCGGCTCCTCTGAGGGGTCGTCTTGAGCCCGATGAAGGGTCAGCCCCTGAGGGGTCGTCCGTTTGGAGGTAATCCTCAGCCAGGTCGAGGATATAAACGGGTATATCAATCAACTAAAAACCCTTTTCCCCTCTTTTTTACCTTTTTCTTCCTTTAATGGTATGATGGAAGGATTTTTGTGATGTTATCATTGTAGTATAGTCCTTCTCAATCAAAATCCCTGGAACCTACAAAATACCCTAAAAACATACAAAGTGTCAAGTAAGGTTACAATCCAACTTCTTAATATGGAAAGGAATAAATTAAAACAAGTACAATATTTATAAAATAACTTTTCAAGGTATATTGATTTCATCAATGATGTGATGAAATTTAAACTACACTAATAAATAAATAAAAAGTTAAGAGATATATGCGACTTAAAAATTATGATAAATAATTCAAAGGATTACAATTCACCACTTAGCCTATTTATTTTTATTAATTAGTTTACATATTTTAAATAACCCAAGACATATTTAAATCCATAAATCAACTCTCGTCACAAATGTGAAATTAAACATAGTATTTTTAGAACATTAATATTTAAATTTCACGAACTCAATAAAATTAGATTTGAACATTTACTGATAAATCACCCACTAGGTAAAATTCACTAAAAATATTTAAACCCTTAAAATGAATCTGGAGAGTTGAGAAATTCAACCGACATATCGCTTAAAAATTTGCCTATCTAGGCAAGCGGATCTAACTTAAACCCAATTTAAATATTCAATTAAAACCATCTAACTTATCTCACAATTTACCCCTATCTAAATTTCCATCTAAATCATATACTTCAATTTCTAATGTTATTACTCTCTTTTATTTGTTCATTTACTTAACATATAAAGTTTACATAACCATTCTCCTACTAACATATACACAATACATAAACATTCTCTTTACTAGAATTTCTTGTATTCTAGTTATGCCGTCAATATGCATATAATTATATATATGAGTTATTAGCATCCAAGTGCTAAGGACTATACTTCTCCCAATTCTCAATACTGCAATTCGTTTCGTGTATGGGACGTCTTGCAAAGCGAAATCCAAACAAGGAACCATCCCCCCCCCCCCCCCCCCATTACACTACTCCTTGACAGTATTGATTTTCGAGATTCATTATGCCCTCAATGCATGATGCATGTAACCCAAATTCTTATTATTCAATTAATTAATTTATTATTCACAATCCTCAACAGTGCACGGCGTTTCATGCGTGGGACGTCTCGCAAAGCGAAATTCAAATAAAGAACCCTCCCGATACACTACTTCTGGAACTGTCGATCGTCGAGATGTATATACTATATCTATATGATCATTAAGGACTAATTTCTCAGCACTCCCAACATTACACTGTGTTTTATGCGTGGGACGCCTCGCAAAGCGAAATCCAAACAAGGAACCCCCACCGATACACTACTTCTGGAAATGTTGGTCGCTGAGGTCCATTATGCCCTCGATACCCAAAGAACTAATCACACCAATAATATAATAACCATCCAAACGAGCTATAACTCGAGGACGCAGGTTCTCAATGCTATCATCTTCCAAGGCATCACTCATATATCATCTTAGGGACTAGCGATCGGACTCAATATCACCGACATCGCGGTCACACACACACACAACGTCCGGGAAGCGGTCATAGCTCCTAATCGGTCAAGTGAGAACGACACATACCCACGACTTGTCACCCCTAAAAATATCATGCATATCAAATATTAACACAATGGACGACTATGACCTGGGGAATATCCACACCCTGCTCATCGAGACATGATGCTCACCCACATCGAGCAACTTCCCAATGATAGCAAGGAGGGGGTATGCCTCACTTATGTACATATACCATTCACATAAGATATACATACATCATCTCATCACATAAATATCTACCATCATATAAGGTATATATATCACACAGTTTACATATTCATAGTGCGCTCTTAGGTGTAGTTGAATTAATATCATTGTTTAGTATATTTCTCTCTCGATATACTAATCGTCGATTCTGACATAACTTCCCCACTTAGTATACACTATAATATTTCTCACTTGAAGCTCACACATCGCTTCTATTTATTGTAGCAACCCGCCCTTTTAGAGACACTTAAATTCCATAATTGGATATAAATTGGCAATTTGGAGAATTTCTCGAAATAGTGATTTTTGGGATTTTCGAGTATTTAATGATTTTCGATGGGAGTTGTAATTATGTTTGGGACTAAATAGGTCGAAGTAATTTAATTATATGTCGCCGTGGGGAAAAGTGACAAAAAGGTCATATTTTAATTGGAAAACCCGCATTTATTTATTTTTGGTTGAAATAGTGATTTGCGGTCAAGTACCTCAGATGGGAATTTCGACTGCGCCGTGAGTCTCGAAATGTCCGAGATAGTCGAAAAAGAGTGTCCGATTGTCGAAATTGAGTTTCGGAGAATTTTAGAGTTCAAAATGGCTCGAAATTGAGTAAACGAGTCGTTTTGGGATTTTAAGCGGTATAAACCCTTTTTCTTCTTATAAAAAGAGGGGGATAGGGAGAAAAGAACAAAGAAAGAGAGAAAAGAGAAAGAAGAGAGGGAAGAGAGAGAGGAGGAAGAAAAGAGGAGAAAAGGGGGAGATTCCGGCCAACCTCCACGGGATTCGACTCGGGATCGTCGGATTTTTGCTTTATTTCCTTTTTGCATAAATATCTCATACCGTAGTTTGGTATAAATAAACCCTAAAGATTTTGGGTTGGGTTTTCGTGGATAAAACGGATTTTTGGGAGTTAAAACAATTAAGCCCCAATAATATTTCAATTTGTGGAACTTAGGTTTTAACCTAAATAAATTGATGTTTTAGGGTTCTAGGATGTTTAGAACCCTTAATATATGTGTATTTGTAGTTGGTTGAGGTTATAGGACGTTGGGTGAGGCGACAAAGCTTGGGAGAAGCTTTAATGGCCGAAACAGTCTCGGAGAAGACGATGAATAGTAAACATGTGGCTTGTGAGGCCATTTCGGCCAGGAAGAGATCTGATTTTGCTCTCAGCCAAAACACGAAAGTTGTAGATCTTTTCGATACGGTCGCATGGGCACCGACCACGTAATTGGAAAAATAAAGTCGAGAATTATTCGTGTAAATGTTTGCGATAATTTTTGGTGTAGTTTAGAAACCCCGATAATGAAATTGGCTTGTTGGATGGAGGATTTGAGGAAATTAGTGTTGAGGACCTGGTGTGACCGGTAGACCGCGCCCCTAAGGCCGGTCGACCGCGTCAAGGAAAAAGGGCCTACTGCTTTGTTTTGTAGGCTTATTTGCAACCCGCGATCAACCGGGGGTCCAGGACCGGTCGACCGGTACCTTATTTTCAGCCCAAGATTTTGGAGACTGTTATTCCTTCTCCCCTTTGAGTTTAAAGTTTAGGCGCCTTCTAAATTGGAGTATCATAGAGGGTTATGTCCTGAAGGACTTGAAGAATTGGGAATATATGTATATAATCACTTAGAGTGAATTAGTATGATTGGAGATATCCAATAGATCCTTATATGGGAATAAGGTATGTATGTATTATCAAAGTAAGGAAATAATTTGAGTATAGTATCATGCGTATATGAATGCATGATTATGATTCTTTGAGAGAATATTTGGGGTTATTGGTCATCGCTAGATGAGATTCGAACTTATAGCCATTTATATATATTCTAGAAAGAATATATGGTATATATATACTTTGTGATTAAAGTATATATAAAATATGATATGGATATGTATTATGTGGTATATTCCTTATGTATGAGAACAAGGTAATATATATGTTAATGGGAATAAAGGATTTTGAAAATAAAGATGAACGTTTTCAAAATGGAAAAGAAATGATTTTTGATAATTAATAAATTATGGTTACACACCTCCATAAATCGCTATCATAAGGGAAGTTGCGTGTGTATGGTGATGCCCCCTGGCTAATGAATGCAGGGTGGATATAGTCCTATAGGCCATATGAGCTATTATTGTTTACTACGCTGGTTAGGAGATTCTGGGTGTGGTCTTTACTTTCCCGAAGGCATATGGACGCTTCCCGACATTGGTAGGTTCCCAGGTTGTCTTGTTTGATAGGCCCTGGAAGATGATAGCCATTTAGGGGCGCGTCCAGTAGGGAAACCCAGAGGGGCGGTCTTAGTTTTCTTAAAGCAATTTATGATAATAAATTGGATTTAATTTACATTTCCTGGATATGAGAAGGGAAATGGGATAAAGGTTTTGGCTTCGGTAACACTCTCGGATGGAAGAAGGGATGTGGAAGAATATGGTATGATCAAATCATTTTCATGATAATGAAAATGGCTTTGGGTACATTTTCTGAGTATAAAAAGGGAAATGGGAATGATATGAAAAGGAAAATCATTTTTATGATAATAAAACTAGCTTTTAAAAGTATATGATTTGTTAAAGCAATTCATGATAATGAATTGGCTTTTATATTTACATTTCCTTGATATAAGAAAGGAAATGGGAAGTTTTGAGAAAATGAAAAGTATTGATAAATACTTGATATATGAACCCTCAGTCCAGGAGATAGATCTGGATGTTTATGGTAATATGTATATAGATGGATAAATCGAGTACCGAGGGTCTAATGGATCTCGACGATTGACCTTGTCGCATAGTATTGTATCGGGGGGATTCCTTGTTTGGATTTCGCTTTGCGAGACACCCCACGCACGAATATGGCAATGTGTTGAGACTAGGGAGAAGTTTAATCCTTAGTGCTCTGATATTATTAATTCTTATGGTATATATATTTATATATATCTTTCTGTACTGAAGGACTGGCGAATCTCGACGATCGACCATGCCGCGTAGTAGTGTATCGGGGGGTTCCTTATTTGGATTTCGCTTTGCGAGACACCCCACGCACGAGCATGGCATAGCGTTGAGACTGAGGTGAAGTTTAGCCCTTAGTACATTACTTGGACTATCTAGGGTTGATAGTTGTTGGTTGATAGACTAGTTTAGCAGGGTAGCTTGACTAGGATGTTTAGAGGGATGCGCTAGGAGTGCACTGTTAGTGGAGAGGTGAGGGTTATCTCATGGGAGTGCGATACCAAACATAAATATGAGATAAAAACTTTTTCTAAAAAAAATAAGGCATTTATACACTTGCTAAATATTTTCAAAACTCGGGCTCTGACCCATTTATCTACTTTTCCTTTCTTGCTATATATATAAATATAGGTGTCCAGACACAGGGACGCCTGGATGACATTTCCTTCGAGTCAGATGTTAGCTGTAGCGGCTGTGGACGCGTGCAGTATTCTCAGTAGATGCTTCTATCCTTGTATTCTAGATAGGAGGTACGGTATACACATTCGGGCCAATGGTCCAATTGCATTTATTTATTCTTTGAGTACAACATTCGATATGGTTGTATATTTTGACCGAGTGTTCGATTATTTTATTTAATTTCAGTTTCATTTTTTGCAAAATTGTGTGGATGTTTTAAATTTTGATATTGTTAAAAAGAGTAGTTAAGTAAAATTTTGACACCAGCCTAATTGTTTTTTAGTAATTAAATGGATTTCGACAGTGATGCTAAGAATTATCCATAGGAGACTCCTGTTTTAATTTGATATAGGAGTGATCGCCTGGTATTTTATCAGGCGGGGTGTCACATTTATGAATTGTGTCTGTAAGGACACAAATTTCCAATTGAGTCCATGTATTGTGTTAGCTCAATTCCGGACAAAAATATTTATTCATAGGATAGTATGTAATTGTAATACTCTCAAGCCTATGAAGTGTTTGTTGAAGACGTAGTGGCAAAGAGTATAAAGCCTCATCAAATATGCCGGTTTGCGTGCCTCATTTCTACGTCATCAACTATGGTTCCATGCTCCCAAGGTATGAATGCAATATTATATATATATATATATATATATATATATATATATATATATATATATATATATATATATATATATATATATATATATGAGCTTGGAACAAGTTTATTAGGTGTTATGTTTAATAAAAATTGTGTTTTATTTTCAAAAAAATTTCAGTAGAACTTTAAAATAAAGTATATAAAGTTTCTGGGCCAAAATCGAATTTTATAAAATTTCTGGAAGTCGTTCGATATGTCGTTCGAACGAGTTTTTCGTTCGAACTAGATGTCGTTCGAACGAGTTTGCCAACGAGTTCCCACCAAGGTATACTGGTCCGTCGTTCGAAATGTCGTTCGAACGAGATTGTTCGTTCTAACGAGATTTCCAATGAGTTTCTAACGAGTCCAATCTGGAACGTCGTTAGAAGTCTCGTTCGAACGAGATTTCGTTCGAACGAAATGTCGTTCGAACGAGATGCCAGGCGAAAATAGTTTTTGGCAGTTTTTTCACCCACTCTCCCACTAAGTTTTTAACCAACTTTTCCAGACTTTATCAATAGCAGGAATAACATTTTCCAATCTAACTTTTCCATCCTAGTTTATCTCTTAGAGAGAGTTTGAGAGCAAAATTGCTTTAGGAAAATGTTCATATTTTGAGTGAGAATTTTAGAGAAAAATATCTATCACTCTAGTATTTACACCCAAAGAAGTTTATTCCAAGTTCTTATATACTTATCAATTGCTTGGAGTTTGGCACCGGCTTTTCTCTACACCGAATTGAAGAGAAGTTTATTTTTATTTTACCCGTTTGGAGAAAGGCTTCATGTTCGGGTGACGGTGACCGTATAAAGTCCTATCGGTGGATTCCGAGACCGTGGTGGTGTTCCAAGGTTATTCGCTAGGAAAAGGTTTCTACAAGAAAAAGCATCGAGGCTTGAGAGGGATCGAGTCGTGTGTTGTAAGTCTTTTGTCTTGTACTTGTAATTCCGTATCTAGTGAATTTGTGGCTAGGGTCGTTCGAGGTTGTTTCCCGTCTTGGGTTTTTCCTCGTACATCGCGGCGTAGTGTGATTGGTTTATTTTATCTTGCTTACATAATTTAGAACGCATGCTTAGGATAATTCAAGATAAAATTTGGTTTAAATTATCACACTCAATTTAATTTTGGACTAATATTAAATATTGGGTAAAGTTGTTTAATTCAAGTCATTTGCTAAAATTGGTTTGGCCTAACTTTGTTGAAATGAAAAATATGACTTAGGCAAATTGTAGGACTTGGATTTAATTTCACTTGGTTTAAGTTTAATTTTCTTTAAGAAAATTAAAATTTGGTAATTGTTTGTTTTGTTGAACCATCATCATCTTTTACGCTTCCGAATCTTGAATATATATGAAAGAAAATTCTAATATTTTAATTGTGAAAATTAAAATTCTAGGGCAAACACAATCAAATTGGTATCAGAGCCAAAAACGATAAATTATTTCGTTAAGATCCTTTAAATAATTTTTGGCTCAAATTGAATTTTCCCCATTTTCAAAATTTCCTATTTTTGATGGTTCAAACTACGCGTATTGGAAAGCGCGAATGAAATCGGCACTAAAATCTATCGACGACAGAGTTTGGATGTCTGTTGTTAACGGGTGGTCCCCGCCAACTTATTTAGTTGAAAATGAACGTGTTATCAAACCCGCCGATAGATGGATTGAAAATGAGTTTAAACTTGCTAATTTCAATTCCCGTGGTTTAAATGCCTTGTTTAGCGCTGTCACAGCGGATGAATTCCGACGTATTATGACGTGTGGGGATATTTTACAATTAACTCATGAAGGAACTAGTGTCGTTAAAGCTTCAAAACTCCAAAACCTCACCACTCAATTTGAAACTATCAAAATGAATGAAAAAGAAACTTTTGATGAATTTTATGCTAGACTTTCTGATATTGTTAATTCATCTTTTAATTTGGGAGAGAAAATACCTGACGACCGTGTTGTAAAGAAAATTTTAAGGCCCCCACTCGATAGATTTATTCCTAAAGTGACCGTTTTAAATTCTTTACCAACTTTAGCCTCTACGAAATTAGAAGAGCTTGTAGGTGATTTGTAAACCTATGAACTAGATATGTTTCCCTCTAAAACTGAAAAGAAAATCGAAAAGGGCGTTGCTTTAAAAGCCCGAAAAGAGGTCAAACAAGAAGTAGAGAGCGAGAGTGATAGTGACTCGGAAGACATGGCTTTATTTGCTTGTAAATTTAGAAAATTTCTTAAAATTAACAAAGATAAATTTAAAAATGATTTTAAGAAATTTGAATCTTCTAAGCATGACAAAGGCGAGAAGATTTCTAAAGCCGAGAAGATTCCTAAAGCCGATAAGATCCCTAAACCTAGTAATGAAAATTTAGATAGGGACGAGTCTAATAATGTTTTGGTTGTGAAGGTTATGGCCATAGGGCTTTTGAGTGCCCCACTAAACTAAGGAAAGAGGGTAAGCGACCCATTTCATATAATGCGACCCTTAGTGATAGTGATACGGAAGAGAAGCCCGATTCCCCCACTAAGAAAAAATTTGTGGCTTTTATGGCTAGTCATGTGAGTGATAGTGAGAACTCATCGATTGATGAAACCTTAACACATGACACTTACAAGGTCATTGTTTATGATTCTCTTGTTTCTGATGATAGTGAGAGTGGAGAAGAAAGAGATAGTGAAAATGAAGAAGAGGTTAATGTGAGTGAACTTCAAAATGCTTTTCAAGAGCTTTATAAAGAATCAATTAAATTGAAAAGAGCTAATTTGAAGTTAGAAGCTAGTTTAAGAGAGAGTGTCAAGGTCGTTGATGATAATGCTTTAATAGAAGACCTTAGGACACGTGAGAGGACTCTTCAAGAGAAGCTTGAATATGTAGAAGGCGAAAGAGATAGCCTTAAGGGTTTAATGGAATCCTTGAAAAATGAGCTTCTTGCTTTTGAAGAGCGAAATGTTTTATTAGAGTCTAACATTTTAGAATTACAAGATAAATTAAAAGACTCTAGTAATGTCAAATTTGATTTGGAATGTCGTTCGGAAAAACTAGATAAAATCTTAGGAACGGTCCAAATTAAAAATGACACTTGTGGTTTAGGCTTCAATACTTGTAATGAATCTACTCATAAAGCCAAGACCAATGTTTTAGGAGAATCTACTAGGAATGCATTTAAAGATCACTCCTTAGGTAAATCTTTTCGACATACTTTTACCTGCACTCATTGTGGTCGAAAAGGTCATCTTAGGAAATTTTGTTTTGATCTTAAACGAATTCCTAGAAAATCCCAACGTAATGCAACCACTGTATTTAAAATTCCTACACCTCAAGATAGTCATTCTTCATTAATTTGGGTTAGGAAATCCGACTTGGTTGCCTTGCAAAATAGGGTTTATGATTCTCATTTACTTTCACATGCTTCCTCCCTTGCTAATTCTAAAGGATGAATGTGTTAGTGTTTGCATACTTTAGCGTTTGTACTTCTTTCTATATTCACATACTAAATGTATGCTTGTTTAATCATTTTCTAGTCTATGCTCCATGTTTATCACATGCTAGAATTATGAGTTTTGTTTATCTTTTGTATTATATTTCCTTCATTTTGTTTGCATTAAATGAAAAATACAAAAAGATTTGTATTTATCATTTGTGTTTTATTTATTTCATTAACGCTTAATGAAAAATACAAATGACTTTTGTTTATCCTTTTGAGTATATATATTTATTTTTGGTGAAAAATGTTAAAAACTCAAAAAGTTTTTATTTTGTGTGTATTTTGGTCTGACACACTTTAAGTGGCATATACTTGTGTTTGAATCCCTCCTTTAACGCTCCCACGTGGCTAGAAATTTTGGTTTAGATTATCAATCCTTGTTATGTTCTTTACCATATCTTATGGAGTAGTTGGATTTTGTATTGATTAAATGGATTCTATTTTTATATGCCTCTAATCACACATGCACGAGCTCTTTTGAAATTTTAACTTCATATGTATATTTGATCTATGTGAGGTGTTCTCCTACCAATCTTGTCATCTACATATTTGTGACTTAGGAGGACTAGTGCATGTCAAAATCCGTTGCACGTGAGATTTGTGTAAAAAATGAAAAACATGATAAATAAAATGTGCACGGGGAAGGGCACCGAAAGGACTAAGTGATCCTTTGCGATTGTAAGCCACCGTTTTGAATGGACCTAAAAGAAATACGTGGTCCAAAGGCCTAAAAACAGAATATATGGCATTAAAAAGAAAATACATTGCCAAGGCCTATGTTTGATTGATATATTCATTCAAATTTAATATAAATGCATATTGAGGGAGATTGGATGGTATATCAACGGTTTGCACAATGCCCGTTTATCCTAGTTGCGTATTTATTGTCATGACTCTATTGGTTTGTAGAATCATTAATATTCTAGGCTTGTATGCATTGTGTATGTTTGTTCATTGAGTTCAATGTATATTGTCACATGAGGTTATATTTAAATGTGATGAAGTTTGCAATCAAATGAGAACTCCGTGAATGTTTATTAAGTGATTGGGTCTAAATTTATTTGTTACTAGTTCACACCCCAACACTTCCGTTTCCATATGACACATTTTTGCCATACGAGTGTGCAAACTTATTGTATTTTGTGTCATGTGTGTGTTTATATCTACATATATATGCAAGTACTCTATTGGTATATTTCTAGTATATATATATGTATATATGATATTTGTTTGTCTTTGCCTTGATTTCTAGTCCATCCATGCTTATACTTCATTATTGGTATCTATCTTGAATTAGTTGTGCTTTTGTTGCTCATGTGCTTTAATGTCTTAACACTTTAAGCTTCAACGTGTTTATTAGTTCTTTATCCTTTGCCTATTCCTGAACAAAAAGAGGGAGAAAATGATAGGGGGAGAAATGGTATCTAATCCTATTATTATCGTATCTTAGTTTGGGGAAGATTTATCTTAGGGGGAGACGTCTTTCTAAGTAGGTCATGCGTTTGATAAAGGGGAGAATTATTTTAATTGGGAGTAATTAATTAATTGCCTTTAATATTTTGATATTCCCTATGCATATGATGAGTTTGCTTAAGTATGCAGGATTTCTTCTAAAGCGGCATTGTTTAATGGCAAAGTGTTTAATCCTTGGGTTGAGTCAAGTTTGGGTGGGTTATGTTTTGAGTCTAGTGAGCTTGACGGCCCTTTAGGATTTTTGTTTGGTTTTTGTCCCGGAATAGCCAAAGGGGGAGATTTGTAAGGACACAAATTTCCAATTGAGTCCATGTATTGTGTTGGCTCAATTCCGGACAAAAATATTTATTCATAGGATAGTATGTAATTGTAATACTCTCAAGCCTATGAAGTGTTTGTTGAAGACGTAGTGGCAAAGAGTATAAAGCCTCATCAAATATGCCGGTTTGCGTGCCTCGTTTCTACGTCATCAACTATGGTTCCATGCTCCCAAGGTATGAATGCAATATTATATATATATATATATATATATATATATATATATATATATATATATATATATATATATATATATATATATATATATAGGAGCTTAGAACAAGTTTATTGGGTGTTAGGTTTAATAAAAACTGTGTTTTATTTTCAAAAAAATTGAAGTAGAACTTTAAAATAAAGTATATAAAGTTTCTGGGCCAAAATCGAATTTTATAAAATTTCTGGAAGTCGTTCGATATGTCGTTCGAACGAGTTTTTCGTTCGAACCAGATGTCGTTCGAACGAGTTTGCCAACGAGTTCCCACCAAGGTATATTGGTGAGTCGTTCGAAAAGTCGTTCGAATGAGATTGTTCGTTCTAACGAGATTTCCAACGAGCTTCTAACGAGTCCAATCTGGAACGTCGTTAGAAGTCTCGTTCGAACGAGATTTCGTTCGAACGAAATGTCGTTCGAACGAGATGCCAAGCGGGAACAGTTTTTGGCAGTTTTTGGCAGTTTTTTCACCCACTTTCCCACTAAGTTTTTAACCAACATTTTCAGACTTTATCAATAGCGGGAATAACATTTTCCAATCTGACTTTTCCATCCTAGTTTATCTCTTAGAGAGAGTTTGAGAGCAAAATTGCTTTAGGAAAATGTTCATATTTTGAGTGAGAATTTTAGAGAAAAATATCTATCACTCTAGTATTTACACCCAAAGAAGTTTATTCCAAGTTCTTATATACTTATCAACTGCTTGGAGTTTGGCACCGATTTTTCTCTACACCGAATTGAAGAGAAGTTTGTTTTTATTGTACCCGTTTGGAGAAAGGCTTCATGTTCGGGTGACGGTGACCGTATAAAGTCCTATCGGTGGATTCCGAGACCGTGGTGGTGTTCCAAGGTTATTCGCTAGGAAGAGGTTTCTACAAGAAGAAGCATCGGGGCTTGAGAGGGATCGAGACGTGTGTGGTAAGTCTTTTGTCTTGTACTTGTAATTCCGTATCTAGTGAATTTGTGGCTAGGGCCGTCCGAGGTTGTTTCCCGTCTTGAGTTTTTCCTCGTACATCGCGGCGTAGTTTGATTGGTTTATTTTATCTTACTTACATAATTTAGAACGCATGCTTAGGATAATTCAAGATAAAATTTGGTTTAAATTATCACACTCAATTTAATTTAGGACTAATATTAAATATTGGGTAAAGTTGTTTAATTCAAGTCATTTGCTAAAATTGGTTTGGCCTAACTTTGTTGAAATGAAAAATATGACTTAGGCAAATTCTAGGACTTGGATTTAATTTCACTTGGTTTAAGTTTAATTTGTTTTAAGATAATTAAAATTTGGTAATTGTTTGTTTTGTTGAACCATCATCATCTTTTACGCTTCCGCATCTTGAATATATATAAAAGGAAATTATAATATTTTAATTGTGAAAATTAAAATTCCGGGGCAAACACTAACAGTCTCTCAATTCTATTTATGTGAAGGACATTCTCTATACCCTAATGCACTTCAATTAGCATTTCTCATTTATGTGAGACATCTCCCAAGTTAATCATCGTTAAGGATATTTTCTATATCCGTATGCACATCAATTAGCATTTATAATTCTCAATCCATAATATGGTTCAATCAATTATATGAACCTTTAAATTTATCCCATTTGGGATTTGATTCTAAAATCAAATATCACTAAGCGCATTCTCAATCTTTCATATCTTTCCGTAATTATTTCCAAATAGAAATCTCAATAGTAGTGGGCTTCCCCACTTAGTATATACGATATTCTCTGATCGGTATTTCCCAAATTAAGTCCATATAACCCAAACAATATCTTATGACGGAAACTCCCTAAAAGTCTCCAAAACACACTACACATAACTCCTATAGAGGTTCCCAATCGATAACCTCAAACAAAACGGAATGAAATTCTTCCTAGAAAAACATCCCCCAAAATGCCATGTTTCCGAATTGATTCGGGCCAAATCCGAATCGATTCGGGTCATCAGACATGGGATTCTGTCTCAGGCCGAATCGATTCGGCTGGAGTCCGAATCGATTCGGTCACTCAGACCTGGGCACCTGCAACTTTCTGAATCGATTCGGTAAGGGGCCAAATCGATTCGTCCTAGCATAAGTCACGAAAATGGCTACTTTTTCAAAACAAAAAAAAATCTCAAAATTCATATATATCATCTTCTAACCATTTTTCTTCAACCCAAACATAATATTATCATCAAAACTTATTATCTAATTCAACTCAACTAATTTTTATACCCTCTAAATTATTTATACACTACAAATCTAAGATTTTCTCAAAAAGTTAGGTTTTAACAAACTAAACCTAAAACCAATAAATTTGATCCACAAATCATGAAATAAATGGTACACAACAATTATTTAGCAAGTTTAATCACTTGCCTCAAGTTTCTAGGGTCTGATTCGTCCTCGAGGTCGCGGATTGGCCGGAATTTCCACTTTCTCCCTCTTTTTCTTCTTCTTTTCTTCTTCTCTCTTTCTTTCTTTCTATTTCTCTTTCTCTCTAAGGAGAATTGATCTCCCGTAGGCTTGTAAGCCTTGTCTCCCAAGATACACATCTTTAAATGATAATACACACTTTAAATGACTCGGTAACTTTAATTCGAGCCAAACGCACTTAAAATATTTCGGAACCTAAATAGACCCCAAGTATAGTCATTTTGACTTTCTCGACCCTTCCGAAAACAACTACACCCTCAGAATTTCCATTCGAAACACTTTCTAACAACTTCAAATTTTAACCTCATATGCCAATTTAATAATTCTCCAAATAAAATGATATTTATTTCTCCCAAAATAAATTAGTTATTGTCCCAAAAATCTCGAGTTGTTACAGACTTCCCCACTTACAAGAATTTCGTCCTCGAAATTTAGCTAAGCCTAATACTCCAAAGCTCAACTACTTCCTACTACACTTATCTTGACTAATCCTATACCCAAACCTCTAACTTCCCACGATGAATAATTTTAATATATTTTAAGTTTTATAAAACCAATTATAACTTACTAGGGCGCCCATACACCCTTATTCGAGCTTTACTCGTACCAATCATAATGAGGCTTCATTTGCCTCCAAAGTTCCATAAGTATAAAAATATATAGATTATACTAGCATATTAAAAGTATAAAAATTTTGAATGGACCAAAGAAATAACTCTTCTCAATTCCTGACATTCGCCACTTTCATGCAGGGGAGGTCTCGCAAGCGAAATCCAAACAAGTAACCCTCCCAATACACTAATATGTAGTGACGTCGGGGATTGAGAGTTTGTTAGATCCGGACTAGAGTTTATAAATATTTTTGCGGAAATCATTTTTGATATGGCACAAAGGCCTATATAGTTTATTTTAAAACGGTTTATGTCTTTCGATACATATATAAAATACCTTATGCCCATAACACAAGGTCTTAATAATCATCATACACATAATCAACATACAGCTCACAAAAATTAGCATAATTATGAGCTAAAATTTCCTGCGCCTCAATAGTCCACAAATTTCTGAATTCTTTTCAGTAATAATATCTTATATCATATTAATATATTGCCATTTATTAGACTTTTCCATAGCTGGAATAAAACATTTATATAAGTCTAACATTACTATATAAAATAAGTAACTTTATCATTACTACTCAATACACAATAACAATTCTTACATTCACAACCAAGTTATAGCTCTCTTTGAGCACATTACATAATAATCTATTCTCTCAAAAGATAGAAACATAAGAGCCTCATTTGCTCAAGATTCCCTTTCGGGTCATTCCATACATAATAGGGTTACAGCACTACCCTCTCATAAATATCTCCCATATGATATTCCCAAAACTTCATATAGTACTAATCCTATTCATAAAGGAAAATAACTTACATCTTCCATCTCTAGTCCGATTGCCCTTACTCATCATTGGGCTCCCACACAAAGTCCCCTGGTCTAAAATGACCTCGAATATGCTGTAGGGGTTGCACTTCCAAAACGTCATCAAAACGTGGTCCTTTACCTCTTTTAGGACAATCTCTCTTTCTATGGCCTATTTCTTTACAAAAGAAACATCTACCCGTAAAGGATCAAGTGAGGTCCCAGTTTGAGGACTCTAAATGAGGACCAATTTTTTTAAATAGTAAAAAAAAATGGGCTGATTTTTTTTTTATGATTTTTAAACATTTCAATAGGACCATAAAAAAATAATCAGCTCAAAATGATTTTTTTTGCTATTTTAAAAAAATCGGTCAAACTTTGTCAGTTTTTAAGTTGTTAAAAACTGATAAAGTTTGATCGATTTTTTTTAAATAGTAAAAAAATTCATTTTGTGCTAATTTTTTTTATATGATCCTACTGAAATGTTTAAAAACTATATAAAAAATTAGCCCAAAAATATTGTTTTTACTATTTTATCAAAATTGGTCCGCGCCAACGGTATGCAAACAGAGGTCTTCATGAGATCCTCTCTCTCTCTCTCTCTATATATATATATATATATAGAGAGAGAGAGAGAGAGAGAGGGAGAGGATATGGGAGGTGGAAATGATTTGGGACAAGGGAATGAACAAAATGGGTTTTATTAAGAACTTGGTGTGTTGAGTCACATGAAATTATGACTTAACTTTTTTTACTGCATTTTTGTCACAGTTGCCTTGAATTAAGACTTTTGAAATCACAACTGTGTATTGATATGCAAGATAAAAACTACACACAAATGATCGATATTAATGAGAACTAATAAACAAAATTAGTTCGTTTAGGGTATAAATATAAAATTTATGAGTGCTTATAAGATTGCCCCCAAACAGAATTTTTCTAGTCCTCGAGAAATAAATAGAGACAAACTGAGATAACTAACTAAAAGTGTGCCACTATCACAAACACTTGCGATTTCACTTATCACATGCAACAAACCGTTAAACCTATAGGATGAGTATTGTCTCGTGAGTGTTTGCAGTGAAAATAACCATAAAATTTCAAAATGATTTATTCAAAATCAATGAGTCTCTTATTAGATGTATAAAATATCACACAATCCATCTTTAAGGAATTCAAGGAACTAGAACGTTGAACTATGAAGTGTATGAAAAGATAATTTTACATAATACCAAAGGCATAATCCTTCCTAAAAATCAATGTGTGTTGTTTGAATCATTCAAAACAATTTTAAATCTCAAAACAATAATTCTTTGTTTGCCAAATATCATAAGATATACCTTTCTCAAATGAACTCTTTGAGATTTGGTTAAGTGTATCTCTCTTATGTCTGAGGAGGTGAGTAAATGTAAACAAGGTCAAACATAACACACACATACACATAAGAAAGAACATATAGATGAAATAATTAGTGTCATGAAAGAATGCAATCCTCTATTTTGAGAACATCGAGTTATTCACCATATTGACTTCTATTTTCCCGAACACTCACCTAGGAAAAAACAAAGGGGTCTATGTAAAAGACAAGGGGAAATTTGATGGGAAAGATAAATGATGGATGTTTATGGGGTTTTGAGAAGAGTAGATTATAACTTGAATAATTAATGTCTTCATTTCACAAAAATTTTTATCGTATATATTTTATTTTTATTTTTTTTCCTTTTTTATATTTTATTTTTATTTTTTCTTTTTCTTGCGATGCATTTTTCCAATGATAACACGAATGAAGACATTTTCACATTACAACTTCAGCCACTTTTTTTCTCAAAGCGAAGGGTGATGATGGGTAAATGATATATGGGTGGTGTAGGGAGGTATATGTGGGTAAGGGAAAGTGAATGATGATTTAATATGGAAAATGGTAATTGTGTATGTGAAAATTTTTTGTGATTGGGACAAATTACAAGACACGTGTTTTATAACTCGAAAGTGATATCATTCTCAGGTATTAAGCCACTTATGAAGAATAATGAGATCGTGCAACGACTATGTGTACTACACAGAAAAATTAAGTCATCGTGTGACTCAGAGATTATGCAAAAACCCTCAAAAAGGTGAAACACATGAAAACTCATATGTTTAAGTCTCCAATTGTTCTCTTTAAGGTTTTCATGAGAATTTTATACTTTTCAACTTTTAGTTGTTCTGATGTGACAAGTGCGTATAATGTGTTGAGTGCGAACATGCCTTGAGAGGTATTAATTAAGTTATAGGATTTGAAGTATAACTTCAAGTTCGAAAAGAGTATTCCTAGAATTCTCAAAAATGTATGATGGATTACTCACATCAAAATCATATAAGGACTGTTTGAAAAGAATTTTTAAAATTCTTATTTGCGATAAAAATTTTCAAAAGAGGCACGAACTTGATAAATTTATCACCTTAAGCAAAAAATAATGTTGTCCTCGATATTAAAACCATATTTCAATTTGAAAGCTCAAAGTAGGAACTAATTTAGCATAGTTAATAGCTAATGAAAGTTTACCATAATTCGTATTCAAGGAGAGACCTAAATAAGTGTTACGAGAAAATATGTACAAGTCAAAGCATGTATAAGTAAAGGAAGATGATAAACACCATCCCAAACAGGTTAAGTCTCATACTCAGAAACAAGATGTAACAGGCTGCCTCCCGATAACGCTAAGTTTAATATCTTCACCCAGACCTAAGTAACTCACCCCAAAAGATATGAACTAGGAGATAAGGGTGGCAGAGAGTGTGGGTGATGATAATCAACCCCAAATAATACTGAAAAGTTAATCTTGCAAGATTCGGTCTACATGGTAAATGTACTTGTATGGATAAGTTATTAACATGATGTAAAGCATCAGTTAACCAAGGGAGGGTGGAGGTGAGTCTATATGAAGCGAAGGAAATGAAGTTGGTATAGGCCTCATGGAAATTTCGCGACCATTCTATAAAGGTATGATGATAATATCCCCCGTGTCCTGACACATCAATGAGTTAGTGATAAATCAAAAACCACAACAAATGGCGGTGTGCTTAAAGGAACAAGCTCAGTGTTGCTTGAGTCGATAGTGTCACCATAAACACTCTCTTGGATGATGAGATGAAGGAAGAGCTCATAAAATGGCTCTTAGAGCTCAAGGGTGGAGTGCGGGTTTATGTGAGGAATTAAATAGATAGTTTGGAAGGAGAGAGGTATGGTAACAAGGTCCAAACATGGTAGTAGGTAGGGTCAAAAAGATGATCTAACTCGAGAATAGGGAAAAAATACTCATTAGGAAGGTCAAAATGATCCTCAAGGTCATTCTGAAGAGGTAGTGTGGTATCAAATGATGGAGATATGAACTTAGCCACTAATATATCACCATATGTGGCAATGAAAGAGTGTAATGAGGTACTAAGATCCGACATATGCGCATCAGCATCAACATTAGACTCAGAGTGAGCCAAATCTTTTTTAATAGGATCCATATGAAAAGAGGTAGGAACCATCTCTTATTCAATCTCGATGAATTGTTGTGAACTCGTAACGGAGCTAACCTATAAGAAAGGGGTGCCTTGGGGACTCACTCGATGGAATCTGTAAGTGTAGGCTGAGGCATATTTTTGGATTTGGTGGGTTGTGGAACCTCAAATGTAGGTTGTTTCAGATTTTTATAGGATGGTTCAGTTTCAAAATCTATGGGTGAGTCAACATAATTGTCAACTTGGGTCCCAAACCAAATGGTGATCTCAACTTCAGTATTATCAAGGTAAGGGGTTGGTCACACTCAAAACCAATGTTAGAAGACAACACATTGACAGTTCATCTTAGGTAATCCATAAATTAACTTGGGTTGAAATCCACAGCTCACTCAGATTCATATTGATTTAAGCATTGTTCAAGACGTTGGAGGTTTTGCTCTTGCTGGGTGATGAATTATTGCAAGATACTTTCGAGAGCGAAATTGGATGGTGGAGTGGTGTGGTATTGTCCAACTCACTATTAGAACTAGTAATCGTACAATACTCATATGAAGTGGGTGGGATGGGGTCAAGCTGGTCATAAACAAGAGTCACACCACTATATAAGAGACAAAAGATTGATTACTA
This sequence comes from Sambucus nigra, assembly GCA_949130495.1. Classification (NCBI taxonomy): domain Eukaryota; kingdom Viridiplantae; phylum Streptophyta; class Magnoliopsida; order Dipsacales; family Adoxaceae; genus Sambucus; species Sambucus nigra. The sequence continues at coordinate 778,341,129 of OX422208.1, read as the reverse complement.
TGGTGGGTGTAGTGACGGTATTGATCGGGGTGAGGTGCACATTATTTCCCTGAGAACTGTTGGAAATTGTGAGGATTCTCAACACATGGTTGGGACTGGGGGTGGGAGCTTGATTATTCCTCCACGAAAAATTCAATTTCTCATACCACCCGGTATTATGAAAATCACTAGTAAATGCAGGAGTGGGTTCCCAAAGAGGGTCAAGTGGATACACTTGATCCATGGTTAAATCGGGTTGATATTAAATTAGCGTACTTGCATGGAACAAGTGCTCAACATGGAAGAAAATTGTTCAAGATGAAAATGGGGATGGAACAAAGTAGTCCTTTAAAGGATGTTCTTCGACCATGATGAGTTAGAAGGTGGGAGAAAAAGAAATCTCCAAAGAATATTTTTGATAACTTTTGATTTCTTTATTATTTGAGAAAAATGGGAAGAAAATCTTTTTTGGTTTTTTTTTTTTTGAAAAGGAAGGAAAATATTTTTGGGTTGTGTTGTTTTTTGTTAAATAAGAAAAAGTAAAGAAAAATATATTTTTATGGTTAGCAAAAACTATGGGGAAAAAATGGACTTTATTTTTTGGGGGAAAAGGGGGAAGGTTGGATTATTTGAAACACGATAGAATGGAGCGTAAAATCGACTACCCAAAAGATTTTGACTATAGGCGTTGATAAGCTGAGGTGTTGATAAGCTCAAACTAGCAATGAGAAATGCAGCACAAAGAGTAAATATATAGTAGAGGGAGGTAAGGAGAAGAGGAAAAACACTCGGATATAAGTGGTTCAGCCAATCAGGCCTACATCCACTGTGAGTGTGTGAGTAATTTTACTAGATGAAGGAACTAATGGCCTATGATACAATCTCTCAAGCTCTCTCTCTCTCTACTGTATAAACCAACAAAGTTTCATCTATTGTTGTAATTATCCCCCCTCTACAAGGTAGAGGAAGACCTCTATATATAGTGCCTGGGGGTGTAATATACCCCCCAAGCATGAAATGAACATGTTTATGAGGATCAAACCAGTATGGTGATGACACCTGGATGATCTCATGTAGATAATGATGACCATAATATTCCCCCACGTGAGGGGAATGATTCAGTTATAACTGATTTGCTCACGTGTTCCAAACCTTGCATGTGCTTGCATATGCTCGAGCCTATGTCCTTGACTGATGTAACCTCGGCCTGGACGAGTATGAGGTTGGTGAAGTCCGATGCTGTTGCTTTGTCTTGTCGATAGCCATGATGGCCTCGGCCTAGAAGACTGGTCGAGGTTGGGAACAGGGTAAAATGTAACGTCGACTCAAGAGGGGAAAGATGTTGACAATAATCTGTCCCCATAAGGTGTTGCTTCCCTCGGCTTTTGCAGAGCCAAGGTTGATAGTAGAGAGACGAACTTACAGAACACGATCTTCCTGATGGCAGTTGTGAGCTTCTTGTCAACTTGACTGTGAGACAGGCCGAGATTAGAGACTCTGAGTATGAGGGTGCACTTTGGACATATCACGTGTACAAGTATGGGACGAGTTTTAACTAGAACATAGCCAAAAATAATTATCTTTAATTAACAAATGGGGTAGTAAAATTTAATTACTCTGTGGGTGAGAAAAGCACGAAATCTTATACGTCGCCTTTGAAAAAATTGCTCCTGCTTGGCTTGTTAGTTGGCTAATTTTAATAATGTGATCTCATGGGTTAATAATCAAGTGGATTAAGTGATTGGGTGGGTGATAAAATCCCAACTCATTCCAATGACTGATTTTAGGTGTTGGGTCCAATTAATTCATCAAATCATTCAAAGTAGGCTTGTGCATAAAATAAACTCACATGTGAACAAATAGTCAAACAATAAATGGACTCTTTTCTAGGAGATTCGAGAATGATTAACAAATGTACCTCCCACGATTTATACACCGGTGGGGTGAAGACTGAGTAGAGTCAACTGGGGGAGAGTTTCCCCTAAAATTTAGTTGGCCCCGAGAGTTTTACTGACCCACAATAGAGAGGTTTTTAATCCACTCCAATGACGATCTCTCTTTATTTTTTCCTGTTTCCCTTTTTAAGTTTTAAATAATTATTACAAAATAAATAAATGTCTTAAATGCTCCCTAGATAAATAAATACAAGGCCCTAATAACCTAATACAACCAATCTAAAAAAATAAAATAAAATATATACAAATGAATCAAATGTACAAGTTTTCAATCACTCCTTATCTCAAGAAAGCGGCAACGATATTTTGGTGATGAAAATGCTATCGCCAAGAAATGAACCTAACTCCAACGCTTAAGAAGCCAGCAATGACACCTTTTGATGAAAGGAGTTTTATGATGTTATCATTATGATATAATCCTTCTCAATTAAAATTCCTTTTGAACGTCTTATAAGGTTAAAATATGGATGGTCTAAGAAACTAGTACCCCAACTTTTAATTTCAGTTCAAATTAATTAACCCAAATAATCTAAGCACAAATTTTAAATTAATTGTTGTGATAAAAAAATTAACTAATTTTATCTTAATCTAACCAAGCATCTAGGTGAGTGAAGTATAAAATAAGTAACTCAAACCACAACAGCTGAAGTACAAGGAAAATACAAATTGAAAAAACCTTGTATGGCCCACCCAACACAATTCACCATGATGAGGAATGACAAAGGAGAGATAGTATAATTACAGCTCAGATTTGATAGTTCACGTAAGAGTTCACTTATGTAGTGCCATAATGTGTGAGTCTGCACATGCCTTGGTATCCATCGATAGAGGCATAACAACCATCACACATGGAGTCCATCATATGTAAACAAAGAAGGCATGAAATACACCACACGAAACGATTCTCAACAATATGTAGAGAATAAACAAATGGTTCCCACAAACAAAATCTCAAAACATATATGATAATGAGATCTTAAACTAGTTTAGTGAAAACAAGGGTTTGGAAGTCGTTGGATATGTATGGGAAATCAATTTTGTAAGAGAATATTTTTAAAAACTAATTTTAAGACCCCTTTATACAGAAAACATGCTTTTTGAGGTGATATAAATTTTGATTACTCGTTCGAACAAAAACATGAGAAGAATCGTGAGCTAAGATGTGAGAATCAATAGTTTTCCATTTAAAGCCTCCAAATATGATTTTTTAATCTACATAGGTGTAATATGATGATGTTAGAATTCGGGAACCATGGTGGCACTATAATTCAACTTCCTAGGGTCTTTTCTTAGATCATAGCAAAAGAACCTAAGGTGATATTTCCTACAACAATGTGAGAAAGTGTAAACACGACAAGGAATGGGTCCTAAAGGTTAACCTTTTATAATACCCCGAGCTATGCTTCAATTTCTAAATTATTGGACTTGACTTTATCAGGGGAAGTATTAGGATCATCAAAGCCAATTCCAAAAGAGTCACGCGTAATTTGGATGGTGCCTATAATCTTAACTAGAATCTCTGACCTATACTCCAAATCAAACTTCGCATTACTCGATTCTATAAACTTCTCCTATATATCCTTTATCCTATACTCAAGTATACTATGAGGCTCTTCAAACACAAGGGGGGCCATATTCAAAAGTTCCATTAAATTTCGAAGGCTATCACTCTCCTCCTCAACAAACATGAGCTTCTCCCTAATAGCCTTCTCATGTTCCCTAAGATCCTCAATTAATTTCAAATTATCATTACCTATGGCATGCTGTTTTTATAAATAGGGGAAGTTAGAGTAAATATTACTTTTCGTGAGATTTAGGGATAATATTTACTATGTTTTGTCTACTTACCGTTATGAGAAGGTAAATAGCATTGTATTGTGATATATTGCGTCGTTATATGTAAAACGATGATTGTGACTCATAAATAAATTGGAGTATAATTAACGAAGTAAAACGAATTTAGAACATAAAATTTGTTCACATTTTCCCGAATTCCAAAATAGGGGGTGCGGTTGTTTTTAGACTAGTCGAGATAGTCGAAATAAGTGTCATGTTGTATTTTTTAGATTTGGGCACTTTTTGTGGGTTATGACTCAATTAAGTGGTTACGAGTCATCTTAATTGTGTATTAACACTTAAAAGAGGGGCATTTATGTTTTAAGACCCGTATGAGTCTCCCCACCCCTTTATTTTCTCAATCTTATGTTTGAAGCCAGAGAGAGAGAGAGAGAGAGAAGAGAGAGTTGGGAGAAATGGAGAAAAGAGAGAGAAATGGAGATTTGAGGCCGGATTTCGTTGCTACCAGAGGAGGATCCGAGACTACAACCTCGAGGCAAGTTTCTTACTTGCTAGATGTTGATTCAATATGATAATTTGCATGTATAGTTAGGTTTTTTGGAGATTTATACCATTTATGGGTTTTGTTGATTTTGGTGTTTAATCCCTTAAATCTTAGTTTTAACTTGATTTGAGGAATATATATTGGTTATTAATTATGTAGGGGTAATTTGGGAGAATTAGTTGTTGTTGAGGTTGGATAAAATCAAGGATTTAAGGTTTTGGGATTTTGGGGTTCATACAACCCGTAGCCCAAACTGGGCCAATTTGCGAATCGATTCGGATAAGGGGAAGGATACAGGTCTGGGAAAACCAAATCGATTCGGGTTGGGGCCGAATCTATTCAGCTATTATAGAATGTCATTTTTGCTCACCGAATCGATTCGGTTGCCCTGTTTTGTGAGTTTTTTTTCCTAATTTGATTTTTAGCCCTTTTTCTTTTAGGTCCGAGGTTTAGGACCCTTCCCTTGGGAAGTAATAAGAGTTCCTAGAACATTGAGTTAGGTAGAATAATGTCCTAGAATAAAATGGGATGTGTGGGCTTACCCCGAGGGCTAGTTTGTGTAGGTTAATATCCGTATGATATAGGAAGTTAACCTAAAGATAAATCGGAGATAAAACGTGAATGTGGGGATTTTGGGGAGTCTAGTATTGATAAAGACTCACTTTTATGGTTCATGAAAATAATATGAACCCTTGGAGACTAGTTTGAGGATAATAGCGCTTCGGGTCTTAGGTCATTAATAAAATATGACACTAAGAATAAGAAAGACATATGTTAATATGTAGTACTAAAAGAAATAAGTACAAATGATTTTGAAAATGTAAAAGTGAACGTTTTCAAAAGGAAAAAGTAATGTTTTTCATAAATGTTAATTTATGATTACACACCTCTCTAAATCGCTATCATAAGGGAACTTGCGCGCGTGTGGTGAAGCCCCCTGGATAATGAATTCAGGGTGGATATAGTCCCTAGGATATATGGGCGTTTATTGTACTGCGCTGGTTAGGAGATTCTGGGTGTGGTCTTGACTATCCCGTAGGCATATGGCTGCTTCCCGACGTTGGTAGGTTCCCAAGTTGTCTTGTTTGATAGGCCCTGGAAGATGATATCCATTTAGGGGCGTGTCCAGTGGGGAAACCCGGAGGGACGGTCTTAGATATGTTAAAGAAATTCATGATAATGAATTGGCTTTAAATACATTTCCCAGATGGAAGAAGGGAAATGGGATATATGGATTGGCTTCGGATACATTTCTCGGATGGAAGAAGGGAGATGGAAGCATATGGTATTAAAAAGCATTTTTTATGATAATAAAAAGGGCTTTTTGTATACACTTCCTGGATGGAAGAAAGGAAGTGGGATTTTATGAAAAAGGATAAAGCATTTTTATGATAATAAAACTTGCTTTAAAAATGTATTTTCCTGGATGGAAGAAAGGAAATAAAATTTGGTAAAGAAGGTTTTGAAATGAGACTAATTGGTAAACATGTGATGATATGAATTTACCATACAAGCATATTCCTAAATAAAGAAATGGGAATTACGCCCGTAGGTTGTGGATGGATTTATTTTTTTATATCTCCTTGCGTAGCTGTAGATGTGACCTCCCATGCATATACATATAAATACATATTAATTTCGTGCTAAGGATCTAATGGCTCTCAACTATCAACCTTGCCTAAGTAGTAGTGTATCGGGGGGTTCCTTGTTTGGATTTCGCTTTGCGAGACACCCCCCGCACGAATAGGGTATAGTGTTGAGACTGGGTAGAAGTTAGCCGTTAGTACTTGGGTTAACTAGAGCATCTCATGATCTTGATCTAGGTTGTGCAATTAGAATGAGAGGTGAGAAATATTATGTTAATTGCCAGAGAATTACGCACTTAACTGTCATGCATTTTAGTCACGTGAGAATCTTATCAAACTGGGCCCTGACCCGTCTGTATTTCCTTATTTTTGCATATACTCCTTGACGTTCAGGTGCTCTACCGCATGGACACTCGTTTTTACATTTCCATTCCGGATGTCATGGAGCTATAGCATATTGCGGATGTTGTAGGTTATTTGTATTAGACGCCTCTTTCCATTGTACTCTAGTTATGTTCAGTTTATTTACTCGGGCGTGTTGCCCAAGTGTTGCACTCATTTATTATATTGTAATATTAAATGTGTAATACTCGATGTAACTATTTGTATGGGTCTATTCACCGACAACTTATTCGGTGATTGTTCATTATATTGGCATTCCTTATTCGTTGATTTTTTATATCCACCATTTTTGCAAATGGGATTGTCTAAGTGTTTTTCTTTTACTTACTAAATTTTAAATTTGACAGTCCATTTTCTAAAATGATTGGTGGTTATCTCGTACTATTATTTTAATCGACAGTGATGCTGAGAATGGACCATCTATGATTCCTGTGATTATTAGAGTATTGGGTTGGCCACCTATTATTTTAGTAGGCGGGTTGTCACAATGACATCGGGTTTGTCCTTTTTTGGATTCTTTGGTGATAGTTCGACGTATGTCTATAATATGACCATTGGAGGAGAGCTATTGGGACATTACCTCCACTTTTGACATACCGGTGGGTAAGATGACATTCACCCCTTTGGATATCCATGTTTATATGGTTCTATCGACGGACCAGTTTATAGTGATTATCCCCTATCGTCTTAGACTTTTAGAATTAGATATGAATATTGTACTGGGATTCATGCCGACCCTTCGTTAGGGAGATACTATCGTCCTTACCTCTTTCGATACTCATATAAAGTCCCGCTCTAGGATAGTGGGGGGCGGTCCGATAATGATTCTCCAGTGTACCAGGTGTTTTATATTTTTTTCACTCGAGAACATCATCTACTATGGAGAGGCAATGCATGCTTTATGCTTTTTCCTCTATGTTATCTTAGACGCATTCACCAGTATGACTAGTTTGGTTCATCATTGGGATTTCTTTATTCAAGCATAAGCGATCTTTCGAGATGCAATCTTAAGTATCCTATCAGGTATGTTAGCGTTTGGGATGTAAAAACTTTTTCTAGTTTTTACTTTCAAATTCTTTCTTTCTTTACTACTTTTATTGATTTTTTACCCTTTATGAAATTATTGGCTCTTGAGGTATTCGAGCTCCACCGAGGTTCCTTGCTATTACTGAAGGATGACAGTTTGCCTTACTATGGGAGATGGAGAAAGGACAATAGGGGTGTAGGCTTCTTGGTGCATTCTCATGGATGAATTTGCACCTTATTGGGAGATTTGATGGTTGATAGAGCATGTTGCTTTCTTAATCATTTTCTACTTTTGGTATTCTGGTTGCCCTTTTATCTTTTCATCATATTTATTTGGTTACAATTTTTTTCATCATTTAGGCTATGTCTCAAGGCTGTTGGGCTATGAGTAAGATCATAACCCTAGTTATATTTAGGATGTTCTTTTGTAGTGATGGCACCGCATCCTTTTATTTGAGAGAGAGGGTAGTTTGTGTGTGTCCTTTATCGACTCATTTATTACCCTGGTGGCACCTCCTTATGAGAGGAGGGAACTGCACTTGCTGGCCTCGGTAGATTTTGAGGCTTATATGATGAGAATAGAGGTGGGAGTGACCCACTTTGACCATATTTTCCCCTATGCGGAGTTTATTACTGCGCAATTGTTATCAGTGGTCCTCCATACTGGAGAGGGTCAGGTTTCAAGGGAGGCTACCTATGCTGCTACTTCAGTCCCTCCTTTCGAGGGACTTACTACATGAGCCTTTGCTACTTCAGTTCCTCCTTTTGAGGGACCCTCTATAGGTATTTCAGATCGTTCTTCAGCTCACCCTTTAGTCATTTGGGTTCCCAATTTATCTGTTCTCTACACTAGGTATAATGGCGTGGAGTAAGAGGTACCGATTCCTCCTTCCCATTCTTATTTCTTCATTCTTGCTTTGGGGTTTGATTCATAACGCACTATTATTTTGTTTCATTGGCCTTCACTATTACTCATGTGGATGCCTATCATGCCTACTTGAATTAAATGATGAGCACTTTGGGGGATAGGGGGAACCCTTTGATTGAGGATGTTTCACCCTCCTTCCCTTTTGCTAGTCCAGGGATCAAAGTAATAAATCTTCCTGAGTATTCACGAAGGGTGAACCCTAGGCATATGGGACCTGCTTTTCTTGTGTTTCTACGGGGCAGTCTTGTGATCCAAAAGGGTGAAGTAGCATAATGCTGATTTGGATTCAGATTTTGAGGATGCCATGGGTGAATCGTATTCTATTGGCCCTGGGGGTTAGACTTTTTGTATTTTTTGTATTCTCTATATTTTTTGCATTTATATTTTGTTTTGGGGTCTAAGGAGGTTTATCCTTTATTCCTTCTATTATGTACAAAACATGTTTATTTATGAACTACATTCTTGTTTCTTTAACTTTTTTGATGATTTCATGCTATTCCAAGTTTAGTGAAGGATGAAGACAATCACATGTTCACCTTTATGCCTGGTAAGTCTGAAGTTAAGCAAGCTATTTGGGACCTTAGTGGAGATAGTGCCCCAAATATGGATGGTTTTAAAAAACCATTTTTTACTAACACATGGGGTTTAATAGGGGATAATGTTCTCAAATCCATAGAGGTTTTTTATAGGTTTGGAGATTCCTAAAAGTATCACTAGTACTATCATTATCCATATTCCTAAAAAAGACAACCCTCAATATTTTGGAGATTACAGACCTATAAGACTTTGTACCTTATTCAGTAAAGTGATCCCCAAAATTCTTTCTACTAAACTTTCAAGAATTCTTCCTACTAGAATCTCCCCTAATCATAGTGGATTTCTTAAAGGAAGAGGGATTGTGGCAATGTTTTGTTGACTCGAGAGATTATTTCCATGCTTAATTTAAAAAATAAAGGTAGTGATGTGGCTCTAAAGCTATACATGTATAAAGCCTATGATAGAATCTCCTAGATTTTTCCTATAAAGTGTTAATGAAATTTGATTTCCATAAAATATGGATAGACATCAGTTGGAGACAAATTTTAAACAAATTTTTCTTTATTATGGTTAAGGATGAGACACGTGGTTTCTTCAAATTAGCAAGAGGGTTGGGTAAGGCGATCCTATTTCCCCTAGCCTTTTAATCATCTGTGCAGAAGCTCTAAGCACAAATCTTAATAATTTATATTAAGATCCTCATTTTAAAAAATTCAAAACTCCTATAAGTTACCCTTTTATGTCCCATTTAGCCTATACATATGATTTGATAGTATTTACTTCAGGTGATATAGGGGCTGAGAATGTGGTATCTTAAATTATATCCTCTGATACCACTTGAAAGAGGAAAATACCCTGAATTTAAATTCTAAATAATGGATGGACCATAATATACTCCAAATTAAAATTTCTTTTTGATTTAGCAATTAAATTTCACAAATTTTAATTTCTTCAAAATTAAAATTAATTCAAACAACACAAAACCAATATTTAATTTTTTCTTTTAATCACAATTAAAAAAATTAATTCAATTCGAGTTAAAATTTTGCCAAACAATCTTAAGCATGTATTTTGTCAAATTAAAGGTTGCAACTTGAATTAAATTAACTTAAACATTACCCAAATTTAATTAGCATCAAATTAAACTAAAGTTGTGATTTAAGCTAAATTTTATCTTTTTAACCTACACATGCATCTAGGTGATTTTACGAGATAAAATAAGCAGTCACAATCACAAGGCGCGATGTAGGAGGAAAACCCATAACGAGAAAAACCTAGGATGGCCCAGCATACAAGTCCACTAGGTATGGTATTTTTACAAAAGACACGACAAGAGAAACTTACAACAATGACTTTCCTTTCAAGACTTGACGTTCCTTCACTCTTCAACCTCTTCCCTAGTCGATAATTTTGGAGCGATCCAAAATCTTGGAATCCACCAATTGGGCTTGGCTACCAGTAACCCACACACAGTGCCTTTCACCGCATGAGCACGCCACAGCAAAAATGAACTCCTTTTTAGGTCGAGAAGGAACCCAAACTTTCTCCTTTGATGGGTAGAGAAGAACTAGGTGCCAAACAATCTGCAAGCAGATATATATATATATATATATATATGTATATATATGTGTGTGTGTGTGTGTGTGGAACTTGGATTTAAACTAAGACAATGGGTGAAAACTGTGTGTTTTTATGGAATTAAACCATTTAAGTTCAAGAACACGAAAAGGACTTTTGGGTGATGAATTTGTTGTATCAAAAGAAAAGATATGTTCTCAAAAGTCTTCTGAAAAAATGTTGCTCCCGCACTAATTAACTCGGGTATGTTAAAGTGGGAGAGTGGGAAGTTGGAAATTAAACACTGCAAAAAACTGTTCCCACACCTAGTCGTTTGAACGACTTTTTGAAAATGTTCAAATGGCAATGTTTGAATGAGATTTCAGAGGATAAATAAACCAAAATCTCGTTAGATAAAACTCATTCGAGTGATGTCATTCTAACGACATTCCAATGACAATTCAGTAAATAAAGGGAAAATTTTCATTCCGATCTCGTTTGAAGTTCATTAGAACGACCTAGGAATCTCATTCGAACGAGATCCCATTTCATTCGAACGACTTTTTAGAAAATCCACAAAAAAAATTTTAAGACCAAAACTTTTATGTGAAGTCCTAAAATTATTTTCTGAGAAAAATAAAAAGTTGTTTTGACAAAACTTTATAAAAATAATCACCCGCAAAGATTATCCAAGACTCTCTACATATATTACATGCATTAATACCTTTTTGAGACCTTAGAATCCAAATATTGATGATGCATAACTTGGCACGTAAATCAGCAAGGATGAAATCTTCACTATACTTCCTCTACGTCTTAAACTAACTTGGCATAGGCTTGAAAGGATACAACACATATATATCCTATGACTCAATTAGTTTTGTTCGGAATTAAGTCAACACTACAAATGACTCAGTTGGAAATTTGTCCTTATAGGGGCCATTAGACAAGTTAAATTAGTGTCAGTTAGATATGAAAAAGTTTTTGGTCATGAGATAAACAAAGTGAAAAGATCAATGTACTATTCCAAACACTTGGATACTGCTAAAATTAGGAAAGTTTCCAGATTTCTTCAAATAGAAACTAAAAATGCTCCCTTTGTTTATTTAGGATGCCTTATTTTCACTAGGAGAAATATACGCTCTTTGTTTGAGGATCTTATTATAAAGATTAGAAGGAATCTAGAAGGAAGGAAGTCAATCAATGCCTATTTACACTTTGGTAGTTATTTAACCTCGTAAAAGTCCTAGATTTTATTGAAAAGGTCATGGAAGATATCTTAAGGGGATCAACTGAAGATAGTCATAAATATCACTAGATTTTTTGGATGGAATCATGCAGACCTTTAACTGAAGGTGGCCTAAATTTTATATCCTTACAGGATATTTGTATAGATTTCAGTATCAAACACTGGTGGAACTTTAGAAGTCAAAACTCTCTATGGGATAAATTTTTAAAAGCAACGTATTGTAGACTTAAACATCCAGTTGGGGTGGATATAGAAAATGTTCGTATATGTGGAAGAGAATGTCAAAGTATAGAGATATTGATGAACAAAACTCAAGATGGGTGATAGGAAAAGGTGATATGAGTGTGAATTGGGATTATTGGACAGGTGATGGCCCCATTGCATCTTTTCAAATTGATAGGTCCTTAAAGATTTCTGATTCTCATGGAGAATATAACTCTCAAAATATTATTTCTTTTCTACCTCTAAACATTGTTCAAAGATGGTTTCAAGTTGAATTATGGGTACTAGTTCTTTAAACTCTCTAGCTTATATTGCAGCAATAGATGGTAGATTCAACATTGCCTTAGCTTTAAACATTATAAGGCAACCCCATGTGTCTTTTTGGACTAATTATTTTATATGTAATAAACTTATTCCTATTAAAGTCTCAATCTTTCTAATGAGGTTATTAAGAGATCGCCTGCTAGTTGATGATGCCATTCAAAGAACTGGAATAAGAGGACCCCAAAAATGTGGTTGTTGCTCCATTGATCAAAGTGAAACTTTAAATCATCTCTTTGGAAATAATGAGTTAGCTAACAAGGTTTGGAGACACTTTGGTGAATTTTGTGCGATACTAATCCAAAATACATCAATTAGAGGTAGGCTCATCTCATGGTGGTCTACTTCTAATGGATCTCAGTGGGAAATTATCATAAAGATCCTACCTTCTTTCATTACTTGGGGAATTTGGAGGATAAGAAACAAATGGAAATTTTAACACATGAAGATGCATTCCAACAAAGATATACAAGATATTCACTCTTTAATTTCTCTTCATATAGGAAAAAACTTATACCGTTATTCCAGATTTGATAGTATGTCAGTGTAAGTTTCAAGGCAGGTTAAAATGGTGTAATGGATTCATACAAAAGGCTAGATATTGAATCTAAATGTAGATGGTTGTTGCAAGGTTAAGCAAGTATGGGAGGAGGAGGTGTCCTAAGGAACTCAGATGGATTTTTCCTAAGAGGATTTTCTTCGCTCTATAGTGATGGTACCAATATTCAAGCAAAACCACCATCTATTCTTTAAAGGGTAAGAGCATGATTCCTCTTATCCAGGGTGAGACCATATAGGGTCTTATAACCTTTACTTTGCAGGAATGCCCTTTCTTGCGAGGAATTGCCTTGATTATATGCATGTGGTTGTTGGAGAGATTGAGCTTCATTGGGGACCCCGTGTCTCTCCCTTATCATCCTGTTGAGTACATCTTCCAAGATTTGTTGATCCTTAAAAGTTATACTGAAATTGAATGGGTAAAGTGGTTTTTTAAGTTTGGACATTCTTACATTTGTTGGTACCTTCCTTGGATGCCAACTATTATGCCTTAGTCATCTTTGGGGCCATTCCTCTATATCTAAATTTTTTATTTGCATTACACTTGTTTTTATCTCCCGTGGAGGGTGATACACCAATTTGGAAGAAGAAATGAGATCCCACCTCCTATGGGTCAATTGTATCCCATGATACCTTGCGAATTATGATTTTTTTATCTCTAGAGGAGTGAAGTTCCTATCTTCCTCCCTACTCCCCTCTCCCTATTTGGCATGCTCGTGATCTTAGCTAAAGGGTATCTACTCTGTCTTTAGGAGAAGGTAAAGGGTGTTGTCACTATCATAAAGACTAAACTTTGTTGCCTTTTTGGATTGATTCTTTTCAGATCTGAGGTAGTTCACAGGATTTCCATTTCATTTGATAACATGGTGCCAAGCAGAGGTTCTTAGGACATGAGCATATCTGAATAGTAAGTGGATGGTTTTGAGTCCTTTGATAGTGTTGGTAGTAACTCACCTTGAGTATCTTTGTGTAGTTTTTATTTCATTTGATAATGATAAATATGTGTGATGTAATGAAAGTGTTTTGCTCTTTTAATGAAAAATGAGCCCCTGAAGGCTTCAAACTTTTCTTTATCATCTTATCGACTCTGTGATTGGTTCTTAAGAGTCTAAAAATGAGATGAGAAAAATACAAAGACTTTTATTTCCCCTCAAGGGTGTGATTTTATTTTTCTGAACGAACGTCGAGGGGTTGCCTCTATACCTCTAATGTGTGACTAGATTGACTTAATAATGATTTTGATGGTTTTCTTTATTTTGTAACAGGATCGGGTCATACATAATTTTGGTTGAGGATTTTAGTGTCTTTTATACGTAATACTTCTTGAGGAGACGTAGATTGGTCGTCTTGGCTAGCTCTATTCCATCCAACTCAACTAAGGGGGTTGAACCCCTTGAGAGAATCTTCTTAATCACAAAGGGTCCTGCCTAGTTAGGACAAAACTTTCCTCCAGGATCCCTTATGGGCTCAATTATTTATTTGACTATAAGATCTCCTTCTTTGACTCCTTGACTCTAGACACTCTTATTAAAGGCCCTAGTGATTCACTTATGGTACCCTAACATATGATTTTTTCTCACAATAGTGGTTTATTATCCAATCTTCTTTAAAGAATTTATTTTCTAGTATTACTATCAAAAGGGGAGATTTCCATATCAATCGATAACATGGCTTCCATCCTATATATGAATGAGAATTATGCAGCCCCAGTAGGTGTCCTGACGGCGGTCTTGTACCCCCATAATGCATATGGAATGTGGTCATCCTAATCTCATCATCCCTCGATCATCTTTCTCAATATCACCTTTGCATTTTTATTTGTGGACTCCAGAGCACCGTTTGTCTCAGGGCAGTATGGGGATGACTTATGACTCTGGATCTTCGATGAAGTCTGTGACTTCTTTAGCAAAAATCATCCCATTTCCAAATACAGGCTCAAATAGCATCCCATATCTACATATGCCATTCCTTTATACGAATTGAGCTATTTTTTATGTTTAACACATAGTAGGATTTCTTTTCGACCTATTTGGTGAATTAGTCTATGTCTACTAGGATGAATTCATGGTCGTTCGATGCTTTTGGTGTCACCTTCCCAATGATGTCGATTACCCAGGTGGAGAAAGGTCATGATGATGTCGTACTATAAATTTCTCTTGGTGGCAGATGTTGTAGATTTGCAAACTATTGGCCTTATGGGAATTTTTGAACATATTTGTTATAATCGTGCTGAAGGGTGCTCCAATAGTACCCTCGACAGATGATCATTTTAGTGAGCATGAGATCATTCATGTAGGGACTGCATTCTCCCCATAAATTTCTTCCATTATCGATTATGCTACCACTTCTACATGACACCATAGATAGGTACCGTCATAGTGCCTCTTGTACACGTGTCTATCGCACATTATGAATTCAGTAGCCCATGGTCAAAGTTCGATTTTCTCTTTCCTGTTAGATTCGAAAGAACACTTGACTTTTTTGAGGAGTTCCGTCACATCTTAATACTATGGTCATTCGTTCATACACTCAGTCATGGAGATTTCATATATGAAACTCAGTTTTTGTTGCTTTCAGGCGTCTATTTGAACTTTGTCTACATCATTTGGAATGTCTACTATGGAGGGTAAAGTGGCTAGTACATCGGTGAAGGTATATTGTGTTCTAGGGAGGCAAAAAAATTATACATCATTGAATAGGTTAGTGAATTCTTTCAAGTGATTATGGTAGGGTAAGAGATTTTCTTCCCTTATTCTCTAGTGTGACCGAATTTGGCAAATGATGAGGGTTGAATCTCCGTACTCATCGATCTTTTAAATTCCTCTCATGTGAGCTATTTCAATCCCCATTATATAGGCTTTATAGTTAGTAACTTTGTTAATACGATTATAGTTGATCTTAATGGTTACAGGGTAGTTCTTTTCATTTAGAGAAATAGTAGTATCCCAATGTTGAGCCCTTTTTGTTTGCAGTTTTATTAAAGTATAAATGACACGTATATTCTTACTGACTTTTGATTTCCAGAATATCTTCATCTAGGAAACAATCTATAATCTCTCATTTTTTATCTAAAGGGAATTTATCCAGATAGTATGTAATGGCTTGGCCCTTGATGGCATTATGATGCTCATACTAAATGTTAACTTTTGTAAGCAAGAACAACCACATGCCATTCTACTTGTTAAGTCAGGCTTTTCGAGTAGGTATTTCAAGGGATCCATACGACTGATTAGGTTTATTTCAAAGGTGACCATGTAATGGCTCAACTTCTGCATTTCCCATACTAGGATACTTATAATTTTTCTAAGGTCGTATATCTTTCTTTGGATGCATTGAGCTTTTGACTAGCAAAGTATATGGCATGTTCTTTATGGGATTCTTCAAAGTATCAGTCCAACACATCTAATGCAGTTGTGTCAGTAATTGTGAAGTATAGGAGAAGAGATATCCCCTGCCAGGGTGGTTCCCGTACCTATGGGTTGATCAAACAATGATTGATTATGTTAAAGGATTTTTAGAGAATCGAGTTCCAAATATTGGTTTAATCTTTTCAAAGAAGTTTGATGATTGGCTCACATAAAGAGTCATTTGGGTAATAAAGCTATATATGTATCGTATCCTCCGTAAAAAACCTCTTACTTCTTTCCCGATCCGTGGTGGTGACATATCGAAGATGGCTTTCACCTTAGTGGCTCTACCTCAATCCCTTTTTCACTGATGACGAATCCTATAAAATTCCCTTTAATGACGCCAAAAACACATTTTTAGAGGTTCAAACAAATTTGATACCTTGTCAGCCTTTTGAATAATTTCGTTAGTTTCAAAATGTGCCTCTTTTGGTTTTTGGACTTGATAATCATATCATCCACATATACATCGACTTCTTTATAGATCATATCATATGTTAAAATGGTAGATCCCCATTGGTAAGTGGCGTCAGCATTCTTAAGTCCAAACTGCATTATCGTGTAGCAGATGATTTCCTAGGGGTGCATTGTTATCTGATTATACCTAACAAATCCATCGAGAAAGGGTTTCAGCACGCGATATGTCGTGTTATCAATAATCATGTCGATGTTTGGCAATGGGTATTCATCCTTGGGACTATCTTTGTTTAGGTCTAGATAATTGACACACGTTCTTACCTTTCCCCTGCTTTTGGTACTGGAACTATGTTATCCATCCATGTGGGGTATTCAAGTACTCTTAAGAATCCTATGTTGAGTTTCTTTATGACTTCCTCCTTAACTTTGATGGACTATTTCAACCTAATCTTGTAGAGCTTTTACTTGACCGGATTAGATTCGGGGTATATGGATATGTGATGAACAACAATCTAAAGGTCGATCTTGGATATGTAAGCGTATGACAAGAAAAAATGTTAATGTATTCCAAGAGGAGATAGGTGAGTGTCGAGTTTTCTAGATTGTGAAAAGAGGTCCCTATTAGGATTTATCTTATCTAGTCATAGGTCCCTAGGTAAACCTTTGATGTTTTGTCGATAGGTTGTGCATGATTGGTGTATTTGTTATTATGCTCTTTTAGGTGATCCTCTAGTTCTTTATTATGTAAATTTAGCTCATTACTTTGATTTTCATATTCATCATTATTAATGTTTTGCACATAAGGATAGTCAAAGATAAAGTTTGTTTCATTTACAAATGGATTGACATAGTCAATTACATCAAAGTAGTTAGAAACAACGACCTTTTCCTTAAAGGGGATATTACACATAGTGGCTAGTGGT
Organism: Sambucus nigra; assembly: GCA_949130495.1. Classification (NCBI taxonomy): domain Eukaryota; kingdom Viridiplantae; phylum Streptophyta; class Magnoliopsida; order Dipsacales; family Adoxaceae; genus Sambucus; species Sambucus nigra. The sequence goes on along the minus strand of OX422208.1, from coordinate 778,323,721 downwards.
TCCTCTTAGAGCATTTAAGCGATTTTATCCTCGAAAGGGTTCTCAATCTCTAGGAAGTGATAGAAGTTCCAATTGCATTTTTCTTCCTACATCACTTCTCGAAACATTTCAGAAAGTTTCAGATCCTCGAGTGGGTCCCAGTTGGCAGGAGGCTTGTCTAGCTTTCATTGCATTTTCTATGAATCGTTAATTCATGCATTTTCCTAGTCCAAACCATAGAGTGCTACAAAGCGATTGATACATTACCTCAAAAATACCTTAAATCATGGTCTATTTATGAAATGTCATTAGTCGTTCACTCTCACAGCATTCTCCGATGCCAACTAGGCAGGAGATAAGAATTTTTTCACTTCTACTACAACTTACATGTTGTCTCTTTTTGCTAATCCAATTTCTTAATGTTCGAAAAAGCAATGAATCGTCGCTCGCTCTTTAATTGAGGCTTAATATTGGGCGATGGCTTCTACAACTACAGAGCTAACTTAGGAATCTAATCTTCTTTAAGAGCTTGGTATTAAGCTACATCGGCCACCAGTTCCTCTGTATAATAATTTTGGTGTCGCTTACCTTTGTGTCAATTCGGTATTTCACTCTTGCATGAAGCATATCACTTTTTATTATAATTTTATGCATAAAAAGGTATCCTTCAGCACTCTTCGAGTTTTTCATATATCTACTTCCCATCAACTTGCTGATATTCTAACTAAACCTTTATCCAAGAATCGTTTTTTGACTTTGTGATCCAAGATTGGTATATCCGACGGAGCTACAATCTTACGGGGGAATATTAAAAACAAGTCAATATGGTTAAGCTTTTTAAGTAACTTTCCTTATTTTTAGATTGTAATTATATGACTACTTTTTGTGGTCTTCTGTTGGACTAGGCTGAGTTTTTAAGTTTGTAACTATACGACCAAATTATGTGGATTTTCTATTGTACTCAACTAGGTATATAAATACCCCGGTTATTAATGAATAAAGTGCTCACTTTTCATATACATTACATGGTATTAGAGCTTTAAGGCTCCAATGAGTAATTTTTTTTCGATCACTCCTTATCTTATTCAATCATGGCCCAAAAAAAATCACTATATTTTCAACCCCTGATTTCAATGGTATCATCTTTATTAATGCAGTAGCCTAAATTCCTTTGAAATTCGCATCTACAACCTTTTTCCTCTTAGAAGGCTTAATTTGATTCCTTGTTAATTGGATATATCTTGATGTAACTACCGAATGTTCATCAAAACATGTTGAAGCTGATAGGAAAACTCTTTCAAATCCAAAGTCTGGTCTTTGTATTCGACAGGATAAGCTACTGCTACATGCCATCCTTGCTTCACTATCTGAAAGTGTGGAACCATTTTGCTCTGTAGACAAATCGTTTCATGATGCTTGGATAAAATTTCACAATATTTTGTCAACTAATCTAGACCAAGAGTTATAAATCTATAAGAAAAGATCATTAATATTTCACGTAGTACTCGACTTGTTCCAGAGTACTTATAGGAATGAGGTGTAGCAGATGAGATAGCTCTCATTGATGCTCTGTTAAGCGATGATAATCTTACTATTTTCTCTTTTAATGGCCTAGGCAATGTATTCAAGGAAATTTCAGTAGCAATTAGAGCTTGCGATAATTCTATTCCATTTGAACAATTACATGACAAACTGATTGAACATGAATTATTTATCGAGAGAAGAAAATTGTTGTGGTTCTTTCACTATTAATACTAATAGTACTCGAACCGAAAAAAAAAATTCAAACCATCAGCCTCGTAATGAAAATGGCCAGTCCACTAATAATCAAAGATTCAACAATCGCAGCTACAATAATCCATGGAAGCAAAACAATGACAGTGATCTTACTGGTCATTTCTCCAATCAATACAAAGTTATTTGTCACTTTTGTGAGAAGAGAGGTCACACAGCCAAACAATGTCTCGTTGTCAAGAGACTTGTGCATCAATAACCTACATTCAATCATAACTTTATCGGACATTCTTCATTTAATTCGATTATGGGATGCTTCACGCCATGTCACTTCCGATCTAAACAACTTGTCATTACATCAGCCCTATGAAAGTCCGGATGATATTCATCTTCTAAACTCTCTACTTACTCTAAATCTTGTTCACTTTTTAATGTGTTGTGAGTTCCTATAATAAAGTAAAATTTAATCTCCATTTTTCAATTTTGTAAATCTAATAACACCTTAATTGAATTCCTTCTTTCCCTTTTATTATTAAGAATCTTACCACGGAGGTACCACTCATTCGCGAGCGGAGTAAGAATGATATCTTTGAATGGCCTTGGACTAGAACCAAGAAGCAAACAATGTTATCTTCCAAGCAGGCTAATGTTAGTGTCAGAACCTTTCTCAGAAACTGGCATCATTGTCTTGGACATCAATCTTGTAAAAATCTTACTTTTCTTCTTAAGAATTAATCGTTGTTTATTTCTTCCTCTAGGTCTTTGAATATGTAATAAAAGCCACAAATTAGTATTTGGAGTTTCCACTCTTCAAAGTCGTGATCCACTTGATTTAATGTGTTTAGATGTTTGGGGACCTTCTCCTGTTGAATTATCAGTGGTTTTCGTTATTACATCAATTTTCTATCATTATACTAAGTATCTTTGGTTATTTCCCATAACTTATGAATCTATTGTGTTCTTAATTTTTCAGAAATATAAAACCATGGCAGTAAAATAGTTCAAAGTGCCTCTTATTACTCTCTACACTGATGGAGGAACAGAATTTAAAAGTTTAAAATCATTATTTAGACGTGACTAAGAATGTGTCTCAGAAGTGCGTACTATCTAGGCTCAAGTGCAAGCCTGTCGCGTTAGTAATAAACTCATTAAGTCAGGATCGTATCCACAGGGAAATAAGACGATGGAATTGTGACGACGTTGGATAGATGAATGAATCCTAACTCTGACCCTAAAGGAAAAGAAAAAGTGATTTGGTTTGTGGAATAACTACACTAAATGCAATTATAAAATTATGAAAAAGTGCAACTATTCTAAATTATCTAAAATACTGATGAAGAATGATTTAAAACTTTAAACTATATGATGGGAAAAACAGGACGGGAATACAATCCCCCAACCCTAGTGTATTGATGTTATAAAACTAATCGTAAATTTAAATGATTAATTAGACCCAGAATTTAGTACTCCCAAGCATTACGTATATGAGGTTCAAGCCCGCATCATACTTAATCTGAGGATGAGTAAATCATTATTTCAATAGTTACACTAGAATTGAATTCTAAAGCATCCCGGTTACCCGGAAGCAAACGAGATCTAAAGATCTACAATTGTCGTATTTCTACGCAATACGATCATAATCAAATCTTTAAATTTAGAGGATTAATTTTATGTTCATACAACTATCACATCAGGTTGAGTTCATGCATCCCGACCTTGAAAATCTAGCCGGACATATAAAAGTTTGAAAACAACATGATAGGAATGAATGCAAACATTTTTATTGAGTAATGAAGATGAAGAAAGATTAAATTATAAGTGAACAAATAACTAGAACAAAGATTGAAATAGAAATTGGAATACTTGTACTTGAATTGCAACTTAAAACTAACTAGGGTTTGTTTTTCTTCTCCTTCTAAATGAATTACAAAGCTTCCTTCAGGAATTAGAAGCCTCCCCCCACGTTTGGGAGGAGTTTACCATTTATTAACTACGAAAAATCAGAGTTTGAACCAACTAGGACTCTATTTTTACAAGTGGATAAATCCTAAAATTCGATAACATAACCGATCTGGGTAAATGGTTCGGTTCGGTTCCATATTTTGTAGCCTTTACAGAAAACTCTTAGAACATGGGATCGGTTCGTTATTTGCCAGCTTCGGTTCGGTTCCATCTTTTCATCCCTTCACAGGAAGTTTATCTAAGGTGGATTCGGTTCTTTTTTCCCTTGATTCGGTTCGGTTCGCTTTTTCCATCCTTTACAGAAGCTTTGCCCACAAGGGATTCGGTTCGTTTTTCCTCCCTTAGGTTCGGTTCCATTTTATCAGTCTTTGCAGAAACCTTGATTTCTTGTGTTTCCTTGGAGTTTTCGGTATGGAACTTGGTTTATAACACCGAACACCTGCAAAATAGATGACGAACACACGAAACTCGACGTACTCATTAGAAACGTGCCATTATCAAAGATATGATATAATCCACTTGAATTACGTTGCGCGCAACGATAAAACCTTCTAAGTTATGGGGATAAATGGGAAGAATTTATGCCTAATCAATACACCTGAACATGTTGGTTTGAAATCGGTTTAACCTTATTACATAAATCCTCATTACCTTTGTCTTATTGGTCACATCCTTTTCTTGCTATTGTTTATCTTATAAATAGGATTCCCACCTCCACTCTTCATTTCAAGTCACCATTTGAGTTAATTTTTCACAAATCTCCAACTATGATAAGCTACGTGTCTTTGGCTGTGTGTATTACACTTGGCTTCAGCCTTAGTCCTCTCACAAACTGTGACCTATATCCACACCAAGTATTTTAATTGGTTATTCTAACACTCACAAAGCATATAAGTGTCTCAGCCCTTTAACACAAAAAGTTTACATTTCCTATCATGTACAATTTATTGTAGGTCAATTTCGATCTTCCTTTAATTTTCAATCAACTAATTTTGAATATATAATTTCCAAGTGGTGATCGTGTTTTCCACCTCTTGCTTCCCACTAACCATCTCATTTTGTTATTCCTACCAAGATTCCTGCTCGAAATGACAAGTTGCCTTCTTCTAATGCAATTCCAAGTTTCATTCAAGCATCAACCTCCCCATCACGTGATCGTGCCTTTCCTCTCAGATCTGCCTAATCACCTTCTTCTATTATGTATACCTCCAATTCTTTGTCTTCCCCTACTTCCAGTGAGTCTTACCCTATTTCAAACCCCACCCCACCCCACCACCCCCACTTCCACTGCCACATCTCATTATTACCAGTTTTCAACATAATATTTTTTTACCTAAGCAATTTCCTCATTATAAACAAAACTTTCATGTCACTAAACATCCCCTTCTTCCCTCCCTTGAGCATATTGGTGTTTCTTAAGCCCTCAAAGACCCCAAATGGACAGCTGCTATGAATGATGAGTTTGATGCTTTGGTTCGAAATAAAACTCGGGCGCTCGTTCCTTGCTTATCTTCTCATAATATTATTGGTTATAAATGGGTGTTTCATATTAAGCGTATCCTGATGGTAGTATTGCGCGATACATAGCTCGCTTAGTTTCCAAAGGTTTTTATCAATGACCTGGTGTTGATTACCATGACATTATTAGTCATGTAGTTAAAACTACGACCGTTTGCTTTATTTTATTACTTGCACTTATTAATGGATAGTCTATCAATCAACTTGATGTTAATAATGCATTCCTTCATGGTCATTTGACAAAAACAGTTTATATGTCTCAATCCCCCAGATTTGTTGATGTAAAACATCCTAATTGTGTTTGCTGCCTCAGGAAATCTCTTTACATTTTAAAACAAGCGTCATAAGCATGGCACAATGCATTGGAGAATTTCTTACTTGGTTTTGGTTTTACAAACTCCAAGTTTGATGCCTCCTTGTTCATTTATAAATTGAACACTCTCACAATTTATTTTTTGGTCTATATAGATGACTTACTTATCACAGGAGATTGGTTATCTTTCATGATCACATTTATTGATGCTTTTGCTAAAAAAATCTCCATCAAGGATCTTGGTTTATTGAGTTATTTTCTTGGCGTAGAGGTTATTACAACATATCAAGGACTTTTCTTGTCACAAAATAAATATATTCAAGAACTACTTAACAATTATAATCTCTCCAATATTAAGGAATCTTCTACCCTAATGTTTTCTACCGGTAAACTTGTTCTCAATGATGGCTCTCCCTCGACTGATGCTATGAATTATCGACGTTTGATCGGTGGCTTACAATATTAAGTTCTAGCCCATCCTAACACTGCATTTGTCGTGAATCGTCAATTCATTCATCTTCCCAGTCAAATCCATTGGACTGCTGCAAAGTGATTGATACGTTACCTCAAAAACAGCTTAAATCATAGTCTCTTTATTCAATGTCACCAGTTGCTCACTCTCACAGCATTGTTCGATGCCAACTGGGTAGGAGACTAGAATTTTTTCACTACTACTACTATAGCGTACATGTTGTTTCTTGGTGCGAAACCAATTTCTTGGTGTTCAAAAAAGCAATGAACCGTCACTCACTCTTCAACTTAGGCTGAGTATTGGGCGGTGGCTTCTACAACTGCAACTGTAACTTGGGTATCCAATCTATTTTACGAGCTTGGTATTAAGATGCTCCGGCCACCAGTTCCACTCTATGATAATTTAGGTGCCACTTACCTTTGTGTCAATTCGGTATTTCACTCTTACATGAAGCATATCGCTCTCGATTATAATTTTGTTAGGAAAAAGGTATCCAGTGGCGGCGTTCGAGTTTCTCGTCTCCACTTCCCATCAACTTGTTGATATTCTAACTAAATCGCTATCCAAGACTCGTTTTTCGACTTTGTAGTCCAAGATTGGTATTTTTATGGAACTACAATATTATAGGGGAATATTAAAACAAGTCAATATGGTTGATCTTTTTAAGTAACTTTCCTTATTTTTAAATTGTAACTATATGACCACTCTTTGTGGTCTTCTGTTAGACTAGGCTGATTTTTCAAGTTTGTAACTATACGATCACATTCTGTGGGTTTTCTATTATACTCAATTGGGTATATAAATACACCAATTATTAATTAATAAAGTGATCACTTTTCATATCCTTTACATGGTATCAGAGCTTTAAGGCTCCAACAAGTAAATTTTCTTTCTATCACTCTTTATCTTATTCACTAATGACCTAGAAAAATATCATTATATCTTCAACCCTTGTTTTCGATGGTATCATCTCTATTAATGTAGCAACCTAAGCTCCCTTGAAATTCACATCTACAAACTTTCCCTATTGTAAGGCTCAATTTGATTCATTGTTGATTGGACATAACCTTATGGGTTATCTTGATGGAACTATCAAATATCCGTCAAAACATGTTGAAGCAGATCAAAAAACTCTTCTAAATCCAAAGTTTGGTCTATGGATTCGACAGGATAAGTTACTATTACATGCCATCCTTGCTTCGCTATCTGAGAGTTTGGTACTGCTTTGCTCTTCATCCAAATCATCTCACAATGCTTGGAAAAAACTTCACAAGATTTTTTCCAATAAATCCAGACCAAGGGTTATGAATCGAAAAGAAAAACTCATTAATATTTCATGTGGTACTCGACCTGAGTACTTACTGGGCACTAAAGGTGTAGCAGGTGAGTTAGCGCTCATTGAGGCTCCGCTAAGCAATGAAGATCTTACTATTTTCTCTCTTAATGGCCTAGGGAACGAATACAAGGAAATTTCTGTAGCAATTAGTGCTCGCGACATTTCTATTTCATTTGAAGAATTACATAAGAAGTTAATCGGACATTGTGGCTCTTCCACTATTATTGTTAATAGTAGTCGGATCAATGGAAAATTTTCAAACCATCAGGCTCATAATGGAAGTGGCCAGTCCACTAATAATCAGAGATTCAATAATTGCAACAACAATAATCAATGGAAGAGGAACAATGATAGTGGTCCTACTAGTCATTTCTCCAATTAATACAAAGTTATTTGTCAATTTTGTGAGAAGAGAGGTCACACATCCAAATAATGTCACACTGCTAAGAGACTTATGCAGTAATATCCTATAATCAAGCATACCCCCACTGGATATTCTTCTTTTAATTTTATTATGGACTTAAGAGATTCACACCATGTAACTTTCGATCTAAACAACTTGTCATTGCATCAGCCCTATGAAGGTCCGGATGATATTCGCTTGGGCGACGAAACTAGTCTTGAGATAACTCACACTGGTTCTTCTAAACTCTCTACCTCCTCCAAATCTTTTTCACTTTTGAATGTGCTGTGTGTTCCTTCAATAAAATAAAATTTAATCTCTGTTTCATAATTTTGTAAATATAATAGCACCTTATTTGAATTCTTTTCTTTCTCTTTTGTTGTCGAGGATCTTACCACGGGGTCACCATTCATTTGCGGGCGGAGTAAGAATGATGGATGTGAATGGCCATGGACTAGCACCAAGAAGAATACAATATTATCTTCCAAGCAAGCTTATGTTAATGTCAAGACCTTTTGTAATGATAAATTTTCAATTGAGTCAATTTGAAAGTTTTGGCTTAATTCCAGATAAAACTATTTGAGTCGTAGGATAGAATTTTGTGGCCTTCAAGCCTATGATGTTTTGAGTTGAAGACGTAATGGTCAAGCCTAAATTGAAGATACCATCATTGCCATTGTTTAAAAGTCATCAACCTTTCAATATTTCCATGGTCTCTAAAGGTATAAATACATATCATATATTGAGAGTTGGAAATTTATTATTAGGTATTAGAATTTTTGTCAATTTTTTTTTGAATTCATTACATCTAAAGATTTTGTTCTCGGACACCTTTTCATAGAAAAATCATAACTAATTCAAAAAAAATCAGAAAAATACGAAAATGACAGCCACGCCTTCGTATCGAAATTTTCTAGATTATTAGCCTAAAATGTTATTCGATAGGTCATTCGAACGACTTTTACATCTCGATCAAATGAGATTAAAATGTCGTTCGAACAGCCCTTTAAACGAGATGAATTTGTGTTCTCTATTCTCGTTCGAAGTGTCGTTCAAACGAGATTGCAGTTTCGACCCGTTTTTGTCAATATTTTTTAAAAACTTCCCACTGCCCCACTTCTTTCTTACCTGAGTTTAATAGTGCCGAAATACATTTTGTTAAGTAACTTTTTTCAAAAAGTTCCCTTAGTGTTTGTTAATTAAAATAATTTAATCTCAAGAACAAAACTAAGTTTTTAAACCCGAAAGTTTATTTGATCCATGTTATATATATATATATATATATATATATATATATATCATCATTCTGGCATCGGGTATCATTCTCTACTCAAAAAGGAGATAGTTTCCTACGAAAGATTCCGTGTTGTTGATTCGTGGTGTATGTACGAAGGACTTCGTGTGTTGACGATTAATTTGCCCCATCGGTGGACTCCAAGACGAAGGTGGATTCCTGAGTTATCGACTAGGGGGAGGTGGAGGAACGAAAAAGCGCTAAGTCTTGCGAGTGCATTAGGTTGTTAAGTAAGTCTTTTTATCGTGTCCTTTGTAAAATCATACTTATCGTCCGAGGTTTTTTTCGTTGTGGATTTTCCTCGTACATCGCGACGTTGTGATTATTTTTCTGCTACCTTGCAAAAATCACGTAGATGCATGATTAGGTTTAAAAAGATACAATTGGTTTAAATCACAACTTTAGTGTAAATTGGTGCGAATTTAATTTGGGTAATTTTTATTTAATTTAATTCCAGTTGACATTAATTAATTTGGAAAAATTCATGTTTGGTTTGTTTGGGCTAATTTAGAACTTGAATTGAATTAATTTTGTTGAGAAGAAAACCTAATATTTATTTAAGTTTAATTTAATTTTGAAAGAATTTAAAATTTTGGAATATTTGGTTAACCATCACATTTGAGAAATATAAAATTTGGTATATTTCGGGAACCTTCGTTTCTAACAAGTGGTATCAGAGCATATCGTATAATTTATAGCCCTTTTACCTTTCTCAGCAACTGGCATCATCGTCTTGGACATCAATCTAGTAAAATGCTTACTTTCCTTCTTAAGAATTAATCGTTGTCTATTTCTTCTCCTAGGTCATTGAACAACTTCTCGTGTCAGTCATGTTTATGTAATAAAAGCCACAAATTACCATTTGGAGTTTCCACACTTCAAAGTCATGATCGCTTAATTTAGTGCATTCAAATGTTTAGGGACCTTCTCCTGTTGAATCTACGGATGGTTTTCGTTATTACATCATTTTTTTTATCATTATACTAAGTATGTTTGGTTATTTCCCATCACTTACAAATCTGATGTCTTCTTAATGTTTAAAAAATATAAAACCATGGTAGAAAAATACTTCAAAGTGCCTCTTATTACTCTCTATATTGATGAGGAAACAAAATATAAAAGTTTAAAATCATTTTTTGAGTCTCAAGGAATACACCACCTAGTTTCTCCTCCTTATAAACCTAGACATGTTGGTTTTTCCAAACTGTGTCACAAACACATTATTGAAATCGGTTTAACCTTATTACATAAATCTTCATCACCTTTGTTTTATTGGTCACATTCTTTTCTTGGTGTTGTTTATCTTATAAATATGATTCCCACCTCCGTTCTTCATTTCAAGTCACCATTTGAGTTAATTTTTCACAAATCTCCCAACTATGATAAGCTTAGTATCTTTGGTTTACTCTTGGCTTCAGCCTTACTCGTCTCACAAACTTCAACCTAGATCCACGTCATGTATTTTTATTGGTTAATCTAAAACTCACAATGCATATAAGTGTCTCGGCCCTTTAACACAAAGAGTTTACATTTCCCGTCATGTAAAATTTGGTGAAGGCCAATTTTGATCTTCCTTTAATTTTCAATCAACTAATTGGGGTAATATAATTTCCAAGTGGTCAATGTGTTCTCCACCTCTTGCTACCCTCCAACCATCTCATTTTATTATTCCTAGTCAGATTCCCGCTTGAAGTGACAACTTGCCTTCTTCTAATGCAATTCCAAGTTCCATTCATGCAATAGCCTCCCCATCACGTGATCATGTCTTGAGTCTCAAGTATGTTCCTTCACCTTATTCTATTACTTCTACCACCAATGCTTTGTCTTCCCCTACTTCCCATGAGTCTTCCCCTATTTCAAACCCAACCTCACCACCCCACCACCTCCACCACATCGCATTACTACCTGTTCTCAAAATAATATTTTTCTTCCTGAGCAATTTGTTGACTATAAACAAAACTTTCAACTCACTAAACATCCCCTTCCTCCCTCCCTTGAGCCTACCAGTGTTTCTCAAGCACTCAAAGACCCAAAATGGATTGCTGCTATGAATGATAAGCTTGATGATTTGGTTCGAAATAAATTTTCATTACCCATTCCTCACTTATCTTCTCATAATATTGTTGGTTGTAAATGGGTGTTTCATATCAAGCGTAACCATTATGGTAGTGTTTCTCGATACAAAGCTCGCTTAGTTGCCAAAGGTTTTCATCAACTACCTGGTTTTGACTACGATGACACTTTTAGTCTTGTGGTTAAACTACAACCATTCGCTTTATATTATCACTTGCACTTACTAATGGATGGTCTATCAATCAACTTGATGTAAACAATGCATTCCTCCATGGTCATCCGACATAAATAGTTTATATGTTGGTTTGTCGATACAAAACATCCTAATTACGTTTGTTGCCTCAAGAAGCCTCTTTACGGTTTAAAACAAGCGCCGCGAGCATGGTACAATGAATTGAAGAATTTCTTGCCTGGTTTTGATTTTACAAACTCCAAGTCTGATGCCTCCGTGTTCATTTATAAATTGAACTTTCTTACCATTTATTTTTTAGTCTATGTAGATGACTTACTTGTCATAGGAGATTGTCCAGCTTTCATGACCTAATTTATTGATGCTCACGCTAAAAAATTCTCCATCAAGGATCCTGGTTCTTTGAGTTATTTCCTTGGCGTAGAGGTTATTTCAGCATGTCAAGGCCAGTTCTTGTCACAAAATAATATATTTGAGAACTACTTGCCAAGTATAATCTCTTTGGCATTAAGGAATCTTCTCCCCCCATGTCTTCTATCAGTAAACTTGTTCTCAATGATGGCTCTCCCTCGACTGATGCTACGGATTATTGTGGTTTGATCGGTGTCTTGCAATATTTACTTCTAACCCGGTCTGATATTGCATTTTCCGTGAATCATCAATTCATGCATCTTCCCAGTCAAACCTATTGGATTGGTGCAAAGCGATTGCTACGTTACCTCAAAAACAGCTTGAATCATGGTCTATTTCTGCAAAGTCGCCAGCTGCTCACTCTCACAGAATTCTCTGATGCCGACTGGGCAGCAGACAAGGATTTCTTCATTTCTACCACAACCTACATGTTGTTTCTTGGTGCTAATCCAATTTCCTGGTGTTCAAAAAAGCAACGCGCTATCGCTTGCCCTTCAACTGACGCTAAGTATCGGGCGGTGACTTTTACAACTGCTGAGGTAACTTAGGTATGCTTAGTATTAAGCTGCCTCGGCCACCAGTTCTTCTCTGTGATAATTTAGGTGCCACTTACCTTTGTGCCAATCTGGTACTTCACTCTCGCATGAAGCGTGTTGTCTCGATTATAATTTTTTCCGTGAAAAGGTATCCACCGGCGCTCTCCGGGTTTCTCATGTCTCCACTTCCCATCAACTTGCTGATATTCTAATTAAACCGCTGTCCGAGTCTCATTTTTCGACTTTGCGATACAAGATTGGTATTTCCAATGGAACTACAATCTTGCTGGGGCATATTAAACCAAGTCAACTTTCCTTCTTTTCAGATTGTAACTATATGACCACTCTTTGTGGTCTTCTGTTAGACTAGGTTGAGTTTTCAAGTTTGTAGCCATTCTGTGGCTTTTCTGTTGTACTCAACTGGCTATATAAATACCTAAAGTGATCACTTTTCATATCCCTTACATATATAAAGAAAACAGGGCCGGTCCCGATGTTTTAGGGGCCGAGGCGAACCCTTGAATTGAGGGCCCCTTACATGATGAGAGATTTTTTAATTCTTATATAAAAATATTCGGTATTCTAGGAGGCATGACTATATTCTAACGATTAGCACATAATTAATAAAGGACAAAGTTGAATAATAAAACATGATTGGCGAAGAACCACATTAATCCAATCATTCTCTAAAAATTCACTCGACAAAACACATGTTTTATATGGAAAAAAACATTGAATTAAAATAAAAAAAATCTTAAAAGTAAATATCAAATCAAAATACTAAATATATAATTACTAAGTTGGCATTCCTAGATGTAAAAAGTAAATTAAGATAGTAAATATATTCTTGTAAACTAAATGTTAACTTAAACTATATAAAATATTATAGTCAAAACACATTCTATTATACTTAATCCAATAATGTTATTAGTTAGTGTGTGCATATATATATTAACTTTACTTACATTTATAAAAGAATCATAAAGCTTCTTATCTGCTCTCACGGTGGCCTTCACTTCACTATTTCACTGTTTGCTATTTTGGTTTGGTTTGGAGAAGAATGAGGATAGAAGAAATGAAGATGGTTTTATAGGTTAGTTTGATTGACTTTTGGATTGTTATCTTAGGTATTTTTTTCCACCTTAATCGATGTTGGCCTTCTAACTTCCAAGATGATTTCCTTCCCAAAAACCAAACTTTTGAGATCAATTCACCCCAAAAACCGAACAGTAAAACACTCTCACACACACATACAAACATATATATAATTAATTTGGGGGCCCTAAAAATCCTAAAAAATCGGGGGCCCGAGGCGGCCGCCTCTCCGGCCTCCCCTCCTAGCCGGCCCCGAAAGAAAAATAAAATAGATTACAAACCAGATATTCAAGGAAAAAAATAAGCCAAGAACTTTGTGTAAAAAGAAACTTGAATGAGTTCAAATTATCTGATCTTATAACAAAATACTGAGGCTTGATTTTCGAAACACTCTAATGGAACACAATTCTGACTTATCTTCAAAATAGTTGATATAGAGAAGATCGTAAAGCTGAGTAAATAGCATGCCAGCCCTGCTGAGAAGGGTGTATTGTATCCCAGAAAAATGACAGCTTAGGGTTGTCACAGACACTGTACTTCTTCTTTCCGGCCTCATCTATACTCCCGCATGAGTCACCTTTGCTTGCACCCACACAACATGGTTTTAATCGAATTTCAAACTTTGACGTCCCTGTAGTAAAAAGAAAATAGTTTCATAAATATGCTGCTTTATTGCTGTCTTTATGGAATGTGAGAATTAGTTAAACTAAAATTTACATGGAAAATGCATTTTAGCAGGTCGTATGTCCGTTTGATAACTCAATTTAGGAGTTAAGACTCGCGTAAATTATCATCCAAAGTGCATGACAAGAGGATTGTCACCTAACAGTAGACTTAGAGTACCACATGTCCATACCACTTATAGGTGAAACTATATGCACCATAACATGTAGGGTCAAAAAAGGTGACAAATTTAATGTCGCTCTTATTAGTTCTTCAATATATACATAGCCATCCACCAAGAACAACATAAAGATGTCGCTTAATTAGTGAATTGCAAAAGATGCGTGGAAGTTCTGTTGCATGTGTTGTATTTTGAAATTACAGTAAAAATATTGGCAAGTATAAGATGTCATTTATTTTAAGTACAAGATATTTAATTATATGTTTGTTAAATATCTCTGTTTTAAATGAAAATGTATAGCAATAATGCACTAACTAATGTATATTATGAATATGTTTTAAAATAATATCTCAACAAAAGCCAAAATATTGAACAATAGTTATTTTTGCTTTCAAGTTTAAAATGCTGACATGACAAATTAGGGATATTTTACACTTCTTAATTATAAGGACTGCGTTTTAGGTAGTTTAAAAGTTAGTCGACTATGATGTTATGGTCGGATAGAACGGTTCAGTCTTTGGCAAATTGATCTAATTATAGTTGATTTCCCTTATTTGTTGGGGAGCCACAACCCCACTTGCTTAAACAAACCTTCAGTTAATTTTAGAATACCACTAGGCATGCCACATCATACTCAGTAGTAGTCGTTATTAGACCTCGTTTTACTGTACAAGTATATTAATATGTGAAGTATAATTAATGAATAAGTGAACATGACGCTCTCTCCATGCGTCTTTTTACGTTATCAGTTATTTAATCATTTTCTTTTCAAAAAATACAGGTAGGTTTGGTTTTGCAAAAAAGCATGATGAACTGAACCTATTTAGATACGAACTGAATTCATGCAGTTTTAAATTACCAGGATTGTCTTCTTGAATCTTGAGTGCAGACATGAAAGCATTGTAGAGATCAAGCATCACAAAGACAGATTCACTGCTTTGGTTGTTTAATTTGTGCAAACTTTGCTTTAACATTTGGTTGTGGAACCTTGCTAACGAATTTTCAGTTTTTGCTGCAGTTCTGATACGAAGTGGAGACAGTAAATCGAGGCAAACACCCAAGAGGTTCCATGGATGTCACGCCTACTTTTTGAACGCCCATGGCATGTATGCGCTTTAGATTCAGCTCAAGCTTCTCAATAACCAATTTAGCGAAATCCGGTAAGCCCTATCGCATAAGTATAATAGTCTTGTTAGGTCTAGGCTCACACAAGATTTACATTAATTCTAATCAATATTATTTAAAATTTACATTAATTCACTTTTAAATTGTTTCAACAAATTTGAATTCAAAATAATAATAAATAGACCATATATTTTAGCACAAGTAATGAGGTTTCATTGGACAAGTAGACAAGCATAGGCTTGAACACCAAAAAGTATTCGGTGAAACGATCATTTTAATAACCGTGTATGACATACTTACATAATCTCATAATTTATCTTTACTTTTACTCATTTTTCTCATCTTTCTGGAAATTTACACACTCAATATTTATTCCAACAACACAGATCACCTACCATTAGTTCACTTAAATGGTTAGCTTAACCACTCACCTGTAGGGTGCCATTGAGTGCCATGTAAGTGGCATAGTCATTGCCTGCAAGGGATACAAGAGCAACGGAGGAATTTAGGTCATGTTTGGTGTACACCTTTTCTTCAAGCAGTTGTTGAAATACATTGATTTGGGTTGTCATGTTTGGTTCATGAACCAATGTGTTGAAGACACCTGTCCCTCCATGAGCAAAGTTCATTCCAAATCGCACCGAATTCTTACAAAATTTCCTCCATTCGTAAGGTATTGGTGATCTTATACCAGCAAATGAAGCTGCATGTCATGAAGTCCAACCCCAATAAAAAATAATTTTTGAAGAAAAATATTAACTACTATGAATATTAATTTTCTAAATTTTCTATCTATCAAAAATTAAAAGTCACATTTTCTTTCTTACATTTTCCCAAAGTTAATAATCGGGTTTTGAAAATCAATTTACAAAATATTATAGAAGATAAAAATTGGTTTGATCTTGACCACTAATTACAAAAAATAATGTTTATATAAAGATTTTGAGTTTTAAATTGTAAATGTTTTAATTTAATGCGAGGAATTATACAATAAGTGACACCTACTTGACAAGATGATGCGCAGCATAAGAAAACGACATGAGATTATTTGTTCATTGATGGACTCTTTATGAATTTTGAGTCACAAAAGGTTAGTCAAATGAACATGTGAACATAAATGGGTGACACGAATCCATCCATAAATGAATAAACCCAATATATATATTATGATTACATAACTTATATAATCAAATAATTAAAAGGTAAAATTAGCAAAATAATTAAAAAAAAATATTCCTAGTTCACGAAATAGAACTGTAGTTCATGAATTTCCAAGGTCACCCATCCTAGTATTTAAATTATTAATTAATTAATTAATACTTCAAATACGAAAGAAATATTACTAATCTGCCAAATAAACGGTGCAATTCTTAGATGTTTAATTAATTAATTTATGACGCACGCACACATCCTAGTAATTAAACAATTAAGTAATAGTTTATAAATAATCATTTAATCAATTCTTAGATGTTTAAATTGAAACTAAACACTTAAATAACTAAAAAACACTCCAAGTCCACGAAAAACATGAGAAATTCTAAGGGTCCAGTGATCCTCCTTTAATTAATTAATATGTAATGAATTTAGATAAATGTTAAATTATTTAGAAAAACTTTTAATGCTTATTGATGTCACACGTAATTAGACTTGGGCCCTAAAAGATGATGAATTTGACATATTAGTCTCCGTCAATCTCTGGGGTATTTAAAACTATGGCACTAGTAAATGAGATTATGTCTAATTTTTCAATCTTGAGGAGGTGATGTCAAAATATGTTTTATAATTGTACGGTATTTTATATAATCAATAATGAAATCTACGACTACAAGTTGCATTTTCTCAGGCCGAACTAATCTCAAATTGAACATTTTCTCCCTTATGGAGATCAAATCCATCCCTCTTCACAAAAGAATCCACCAAATAGATTGTGCAATCAAAATATGGATGACTTATACAGATTAACCATGAGAAGTTAAATATTGGGTTTCAATATCATTTCACAAAAATAAAAAAAATGTAGGCCAACAAAATATCAAAAATTTAGATGAGCCAACTTTGTAATTTTCTACTATTATAAGGATCAAATACCAAAAAGTCTCTCAAACATTTTTTAATACGCATTTAGTCCAAGCATTTTATTTTGTACCAAAAAGTCCCTTATCTCTTATCTTTAAAAGTCTGCGCCAGCCGCATGGTAAAACCTTTTTGACATGGTGAAGGATTTTTTGATGCAAAATAAAAAAGCTTGAATTAAACGTGTATTAAAAAAAGTTCGGATGACTATTTAATATATGTTCCTTAATATAATGGTCATTTTGTTTCTGCCCCATTTGTTTTGTTCACCTGGGCGCCAAACATTATAATTTTGAGTATCATTTATTGTCTCTACTGCACACTTTTGTGTAAAGAAAGTGTGGTAAAAAGTATAAAAAAAATGCGTCCCCAAGCAGAAAATGGGATTAAAGGTGAAAAATATTAACCTTCACACTCAGAACTGACCTTCGTAAAGAAATGTGGGCAATGCCAAATGAACTTATTAAAAATTTGATGTTGAGAACCAAGAGAGAGGGAGAGAGATCACCTATGTAATCAGTCAACACACGGCCATCAGAAAACCTGCCAGAAGGTTGACCGGGAAAAGTGATGCCATATGGTTCTTTCCAAGAGCTAGCAAATTTTGTTGGGCAATTCCCAGTATCTGCATACGAGTCCCCGAATACAAAAAGCTTGGCATCAACATCACCATGCGATCCTCTTACTTTATTTGCTTCTTTTCCTGCATATACCATTAATATGTATCAAAACAGCAAAAATAAGTGATGAATGTAAATTAGCAATAAGTAAGCTTTTTAGTTAATATATCTTCTTCATTACCGAAGATGCAAAAGAAGAGGAGGGATAAGAACATGAAGGATGTATTCTTTTCCATTGAAGAAAGATAACTTGACATGAAGATATGAGTTGCATGCGAGCTTATTAAAACGGGAAAATTATAAATGTATTTATAACCCCGATCGTCTAAAGAAGGTGAAGCATGTACGTGTCAATGGGTATCTTTGTTCAATGTATTTGTTTAAATAGTGCGTGAGAAAGTTTTACACTGACACCAAAAAGGTGAGAAAAGGTATGAGAGTTCTTTATGTGTACATATTTTATTAATTTATGTTTGATGGATTATAAAATTAAAAATTTACTCATCCTTTATTATAGATTTCTCGATATACTTTGGTATGCGTCTATTTTTTAAACGATATGGTTCTATTTCATGCTATGAGATTCATATTGCTACTCAATTCCTTAGTTTGTGTTTGTGGTAAATCTTTAATTTCAAATATCTTTACAAAAATATAAGTGAGATTTACACAACATGCTTATACTAACGGATGCTCGTGCGAAGAAACGTGATAAATTTGCCCCTGTGATACAACCCAGTCCATAATGATCAGTCTTTTTTTTTAAAATAGTTAAAAAAATTTAAAAATTAAAAAAAATATTTTGTAAAAAGATGTATTTTTAAAAAATATTTAATAAGAAAAAATAAAATAAAAATATAATATAATAATCATATATATATAATTATTATATTATTGTTTTATTAAATATTTTTGTTAAAATATATTTTTTTAAACTTTGAGCATGACATTTCACGCATGGGCATGAAATGTCAAAAATATCATACATATATTTTGGCATACCCATATGGTGTTATATTATATGGATATTCATATCTATTTATTTAAAAAAAAACTTTTAGCATGCATGAAATGTCAAAAATGTCATACATATATTTTGGCATACCCCATATGGTGTTATATATGGATATATTGGAGAGCCCTCGGCAAAATCTGGAAAAAAAAACATGAAGCTTATGCAATTTTGGACTTATCAAAATTTAATTTGTATTCCCAACGTTTAGGATTTTAAAACATTGCGATAAAATATGTCTCATAATACAAGTCTAATTTACGTGAGTTTATTGTCCTAGAAATCTCTCGTCGAGTTTTATTATAAAAATCCATGAAGCATAGGTAAACTGGAAATTGTGAAATTTAATTTTTCACGCTAGTAATTTGTATTTTACACTTTTTTAATGATACCAATACGCGCTCCAAAATTTAGTGAAATCTTGCACATTAGGGTTTATATTCCCTATATAGGGTATTAGAGTGGTCTCGGTTTTCCTTGAAATATTCTTTTTTATTCCACCGTGAGGATTTTGCAAACGGACTCGGGTTTAGGGTTTCGGCATGAGGGTGTAGGTTTTATGTTAACAAGCCCTACTTGGTCGAACATTAATTCTAAACCCTTGTGAAAACGCGATAAGCCCCCAATTTTAAAATCTTCTTACTTCAAAAAGTAATTTTCTTGTTAAATATAGATGTGGAAGCGTTGATGGTTCAATTAAACAACAAATTTTAACTTCTTTTCAAATTAAAATAAAACCAAGTGAAATTAAATTAAATACACACAATTTAAATTTCACTTAAACCAAATTAATTCAACCCAAGTCCTAGAAATTTGCCTAAGTCATATTTTCAATATTATCAAATTAGGCCAAACTAATTTTAATAAATTAAATTAATGACTTGAATTAACTACACATTACCCAATATTTATTTAGCACCAAAATAAATTAAGTAGTGATATAAACTAAATTTTGTCTTTTTACCTAAGTAAGCGTTCTAGGAGATATAGCAAGATAAAATTAAACAATGAATCACTACGCCGCGATGTACGAGGAAAAACCCACAACGGGAAAAAATATCGGACGGCCCTAGCCTTAAGTCCACTAAGTATGGTTTTACAATTACAAGACAGAGGACTTACTTCCTCGACTCGGCCCCTTTCAAGACTTGACGCGTCTTCTTACAAACACCTCCGCCTAGTCGACAACCCCGGAGCTCCACCGGAATCTTGGAATCCACCAATGAGATAATAGGTACACCGTCAGCCACACATGGTGCCTTTCACCATGTGAGAATGCCGCAGCAAAACAAACTCTTCTTCTTTGTGGGATATAGAAGTAAACCCAAACAATCTCTTCTTCAATATGTAGAGATAGACCGGTGCCAAACACTCTAAGCAAAGTATATACATGGAAGCTTGGAATTAATAAACAATGGGTGTAAACTAGAGTGTTAAAAGATTTTTTCTTGAAAAATTAGACACTCAAAACATGAACTTTTTCTTGGAAAGTTGAAGCTCTCAAACTCTCTTTTTGGAGATGGAAAGATGTGAAAAAAAAATTTAGAAAAAGTTGGTTCCCGCACATATTAAGTCTGCCCAAAAAGTTTGTGGGAAAAGAAGTGGAAAAGTGAGAAAAAACTGCTCAAAACTATCAATTAACTGTTCTCGCCAAAACTCGTTCGAACGACATTTACGTTCGATCCTATGACTCAAACGTTTTTGTCTGGAATTGAGCCAAAACTACAAAGGACTCAATTGAAAATTTGTGTCCTTACACCTTGCCCCAAAATATATGTTCAAAATGATTCCAAAGTTACAAGATTCTATATAATAAAATTCCAGTTATTTGTAATATATGGATTTTTATGAAAATATAGGAATGTTTTACAAATTATATGAGTTATGGTTTGCACTTTTGTGTTTTTAGGAAATTTTTTATAATTGTAAGTTTGTTTATAATAAATTTCCATACATATTATGTAAACGGTTTATTTTTCTGAAAATATGAGGCATTTTTTAAAATTAAATGCATTTAAACGTGTAGTTTTTAAAGTACATGAAAATTTGTATGTGTACTTTGCTAGAGTGACATGTAATGATGACAACAAGACTTAAAGGCAATTGATTTTCAATGTTAAAAGCACATGCATGTTGTATTGTTATCTTATGTATATAGTTTTTTTATTTTTGCATGTAGTGATATTATATTACTATAAATAGTGCATTTGTTTGAGTGACGTGTAATATGTATGTATAGTTATAGATCATCCATGTACCTTTCTATTCTTAAATGTACTTTTCATTTTTATGCTTGTAATTTGTTATTTTATGCATGTACGATTGTATACATACGTGTGTACTCAATATATATGCTTCTAACTATGTTAGTAAAAAACAAATGATGTGATGTATTTGACACGTATTGATCCATTGGAAGTGACACTTCAATTCGTAATTATTGTTATGGGGTAATAATCTAAACAACCCAAACAACTCGGGTCGGATAAATATCGACCTAGAATGGTTGGGTAAAGCGTCGCAACTAGAAATAAACACAAATAAGATCATTTGCATGGATATCTGGAAAAGATTAGCACAATCAAGCGAAGACTTCATCAATAAGAAAGAGAGCCCTTGCGGCACCATCTCTTCCTCCCCTATAACCCATACCTAGGGAAATAGGGCATGCAATTCTTATTATAAGAAAAAAAAATAAGAAGAAAAATGAAAAACCCCATGGACGTAGACTATTGTCGAACCACGTAAATATTTGTGCTATGAGATTGATTTTATTATGTTCGGCATTAATTATTTTGGATCATTCACTGGGGAATAATTGCACCTATAATTGATGTCGTCTATGGAAAATGAGTTTTATCTTCCTACATCAGTTAAAGCCAATAAACAGCTATGTCTCACCCTTGCACTGCACCTCTATCATTTAAAGGAAATCAGCATAATGGACTGTCGGTTATTGCCCACAAGATCTACACTCTGAGCAAAGCGAAGAGCATATTAGATCCACTCAGATCACCAATGGTAGATGTATACAAGAAGCATCTCCTCCAGCAGGAGGAGGCCACATGCCTCCACTGGGAGGAAAATGCACGTCTTCAGTGAAATCTGAAAGGATCAAGCGAGAGCTCCACGGAACGCACGTGCCATGAATGGACATATAGCCCTCAAGCAAGTAAAATTCGAAGCCTATGAGGGAGTTCAGGTCATGATCGGGAGCACTCTGGGCACGAGAGTTATCCAACAAGACATGATCAAGATGTGAGACAACGTAGATACGATATCCATAATATCAATAGGGAAGAGATGGATTAACACCCCGTTAATCATGGCACTAGATCAACCAAGGAACTGGCCAGGAGGACTCTCATCACCCAAATGCAACCCCCTTTTTCAAGGGCAATCAAAGAGCTAGAAACTCCTAAGAAGTCCCAGGTACAAAACCTATGATAGTAAGAGTGATGCCATTGACCACATACATCAGTACAAGAAGTCCATGACCTTATGGAACCATAATGACGCTCATATGTGCTGTATATTCCCTTTCAGTCTAAGGGATGTTACGTAAAGGTAGTTTGAGAAGTTGCCACACAGGTCGATCAATAACATCAAGCAGCTCGCTAAAGCCTTCACTTCTCGATTCATCACGAGCAACGCCCATCCAAAAAGAATAGATTATCTCTTTACTATGAGGAAAAAGAGCTAGGAAACCTTGTGGGAGTATGGTAGGTGACATGGGAAAACTTACAACATTGAGGACTTCTTAGAACAGGTCATTCTGGCCTCATTCAAGATAGGGTTTCCCAGTGGCTCTATGTTACATCAGTGTCTCACTAACAAAGAGGCGGACACCATTAACGACCTCATGCCTCACATAGACAAATAGGCCAAGGTGTAAGATGAGGTCGTTGGTTCCCACAATGACAATGGGCGCTTGAAGGCGACCATGAGTGGCGATAAGGAGAACACCTCCAAGAGAGGGGGCAAAAAGCAGAGCGGAGGATAAAAGAATGAGTATAAGTCAAACCTTGCCAAGTCTTTCCTAGCAATAAACATAGTTTTTAAGGAGCCAATTTACAAGATCTTAAGCAAAACCAAGGACCACTAATTTCATAAATGGCCAGAGAAAATGGGGGGAGACCTTAAGAAGAGAAATAACGTACTGAGGTCCACATGCCACAAAGAGAATGGGCGCAAAATGAAGAACTTTAAGGCCCTCAAGTCCTATCTGGAAGAGTGAGCTCAAGTCGGCCATCTAAGCGACTATGTGGAAAAGAAAAGGGCCAAAGACGTCATTTTATGTCGACTAGAAGCTAGATAATCCTAGAAGAATAATTAGGACATGAGTTTATAATCATCCACGGTGCCTCAAGTCCTAAGAATCTTCAAGGAAACGCAGTTCGGATGGAATTAAAGAAAGTCACTGAGGTAATATAGGCCTTCCAGATCGACCCTACCAAAAGTCCAGCGTGAAAGCATCGATGTTCGAAAGACATAAATTATAATAAGCACATAATATTCACGAAGGATGACCCGGTCAGAGTTAGAACTTCGCATCATAATGCACTAGTAATCACCCTCAGGTTTGCAAACTGGGATGTGGATAAGTTATATGTTGATCAAAGCTCCTTTAAGGTTATATATTTGGAGTTGTTCAGCATACTTAATCTCAAGATGGAGGATTAAAAGAAGCGTTTATCCCTTTGGTCGACTTCGCTGGAAAGATGACTATACCAATGGGAAAGGTGTTCCTGCTAGTCTGAACTTGAAAGTTCTCGAAGCTAATCGAGTTCCTAGTGGTGGACATAGATTCTCCTTACAACGCCATCATTAGAAGAGGATAGATACATGTTATGAAAGTTATCCCCTCCACTTACCACCAAAATCTCAAGTGCATCACAGATCGTGGGATAATAAAAATTAGGGGAAACCAGTTCATTGCTCGATAATTCTTTATCGTTGCCATTAGTCCCAAATAGAAGAACAAAAAGTAAAAGGAGACATGTGACACCCCACCCAATTAAATACCGGGTGGCCAGTCCTTTATAAAATGTCAAATAAAATATCTGGTTGGTTCATTCTCAGCATCACTGTCGAAACACAATTTTCTTGTTAACCACCTAATAATTAATTAAGCCAGTGACAACACGTTTAATCCAAGACATATGTATTAATCCAATTAAACCATTTAAGCATTCGCTATTCTCATAATTTAGTAACTAAAGAATAAAACATCATACAACTGAATATAATAAACTGGAATAATCATCCCAGTTAAAAGAAATCAAAACTAACAACAATACGTCCAACTAAAAATGGAAAACTAGAATTAAAAGTATAATGTATCTCTGACATAAATAAATTCAGAATGGGCTACACATGCCCTAACTGAGAAGACTAAATACTATAAACGAAAATGATAAACGTGGAGGTGTCTATATGCGAGGACCTGCAACTTCCACAATCGTTGTAGCACGTCAAAAGATTCAATGGTCTAATCGTGGCTTCCCTGTGGATGGGTACTTAAAATAATACACGAGGAAAAAGAGATTTTGCAAGAGACGAGTTAGAGCCCGAGTGTAAAAAGTTTTAAAACCTTTAGCAAGTATTTAAAAATTGCAGTAAGCAAATATTAAGTGCATGTTAGCTTTTCGAGCACTCACTTGAGATTCTCACCTCTTAACTATTGTGCACGCCAAACGTACTTCTAAACCGTTCTAATCATAATTATCACCTAACAAGATTATAGATTTAAACTATCTAACTATCATTCGTACTATTACTATACATTTCTCCTGTATTTGCAATCCCGAATATAAGGTTCACAAAACTGTTAAGTGTTCAAGTACTTAAATTATTTAAGGATTAATTATCTTCTTTATCTACAAGTCGCACACAATAGATAGTATTATAAATTCATATATATAATCATCACAATATTATATATATACTAAAACCGCACCCCTAGACTCAGTTGCGGTGCATGCATACTCTGGTATCAAGTCCCGGTACATCTCGTACTAAATAAGGGCAATGGGTTCGAAATCTCCCACGAATCATAAATTTTAAATCACACACATTGGAGGCGAACATAGTTCCAAGACTATGGGCTACGCACATAAATATCCACTCATATGATCGTCGTCACTATCATTCTCACAGATAGCCCGTACCTAGGTTCTATGATCTGAGGCACAAGTCAAATATCCCCCCGAAGGCTTCTCAAGATAGGACTGTCCCTTTTTCTTTTAAACTCTCACGATAGCAAGTATGGTAGGTATGTTATACACATGGTAAATCAATCATATAGGTATTCACGTAACCTATTCCAATTAGTAGGTGTACACAACCTAAATATATATTCATAAGTGGTATACTTCTCACTATACTCCCGATATCATTTAATTACGACTATCTTCTCTATCGTGTCGTATGTAAGGCATTTCCTAAACCCAAGTATCTTTTATAGTAGTTACCCAACTCTTATACTACTAATTTATAATAAAGGTTCACTTATACTAATTTATCTCTCTCAATTAAACTATGTTGCGAAGTTTAAACCTCAAACTGCAAATTTCCAAAGTTCTGAAATCTCGTTCGAAATATCGTTCGAACGAACTAATCCCTAAATTCTCGTTCGATATCTCGTTAGAAGTTTCGTTGGCAATATCGTTTGAATGATGTCATTCGAACGACTTCCCCGGGTCGTTCGAACGAGATTGACCTGCTTCGTCCCTTACCTCTTGAAACTTCGTTTTTCACCATTATTGACCCTAGAAACCTCTACAGATTCATCCCAACCCAATCAATCAATTATACTCAATGATCTAACATATATATATATATATATATATATATATATATATATATATATATATATATATATATATATATAATTTTTACAACCTAGGATCATTAAATCATGCATAACTCTTAGTAAAATTCGAAATCCCCTAATTAATTTATTAAACCCTAGTTTTTCAGATTCGCATTCAAAACTACCATAATCCCATATTTGTTCATCACAATAAGTCCTCAGTTCAAGATTTCTAATCTACATACTACATGAAACCTACTAAATTCTCATATTCAAATTAGTTGTTCCAAATCTCCAATTTCAATCAAGAATTATGAACAATACATAACATTCTACCCTACACCAACATGAACATGATTATTGCTAACATAAAGCAAGGTTTAAACACTAGCCTTTGTAAGCGTAGAGTAATTTCTTTTTATATAATGTTCAATAAATGATGCGGAAGCGTTGAATGATGGTTCACAAATAAACAACGACCAATATTTAATTAAAGTCCAAATTAAATGAGTGTGATAGATTAAACTGAATTTTATCTTGAATTATGCTAGGCATGCGTTCAACGTTATTAAGCAAGATAAAATAAACAATATCACACTACGCCGCGATGTATGAGGAAAAACCCAAGACGGGAAACAACCTCGGACGGCCCTAGCCACAAGTCCACTAGATACGGAATTACAATTACAAGACAGATAGACTTACAACGACTGACTCGATCCCTCTCAAGCCTCGACGCTTCTTCTCGTAGACACCTCTTCCTAGCTGACAACCTCGGAACACTACCGCGATCTCGGAATCCACCGATGGGGCTTTCTATGGTCACCGTCACCCGTACATGGAGCCTTAAGTGGGTAGAATCGCAACAAAAATGTCTTCTTCTTTGATGGATGTAGAAGCAAACCAAAACTTCTCTTTCTTGAATTCGGTAGAGATAAACCGGTGCCAAAACTCCAAGCAATTTAATATGTAAATAAGAACTTGGACTAAACACAATTGGGTGTAAACTAGAGTGTGAAGGATTTTCTCTTTGAAAAATTAACACTCAAAACATGAACATTTTCCTAAACCATTTTTGCTCTCAAACTCTCTCTAAGGGATAAACTAAGTTGGAAAAGTTATGGAAATGTTAGTTTGGAAAATGTGATTCCCGCACTTCATAAAGTCTGAAAAAGTTGGTTAAAAACCAAGTGGGGAAGTGGGTGAAAAACTGCCAAAAACTGCCAAAAACTGTTCCCGCCTGACAGCTCGTTCGAACGAGATTTCGTTCGAACGAGACTTCTAACGACGCACCAGTATGGACTTCGTTAGAATCTCGTTAGATACCTCGTTCGAACAGCAAGTTCGTTCGAACGACATATCGAACGACGGACCAGTTTAGACTCGTTGGCAGGTTCGTTCGAACGACATCTGGTTCGAACGAAAAAACTCGTTCGAACGACATATCTAACGAACGACCAGAAAGATTGAAAAATACGATTTTGGCCCAGAAAACTTTATGAACTTATTTTAAAGTTTTATATAATTTCTTTCTTAAAACAAAACGTAGTTTTTATAAAACCTAACACCCAATAAACTTGTTCCAAGCTCCTATATATATATAATTGCATTCATACCTTTGGAGAATGGAACTATGATTGATGACGTAGAAACAAGGCACGCAAACCGGCATATTTGATGAAGCTTTATACTCTTTTCCGCTACGTCTTCAACAAACATTTCATAGGCTTGAGAATATTACATTTTCATACTATCCTATGAATAAATGTTTTTGTCCGGAATTGAGCCAAAACTATATATGGACTCAATTGGAAATTTGTGTCCTTACAGCCTTGATTATGATGGTCTGATCCACTGATGTAGGTAGTATGGGCATGTTCCTCATTCTCCGATTTATAGTGTGGTGGTCCTAGTGTTGCTAGGTGGTGGTTCCAGACCTTAGATCCTTGGGTTTGTATCTCCCTCAACCTCTGTGGCTCTCCCTTGAAACTTGTGAATGAAAACCCTAAGTAGAGTCACATATCAGATATATTCTATTCTAATTTTCGTGAATATTAATTTCCCAGAAATGGAAATTACCAAAACACCCTCTCGCGATGCCGGTTTGGCTTACAACTGTCCCGGAACCCAAACTAAAACCTCGGGTAGACTTTTCTGACTATTTCTATCCTTCCGAAATCAATGGATCACTTTAAATGACCATTCCGAGTACTTATAAATAATTCACTTTTATTTCATTAATTTAGTCCCGACACGACTGACACGTATCTCCCGACTTAAATACTGTAACTGCCGTATTTCTCACTCGTGACAATTTTCATGAATTCTTAATCATATTCACATTCATATATTACTTTATTCACTCAACAATATTCAATATAATTCTTGTCAATAAATACCAACCCTTATCTCGCTAGTTAATATTTATTTTTATCTGAATTAACTATCAATGAATTTCCCACTTTTAATTTAAGTAATCCAACATTTAAAAGCATTAAAATACGGGGGTGTTACATACTTCCCCCCTTACAATTGAATTTCGTCCCGAAATTTGAAAAATAAAAGTATTCCTCGTAAAAATAACCCTGGATATTTTTCGCTCATTTCACCCTCGCGTTCCTAATTAGACTCCTCGACGATATAGTACTTCCACTGAACACGCACAAGTGGAACTACCTTTGACCTCAATCTCCTCTCTCGATTGTCTAGAAAAACCTCTGGTCTCTCCTCATATAAACTATCAGGACGTAAATCAATCCGCTCCAGCCCAACGTGAGTGTGAGTCAACTCATCCCGGAGATACCATCTAAGCAAAGAAATATGGAACACATCATGTATACAATGCAAGGACTCCGAGAATCCCAATCTATATGCCACCGGTCCAATCCTCTCGATGATTGGAAATGGCCCCACATACCTTGGTTCCAAGATCCCCTTTTTCCAAATCACATTATCTCTTTATAGGAGATACTCGCAATAAAACCTGATTCCCCCATAAGAAACTCACGAAAGAATCATTTGGCATCAGTATAGGTTTTTTGTCTATCCTGAGTTCCCCGGATATGACCCCAAATCATCTCTATCCTAGTTGTCGTGTCCTGTATCAACTCTTGCCCTAGTAGCTTATTGTCCCCCACATCCAACCAACACGCTGGAGAATGACAAGGCCTACCGTACAACACCTCAAATGGGGCCATGCCAATTGTAAACTGATAGGGGTTATAATATACAAACTCTTCCAGTGGAAGGTACTGATCCCAACCTCCCAAAAAATTAAGAACACACATACACAATATATCCTCCAATATCTGATTAGTGCGCTCGGTTTGCCCATCAGTCTGCGAGTTGTAGGCTGTACTCAACCACATCTCGGTGCCCATAGCCTCCTGAAAGTTATCTTAAATGAAAAATACAAAAATCTTGTCCCGATTGGAAACTATATCAAATGGTACCCCATTCAATTTCACTATCTCAGTGTAATTCTGTTATGCTCACTATATTTCCACTAACGATCTCTTTCAGTCCAACTGTCTTCTCTTACAATTCCATTATATTAACTAATTCACTTTAGTCATGAGATATCGAATTATTCCATCCTTCAATCTGACATTTATCCTCGGTGCTAACACGATACCTTGAAAATTTATTTCTGTTGCCACTAATATGAGTCTATCTATGCACGACTAAGATATTTCCTCTACTGGAGAAGAAAATTTCCAGCATCCCCCATTTGTTAATTCCCTAAGTCATTATTTCTCATCACACATACATTTCCACATATGTTAATATTTTTGGAACATTACTTTATCCCTCATGTCCCTTCATTAATGGTACTCTTTAGTCTGACGTTTTTTCACTACCATTTGAACTAGTGACCTATTAGCTCGTGGAATATATTTGCAATAATACTCAGTTACCCTTGATAGACTTCAAAATATTCTAATTTTTTATGACGTATCCCTCGTCATAATACTCTTGTACTTAACGACTGTTGATTATTTTTAAGAATTTACATTGTACATTCCTCGTACTTTACATCACCATAACATGCCTCATTCTACTACTCTTCAGTTTCTAGTGATTCTCTTGCTCACTAAGAAATTTCGTTACTCCTTTGTCTCAATCTAGTTCCACCTCAACTCTATTCTTATGTTTATGTGTATTCCTGTGTTTTCACTCCGTATCCCCGCAATTGTCTTCAAAGGCACGATTAACTAGGGCGCCCATACACCCTATACCCCGCATATTTCTGCACACCCACACTAAACATGACATCTTTATCTCGAACTATGCCTCACATACTTGGCATGGTTACATAGTGAGGTCATTCTCGGCCACCTTACATTTACCACTTAATTATAACGTAGGTTGTCCCACCGGTTTGCTCGTGGTGTCAACGAATATTAACATTTTTTGCATTTTAACATTATACGGCTCTACCGACCTTAATTTGTAATATAACTATTATCTCACAGCTATAACTACATATACGTGTAATAAATATGGTACCAAACCCATGTACTACAAACAAAATGTATCCCAACTCCCAATGTTCGTTAAATTTCATGCGTGGTATGTCTCGCAAGCGATATCCAAACAAGGACCCCCCCCCCCCCCGATACACTACTATCTAACATTGCTGGTCGTCGAGATCTGTCAAGTCCTTAGTCCATAACATGTACCTTTGAATTTATGTCTATGGACATAAAAGTCTACTTGTCCACCCTCATGTCTCTAAGATGACCTTTACACGACATTCTCACTATTACTAAGTTCTTAGTGCTAAATAATTTAACGAACTATATCCCTCCACTCGACAATATACCAATATCCCATGAATCTCATTAGTAAAAGACCCTACTCATTGGGATTGAATATAACAAGACAACATATTCACAGAAGTCTATAATATAATACGATATATATGCAGGCTCAACCATCTTTTAGGTGATTCCTCGCAAACCAAAATATATTACCCTGCAATAATGAGTACAATAGTCTTAGCACGCAATTTACTATCAGTCAGTACACAATATAATAATAGCATGCTCTACTATTATAATACCCAAAAAGGAGCAAAAATCGCTATGTAATATATATCTAAATTCTATTAGTGTCCACACCTACTCATCCCTCTCGTTGACATAAAAGTATCACTACTCAAAGGTATTCATATACATAATAAGACTACTATCACCAGCGCGCCCACTAATTCGATCCACACTCGAATTGTAGTGTTACCCCTCAATTATTGTGACTTCTCCATGTCACCTGAAGCGTCATCACTTACTTGTAAGGGTATGGCAATTGTTCTATCCCCATTTTCTATCTACCTTTCTCTCTTAATGGGTCCCTGAGCCTAACTCTCATGCCGAAACTAACCCATTGCTCGGCTATAACGATTGTCTATCCAAGATCTCATCATGTGGTTGCCTGATGTCCTGATTTGGGAAAACCTTCTTTATGCAGTCTGTTATTCCATCACCGTAACAACTTGGCATAGAAACTCTCTCACTTCTGGCCTTGGCCCTACTAGCCTCCCTGACCATCTCCTCAGCCCTGATGGTTTTGAGGAATGGAGATGTTGTTGTCATCGTTGAGTGCCTTGCTAGTCCTACTTGAACCCAATGATTCCTCAAGTTGATAACTTTTGGGCCTAAATCTCTTAGTCCGGTCCTCCTGCTGGGAATCCGTATTCTACTGCTACTATGTCCCATTGGTAGCGTTTGCATCTATCTTCTCAGTTTAACTGTTCTTGCTTTCTCGCTGTGAGTGAGTTTAATGCTGGTGGTTCTACGCACCACCAATAGAACATCTTCATGTGTTAATCCTCTATCTTGGGCTCCATGACCATGTTTGGTTGTCTTATTTTCTCAGGCTGGATAGAGTTAGCCCATGATTCTAACGTGGGAGTCCACGTAGTGATCATAATCGTTTCCCTCACCTGTAAAAATCGAAGAACTCTGTTACCCGATGATAAATATATATTCAATATAAAAATACTGTAATTTACATTCTTATGTACCTCCAAACGTTGATAGTGCTTGTGGCATTAGTTACAAAACTGCATAACGAACGTTGTAAGCAAGACAACATGGTAGTGGCCCCTACTGCGACGGGGCTGGCACTATGGAGGTGATTATATCTGCTTTCCCCTAATAGTAACTATATGGCTCCTGGTGGGCACCATACGGGGTCCTTCCCTTCTCAGGGCAATCTTGACACTTGTGGCCTCGCCTGCTGCAATTAAAACACTTTCCACAAAAGCTTCATCCTTTCCGACTATGTTGTACTTCCTTTCCTGATAGTAAGTCTGTTGTACACGCTACTGATCTTGCTGACCTTGTTGATTTGGTCGAGGTTTTCCTCCTAACGTTGCAGGCAAGCTAGACGTTTATGGATATGTCTTTCACACTTAAAACACCTTTTTCTTTTGAGGTTTCCTTGTTCTTGGCTTTGCTGGTCCTGGCGGTTTTGGCTCTACCCATCATACCCATCATCCCCTTGGTCCTGAAGATTCTTAGGGACTTGTCGTTGTTGCAATGGTATTTACTCACTATTGTTACCTATTGTCCTACCAGATTGATTAATTTCTCTTTGTCTCCTTCCATCTATAAACTGGACATGATGCTTTTGGAAATTCAGTATTGCATTAGTAATTGCTTGTGCAACTATACTTTCCATCTCCGCGACTGTCACCATTTCTTGGGGTACTTGGTGTGCTTTTTGATTTTGTCCCGCATTCATTCCTTCAGCGGTATTAGTTTGTCGTTATTCACTAAGCGACGTTTGAAATTTTAAATGAATTATTTAAGTCCGCCTTCAATATAAAACATAATTTTAGAAGTACGAACTCTTCAATATGTATAGACAAATACAACAGTCCTAATAATAGGGCTCTATATCAGAGAACGCTAAGCTGAAATGTAATAAGCTGTACATATCCTAAAAGACTCTAGAACCTGATGCTCTGATGCCACCTGTGACACTCTGCCAAATTAAAAATAGGGTGGCCAGTCCTTTATAAAATTTAAAACTGAATATCCGGTTGGTTCATTCTCAGCATCACTGTCAAAACACAATTTTCTTGTTAACACACGAATAATTAATCAAGCCAGTAACAAAACGTTTAATCCACTTGATAAATATTAATCCAATTAAACCATTTAAACATTCACCATTCTCACAATTTAGTAACTAAAGAATAAAACATCATCCAACTGAATATAATAAACTGGAATAATCGTCCCAGTTAAAAGAAATCCAAACTAACAATAATACGTCCAACTAAAAATTGAAAACTAAAATTAAAAGTACAATGTATCTCTGATAGAAATAAACTAAGAATGGGCTACACATGTCCTAACTAAGAAGACTAGATACTAGAAATGAAAATGATAAATGTGGAGGCGTCTCTATGCGAGGACATGCAACTTCCACAATTGCTGCGGCACGTCAAAAGATCCAATGGTTTAACCGTGGCATCCCTGTGGATGGGCACCTAAAATAATACACAAGGAAAAAGAGATTTTGCAAGAGACGGGTCAGAGACCGAGTGTAAAAGGTTTTAAAACGTATAGCAAGTATTTAAAAATAGCAGTAAGCAAATATAAAGTGCATATTAGCTTTTCGAGCACTCACTTGAGATTCTCACCTCTTAACTATTGTGCATGCCTAATGTACTTCTAAACCGTTCTAATCATAGTTATCACCTAACTAGATTATATATTTAAACTATCTAACTATCATCCGTAGAAATGTCCCGTATTTTCCCCGCGTACTATTACTATACATTGCTCTTATATTTCATATCCCGAATATAAGGTTCACAAAATTGTTAAGTGTTCACGTACTTAAATTATTTAAGGATTAATTATCTTCTTTATCTACAAGTCTCACATAGTCGATAGTATTAGAAATGCATATACATAATCATCATAATATTATATATATACTAATATGGCACCCCTAGACTCAGTTGCGGTGCATGCATATCTGCTATCAAGTCCCGATACATCTCATACTCAATAAGGACAATGGGTTTGGAATCTCCCACGAACCATAAATATCAAATCACACATATTGTAGGAAAACATAGTTCTAAGCCTATGGGGTACACACATACCTATGCACCCATATGATCGTCATCAAAATCATTCTCACGGATAGCCCATACCTATGTTTCATGCTCTGAGGCACAAGTCAAATATCCCCCCAAAAGCTCCTCGAGATAGGACTGCCCCCTTTTTTTTTAAATCTCGTGATAGCAAGTATGGTAGGTATGTTATACGAATAGAAAATCAATCATATTGGTATTCACATAATCTATTTCAATTAATTGGTGTACACAACCTAAGTATATATTCATAAGTGGTATACTTCTCACTATACTCCCGATATCATTTAATTATGACTATATTCTCTATCGTATCGCACATAATGCATTTCCTAAACCCAAGTATATTTTATAGTAGTTACCCAACTCTTATACTACTAATCTATAATAAGTATTGACTTATATTAATTCATCCCTCTCAATTTAACTATGTTGCGAAGTTTAAACCTCAAACTGCAAATTTCCAAAGTTCTGAAATCTCTTTTGAAATGTCCTTCAAACGAACTTCGAACGAACTAATCCCTGAATTATCGTTCAATATCTCGTTAGAAGTTTCGTTGGTAATATCGTTCAAATGATGCCGTTCGAACGACTTCCCCAGGTCATTCGAACGAGATTGACCCGCTTCGTACCCTACCTCTTGAAACTTCATTTTTCACCATTATTGACCCTAGAAACCTCTACAGATTCATCCCAACCACCAATCAATCAATTCTAATCAATGATATAATATATATATATATATATATATATGATTTCTAACAACCTAGAATCATTAAATCATGCATAACTCTTAGTAAATTTCGAAATCCCCAAATTAATTTATTAAACCTTAGATTTTCAGATTCGCATTCAAAACTACCATAATCCGACATTCGTTCATCACAATGAGTCCTAAGTTCTTGATTTCTAATCTACATACATGAAGGGTTTAACCTACTTAATTCTCATATTCAAATTAGTTGTTCCAAATTTTCAAATTTCATTCAAGAATTATGAACAATACATAACATTCTACCCTACACCAACATGAACATGATTATTGCTAAAAGAAAACAAGGTTTAAACACTTTTCTTGATTATGATGGTCTAATCCGCTGATATAGATGGTATGGGTGTGTTCCTCATTCTTCGATCTACAGGGTGGTGGTCCTAGTGTTGCTAGGTGGTGGTTCTAGACCTTAGCTCCTTAGGTTTGTATCTCCCTCACCCTCTGTGGCTCTCCCTTGAAACTTGTGAATGAAAACCCTAATTGTAGTCGTATAGAAGATATATTCTATATATAATTTTTGTGAATATTAATTGCCCAAAATGGAAATTATCAAAATGCCCTCTCGGGATGCCGATTTGGCCTAAAACTGTCCCGGAACCCAAACTAAACCTCCGGGTAGACTTTTCAGACTATTTATACCCTTTCGAACTCAATGGTGTACTTGAAATGACCATTAAAATTACTTATAGATAATTCACTTTTATTTCATTAATTTAGTCCCGACATGACCGCACGCGCGCCCGACTTAAATACTGTAACTGTCGTATTTCTCACTCGTGACAATTTTCATAAATTCTCAATCAAATTCACATTAATCTCTCACTTTATTCACTCAGTAATATTCAATATAATTATTGTCAATAAATACCAACCCTTATCTCGCTAGTTAATATTTGTTTTAATCCGGATTAATTATCAATGAATTTTCCACTTTTAATTTAATTAATCCAACATTTAAAAGCATTAAAAATATGGGGTGTTACAAGACCGTCTTCAAGGAAACCAAGTATGGATCAGTGTGGATCCCGTAAATGGGGTAATTGAACCATTCCAAGAGGTAGTGTTCATCGATTCTCATCTGGAGCAGAAATTCCTGTTCGGCAGTTCTCTTACTGACCAAGAAAGATAAGAGTTAATTTCTTTGCTAAAGGAAAATCAATATGTGTTCACTTGGCATCCATATAATATGTTTGAGATAAGTCTTGAAATCATGTGTCATCAACCATACGTGGACCTGACTTATCTTCAGATTACACATAAATCCCATTGGACACCCTAAAATAAGCAAAGATCATGGAAGATGTGGTATGCAAACTTCTGGATGCAATGTCAATTAAAGGATTTCAATTCCCTAAATGTCTATTGAACCCAATAGTAATGAAGAAAAATAATGGAAAGTGGCGAGTGTGTATAAACTCCACCATCCTTAACAAAGATTATCCTAAAGAAAATTTCCCTTTGCTAAAGATCGACCAATTGGTCAACACCATAACTAGACACAAACGGATGAGTTTTCTGGATGCCTACTCACGGTACCATCAAATCCCCTTATTCGAATCTGATCAAGATAAGACCTTGTTCATCACCACTCTTGGCCTATACTTTTACAAAGTCGTGCGATTCCGTCTCAAGAATGCAAGAGCTAAATATCAGTGCTTGGTCACTAAAATGTTTTAAGGAACAGCTAGAATACACTATGGAGGTGTACATAGACGACATGATTATTAAAACCAAGAATAGAGATGACCACCTGCAGAACATGCAAAGACTTTTGAGATCCTCAAAGAACTACATAATGAAACTCAACATAGCCAAGTGCTCCTTCAGAGTCCAATATAGGAAGTTCTTTAGGTACCTAGACAGTAAAAGAGGGATTGAGGAAAACCCTGACCAGATCATTGCGATTAATGATGTTTAGCCACTAAAGATGCTACACAATATTCAAAAGTTAACAGAAATGCTGGTAAGTCTCAATCGATTTATCTATAAATCATTCGAGAGGTGTCGATCATTTTTTCAGCTACAAAGAAAGGAAAAGGGCCTAACTTAGAACGAGGAATTCTCTAAGGCCCTTGATGAAATCAAATTATCCCTAAGCCAACCTCATTTACTTCTAATCCCTAATCTGATGGACCCCATTTACATGTATCACGAGGCATCCGACCACACATCCAGCTCGTGTTTGATGAGAAAAAAAGGGGGGCACCAAGCTCCTATTTACTATGCCATCAAAACGCTCATTGATGTCAAGAAAAGCTTCCTTCCACTTAAAAAAAATTGCCTACTCTTTAGTCATTGCTTCGTGAAAATTTAATCATTATTTTGAAGCTTATTGAGTATTAGTCATCACATCTTTCTCGCTTAAAGTAGTCCTCGGGAAAGCCGACATATCGAAACGGATGTCCACTTGGAAGTTTTAATATCCACAATCAACTAAATACCGCGATAAAAGGACAAGTATTAACAAACTTCATTGTCGAGTTTACTAGGGTAGAAGGGATCAACGACAAGGACTTCACCAATTAGTCCATCAGTAAGGAGTTTAACCAATTCAAAAGGTGAGACTCTCTGTGTAGACGGTGCCTCTAATTGGGGTAGGAATAGGAGTTATACTCATTTCTCCCAAAAACTATAATAAAATAAGGGATTAAACTTTGCTTATAAGCATCCAAAAACGAAGCCGAATACGAAGCCCTCATCGTCGGGTTACACAAAGCCTCCTATTTAGGTGCAAGACATCTTGATATATATTGCGACTTAAGATGAGTATCCAACCAAGTGTTGAGATATTAGCTAAAGATAGGTTAATGTCAGCATATTCGCAAGTCGCCCAATACTTAATAGTTGAATTAAAAAGGGTCCACCAAATGACATCGACCAAGTCCTATATAAACTTCATGAGGGTATTTATGGAAGTCATATAAGGGCATATCTTTAGCCTTTAGAGCAATGAAGGAAGTATATTAGTGGTCATACATGTAGAAAGATGTCATCTCTTACGTTAGAATATGAGAGAAGTTTCATTGACTGACCCGTGGATGTTTTCCCAATGGGATTTGTACATTATGGTCCCACCACCCACAACACTGTAAAACTGCAAATATCTCCTCGTTAGCACTGATTATTTCATAAAGTGGATTATAGAAAAGCCATTGGAGAATATCACGGATAGTGATATGATCAGAATCATCTATACAAACATCGTGACTTATTTTGGGATCCCAATAACAATTATCACAGATAATGGAACACAATTTAAATGTGGTCTATTCCAAATCTTATGTAATGATCATGGAATTAAACACCACTTCATCTCAGTGGCCTACCCTCAGAAAAATAGGGAGGCTAGGGCTTCCAATAAGACAATTCTTAATGGCATAATGAAGATATTAGAAAAGGCTACAGGTTCTTGGGTAGATGAGCTTCCCCATTTACTTTGGGCACATCGTACCATGCCCAGAAGATTGACTGAAGAAATGCCCTTCGTCGTAGCCTATGGAATGGAAGTCATTATCCCTCTGAAAGATGGATTGCCGACAATAAAGACTATAGTTGTCGACCAAGATTTAAATGGATAAATCATAAGGACTAATCTCGACCTAGATCACGAATGAAGGGAATAAGACTTAATCGAGTTAGCTTCCTACCAACCATAGTTGGCCAAAAAATAAAATAAAATAAAGGAATTAGGTCATGAAGGTTTTAGGTCAGAGATTATGTCCTAAAAAAGTGATCGATAGCACCAAAAAGCCTTCAGGTCATAATTTAGGTCCCAACTGGGAACGGTCATTCAAGATTATTATAGACAATCTCCAGGTAGCCTACTATTTGGAAATAATGGAGGGTGAGGAGATCCTGGGGGGCTGTAATGTAACCAATCTTAGGAAACTTTATTTTTAGCAAGATTATTTCTAGTTTATCTCTTGTAAGTTCATTCCCTCAAATCTCAGATTTATTGGTTTTGTTTCCTTTGATACTTTAGGTTAAACTAATGGACTTAACTTCATCATTATTCCAAATGGTAGACCAATTATTTTTATTTATGAAATATATTTATGTCCGATTAATGTTTGGTCTTCAATATAAATGCCTTAGTATGATTACACTTAATCAAAAACTCAAGGTTACATGTTTTTGTCATACAAAATACAAAATAATTAAAAATTGCCCAGGCAATCAAAATACCTAAGGGTGATCCCTAGGCACTAAACGTTCCGACTTTGGTCTGCTAAAAATCCTGAATCGGTGGATGACCCTATAATTAGAGGCATTTTTGCCAAAGTCTGGCCTAGGCTTAAGGTTGTGTGACGACACAATCTAAAATGTAAGACAAATAATAAAAACATTATCGGCATAAGAGGGGAAAATTCGAAACATGGAGTACACAAAGAATTTTACAAAGCAATCATTTCACAAAAGTCTTATACATTAGGAAAATTAAAATTTGTAGTCCTAGTAT
Source organism: Sambucus nigra (assembly GCA_949130495.1). Classification (NCBI taxonomy): domain Eukaryota; kingdom Viridiplantae; phylum Streptophyta; class Magnoliopsida; order Dipsacales; family Adoxaceae; genus Sambucus; species Sambucus nigra. The sequence goes on along the minus strand of OX422208.1, from coordinate 778,284,570 downwards.
AAATCATTTATTCTCAATAAGTTATGATCTCGGCAACTGCAACGCTTTATCTATCATTAGGATTTGGCCTAAACTCGTTGTCTCTATCATGTGCTATCAATTAAGGAGCAACAACATCAAGAGTGATCCATATTTCATCCCTTCCAAATGAAGGATGACTGTAAGTAGGGTACTCTACTTGGTACTAATACCAAAGCTCAAAATCTTTAGAACCTTCATAACAGCTAGAGCGTTCATCCAACCATGCTTATATGACACTTGATTGGCTTCATCCAGCTTAAAGGGGAATCCATGCATCCATCATCATAACTAGTGGCCTAAACTTCACGAAAACCCTTTTAAAAGATATACTTTAACTTTATTATGTCATGATCAAGTACCATCTTGATCTCACTATCTCTCTTTGAGTCTTCATCAGCTTTTTCGAGCCTCTCCCTTGAAGAAATATTTTTGTTCTACAATAACTCTGCAACGTCACTGACATCCCTAGCTTTATTCTTTAATTTGGCCGACAAATAAGATTGTCCATTGAAATCACTTATAATTTTTTGAAGAACTTTCTGAATAGAGAGAAAGGTGCCACGAGCCTTGTTACTGGATTCTCAGTTAATTAATTATTCTAGATCATCAACCCCTGAAGAAGGTTCAACCCTTACAGTCCTATTGCAATCTACAAGAAAAAAAATCATTCAAACATTACAACTCTCGCAGCCTTAATGTTATTTCTGAAGCCATTACCCGTGATGAGTTCTGTCGCATCATGACGTGCACTATGTCTGAGGAAGCATAGGATATCCTCCAGTTAATACATGAGGGGACCAACATGGTCAAGGCGTCTAAGCTTCGAAATTTAACCACCCAGTTTGATAGCATCACTATGTTAGAGTCCAAGTCATTCAATGAATTTTATTCTAGGCTGTGGGATATTATTAACACGAGTGAAATGATTTTGAACATTGGAGGCTTTTCATTAGATAAAATAAATAGGGCAAGCCCTTACAGACACTCAAAAACATAAGAGTACAGGTATTTTAAGGAGCTAAGCTAATCCTAACTAGCTTTGACTGTTTATTTCATTCACCTTCTCTTTAGAGTTGGGGCTTTGCCTTAGTTGGTGTATATTATTTTTTGATTGGCCACAGCGTTTGCCTAGCCATTTCCTGAACCCTTTTCTCCTAATTGCTCCCTTGGTGGAGAACATATATCATACTCCCCAAATATCTCGAATTTTGAAAAGACGTTGGTCTTGCCTAACTCCGTATCCCAGACTTTCTTAAAATTTAACTTTCAAATACAAGTTAATTAGTTTTTTTCCTGGACGAAGACCTCCATATACACGTGATCAAAGGCCTCATCCTTAGTTGTTGCCAAGATATGAGTATTATCGGTAGTATTCTTCTTTAGCATGCCACGCTCCGTCCTCAACTTATCAATACTTTTTATAATCGTCATATACTTTTTTCGTAGCAATCAAATACGGTTGATATTTATCCAATGTTATCATCAGGTCCTTGTTTGTGTTAACCTATTTGGCACCCATTTTAATCATCACAACAAAGTCTTACACAAAATACAATGATAAAACCCTTCAGCGACTAAAATTAGGAAATAATATATTCAACAGTTATTAAACTTAACAGAGATAATGCCTGAACAGTATGGGAAAAAACTTGATTCGAGATCAGCTTATCGACTTGCTCTAGGTCCAATGCCAAAACATCCCCCAGCAGATCAGGGGTGAAAGATGGGTTTTTGTCCACTGACATGGTTTGATGGCCCTTCCCCTCATTAAGAGCATCCACCTTCTTGGTGGGAACATCAACAGAAGAAGAGTACATGGTTTTATCCTTCTTTGCTTTTCTTTTTTAGGAGAATCTATCAGAGTAACAAGCTCAAAGGGAACCCCGACCTCCCTCCTTTTGGTGACCTTTTCTTTTAGGGAGATAGGGAGGTCAGAGTCATCTAAAAGAGTAAAGTTTCTTTCTATTGGAGCCATGTCATCCTCCTCAGAAATTAGGATAGTATACACGTTCACAGGATCAAAAGAGGAGGAGGTGGAGGCTCTGGAAGACTCCTCTCTTTGTGTAAAGAACTGTTATTTTAAGGATGGAATCCACAGGCCTAGCTATAAATCTAGACGTGGAGTTAGTATACTCAATTAAGAAGGATGTCGACCTAGGATACTCTCCATCTGAAACCAAAGGCCTACTTAACTTCTAAACTTTGATAAGCTCTTCACGATTGAAATGAGTGGTTTCCTTCTTCTTTGTTCCAGCTAAATAAAATAAATGATAAAGCAAATGTTAGTGTTTATTTCAACAAATTATCTGTAATACCCCGCACTAATATTTCAATTATTTTTCCACATAAGTTGAACTAAAATGAGAACCTTAGGATTTGAATAATTATAATCAGGGGATTATGTTCTGAGTTAACTATTTTTAGAGGCATGATGATAATTAATGGAGGTTGTGCGTTAAAATTGGAGAAAAATTAAGGAAATATAAGAAGGATAATTCGAATGGGAGTTCGGTCGTTCGAACGAGAATTAAGGCTCATTCGAAGGAAGGGGGCGAACGAGGTTCGAATGATATCCCACTGTGCAACAGGTTTGGTCATTCCAAGATGGTTTGAAGAGTTGGATCCAATGAGGTTTGAACAAGATGCCTTTCTCGATCGAACGAGGGGTGAATCTCATTTGAATAAGGTTAATCGAATTTTTAAGCCAAACTGCACTTGTGCGCTGTTTCGTTTTGGGTTGTTGGATTGATGAGTTGTCGAGCTCTGGTGAACCCAAATTTGGTAAAAATGGGATTTTGGTGTTTACTAGGATTTATAAGTCTTGTTTGTGATTCATTTGGTTATCTTACAATGGAAGAGAGAGAGAGAGGGGGTGGAGTGGATCTTCCACCATTGTTAAGCTTCTATCCACCACAAACCACCACTCCACCACCATATATAACCCTTAATCATCATATTCTTCTAGTATTCACTATATCCAAGCTTTGGATACCCATTTCCTCCATTGTTGGGCATAGCCACGAATTCATAGAGGTGTGATGGGGGGATTTTTGGAAAGGATGAAGATGGAGCTTTCATGGAGTTTGAAGAAGGTTTTTAGAGGGGTGTAAGGAAAAATTTCCAATGTAGTCAACTTATAGTATTGGCTATTTTCGTTGGACAAAAGATTTAGGGTCTTTTACAATCATGCTACTCTACCTCATGAAGAAATTGAACATTCAGGCTTTCAACGTACAACAAGTTCACCCTTACCATCCAATTTTTCGTTTTCCCAAAAGGTATATGACCCAAATTATTTTACTTTTTTGGAGAAAAATTTTGAAGAATTATATGCTTATTGGTAATAGGTTTTAAAACTTCTTTTGGCCTTTAAAATTAATTTAAGTTTTCTAAAATTTAATAGGTCGTTATAACGACCCATCTCTCTTAGTCGTTCAAACTACTTCAAACGACTTCTTTAAACATTTTTCCTGTAATGTTATTCGTTGGACTCATTCTAACAACATCATGTAATGTCCTTCGAATGATCCAGTTAAGTCATTTGAACGAGCGATTTTAATTTTGAAAAATTTAGTTTTTCCTTTTAACTTCCCTTTCCCACTACTTCTAAATTGTAAACCACTTTAGAGCTCAAGAATCACAGAGTTTTTAGCCATTGCACTTTATATGAAAACACATTTTCTCTCATCCAAGGTCTCCAAAGTCTCTTGTGATCTTTAGGATCATTTTTTCATAAACCTCAACCTAAAGCTCTTATTACATTCATCCCGATTTTAGGTGTAGTGGACTTCCACACACATTGCATTTGGAGACTATGCTTGGATTTCAGTGGATACCAAAACACAAGAGTGTTGTGTAACATATTGGATCTACATGTGCTATAGACAGGGGTATTAAACACGGCATCATCGGGTCTTATGGAGTCATGTCTATAAGCCTTCTGTGTCTTCTTGTAAAAACTGTATTCGTTGTGAATTTTGTCTAGGCCTGGTCATCCGAGATTTTTCCCATTTTGGTTTTTCTCATGCATCGACGCGTTTTGTCTTTGTGATTTCTTTTTACATTACACTTGATATCTCGCATGCTCATGTAGTAATCCTAGTAATCAAGATTAAAATTTGGAAAGCATAATCTTGCTAACCTAATTGCTATTAGCATCATGTTTTGCTAACTAACTTGTGTTAAACGGAGTGTATTTAACCAATTGAATTGAATCCATATAACCCTGAAACTTAAAGGAGTTCTACTTGAAAACAAAAATGGAGCATGCTTTTGAGTTCAGCAACCTCCATGAGGCCACCTTAGGAGGTGGTAGGTTGCCATCTTCTTAGATCTTCTATGCCTTCCATTATTGGAACTTGTTTGAGGTGGGAAAATCTACTCTTATATTAAGACTCGATTTTATGTTTTTGTAATCTTATTGTTAGAATGTTAAGAGTGGAATGCTTGGGAACTTAATGATGGGTTTTCTAGTAAAATTAATAATAAATATTTTTATGAAATAAAAATGTTAGGAAAATATCACTTTGTTGAGAATAAATGAAGAATACATATTTTAAAATTTCTTGAAAAAATGTGCATTTTCTAGAAGTTTAATGTTACACATTTTATGTAATAAAATATTTGGAAATGATGTTGATTTTGCTAAATTATTTGGTGAAATAATGTTCCAAACTTTCTTGAAAAATGACGATTTTATGAAAATGGACATTTGTTGAGTTTTAAGAAATAAAATGTCCTTTATGCCTTGAAAGCATATTTTTGCAAGTATTATGAATTTCTGAAATGAAATGTATGTTTAACCCATTAATAGTATTGTTCGATTTAAAACTCATCTTCTCATGCATATAAACTTGTAATATTTTAGCAATGAATATACATAAGTAAGTTTAAAGAAGGTTTTGTTGGGTTTAAACATGAAATAAGAGAAGTATAAATTCTAGTCATCAAAGTGTGTGAAAAGAAGATTATAGGTAATAAGTGTAAGGTTGTAAGACTACATGTGTTAATGAAAGAAAATTATGTTTTTCTTATAAAGTAGTCTTATATGTTTAATGATTCTTGGAAATAAAAGTATTAAAATAAAGATGTTTCCAATTGACAAGAATATTACTCCAAAAGGTTAAAAGGGTGTTAAGTTGTTAAAAACACTTGAAAAGTTAGCGTGAATAACTTAATGGTGTTTTTAAAAATTAACACTTGTGAAAATGGAGTAAACGGTGAGTTTGGAAGCAAATGGGTAAAATGGTAATTTTACATAAAGTAGAATATGTTTACAAAAAAAAGATGTTGGAAAGGTTGTTACGCATTATAGTCCTAATGAACATTATTTTTTGGAATAAAAGCAAAGCTAAAGTGTAAAGGACATGAAATGATTTTCAAAGTGTAACACAATTTGGGGTGAAATCCCGAGTTTTGGCTTCAGCTGGATAAAAGGAAAAGTGAAATAATATGGACATATACATAATGTTAAAACACAGAACTCGAATGACACCAGGAGAATTAAGGAGGGCCCTGAGCCCTGGGGAGAAGACCCAAAACACTGGTCAGCGCATATGGTGGCGTTAGTGGTGATGTGAAGCCCATTAAAGTACGTGGCTATTGGAAAATTCTGAGAAAAAGATAAGGAATAAGGAACACGTCAAGAAATGGATTGTGTGGTGAAAATGTGTTAAGACCGCCTAACTTGAATGAATTAATAAATGTTCCAAAAAAGGTAAAATGGGAAAATGAATGTGTAAATTGATTAATGTCCATAAGGTAAAGAAAAAGTAAAGTAAGTAGGTAAATGGGTGGTTAAGAAACCTAATTAGTTTAACCTGTGATTAACACAAGGGTTTGTTGTGAAAGTTTTTCAAAGCATAATAAGTATTTTCTAACACGGTGTTTACGTGGGTTAAAAGGGTAATTTTCAATGAAAATACTAATGTGGATTGGTTAAAATGGAAACGGTAATTTTGGTAAAGAAATGACATTCTATCAAACCAAGTGGAGTTGTTACAAATATTTAATCGTGTGTGTTAAATAAAGGGAGAAATGTCAAAATGAGAAAAAGAAAGTCTTTTACAAGAATAAGGTGAATTCATCGGGATAAATTAGATTTTTCGAAAGTAAAATTATTTTATGCATTGAGTATAAGTACATGTATGTGTGAGTGTATATATATATACAAGGTAGTTGCATGTGCACATAGGTGTAACGTGTTAGATTCTTCTTTCTGGCGTTCGATTTTATATTACATTGTTGTATATTTTTCCACTAAGGATTTGGCTCACTCCCTTGTTCTGTTACGGAAGGTTGGGTGCATTTTCGTATTTCAAGAGAGTTATATAAGTAAGTATTCTCTTTAATTTTACGTTAGTAGCTCTGTATGCATAGACTCCGGGGTCCTCCCCATAGGTCTCTCAAGTAGTTTTAATTGAAATTGGAATTGCATGCTAAGAAAGTGAAACATTAATTAAAATAAAACTTGATTAGCAACATTATATAGGTTGTTTCATTTCACTTCACATCTAATGCTCAAGCCGAACCAGGTTGACTTCAAGTAACCCATAAATCTGGGCTTGGGGGTTACAAATGGTATCAGAGCTCTAGGTTCAAATTTCCTATCAGGAGTGACGTGGTGAGATCGATATTGGATCTTTCAACGTAGGTTTTTGTTTGGGCCGATCACGGTAGATTTGGTGACGGTTTAGTTCATTTTCTTGATGGTGAAGTCAAAGAGGTTAGCACAATGAGTGGATTCATTGCGAAGTGGCAGGTGACTACATTAGACATTATTAATCGCTTCCGTACTTTTGCGCTTCTGATTTAGATATCTTAATATGTTGCGATTGTCCGTGTAAGCCAGTGGTGGCGACACCACGGGATTTTAAGGTAATGTACTTTCATGTCAATTCGTAGTGATTTGAGAAGCCAATTGAGAAATAAAAAATCAGAAATGACGTTTATTGAATTAGAAATATGACTCGTGTAAAGTCAACCGTGGAGATTAGGTGGCTTGTGTGTTATACCTAAGAAATATTGATTTGCGATAGGGATGCATCCAGTTCTCTTAATAGGTACATCGGGTACTTAGTACCAATTATGTGATTAGGTGAATTAGATCCTTGGGATGGTATCACTTCGTATGGAAATTGATGAGTGAGTGGGTATAATAAACCATGTTGGTCAATACTTAGAATGTGTACTATGTCTGAGTCGGTAAGAGAATATTATTATAAGTGTCCTGGTGATTCTTGATTGAAGGTTGTACCTCATAGGGTATGATAAGAGTTATGTGAAAATTACGATAAGTATATTATTCATGAAATGATGATGGTTGGGGAGACTTCAAAGTGAACTCTAAGTAGTCTTCTAGGTCCGATTTTAGAAAATATGATGTGATTCGAGGAATAGTATCTTTAGTGATGTTGGTGATGCATACCTAGAGGTTTATAGGTTGTCCGAGACATCCTGTCTCCTGCCAGAATCCTTAGCAGTATTAGTTATGGTTTGGCATGTGGCTTATGGTCACGGCGGTTTGGATGAGAGATAATATTGTTATATAAGTGTTAAGTCATGTTTAGTAGCAGAGGTAATGGTTAGGTGTAAGCTAAGCCCAGTGTTAGTGTGGTTTAAGGGCATCTTGGAGTGCCATAGGACACATTGAGTGTGGCTTTATTTAGGAATAGAAATTGACTTTTCGTGATGTATTAAGGTGTTCAATGGTGAAGGTGCGCCATATGTAGAAGCCCGTAGACAACTATCTTTTCAAGCACTAAGTAATAGAGATGTAGGTATTAAAAGGTTTGACCTACAATGATAAAGGTGTGGATGATGAAATCTTGTGGGGTTGGGGACTTTTACATGGAATGTGTTTAGTGTCCTTAGGAGACCAGTTCAGTCCAGTATGTAGAAGTATTAGCGTCCTAGTAGCGATTGTGTTGAGGGTTAGGTGATGATCTTATATTGTTTGTTAAGGTTTAGAAGAGTCGTATAGAGTACGTGTTGGGTGCGACTTTCCGAATCGACACAGATGGGTGATGTATCCTCCAATTAAGAATTTGAAGTTCGTGTTATTGTAAAGCGTGATGTTCGATTGTCATGGAATAACTAGTAGTGGAAGTGTGACACATGGTTTTGAGGTGTACTAGGAAATGTATTCGAGACTTAGGTTGATGACGTCATGTGGAGACTTAAAAATGACAACCAAGGTGGGGTAATATCGAGGCATGATTAGAATGTTGGCGTGTTTTGGTGGTATATGTCACGATAGCCTTAGAAATGTAAGGACTAGTTCTAGGCATGTACTTCCAAGATGGTGCGAATACTACCCTTAGAATGCCAATGGGACTTGTGTGGTCATCACATAAATTCAATTTGGGTAAAACCTTGAAGTAAGCTTAATAACAATCTCGTATAGTTAAAGGATACAATTAGGTGGTTGTCCCTCTCGAATGGAATACTGCCTAAGGAGATTTTTGGGTTGTGATCACGGTATGATAAGGCATATAGTAACCTAGGTATAATAGGTTGGTTATGTCATCATCGGTAAATGGATATGGTCAGTGTCGATAAGGGTGTTAGGCATCCTCCACTCAGAGTGGTTCATGTGTGCCAAGGGTGTTAAGGGAGGGGCCTTACTCTGAAGGAGGGAAGTCGCGCATTTGTCTTTTTAGAGAATGAAAGGTTCGTATGTTTCTTCCTCCTTACGAGGGTGAATGGTTATGATTCGATTAGTCACGGTTGGTGACTCAATTCAGGGTATGTGGCTAGGTTAGTTTCTAGTGCAAACATTTGGGATGAGTGATACGGCTTTGAGCATATAGCGTAGGTTCTCTTGCAGTAAATTATAGTCTGATGCGTATGATTGGGATTCTCTCGAAATGGTTGCTTGTTACTTCTAAACCTCATGTGTCCCTTTCGATTTTGGTAATTGAGGATCGGTATTCTCACGCATGTGGTAGCTCGGATTGGTAGCATATCATGGTACGAAACGATTGGGCCAAGTAGAACGCAGTGGGATGGGTATGGTCAATGCATCTCGGTAACAAGATGAGCCCTATCGGTATTCTTGATATTTTATGAAGTTCAGTGTGCAGGTAGCTGCGCTTTCAGCCACATGGTCTACTCGTAGTAATTTATTTCCTTAGGATTAGTGACCTTTTGACTGCCAGTATGGCAGTCAATGGCTCTAGTTAGAAAGAGCGGGATGATGACTTGCGGATATTGTATAGTGTTAGAAATCGAGGAAACTTAGAACATAATGTTTCTTTGCCACGGTGAGTCAATTAGAGTGAGGCTAAAGTGAGTACTCAAAGTTGAGACGTCTAGAATAGTACTAGGGTTATTAGAGTGATGCAGCGAAAGGTGTCAGTTGAATGCGTGGTGATGATTTGGTAGGTGTATTACTTCTCGGAGTGAGAAATTAGTAATGTATGGTGTATGTCAAGCTCGGGAAAAATTTGTGTGGTCGAGAAAATCGAAAAATTTGTGGGACACATCATGTGTAGTCCTGAGATTGGAAATGATTCTTGATGATGAATTTGATGATTGGTCGTAATGCAGTGCACTATTGGGTGAGTGTCGATCACTAGAGACGGTTGCCCATTAAGGCATCGATATGCTTGGGGTATTAGCAAAAGGTAGTCCTAGGACTCAATTGAGTGTGACCATCAAGTGAGTGAAGACTCGGAGTTGGTAATGTGACGTTCATGGTTAGTGAAATGGCGAGCATTATAGCATGTCATATGTTGAGCCTTTGGTGACAAACCCCGTGTAAAAGGAGCGTGATGTGATCTTAGTTAATGAGGACTTCGATGATTTTATCTTAGAGAGTTTATTTGACATAGAATGATAGTTAGTAAACCCCATGAATTTGAAAAATGGATGGATCGAGAATTTCGAGGACGAAACTCCCCAAGGAGGGAAGTTTGTAATACCCCGCCCTAATATTATAATTTTTTCACTCATAAGTTGAACTAAAATGAGAAATTTGGGATTTGGATAATTATAAGTGGGATTATATTATGATTTAACTGTTTTTGGAGGCTTGATGATTAGTGGAAGTTATGGGTTAATATTGGAGAAAAATTAATAAAATATAAGAAGGATCATTCAAATGGGAGTTGGGTCGTTCGAATGAGAATCAAGGATCATTCGAAGCAAGTGATCAAACGAGGTTCGAAAGAGATCCCACTGTGTAATAGGTCCGATCGTTCAAATGTTTTTTAAAGTGTTGTACCAAACGATGTGGAACGAGATGATTTTCTCGTTCGAACGAGGGGTGAATCTCGTTCGAACAAGGTGAATTGAATTTTTAAGTCAGGCTATCCTTGTGCGTTGTCTCATTCTATGAATTGTCGAGCTCTGATGAACCTAGATTGGGTAAAAATGAGATTTTGGTGTTTAATGGATTTTTACAAGGCTTGTTTGGGTCTCATTTAGTTATTTGAAGATGTAAGAGAGAGAGAGGGTGGAGTGGGTCTTCCACCATTGTTAAGCGTCTCTCCACCACAAACTATCACTTTACCACCACATATCAACCTTAAATCATCACATTCTTCTAATCTTCACCATATCCGTGCTTTAGATACCCATTTCCTCCATTGTTGGGCATAACTACAAATTTGTAGAGGTGTTATTGGGGGATTTTTAGAGAGGATGAAGATGGAGCTTTCATGTAGTTTGAATAGGGTTTTATAAGGGGTTCTAATTGGAAGAAAAATGGAGCATGCTTTTGAGTGGGGCAACCTCCTTGAGTCCACCTTAGGAGGTGGGAGGTTGCCATCTTTTTAGATTTTCCATGCCTTCTATTATTGGAGATTTATTGAGGAGGGAAAATCTACTCTTGAACTAATACTATATTTTATGTATTTGTAGTCTTGTTGTTAGAATGTTAAGAGTAGAATGCATGTGAACTTGATGATGGGTTTTCTAGTAAAATTAATAATAAATATTTTTATGAAATAAAAATGTTGGAAAAATATCACTTAGTTGAGAATAAATGAAGAGTACATATTTTAAAGTTTCTTGAAATAAAGATTGGTATTTTTATGAAAATGGTGAATTTTCTAGAAGTTTGATGTTAAAAATTTTATGAAATAAAACGTTTGGAAATGATGTTGATTTTGCTAAATTATTTAGTGAAATAATGTTTCAAAGTTTCTTGCAAAAATGAAAATTTTATAAAAATGGACATTTGTTGAGTTTGAAGAAATAAAATGTCCTTTATGCCTTGAAAGTATATTTTTGCAAGTATTATGAATTTCTACAATTAAATGTATGTTTAACCCATTAATAGGATTTTAGGATTTAAAACCATCTTTTCATGCATATAAACTTGTAGTATTTTGACAATGAATAAATATAAACAAGTTTAAAGAAGGTTTTTTTGTGTTTAAACATGAAATAAGATATGTAAAAATTCTAGTCTTCAAAGTGTATGAAAAGGGGATTATAGGTAATAAGTGTAAGGTTGTAAGACTGCATGTGTTAATGAAAGAAAATGATGTTTTTCTTATAAAGTAGTCTTATATATTTAATAATTCTTGGAAATAAAAGCATTGAAATAAAGATGTTTTCAATTGAGAAGAATATTGATCCAAACGGTTAAAAGGGTGTTAAGATGTTGAAATCATTTAAGAAGTTAGTGTGGATAATTTAATGGTGTTTTGAACAAGTAACACTTGTGAAAACAGAGTAAAAGGTGAGTTTGGAAATAAATTGGTAAAATGGTAATTTTACATAAAGTGGAACATTTTTACTAAATAAAGATGTTGAAAAGTGTGTTACATAAAATAGTCGTGATGAACATGACTTTTTGGAATAAAAGCAAAGCTAAAGTGTAAAGGACATGAAATGATTATTTTTAACGTATAACACAAGTTGGGGTGAAACCCTGAGTTTGGCTTTGGTCGGGTAAAAGGATAAGTGGAATAATATGGGCATTTGCAAAATGTTAAAACACATTAAAAAGGAACTCAGATGACATCGAGAAAATTAATGAGGGTCAGAGCCCTGGGATAAATGACCCAAAACACTGACCCGAGCATATAGTGGCGTCGGCGATAGAGCTTGTTAAATGATGCGATTATTGGAAGATTTCGAGAAAAAGATAAGAAATAAGGAACATGTCAAGAAATGGGTTGTGTGGTGAAAATGTGTTAATACAACCTCACTTGGATGAATTAATAAATGTCCCAAAAAAGGTAAAATCGTCAAGTAAATGTGTAAATTAATTAATGTCCATAAGGTAAAGTAAGTGGATAAATGGGTGGTTAAGCAACCTAAGTGGTTTAACCCATAATTAATGTAAGGGTATGTTGTGAAATGTTCTCAAAGGCTAAATAAGTATTTTCTAAATGGTGTTCACGCATGTTAAAAGGATGGTTTCAATGAAAATACTAATGTGGATTGGTTAAAATGGAAAGGGTAATTTCGATAAAAAAATGACTTTCGGTCAAACCAAGTGGAGTTGTTGCGAATATTTAGCCATGTGTGTTAAATAAAGGGAGTAATTTCAAATGAGAAAAAGGATGTCTTCTACAAGATTAAGGAGAATTAATCGAGATGAATAAGGTTTTTCGGAAGTAAAATTTTTTCACGCATTGAGTATATATATATATATATATATATATATATATATATATATACAAGGCAGTTGCATATGTACGTAGGCGTAACGTATTAGGGTCTTCTTTCTGGTGTTCGATTCTATATTGCAATTTTGTATAACTCTAACTGAGCATTCGGCTTACTCACTTGTTTTGTTATGGCAGGTTGGGTGCGATTTCGTATTTCGAGAGCGTTATACAGGTAAGTATTCTCTTTAATTTTACGATAGTATCTTTGTATGCTTGGACTCCGGAGTTTTCCCCATGGGTCCCTCACATAGTTTGAATTTAAATTGGAATTTCATGCTAAGCAAGTGAAACGTTAATTAAAATAAAATAAGATTAACAACATTATATGGGTTGTTTCATTGCACTCCACACCTAACGCTCGGACCGAACCGGATTAAATTCAGGTAATCTATAAATCTGAGTCAGGGAATTACATTATCGGCCTACGACAATTTGAATAAAAAGTATGGTCAACCTATTATCCTCCCCCTGGCAAGGTACAAAAACCCTATATTGTTCATCATCCTCGGTAAGGGGTGGATGTTGCCAATTTCTGGAAATAAATCCCTGACTTCAGTACCCCTTGTTAGAATGAGGAAGGTTGACAACGAAAACCCTATCGACTTTTCTCACCTTCAAATATGAGACATTTCCAGTTGTCTTTCACCACGAATAGCAGTATCTGAATTCTAAAATCCCTATTTGGGTTCCATATAATTTGTTTATTCTATGAATGTTATTTATGATCCTCCTTGTGTTTGGAGAACACTAGATAGGAACGACATGGAAAAATATGCAAAAATCTAAGAAGATTTTATTAAGGGGGAACTTTATTACCCTCCCCCCCCCCCCCCCCCCCCCCGGGCCACTGATATAGTGTAAATCGAGTGATCGCTCTCAACATTATAGTAATTGATCGGAATATCAATGCATTTTACAGTTACCTCATTAGGAATGGAATATTGATTCCTAAATTCTCTCAAAATTCTGTCATTCAAGATGTAAACCATTTTTTTCTCAAGAATATAGGGAAAAGCGACAGAAATGAAGAAATTTAGAGAACCGTCGTAAGAAAAATTAAAAACGCGAAAGAGAAGAAAATTTACAAGTGAAGTTTGTTACAGGAACTTCTAGTTGAGGTGATTGAGTAAAATTCGGGTTGGAAGGTTTTGAAAGCTTGGTTCAAATTTTTAGGCATCTCATCATTTGAAAACAGAATCCGTGGCCATTAATTGACGGAGGCTCTTTGGTTTTACAAGAAATTTTACCAACGTACCCCTAGCTAACACGAGAAATTACAAGCGCACCCTTCGAGGGTCCAATCGGAAAAACATTTTAGATATTCTTCCAAGAAGTCTTTCCAAGAGTACGAAGGCATATCTTAAATAGCTACCAACCACCTTAGCCAAAAATCTCACTTCTCGACCTCTTCCCCCCATTTAAGGCGTCGAGCTTTGGGGCCAATTATGGGGAAATAATCTAAACATCCCAAACAAATCTGGTCAGATAAATACCGGCCCAGAATAGTTGGTTAAAGGATCACAAATAGAGATAAAGAAAAATAAGATTTCCACCTGTATAGATCTCGGGGAAAGATGAGCACACTCAAGCGACGACTTCATCAACAAGCAAGAGAGCCCTTCACGGCACCATCTCTTCCTCACATATAAATGTAGCCAATGCCCTAAGAAAATGGGTATGTAATTCTTATTATTAGAAAAAAATAATAATAAGAAAAGTGAAACACTCCATGGACGTAGTCCATTGCCTAATCACGCAAATAATTACGTTGTGAGATTGGTTTTATTCTGTTCGGCATTAATTATTTAAGATCATTCATTATGGGATAATTGGACCTAAAAGTGTTTAGATTGTAATGATCGGTTTTTATTAAAATACTATCAATTTATTAGAAAATTAATAAAAATTTCCACGTATATGTTGTTGCTCATAATTTGGAGTTCATTGTGGTGATGTTTTTTTATTATCAGGAAATGACGTTTTTTTCCTTTTAAATTTACACACACACACACACACACACACACACACACACATATATCTATATAATAAAGTAGGAAACTTATGTATGCCACAAGTTTGGCAAATGATGTCATGGGATGATTTTTTTCCTGCAATACCCATTTTACCCTTACAAATTTTGGGTTCCCCCTCTTTTGACACACTCTAATTTGTTTCCCACTACTTTTTCAAAATTCAAACATAAGGTTAGAAGTGTAATTTATTTTCACCAACTCACTCCCTTAATCTCATTATCCAAATGATCCCGTCTTATGATATTTCTCCATATCACTTTACCCTCCCTGTCCCTTACAAATGATCTCCGAGTTTGGGGAAAAACGATCTCCGCCCCTCTCTCCCTTGCAAATGTCTTACTATTTTTATCCCTCTGTCATCAATGATCTCCATCTGGCATCAGTGATCTCAGGTAACACAACGCTCCGGATCGCTTGACAGAGGTACACGTCCTCAGGTAACTCCACGCTCAGGCATCAGAGGTACACGTTCTATTTGCAAGTTTTATGGTTGTAGTTGGGTTTAGGGCCTTTTTTGCAGAGGTATTTGGGTTTTTATTTTGTGACAAGACATTTTGATCATGAGATTTGCGTCTCTTTGTCACGTCTTCTTAGTTTTTTTTTTTTACTTTGATAAGTTTGTTATTTCCTACTCTGATTCATATTATTTGTTACAAAATCCAGTCGTTTGTTGTGGCAACTGTGTTATGTTGACTTTATGTTACCCCACAATAATACTGATGGTGAATTAGATGATGATGACGATGCATACTGATGATAATTCTAATTTAACTTTTGTATTATAATATACAACTTCGTTGATCTTGCAAGAAGTGAGCTTGAATCTCAGTCCGTAGCAGCTAGCATGGGGTTAAAAGAGGGATCGAACATAAATCGTCGTTTATGGGTATATGTCATTTTGTCTACAGTTACACCCCATAAATCTATTTTTTTCACACATACAGGGATCGCGCATAACTTCTGAATTATAGATCGCACATAACTTTTGTATTATAAGATTTTTCTTTCACACATACAGGGATCGAATCCCAGTCCATATCAACTGGCATAGAGATAAACCTTATGGTGTGTGAAATTTTTCTGTCTCTGTTTTTATCTACAGTTACATGTTCGGCTGTTCAATGTATGATTTTAAAGGTATTTTCTCATTTTTCCTTCTAGGCACCCACCATAAAGTTTGGGTTTTTTGGGGTAGAAAGAAGGGTCAGCAACGTTTCAATGCTCACGAGGCATGTGATGGGAGTAAAATTGTTAAATTTTATATTTTTATCTAAACTTTGTTTAAAGATGAGTTTATTTAACTGTTCTACTTTTACCTCAGCTTATGATTAAGTCAGACCCCATAAACTCTCATCCTTGGCTTACAAGATTATTTGGCATCCAAATAGCCCTCTTAACATGTTTATCTTTATGTAAAAAGTGCTGTAACTCCTCAAAACTTTGAGATTTACTGTGACAGATTATATATTCAACTCTATATATGACACTACCTTCAATTGAAGATATTAGGAGCTTATGATCAGGTATGCTTTTGTCATTAAACATTGACATTCATATACTTTTGTCTTTAATATGCATATCTAATATTATATTTTTAGATTTGCTCTTTTTTGCATGTGTTGTTGAATGACATCCTCCCCAAACATTCCACCACTTGATCGACAACAACGAGCAGCCATAATGCTTCGCGCTTGGATGAGTTGTGTGCAATTGGATTTTTCGAGTGTCGAAAAAAAGGGGAAAACAAACAGTTGGTTTTACATTTGAATTGTAGTAGACATTAGAAGATGATTGATTTACGATGATGTTCTCCTCATGTTGGACGACCAAACCAAGTTGTATTGAAATTAAATCCAGTCGATTGTTAATTTGTTGTGACTAAGTGTGACACCCCAACTAATTAAATACCGGGTAGCTACTCCTTTATTAAATTAAATCAAAATGCCAAGTTGGTTCAGTTAATAGCATCACTGTCGAAAAAAATTTTGAGTAATTACTAACCACCTAGTATTTAAAAGTAAGATGTCAAATTTTAAATTAAGTCTGATTAACAAGCAGTAAGTGAGATTTAAAAGAATAACATAACCATACACTATAAAGTCTCAACGAAGTAACCGACAAACATTAATGAGTCCAGAGGAAAAACTCCTCACAACAATCCCACAACTGAAATAAATAAAACAGTGTATCCTGAATTAATTACATGCCAAAAGTCTGAATAACTGATATGAAATGTCTCTAAAAGAAATGGGCGACATGCCCTACAAGTGATGGAACTGAATATGGAGTCAAAATCAAAAGAAGCGTCTACTAGCACGGCCCTATAACTTCCACAACAGCTACAGCTCGTCACCTAAATGGAAATACTATGCATGGTGTCCTTGTGGCTGAGCACCTAAAAGGTTTTTACAAAAAAATAGATTTGAAAGCAAACGGGTCAGATCCCGAAAATGGAGAGTATTTTAAAAATAGCAAGTGCTTTAATGACATTTAAAACAATGAATGCAAAATACATGTTAGGACGTGCACTCACATGAAATACTCACCTCTCGACTAATTGTGCACTCCTAACGTACCGTACCCGTCTAAATGACATTCATATCTAACTAAACCGTTTTAAGTTCTACCCCTTTCCACTCGATTCCCATTATACATTCTAACGTTATCAATTAAATAGAGGACCTTACTTAAACTTGGATTCTCAATTATTAACAATACAATTCACTACAGGTTATCCCTTTTTATTTTCTCAAGGCGTGACCATAATTATACTCACAATACCAACCTGAAAATTCTCATTATTTAAGCGTGTATTATTCACGTCATAAATATACAATACAAGCACCCCGAGACTAAGTTGCGGCGCACACATACTCTGCTATCCATACCGGTACATCACGTACATAAGGATCACGCATTCCGAATCTCTCAGGAATCGTTCTCAGATAACAACAATCACAATCAATGGAGGCGAACATAGTCACATCACATGGGTCACGCACATACCTACGCTCCCACGATCAGCAGACTTATTAACTTCCCAATAAGTCCTTCTCTGGCCTATGTCCTCGAGGTACCAATCTATATTCCCCGTAGGCACACAAAGATTAGATGGTCCTAAACGAACGCAAACCTCCCATGATAGCAAGTATGGTAGGTATGTCATACACATAAGTTATATACTAAGCATTCACACATCTTAGATGTCTCAATATTAATAAAGGTATATTCTACATCCTTATACCATTATTCCAATTTTATACATTTTAAGTCTTCCGATAATATATAATGTAGACTGTCGACACATCTCACGTCATAGTTTCTTGTACTTAAAACCTATCTCAAAGGGATTATTAAGTTTCCTATTATTCCCACATATAACATCATTATTCTTAAGGTCCTTACTTCTGACCCAAACCTCATTTCATCAAATTATTCAAATTTACTCTTTTAACCCTAATATTATCTCACTCATCGAATTTCATTAGATTTTAGAATAATTCCTCAAATTGAATTCTAATTAAGGTCCAAATTTTATAACCATACCTACTGGTCTTCCTTAAGTCTAAGGATATTCATAAAGTCTCTAATAATAATTTTCTAAGGGTTAACATCATTAAAATTTAACTAGGGAAAATTTTACTCATTCTGGGAAGGTCGATTGATCGATCTTGAACATCGATCGATCGATGGTGGTCGATCGATCGACTGATGAATGTCGATCGATCGATTGCACCAGATAGGCTACGGACTGCTTCGTTTTGCAGTCCTCAAATCGTCCCAAAAATTCATTACAATGCATGAAACTTCATTCTAACGTTATAATATCATCAAATAATCATCCTCCAACATTGTTAACGTTCTAAAACTAATTAATCATCACCCAAAGGCCTTATTTAGATCAAAACATCCTCAAGAACCCTAGTTTTCTATTTCTTTCAAGAACAATAGTAATTATCTTCTTTTATCCATTTTTAGATCATCAAGTATTATGTTTTGGATTCATAATTCGTCCAGAATATGTCTACATGCAATTCCTAACATAGTTTATAGTTTTAATCCTCAAATTCATGGGTCTATATCAATCTTCCAAGACAAAATTCAATAATTACACTAAACATGGAAGAACACATTCATTGAATCAATTGTAACTAAATCACTTGCCTTATGTTCTTCAGATTTTTGTTATTGGTTGAAGAAGGTTGAATTGCCTTCTCTCTCTCTGCAGAATTCTCCTCTCTCTCTCTCTACAAGTTCTTCTCCAAGATGACAATGGTGGTTTAGAGGTTGCCTTAGGAACCTCTTAAAATTTCTTCCAATAACTCCCGTAGCCCATTAAGTCATTTAGTGTTGTTAGTGGGTAAATACTAAATCAGATTTTAACTTCTAATTTTCGTGGGTTTTAATTCCCAAAATTTCAAAATTACCAAACTACCCTCTTGGGTTGCCGGTATGGCCTAAAAATGCCCCGGGACCCAAACTAAACCCCCGGCTAGTGTTTTCTGACTATTTCGACCCTTCCGGACTCGTTGGTGCACTCAAAATGACCATACGGTTGATAAAAATAAAATTCACTTTTTAATTCAAATAATTACATTCCTGACGCGACTGTCACGTGCGTCCCAATTAAATTTTCCAAATTTCCGTATTTCAACCTTGCGACAATTTCAATATTTTCAATATTCATATATTGCCACATATACACATTATAATCAAATACCAACTCACATCTCGTTAGTATTTTATCCGGATTAATTCTCAATTAATTCACATTTAATTTAATTAATCCCATAAATAAATATCGATAAAAATGCGGGGTATTACAAACTTCCCCCCTAATAACATAATTTCGTCCTGAAATTCGAAACTAGAAAGTACCTGGTAAAAATAACTCTGGATAACGTTCGCGCATATTATCCTCGCGCTCCCATGTGGACTCCTCGACATTATGATGTCGCCACTGAACACGCACTAACGGAACTATCTTTGACCGCAGTTTCCGCTCACTTCGGTCTAAAATAGCAATCGGCCCCTCCTCGTATGAGCTATCAGGATGGAGATTGATGTCCTCCAAAGCAATGTGAGAATGAGCCAAATCGTCTCTAAGATATTTCCTTAGCAAGGAAATATAAAACACATCATGAATTCGATGCAAATGCTCCAGTAATCCAAGTCTATAGGCAACAGACCCAATCCGCTCGATTATAGGGAATGGCCCCACATATCTCGGTGCCAACTTCCCCTTCTTCCCAAATCGTATAATCCCCTTCATAGGAGATATACTCTGAGTAAAGCCTGGTCCCCCACTTGGAACTCCCTGAAGAACCTCTTCGCATCAGCATAGCTCTTCTGTCGATCCTGAGCTACCCGAATGCGACTCCGTATCAATTCTATCCTTGCCGAAGTATCCTGAATCACTTCCGACCCAAGTAGTTTGTTGTCCCCCACCTCCAACCAACAAGCTGGGGAACGACAAGGTCTACCGTACAATGCCTCAAATGGAGCCATGCCAATGGTGAACTGGTAGGAGTTGTTGTAAGCAAACTCCACCAGTGGAAGATACTGCTCCCATCCACCCCCAAAATCAATGATGCACATACGCAACATGTCCTCCAACATCTGGTTTGTACGCTCGGTTTGCCCATCGGTCTGTGGGTGATATGTCGTACTCAACCGCAACTCCGTGCCCATAGACTCCTGAAAACTCTCCCAAAACCGTGAAACAAATATCTTGTCTCAGTCAGACACAATATTTAGGGGCACACGGTGAAGTCTCACAATTTCTGCAATAAAAAGCTGGGCATACTGTCCCGTAGTGTAGTCTATCCCTACGGGTAGAAAATGAGGGACTTTGGTCAACCTGTCCACAATTACCCAAATGGAGTCGTGACCTCTCTGTGATGTAGGCAACCCCATGATAAAGTCCATGGATATGCTCTCCCACATCCACATCGGGACCTCTAATGGTTGTAGAAGTTCTGCCGGTCTCTGATGATCCACTTTTACCAGCTGACAAGTGGCGCATTTAGAAACAAACACGGCAATATCTCTCTTCATCCCGCTCCACCAATACTGACGTCTCATATCTTGGTACGTTTTGTCCCCACCGGGATGTACCATGAGCCGTGCGACTCTGCCATCACCTCATGTCGTAATTCCTCCCCTCCCGAAACTACCAGTCTACCATTGAAGCGTAGTCCCCTGTCTGAGCTAACGGTATAGGACTCGGCTCCCTCTGCTAATAATCGAACTATCTGCTCCTGACAAAACGAGTCATCTGCTTGTGCCTTTACCACTCTCGTGACAATCTGCGGTGTAACAGTCATCACCGACATGAATGATCGGGCCACTGTATCATGGTGTCCCAACTCCTTCCACTTTGCCTTCCACACCCCTGCCACTTCATCTACTGGCCTACGACTCAACGCGTCTGCTACCACGTTAGCCTTCCCCGGGTGATATTGGATATCAAACTGATAGTCCTTCATAAACTCAAGCCACCTCCGTTGCCGCATATTCAACTCCTTCTGCGTGAATAGGTACTGTAGGGACTTGTGGTCCGTGAACAATCAAAACTTCTCCCCCAAAAGATAATGTCTCCAAATCCGAAGGGCAAATACCACTGTCGCTAACTCCAAGTCATGGGTGGGGTAATTCTTCTCGTGAGGCTTAAGCTTACGGGAAGCATAGGCTATGGCCTGACTCTCCTGCTGCAATACACCTCCAAGTCCTTATAAGGACGCGTCGGTGTAAACTAGATACTCAACTCCCAGTTTCGGCAATGCTAACACAGGTGCTGAGGTCAACTTGTCCTTCAACTCATCAAATGCCAACTGACAGGCATCACTCCAAATGAACGGCACACCTTTACGAGTCAGATGTGTCAAAGGACCCGCTATCTTGGAGAAATCCCGAATAAACCTCCTGTAGTATCCTGCTAGGCCCAAGAAACTACGGATCTCAGTCGGTGTCGTGCGTTGTCCCCACTCCCTCATCGCGGATACCTTTCCCGGATCAACAGATATCCCCGGTCGGAAATAATATGCCCCAAAAACTGAACCTCCTTCAGCCAAAACTCGCACTTCTCATACTTTGCATACAGCTCGTTCTGGCATAGCGTCTGCAAAACCTTCCTCAAATGCTCGGTGTGCTCTTCCTCTGTCTGGGTGTAAACCAGAATATCATCAATGAAGACATTGACGAACTGATCTAGGAACTCTCTGAACACCCTATTCATCAAGTCCATAAACACGGCTGGAGCATTGGTCAAACCAAAAGGCATAACCCGAAACTCGTAGGAACCATATCTCGTTAAGAAAGCAGTCTTTGAGACGTCCTCCTCCCTAATACGTAACTGGTGGTATCCCGATCGCAAATCAATCTTTGAGAAGAAAGAAGCTCCTCTCAGCTGGTCGAATAAGTCATCGATTCGGGGCAACGGATACTTATTCCGTATCGTGACCTTATTCAACTCCCGGTAATCTACACACAACCTCAATGATCCATCCCTCTTCTTCATGAACAACACAGGGGAATCCCACGGTGAAGTACTCCTCCGTATAAACCCCTGACCCAATAACTGCTCAATCTGATCCCATAACTCTCTCATCTCAGCTGGAGCCATACGGTAAGGTGCGCGGGTAATAGGTCGAGTGCCCGGCGTCAAATCGATCACAAAATCTATCTCTCTACTCGGAGGTAATCCAGGTATATCCTGAAATACATTGGCAAACTCTCGAACAACCGGAATCGAATCAAGTGGTGTCACCACTTCCTTAGAGGTCTCCTCCTCTATATAGTACAAATGAGTGGACGATCCTCCTTCAGGACGAGGCATCGCCACTAAAAACATCTCCTGCCCGGGAATGGCAAAGATAATACTCGTACTAAAACAGTCAATCATGGCTCGGTACGCAACTAGCCAATCCATACCAATAATGGCATCATACTCGGTCATCTCTAACACTAACATATCCGCAGGTAGAGTAAGCCTCCCGATCTCTATACCCACGCCCCTACATATAAGGGAAATCATGGAACCCCTACTCAGCGGTGAATCTACACAGGTAACCATGCTCTCGACGGTGTCTAACAACCCAATAGTGCGTGCAAATCTCATAGCAATGAAACAATGTATGGCCCCCGTGTTAAATAAAATACGCCCCAGAGTCCCCTAAATAGAGAACATACCCTCAATGGTTGGTGGATCCTGTGGGGCTGCGGCCTGCTGGAGCTGATACACTCTCCCATACTGAAGCTGTCCCTGCTGAACTGGGACTGCTGGAATGGGTGGTAATGCTGCCATCTGTGGTGGTGCTGGGAGGGCTGCGGGAAACATAGGCCTCTGCGGCTCCTGTCGAGCACCCTGCTGCTGCTGCTGTGGGGCCCTACCCCTATCAGGACAATCCTGGCTTTTATGGCCAGTCTTGCCACAAACGTAACACTTCCCCGGGAAGTTCCCCCCTCTCTGTCCCTGCTGCCCTCGGCCCTGGTGGCCGTTACCATTCCTCCCCTGGCCCTGCTGAAACTGTTGTTGACCATTCTGCCCCTGCTGGCCCTGATGGCCGTTCGGACCCTGATGGCCCTGCCTGAAACCTCCCTGTCCGTGTCTGAAATTTCCCAATCTGAACCTCTTATGATCCCCCTGCTGGGAACCCTGGTCACCCTGTCTCTGCCCCTGAGTAGATTGTGCCCCACCGGCACCATTTCCTCCAGTCCTGCCCTGATGGCTGGACTCTCCTGATCTCTTGCTCTCAGCCATGTGAAAGTGGTGATCCTGGCAGTGTAACAGTGCAGGGTTAACCACGTCAGAATAAGGGCCAACGAGAGGTTCCCCAACAAATGCTGACGGATCCTCCATGTCAATCCATCGGTGAACTTCTGGATCTTCTTCTCCTCTGTCGGTATTTCATCCGGAACAATATTCAGTAGATTAGTGAATTCGGCCTCATACTCGGTCACAGTCCTTCCCTCCTGTCTGAGATTCATTAGCTTCCTCCTCATTTCCGTGTGAACAGCTGACGAAAAATACTTGCGGTCGAACCGCACCCAGAACTCCTGTATCGTGAGAGTATATCTCTCCTCCACGGTGGTAATAGACTCCCACCACTGCAGTGCAGATCCCACTAGCTTGAAAGTAGCTAGTACCTGCTTCTGAACGTCGGTGCACTCATACATCCTCAAGTGCCTCTGAATATCTTTCCTCCACTGACTTGAAACCACAACATCGGAGCTACCTGCGAACTCCGGTGGGTGTGCTTTCTGAAAAGCATCACGTACGCGTTCCCAAGCAGACGGGAATGCATGTGCCTGAACCGGCGCGGCTACTGGCGCCTGAGGTGGTGCCTGCTGTACAACTGCTAGAGCGGCATTTACCGCTTGGGCTACAATGGCTGCAACCTCAGCAGCATTCATGGTGCCCTGTACCGGTGCTGGCTGGGGCTCTGGCTGTGCATTCCTAGGAACCCGTGGTGCACGTCGTGGAGGCATATGAATTAAGAGTAAAGTCTATAAGTTTCGCAGTTATAAACTCAAAATAGCTGAAGAGCGAAGCATACATAAAAGAATACAACAGTCCTAAAATATAGGGCTCTAAGTCCAAGAAAGCTCAGCGAAAACATAATAAGCCGTACAGATCCTAAAGGACACTAGAACATGATGCTCTGATACCACCTGTGACACCCCGACTAATTAAATACCGGGTAGCTACTCCTTTATTAAATTAAATCAAAATGCCAAGTTGGTTCATTTAATAGCATCACTGTCGAAAACATTTTTGAGTAATTACTAACCACCTAGTATTTAAAAGTAAGATGTCAAATTTTAAATTAAGTCTGATTAACAAGCAGTAAGTGAGATATAAAAGAATAACATAACCATACACCATAAAGTCTCAACGAGGTAACCGACAAACATTAATGAGTCCAGAGGAAAAACTCCTCACAACAATCCCACAACTGAAATAAATAAAACAGTGTATCCTGAATTAATTACATGCCAAAAGTCTTAATAACTGATATGAAATGTCTCTAAAAGAAATGGGCGACATGCCCTACAAGTGATGGAACTGAATATGGAGTCAAAACCAAAAGAAGCGTCTACTAGCAAGGCCCTGTAACTTCCACAACAGCTACAGCTCGTCACCTGAATGGAAATACTATGCATGGTGTCCTTGTGGATGAGCACCTAAAAGGTTTTTACAAAACAATAGATTTGAAAGCAAACGGGTCAGAGCCCGAAAATGGAGAGTATTTTAAAAATAGCAAGTGCTTTAATGACATTTAAAACAATGAATGCAAAATACATGTTAGGACGTGCACTCACATGAAATACTCACCTCTCGACTAATTGTGCACTCCTAACGTACCGTACCCGTCTAAATGACATTCATATCTAACTAAACCGTTTTAAGTTCTACCCCTTTCCACTCGATTCCCATTATACATTCTAACGTTATCAATTAAATAGAGGACCTTACTTAAACTCGGATTCTCAATTATTAACAATATAATTCACTACAGGTTATCCCTTTTTATACGTTTATACATTTATGTTGTAAAAAAATGTTTTACTTAAATTTACCCGATTCTATACTTTGAAAATTTACACTTCTAACATATAAAATATTTATTAATTATATTATACACGACTTTTTCAAAATTATCAGCGTGCCTTCAGGCACGGGCATACCCTAGTATATATATATATATATATATATATAGGCAGGCTCCTGTGCACACTAAGTTTGCACATTACCTTTTAAAAGTGTGCAAACTTAGTGCTGGCGCGCACCAATTTTTTTATGTGATATTTTAACATTTCAACGGACTCACATAAAAAAAATTAGCTCAAAAAAACATTTTTTGCTATTTTTAAAAAATCGGTCAAACTTTCGCAGTTTTTAAAGGGCTTAAAAACTGCGAAAGTTTGACCGATTTTTTAAAAATAGCAAAAAAAGATTTTTTGAGCTAATTTTTTTTATATGGGTTCCTTGAAATGTTTAAATATCACACAAAAAAAATCAACTCAAAAATATTTTTTTTACTATATATAAAAGGTAATGTGCAAACTTAGTGTGCAAACTTAGTGTGCACAGGAGTCTGCCTCTATATATATATATATATATATATATATATAAGGACTGCTTTTTTTCATTTATCTTTGCTTCAGAGATCTTAATGTATGTAATCCCTCCTATTATAAAGTTTTGTATTGTTTCATAAGAGAAATGAAACATTTTTTAAGAAAAGTAATGATTTATTTACAGTTCATTTGGATTCATACTTGGAAAATTATGATTGTTACAAGTCTCAATTTCAAGTTAGTGGTGATATATTTATTCATTACCAAATTGAATATTAAGATTTCATGATCTATACTCCTTGAGATTACCCCGGATTGCCAAATTTACCTATAAAAGGAGGGCCGGTCATGTAGGGTTACAGTACAAACTTTACATACCTATGGAAGTTTAATACCCATCATGTTATTGTGACACCCCATAAAATCGATAAATAGACTGATCAGTTCTAATATAAAAAATCACGGGAGTCAAAAACAACTAGTAACATTCTAAGCAAGAACAAGATAAACAATATGATATGATAATATTGAAATAAAATAACATTAGTAAATAAACTTTACCCCGAAATAACATTCGAACCACGATAGAATAAAACTCCATATCTAGAATATAAGACATCTCTATGTCTCAAGATTTAACCTTGAATAATAATAATCTCAATAATATACATCTCATACAAATCTCTTACTCTGAAAATTTGAATAAATACAATTGTTTGAAAATTAAAATATATAAGAATACATGATTGTAAATGAGTTATAATGCTCGACACCTATATCCTAGGAAATGATAAATAGAGTTAATGCTGAAGAAACAACTCCAATGAATAGTTCAAGTCTATGGTGGCAGCTGGGGCCTGAGACTCGGCACATAATGACTAAATTTGAGGAAAGACTCGGCACATGAGGGCGTCATGATGGCTTCATAGATTAACAGTTTGGCGATAGTTCTTAAAGTGATGGGTGGGATCCGCCTTCCCATCATAAGTTATAATCTTTGGAACTGAGAACTTCTTTGGGGGCTCAATAATTTCTATCTCGGGAGTGAAAGTTTAAGACACATCATGCCCCAGTGCCTTTCGATCGAGATCTTTTATAGTTCGAGCTTAATTTGTTTTCGGACATCCTTCCAATTCTTTATTGATAAGATTATGGAGTCCGTCGCTCCTAATTTTGTTCAGTTGTTCTTTCAGTCTAGCCAATCTACTGCTCTACGCCAATTTTTTTGATTGAATTTGTTAGAAATTTTAGCTAACGGAGTTTTGTATCAACGAACGATGAACATGCCGCGGGTTAGAATGAATCGAATGAGGGCTTCTGGATCTAGAGGCCCTTTTAGTATGGATGGACCTATTTTTCATTAGGGAGTGAATTCTCCTCCTACTGTGACATTACAGAGTATGAGAAGTGGAACCAAGCTCTTTTGATTGTTGATTCAATTGTTTCCTCATATGGGAAATTATCTCTATCGTAGTGGTTTAGCCTTTCTTCACAATACCCAGGCAAGATGTTATTCTTTAGATGGGCCATTCAGTGGATGGAGTATGGCTTTGGTGACTAGGTCCAGAACTTCTAGGTGACCACCACCTGACCTATATCACTTGGGAGGATAAGGAAGTATGACAGGAGTTTTCTCCCTCCAGGAAACATATATCTCATAATTGACACGAGTTCTTGCATGAGAACTATGGGACTGGTTAGCATTCATATTTCTTATAGGGATGACCATTCCTTAGTGTTGATAATGTTAAATTGTAAGGGAAAATAAACCCATAATAAAATTAGTATTATAATTTAGCCCCATAAAGTAATATGAATGCAACACACACAAAGAACACAGGATGTGCATGGTTCAATAGATCGCCCTACCTATATCTATAAGGAAGGGAGGGAGATTAGTATATTTACTAAAAGAACAGAGGATGATTGGAGTGTTAGGGTTGCTAGTTGAGACTTCAATTCTCTGTGAGCAATATATAAGTTAATACCCTCAAATAGGGTGAGCTAGCCCTTATTTATAAGTATAACGGTCCTATCTATCTAGGTCCATTTATGTTAATCTTATATACAACTCATAGAGTCCTATTACAATTGGCCATCCACATCATCTACCTGATCTTCCTAGATTTCTACTTACCTCCCTTATATATTCGGTCGTCTACGCTTGTGGTCCCTAAGGTCCACATGGAATGCATTCAGCTATATTCCCTTTAATTGACCCCGAGACTAGGATTGTCTGCCAATATATTGATCGGCCTAATCTTTTTTGCTATGATTATCCATGTGTCATCATAGATTTCTTCAATTGTCATTTCCATCTCCACACGTGCCGAGTTTTATAAGTGGTCACGTGATAATAATTCATTATTACTTACTGTCACACATGCTTCCTACTCCTTGAATGTCTCAAAACATAAGTAGGCTTTTGGAATAACGGATGCCATTTGGGCAGGCTTCTGAGCTAATATACAGATGTCGATTGATTTAATATTATCAACAGAAGGTATAGTGTTTCGAAAATCTTATACATTTCCCATTTTTTGTCCACGAACGGTATTTCCACTGTTAATTTCTCTCTAGAGTTTTTCTGCATCAGGGTTCCTAATCTTCTCTGTTCTCATCTCCTTTTTCTTCACATCTCCTCCATGTCAAGACATGGGAGGAAATATGAGGTATTTGTCACTAATAATTTCGAGTAATTTCCTACCAAGTACCTAATTCCCGATGATATATTTATTAGGACCTCGTCAAAAAATGAAGATCTCTTTGATCTTCCTAATAGTGAAGCCTCTTTATGATAGTGGAGATATTGGAAGGGGGATTTCATTTTCCCCCATTACTGGTGGAGGTACTCCGATACTATGGAATACTTTCAATATAGGCTAAGTTAATTTATATTGAATAGTGATGGGAATGGGAAGAGTAACTATTAACCAGATATATGGGACCAATCTTGGTCTCAATGGAATCAGGTATTATTATGACCTGAAGTGTTCTCAAGGATTGACATATACCATTTCCAGACTAGGACAGATGATTACCAAGTCAACTTGAGAGATATTTAACTCATTTAGATAAGGTGAACTCTGACCGACGTTCATCCTCATTATAGAGAGGACCATATTTTTCTTGGGTACAAGATGATCGTTACTTCGATCAAAAAATTTACTAATGTTCTCGAGGTCACCGTTGTTAATTATACAGTGGTTTATGACGATTCCATCCCTACAGTCACTACCATGCCAAATAAAGCTACAAGAGGAGTTTACTTAGAAGAGGAGTCCCCATACGTTATTTCAACTGAATCCAGCAACGATCAAGAGGAGGAGTTCGAAGAAGAGGAGGATTCACTTTCTGATGGCACAGATCACCTTTTATATTTCACGAAAGCTAGTGCTTAAGTCATCCATCGAAAGAGGTTGAAGCATGGGTAATTTTTTTGCCAATGACTTCATTTTTCCACCTATTGCAGAGGACATCAAATATATGACAAGATGAATAAGAACATCGATCTATTTGGTAGATCCCTGAGCTAACCTGAAAAAATAGGGGGCCCAGAACTAACTAGTTGAACAAACTACGATCGGGTAGAAAAAGAGGGTGATAACTCTCAGAGAGAAGAATACCAAGAGCTTAAATGACAAAGAGGCAAGGAATTCGAGATGGCAAAAAATAGGAGGATGATCAAGAATCATACGGGATCCTCTTGTGCAACCATTCCTCTGTCATTATAGAACTGACATGTGGTCATTAATGAAAGGCAAATGTCCAAGTCTCCTCCACCACAAAATAGTAGGAGTCATCCCTAGGAGGTTGACTTTATAAAAGGCAAAGAGTTGGTCACCACCGTTGATCAGGGTCGGCTCTGGGCATAGGCGGGTTAGGCCGCCGCCTAGGGCCCCGGTTAATTAGGGCCCCTTCCGAGGAAAAAAAATTGTAGGAATAAAAAAAATTAGGTATAAAAAAAATTAGTTGTAAAAAAAAGGCCCCTCCAAAAAAATTAGTTACGAAAAAAATTAGAGTTATCACTTAAAAAGAATCCCCCAAAAATAAATGTGTTCTAATTAAAATAAACTCATACACTAAACCCAACAACAACATAATAACCCACTCACACACTAAAAAATAAACCCACACAATAAACTCACCATCATAACCCAACCCAGTCCAACCCATTTACTTATTCTATTCTTCTAATCCTAACTCTCTCATTTCTCTCACCCACTTTTTTCTCATTCTTGTTCTCTCTCACTCACACTAGTCTCTTTCTCTACTAACCAAAGCAAGAATAAACCCTCTCTTACCCACCCCACCCCACCCCACCCCAATACCCTTAGCCGCCACTACCCCACCAACTACCCTAAAAAAAGAAATTTTCGGCAACCCCCACGCCCCAAAAAAATGAGCACCCCCCCCCCCCCCCCCTTCCCTTTTTTTTTCTTGAACTAACCTCATCAAAATAAGGGCTAAAAATCTAGGGTTTCAATTTCAGAAAGTTAGGGCTTGATTGGAGATTGGTTGGACCTTGTTTGTGTAAGTATATATTATTCATTTACTTTTTTATATGCCAGTATATAAATTTGTTTGTGTTACTACTAATGTTTGTGTTTTTTTTTGTAGATTCTAATTTATAATTTAGGTATTTACAGATTAAAATTTTAGATTGCTCTCAAATTGCTACTCAAATCAGGTTTTATTGTTCCTCTTTAGCATTTTTCTTTAATATGGCTTGTCAATTTTATTGAGAATCTTGTGATTGTGTGATTAATTTTTATTTTTTCAAATTACACTTGTTGTTGTGTTGTGTGAATATGTCTACTATCAAATTACACTTGTTATTGTGTTGTGTTGTGTGAATATGTCTATAGATATTGCTAAAGAAATAGAAATTGAACTCGTATTTTGTTAAAAGCGTAATATTTATAGAAAAAAAAAATTTGATGAGAATTCTAGTGACGGGATTAGACATTAGTATATTATAATTGATTTTCTATATAAAAATTGGTTTTGCATCGAAAAATGTGAGAAGAACACATTTTCTTTAATTTGATTTTTTTTATACAAAAGGGTCCCATTTTGATTTTTCGCTTAGGGCCCCGAAAACTATAGAGCCGGCCCTGCCGTTGATTTGGCTCACAGAGATATGTAGGTCGCTTACATGTCACTCGGGTAATGATATTGCCCTTAGATATGGTTGACCTATGAGGGTTACCTGTGAAAGGCCTCCTCAAAGAAGTCCTTCACCACAACATGTTGGTAAGTTCCCTTCCTTACTTAGAATTTTTTTTCCAATTGACTATATCTTGTTGTTTTATTTCCTTTACGCAGGCTATGCAAATCACCTAGGATATCGTAAGCTGAGTCGACCAAAAGTTCTGAAGAGCATCTTGACGGCCAAAAATTCAGAGAGGATAGATATCAACTAAAAGCTAAAGGACTAAACAACCACTAAAGATAAGGATGTAGAGGAGGCCAAGGTGACTCAACTTGAGTTCAGGCGAGTGAGCATGGAGTTTTCTAAATTGAAGACTACCTTCTTTTAGAATGTCGTGTAGAAACGGATCCTCTAACGATAGAAGAGGGTATGGAGAAGGAAAATGAGGACATTGGAGGATCATCCTGTGGAGGAGACCGGGAAATTCACATCCACAATAAAATCTGTTATTGGAGGATGAGTTTTGCAATTCACATCTCTCTTTAACATGTGATATTTCCAATATTTTATTTCCCTTAATATGTCCTTGTAAAATATGCTCGTAGATCATGTTAACTGTTGTAAGATAGTTTGGTCGTTCATTTGATTGTAGAACACGTTAACTGTTGCAAGTTATTTTGATTATCCATTATTGATAGGTACCCCCCGATGGGGGTGACCAATCTTTTTCAAGTTATATCACGGATTTTAAAAGGGTATTATGCATGTTTTGGGATGACCAGGACAACTTAATCTATACCACTATTTTCATATGGGTTTAATGCAAAATGTAGGAGGCCAACTTTCATCTAAGTTGCACCAAATTATTAAGTGGGTTTTTTCGTTATCTATGCTGATCAACCCAACTTGGTTTATACCACCATTTTTAGGAGGGTTTAGTACCATGGGCGACCAACTTGTTCTAAGTTGTAATAGTACTTAAGCGGGTTTGATGCTAAATATAGGAGACCAATTTACGTCTAATTTATACCACCCAATTTTTGGGTGGGCTTCTGCTTCTTCCAAGACGACCAGCCCAACTTAGGCTGTATGACCATTTTCAGGTAGGCTTAATGCCAAGTTCTTAGGCGATTGACTTGTTCTACGTTATACCACTACTTGAGTGGGTTTGATGCTAAACGTAGGCGATCAACTTATTTCTAAGTTTTACCATCGAATTCTTATGTGGGTTTTGCCTATTCTAGGATAACTAACCCAACTTGGATTGTACCACCTTTTTTAGGTGGATTCTTTGCCAAGTACTTAGGCGAACAACTTGTTTCCATGTCATAACACTACTTGAGTGGGTATGAATAAGTAAAATATTGTAACACAATTTAATAAAGAAAATATTTCATTAACCATCAGTCATCTTATTGTGTAATAACAGAAAAATATTTTCGATACCTATCTAATGATAAAACTTACTAGGTTCATGGAATTCCATGACCTTGGAACTGTTGTTCCAACTAACTCTTTTAGATGCTAGGATCCACCACCACATTTCAAACAACTATGTAAGGGCCTTGCTAATTCGGTGCCAGATTCACATCTGAAGGTTTCTTTGATGTCGGTAGTAAATTTATTAAAACCAAGTCGTCGACCTAGAGTTCTTTGGTCTTTACATTTTTATCATGTTGCTTTGCCAATTCCTATTGATAAGTTACTAAGAATATGAGAGAATATTTCCTTCGCTCTTTGGCCATATCCAACTTGTGAGCTAATCGATCGCCATTGCAACCATCTTTAAAAAAATTAATCTAAGAGTTAGGAATCCAATCTCAAGATTCCTTTGGAGTTTTATAGTCAACCCTTGATACCTGATAGTGAAATCTTTTTATTCATCTCAAACTAGTCGTTGCAATGAGGTAACACCATTGATGTATAGTGAATTCTGATCCCATACTCTGCACAAAAATCCCAAAAAAAGTCGTTATCAAATTATGTTCCATTGTCAGTGTTGATGCAAAAAACTAGAATAGATCTAATTGTTTGATCATAGATAAATAAGTAAATAAAATAGACAAGTAAGATTTTTAAAGTGGTTCGACTGAAAGGAAAAATCTACATCCACTATTTTGGATTGCCTGTCTTTTACTTAGATTGTACTCTGGTCCCTTTTGAAGTAGAGATTACAATGTATTTATAGCTTACTAAGGGGATTAAGAACTAAAGAAGAAACATCCATCAGATGTTCTCCTACATCCATCCTCATCCTCATCCCAATCGACATCCGAATAGGTGGATAAATGGTCGTCGGTATCAAAGGAATACCAAATGTCGTATAAGAGAGTCCTACTCGCGTATTTGATAATACGTTTAAGAGAAATTAAGTTCTACTCTTTCTAGGACGCGCATTAGTAGCGCATCATATCTTTCGACTGTGTGAGTAAAGATAGCCCTTAGTCCTCCTATGGCAGCAAACGTAGAAGCAACTTACTATTGAGGGGCCTCACTCCCTAATTAGGACAAAGTGCGTTAGGTTCATTCCCTTATTAGTAAAAGGGTCCGCCCGGTCCCTCTCGCCAAATGGTGCCACTCATTTTTCGTAGATTGACTGTTAGAGGAGGGCAACACAAAATACATTGAATTTCATGGTCTTGTGCATGGTTTGTTCCTTTAAGTACAGCGAGGGAAAGGAGATGCCCTGCCCCCACTAGATTTGCAGTCAGAATGTTAAAGGATGAAATGCCTTTATAAATTAGGCATTTACATCAGTACATATAGTTCATAATACATATGACTATTGGCATTTTACTTAACCATGTTGGTATGTCTTCCTGTTATTGATCGATCTTCTTAAACCATTGGTCAGCATTTCAGGTCTTGGTCAACGCTTACTCCTTGCTGACTAGGATTATTGCCACTGTGGATGACACATGTCTATTTATGATTCGTCCAAGTAAGAGGGTGATTTTTTGTCTCAACAGAAGCCCCCAATATTCTATGCTTAATGCTTGCTTGAAAGTATGGAGCATTTAGTTCTAATAGTTGCTTGGGTAACTTTTTTTATACCTGGTCGGCTGCCGACTTCCCAAACTTATAAAATTATCAACTTGGCTGATAACGTATAACACGGATGGCTTTTTTGCAATTACCCATAACTTTAATAACTCGTTTTGGGGGTAAATACATCTTTTTTAACTTAGTCGCCCAAATCTCAATCGTTATTTCCCTTTAATCATTACTTTCGCTGATGTAGCCATCCCCGATCCTCACCATGCGGGCGGGCGCATGGAGGAAAGGATCCTTTGGGTCCCGCATGTCCCTGTAGGGAGTGCTTCGGTCGCCGTCGTTTGAGATGTGGTGTAAAAATGTAGAGAGATTCAGAGTCGCCAGTCTGTTTTACTCAAAACAGACAAAAGAAAAAGGGGAAGCCACCCCGAAGGATGGCATCCAAAGACATACTGGTGCGTGCGAAAGCAAAATGATTCGAGAAGGGTTCGGAGGCTTAGTTACGAAATGGGAAGGTGTTAGGCACCCATTCCGCCCTTTCGGTCTCTCATGAATATTTGCTATTTTCCTTTATATTTCCCCCCATGATATGTGTGCATGTGTATATATAGAATGGAGATAGGAATCCTCTACTTGTATCATGGAAAAGATAAAGCGAGTCATCCATAGAAAGATATGAGAATAATATTAGAAAAATAAGATTTACGCGATTACTCCTACGTTGATCGTTATAACAGAACGATAACGCATATGGAGTAATACCTCACTAAGAGCAAGTATATAGAATATAAAAAAAATGGATTTAGAGAAGATAGAAAATGAGAGAAAAAGTGAGAAAAATGACTCGAGTCTCGGGTTTTACCCCGAGACGCGTACGTAGCCTATAGAGGCATCAAAGTCCACGTAGTTCTCATACAAAATGAGGGGTGGGGTTTATCCCATAAATCTAAATGGGGGATCTCTTATTTGTAAGTGTGTGTGTGTGTGTGTGTGTGTGTGTGTGTAGAAAAAATGTTTTAGTTGTGAGAAAAGTGTGGAAAAAATGTGAGAATCCCTATTTGGAATTTATGAGCAAACCCTCTTTTTCTTGTTTTTTGGGTTTTATTTATATGAAAATACGAGATGTGCAATAATACTTAATAAAAAGTATATTAGGATGTGTGAGATGAGATAATAAAAGTGCTAAGTAAGAAAACAAGTTATTGTAAATTTAAGAGAATTTGAAGAGAAAGGTGAGAAAGATGGACCTTCTTGGAGACCTTGAGCTTGATCTTGAATGTTGGAGAGCAACCCTTGCACTTGGATGATGATGGAGAGTGGATAATTCACCAAGTTTGATGAAGAGGATGATGAAAAGTGGATGTAAAAAAGGGATTTGGAAGTTGAAATCACGCTGCCTTCGAGAAAGGTTTCTGGGATTCGTTGAGAGTGAATTTTATCAGATTTGGGCTCCTCTTGAAAAATTAGGTGAAGGACTCTTTTTATAGGCCCAAGTAAGTGCCGATAGGCATTGTCACATTCTTGCCTATCGGCACCTGTCAATAGGCAGGGTCTGGAACCTGCCGTTTGGTAGTGCGCTTCAGGATTTTTCGGAAAATCGGCCGCCGAGGGCAAACCGTTGGTTAGAATCGTGCACGGGGCATATCATTGGAAAGGTATTTCAGATACCTGTGAAAGTCCTTTGGACTGCTCCTGGGTTCGGGATTTGACTTTGGGTCAAATATGGCTCGGAAGCGTTTGTCGGTCCATTGGACGGGGAATCGTTCGGACACAAACGGATCGTTCGTCCGCATGGTAAGTCTGAATTGCGCACGGGGTGGACCGTTGTAAAGGTTAAGAGATTTAATTCGACATTCCAAAGAGTTTGACCCGGTTTGGAGAGTTGACTTTGGTCAACCGGTCTCGGGAAGCATTCGGTGACCTCTCGGAGTCAAACGGATCGTTCGTCCGCGTGGAAAGTCGAAATCGTGCACGGGATGGACCGTTGGAAAGGGGATTCAGTTCCCTTCAAATATTCCTTCAGACTCAATCGAGTTGAAGAGTTTACTTAGGTCAAACAGAGCTCGGGAGCGCCCGGTGGCCTCTAGGTCAGGTTTCGAATGCAAACGGATCGTTCGTCCGCATGGTAAGTCAGAATCATGCACAGGACAGACCGTTGGAAAGGGTATTCAGTGAACTTCGAAGATTCATTCAGTCTTGATCAAGACAAAGAGTTTGACTTTTTGGTCAAACTGAGCCGGGGAGTGCCCGTGGCCTCTAGGTCAGTACTCGGGACATGACCTGAGTTTATGGTGATGGAGGGAGGTACTAGGGACCTCAGGATAGTTAAGGGGTAACGGAATGGGGTGTCTACAGAGCCCCTCAACGGGCAAGTTTGGAACAAATGATGATCATCGAATAGACACCACATGATGCTTTTAAGAGAATATGACCGATTCAGAGGATCGAGGATGATTCTGAGGACCTAAGGAGTGTGCTAGGGATGAGATGACCAATTCTGCGGGTCAAAGCCAAATCTGTAGGCTTAAGTGATGAGCGTGACCGATTCTGTGGGTCAAAGCCAATTCTGTCTGCTTAGGGTGAAGATCTAATAACCGAGGTTAATTCTGACCCAAGAGTGGTGACGATCGAGGACCGAGGTTAATTCTGACCTAACTCAGGTGATGATCCAAGACCGGGGTCAATTCTGACCCAAGAGTGGTGACGACCGAGGACCAAGGTCAATTCTGACCTAACTCAGGTGATGATCCAAGATCGGTGTCAGTTCTGACTCAAGAGTGGTGACGATCGAGGACCAAGGTCAATTATAACCTAACTCAGGTGACGATCCAAGATCGGGGTCAATTCTTACCCAAGAGTGGTGACGACCGAGGATCGAGGTCAATTTTGACCTAACTCATGTGACGATCCAAGATCAGGGTCAATTCTGACCCAAGAGTGGTGACGATCGAGGATCGAGGTCAATTCCGACCTAACTCAGGTGATAATCTAAGACCGGGGTTAATTCTGACCCAAGAGTGGTGAGGATCGAGGACTGAGGTCAATTCTGACCTAACTCAGGTGACGATCCAAGATCGGGGCTAATTCTGACCCAAGAGTGGTGATGACCGAAGACCGAAGTCAATTCTGACCTAACTCAGGTGACGATCCAAGACCGGGGTCAATTTTGACCCAAGAGTGGTGACGATCGAGGACCGAGGTCAATTCTAACCTAACTCAGGTGACGATCCAAGACTGGGGCAAATTCTGACCCAAGAGTGGTGACAACCGAGGATTGAGGTCAATTTTGATCTAACTCACGTGACGATCCAAGACCGGGGTCAATTCTGACCCAAGAGTGGTGACGACCGAGGACCGAGGTTAATTATGACCTAACTCAGGTGACGATCTAAGACCGAGGTCAATTTTTACCCAAGAGTGGTGACGATCGAGGACCGAGATCAATTCTGACCTAACTCAAGTGAAGATCCGAGACCGGGGCCAATTCTAACCCAAGAGTGGTGACGACCGAGGATCGAGGTCAATTCTGGCCTAACTCAGGTGACAATCCAAGACCGGGGCCAATTCTTACCCAAGAGTGGTGACGACCGAGGACCGAGGTTAATTCTGACCTAACTCAGGTGACGATACAAGACCGGAGCTAATTCTGACCCAAGAGTGGATGAAGATTGGATTTTGATTTTGCTGGGGAAAGTGCTTTTGTGATTTTTATTTGAGCGGGGGAGCTGATAGCTGGGGAAGCTTATGTTTCATTAGGAGGCCTTGCAGGAGGGAACAACCTATTTTGGTGCTGTAGGAGAATTCCGCTGGCGAAGTGATCAGGTGATCCTTAGGGATCCTCCGAAGCTTTGCCGGGAGGAGTTTTCAATTATTTATTTTTTTAGAGGATTTTTCTGGGAAAGAGGGGTTCCGCTCGAGGGAACGCTAAGTTTTCATAGTGAAAAGGCTTTGAACCCACCCTGGGATTTTTAGGAATTTTTCGAGGCTTTCGGGTATTTTCTGGGATTTCTGTACGAAATTAAGTGGGGGAGTCGGTCGGCATAATATGAAGGGTGCCATTCGGCAGTGGCACAAACTTTTGGGCTACCTCGGGAAGGCAAGGGATCAGTGCCAATCGGTATGGTAGGGGGAGGTGCCGATCGGCATGGCGCTTGGCATCCTATATAAAAGGGGAGAATCCCCTCATTTTTTTCACTGCTTCTTTGCTTTCTCTCTCTCTGTGATTCTTCTGCAAATCGTTCTAGAATTCCGATCTTCAAGAAATGGCCGCTTTTATGAGCACTACAGTCCATTGGGAATGGTTGACCGTTAATGACTGGGCGAATGTGGAGTGGAGGGCGAGGGCGCCCCTTGCTTTGGGGAGTGAGAACTCCTTTGATGCGTTTGAGCCTATTGCGGATGAGAGGACCTTGTTGTGGGAGCCATCGCGTCATCGCTCTTCAAGAGTGAGTCTCGGTGGTTATGTAAGTAACCCGACCTTTGGCATTCTTCTCTTTTGGTGATTTTTCTTTCTTTCTTGACTTTTGATGAGACTTTTTTTTTGCCAGTATGATTTCTTTGAAGAACATACGTGCTCACGGGACGACGGGGAACAAGGATGTCTGGGAGAATCTCCCACCTGTGGTGCGCTGGGTGGTCTCATCAGCGAGTTTTGGGCGGTTGGCATCTGCGCTGGATGAGACGCCTCATTCGACAGCAGTCTTGTGTGCTTTGGGAGAGAGGTGGTGGGACACTGCCCACACCTTCCATTTTGGCTTCGGGTAGATGACTGTGCCTCCCATAGATGTGCAGCAGCTTCTAGGGTTGGATTGTGATGGAGAGAAGATAGAGGTGGATCGCTCTTTATGGGTGAGACCAGAGGCAGTGCGCGCGGCACTTGGTGATGTAGGGAGGATAGTTTTCAGGGATTCTATCCGAAAATCCCTGCCGAAGGACGTTCTGCTGAGCAGGGTTATTGATGTGGAGGATGGGCTGCAAGTGAGGCAGATGGCCCAGTTATTTATTCTGCTAGTATTGGGTGGTTTCATGGTGGAGTCGAGCAGCGAAATCGTCCATTTATGGTTTCTGCCGTATCTGAGGATGTTTTTTAACATCCCTTTCTATGATTAGGGGAGTCTGACTTTGGCGACCCTTTACTCTTCTCTGGATGCATTCAGCCGGTGCTTCCGGTAGACCTTTACTAGGGCCACGTACCTTCTTGAGGTATTCTTTAATTTGTGCATTTTCTTTTCATGCATTCGCATTTTCCTTTCATACATATCTTTTTCCTTTCATGCATTCGCAATTTTCGTAATACGTCATCTTTTTATTTGTGAATTCAGACGTGGTTCTATGAGGTGATTGGGTGTAATACCCCATTGATCGCTCTGAAGCATGACACTGTTGGGGACTTCAGTCGATTGTATCGATGGCGTAAGGCCAACCGGCAGTCGAAGGGATCTCTCTCCCTGGAGACAGTGCGTCAGGTCTTGAATGACCTGACCAGTGTTAGGGTAAGACTCTTTCCATTTTAGTCTTGGTTTTTGCACCTTCTGATCTTGTATTTATTTCTGCTTGCTTGGAGATTTTCAGGTGACCTTTTATCCCTGGGGGACAGCCATTAAGGATGTGGGGGCGACCGGGGTGAACGCGCGGATGAGGCGCTTGCTGGTGCATAAGTTCGTCCATTCCTGGTATCTCGGGGCGAGAATGGTTCGTCAGATTTCTGAGGAGTAGGTGGTGGTTCCACCTGCACATCCTCCTATGTCTATGAGGCAGGAGCGACTGATGTTGGAGGATGAGAGGATTGCGGCGATGATCGGCGAGTCCTATTACTATACACCAATACGGCTGCACCGTATGACTATATGGATTTTGTAACGAGCTGGTTGATGGCGCCCAGCATATACGATGCACTACCCTTCCCTTCGGCGGGTTCGAGTCGGGCGGTGGGATCTTCCCACAGTGGCGGTGGTCCATCGACATCTGCGGCGACGGTAACCTCGGAGCTCCCTTTTGTGCGATTGCATACCCTTTCGTACAACATTCGGAGAGCTGATGGAGGGATGGTGCCTATGTTGCACCGTCCTCGTGCGATGGATCCGGAGGAGTTAGGTTTGACAGAGGAGGTCCTTCGACCTGCGGTATACTTTTATGTTTCTCTCTTTCTTTCTTTTCTGTTTTGGTCATCCCTGCTTTGATACTGATTTTTGCCTTTCCTTACAGCAAGTTCGGATGTCGACCACTTGGCTCAGGGACATCAGAGACTGGATATCTTCGGCGACTGCCCACATTCGGGACGCGGTTCTCGTTCCTTATTGCTTGGTTCCATTTACCTCGTCTGGAGAGAACTCTGGCTTGGGTAGTGGTGGTGCATCATCTCGTCGTAGGGGGAAGAGAGCACGTCGCAGGGGTGGAAGCTCTTAGCGAGAGAGAGAGAGAGAGAGAATGTGGGTTCGGGCTGAGTCCCGTTGTTTTTTGCTTTTTTATTTTTTTATTTCCTGCAAAATTTATTTAATACAGAACACAAATATATGCAATGCGATGGAGTTTTTTATTATCTATTATTAATGATGGATGAATGCATGCACATGCGCTTTTTACTTTGCTGCTGAGACCGTAAAAAGGAATATTTTTTGGAATTTTGTGAAGGAAAGTTTTTAATTAAAAGGGGAGATTATATAAGGAGGAAAAGGGATTTTGAAATTCTGTTGAGAATATCAATTTATTTTTATTGAGTTTTCTAATTTGAGAAAAGAGGAAAAAAGGGAAATTTCCAAAAATGTGGGGTTGCAGATCGGTAAGCACCCTGACCTCCCTATCGGCAGTTCAGTCCAGTCTCATCATTTGAAAGCTTTGAATGGTACCTTCTTCAGACTTTGGTACTTTGTGGGGTAGGATTCCTTCCAATTTCTGCAGGGATTATGTCCCTTGTGAGGGTTTTCAAGTATAAAAAGGGGGGAGGGTGGAGTGTTTTTATCACACCTTTACATTTTCACTTACTTGCCCACTATCTCATAGCCTTGCAAGATGGCTCTCCCTGGTAGCATTGAGTTTGACAACTACCTCGAAGCCTTGGAAGCTATGTGCTCTTATAATGTCGATTACGAGGCTTTCAACATGCGTCGAGTTTCCTTGTGGCGTAATCGTCTTATGGAATGGAACGTGTTGATGGCGGCGGTACAATTATGGTACCCCGAAGACCATGTATTCCACTTTGGGTTGGAGGATTTTTTTTGTCCTACCTACGAGGAATTTTCTTCCATACTGGGTGTAAATCCCAGTGTTGCTGCGGCTTTGTCAGAATTTTCCCGTTCTCCCAGTGATTTTTGGCCGGGCTTCTTCATATTTTGCCTTCAGCGGCTAGATCATTGGTCGCTGAAGGGATGATTTCCCTACCGACGGTGCTGCAGTCCATGCATTTACGGGAAGTGGGTGATGCTGGCTATGCTAGAGCCGTTGTTCTGGATCTGGTTTCCAAATTGCTGCTGGTGACTGGGGAGGGGTAAGTGGACACACAACTTGCAGCCATTACCTTATGGACGTCATACCTTCGCAATCCTGCGGTGGTGATACTGGCGTAGACCGTAAATGGCCTGGATGCCTGGAGAGAAGGCCGTTCTGATTTTTTGAGGGGTAGCCCCGTGATGCTGTTCATGTGGTTATCTGAAAGATTCTGCTTGGCGACTCCTCCAGAGTATCCCTTGTCGGCCGTACCCAACTTCTTTTCACGCTACTTGATTAGCGCTGGCCTATATGTTGAGAACTGGGAGAATTGGTTTGTGGAGCATGGGGCTCGTGGGCTGTATTGGTTAGTGCCTTGGTGGGGACAGTTGCAGCCTGTTCTGGAGCTAGGAGAGTATTCATATGTGAGGCTAGTTGGTCTCAGACAGACCTCTTTTTATTTCCCTTGGTGGCTTTTACGCCAGTTTGGCTGGGAGTAGGTCGTGCCCCCTCAAACCTCAAATTTCTTTTCGGTAGAAGATTTGACTGAGCGCCTGCGTCTGTTGCTTGGGTCTCTATGGGAAAATTGGCATCCGTCGACCCGTCCCTCTCAGTCTGTCGGGAAGGTTTGGCATGTCCTAAAAGATTATATGAATTGATTGTGGGGGAAAGTAGTCCGCAAGATGTTGGCAGTGGAGACTGGACAAAGATGGTTTATTTTATCTAACACCGTGGAAGGGGGTGTTGTGGTCTTTTCGAATATGGTTAAGCCTCATAAATCCATGGAATGTTTACGGAACTCTATTCAGGCAAGGGAAACTTGGGGACCTCCGGATGTAGATGATGAGGGTGCAAGCTCCTCTGGTAGTTATGGGTAGGACTCCTGGGGACTTTATTTGTGTAACATATGGGGGGATTTTATTTGACTTTTTTACAGTAGTGGGGGAAGGGAGTTATCCGTTCCTTTTTCTTATGTAATCCGTACTGTAATTTCTTATTAATAAAATAAATAAGTTTCTGATCATCCAGCTGTGCCTTTCGATGAATTTTGTATTTTGAATTATCTATACTGATCGCTAAGGCGTACATAATCCTTTTGTTCAAGTATTTTTAGAATGAACCGTCGTTCTAGGAGGTAAGAAAAGAATAGTATTTTGTGAAAAAGAAAGGACCGCACTCGTGTGAGGTGCATGAGCTGCCTACGTACCTCTAGGGTTTTTGAAAATATTTTTATTTGTTTGCAAAATAGTTTTTTGCAGAGGATCAGGCCCACGTAGTTCTGGGTAGAGGGAAATGAAGAGTTTTTTTTTTTAGAATAGAAGGGAGATGAGAAGAGTCGTAGCGTGCCGAAATTTCGTACTAGGGGTAGAATTTCTTGAGATGGACCAGATTGACTGGACGAGCCATCTCCTCCCCATCCAGGTCCGTGAGCATGGTGGCACCGCCGGACAAGATTTTTTTCACAATGTAGAGGCCGCTCCAATTGGGCTTGAATTTCCCTCTGGGGTCCCAGATGGGTTCTATTATCTCTTTGAGGGCTAAATCCCCCTCCCGGACACCGCTGTCCTTGACTCTCTTATTGAATGATCGCGATATTCAGTGATGGTACCCCTGTATGTGGTAAAGTGCTTTTAATCTTCTTTCATCTAGGAGGGCTATCTCATCAAGATAGCTTTGGCACCAGTCTTCTTCACTAACCTTGCTTTCGAGCATGACGCGTAGTGAGGGTATTTTCAGCTCCACAGGTAGGACTGCTTCCATGCCGTAGACCAGGGAGTAAGGGGTAGCCCCAGTAAAGGTTCGGATTGAGGTTCGATAGCCCTAGAAGGTGTACGGGATCCGGTCAGCCCAATTCCTACAACTTTCAATCATCTTGCTAATGATGGCTTTGAGGTTCTTATTGGCAGCTTCAACTGCACCATTGGTCTGAGGTCGGTAAGGAGAAGATTTGTGTCTCTGGATCTCGTACTCGCTGACTATTTCTGTGACTTCTGCTTCGAAGTGTAACCCGTTATCTAACACTAGCTTATGCGGGACCCCATATCGGCAGATGATATTTTTTTTGAGGAATTTGGCCACTTTCTTAGCCTTTAATATTACATATGACTTAGCCTCGACCCATTTGGTGAAGTAATCGATGGCAACCAGGATAAACTCATGTCCGTTTGAAGCCTTTGGTGTAACCTTCCCTATGATGTCGATACGCCAGGTGGAGAGTGGACAGGGAGAGGTCATGTTATATAATTCTCGAGGAGGCAAGTGTTGAAGATTGGAGAATTGTTGGCATTTGAGGCACCTACGGACATAGGCGGTGTAATCCTGGATCATGTTGGTCCAGTAGTAGCCCAGTCGGATGATCTTCTTGGTGAGCATGTGACCATCCATGTGGGGTCCGCATTCCCCGCTGTGGATTTTCTGTATTATTTTCTCAATCTCATCCCCTGCGATGCAGTGTAGATGAGTTCCATCGAAATTCCTCTTGAGTAGAGCTTTATGACAAATGATGTACTGGGCGGCCAATCTTCGGAGGATTGTTCGATATTTCTTGTTGGAACCCTCGGGATACCTACCATGTTTGAGGAGGCACCATATATCATAGTACCAGTAATTGGCTAGTTCGGGATCTTCGGTGGAGACAAGCTTAATATGGTAGCAATAGGTCGGTTTGTCTTGCTTTTGAACTAGGAAGGGGGTCATTGCTATTCCCTCGGGCATGTCGACCATGGAGGCCAAGGTGGCGAGAGCATCGGCTAGGTTATTCTTTGCTCGGGGTAGGTAATGGAAGGTTATATCTCGAAAATGGGAGGCTAACTCTTCTAATTGCGCATGAAAGGGTTGGATCTTTTCGTCCTTGACTTTCCACTTTCTGAGCACTTGACCGATGATAAGGGAAGAATCCCCATAGACATCAAGGTATTGAATACCTTTCTTTAGAGCAACCTTGAGGCCCACTGTGCATGCCTCGTATTTCGTCATGTTATTGGTGCATGGGAAATCCAATTTAATGGCGATGGGAGTGTGGGAGTCATCTGGGGTGATCAAAAGTATCCCAATGCCAATTCCCTTTTTGTTGGTAGTGCCATCAAAGAACAGTTTCCATCGAAGGCGATCTTGAATGGTGTAGAGGATATTTTCATCTGGGAATTCGGAGATTCGAACCTCCGCTTCTTCTACAGGGTAATCGGCGAGGTAGTCAGAGATGGCTCTTCCTTTAACAGCTTTCTATGTCATGTACATGATATCGAACTCGATTAGGACCATCAACTATAGGGACATTCGACTGGATAAGGCGGGTTTCTCAAGTAGGTATTTGACGGGATCCATTCGGGAT
Source organism: Sambucus nigra (assembly GCA_949130495.1). Lineage (NCBI taxonomy): Eukaryota > Viridiplantae > Streptophyta > Magnoliopsida > Dipsacales > Adoxaceae > Sambucus > Sambucus nigra. The sequence continues at coordinate 778,239,906 of OX422208.1, read as the reverse complement.
ACAAGTTTGATGAGGAAGGCAAGCATGTAGTGTCGCAACTTTTGGGTGACCCAGAAAAGTGTGACATATGCCTTTTCTAAAGCAGTGTAGTTGACCTCATACCCGGCCAATTTGTGACTAGCGTAATAGATGGCTCTTTATTTACGGGAGTCTTCAAGGTATTGGTCTAGTAAAGCCCCAGCCACAGTGTCGATTATGGTTAGGTATAGGAGCAAAGGGAGACCAGGCTGTGGTGGCATGAGCACTGGAGGTTGGGTCAGATATTATTTGATTCGGTCAAAAGATTCTTGGCCGGCCTCATTCCAAAATCTGTTAGAATCCTTTTGGAGGAGCTTGAAGATCGGTTCACAGATGGAGGTTAGATGGCTGATGAACCGGCTGATATATTATAATTTCCCAAGAAAACCTCGGACTTCTTTCTCTGTTTGGGGTGGTGGCATCTCAAGTATGGCCTTCAGTTTTGCAGGATCTTCTTCTATCCCCTTTTCACTGACCATAAATCCCAAGAGTTTTCCCTTTATCACGTCGAAGACACACTTATGTGGATTAAGTCGCATCTGATATCGTCGCAGTCGTTCGAAGAACTTTCGGAGAGCGGGAAAATGACCTTGTCTAGTTTTGGATTTGATAATCATATCATCCACATAAACCTCGACCTCTTTATGAATCAGATCATGCAGGATGGTTGTGGTAGCCCTTTGATAGGTAGCCCCAGCATTCTTGAGACCAAATGGCATAAAGGTGTAGCAAAAGGTTCCCCATGGGGTGATGAATGCGGTTTTTTCTTGGTGGTATGGGTGCATCTTGATTTGGTTATATCCGGCAAACCCGTCGACGAATGACTTGAGAGCATGACTTCCTGTGTTGTCCACGATCATGTCGATATTGGGTAACGAATAATCATCCTTCGGAGAAGCTTTGTTTAAATCTCGGTAATCTACACACATTCGAACCTTCCCTCCTGATTTTGGCACAAGTACAATGTTGGCTATCCATGTGGGATATTCGATCACACGAATGAAGCCGAGGTTTAACTGTTTGACCACCTCTTCTTTGACCTTGAGTGACCATTCGGTGCGAAGTTTTCTCAATTTTTGTTTAACCGACTTATAATCTGAAAGAGTGGGGATCTCGTGCTGATCTATTTCAGGATCAATGTCGGGCATATCATCATAGGACCATGCGAAGACATCCACGAACTCCTTCAGTAATTCTTCGAGTTGTGCGCACTTATGCTTGTCAAGGGTGGCCCCTATCCTAATCTCGTGCAGTTGGCTACTAGAACCGAGATTAATAACAACAGTCTCTTCTTCATTAACTTGAACGCGGTTATGTTGTTTATTATTAACCTTATTTAGATCAGTTAAGAATTGTTCATTTGCAAAATTATCATCATCAAAAGTTTGATTAGAATTCAAGCAGTTAATGTAAGGCACAACAAGATACTCAAAATCTTTATTTATTTCATTGATAGAAAAAACAGCATTGAGAACCTCATCGAAAGAGGTCTCGATTACATTTGAGCAAGGATAGACAATAGAAGAAGAAATAGGGTAAACATTGGGGTTAGGGGAGATTTCAAGAGGTAGAGCTCGCGCAGCATGCTAGTTGAGGAGAGGTGTATCAACAGCTTTAATCAGACGGGATGGGTCCATTGATGTAGTGCCTGAATGAACCATGCAGAGTGCCAGCCCCAATATCTGTAAGTTGAAGGAATCTTCGAAATCAATTTTCTCAGTCTCTTCGGTATCTTTGATGAGCGGTTGTACGCAGTGTGGGGAACTTTCGGCCCATGGGTATCTATCTTGGAAAAAGATATCCATTCCCGGCTTTATCTTCTTCTTTGTGTGGTTATACCATGGTTCTGGAAAATCGCAAAAGGGGAAGTCTTCACCTTCTTTGATGAATCACCCATTTAAGGAGTCTCCTGAGATAGTTCGGATGCAGGCTAATCTTCTCTTTGGTCGAGACTAGCGAATCATTCTGAGCTCTTGTTCTGATGGTTCATACCCCAAGCCACAAGGAGGAAAAGCTTTCTTCAGTTCGATGGGCTCAAGTATCCATTGCTGCCTTTGCCCTAGTCCCAGTCCGGGCATAAAGTGCATGTTTCTGAACATCTGAATCACATTGACATTGCCATGAGGTTCATATTCTGGACAAACCCTTTCCTTGAAATTGTCCCATGCCGAGAGTAGGAGTGGCTCAACTCAGAATCCTAATAGGAGCATATCATTTAACCCGTGCTGTATCTCGAGAATTGGACTGCTGGTGCTTGCACCCTTGGCATTTTTGTTGTCACCCAAAATGGTGATGACTCACCCGTCGATGAAGAACTTCAATTTCTGATGGAGTGAGGAGGACACACCCTTGATACTGTGGAGCCAGGGTCGTCCGAGCAACAGCTTGAAACAAGCTGGGATGTCTATGACTTGGAATTCGACGACAGGGTTTATAGGGCCAACCCCTATTGCAAGTTTTATGGATCCCATCACCTCATGACGGGTATTATCATAGGCGCGCACAGCGACGGAGGTTGGAGCGACGTCGCTTTCTTTTAGGCCTAAACACTTGAAGGTTCTCAGTGGGCAAACATTCAAGGCGGATCTGTTATCGATAAGGGAGAGTGGTACGGCCTTTCCCATAACTTCGACGGAGATGTTGAGTGCATGATCGTGATTTAGCCCAATTCTGGGGATTTCTTCTTCAGAAAATAATAGCATTCGGGTAGAGGTCAAGGATTCGACCAGATTTACCGCTTCTTCTAGTGTGGTAGAGGGAGGAACTATGGGTCCAGTGAGCAATTTGATTAAAGCATTTATGTGCAACTGGGAAGACATGAAAAGACCCCATAGAGTGATGTTAGCTTGGGTTTTCTTCAGTTGATCGAGGATTTTCCTCTCCTAAATGGTCATCTCTGGCACAAGAAGGTTTTCAACACCCTTCCCTTTGTCATTTGCTGGTAGTGAGTTTGGAACTTGGTAATGTCTCCCTGATCTGGTCCTGTGATTTTCTGAAGAATGAAAGAATATCAACCCCATTTCCTTGTTAATATCAGGTTGTTCTGACACCCTGTTTATTTCTCCGAAGAGTTCTTCAAATGATATTATCCCACATATGTCGGCTACTGGGCCAGTTCTTCCAAAAGCTTGTTCTTCGCCCGAATCTTCAAAATCTTCCCCCCATCCGGTGGTAACAATTATGTGTTTCCATGTAAAGTCGATGCATTCCACAACTTCAACGGCTTCTTCATACAAGTCCTCCCATTCTGTGGGGATAAGTGTGATCAAAGGGACCAAGCGCCCTTGTAGCTTCAAAGTGTCAAGTAACTCGGTGATACTGCAAATGCTGTTGGTTTGCCTGAATAACTCTGCCATAATCTGGACAACATCATCTAAGCTGACTTCGTCGGTTGGTACCACCCACTTGTCTGAATCTCGAGCCCATTTTCGTGCTTTCAAGAACAGTGTACTGAATTTCTGGAAATTGGTGACCATCTGTGAGGGCAATTTCAGCCCGAACTTTAGGAGTTGGTTTAACACTTCTGACATTCCATACTTTCATTTTCAGAACGGGTACGGACAGCGATGCATGCTCTGGTAAAGAGTGACAGTTCCTGATCAGCGAGGCTAGTAGGGTGTAGGAGGAAATATGGGCAAATTTGAAGAGGTTTAGGAAAGTATATGGGTGTGATTTGAGTTGAGGAATAAAAATCTGGGTTTTCTTCTAAGAAGAGGGCATTGGCATGATTCGGAAGTGGATTGTGAGTAGTGTTTGGCTTAGGATTGGCTGGTTGGGCGATGGGACCCCGATCAATGAGATCTTGGATTATGTTCCGAATGTGAAAACATTGGTCGGTGGTATGGCCGGCAGTTTGGTGAAAGGCGCAATGAGCATCGGTCTTGAAGTTTCTTGGGAATGGATTTGGCAATGGACGTGGATCCAAGGGTTTGATGAGGTTTCAGCTTAACAGGGCTTGGTAAACTTTAGAGAGGGGATCATGAAGCTCAGTGTATTCCCTTCGGATGGGGGCAGAGCGGCTTTCTGGTGCCCATGATGTGGTTGGTTGAGAGATGTTGTTGATAGTTGAAACGGTGGCACTGGCAGGCTTGTCATACTTTCTAGGGGTGAACTGTCCGGACACCTTCTTTGGTTCAACCTCTGTTTTAACAAGTCTTTCTTCGATTTCTACTCCAGCCTCTCGGAGAGCTCGGAAGTGGGGATAGTATTTTCCTCCCATCGTCGCTCGTACATAGGGCAAGAAGTTCTTCTTCACTATGTTGACACGTTCTTCTTCAGATGGTCGATTGGTCATGGTAGCTGCTTGCTCCCTACACCGGGTTATGAAGTTACTGACTGATTCTCCAGGATTCTGTTTGAGCAGCTCTAAATCACGATGGGTGACCTCAAGCTCTTCGTTGTATTTATATTGAGACATGAATTCTAGGGCCACATCCTCCCCGCTACGGATTCTGGATTCCTCAAGAGATAAAAACCATCGGAGGGCACTATCCTTCAAAGTTTGCTGAAATAATTGGGCCATCACCTCTTCAGAACCCCCTAGTAGAGTCATGGAATGATGATAACTGTGAAGATGAACAATTGGGGGTCCACTCCCTCCTAACTTCTCTATATTTGGCATCTTGAACTTCTCGGGTAACCTTGATTTAGGATAAGGAGACATGTGGGCGTAGTCCATGTAATTCCCAGAGATTCTGACTTGGTCGAACTTCTTGGTGAGCATCTTGAGATCCTCTTTGACTTTATTCAACTCCTCCTCCTTTCGATCAACGACCACAGGAAGGTTAGCCATAGGCTGGGCAATGTTGGGCATTGGGAGCTGGGCAGGCGGTGGCCCATTGGTAGAAGGGGCACGTGAAGCGTGCTGATATTCTTCGAGAACCCAGATAGGCTCGGGTGGACCCATAGCACGAGGGAATAGGGCCTCGGGCTCTTGAGGAATTGGAACCTGGTTTCGTTGCATATCTCGAACCTCAGTTTGGAGGTTGTCAATCTTAGACACGAGCTGAGCTAGGACTGTTGTCAGATCCAGCTGTATGACTGGTGCTTGATCCGTATTCTTTATGGAAAGTGGATGGATTACGAACTCGAAAGAGGTAGTAGAGGAGCGAATGAAACTCCGAGGTGATTTGATTGAAGACCGAAGCCAGTAGGGAGCCAGGACAAGGGCTTGCGATCGACCTAAGAAGGCGTAGGATGAGATTTATTTTTGAGAAAAAAGGAAGAACAATTTTTGGATTTTTGATAAAGAAGGGAGAAATGTTTTGGATTTTTGATAAAAAAGGGAGAAATGGTTTTGAATTTTTTTTCTTTTTGATAAAGAAGGGAAAAATGTTTTTGGATTTTTAATAAAGAAGGGAGAAATGTTTTTGGATACGGGATTCAGCATGATTATTATGATTATTATGTTCTCACTTGTATTTAATTCTCCTAAATGCGATGCCGGACAGGACCCATGCCTGGAAAAGTGGGGTTCTTAATATATGTAAAGCTACGGTTTGGACTTGTAACCAGGCTCACGGATAGGGCCCCATTTTAAAAATGCGCAAAAATTGGGCTGCAGATTGACCCGGAATTTCGGCAGAGTTTTGGGTTGAAACCGGCAATCTAAAGTGTGTGTCCTAGGTTTGACACCTATATGCGGGTATGCAGTTGGTTGGGTGAATCGGCATGGGTTCCCCCCTTTGGCGTGACTTCCACGATATACGTCTTGCTCTTGCGGGCAATCGGTATGTGTGGATAATCCATTTGACATACCTGAGTGTACGTGAATTGCCTCACCATATACCTTGTGGGGACGCTACGTGTGAGAGCGAATTCGATATACTCGACGTACGTGAACGAATTCCCTGCGATATACCTCCCGCCATGACTTCGATCAAGCGGTACGATACGGGGGAACCGTTCGATATACGTCGAAGGTACTTGGCTAATGGAAGGTGAGAGTCATATCGCTTAGGCTAACTGCGACCTGCCGGACCACTGCCCATCACGAAGTGACCCTCCAGTTGCTGGGTAAAATTTAGTCAATAGCAATGCTCTTTGGTGATGTTGTGTGAATCATGCATGATTATTGTTGATGTAAAAAATTAGATTACTCGAATAATTCAATCACCGATAAATAAATGAGAAAAAGAATTTTAAAGTGGTTCAGCCTTATAAGAATGGCATACGTCCACTGTTGATTTATTTCTGAGTGTTTCAGAATTCTCGATATCAAGAAATTCCCCTCTGAATTCGAAGTCTAGGTCCGGATCCAGATCTCTTTACAATGAGGATTGTACAATGTATTTATAGCCCTAAGGTTGTAATATGAAAGGCTAATACATTAAATGATATACATATGAAAGGGTAATACATTTAATGCCTTTTTTGCGTGTGCGTCCAAATGATAAGCATTTACTGAGCAGTTAAAGTGTTGGTATTCTGCTTCGAGGTGCAGCTCGGATCGCCTAAGTTGCTCGGACCGCCTAAGCTTCTCGGTACTCAAGAGTTCCTCGGAGAGGCATTGTTCCTCGGAGCTTGTGAGTTCCTCGGGGAACTAGTCTTCCTTGTTGTAGTCTTGTTCCTCGGAGCGCGTGGGTTCCTCGAAAGTGTTTTTTGTTGCCATGTAGATAGCCACGTGTCTTCATATGATTGGTCCATGTCAGCAGATTAAATTTGGTATCAACAGAAGCCCCCAATGTTTCATAGTTCGAAATTTGAGGAGTATGGAACATTCTTTCTCGGAATATGGTAGCTTTAAATAGTCTTCCTGATTTTTAGGAGCGTTTCCCTTGTATTTATTTCTCCTTCCCAATTCGTAGAATCATGATTTTTTGGACTTTTCTGCGTGCTTCGATTCCCGCGTCACTTTTCATCTTCTTAGCCGTTGTTGTCCGCTTTAATTCCCGCGCTACTTTTCATCTTTTTAGCTGCTGTTATCCGCTTTGATTCCCGCGCTACTTTTCATCTTTTTAGCCGCCGGTAACGTAATCATCCTTTTTTGTAATCATTACTTCACCATTTTCCAAGGCAAGGTATTTAAACTTCACAGACGCTCCCATCGTCTTCTACCTTTCAAATTTTTATCTTCGAGTTTTACGTTGTCTCTTCCTACTCTCTTGTGCGTTCATCTTTTTCGTCGTTCGTTCTCAACAGCTTTACTCTTTTTCTGTAAGATCTTCTTCTTTCTTCTTCATTTCTTTTATTCATCATCATGGTTTACTCTGTTGAGTCTCTTGAAAAGTTTCGCTCTGATTTTTCCATTCCCTCTTGGGTTATCTTGGAAGAGCTTTCTGAGCCTTCTGATTATTTCAATTTGGCTGAGGGACATTGGTTCCCCAGCCTTTTTATTGCTGAATGTGGATTTTCATTTCCACCAAATCCCTTGTGTCTGGAATTCTGTCATTATTTTGACGCCGTTCCTGCGAGAATAGCCCCCAACACATGGAGAATAGTTAATGTGGTGCATAAATTAAATCAAGTCCATGGAACTCGCATAGGAATTCCAGAAATCATGTACTGCTATAGATGGGCAGTTAATGATAATATTTTTTATTTAAAAACTAGATTTTTAAATAGAGCCTTAGTAGTCAATCTCCCTGATGCCAATAAGGATTATTTTGAACATGGGGTTGTCATAAAAAATTGGCAACACCCTCCATTAGCTGGAGATGAGGTTTACCAGGGTCCTAGATGCCCTCCTTATGGAAATGGGATAGGTTATTTTTATTTTATTTTATTTATTTTGAAATCATGTTTCTTTTGTATTTGATAAAATGTGCCACTGATAACAATGTTTATTTATTTGCAGTTGATAACAAAAGAAAGTGCCCAAAGGAAGCAGATGTTAATGTAAGACATCTGAAACTTATCTGGAGTCTGCATCAGAGTGTTGCTGACGAGCACGTTAGGTCGGCTTCATATTTGCTCCAGTACAAGAGCTACACCACTTCTTTCACTGCTCGTCCAGTGATAAGTGAGTCAGAGCCAGAACCAACTTCCACCAGCTCATCGCCTGAATCCCATATTCCTTTAAGTGAAAGGATGAAGAAAAGAAGACCTCCTACCCTGTTTGAGAAAACTGCCTCCGGTTCTAGGTAGGTAAAAAGGAGTAGAATTGATGTCCCAAGGGAGGGGACAAAGAAGACTGATGCAGCTCCTCCAGCTGCTCCTGTTAAAGTTGTCGAGAAGCCCGCAGTGGCTCCGAGCAGGTCTGCTGCTCCTGGAGAGGTGATTGTGATATCACCGACCAAGGGTTCTTCCTTGGTTGACTTGGTACCTGTTCCCCCGAGGAGGCTGAAGAAGAGCTCCTCGGTTAATTTGGCTGATACCATTGCTCAGCCCCCAGTTACTGGAACTGGGGTTCCAACTTTCGTTCCCCCGAGATCTGTCATGAGCTCGGCGAAGTCCTCGATCATTCCCGAGGTCTAAGGTACTGAAGAAAACCTTACTCGAGATATGGTCACCTCACTAGCTTCTCGTCACCTTGCTTTTGTAAGTCTCTTTACTTTGAATTTTTCATATTTCCTTTGTCATTTTTGTTTCTAACTTGCTTTCTTTTTCTGTTCACAGTTGACAAGCTGCTTCAATATAATCCTGAAGAAGGATGAACCGATTAAGGCTTCTTGCTCCTCGTCCAGTGTGGAGGGAGCTCTGAAAGAAGCTACCAAGTCTCTAACAGATTCTAGCCAGAAATATGATGATGACAAAGCTATCTGGGAGAAGAAGCTTGCCTCCACCGAGCAGGATAAAGCTCGAGCTGTTGAAGCCTCCAAAGAGTTGGAGAGGAAAAAGAATGCCTTGGAGAAGGCAAATAAAGAGCTCGCAGAGAAGCTCAAAACTCCTGGAGAGCTTGAAGATAAGCTTAGGGTTGTTGAGGAAAGGTTGGGCCAGCTTCAAGAAGTAGATCGGCAAAAGGAGGAAGCTGAAAATAAATTGAAGGCTGCTGAGAACCTGCTGTCTGAGAAACTTTCCTCGGAGAAGCTGAAGAGGAAAGCTGCTGTGAAGAAGTCCTTTAGCTCTGGCTGGGACAAGGGGTGGAACAAGGGGTTGGCTGCCATGGTGTCGCAAGTAGACTATGGCAGCCTCAAATACTTTAGGGATGGATGGGTTGCTGCCCTTCAGGAAATGAAGGTCGACGAGTCTTCCGAGCTCTTCCAGAGAAATATCCCTGGTCCCCCCACCCCAACTCCAGAAGAATTAGAAGAGGACGAAGCTACCTCTGAAGAGTCTTCGATGGTTATGGGAGATCGTGCCCTAACCATCCAGCCTGCTGCCGAGGAAAATCAGCACATTGTTTCTTCCTCCGAGCAACTGCCTACTCTACCCGAGCAGCTATCTCTTCCCTTCGAGCAACCTACCTCTTCATCCCATCCTCCCGAGAAGGTTTTGGGAGATAAGGAAAAGGTTTAGTGTTGTTCGGGTTTCTTTTTATTTTGTTTCTCTTTATCAAATGTAACTCAGAAGATGTAACTCTGAATTATGATCTAATAAAATTTGAACTTTTTTGCATATTATTGTCTATCTTTCATTCATACTCTGCTTATTCTTCTTATTGATGATTGCTCTTCTTTCTCTGTTAGTTTCTGGCCAGGATGGAACTGCTATTTGCCCATGATACAAAGTTGCTGCGACAATGTAATAAGTACTTTAAGGCTGGTCACACAGACCTGAGTACTGCACAAGTTATTGACATACTTGGTCATGATGCTTCAGAACAAGCAGTGGAAGCGTATCAATATCTGAAGTGTCTGCTTGATCGGGTTGTAGCCAATAACGTTGCTTATTATGAAATGATCGAGGATCTTCAAAGCACCCTCGAGGACTTTCAGCTTCAATACAAAGAATCCACTACTTTGTTGCATGAGGGGTACGAGAAGAAGTACCAGCAGATTATTGCCGACAAGGGCTACGAGAAGCTTTTTGCTAGGTACGATGTAAGAGAGAGAACCTTGAGAGGTGAGGTCGAAGAATGTAGACAGATTGCTGAGTTGCTGGAAAAGGAAAACAACAACCTGCAAAAGGAGCTGTCACAACTGAAGTCTGAAGCTTCCACTTCTAGTGTCTTGATCCCAGTGACCGACGAGGGATTTTCGTTCTTAGAGGTTGAGAACGCTAAGTTAAGGGAAGAGTTGGACACCTTGAGGAGGTCGGGCCCTTCCACATCTTCTCGGGGATGAGCAAGAGCTCCTCGGGGACGAGCAAGAGAAGCTCGGGTTCTTGTCGAGGAACAGAGGACTCAGTCTGCCTTAGAGAACCAGGCCTTCCAACTAATGGCGAAGAACCAGGCGTTGTCTGATATGTCAAAGAAGATTAGGGACCTGGAAAAGCAGCTCTCCGCGCAGAAGTCAGTTTTGGAGAATAAGGAGATTTTCATCAAGAATCTCCACGAGCAGCTAGAAAGGCTAACATATCAATTCCACAAACAGCCCAGGGAGTTCTGGATGGTTGGATACAACGAAGCACTATTCCACCTGGACGATCGTATCCAGAATGCCAACAATGAGGGCTACAAGCAAGGCTGGCTGAATGCCTTAGGTGTGTTGAAGCTCGAACAAGGTCATTATCTGTGGGACTATCATTATCCCGGGTTGCTTGACTTGCCTGTGCCACCATACAATTTGGATATGGATTGGATCCCTGCTCGGGCCATTCCTCGGAGCTTAATTTCAAAGTATCTCGGTGACTACAGTTTACATTCTCAAATCGAGGTATCTCGTCCCGATCATCTTTTAGATCGCCCATCCGTGATGAATACAAGGATGTTGAAAGATCTTAATTTCATCAATTCTCCTCTTTCTTTAAATGATCCGTTTGCTGGCGAGGAACCTGTGTCAAAAGCAGAGGGGAAGACCAGTAGAATAGGAATTTTTTATGTAATAGTTAGTATACATGTCAATGTAACTGTAACTTCATTATCAATGTAATTTATTTTGAATTCAATGAAAGACTTTCATTTTTGTTTGCAAATCTTGATTGCTACTGTCTTGTAATTATCAAATACTTTATATTTATGCATATATGTTATAAAGATAACAATATTGTGTTGTTTGTCGACCAACTCAGTAACAATTAAAAAGTTATAAGTATCAATATTGTTTCTCGATCACTTAATAATAAAGTAATGAGTATAAAAATGTTGTTTAAAATGTTTTCAACCAACCAAGGTTGTTAGACTCACCATGTCGACCAACTACAGTTAGTGGGTTTTTATCCCCGACCAGCTATAGTAAGTCTTTTTGAAATAATTTTACCCATAAAATGTTTCCGACCAACCAAGTACGGTAAATTTTGCTTGTCGATTAACCAGCCATAGTTAGTAGACTTTTATCTTAAATGTTTCCGACCAACCAAGGTCGATAAATTTTCTTTGTCGACCAACTATAGTTGGTCGGTTTTTATCCCCGACCAGCCATAGTTAGCAACTTTTGTACTTTCTGGAATAATCTTACCTCCCGACCAACATAAGTTGGCCTTTGCGAGAATATTTTGTTTCCTAGCCAAACAGGTTGGCATTTTTAGGAATATTTCGTTTCCTAGCCAAACAGGTTGGCATTTTTAGGAATATTTTGTTTCCTAACCAACCGAAGTGGGCATTTTTAGGAATATTTTGTTTCCTAACCAACCGAGGTTAGAATTTTTAGGAATATTTTATTTCCTAACCAACCGAGGTTGGCATTTTTAGGAATATTTTGTTTCCTAACCAACCGAAGTTGGAATTTTTAGGAATATTTTGTTTCCTAACCAACCGAGGTTGGCATTTTTAGGAATATTTTGCTGCTGAGCCGTCTAAGCTTTTTCGAGTTTTGTCGAGTAGTGTGTAGCACTAGTATTCCCTAAAAAAATTTCAATAAAACGAGAGACTTTAGCAGAATATCTTCATTTTATTCATACTGATGGAACTGTGTTACATATACATCACTGATAATACTTGCGTAGGTGCTCTGCGTTCCATGCATTCTTGAACTCCTCCCCCTCTAGAGTTTCTATTCGATAAGTTCCTGGTCGAACAACTTCTGTAACTCGGTATGGTCCATGCCAATTTGCTTTCAGCTTATTGTGCTTTTGAATTACTTTCTTCAACACATAGTCTCCTTCTTTCAGGTCGCACTTCTTCACCCTTCTGTTGTAGAACAAAGTTGTTCGTTGCTGGTAAGCAGCATTTCTAATGGCTGCTTCTTCTCTAACTTCCTCGAGCATGTCTAAATCTAGTCTTCTCATTAAGTCGCTGACAGGGGAATTGAAATTCAGTACCCTGTGTGTTGGAAGGCCCAACTCGGCAGGTATGACGGCTTCACTTCCAAACGCCAGCATGTACGGTGATTCTCCAGTTGCTACTCGGGGAGTAGTTCGGTAAGCCCAAAGTACTGATTGTAACTCGTTGATCCAGTTTTCTTTTGCATCATCCAATCTTTTCTTCAAGCCATTTAGCAGCGTTCTGTTTGTCACTTCAGTTTGTCCATTGCTTTGAGGATGGCCTGGTGCTGAGTGGACCTTCAAAATATTTGATTGATGATAATAGGCGGCAAACTCCTCATTATCAAATTGTGTTCCATGGTTTGTGATGAAGGCATGAGGTAGACCATATCGAAAAATGATGTTCTTCCAAACAAATTGGTACACCTTCTCGTACGTCATGTCAATGAGTGGCTCAGCTTCTACCCATTTAGTAAAATAATCCACTGCGACGACGAGGTACTTGAACCTTCCTCGGGTCGTTGGCAGTGGCCCAACCAAGTCAATTCCCCACATGGAAAATGGCCAAGGGGAAGTTATGGGTGTCAACAATGCTTGTGGAGTTCTTCGGATGGAGGAAAAGCGCTGGCACTTGTCACACTTCTTGGCGTAGGCTATACAATCAACCCTCATTATCGGCCAGTAGTATCCTTGCGTCATTACCCTTTGTAAAAGTGTCCGACCTGCAACATGTGCTCCACAAGACCCTTCGTGGATCTCTTCAATTAATTCTTTCACCTTGGAGGGGTGTACACATCTCTGCAAACCTGCCATAATTCCTCGTCTATATAAAACACCATTAGTTAATACATACCGAGCAGCTTTAAACTTTAATTTTTTGGCAGTGAGCTTGTCAATTGGAAATTCTCCCTCCTCGATATACGCCCTGATGGAATCCATCCAAGATGATCCTAAATCAAGGGTGATAAAGTTCATCGTCAGATCTTCATCTATGTTCCGACCAGCTAACACTTCAATTGGGATTGTTCGTCGTAGCTCGATGCGAGTAGCTGATGCTAGTCGAGCTAGGGCGTCTGCTCTCGCATTCTCCATTCTTGGTATTCTGACCAGCTGAATAGCGGCAAATTCTGACACCATCTCCTTTGCCTTTGCATGATATCTGATCATTAATTCTCCTCTAACTGCATATACTCCCATTATTTGGTTTATGATCAATTGAGAATCACTGAAAACAATGACTTGTTGCGCCTCCATAATTTTTGCCAAACTAAGTCCTGCAGTCATGGCCTCATACTCAGCCTCATTGTTGGAAGCTTTGAATTGGAAACGGAAAGCGTATTCCATATCGACCTCATCCGGAGTGCTCAAAATAATCCCCGCACCGCATCCTGCAGTGCAAGATGAGCCATCTACATATAGCCTCCATATAGGTAACTCGTCTTCGAATTTATGATCAGTTAGAGTTCCTCGGTGAAATATTTGTTGCTTCCTTTCTTCCTCGGATTTTTCTTGCTCTTCGTCGATCATTTCTTATTGCCCTTTTACCAACCGGAGTTGGTCTGAGCCCGAAGTCAATGATCTTGTAACATCCACTTGCTCTTTTACCAACCGGAGTTGGTCTGAGCTAGTGTTTGTTGATCCTATAACATCCACAGGTTGATCAGCGAGAAACTCTTGTTTCTCGTCCGGAGTCCTCACAACTATCTCTGCGTCACATCCTGTAACGTCCACACGCCCTTTTACCAATCGAAATTGGTCTGAGCCTGTGTTTGTTAATCCTGTAACATCCACAGGTTGATCAGCGAGCAACTTTTGTTCCTCGGAGATATCAGGATAGGTGAACTCCGCTATAAAATCTGTTACAGCCTGCCCTTTAAGCGATGATCTGGGTTCATAGACTATATCATATTCACCGAGCTCTATTGCCCAGTACATCAATCTTCCTGATTTTTCTGGCTTATGCAGGGCTTGCCTCAATGGCATATCAGTATATACTACTATAGTATGAGCCTGGAAGTATGGCCTCATTCTCCAACTCGCCTCAATCAACACCAGTGCCAATTTCTCCAGCCTTGGATATCTGATCTCTGCTCCTCGGAAGGCCTTGCTTGTGTAGTAAATTGGCTTTTGTACTCCATTCTCCACTTTGATCAACGCCGAGCTAACGGCATTCTTGGACACTGCAAGGTACAAGTATAATTTTTCTCCCATCACTGGCCTGGACAACAGTGTAGGTGCTCCCAAGTATCTCTTCAAGTCTTGAAAATCCTTCTCGCATTCATCATTCCACTCAAAAGTCTTTCTGAGTGTCTTGAAGAATGGGAGACATCTATCGGTTTCTCGTGACACAAATCTGTTGAGTGCTGCTACTTGTCCTGTGAGACTCTGTACTTCCTTCTTCGTCGTTGGAGATCGCAGCCCTAATAGAGCTTTGATCTTTTCAGGATTTTCTTCAATGCCTCGTTGATTGACAATGTACCCGAGAAACATGCCTTCTCGTACTCCAAAGATGCACTTCGTCGGGTTCAGCTTCATTTGATATTTATCTAGTTGATTAAAAGTCTGACTTAAGTCAACTAGGTGATCGGCAGATTTCTTGCTTTTTGTCAGCATATCATCAACATAGACTTCCATATTGCAATTGATTTGTTCAGCAAAGACCTTGTTCATCAGCCTCTGATATGTCGCACCTGCATTTTTCAAACCAAAAGGCATAACATTATAACAATAAGTTCCCCTAGGGGTAATGAAAGAAGTACTCTCCCTGTCTTCAGGTTTCATTTTAATTTGATTGTAGCCAGAATAAGCATCCATGAAGCTCAGCAACTCGTGTCCCGAGGTAGCATCCACCAGTTGATCAATTCGGGGCAGTGGAAAGTGATCCTTTGGGCATGCTTTGTTGAGGTCGGTGAAGTCTACACACATCCTCCACTTATTGTTTTTCTTCTTTACCATCACCACATTAGCTAACCAATCCGGATATTTAACATCTTCAATGAAACAAGCTTTCTGGAGCTTCTCGACTTCTTCCTGTATGGCTTGATTCTTCTCGGGACTGAATACTCTTCTTCTCTACTTCACAGGCTTGATCTCCTTATTCACATTGAGCTCGTGACATAAGAAGTTTGGGTCTATCCCAGGCATATCTTCATGACTCCACGCAAAAGTTTGTCTTCTGCTTCTAAGGAAAGTTATCAATTCCTGTTTTAATGAGGTTTCCAACGACGAACCTATTTGAGTAGTTCGCTCAGGGTGCTCGTCGTCCAGAATGATGTTTTCAGTAGCTTCCACCACTTGACCCTTCACGAGTTGCGACTCATCTCGAGGATCCAATGTTTCAATTTCTGCACCTTTATCCACTTGATAAGTAGTGGTCTTTTTCTTTGATTCTTCCAGTTCTTCTTGCTCGGCGGATGAATAATAGCATTCTCGTGCTACTTTCTAATCACCTTTCACAACTCCTACTCCAAAGTTTGTTGGAAATTTTAGGCACTGATGCACTGTAGATGGTACAGCCTCGAACTTCTTCAATCCTACTCTTCCCATGATGATATTGTACGATGACTGGACATTCTTATCCATCACGAAGAAACATATTCTTTCTGTCCGACAAGCAGGCCACGTTCCAATGAATATCTCCAACTTGATCGTCCCAAGCGGAAATACTTTCTCGCCAGCAAAACCAATGAGGGGTCTGTGGTAAGGCTCCAGTTGAGATAGCTTTATATTTAAACTATCGAAACATGAATAGAACATGATGTCTGCCGAGCTACCATTGTCGACCAGTATTCTTGAAATCATGACTTCCTTGATTCTCATTTTGATCACCAGCGGGTCATCATGAGGATATAAAACACCTGCAAGGTCATTTTTTGAAAAACCGATAACCAATTTCTCCTTGTTCACCTTTCTCGGGCGATCTTCCTCAGTTAGATTTATTCGCTGAATGTACGAGCAAGCTTGAGCCTCACCGAGGTAAGCTTTTCTTTCTGCAGTAAGGTCTCCTCCTCCTGCATCTCCTCCTGTAATAACATTACAATCAAATTATCCAAAGCATATTGAAAATACCTCTCGTTCTGGTTGCCTTGGTTTCTTTGGAAGATCAGGGTCATCCTCTGGATCAATTTCATGATTTCTCTTCTTGTTCTCCTCTGCTCGACGAGGAGATCTAGATCTCTCTCTAGTTCAGTCGTTGTTACTTCTTTCGCCTCCCCGATCAACATACTTTGCTAGCTTTCCTCGTCGGATGAGTGTTTCAATTTCATTCTGAAGAGCTATGCAATTTTTGGTCATATGGCCATGATCCTTGTGGAATTCGCAATATTTTTCCCTATTCCTCATGTCAGGGTCTGCCTTCATTTTCTTTGGCCAGTTTAACTCCTCGCTGTTCTTGATTTCTTCCAGGAAGTGGTTGATATTTACCTTCAAAGGTGTGTAATTATCAAATTTCCTCAAGACCTCCCATGACGACCTATTTTTAGATTGTTTGTCACCACCACTGTTCTTATGTTCTTTCTTCTTAGCTTTATCACCTTCCACCTTGGTTTCTTTAGCGTCCATATTCTTCTTCGTAGACATAGCCTCCTCGGCATTCATAATCTTGGACGCTTTTCCCATCAGGTCCGACATGGTTCGAGGTGGATCTTTGGCCAAAGTGTAGTACAACTTGTTTGGCAGTAGTCCACTCATCAAAGCGGTGATCGCTATTTTCTCCTCATAATCAATGACTTCGAGTTTCTCGTTATTAAAACGAGTTATATAATCTCTGGTACTCTCACCATCTTTTTGTCTAACACTTAACAAATGTGCTACTCGTTTCACTGGCTTTGCTCCAAAGCAGAAATTCCCAATGAATAGCTCGGCCAGTTGAAGAAAAGTTAAAATCTTACCCCGAGGAAGACTATTATACCATATTTGAGCAGATCCGGTAAGTGTTCTCGAGAATGCTCTGCATCTCATCTCATCTGGGACAGCATAGATGTCGGCTACAGCTTAGTATTGTTCTATATGGAGGACAGGGTCAGTCTTTCCATCATACTTGGGAGTCACAACAGGTGCTTTGAACTTTGATGGTGTTGGAAAATCAACAATGTCCTTGACAAAAGGTGTTCCTCGAACAAAGGTTCGTTGTAGAGGATTCTTGGCCTTAGCCATTTCCCCTAATCTATCCTCCAGCCTCTGAATAGATCCTTTCCATGCATCATTTCTTTCCTCGGGCCTATTGGTTCGAACAACTGATCGCGTTGAAGTGGCTTCCTGGGATTTATCTTAACGAGCAGCTGGTCGGTCATAGGATCTATCTTGACGAGCTGCTGGTCGCGACTGGGCAGATCCTTCCCTTAAATCTGATGGTCTTCGAAAGCTCCTCGATGTTGCATTAAGTGGACTTTTGTTCCTCCTAGGACCTAATCGGTCGAAAGGAGAAAATCTACTTAATCTTTCCAATGCGCTGGTCCTTTTTGGGGAGAGGGTGACACGTTGTTCAGTATCCGTGGCTCGCACCGATGAAGTTCGCCCAGGTTGATAAGAGAAATCATCAGATTCATCATTGCGATGTGAGTTAGTACGCCTAGTACGCGAAGAAGGCGCACGGGTATTTCTTTGAATGCTTCGTGATCCGAAATGGGTTGATGCACCGCCATGGAGGGTTTGGATGAGTTGTCGCATTGTTTCTTGCATGACGGTCTGGCCCTGAGCCATATTTGCCATTATTCCAGTCAAATCTGGAATAACTGGTGGAGCAGATGGATTTGGAGGGGTTCCAGCGTTTCGATTGCTGGATTCAGGAATATACGCCATTGGTAATGGACTGTTTTTTATGAAAAATGATATTATCAGTCGTTTCCCACAGACGGCGCCAATCTGTTGATGTAAAAAATTAGATTACTCTAATAATTCAATCACAGATAAATAAATGAGACAAATAATTTTAAAGTGGTTCAGCCTTATAAGAATGGCCTACGTCCACTGTTGCTTTATTTCTGAGTGTTTGAGAATTCTCGATATCAAGAAATTCCCCTCTGAATTCGAAGTCTAGGTTCGGATCCAGATCTCTTTACAATGATGATTGTACAATGTATTTATAGCCCTAAGGTAGTAATATGAAAGGGTAATACATTAAATGATATACATATGAAAGGGTAATACATTTAATGCCTTTTTTGCGTGTGCGTCCAAATGATAAGCATTTACTGAGCAGTTAAAGTGTTGGTATTCTGCTTCGAGGTGCAGCTCGGATCGCCTGAGTTGCTCGGACCGCCTAAGCTTCTCGGTACTCAAGAGTTCCTCGGAGAGGCATTGTTCCTCGGAGCTTGTGAGTTCCTCGGGGAACTAGTCTTCCTTGTTGTAGTCTTGTTCCTCGGAGCGCATGGGTTCCTCGAAAGTGTTTGTTGTTGCCATGTAGATAGCCACGTGTCTTCATATGATTGGTCCATGTCAGCAGATTAAATTTGGTATCAACAATTATCTTATTAGTATCTTATGATGAGAATTTCTTTCTTGATTATGCCAAACAGGGAGCAAAGTATAAGTACCCCAAAAGGTACACCGAGTACGGATGGGTGATGCATGCAACATGCGAAAATATGTGATCCTAGGTGCACATGGTGTGAAGTGTACATGGAGAAATTTCTACAAGTGTGTGAACATAAGAATAAGCATGGGATACACATGAGAAAGGGGAACATGCAGATATGGGGGGAAACATAAGCAAATATATTATCCATGCAAATAGAGTCAAGCCCTCAAAATACACATATTGTCCCCAGCAGAGTCGTCACTGTGGCCATCCCCGATCCTCGCCGTGCGGGCGGGAACGTAGATTAAAGGATCCTTCGGGTCCCGTGTGTCCCACTCGGGGAGCGCTTCTTCCGGCGTCATTTAAGATGTGGTGTAAAAATGTAGAGAGATTCAAAGTCGTCAATCTATTTTACTCGAAACAGACAAAAGAAAAAGGGGAAGCCACCCCGAAGGATGGCATCCAAAGACATACTAGTGCGTACGAAACCAAAATGATTCAAGAAGGGTTCGGAGGCTTAGTTACGAAATGGGAAGGTGTGAGGCACCCATTCCGCCCTTTCGGTCTCTCATGGATATTTGCTATTTTCTTTTATATTTCCACCCATGATATGTGTGCATGTGTATATATAGAATGGAGGTAGGAATCATCGACTTGTATCATGGAAAAGATAAAGCGAGTCATCCATAGGAAGATATGAGAATAATATTAGAAAAATAAGATTTACGCGATTATTCCTACGTTGATCGTTATAATGGAACGATAACGCATATGGAGTAATACGTCACTAAGAGCAAGTATATAGAATATAAAAAAATGGATTTAGAGAAGATAGAAAATGAGAGAAAAAGTGAGAAAAATTACTCAAGTCTCGGGTTTTACCCCGAGACGCCTACGTAGCCTATAAAGGCATCAAAGTCCACGTAGTTCGCATACAAATCGAGGGGTGGGGTTTATCCCATAAATCTAAATGGGGGATCTCTTATTTGTAAGTGCGTGTGTTTGTGTGTAGAAAAAATATTTTAGTTGTGAGAAAAGTGTGGAAAAGGTGTGAGAATCCCTATTTAAAATTTATGAGCAAACCCTCTTTTTCTTCTTTTTTGGGTTTTATTTATATGAAAATAAGAGATGTGCAATAATACTAAGTAAAAAGTATATTATAATGTGTGAGATGAGATAACAAAAGTGCTAAGTAAGAAAACAAGTTATTGCAAATTTAAGAGAATTTGAAGAGAAAGGTGAGAAAGATGGACCTTCTTGGAGACCTTGAGCTTGATCTTGAATGTTGGAGAGCAGCCCTTGCACTTGGATGATTATGGAGAGTGGATAATTCACCAAGTTTGATGAAGAGGATGATGAAAAGTGGAAGTAAAAAAGGGATTTGGAAGTTGAAATCACGCTGCCTTCGAGAGAGGTTTCTGGGATTCGTTGAGAGTAAATTTTATCAGATCTGGGCTCCTCTTGCAAATGAGGTGAAGGCCTATTTTTATAGGCCCAAGTAAGTGCCGATCGGCATTGTCACATTCCTGCCTATCGGCACCTGCCGATAGGCAGGGTCTGGAACCTTCCGTTTGGTAGTGCGCTTTAGGCTTTTTCGGAAAATCGAACGCCGAGGGCAAACCGTTGGTCAGAATCGCATACGGGGCATACCGTTGGAAAGGTATTTCAGATACCTTTGAAAGTCCTTTGTACCTCTCTCGGGTTCGGGAGTTGTCTTTGGGTCAAATATGGCTCGGAAGCGTTTGTCGGTCCATTGAACGGGGAATCGTTCGGACGCAAATGGATCGTTCGTCCGCATGGTAAGTCCGAATCGCGAACGGGGTAGACCATTGGAAAGGTTAAGAGATTTACTTATACATTCCAAAGAGTTTGACCCGGATTGGAGAGTTGACTTTGGTCAACCGGGCCCGGGAAGCATTCGGTGACCTCTCGGAGTCAAACGGATCGTTCGTCGGCATGGAAAGTCAGAATCGCGCACGGGATGGACCGTTGTAAAGGGGATTCAGTTCCCTTAGAATATTGATTTAGCCTCAGTCAAGCTGAACAGTTGAATTATGTCAAACAGAGCCCGGGAGCACCCGGTGGCCTCTAGGTTAGGTTTCAGACGCAAATGGATCGTTCGTCCGCATGGTAAGTCGGAATCGCGCACAGGACAGACTGTTGGAAAGGATATTCAGTTCCCTTTGAAGATTCATTCAGTCTTGGTCAAGATGAAGAGTTTGACTTTTTGGCCAAATTGAGCCGGGGAGTGCCTAATGGCCTCTAGGTCAGTACTCGGGACATGACCTGAGTTTATGGTGATGGAGGGAGGTACTAGGGACCTCATGATAGTTAAGGGGTAACAGAATGGGGTGTCTACAGCTGATTTTCAAGACAAAATATAAAGGCAGTAAAATCCCAGTTGTCTTCTACCTCAAACTTTCTGATTTTTGCTGTTGTCTTTTGAGCTTTTCGTGCGATCGTTCTTTCTGTCCTTCAGTTCTTGCTGTATCCTTAAGTCTTTGTAAGAATCCTTATCTTTCTCCTTTTGTTCATCTTTAATCATGGTTTATTCAGTAGTTTCTCTAGACCAATTTTGTAATGAATGGAATATTTCTTCGTGGGTGGATTTGGAACTCCCTAATCCGCCTCTAAATCTTTTTTCTTTATCTGAGGGCCATTGGTTCCCTTCTATTTTCATTGCTGAATGTGCGTTTACTTTTCCCTCAAACCCCTTTTATCTTGAGTTTTGTCAATATTTTGACGTTATACCAGCTAGAATAGCCCCCAACACTTAGAGAGTTATAAATGGGGTTTATAGATTGAATCAACTCCACGGGACCCATATAGGCATCCCAAATATTATGTTTGTTTATAAATGGGTCACCAGTGATAGTACTTACTATTTAAAAACTAGGGCTGTAAAAATGGCTTTAGTAGTAATATCCCAGACTCCAACAGAGACTATTTTGATCATGTAGTGATTGCCAAAAATTGGCAATATGCACCTATGACAGGGAATGCAGTATACCAGGGACCCAGATGCCCTAAAAATGGCTATAGGATAGGTTACGACACTATTGTATATCTTTTATTGATAACTTCATTGGTTGCAATATTAACTGTATTTGTTTTCTTTTGATTGCAGCTGATCAGAAGAGAAAGTGTCCCAAGGAGAGTGATATCAGACTTACCGAGCTAAAATTTCTATGGGGTATTCACCAGAAAATTAAAGAGGAACACATTAGGTCGGCGTCATATCTATTGGAGAATATAAATTCCATTACTTCCTTTGTTGCTCGCCAAAATTTTATTGCTCCTTCCTTGGTGATTGAGCTTGACCAAGACCAAGTCTCCACTTCTTCTGCCACTGTAACTAGTAGTGGTGAAGCTACTATAGGCCCATCATCTTCACTTAACTCAGACTTATTTATTCTGTTGTAGATTGGAGATTTGTCTTACTCTTCATAGTTCATGGATAAATTGGAATAATTCTCCTCTACTGACTTTGAGCTACTCAGAAGATGTAATGATATTTTCAAGGAGGGTCATATGACTTTATCCGAGGAGGACCTATCCAATTTGCTCAGGCTTAATGTCTCAAATCAGGCTAAATAAGCTTACCTCTACTTGAAGTGTCTTCTTGATCGGACGGTAGCCAATAATGTTGCACACTTTGAAATGATAGAAGAACTTCAAGAAGATCATAAGGAGGCTAAAGCTCTTTTACGTGCCGACTATGAGCAGAAGTACAAAGCTTTGAGTGAAGGTTGGGGTTTTGAACAGAAGTTGGAAAAGCACTACACTAAAATGACAAAATTGTCACCTTTCAGCCGACCACCCTTGTCAAGATCATTGACCGTGATAAAAAACACGCATTTTGTATCACGGTCATTGACCTTGACACGACCATGATAAAGAATTATCACGGTCAATGATCGTGAAAAGCCCGTGATAAATTTACTTGTCAAGGTCATTGATCGTGATAATTCTTTAAATAATTGTCACGGTCAATGACCTTGACACGATCGTGACAACTTCTACAGCAAAAACCCTTACCCGTTCTTTTTTCCCTCCCGTCGTTCCCTCCTTTTTACAACTCTCTCTCTCTCTTTAGTTTCAGGTTAATTTATCTCTCTCTCTCTCTTCCATTTATATATATGTTTATGTGTATATATATATGTGTGTGTATATATATATGTGTGTGTGTGTGTGTGTATGTGGTGGGTGAGTATGTGGAAAATAGGGGGTTGTTATATTAGAGGTAAAATATCGATGATTATGTATATAAAATTAGCCTTGTATGGGTATAAGCTAATTTAGATTAATATTGATGATTATGTATATAAAGATTAACTCATTTTCATTCGAATTAGACAATTCACATGTTAATATGTTGTTGCATAACCTATAATTTTGTCTTAGGTTAGATATCGTTCATGAACTTTAGAATATTAGTGTTATCGACTTAATTCCACATTGAAGATATTTGTACTTAAATATTTGTGTCTAATTTTAATTTCAAATGGAAGATTACGATATTTTGACTATGGTTAAAGATAAAAAATAATTCGTTGTGATTTTATTTCTAAGTGATTCTAGAATTTTTATTCTTGGAGTTAAAGAAATCAATGCATTCTTTCTGTTGAAAGATATTTATTTTTTAATAATGCAGGTTATTTTGGAATTTCCTTCACCATTAAAACATTAAATTGGTAGCATTTTTCTCCTACTAAGATGTTTGATATAATATTGGCTAATTGCACGCACTAAGATGTTTTTTAAATTGAGAGAATTTTTTCATAAAATGTGTTTTCAAAACCTTTTGAAGTATTGAAGAATTTTTTTGAGTTGTGTATTTACCTTTTGAAGTATTGGGATCTAGGAAAAAGTTTTAAAAATAATTTTGGAATTTTTTATTTTGAGGCATTCGAACGGACATAATATATAACATCTATTCCATGCTTTACATATATTTCTGCATATATAATATATATAATAATAAACAAAACCTCTTATTTAATGTTTGTGTATGTGTGTGTATATATGTGTGTGGTGGTGTGTGTATATATATGTGTGTATGTGTGTGTATATATGTGTGTGTATGTGTCTGTGTATATGTGTGTGGTGGGGGAGGGGGGCAGGGGGTGTGGTGGGGGGAGGGGGTGGATCTATTCCATGCTTTACATCTATTCTGGCATATATAATATATATAATAATAAACAAAACCTCTTATTTAATGTTTGTGTATGTGTGTGTATATATGTGTGTGTATGTGTGTGTATATATGTGTGTGTATTTGTGTGGTGGTGTGTGGTGGGGGAGGGGGGCAGGGGGTGTGGTGGGGGGAGGGGGGAGGGGGTGGATCTATTCAATGCTTTACATCTATTCCGGCATATATAATATATATAATAATAAATAAAATCTCTTATTTAATGTTTGTGTATGTGTGTGTATATATGTGTGTGGTGGTGTGTGTATATATGTGTATGTATATATGTGTGTGGTGGTGTGTGGTGGGGGAGGGGGGTGGATCTATTACATGCTTTACATCTATTCCGGCATATATAATATATATAATAATAAACAAAACCTCTTATTTAATGTTTGTGTATGTGTGTGTGTATATGTGTGTGGTGGTGTGTGTATATATGTGTGTGTATATGTGTGTGTATATGTGTGTGGTGGTGTGTGGTGGGGGAGGGGGGCAGGGGGTGTGGTGGGGGAGGGGGTGGATCTATTCCATGCTTTACATCTATTCCGGCATATATAATATATATAATAATAAACAAAACCTCTTATTTAATGTTTGTGTATGTGTGTGTATATATGTGTGTGGTGGTGTGTGTATGTGTGTGTATATATGTGTGGTGGTGTGTGGTGGGGGAGGGGGGCAGGGGGTGTGGTGGGGGGAGGGGGTGGATCTATTCCATGCTTTACATCTATTCCGGCATATATAATATATATAATAATAAACAAAACCTCTTATTTAATGTTTGTGTATGTGTGTGTATATATGTGTGTGGTGGTGTGTGTATATATGTGTGTGTGTGTATGTGTGTGTATATATGTGTGGGGGTGTGTGGTGGGGGAGGGGGCAGGGGGTGTGGTGGGGGGGGGGGGGGGGGATCTATTCCATGCTTTATATCTATTCCGGCATATATAATATATATAATAATAAACAAAACCTCTTATTTAATGTTTGTGTATGTGTGTGTATATATGTGTGTGGTGGGGGAGGGGGGCAGGGGGTGTGGTCGGGGGAAGGGGGGGTGGATCTATTCCATGCTTTACATCTATTCCGGTATATATAATATATATAATAATAAACAAAACCTCTTATTTAATGTTTGTGTATGTGTGTGTATATATGTGTGTGGTGGTGTGTGTATATATGTGTGTGTATATGTGTGTATATGTGTGTGTATATGTGTGTGTGGTGGTGTGTGGTGGGGGAGGGGAGCAGGGGGTGTGGGGGGGGTGTACGTGTACGTGTACGTGTGCGTGTGTGGTGGGGGTGGGGTGAGGGGGGGAGAGGGTGGGGGTAGGGATGGGGGGTGGGGTAGGGGGGTGTGTCTATGTGTACTAATAACATTTTTTTTATTTGTACTAATAACATTTTTTTACAGCAAATGTCTCCTTCAGGTATTAAGGCGAAGATGATGATGCTGTTTATGATAATGTCGTCTGGGCTCGGTGGTAGCGAAGGCGACGAGGGCTCCTCGGCTCCTAGTCTCCCCAAATTTGGAAAATTTGGGATTACCATCGAGAACAAATCGGAGTTATTAGCGAGATCCCTCGAGCTGCTAAAGACGGTCATCGGCCCGGGGTTTATGAGTTGGAAGGAGGTGCCATATGAGCTCAAGTTAGTTGTTTGGGCAGCACTACAGGTAATATATTTATATTTCAATTTCAATTTCATTTTCATTTTATATTTATATTTATATTTATTCGTAACTAAAATTGTATTTGTTGGACAGGAACAATTCAACTTGGATCCAAAGCTACGCGATTCCGTCTTGGAGCAGTTGAGGGAGCAACACAAGACGTGGAAGAAAAATGTGCGGACACGGTACTTTGGAAAAACACGAGAGTCCATTATCCAATGGCGTGGATCCCTCCCGCCCAAGGAGCCGATCTCATTGGCACAATGGCAAAAGTTCATCGACAATGAGATCGAGGATCGACAATTGGCATCTCGCCAATCGAGGAGGGAAAATCGGGAAAAAAAGACGGACGTGCACTACTTCGGCCGGACGTCTTACGCCGAGGTGGAGCATAGGATGAAGGTAAGATTTAATTTTTCTATAACTACAGAAATATATTATTCTTCATTATTTTACTTTGCGGAGCCGATACTAATTTTACTTTATTTTATTTCAGGGGGTAGGGAGTGGCCCAGGGGGTAAGCCCCATAGGCTCGATACTTATGTGGCTCTTCGTATGAAGAAGGGGAAGGACAAGGGGGTGTCCCCGAGCGTCGCGGCCATGATTGTAAGTAATCCGACAGTTTAATTTTTGTTAATTACATTATACTTATTTAGTTTACTTATTTTACTAATCATGTGTTTTTTGTCGTTTCAGGCAAAGCTTAAGGAAGTGCATGAGTCGCAGTCTGATGCCGACAAGGCGTCTTTGTCCACAGACGCACTCAACCAAGTGCTTGGCTCTGATCGCAAGGGGAGGACAAGGGGGGTGAGCTTGCGGGTGGCCAAATCTAAGATCATCGAATTGGAGACGAGTGACACCGGGTTGGCTCGAACGCTGGATTCACATGACGCGAAGTTGTCCCGTTTGGAGGCGACGGTCCAAGATATGTACTCATTCATGAAGCGTACGTTGGGCGGAGAGCGTAAGGGGAAAGGGAATGAGAAGGCGGTGGAGGAGGAGGAGGAGGTGCGGGAGAACGAGGCGCAGGATGACGAGGATGTGGACCTCGCTGCTTCATCACCAACACGTGCGTACTTCGATGATCCACTTTCTTATTTGGATCCCTTCCCCAGACCGATGTCGATAATTGGTTGGCCGAGCGTGTTCATATTGGACGTATTTGATGGCCAGCGGATAGGGCGGGGGTTGAGGAACCCGAATATCATCCAGGGTGGAATAGTTCATTGACGTGCACTTCAAGAGATCGAGTCCAAAGTGCTCGTCACGCATGTGATACTCGGGAAGGAGAACTCCCTATTGTGGTTGCGCGAACAATGAGGCACGATGTATATTAGTGGGTGTGTCAATTCGTATATCGTGTGTCCTACTCACCTCCTCACATTTACCCCAGACATGT
This sequence comes from Sambucus nigra, assembly GCA_949130495.1. Taxonomy (NCBI): domain Eukaryota; kingdom Viridiplantae; phylum Streptophyta; class Magnoliopsida; order Dipsacales; family Adoxaceae; genus Sambucus; species Sambucus nigra. Next base: position 778,212,925 of record OX422208.1, on the reverse strand, counting down.
AGTGACATTATTTTTAAGTTGGTACATTTTAATTATATTTGGATTATATCGTTATGTATAATGTTTCTATTTTGAATATATATTTGCATTATCTTTAGTTTGTTTGGATATATGATGTTTAAACAAGTACAATGTTGCTATAACAGGTACAAATATACTGCTGGGCAGTGGCAGTAGCCATACAGCCCAACAGATTTTTTTTAAATTCTGCTCAGAATTGTCACGATCATTGACCGTGACAAGTCCTTGACAAATATGGTTGTCACGGTCATTGGCCGTGACAATTTTTTTTTAAATGGTCAAGGCTTTGTCACGGTTATTAACCGTGACTTGTCGCGGGCCATGACCGTGACACGACCGTGACATTTCTAACGAACTTGTCACGGGCCATGACCGTGACACGTCCGTGATAAAAAAAAGTTGACTCGCCCCGAATTGTCACGGTCATTGACCTTGACAAGTCCAACTTGTCAAGGTCAATGACCGTGACAATTAGGCAGATTTGGTGTAGTGAAGCATGTATCTTTCTCCAACTTGTCAAGGTCAATGACCGTGAAACAGAGGAGGCTATTGCCATTGTCAAGCTGTTAGAAGAAGAGAATAATAACTTGAGTGAGTAATTGAACTCATTAAAGGCTATTTATTCTTCTACTGTTGTTGATGCTGATGATGGGGTTTCTTCCCTGGAGACTAAAAATGCCAGATTAAGGGAAGAAGTAGAAGCACTAAAGAAAACTAAGTCTACTTTGTCCTCTCGAGAAAAATTTAAACCCGGTCGAGCTACTACAGATGAGGATAGGACCTAGTAAACACTTTCTAACCAGGCTGCTCAATTGAAAGCGAAGAATTTGGCCATTGCTGACATGCCCCAGAAGCTTCATATCCAAGTCGAGCAACTTTCTACTCAATCTTCTCAATTACAAGCCAAAGACGGAGTACTAAAAAATTGCATCACCAAGTTGAGAGGCTAACTTTCCAATTTCATAAACAGCCTAAGGAGATCTGGATGGAGGGATACAATAAAGTCCTTGGTCAATTTGATGAACGATTCAAGCAATCTTAGAATGAAGGCTACAAATGGGGTTGGACCAACTGTTTGACAATTATGAAGGTAGATCAAAACAGCACTCTTTGGAACTGGTATGATCCTGGCTTATTAAACTGTTAAGGTCATCCTTTTAAACTGGATGTTAATTGGATTCCTATCAACACAATTCCACAGTGCCTAATTTTAAAATATTTAGGGGACTATGGCCTTCATGACGAGCTAGAGATTATTCATCCTCCTCATTTGCAAGATACACGGAGCAACAGTAATAGAAGAATGCTTTGAGACTTTAATTTTATCAATTCCCCTTATACATTAGATGATCCTCCAGCAGGCATGGAACCAACACCAAGCTCTTCTAAGGCAGAGGGGAAGCGTCCCTTAGAATAAATTGTATTCATGTAATTCAGTTGTAAGCAATATCATGTAATGATTATTTAAATGAATGAAATATTTGATTAACTTATCTTGTCAATATCTGAATGTGAATGGATTCTTCGTTTCATTAGTTCTATTGACACACTCAAGCTTTTGCCCAAGTTTAGTATCAATTACCAATGAGATCATAGGTTCTACCAGTACACTTAGATTAAAATCCAAGTTTAGCACTAGTTACCCATGTATTTCCATAGGTTCTACTAATGCACGTAAAGTTTTAGGTTTTACATTAGTTATCAGTGGGGACCACGCATATGTGGAATATGTGTCTACATTCCTTTTTAGAAATCTTCACAATGTTCTTCCTTCATTTTGCCCAGTTGGATAAAATATTATTTTATCATTAACTGCATTGACCAAGTTTCTTGAGGACTTAAATCCTACTCTACTTGGGTTTTTGTCTACTGTCGATCAAGTTTTATTTATATAGGTGTTGTTTTGATCTCCGACCAACTATGTGGTTGTTGTTGCAAAGGACCTGTTCTGAGCTTCGACCAATTTTGAAGTTTTTTTTACCATATATGACTTTCAACTATCACCGATCAAGTATATAGTGGTGCGTGGCACTAGTACTCCAAAGAAATGAAAAATGGAGGAAATTATAATTTTATTGATACTGAAATAACATGAGTAAAATTTGTTTCATTACATCACTGGTAATACTTTCTAAGATACTTGGCATGCCATGGTATCTAAAACTCCTCTCCCTCCAATGTCTCAATTCTATAGGTTCCAGGTCGGACAATTGCTAAAATATGATAAGGCCTATGCCAATTAGCCTCAAGTTTATTATTCTTCTGGATGACCTTCTTAAGCACGTAATCTCCTTCCTTCAAGTTGGTCAGCTTCATTCTTTTATTGTATAAGCGTGTTATTCTTTGTTGATAAGCAGCATTTCTTAAAGCAACATCCTCACATACTTCCTCCAACATATCCAAATCCAATCTTCGCATTAAATCACAAACAAGAGAATTAAATTTTAAAACTCTATGGGATTAGAGGCCCAATTCGATTGGTATTACTGCTTTAGTCCCAAATGCCAGCATGTATGGGGCTTCTCCTGTGGCAGTCCTCTGAGTTGTTCGGTATGTCCATAGAACTGAGTGTAGGTCGTTGATCCAGTTCCCCTTAGCGTTGTCAAGTCTTTTATTCATTCCATTGAGCAGAGTCTTATTTGTGACTTTGGTTTGCCCATTTCTTTGAGGATGGCCTGGAGCAGAATGAAGTTTTTGAATTTTTGATTGAGCGCAATAGGCAGCAAACTCCTCGTTGTCGAACTGTGTACCATGGTCTGTAATGAAAGCATAAGGCAGACCATATCAATAAATAATATTTTTCCAGATCAACTAGTAAACTTTCTCATAGGGAATATATATCAATGGTCTGTTTCGACCCATTTGGTGAAGTAGTCCACAGCTATGACCAAGTATTTAAATCTTCCTCTGGTGGTCGATAGTTTCCCGACCAAATCTATCCCCCACATAGCAAATGGCCATGGTGAAGTAATTGGAGTTAAAGAAGCTTATGGAGTTCTACGAATGCGGGAATACCTTTGTCGCTTGTCACATTTCCTGGCAAAGGTCGTGCAATCTACTCTCATAGTTGGCCAATAATATCCCTGTGTATTAATACGCTGAAATAATGATATGCCCGTTATATGAGCTCCACAAGATCCATAATGGACTTCCTCTATCAAGTCTTGAATGTCTATTGGGTGAATACAGCGTTGTCGATTGGCTGTCAATCCTTTCCTGTAAAGTACCCCTCTATTCAGCACATATCTTTCTTCTTTATACTTTAATTTTTTTGCCTCGATTTGGTCTGCTAGCAAGACTCCTTCTTCAATATAAGCTTTGATAGAATCCATCCAAGATGGCCCCATGTCCACTGTGATGAAATCAATCATCAAGCATCAAGTAGTAGTAGTAGTAGTAGTAGTAGTAGTAGTAGTAGTAGTAGTAGTAGTAGTAGTAGTAGTAGTAGTAGTAGTAGTAGGAGGAGGAGGAGGAGGAGGAGGAGGAGGAGGAAATTTAGTTTTAAATTTTGGTGGAAACAATAAGTTAGTATTAGTATATTATTTTTATATTCCCTGTATTAGACGAAATTTATTTTTTTGTTCTAAACTTGTGATGAATGGATATTTGATTTATTTAAATAAAGGAGTTTTTATCAAAAATGGCAAATCTCTTATATATTCTGGAACTTTGGAAACTAGTCTTTATATTATAAGACTTGTCTCACCCCTGCTACTTAATACTAAATTGAATAACTTAAAAGGAAATAACCTAAAGATAAAGGAACCTTCTAAGTTGAACCAAACATATCTTTGGTACTTACAGTTAGGTCATATCAATCTCAAAAGGATATATAAATTGGTTTCAAATGGGAATTTAAAAAATTGGAAGTGGAGGCATTTTCCGTCTGTGAATCCTCCTTAAAGGGAAAGATGTTCAAGAGATCATTTACTGCCAAGAGGTCTAAGACCAAGGATGTGTTAGAATTGGTTCATTATGATTTTTGTGGGCCCATGACCATCCAGGCAAGAGGTGGTTATGAGTATGTCCTTACTTTCATTTATTACTACTCGAGGTATGGATATATTTACCTTATGCACCACAAGTCTGAAGTCTTTGATAAGTTTAAAGAGTATAAGGTTTAGGTGGAGCAGTTCTACGGTAAACCAATCCATACTCTGCGATATGATCATGTAAGGGATTGCCTCTTGGGAGTGTTTAGAACTCTTATCAAAGTTAGGTATCACAACCTAATTTTTTGCACTGAGCACTCCACGAAAAAATGGTGTGGCAGAAAGAAGGATCAAAACTATTTTGGATATGGGTAGGTCCATGATGAGATATTCATATCTATCGGATTCCTTTGGGGGTTTTCAATAGAGATGACTATATATTTATTGAACTTAGTTCCTTCTAAATTTGTTCATTAACTCCACTAGAATTTTGGAAAGGGTGAAAGCTAAGTCTAGCTCACGTTTGGATATGGGGTTTCCAGGCACGGGTGGTGAGAAAGGAGCTTGGGAAGTTCTAATCGAGAACAGAAGTTTGTCTCTTTGTGGGTTACCCAAAAGGAACCAAGGGTGGTTTATTTTATAATCCTAAGGAGTATAGGGTGATTGTTAGCACATATTCCCCGTATTTAGAAGAATATTTTATGATAAACTATAAGCCCAAGATCAAGATTAAATTGCAAGAGATTAGAGGACAAGAGTAAGAAAAATCTTCGAAAACACCCATACAAGATGTAATACAACTTGATATCGGCATTACACTGCCTGATCATAGTGGGAGTATTATCGATGATCAGTACATACGTGTCACTTATACTAAACCACAAGTGGAGCCATACCGTAGTAGAAGGGTTAGGCGTCAGCCTAATAGGTTAGTGTATTTGGGAGAGCACTTCGATGAAGCTCCAAGGGAACACAAACTGGATCTCGTTACTATAAAGAGTCACTCCAAGAAAAGGCTGCCGAGCTTTGGCTAAAGGACATGGATACCTAGATCGATTCTATGTATTCGAATGAAGTGTGGAAACTTTTAGACTATCCAGATGGGATTAAACCCATAGGTTATAAGTGGATCTACAAGACGAAGAGAGGGGTAGAGGGTAAGATGGAAACCTTTCAGGAATGGCTTGTTGTGAAAGGGTTCACTCAGAAAGAGGAGATTGACAATGAGGAGACCTTTTCCCTGGTATCCATAATTAAGTCTATGTGGATTTTTTTATCCATTATTGCACATCTCGATTACGATATGTGGCAAATGGATATCAAGCAACATTCTTAAACGGTAATCATGATGAATGCATCTATATGGTGCAACCCGCGAGATTCATAGCAAAGAGAAAGTAAGGTGTGAAAGCTTAAGAGATCCATTTATGGACTTATGCAAATGTTAAGGTTTTGGAACATCCGATTTTATTAAGAAACTAAATCTTTTTATTTTGATCAATACATGGATGAGACTTGTGTGTATAAGGAAAATGACGGAAACGTGATGGTATTTCAACTACTTTATTTAGATGATATTTTTCTAATCGGTAACGATGTGGGTGTATTATCTAGCGTAAGAGTGTGGTTGTCTAGTCAGTTTGATATAAAGAACTTGGGAGAAATCAACTACATCCTTGTGATCAAGGTATTACATGATCGAAAAAATAGATGTTGGAATTATCCTAAGATAATTATATCGATACAGTGCTAATAAGATTTAGCATGCAGGACTCCAAAAAAGGATTTTTCCCTTTCAGACATGAAGTCCCTTTATCTAAGCATCAGTTTCCTAAGACACCTGGTGAGATAAAGAGAATGAGGAACATCCCTTATGATTTAGCGATGGGGAGCTTCGTTATGCTATGGTTTGTACTATAATGGATATATGTTATACCATTGGCATGGTCAGCAGAGTCCAATATAATCCGGGAGAGGATCACTGGATTGTTGTGAAGCACAATCTCAAGTATTTGAAGAGGACTAGAGATTGTGTTGATCTACTCAATAGAAAGTCTGGTACCCATTGGGTACACGGACTCGGATTTTCAGTCTGATAAAGATTCTAGGAAAATGACCTCGAGATACATGTTTACCCTAGGAGGTGGGGCCTTAAATTGGAAGAGTGTCAAGCAATCATGTATTATTAACTCGACCATAGAAGATGAGTATATTGTCACTTTAGAGGCAGCAAAAGAGGTTATTTATCTCCAGAACTTCCTAAGTGAGTTCGATATGGTTCCTTCTGTACAATTGGCTATTACACTTTATTATGACAATAGCGATGTGGTTGTAAATTTGAAAGAATCGAGGACCCATCAGAGGGTGAAGCACATTGAGTGCAAGTATCACCTAATTCGAGAGATCGTGCAGAGCGGTGACATCATCGTGACCAACATTACAACTAAAGACAACCTAGAAGATCCTTTTTACAAAGAGCTTACCATCTAAGACTTTCAACTCACGTAGATGAAATGGGACTCAAATTCATGGTCACGTGGTTTTAAGACTAAATGGGAGATTGTTGAAGTTTATCTATAAAGTCGTGTGTAAAATATTTTTTATTGATTAATAAAGGATTTTTTATTTATTTTGAAATGAGAATCAAATTTGTGATAATGCTTTATATTTGCTTAAATATATTATTTTATATTTATATGTCAGTCAGTGGAGCTTAGTAGGAATTTCAGTGAGTCGAATTTGAATTCATCATAAGGAAATTGGAATTCTGATTCTAACACTATTGAAAGGTTCACAAATTAGATAGGGAGTTGACATCCTATCGGAGCGATTGTGATACAACCCTAATAGTTTATCTTAAACTACGGGAACCTATGCGATAGTTCGAGAACTTGTACGATTATGATCAGTACATCTCATGAATGTATTAAACGGGACCACACGTGAGATTTGATTCTAAGGGTTATCTTGATTAAACTTGGGCAATCTCTCACTATTTTCAAATGGTGCATAAATTCTTAATCCGAGAATTACGAGGATTATGTGATTGTTACTTTGATTTCTATAGATGCGATTCAATCTTGGGTTGAATCAAATGATCTCCGCATATTGGGTGACAATTATATAAGTAGGTCTGATATCTTAATTCGAATGAATTCTCATCGGAGTAGGAGTGTCAATGGATCGAATTTTATCCGAATCTGAATCCGAATCCGATCCATTTATGCGAATATAGATCATGCCTAAAATCCAATTATCCGATTGCCCGATTACCCGTTTATTAAATGGAGCGGATTTGGATTCACATACTCCGATTTGTTTATAATCCTATCAGATTAATATTTTTAATATATATATATATATATATAATATATATATATAATTAATATATATTGTAGTTAATAATATTTTAAATATTTATTATAATAGTTTTTTATTTCATTATCTATTTTTTGGGGAACATTTGCAAAATAAATTTATGAAGAGTTGAAAATAAAAATAATGCAAATCAAGTTTAACATAAACAGATAATCGGATAAACGAATCGGATCCGAATCCGTTTAACATAAACGGATATGGATTTGGATTTGCATGATCCGATCCGATCCGATTAGTAAACGGATCAGATCCGAATCCGTTTAACATAAACGAATATGGATTTGAATTTGCCTGATCCGATCCGAATCCGATCCGTTTACAGGCCTAATCTGGAGATACCTTGGGTTGCAATACCCTCTTGATAGACTTATAAGATTTGTTTTCGCTAGTAAACCAGATCAATGGATTATTTATAATTCGTTCGAATAGCAAAATAAGTTTAGTCTGTGAATCAAGGAATTGATTAGATGTTGGTAAAGTCAATTTGAGGCAAATTGTTTAATTAAACGGGTATCGAAGGCTCAACGTGGGGAACTATATTATGTGCCTTTATTAGTTTTGCAAATAAGACCTCATTATATCTGAGTGATTTTTTAGATAATTAAATCGGAGTGAAGCCATAACTATTTAGTAGAATTAATTATGATTAAATAAGTAGAGGAAATAAAATTACGATAAATATAATTTAGGATTTTCAAGTATTTATTTATAGCTAATTTAATTATTTATCTTGGATCCCTAATGTAGTCCATATACCTAAGTAGTCTGACTCAAACTCTCAAAAAACCCAGTTTAACACAAGCCCACCTTTTATACTTGTATATAAAGGTGCGAGAAGGGGTTTTAATCATTATCATTCATCATTAGGATTGGAGAGGGTGATAGAAAATACTATTCACGTTTTTAGTGAAGGGGACTAGAGAGAGACCACCACATCTCAAGTTTTAACAAAGGTTTTCATCTTAAAAGGTGACCGCCCACCTACCTAACTTTGGGGAGGATCATACACCAGAAGATCCTAGTGTTCGAAAGGTTTAAGAAAGTTTGGAGATCCAAAATGGTAGTCCTACATCTACATCAAATAGTTTTCTCTCCATCAGATTCCAACCTGATCCGCAAAGGTATTATGTTCTAAACTCTAGGTTTGTTCTTCAAACCTAGTTTTTGGTTTTACCCTTTTTCTATGTTTGAGTAATCGAAGATCCATGTCTAAAATTGTCATTCCTCGCATATCGATCCCTAACATTATCGACCCTTATGCAACACATATGGTTTGATTGGATGCTCATGCGATAGTATGGATATTAGAACTAATATCTCTAGTTGGGGTTAACATATGAGGCAGAGCATCAAGTGAGGTTACGCCTAGACTGTTATCTATTAGAGTAACGTGACTTGTTCCCTAGATGTATAGTCAAGTGGCCACCCAATTGATTATCTCTTTAGGATCGTGCGAGACACGATCATCCTTAAGCGTTAGGGTCGATTTTACAGATCAACTCCTTGTATTCCTTTGTCGACAAGATGAATTGTGTGGTAAAGCTCTAGGCTTCATAGTATTCTCTTAAACAATGCTTTGGATGAACGTTTTCGCTAAGGATCTTTTATTTTCATTCCTCTATTTGGTGGAAAGGATCCTCATATATGTTAATGTAAGGATCCATGAGATCATGCACAAGGAGTAACGGGATCACTGACTTTGACGAGTACATATTGCTATTGGATTTCATATATTATACGTATTCTTCCTCCATTTTGTAGGGAAACAATCTTCATCATGGTGGCAATCCATTGTGGCCAGACGGTGGGCTCTCACGTTTCGGGGGGGCAAAAAGGGACAAGAAATGAGTGGTGGTTTACAATCTTCCCATGGACGTCACCAAATTGTACGGGGATACAAGTACAATCAAGTACGTGAAAGACAATGAATAATACTTATAGAATTTAAAATTTTGGATGATGGAAATCGTTATATTTAACGTTGCATGGCCAAAAGATCTTGCTTATGTTGACTAGACTTGGTGAGTGAATGATCTTTTACAAATTGGATTCTTGTGTGATAGGTTATAGCAAGCTAAGAGCCAAGACTTAAGGTTACAAGAATGTGATTGAAACTGATAAAGGCATATATATTATAAGATGTTGACCAAACCCATAATTAATTAGCAAACCTACTTGTTCATTTTGCCCAAGTCAACTGCTCGTGCTTTTTGCCCAAATATCACTTGTCCAAATGTCCATAACTCATTTAATATATAATGTACTTACATCTATATAATATGGAAAAATAATAAATGACACGTTTGCTCCGTGTAATCACACTTCACATATTGTGCCTTATTTTCTGCATGTCAATTCAAACTTTCTCATATTTACGTTTTATACCCCTGTTAAAATATACCCCTAAATTACAAATATAACCCTTACATTTTTTAATTATAAAATAACATCCTGGTGTGACGTAGGCACAACTATGACACCTTTCATTCTTTTAAACCATGTAAAATGTTTAAAAGGACGTGTCATGGATACATGTTTAATGATGCAAAACTATAATAATAATAATGTCACCGACATTGGTTTTGATAATATACGATAATGAATTTTCAAAATAAATAGCCTTTTGGAATAATTTTGAAAAACGTTGTATTGGGGGAATTATAAATTAATTGTGAAAATTTATTCCAAACAAGAAAAAATAAAAACTCTTAATGGAGTTGATATTATTTAACTAAAAAGGTGCGTTGATTGTTGGAATTATATGTGTCTTTTGGGTGTGAGAACTACTCTTTTATGTATAGATTAGGTTAGAGATTAATTCCGACAGTTGTGACTTTTTAAGCCAAAAGGTAATAATTTTATGAATAAACATATTTGTTTGTCAAAAATATAACTTTTTCCTAATGGTACAACTTTGACCAAAAGCAACAATATAATCTATAAATAAAAGGTACTTCATAAAAGGTTATAACCAAAACACAATATTTTCATTCTTTCTCGTTAATCCAGTAATTTGTAGGGCTGGAACAAAATACTAGAAATGTTTATCAAACAAAATTTCAAGGCAGTTGAAAAGGTTATCTTCGTTACAAAGTTGCAAAGTCGCTTCACTGTATTTTGACTACAAATTTGGGAATACTCATTTGCATACTGTTGCGTGGGGAAGCAAATACTGTTTTTAGGAAACTGATAATCACGTATTGAACCAATCTTTGCGACGCTTCTTTACTTCCTCCATTAAAATTTCAACCATTTTCCCTTCTTTTTTTTTTTTGGTTTATTCCCCCTTATAGAGGTACCAGGAGGTGTTCGGACCAACATTTACTCCCTTTTTTTTTTGGTTTATTCCCTATATATATATATATATATATATATATATATATATATATACTCTTGTGTGGACTAGTCCGCATTTTAATAATGCGGACCGGACATGTGTCACCTATCGGTGTGCCTCGAAATTATCGCCTAAATTATAAGCACTCTCTCTCTTTTCTGGGTTCGCCGCTAGGTAACACGTGTCCGGTCCGCATTCTTAAAATACGGAGTGGTCCTCACAAGAGCAGGAGTTTGTATATATACACACATTTGTTGGCAAAAAATATCGAGTTCTCGGGTTTGTTTTACAAATAGGCTAAATTTTACTCTCTCACACACGCACGTCACATTGCTGGTCTTGGGCGTCCCCTGCTGTACTTCGTTGGATTCGTTTTGGCAACATCCACTACTATCATCCACCCATTGATAATCTATAAACACAAACAAAAACTGAGAATCAGCCTTCATCTTTGGGAGTAATCTATTGCTTCATGAAATTTAAAATGATGACTATAGTATAGAGTAAAACACCAACTCCTATTTTGCAGCTAAGTACCTTGCCATTCATCTCCTTAAGAGCCGCACTAGCAGCCTCCTCTGTGGTGTACTCTATAAACGCATAACCTTTGGACCTTTTCGAAATCTTGTCCATTATAATTCTAACTGTTAATAATGAAAAAAAAAATCCATCAACATATCATCACTATAAATTTGAGAAACTTCTTTATAATGAGTACAAAGAAACAATAATACCTTCAACAAGCTCGCCAAAGGGTTCAAATGCGGCACGTAAAGTTTTCTCAGAAGTATAAAATGATAGACCTGTTAGAAAAACATGAGATTGCCAGCATTATGTTAGAAATACTAGGAAAGATTTTGACAATAAGAATCTGCTGATTGAGTAACTAAATATAATTATTGTAGTGAATATTTTCCCCATTCAAAGATGAGAGCCGTGAACCATACAAAAAAATTAAAAGTTTTTTCAAGTCTAAACCCCACTTTTATGACTGTTTTTGAGCTACACACCTGATTTCAAAATAATGCGCTATACACCCTGTTTCAGAGTTTTAGCGACACTTTGCGATGATCTTTTGTGACACTTTATGAGCTTTTGTGACAGTTTGAGGGGATAATTGCAATTTTTTTTTTTAATTTTGGGGGATGTACCTCAAAAGTGACCAAAAAAGTTGGTGTTAACATAATACAAAAATAAATGCATTTCTCTCCAATAACAAGGAGATACTAAAAATAAATATAAAATTTGACCGATGTGAAACTTGTTGACCGATGTGAAACTTGCAACATACCTGTTACGAAAAGCTTCTTTGTTTTTATGTTGGTTGGTTGATTTTCTTCTGAGGAATCTGGGGAGTTACCTGAATGCTGAAGATTCTCACCTGAAAAATATTTCTCATTACTATGTATGGGATTTGGCAGATGAGCAAGTCATAATGGAAGAAATACAGTAAACTTTTGCTGTGAGAAGAACAAATGCAACACAGCAACAGTAAAAGCAACACCAAAATAGTAATAATATTAAATGTCCAACCAACAATAAAAATGAAAATCCAGATTCTTTATAAGACAAGTGATTATTAATGAAACGCTCTCGGATAAGGTTATGGTGCTTGTTTATTCTCTCTTCCCGTGTATACGTCAGTGTCCATAAAGATTAAGTTTCTATATTTACGTTCCTCCAACTTATATATTAGCATCACAAGTGCATCTTATAAAAGTCAGTCCAATATGCATCTAAGATTAGAGTTTCAGTTATTCCAGAAATGTGTTTTTATTAAATAATGCAGATAAAGAGCACAAAATTACAATATAAATAAGAAAGAACTTATTGTTCGTGATTATAAAATCACCGACGACATTTGGTGAAGAGAATGACCGAGTCGAGTGTTGGACACTATTTCCTTGAGACAGAATTCGCCTCCGCTACAGTGTTTATGGCAATGGATAATGAGCGTATGCCTTCAAGGATGAAACGGTCTAGGCAAGTGCAAGAAGCACTACCTTATGCTTGCCCCACAAACCAAAAATGGTGATATTCTCTCTGACTCGAAGGAAGGAAGGCACAAAGAAATAATTATTTGGAATGCAACAAACGGAGGGAAAGGCTTTTTATTTATAGACTAGAAGTGCCTTTTCCGAACCGTCATGTCTGTTTGTGAATGGCCCAAATTTTAATTTATTATCACTGACGCTCCAAATTTAATGACGTTTCAAACTTAATTGAAATGGCGACATGTGAGTGATGTTTCATTAACGCTTTAATTTTAATTAAAGACAACGTTTTCAACAAAGGTTTTAAACAATTAAAATTGTGACATTTTGGAAATAATTTCAACCCAATTTCCAACCCTAAAATTATGTAGAAAACCCAAATAAATATTCAATAAAATATAATATAAGATTAGCCCAAGAAAGACCCACGACCGACGGATCTGGACCCCGGCATGGGCCGGGCCGAGCCGGGCAGCGCATGCGCATGCGGGCTTTTGGGCCAAAGCCCAAACCATACATAGTTTAGGTCCTCTTCCCTTCAAAGGACTGGGATACTCCAAGGGTATCCAACTTTTGTGTCAACTAGTGGGTATATCAACTATACCCATTTCTTGTATTTTTTCTATGTGGGACACAAGTTCTACACCAACTACACCAAGGTAGTTCATGAGCTAAAGGAGTTAAGACCAAATTTCTCATTCATCCCTCATATGTTTTGAACAAATGTGTGTACCATGTTGTTCACCAAGTCAAGGGGAAAGGGGACACGTAGGTAGCTTGCCCGACATTTTAATGATGTGGGTCTCATATTCAATATGGCTCAAAATTTGCCAAAAATTTGTTTTGGTCAAAACAAAAAAATGGGTTTAAAAACCCATTTCATCCAACAATCCCCCACATGAATGAAATTTTGAGTGAAGAATCAAATAGGATACGAAGACAAATTTAGAGAGTATCGGTGGAAAAATGTTGCATTGGTAAAGATAGTTTTTGGCTTTGAATCTTTCCTAGTGGGAAAATATCAGGTTTACTAGTCAAATAATGAATGTGATGTCTTGAATTGATTGACTTTTTACTGTAAACCGAGACTATAGAATTCACACAACATTTTTTCGAACATTCTTGATTCTCTTGTTGTGTCCATTTTGGCCTTGGACACCTCTCGATTTCATTAGTGTTAGAGAATATAACCGTTTGTTATTCTCATAGAAGTGGTCCCTTTTCACCCACATAAAGAGTATCCTGCTAATACCCTACTAAATCCATATTTTCAAGATATACAAATCATTAAAAACAAAGTTTATCCTATTGCACGGGGTAAATAGTGCACTGACTCATCCTAAGAATGGAAGGAAGAATTTGTGTTCTTCTCAGTGCTATTAACTGAATCACACATAATTAGGTTGTTTCGTTGAACCAATTTCTTGGGATCTTTGGTCCTTTAGGTTGGTTTCCATTATGGCAATTCTTTTAGGTTTTAACCGGCTTTAAGCCCATTCCCCTTGATGAACTTCTCACTCTCTCTAGGTATACCTTTTGTTAATGGATCCGCAATATTTTCCTTTGATTTACATCGTTAATGGAAATAATTCCATTTGAGAGAAATTGTTTAACGGTATCATGTCTACGACGTATATGTCGTGGCTTAGCGTCATAATTACTATTTTGTGCTCTTCCAATCGCTGATTGACTACTGCAATGTATTACAATTGGTGACACTGGTTTAGACCGGATAGGAATATCCTCTAAGAAGTTTCGAAGTCATTCCGCTTCTTCTCCGAATTTATCTAAAGCAATAAATTATGATTCCATAGTGGATCATGCATGCATATCTGTTTTGAGGATTTTCACGAGACGATTGCACCTCCAAGAGTAAAAACATATCCACTTGTGGATTTGGAGTCGTTTGAGTCAGCTATCCAATTTGCATCACTATATCCTTCAATAACAACTGGATATCTTTCATAGTGCAATCCATCTTTTAAGGAATACCTTAGATATTTAAGTACCCTTATTTAGGCATTCTAATGACCTTCACCAGGGATACTCGTATATCAGCTGTAATACCCCGTACTTTTGGCTATATTTATTTTTGGGATTAATTAATTAAATGCGTATTAATTGGAAATTAATCCGGGTTATAAATACTAACGAGATGCGAGTTGGTATTTGATTATGTGCATATATGATTATATATGAATTTGGAATTATAAAATTTGTCGTGAGATTTATATACGGCAATTTGGGAATTTTGTTGAAACGCGTGTGACCGCCGCGTCATGGTATATTATTTTAATTATAAAAGTGATTTTTATTTCTATTATCCGTATGGTCGTTTTGAGTGCGCCAACGCGTCCGAAAGGGTCGAGATAGTCAGAAAACACTAGCCGGGGGTGTAGTTTGGATTCCGGGGTATTTTTAGGCCATACCGGCATCATAAAGGGTATTTTGGTAATTTTACATTTTGAGGAATTAAAAGTGACGAAAATTGGGAGTTTTAATCTGATGTGGATTTAACCCACTAAACCCACTAACCAACCCATATTAACCCATTAAGCTACGGAGGCTATCATTAGGTTTACAACTTTCCCAAAGAAAACCCTAGCCACCTTAAGCCACCATTGGAGAAGAAGCTTGGAGAAGAGAAGAAATTCTGCAGAAATCTTCATCAAACCATCATCCAAACTCAGAGACAATCAAGGCAAGTGTTTTAATTATATTTAAATTCGTAGAATGTTCCTTCCATGTTAGAAAATTGAAGAATATCAATTGTTTATGAAAGATAATGAAAACCCATGTATTTTGAAGCTTAGAACTTGAAATCTTGAGGAAAATTGCATGTAGAATGATAGGTAGATGATTATTCCCATAATATTTGTGATTGGAAGAAATTAAAACGAATTTATATTGGGTTAATTCATGATTCAAAAAGTTAGGGTTCATGTTCTTGATAATTGGGGAAAAAGTGTAGAGATTTGTAAATTTGGTTGATGTTAGGATGGATTAATCCTTCAAAACGTATTAGGATGTGATTATAATATGTTTAGGATTGTTTAGAGACCTTAAAACGATTGTTGGGACTTAGTTTAGAAGAGATTTGAGGAGTAAGAATGGTGAAAAAACGAGATTAGACAAATCTGGGACGAATCTGGTAGGTCGTTAGAAGCCCCTGCCCAGGTCGCTCGAACGAACTCGTTCGAACGAGCTTCTAACGAATTGACCAGTCGTTCTAACGAAAGGGAGCCTCGTTCGATAACTTCGTTCGAACGAGATCTCGTTAGAAGGGACAGTTCGTTCGAACGAACTGGATCTCGTTCGAACAGCCTCGTTCGAACGAGACTTCTAACGAGTTGACAGAGGAATCTCGTTCGAACAGTCTCGTTCGAACGAGACTTCTAACGAGTTGACAGTTTGGGCCTTTTTGGACTGTTTTGATTTTTGGAGTCCCGTAAACTTGTTCGAGGATATAGATAATATTCCGATGATGATGTAATGATAGAATTGGGACTTTTGGGTATTTATGAGAAGGAAATTATATACGAGAGTTATATTAAATGGACGGATTGGGTTGAGACGTGAGTGTCTACTACGACGCGAGAGTAAATTATGGCGCGTATGATTATAAACCGGAATAGTATAAATTGTGATAATTATAAGTTAGTACGAGAAAACGATATGTACTACGATTAAACTACGGGATTACTAAGATGTGTGTTTACTTAGTATTGGTATATGAATTGTGTGTATGACATACCTACCATACTTGCTATCACGGGAGGTTTGCGTTCGCTTAGGGCCCTCTAATCCTTGTGTTGCCCGGATTTAGACTGGTTACCTTGATGAACATAGGTCATAGAAAGACTTATTGGGATATTAATAAGTCCGCTGATCGTAGGAGCGTAGGTATGTGCGTGACCTATGTGATGTGATTGTGTTCGCCTCCATTATTTGTGATGTTGTTATCTATGAACTATTCCTGAGAGATTCGGAATATGTAATCATTATGTACGTGATGTACCGGGATGGATAGCAGAGTATGTGTGCACCGCAGCTTAGTTCTCGGGGTGCTTGTATTGTATATTTATGATGTGAATAATATACACTTAATTAATGGGAACCTTCATGTTAATGTTGTGAATATAATCACGGTATTGTTTCGAGAAACATAACGAGTTATCTGATAGTTATATATATTGCATATTGAGCATCTGAGTTTACGTGAAACCCCTACTTAATTATGAGCGTTATTATGTTGATAGAACCGAGTAATAAGGGTAGGACCTATGACAGTCTAGCTAGATATGATGGTACTTAGCTAGTGATTTGTGTCGTTATAGATGGGTACTTACGTTAGGAGTGCACAGTTAGACGAGAGGTGAGAATATCATGTGAGTGCACGTCCTAACATGTACTTTGCATTTAATGTTTTAAATGTTTTTAAAGCACTTGCAGGTTTTTAAAATATAACTCCACATTCGGGCTCTGACCCGTTTGCTTTTCAAATCTATTTTTCTTTGTAAAACCATTTTAGGTGCCCAGCCACAAGGACACCATGCATAGGATACTCATTCAGGTGACGAGCTGTAGCTGTTTGTGGAAGCTACAGGGATTTGCTTGTAGACGCTTCTATCACTTGGATTCCAGATTTATCATCTATCAGTTGTAGGGCATGTTGCCCATTTCTATTAGAGCTCCATTTCCATTACAGTTTTCAGACTTTGGCATGTACTATTTTAGTTTTCGGTTTACTTATTTCAGTTGTGGGATTGTAGTGAGGAGTTTTTCCTCCATACTTTATTTACGTTATGTGATGGTCTTTCTATTTACTTCATTATGGTGAATGGTGTTATTATTCTTTATTACACTTGTTGCATGTTAATCAGACTTTAATTAAAATTTGGCACTTACTTTTTAAATACTAGGTGGTTAGTAATCATTAAAATGTTTTCGACAGTGATGCTATTAACTGGACCAACTTGACATTTTGAATTAATTTAATAAAGGAGTAGCTACCCGGTATTTAATTAGTCGGGGTGTCACAGGTGGTATCAGAGCATCAGGTTCTAGTGTCCTTTAGGATCTGACGGCTTATTATGTTTCCGCTAAGTTTCTTTGATATAGAGCCCTATATTTTAGGACTGTTGTACTCTTTTTGTGTATGCTTCGTTCTTCAACTATTTTAAGTTTATAAACAGCGAACTTATAAACTTTGTTCTTATTTCAGATGCCTCCACGACGTGCACGACGAGTTCCCAGGGATGCAACGCCCGAACCCCAGCCCGCTCCAGTTCAGGGCATGATGAACGCCGCTGAGGTTGCAGCTATAGTAGCCCAAGCGGTAAATGCCGCCATTGCCGTTGTTCAGCAGGCACCACCTCAGGCGCCGGTTGCCGCGCCAGTACAGGCTAATGCATTCCCGTCTGCTTGGGAGCGTGTACGTGACGCTTTTCAGAAAGCGCATCTGCCAGAGTTTGCAGGTAGCTCAGATGTGGTAGTCTCGAGCCAGTGGAGGAAGGATATGCAGAG
This sequence comes from Sambucus nigra, assembly GCA_949130495.1. NCBI lineage: Eukaryota > Viridiplantae > Streptophyta > Magnoliopsida > Dipsacales > Adoxaceae > Sambucus > Sambucus nigra. The sequence goes on along the minus strand of OX422208.1, from coordinate 778,194,737 downwards.
GCACTTAAGGATGTATGAGTGCACGGACGTTCAGAAGCAGGTGCTAGCTACGTTCAAGCTAGTTGGATCTGCGCTGCAGTGGTGGGAGTCTATTACCACCATGGAGGAGAGGGATACTCTCACGATTCAGGAGTTCTGGGTGCGGTTCGACCGCAAGTACTTTCCGTCAGCTGTTCATACGGAAATGAGGAGGAGATTGATGAGTTTGAAGCAGGAGGGCAAGACTGTGCCCGAGTATGAGGCCGAGTTCACAAATCTGTTGAATATCGTTCCTGATGAGATACCAACAGAGAAGAAGAAGATTGAGAAGTTCACGGACGGGTTGACTTGGAGGATCCGTCAGCATCTGCTAGGGAACCTATCGTTGGCCACCTATTCTGATGTGGTTAACGCTGCATTGTTACACTGCCAGGACCACCGTTTTCATATGGCCGAGGGCAAGAGGTCGGGGGAGTCTAGCCATCAGGGCAGGACTGGAGGACATGGTGCCAGCGGGGCACAATCTGGTCAGGGGCAGAGACAGAATGAGCAGGTCTCCCAGCAGGGGGATAATAAGAGGTTCCGGTCAGGGAACTACAAACAGGGACAAGGAGGTTTCCGTCAGGGCCATCAGGGTCCAAACGGCCATCAGGGCCAACAGGGGCAGAATGGGCAGCAGTTTCACCCGGGCCAGCAGGGCCAAGGGAGGAACGGTAACAGCCACCAGAGCCGGGGACAGCAGGGGCAAAGAGGAGGGAACTTCCCAGGGAAGTGCTTTGTTTGTGGCAAGACTGGCCATAAGCGACAGGATTGTCCTGATAGGGGCAGGGCCCCACAGCAGCAGCAGCAGAGTGCTCGCCAGGAGCCACAGAGGCCTATATTTCCCGCCGCTCTTCCCGCACCGCCACAGATGGCAGCATTGCCACCCATCCCAGCAGTCCCAGTTCAGCAGGGGCAGCTACAGTATGGACGTGTCTACAACGTCCACCAGGCTGCAGTTCCACAGGCACTGCCCGCGATTGAGGGTACGTTTCCTATCCATGGCACTATGGGTCGGGTGTTATTTGATACGGGTGCTACACACTGTTTTATAGCTACACACTTCGCGAAAGCTTTAGGATTGTTAGCTACGGCAGAGAGCACAGTGACTTGTGTCGACTCACCATTGGGGAGTGGATCACTTATTTTCTTTATATGCCGGGGAGTGGGGGTAGAGATTGGTGGTTTGGTATTACCTGCAGACATGTTAGTATTAGATATGCATGTTCACGATGTGATTATTGGGATGGATTGGCTCGTAGCTTATAGGGCCATGATTGATTGCTTCAGCGGGAGCATTGTTTTTGCCATTCCGGGGCAAGAGATGTTTGTAGTGGCGATGCCTCGCCCAGAGGGAGGATCGACCGCTCATCTGTATTACATTGAGGAGGACACCTCTAAGGAGGTAGTGATTCCTTTAGATTCTATCCCAGTAGTCAGGGAGTATTCGGATGTGTTTCAGGAGATACCAGGCTTACCCCCAGTCGAGAGATAGATTTTGTTATAGATTTGCTACCGTATACGAGACCTATAGCACGCGCACCGTACCGTATGGCTCCAGCTGAGATGAGGGAGTTACGGGATCAGATAGAGCAGCTGTTAGGTCAGGGCTTTATTCGCAGGAGTACCTCACCTTGGGGCGCTCCGGTTTTGTTTGTGAAGAAGAGGGACGGTTCCCTGAGATTGTGTGTGGACTACCGAGAGTTGAATAAGGTCACGATACGGAATAAGTATCCGTTGCCTCGAATCGATGACTTATTCGACCAGTTGAGAGGAGCTTCTTTCTTCTCGAAGATTGATTTGAGATCGGGATACCATCAGTTGCGTATCAGGGAGGAGGATGTCTCGAAGACCGCGTTCTTGTCGAGATATGGTTCTTACGAGTTTCGGGTTATGCCTTTCGGTTTGACCAACGCTCCAGCAGTGTTTATGGACTTGATGAACAGAGTGTTCAGGGATTTCCTAGACCAGTTTGTCATTGTCTTCATTGATGATATTCTGGTTTACTCCCAGACAGAGGAGGAGCACGCCGAGCATTTGAGGCAGGTTTTGCAGACACTTCGTCAGAACGAGTTGTATGCAAAATATGAGAAGTGCGGGTTTTGGCTGAAGGAAGTCCAGTTTTTGGGACACATTATTTCCGACCGGGGAATATCTGTTGATCCGGGGAAGGTATCCGCGGTGAGGGAGTGGGGACAGCCCACGACCCCAACGGAGATTCGTAGTTTCTTGGGTCTAGCAGGATACTACAGGAGGTTTATTCGGGGTTTCTCGGAAATAGCAGGTCCTTTGACACATCTGACTCGTAAGGGTGTGCCCTACATCTGGAGTGATGCCTGTCAGTTGGCATTCGATGAATTGAAGGACAAATTGACCTCAGCACCTGTGTTAGCATTGCCGAGACCGGGAGTTGAGTATTTGGTTTACACCGATGCGTCTTTGCAAGGACTGGGAGGTGTATTGCAGCAGGAGAGACAGGCCATAGCTTATGCTTCCCGTAAGCTTAAGCCTCATGAGAAGAATTACCCCACGCACGATTTGGAGTTGGCGGCAGTGGTATTTGCCCTACGGATTTGGAGGCACTATCTGTTGGGGGAGAAGTTCCAACTGTTCACGGACCACAAGTCCCTACAGTACCTGTTCACGCAGAAGGAATTGAATATGCGGCAGCGTAGGTGGCTTGAGTTTGTGAAAGACTACCAGTTCGACATCCAGTATCACCCAGGTAAGGCTAACGTGGTAGCAGACGCGTTGAGCCGTAGGCCAGTAGATGAGGTGGCAGAGGTGTGGAAGGCTAAGTGGAAGGAATTGGGACACCAGGATGCAGTGGCCCGATCTTTCATGTCTGTGATGACCGTTACACCGCAGATTGTCACGAAGGTAGTACGGGCACAGGCTAATGACTCGTTCTGTCAAGAGCAGATAGTTCGGTTACTAGCAGAGGGAGCCGAGTCCTATACCGTTAGCTCAGACGGGGGATTGCGCTTCAATGGGAGATTGGTGGTTCCGGAAGGGGAGGAATTGCGACACGAGGTGATGGCAGAGTCGCACGGTTCACGGTACATCCCGGAGGGGACAAAATGTACCAAGACATGAGACGCCAGTATTGGTGGAGCGGTATGAAGAGAGATATCGCTGAGTTTGTTTCGAAATGCGCCACTTGTCAGCTTGTAAAAGTGGATCATCAGATACCGGCAAGATTGCTACAGCCATTGGAGGTCCCGGTGTGGATGTGGGAAAGCATATCCATGGACTTTATTACGGGGTTGCCTACGTCGCAGAGGGGTCACGACTCCGTTTGGGTAATTGTGGACAGGTTGTCCAAGGTCGCTCACTTTTTACCCGTAAGGACTGACTACACTACGGGACAGTATGCCCAGCTCTTCATTTCAGAGATTGTGAGACTTCACGGTGTGCCCCTAAATATCGTGTCTGACAGAGACAAGATATTTGTTTCGAGGTGTTGGGAGAGTTTCCAGGAGGCCATGGGCACGGAATTGCGATTGAGTACGGCTTATCATCCGCAGACTGATGGGCAGACCGAGCGCACAAATCAGATGTTGGAGGACATGCTACGCATGTGCATTATTGACTTTGGGGGTGGATGGGAGCAGGACCTTCCACTGGTGGAGTTTGCTTACAACAACTCCTATCAGTTCACTATTGGCATGGCTCCGTTTGAGGCATTGTACGGTAGGCCTTGTCGTTCCCCAGCATGTTGGTTAGAGGTGGGGGACAACAAACTGCTTGGGCCGGAAGTGATTCAGGATACTTCGGCAAGGATTGAGTTGATTCGGAGTCGCATTCGGGTAGCTCAAGACAGGCAGAAGAGTTATGCTGATGCGAAGAGATTTTTCAGGGAGTTCCAAGTGGGGGACCAGGTTTTGCTCAGGGTATCTCCTATGAAGGGGATTATGCGTTTCGGGAAGAAAGGGAAGTTGGCACCAAGGTATGTGGGGTCGTTTCCTATTATTGAGCGGATCGGACCGGTTGCGTATAGACTTGGACTACCGGAGCATTTGCATCGGATTCACGATGTGTTCCATATTTCCTCGCTGAGGAAATATCTTAGAGATAATCTGGCTCATTCTCACATTGCTGTGGATGACATCGATCTCCAGCCGGATAGCTCCTACGAGGAGGGGCCGATTGCTATTTTGGACCGAAGCGAGAGGAAACTGCGGTCAAAGATAGTTCCGTTAGTGCGTGTTCAATGGCGACATCACAATGTCGAGGAGTCCACATGAGAGCGCGAGGATGAGATGCGCGAACGTTATCCAGAGTTGTTTTTAGCAGGTACTTTCTAGTTTCGAATTTCGGGACGAAATTCAGTTATTAGGGGGGAAGTATGTAATACCCCGTACTTTTGGCTATATTTATTTTTGGGATTAATTAATTAAATGCGTATTAATTGGAAATTAATCCGGGTTATAAATACTAACGAGATGCGAGTTGGTATTTGATTATGTGCATATATGATTATATATGAATTTGGAATTATAAAATTTGTCGTGAGATTTATATACGGCAATTTGGGAATTTTGTTGAGACGCGTGTGACCGCCGCGTCATGGTATATTATTTTAATTATAAAAGTGATTTTTATTTCTATTATCTGTATGGTCGTTTTGAGTGCGCCAACGCGTCCGAAAGGGTCGAGATAGTCAGAAAACACTAGCCGGGGGTGTAGTTTGGATTCCGGGGTATTTTTAGGCCATACCGGCATCATAAAGGGTATTTTGGTAATTTTACATTTTGAGGAATTAAAAGTGACGAAAATTGGGAGTTTTAATCTAATGTGGATTTAACCCACTAAACCCACTAACCAACCCATATTAACCCATTAAGCTACGGAGGCTATCATTAGGTTTACAACTTTCCCAAAGAAAACCCTAGCCACCTTAAGCCACCATTGGAGAAGAAGCTTGGAGAAGAGAAGAAATTCTGCAGAAATCTTCATCAAACCATCATCCAAACTCAGAGACAATCAAGGCAAGTGTTTTAATTATATTTAAATTCGTAGAATGTTCCTTCCATGTTAGAAAATTGAAGAATATCAATTGTTCTTGAAAGATAATGAAAACCCATGTATTTTGAAGCTTAGAACTTGAAATCTTGAGGAGAATTGCATGTAGAATGATAGGTAGATGATTATTCCCATAATATTTGTGATTGGAAGAAATTAAAACGAATTTATATTGGGTTAATTCATGATTCAAAAAGTTAGGGTTCATGTTCTTGATAATTGGGGAAAAAGTGTAGAGATTTGTAAATTTGGTTGATGTTAGGATGGATTAATCCTTCAAAACGTATTAGGATGTGATTATAATAGGTTTAGGATTGTTTAGAGACCTTAAAACGATTGTTGGGACTTAGTTTAGAAGAGATTTGAGGAGTAAGAATGGTGAAAAAACGAGATTAGACAAATCTGGGACGAATCTGGTAGGTCGTTAGAAGCCCCTGCCCAGGTCGTTCGAACGAACTCGTTCGAACGAGCTTCTAACGAATTGACCAGTCGTTCTAACGAAAGGGAGCCTCGTTCGATAACTTCGTTCGAACGAGATCTCGTTAGAAGGGACAGTTCGTTCGAACGAACTGGATCTCGTTCGAACAGCCTCGTTCGAACGAGACTTCTAACGAGTTGACAGAGGAATCTCGTTCGAACAGTCTCGTTCGAACGAGACTTCTAGCGAGTTGACAGTTTGGGCCTTTTTGGACTGTTTTGATTTTTGGAGTCCCGTAAACTTGTTCGAGGATATAGATAATATTCCGATGATGATGTAATGATAGAATTGGGACTTTTGGGTATTTATGAGAAGGAAATTATATACGAGAGTTATATTAAATGGACGGATTGGGTTGAGACGTGAGTGTCTACTACGACGCGAGAGTAAATTATGGCGCGTATGATTATAAACCGGAATAGTATAAATTGTGATAATTATAAGTTAGTACGAGAAAGCGATATGTACTACGATTAAACTACGGGATTACTAAGATGTGTGTTTACTTAGTATTGGTATATGAATTGTGTGTATTACATACCTACCATACTTGCTATCACGGGAGGTTTGCGTTCGCTTAGGGCCCTCTAATCCTTGTGTTGCCCGGATTTAGACTGGTTACCTTGATGAACATAGGTCATAGAAAGACTTATTGGGATATTAATAAGTCCGTTGATCGTAGGAGCGTAGGTATGTGCGTGACCTATGTGATGTGACTGTGTTCGCCTCCATTATTTGTGATGTTGTTATCTATGAACTATTCCTGAGAGATTCGGAATATGTAATCCTTATGTACGTGATGTACCGGGATGGATAGCAGAGTATGTGTGCACCGCAGCTTAGTTCTCGGGGTGCTTGTATTGTATATTTATGATGTGAATAATATACACTTAATTAATGGGAACCTTCATGTTAATGTTGTGAATATAATCACGGTATTGTTTCGAGAAACATAACGAGTTATCTGATAGTTATATATATTGCATATTGAGCATCTGAGTTTACGTGAAACCCCTACTTAATTATGAGCGTTATTATGTTGATAGAACCGAGTAATGAGGGTAGGACCTATGACAGTCTAGCTAGATATGATGGTACTTAGCTAGTGATTTGTGTCGTTATAGATGGGTACTTACGTTAGGAGTGCACAGTTAGACGAGAGGTGAGAATATCATGTGAGTGCACGTCCTAACATGTACTTTGCATTTAATGTTTTAAATGTTTTTAAAGCACTTGCAGGTTTTTAAAATATAACTCCACATTCGGGCTCTGACCCGTTTGCTTTTCAAATCTATTTTTCTTTGTAAAACCATTTTAGGTGCCCAGCCACAAGGACACCATGCATTGGATACTCATTCAGGTGACGAGCTGTAGCTGTTTGTGGAAGCTACAGGGATTTGCTTGTAGACGCTTCTATCACTTGGATTCCAGATTTATCATCTATCAGTTGTAGGGCATGTTGCCCATTTCTATTAGAGTTCCATTTCCATTACAGTTTTCAGACTTTGGCATGTACTATTTTAGTTTTCGGTTTACTTATTTCAGTTGTGGGATTGTAGTGAGGAGTTTTTCCTCCATACTTTATTTACGTTATGTGATGGTCTTTCTATTTACTTCATTATGGTGAATGGTGTTATTATTCTTTATTACACTTGTTGCATGTTAATCAGACTTTAATTAAAATTTGGCACTTACTTTTTAAATACTAGGTGGTTAGTAATCATTAAAATGTTTTCGACAGTGATGCTATTAATTGGACCAACTTGACATTTTGAATTAATTTAATAAAGGAGTAGCTACCCGGTATTTAATTAGTCGGGGTGTCACATCAGCTTAGCTTACTTACCGAGTAAGCTATATCAAGTCGATTTGATAAATATATTAAGCTACCTATTATACGAGAGTATTCTAGTTGTGATATGCCTTCACCTAAATTAGGGGTGAGATGAACAGTTGGATCGACAGATGTTTTCACCGAACTCGTGTCGTCGTATTTATGATATTTTTCAAGAATTTTCTCAACGTCGTGAGATTGAGACAAAATGAGTCCATCGAAATTCTAGTAATCTTGATTCCTAGAATAACATCTGCAACGCCCAAATCTTTCATTTCAAATATATTTTTTAGCTTACTTTTAATAAAGTTAATGACGTCATTGTTATTACCAATGATTAACATATCGCTTACATAAAGACATACTATGGCATATCCCTTTTGGGTGCTTTTAACGTAAACACATTTGTCGCACTCATTTTCTAAACCATTTTACTTCATCACATCGTCAAAATTTTCATGTCACTGTCTTGGTGCTTGGTTCAACCCATAAAGCGATTAGACAAGCTTGCATACTTTCTATACCGGGAGCAACGAAACCTTTCGATTTTTCCATATATATTTCATCTAATTCACCATTTAAAAAAGTCGATTTAACATCCATTTGATGTATTTCCAAATTGTGAATTCCAATTATTACAATTAGTATACGTATGGATGTGATTCTTGTATCAGGTGAATAGGTGTCGAAATAGACAATTCCATCATTTTGCTTATTGCTTATAGCCTTTTGCAACAAGTCTTGCTTTGTATTTATCAATTGATCCATTTGCCTTCGTTTTCCTTTTGAATATCCATTTATATCCTAAAGGTTTTATTCCTAGTGGGTGAATTGATGTATGATTTTGCATAATGGATTCAATTTCATTATTGATTGCTTCCTTCCAATATGAAGTTTCTGGAATGGATAATCCCTCTTTCCACAGTTTGAGTTCGCTTTCTAACATATAAGTTAAAAAGTTCGGACCAAAGGACTTTGAAGTTTTTACCCTTTTACTAAGTCTTGGTTCTTCCTCAATATCTTTTTAGGTAGACTTGTGGTCTAATGACTTTTGAGAATCACTATCCATAATATCATGCATTCTTTTATGAGAAATAGTTTCTTATCCATTTTTATATGGAAAAATGTCCTAAAAAAATGATGCATTCCTAGAATTTATAATTGTATTAACATGAATGTCAATTATATAAGGTTCATCCACAAGAAATCGATATGCACTACTGTTATTTGCATAACCAATGAAAACATAATCAATGGTTTTAGGACCTATCTTAATCCGTTTAGGATCCGAAACAATTACTTTGGCAAGACACCCCCACACTTTTAAATATTTATATGAAGGTTTCTAGCTTCCCATATTTCATAGGGAATTTCATTTGTTTTCTTATGAATTAATTTGTTTAGAACATGATTAGCGGAAAGCAAAGCTTCCCCTCACATGTTCTGAGATAGTCCAGAACTTATCAACATAGCATTCGTCATTTCTTTTAAGGTTCAATTTTTTCATTTAGCAACGCCATTCGATTGAGGTGAATAAGGAGCGATAGTATGATGTATGATACCATTTTTCGAACAAAAGTTCTAAATGGTTATTCATATTCACCACTTCTATCGCTTCTTATAGCCTTAATCTTTTTGTAAATTGATTCCCAACCTCATTCTTGTACTGTTTGAACAATTCAATTGCCTCATCTTTGCTTCATAATAGATAAACATAATAATGACTTGTGCAATTATCCACAAAAGTAACAAAGTACTTTTTACCGCCACTAGTTTGCACAAATTTGAAGTCGCATATATCGATATGAATTTGTTCTAAAGGTTCGGTATTTCTTTCAATTGAATGAAAGATGATCTACTTAATTTAGCTTCTACACATGTTTCGCATTTATGATTTGTGTCAAGGCTAAATTTAGGAATTCATTCTAATTGAATTAATTACTTAATGTGTTATAGTTAACATGTCCTAGTCTACCATGCCACACATTCATAGATTCAAGTATATAATCAAAAGAAGCAATTTTATTATTATTATTATTATTATTTGTAATACCTTAAAGGCCGTGTGTGATACTGATTCAATCAACTCGCAAAATTTCAATCACAAACTTATTTAATTAGTGTCAATTTTAGAATCAAATTAATTCAGCCCACAAACTCAAATATCTACGTGCGTTCATGTGTCAAACCAACATAAATAAAATATGCGACACATAATTCAAGAAAAATCCCTGAAGGGAAAAACCTTTTTATTTCACTATAATTGTAAATCGCAACTTACACTGTTACAATGAAATACAGTGGTTTGACATACGAATACCCGCAGGCGTCGGTCGGCGTCGTCAGCAATCCACAAGAACAGCAGTCTTATCTTCAGCCCAGGAATACCGCAGCACTCCCTATGAACCGCAGTCCAAATCAGCATAGATCCACACGCAGCGAACTTCAATGACACGCAACCATATGATGTATAAAATCTCTCCACAAATGTATGAACACTAGCAAGATTGTGTTCTAGGGTTCCAAAAGATTCAAAAAAGTATATGGGAATTTTGGCGAGTCAAACTGAGTTTTTGGACTCACAAAGTATGAAGACTTGTTGAATATGGACTCTCAAAAACGTCTCTCAAAGTCTTAAACAAATACGCCACCGAAATAGGTATATATAGCATTTTAGAAAATCTGAGGCGGCGAATTTTTCTGAGGTCGTCGGACCAGTCCGGAAAGGATTACCGGATCGGTTCGTTTTTTCCTTTTATCGGTTTGGTCATAGGACTTTTCCTGTATAAAAACACCAACCGGATCGGTTCGTTTTTTGTCTTTATCGGATCGGTCTGGGAATTAAAAAAAATTCTTTCATCTCTTTTTAAAATACTTCCCTCGGTTTTATAAAAACATTTTAGGAAAATTTCCCAATACTAAAATGAAACTTTTAAAGAACTTAAGACCCAACCTTACCAAAGTTATCTTGTCGAGGCCTTGTTGAAGATTTCATGACATTCGGATCCATCTTGATGCGTGTATGCTCTTGAGCATTCCTTCGATGGTTGTAGCGGTATACATCATACTAACATGTATGCGGACATGAGAAAAATGTCCTTAGATTATTATTATTATTGTTATTATTATTATTATAAATATTTGGTACAATAATCATGACGTTCATTTTGAAAATCCCATCTAATAAGTAACCCTTTCCCACATACATGTCATCTTTGGTAAGTACAAACTTGTCGGAATAATACCTAAGTTTAAACCCTTTCTTGCTTAGTACGAATTCGGAGACAAGATTCTTTCAAATATCCGGCACATGTAGCACGTCGTTGAGCGTGAGTTCTTTTTCCGAAGTCATCTTTAACACGACCTTTCATTGCCCTTCCACCGTGGATGTGGAGAAGTTTCCCACGAACAGTTGTTCTCCTTTTTTAATTTGTTGGTAGGTAGTGAACATCTTCTTGTCCGAGCAAATGTGGTGTGCCCGTCGGTGTCCACCCACCATTCTTTTGACCTTTTTAGATGTTAGCCCCTTGACTTGAGTCTTCCCCATTGTACGTCCTCTTTTTATGGGATTTGTGACCGTCATCTGTCATATTTGCTTTAGCTACCATTGGATTGTTTCCGGAATTCTTTTCAGACATCCAGTTATCCTCTTGTCTCCTTCACCTAATAATCAAATCCTCGGGCCCCATTTCTTTACGTTTATGCTTTAAATAATTTTTAAAATCTTTCAAAGAGGGTGGTAATTTTCAATTATTGTTGCCACTTGAAATATTTCACTTAAAACCATATTTTCTGTACTTATTTCATGAAAAATTAATTGAAGCTCTTGGGCTTGACTAATGACAGTCTTTGAATCTAACATTTTAAAATCAAGAAACCGGCCGATAATGAATTTCTTCATTCCAGCGTCTTTTGTTTTATACCAAAGACTCCCATAAAAAATTTGATGTTTTTATTGGACTATACACGTTGTGTACGTGTCATCCAATCCGTTAAGGATATAGTTTTTGCATAAAAAATTAGAAAGTTTTCATGCTTCTACGGTGGCCAATGTTGTCTTATATGTTTCTGCTTCATTAACCACGGGTGCGTCCACGTGTAGAAATCTCAAAAGATTCAGAGTCGTAAGATAAAACATTTATCTTGCCATCTTTTAAAATCAAGTCCGCTAAATTTTTTGGGTTTCTCACCATGGGTTGCATGAGACGGATTATGATAGGCAAGTTTGTGTTAATAGAATTGGTTACATTATCTTCAGAGGATGAAGTTGTCCCTTTTCTGTTAGTTTTTACAAAATTATTATTATCTTTCCGTTATGATAGTAAAACAGTAACAAGAACAAATATATGTTGTAAAGTATAAACAGAACATATACTTTTAAAAAAAATCTAGATTAACAGGAGTTTAATCTGTATTCTAATATTATTCAATAAAAGAGGATAGATTAACAGGAGTTTAATACAGTTTTTAAAAACCTATTAAAATTAAATTGGTCTTAAGATTGTTATTCCAAAAATATATTTTTATTAAATAATGTAGATAAAGAACACAGAAAAATAATTTAAATAAGAACTCACTGTTCGTGACTATAAAATCACTGACGACCTTGGGTAAAGAGGATGACCGAGTCGAATATTGGACATTCTTTCCTTAAGACAGAATTTGCCCCCGCTACGATGCTTACAACAATAGACAATGAGCGTTTGCCTCCTAGGATGAAACGGTCTCTACAAGTGCAAAAAGCACTACAATGTGCTTGCCTCACGAACCAAAAATGGCGATACTCTCTCTGACTCAAAGGAAGAAGAAGGAGGGCACAAAGAAAGAATTTTTCGGAATGCAACAGGAGGGAAATACTTTTAGCCTAGAAATGCCTTTTTCCGAACAGTCATGTCTGTTCGTGAACGACCCAGATTTTAATTTGTTATCACCGACGCTCCAGATTTAATAACGTTTCAAACTTAATTAAAACGGCGACGTTTATTAAAAGTGTGATGTTTTGGAAATAATTTCAACCCAATTTTCAAGCCCAAAATTGTGTAGAAAAGCCCAAATAAATTTTCAATAAAAAGATAATATTGTCTCAAGAACGACTCACGGCACGGGCATGGGCCAGGGCCGCCAGGCCGTCTGGTGGACAGCAGCGTGCGCATGTGGATTATTGGGCCAAAGACCAACCTATGCATAGTTTAGGTCCTCTTCCCTTCAAAAGGGTTGGGATACCCCAAGGGCATCCAACCCTTTGTGTCAACTAGTGGGTATATCAACTACACCCATTTCTTGTATTTTTCCTACATGGGACACAAGTTCTATACCAACTACACCAAGGTAGTTCATGAGCTAGCGGGGTACTTTGAGACAAAATTTTCCATTCATTCCTTATTTGTTTTGAACAAATGAGTGGACCGTGTTGTTCACAAAGTCAAGAGGAACACTTAGGTAGATTGACCCGATATTTTAATGATGTGGGTCCCATATTCAATATGGCTCAAAGTTTGCCAAAAATCTGATTTGGTCGAAACAAAAAAAAGTTTTAAAAACCCATTATCCAACAGTTTGTAAATCACAAATGATTTACTGATACTAACTTACGCAAGGGATAAATAAATTCAGTCGTATAAGGGATAGTTGAACCAAATATAGCACAGCGAAAGAAAAGGTTAACAAAAACCAGTGTTTTAAGAAAGAAAAAAACTAATGGCAGGTTCGAAGCATTTTTCCAAAACAGGTGAAGTGTAAGGCACAGGGGGGAATGAGGCATAAGCCTCTCCTTGGAAAAAAAAAATCACCAAAGTTATAAGGACTAATATAAGTCACAAAAATATCACTATATTAGCAAAGATAATGTGTGACTACAGCCACAGAGTATATATATAGATATATACAATTGTGTAGGTATATTACAAAGTATAATTATGCTGCCTAATGCAGCAGTCCGGTATCAGGGAGGATCTAAAGAGGCCCTTAAAGAAAGGGCCAAAAAAACGGACCAATTATTTAAAATATTAAAAAAATGAAATTTTCAACCAAACTTGGTAGATATGATCTTCACAATAAGATGATGATTCGCAAATAATTTCATCAAAAAATTCATTTGGATGAATTTTTTGATGAAATTAATTGCATATGATCTCCTTATTGAATGAAGTGGGCACATGTTGATAATCTAATATTTGATTCAAGATCCGGGTGATTCAACCCATTAAACTAGTGCCGAAATCGGTCGGAAATCCAAAATGACAGAACAGTACAAACCGCCATACCTCGGGAGGCTCCGTTTTGCCGCAAATCCACCCTGGACATATCCGATTTGATTCTCATTGTGGGGCATTCAATGCCCCACAATCCCTTTCAGCCTATACACTCTCTTTCAGCCTCCTTATTTTGAAGATCATATCCACCAAGTTTGGTTGGAAAAATCATTTTTTTTAGTATTTTAAATAATTGGTTCATATTTCAATCCTTTCTTTAAGGTCCGCTATATATCCTCCTATATATATATATATATGCTCTTGTGCGGACCAGTCTGCATTTTAAGAGTGCGGACCAGACATGTGTCACCTAGCGGTGAGCCTAAAAATTATCGGCTATATTATAGGCACACTCTCTCTCTTCTCTGGGCTAAGCGCCAGGTGACACATGTCCGGTCCGCACTCTTAAAATGTGGACTAGTCCGCACAAAAGCAGTATTGTGTGTGTGTGTGTATATATATATATATATATATATATATATATATATATATATATATCGGGAGAAGTTCACAAGTGAACCTAAAAGATGAACTTTTTAATGAACCTTAACAAAATAACACCTAAAAACTCATTAATTTTAATTTCTATGTTGTAATTGGTCCGCGCCAGCGGCAACGAACACGCGTGTCGATCGATCCCCAACCCCCTCACCCGCCCCCGCCCTCCCCCCCCCCCCCCAACCCCAACCACAACCACCACCATGGCAACCCTTATAGCTGCCCTTATGGCAGCAGGGCTGCCATGGGGGTGGGGGTAGGGGGTGGGGGGGGATCGATCGACACACGTGTTCGTTGCCGCTGGCGCGGACAAATTACAACATAGGAATTGAAATTAATGAGTTGTTTGGTGATATTTTATTAAGGTTCATTAAAAAGTTCATCTTTTAAGTTCACTTGTGAACCTCTCCCTATATATATATACTAGCGGATGCCTGCCCCCGTGATAAAACCCAACCCATAATAACCAACCTTTTTTTATAAAAAAAAACTTTTAAAAAAAAAGTATTTTTAAAAAAAATATTTAAAAAAAAATAATAAAATAATAATGTATATATGTATGCATGCAAGCATGCAACACATAAAATGTCATGGATGTTTATCATGCATGTTTATCAGGCATAAGTTACTATTCATAACACCATTGTCCCATATTATATCCATATATATATATATATATATATATATATTCTCTTGTACGGACCAGTCTGCATTTTAAGAGAGCGGACCAGACATGTGTCACCTAGCGGTGAGCCTAAAAATTATCGGCTAAATTATAGGCACTCTCTCTCTCTTCTCTGGGCTCAGCGTCAGGTGACACATGTCCGGTCCGCACTCTTAAAATGTGGACTAGTCCGCACAAGAGCAATACTGTGTGTATATATATATATATGGAGAGGTTCACAAGTGAACCTAAAAGATGAACTTTTTAATGAACCTTAACAAAATAACCCCTAAAAACTCATTAATTTTAATTTCTATATTGTAATTGGTCCGCGCCAGCGGTAACGAACACACGTGTCGATTGATCCCCAACCCCCTCACCCGCCCTCCCCCCCCCCCCCCCCAACCCCAACCCCAACCACAACCACCACCACCATCACCATGGCAACCCTTATAGCTGCCCTTATGGCAGCAGGGCTGCCATGGGGGTGGGGGTGGGGGTGGAGGGCGGGTGGGGTGGTTGGGGATCGATCGACACACGTGTTCGTTGCCGCTGGCGCGGACAAATTACAACATAGGAATTGAAATTAATGAGTTGTTAGGTGTTATTTTATTAAGGTTCATTAAAAAGTTCATCTTTTAAGTTCACTTATGAACTTCTCCCTATATATATATATATACTAGCGGAGGCCCGTGCCCGAGGGCACGGCGATAAATTTGCCCCCGTGATAAAACCCAGCCCATAATAACCAACCTTTTTTTAAAAAAAAAAACTTTAAAAATAAAGTATATTTAAAAAATATATATTTAAAAAAAAAAAATATGCATGAGTTACTATTCATAACACCATTGTCCCATATTATATAGATATATAACTAGCTAAGGAGCACATGCGATGCACATGATTTATGCCTAATAATAGGTACACGATATACCGTTTAATATGAATTATCATTTAGGAAAAAATAACGCAACATAATACATAATGAGGAATACGAAAAATGAGAACAAATAAGAAAATATCCAGAAAGAGTAACTATATAAGTCAGTTCTGAATAAAAAGAGTTCTACATAAATAATACTTTATATTTAATTGAGAAGTTTTAATTCAAAAGAACTTACATAAACTCTAACTGATCAAAAAGAGTTCTATCTAAGCCTCAATACTGTACTTTTTGCCATTAATGTCCCGCTGTCTAAAGGAATAAACTATGGGGGTATCCAGCCCACTCTATTAAATCTTCGAAATCTCCTGGGCGCGACGGTATGCCAGCCATCTTCTTTCAAATGTTCTGGCATATCACTGGGTCAGACAGTATGAGAACTGTCTTGTTTCTTAATGATGGCATTTTCTTTAAGAACCTTAATACTACTCGCAATGTCCTTATATCTAATTGCAAAATACAGAATTCATTCCAAATTTCACCGTATTCGTTCATGCAATGTGGGGTACAAGATAGTTGCAACTCGCTAATAAGATGACATGAAAATTATATCTGAGCACCAAAGTGCCTGGTAGCTTAGTCAGGGATGATGTTTTAGCATGGCTATGAGATTAATCACTTTCTGAAATATAGGAGTTGGATTAATTATGACTACATTGAATGGGTGTTTCTTGAAAAACTTAAGGAAAAAATGGGCTTTCATGCCAGGTGGATCTCTTTAATTATGAAATGGGTCCCTCTCTAATATTTTCTCATACCCTCTATCTCCTTATTTGTTTATTTTGCGTGTAGAGGGCCTTACAAGTTTACTAGAAAGCAGGAGAGAATTTGTTATCGTGCAGGTACATAGAGGCAGACCAAAGATTTCACAACACCTATTTTCGGATAATGGTTTATTCTTATTCAACACCACCATTAAGGAGGCTCACGCAGTAACAAAGCACGAGGGGAAATGACTTCCGATCATATGGTCAATTTGGAAAAGCCTGCAATAGCGTTTAGCCAGGGCAAAAGTGACGGGGACAGAGTGGAGGCCGCATCATGTTCTGTCTGTTTATGTAAGACGTGATATTGTGTTGTGTCGTGTCGTGTTTGTATCTTAATAGATTTGACGAGTCAGGCCGAAACACAACCCAAAAGCACGAATTGCCGCCCCTAGTATCGCAGCAGCTCCATAGGAAAACTAGTGCTGGAGCTGGATAGGCTAGTAGAACAGCTTCTCATAACATCGAACTTTATTTAGGGTACTTCAATTCCAAGTAAATTTTTATAAAAAAAAATCTTTTAGGTTAACCCAAAATTGCCTCCCTAACAATGATAATCTAATGAGCAGCCAGTTATGCTATTCATTAGCAGTAAAATAAAACGTCCCCTCCTTTTCTCATTAAGGTATCCTAACATTCCCGTTAATATTTACAAAATCACTCTTTTTTACCGGAAGTCTACGTATAAGCGTCCAAACCATCTAAGGCGATTTTCTCTCAATTCATCTTGTACAAGAGATACTTCTAGTATTTAACAAACACATTTATCCTAGTTTTAACATCCGCATCTCCGCCACAAACATTTTTTGAATGTCACTTTTTTATTGTCCAACACTCTATCCCATGTAGCATGATTGGTTCTATAGCCGCCCCATAAAAAATATATTCAACAGCAAGGGTATACGCTCATCACATAATACGTCAATCTCCCCATATATCATTACTCAGATTTGAACTCCACATCTGAAAAGTGAAAACACGAATCTCAAATTCATCCATATCTCGTAGCAAGGTGAGTGGTGCAGCGCTTGTAGTTAGAATATTTGTTATTTGATGATGATACCATTCACGAAATAATAAGAAAGTTACTTTAGAAAACGAAAAGATGCACACGCGCACAAGACTTTGATTTGGAATTACAAAATTACAATACCAAATCCGCATATCCCATGCCTTCAAACTAAGATGCAATGCCCTAACTTGCTAAAAAGAGCAGTGAAGTACATAATCACGAAACTGTCTCTACAATAATAACCACAACACTTCTTCACAAACATATAAGATAGCAGGTAAGATTCAACAAAGTTTGATGTAGAGAAATACCTCTATAATCTTTATTATCTGACTCAAAATTTTCATCCGGCTGAACGGATAGAACTCCAGGCACACCTGCACCGCATTTAGGCATTTTTATCCTTGCTCTAGCAACGCATATATCTGAAAAAAATGAGTTAAAAAAGATAAAGTTGAAGCTTACTAACCAGCTAATTCTCGTGCACACTCATCATCGAGTTCACAGCAGAATCCGAAATTGGATTGCCAGGAAATGTGATATATACACATTTGGGCATCCTTCTTGCTGAAGAAAATACTCATTTTAATTCGTGGAAAAATGAAAACAGAAGCACTAAAAGAAGAATAAATAGTGATGCTCAAATTATAAAACTTACTTTCTTAAAACCTTGGTTAAAACTTGAGCATAATAATCAACCACTTGTGTCTTTGCGAATACTCCAATTGCTGGCTTGTCCATTCGAACAAGCCAATGTTTTGAAGTTCCCGCAGGAAATAATAGAGAGCTGCTAGTATATGAAGTTGATTGATCACTTAATTGAACCTTAGAAAAACTATAATCCTTCTCTACAGAGTTAAAATCTGGGTCAGGCCTAACTGATAATACCCCAGGTAAACCTGTTACATACATGAAAAATAAATCAAACATCATCATTTAATAGTAAATATTGGTAATAAATTCAGACGTTTAATTTTAATAGCCTTTCCAGCAGGGGAGAACAATATGTTTCCATTATCAAGTAGTTGTTGAGAGAAGATAAACCGAGGATGCCTTTGTCTACAGTAGGAAAAAGATTGAAAAATAACATCTTTAATGTATAATTGGAAAAGGAGTGGAGAAAAGGAACAGTAGATTGGTAAGTTGTTCAATTGTCACCTTTCTCTTCTGGTTTTTTCATGCAGTCCAATTCTTTTTTTTTCTTTTTTCTTTTTACGAGTATCATGGCATCCAATTCGTATTCAGTTTTTACTCATACGACATAAATGAATTCCATAGAAAACACAAAATGTAAGAGCACAGGTCATTAAATCACTTCTTATCTCTTTTTCAACAGTTCACCAAGGTCCAACACTCTTACCTATTTTTCCACTCTCAATCTTTATCATCGAACGCACCCAAAAATTTAAATTACCGTGGCAAAATTCGTATTCCGTTGCCACTAGCCAATTTGTAGCAAGATCCTGAAAGGACAGAAAATCAGAACAAAATGCAAACTTACCCGCTAGCTCAAGGGCCTTTTCTTCATCAATGTCGCAACAGAAGCCAAAATGGATATCGCAAGAAGCATCATATATACACCTTTGGGCTTCTTTCTCACTGTCAAAACCACAATTACCTTTTATTTTTTGTTGTGGTTAAAACAATTAAAATTAAAGTCGCCCCAAATTCAAGAAAACAATGTACTGGGTCAAGACTCAAGACCCAAAACACAAAAAACATACATAATTACACACACACAGACAAAAGACAAAATTAAGGATTCATAAGATTCAATAAATTTAAATCTTGAAACTTTTAATTAGGGGTATTCATCGTAACTGGAAAAACTGATAATCCAAATCAAATCGGGGGGTTAGATTGGATTTTTCCACTGTTGGTTCGGTCCGAAAATTGCAGAACCTTTTGTTCCCAATTCGAGCACAAACCCAAACCAAATGGAACCACAAACCGATCTGATTCAATCTGGAACCGAGAACCTGAACCAAATCGGAAGTGATCCAATCCTAACATGTTTTTTAGGCTTTATATATATATGAAAATTGTTGTGTTTTCTCTTTAATATAAAGGCATTGAATCAATTTTGATACTTAAGACTTGAATTACATTTATAATAATTGCTTAGAGTGCCTTTATTAAGTTATATATGAGGTAAATTCATTGTTTTATTTATTTTGTATATACATTTTTTGAACCGACAAATCGATCCGTTGGTTCGGATTGGTTCAGTTCAGACAATATAGGTTCTGCTTTTGGTTCCAGTTCCAAATATGTGGAACCTGTCAACCCAATTTTGGTTCTAAGTTAGCAGTGGATGGAACCGAACTAACCCGAACGGAGTGCACCCCTACCTTTTATGTACTAAATAATTTTGGACAATGCTACAAACACCAACTCTCAGTACCAACCCAGTACCGATTGTGGTTTAAATGCATTGTACCATCATGGGACCTACACTTTAATACATGGGATCTACACTTTTGTACAATCATTTAAAACACATTCGGTTCTTAGTTGGTACTAAGAGTAGGTGTACATATCATTATTCAATTGCATTACACGCATAACACATTTTTCAAAAGTTTCATTTAAAGCAATTGAAACAAAACATAGTTTCATCTTTGAGCTTGAGAATTCAGATTAAAATATATGAAGAAACCAAAAACACACAGAGACACATATGTAATGTAGTAGAAGCATACCCACCTAGCGAAAAGTTTGTGGAGGGTTTTGACATAGTAATTAATGAGGTCTGGTTTGGAATAGAGGTTTTGTGGAGGAGTATCCATGAGCACCATCCAGTGGCGTTGATTGTCAGTGCTAGCTGAATATGGAGATATGGAAGTGGGAAATGTAGTTGATGAAGAAATACAAGAAATGGAGAGGTTATTTGTGGTGGTGAAACAAGAGTTGAGGGGTGAAGGGTACTTGGGATATTTGATGCTTATTTGGAAGGGAGTGGGAGTGGGAGTGGGAGTGGGAGTGGGAGTGGGAGTTCCATATGGGGTTTTGTGAGGTTTACCTGAGAATTTGGGGTTTAGTTTCACGGAAGCAGCTGATGAAGAAAGAACAACTTCCATGGTTCGTGCGTCCTACCTCAACTCCTCACCCAACACTATCATCAGGTTTGGTAATTAAGCCGGGGAAAATATATAGAACCCACCGAGGATAAGAGTTGAATTGGATAGGATAAGAATGGATTCTATAAGACTTTATTCTAATATTGTATTTGAAACAGTTACGAATAAGAAGAAGATGGGATGGGATATTATACTAGAGTCATGTGTTTGAAATGATTCGAATATGATGAATTTATCTTCAATTTTCAAAAAATACTCTTCTTTTGTATTTAATAATAAAAAAATACAAAAATATATTGTTATCACATATTCTAACTCAATAACATAATATTTAATTCCACGTGGGATGTTAAAAAAAATAATATTATGAGATGAAAATATGTATTTGTATTTATAATTTGTACACACTCAACCACTAGTAATCACTTACACGCATACAAAAATCATGTGTACACAAACTAGCCGCCAAAAATAATGAGATAGTAAAATTGGTTGCTTACTATCTTCTCTTTCGATTCAAAACAAATCAGTTGCAGAAAAATACTTGAAGTCACAACTGAATAACATCGATTTTACCCCAAATATTCACTGGAAACATACAGAAACAAATAAATTGAATTCTGCACACCTTTCAACTTATCTAGCATATAAGTTAATACTACATTAAAAAAAATATGTGTAACAAAATATTGGAGGTGAATTAACAACACATAACTTTCAACTTGTCTAGTAAGTGAGTTAATATAATATTTGCATCGATTTAAACGAAAATAGTAATTCATGATAAAACAACAAATAGAAAAAAGTAGAAAAACAATAAAAATGAGGAGGTTACCTACCGTGATGAAAAATATGAATGGAGAGTTATGTGAATCAAAGAGACCGCCAGCTGCTATCTAATACTTGAGATAGTGCAAGTTGCGTGAGTTTTTTTTATAACTTAATAAGGGTATAGTAGTAATTTTCAATCAAATTTTGACACCGTATAATTTCATACGATCTTGGAGGTATTTTTTTTTTATCCCACTCCTTGTGGGATAAGGAGCTCACTTTGGATAACTTATTCCATCTCATATCTCATCCTAAATTACACCAAACATTGGATAGGATAATTTTATCCAATACGAACCTCTTATACGGTGCATCAAACGAGACCTAATTCTCTATTATATAGAAAGGGTCTCATGCATACCCTCCGTGCAGATCATTTTTTAAAATAGTAAAAAAAATAATTTTGGACTGATTTTTTTTTATGGTTTTTAAATATTTCAATAAGACCATGAAAAAAAATCAACTCAAAATGAATTGTTTTGCTATTTTAAAAAAATCGGTCAAACTTTGTCAGTTTTTAAATTGTTAAAAACTAACAAAGTTTGACCGATTTTTTTAATTAGCAAACAAATTCATTTTGAGTTGAATTTTTTTTTATGGTCCTACTGAAATGTTTAAAAAACATTAAAAAAAATAACTCAAATATTTTTTTACTATTTTATCAAAAATGGTCCGCACCAACGAGATGCAAATTGGGGTATGCATGAGAACATCTCTCTCTCTCTCTCTCTCTCTCTCTCTATATATATATATATATATATATATATATATATATATATATATACGGAGAGTTTCAGATGAGAACATAAAAGATGAACATTTTAATGAACCTTAACAAAAATCACCTAACTCCTAATCAATATTAATTCCTATATTGTAATTGGTCCACGCTAGTGACAACGGACACGCGTGTGATACGTGTGTTTTTTAATACACCCGTGTAACTTGTGTGTGACACGTGTGTCCGTTGTCACTGGCGTGTGTTACACGCATGTCCGATGTCGCTGACACCAATTATAACGTAAGAATTAAAACTAATTGGGTGCTAGGTGTTTTTTGTTAAGGTTCATTAAAATGTTTCGCCAGTGGTATAAGGCTGCCACTGGGACAGTTTTAGGGGTGGATTGAGTTTGGTTCTCAATTCGATTCCTGACAGTATCAAAATAATGCTTGGCCAAAGGAAGCCACGAACTGCGATCGTGGATTTGTCGAGGTGCGCTTAAAGCTGCTTCGGACCCCACGTGATATGATACCAAAAAAATTAAAATGTTTATACTTTATGTTCGCTTACGAACCTTTCCTATAAGGTTGTCACGAACTGCGAATTGGGTTTGGTCCCCAATTCGATCCCTGGCACTTTCAAAATAATGCTTGACCTGCGGAAGCCACGAACTGCGAATGAGGATTAGTCACTGTTCTAAAAAACCCGCTTAGGCTCCACCTAGGCACGCCTAGGCTTGAGGCTTGGGAGAAACGCCCCGCCTTAAGATTTTGACGCCTTATGCTCGGTAAAACCCTTAAGGCGTACTTTTTTTCTAAAACCAACAGTGCTTTAGTGAAACGATATCGCCTTTTAAAGATTTTTTTACAAACCGGACCATTATCTCATCCAAAATAATTAAATAGTATTTTTATTTGCAAATATTCAGACGTATTTTTAGGATATGTATAAGTTTAGTATTTTAATAGCCTTGTTATGGTTAAAAAATATTAAAATATATTAAAAAGACCTAAACGCCTTTTCACGCCTTTTTACGCCAAGGCCCGCCTAGGCTTCTAAGGCTTAAGGCTTGGCCTCCACGCCTCGATCACGCCCCGCGTTTTTTAGAACCTTGGGATTAGTCGAGGTGCGCGTAAGTTGACCGGACCCCCTCATGGTTTGCTTAATATGTGTGTGTGTGTGTGTGTGTGTGTGTGTGTGTGTGTGTATATATATATATATATATATATATATATAAAGGATTAGATAATTGTGCTGCAGACTTCACCTTACTTCAAAACGACAAAGCTTAATTGTCAAATTAAAAGGAACACACAAAACTAATCCTTTTTATTGGACCAAAGATGATTTTGAAGTCATAAGACAGATTAAAGATGCAGTCATGAACATTCCTTTACTTGAACTGCCTAATGCAGAAGACCAGTTTATAGTAGAAACAGATGCCTCTGATAAACAATGGGGAGCAGTATAGTTTGCCATTGATCATCGGACAAAAAAGAAGAAACTTTGTATTTACAGTCCCAGAAACAAGATACACTGCCCATGAAAAAGAAGTTTTAGCTATCGTAAGGGCAATAGAAAAATATATGCTTTTTCTTAGACCTAAACATTTTACGGTATATACCGACTCTTCTTATGCAGTAAAATTCAGAGATTTAGACTTGTCCAAATCAAGGAATAATAGACTTATTAGATGGAAACAATTTCTTAATGGTTATGACTTCTCCGTTATACATATTAAGGGAAGTAAAAATACCATTCCAGACATTATATCAAGAGAACCAATTTTTGCTAACACTAATATGATTTCATGTTTCATGTTGCAAACAGAAGACCTAGACAGCATGAGTTCCTCTGGAATAAATAGACTGAACAGAGAAGACGTTACAGACTATCCTAGACACGTAAGACCAAATACTGGTGTAACGCAAAGACAGACTCATATTCAAGACTCTCAAGAAAGACCAATCCTAGAGAACTTTGATGATAACTTAGTTCCTTCTGGAAAATCTAGACATGAGATTGTCTCTCAAAATAGACTCATCGGAAAAATGTATTTCCCATATATAGACCTGATCAAAGATATCAAAACTTGATCAAATTTAGACGAGAATTTTCGAAAGATGAAAATACTTTCATAGACGCCCTTTGGTGGAATGTCAAAAATAAACTTTGGATATAATTCAAGCATAATCTGATAGCTGTTGCTAGATTCATGAGACTCCAAAAACTTGCAGTAACCCAACTTAGTGGGATTACTATTCCTAGACCACAGACGCAGACTTATGCTCAGACCCTTGGAGAATCCTCCAAAATTAAACCAACTGATAATTTTTATTATCAGAAAAAGACATTTAAGACTAAGATTATTATACTGTTTGGTCATAATAATCTCACATTAGCAGAAGACTTTCGAAAAGAAACTAATAACATTATTGATCATTTTAATATGTTATTATCAGAAATAAATGGAGATGCTTTTTTCAAAGACGTTACAAAAATATATCTTTTTGGAAAATCATATATGGATCATATAACTCTTGTAGACCAGGAGTTCATTGAACTTGTTCAGATAAAGGATATTGAGGACTTTATTGCTCTTGGAAAAATAGTCCACAAGTATATTAAAAAGGTAGAAGACTTTCTTCCCCTGTTTGCCAGGATATATCAGATTGCTCCAAGTTCCTCTAGAGGAATAAGAGTTGCGGGATTCAGACTCATTAGATTTCCCAATTATTCATTCGAAGATGTGGAAATTCTATTCAAAGACGAAACTAAAGACCTAACTATTGATAAGTCCAAGCTCTAGATTGCTCAAGCTATGGAGACAATAGAAATCATGAAATTGTTAACACGCGAAGACATATGGTACACTGCCTACCACAAAGAAGGCCTAATAATCCAAGTTGATGAGCCATTCAGTGGAAGGCTCAAGAAAGAAGCCAAAGAAATGGTAGAGATAGCTTTGCCATCTAGCCTTAGAATTGTGGGCCTTATTGATGAATTTTTCAACAATAATGCCCTCCTATACCAAGACAAGGTAGAAGAAGACACGGAAGGGACAAACACAGGCCCCTCATTAGCTAAAGAATTATTGAGGACAGAAGATGCCTTACTCTATACCTATGAATTATTACAAGACGACAAAACTCATTTCGAAGACTTGACACGCTCCATCAGATTGCCTTTCTTTTCAAAAAGAAAAAGGTTCCCCATTCATCACAAGACGTCAAAAGCCTGTAGACCCATCAGATAAGATTCTTAAAGACAAAGTTGATTTAAAGACTTTATAATTTTATCTTTCCACCAGATTGGTTTGGGTAGTCGATTACCAGTCGTTTGTAGTGTCGTTGAAGCTTATAAAAGGGAGCGTCTAATATGTGTGAAAAACATCAGTAGTAAGACTTCCAGCATTAGATATTAGAGAGAGAATTCTTTTAGTGAGTAATATGTACATGAGTGAGTACACCTCTCATAGTTAGGGGAGAGGGGAGAGTTGTATTTACTTATGCGATGCAATAAAAGTATTTTCTTTTTCATAAATATCTTATGTTATGTTGTTATTATTTTCCAAATTGTCTCCAACTTTCTGTTCATAGAGGACTATTGTGTGGAGCCTCTGGTGTAGCACACAAGGTGTTATACTGGTGAACCGCTATCAGGTGTCGATTTTTCGTGAGCCGTTAGCCAGGTGGGAGTTAGGCGTGAAGTTGTACAGGTAGGAAACGGGTTCAACGTCAAAATAGTGGATTGAGGTGAGACACATAAAGAGAGGGTTGTAGGAGGCCGAGACCGGAGAAGAATAGTAGCAAGGCTGAAGAGAAGAAGGAAGGAAGATAAAGATATTGCAGACCAGAATAAAGCTATAACTCAAACCAAACCCTTAGCTATTTTACATATTATTTTTCTAAAAAAACTTGCATGATCCTACAGATCACTACAGACTTTTTAGAATTTGTTAATCAAACAAATTTAGACATAACTAGAGAAATTCAAGATTAGACTCTTCAGACCCTAAAGATAAAGAACTTATAGAAACCGCTTTAACATACGCAAGTGGTACTTTCAAATATATAGACCAGGTTATTGAGTGGTTAGTAAGAGAAGTATCTAGAATAGAAATAATTAGAACATGGATTCGAGATCTCTTCAGGCAAAAATTAAGAACTAAAGATTTTGAGAAGAACTATCAAGACCAGAAAAATATCAAGAGGATACTAGGATACTTGAAGATAGTACAGACGCATTAAAATTTACTAGACGTAAAAGGTTAGCTAAAACAAAGGCTATTTTAATTAGAGCTGCAGGAATCCGCCCTCTCCTTAAAACCGTAGAGACAGCTTCCCCTAGAATATATCGTAGATTTTTGTCATCTTATGGTGATAATAATTTAGACGAATTCATAGATAACGATATAATTGATATTGTTAATCAAATATATAAAGAAACTAGACTGATAAAATCGTAATACCGCATAAGGTATTTAAGACTAAAATATTTTCCTGCAAAATCGCTTGCAATTTCTAGACTCACTGAAGAAACTATTTATATAGACAATCCTCGCTATTCAGAACTCCAGTACGATAGTGACGGAAGAAGCTTGAGAAGTAGCAGTAGCCCTAAAACTTCTACACTTAGACTTCCAGATTAATTAGGCTTTAAAATAAGCTGAAAATACCTTAGAAAGCATTGTGGTAGAAGAAGTAACAGTAGCCCTGAAACTTCTACACTTAGACTTTCAGATTAATTAGGCTTTAAAATAAGCTGAAAAAACCTTAGAAACCATTGGGGTAGAAATTAATATTCCCTAAAATCTTAGAAAGATAAAGTGGTCCCTATGCGATCCATAAAAGACAAACGCAGTCCTAAGACTCATTTGGACATTAGCTAATCCGCATAGAAAAATCCGCATAAGAGCCAGACTCTCTCTCTATATATATATAATAATGCCCTTGTGCGGACCGAGCATGTGTCACCTAACGGTGCACCTAGAAATTATCGTCTAAATTATAGGTACACTCTCTTTCTTTTCTAGACTCACCGTCAGGTGACACATGTCCGGTCCGCACAAGAGCAGGACTGTGTATATATATATATATATATATATATATATATATATATATATATATATATATATATATATATAGAGAGAGAGAGAGAGAGAGAGAGGGGGGGGAGTCATGTAAGAGCTCCTTGTGGTGCAGACCCCGGTACATGCTATTTTTTAAATAGTAAAAAATCGGTCAAACTTTCATAGCTTTTAATTTAAAAGTTGTGAAAGTTTGATCAATTTTTTTAAAATAGCAAAAAAAAATATTTTGAGCTGATTTTTTTATGTGCTCCCTTGAAATGTTTAAATATCACATAGAAATTCAACTTAAAAATACATTTTTTAATATTTTAAAAAAATAGGCTTGCATCAATAAGTATGTATACTTGGTATGTATGAGAGCCTGTATATATAATTATGTAAAATAAAGGCAAATGCCCGAAAAATGAGCAAATGCCCGAAAAAGCACTAATAGATGTCATAAGGAAATTTTCCAATTCCGAACATTCCGACCATTTCCATTTTTACCCTTTACACTGTTTAACCCAAAAAGTCCTATCTGAATTCGAATGGCGAAATTAATTACTGCATGGAGAGATAAGCTATGAAAAGATAGTAAAAGAGATTAAAATAGTGTGATTAAGAGATGATGTTTACCGTTTCCTAATAACTGTATTCCGATGATGAGATCTTTTCACCATATATTTCCTTTTTTTCAATTTTGTATGAGTGAATTTGTGTCCATTATATTTACTCTTTATATCATGCATACCGAGAGAAAAGAGCCACAATCCGAGTGATTCATTTGTGAGTGCATCCGTAAGAATTTGAATCAAAACGAATTTTTGGAAAGTAATGTAATGCTCAATCGGTGGAAATTTGAGGTTGAATTTTTGACTTTGCACACACACACACTATGGTTTGAGACATTTGAATATGAATTTATGGTGATTATTTTTCGAAAGGTTTGAATTGTACAATTTTTAATTATTCTGATATTTATTTGAGTCAATAAAGAATTTTGTGGGTGTATTCACTGCAAACCCTCACGAGACAAAACTCGTCCTACTAGGGTAACCTAGGGGTTTAAAGGCTTGTTGCATACGCTAAATGCAATCGCTTACCCGCGAAAAAGGTATTCTATCCCAATAAAATGATTTTCAAGAGTTGAGCCTTGATAGGATTATTTTACATTGCTCGGGATGCGCAAAGTTCTAAGTTAGGGGGTGTGATTAGGCACATATGCTTCACATTTATCCCTTAATTTCGGTATTTTTATGATCTCGTGCAGAGTAAATAGCTTGGATTTGTCTCGTATTTATGCTACTAACCCCTTTTGTCAAGTATTTCATATTTTGTGTATTTCTCATGTGCTTTATAGGTATTTCATGCAAGTTAGTGCGAAGGAGAACTCAAAACCGTGAAAGAAAGCAAGAAATGTGAAGTTCAAGGGAATTTTTGTAATTTTGCAGCCTTAGTCCGTAGGTGGGTCCAACTGGAAAGTTTAAGAGATTCCAATTACAAGAAGACTGGAAAAAATGGCACCTCAATCCGAGCTACGGTGAAGAAGTTACGAGGTTTTGAAGTTGCGAGATAATTAAAAGTCATTTACAGAACTGAAGAGTCATTTTTAGAACTAAAGAGACAACTCTTGAAACTTCTTATTTAATTCATTTTTATTAGTTGTAAAACGTGGAGAGGCATGGGAAGAGTCATTTTTTAGGTTTATAAAAAGCCAAGCCCTACATCCTTCCAAGGGAGTCGAATTCTAGAGAGAGAGTCGGAGTTTAGAAGGGTTTTTTTACTTCACATTGTAGGAGGATAGTAGTTAGTTTTTAAAGGATTATTGTATCCCAGAACCCTAGTTTTGAAATTTGGCTACTATTCAAGATTTAGATCTATTCAAGATTCATCATTCATCCATTGCAAGTAATTTTAATTTATTGTTTTTACTGCTTTCATAATTAGTTTAATTAATTGTTGCTCTCTAAGTTTTCAATCCCAATTCAAGTCATGTTCTCAATTTTCTAGATTTAGTTATGGATTCCTGCACTTTCAGTTTTAAGTTTTCTTTTATTTTAATCATGTTAAGCTAAGTTTTTAAGGATGGGGATGCATGAACCCAACCCGATGTGGTATGCATATATATAAAATTTGTCCTCTAAATTAAATAAGTGATTAGATCGTGTTGTATTGTTTCACAACCATTGTAGACCTTTTGACCTTGTGTTGCCCTAGGTAATCGGGGTGCTTAAGGATGCAATGCGCACTTCTTTACTCACTCTTTGATTATATATGATGCGAGCTTGAACCTCATATATGTAATGCTTTGGAGTACTAAAGACTGGGTCTGATCAATTATCTAATTTATGACTAATTTTGTACTGGCATACACACTAGAGTTTGGGGGAGTGTATTCTCAAGCCATTTCTTCATTCATATTAATTCCTTATTAGTTAGTTAATTTTGCATGCATAAGCTAATTTAATTGAATTTAGTTAATTCATAAATAAAATCCAAAAATTAATCCTCTTTTTATTTTCTTTTATTTTAACATCAACTTTAGGGTTAAACTACCTTACCTATGTCGTCACGTTCACACATCCTAATTCCATATGGATTCGATACCCAGACTCGCCACTATACTCCTTAAGAAGTGTAGTTACAAGTTTAGTTTTTTTTTTGTATTGAGGTTGGAAGCTAATAACAACGACTAGCGTATTACACGGATGCTCGATTTACACCTCGGTCATGGTGCTTCGACTGGCCGACTCGACATGCCACCACCGTCTGCTCGAGCTCAAATAGCTCAGGCCAGTAGGCCCCCATACTCCCAAGTGAGATGGGCCACTCGTGCTAAGTATGATCATTACTGCTGATTGGGCCTACACATTCGGTATGTTGTTCCGAAGAGGGTGTTTCGTTATTATGAGTTTCAGGGGTTAGGCATTCGACACTGGTTGTATGATAGGGGATGTGATTATATATTTGAGGCTCATGGGGTTGTCTATTCGGATATTGTTCGAGAGTTTTTCTTTCGCACTCTTCCCCACGCTGAAGGGATCTTTTCTACTATACGCGGCGTTCCTGTTCTCATCACAGTAGATCTCATAACTTCTTTTTTGCACCTTCCCCATGTCCCCGACGCTATGTTTCCTCGTTATATCAACGATGGACCTACACATAATGATATTCTGCGTCATTTCTTCTGGGAGATTCCTCAGGCAGGTACTACTATGTACCATCGCCAACTTTTTCCTGCCTTCCGTGTACTTAATAGGTTTGTGTCAACATCCATTATCCTAGGATAAATCATACTCAGATTGGATCTGAAATTGTCTATTTCATGTATCACGTCTCTCAGAGGTGGGATATCGATCTACCGACGGCCATGCTTCGTGTTATATCATTTGTTACCGTCAGTGGTACCATTCAAATCCACTCTTCTCTTCCGTATGGGATTCTCATCTCCATTATTTGCACTACTGTTGGGGTTCCTGTTATAGAGGGTGGTCAACGTCTCCCTTCGCCTGCCATTATTGATCATAATACTTTCACTCGTTCCGAGAGTTATTTGCCACAGGCAGCGAGAGCTAGTGCTCCATCCCCTGAGGGAGCCTTCTCCGATGCTGATCCCTGTCAGGCTGGTGATCCCATTGTCCCGAGCACCTTCGAGTTTTCTCAGCCATCATCCCCACTCCTGCTCCCACTCGTCCTATTGAGGATGATGTTTCTACCTTACAAGCATAGGTAGCTACTCAGTCCAGGATGTATGACTCTATTATGGCTAGATTTGATGCTGAGGCTGAAGCACGTGTTCGTGATAAATCCAGGATGATAACATTTTTTGATGAGTTGCGGCAGAGAGAGCAGCTGCTAGACGCAGGATCCTCTGAACTATGTCATATTTCAATTACATACTCTTATGACACTGCTGCTGGTGCTAATGATGCTCTTGTCGATGCTTAGATGTATTTATTTTATTGTATCTGGGACATTGAGATTCCTGATGTACTTATGTATTCTCAGATATGATGTACTTTTCTGGATTGTTGTATCTCTCTTGGTTTATTTTATGACATGGACGTACATTTTCTTTTCTAGTCTTTAGTGATTCTCTCATTATGCTTCAGATACTGCTATGTTTTACTATCCATTGTCATACTGATATTGTTTATCTAGATATGCTGTTCATTCTCATATATTTATGTTAGACTTGGTGTGTTTATCCCACCTTTTATTTATTCCAGGCAAAAAGGGGGAGAGATATGTGATGTAGGGGGAGTATTTATTATGATATTATAGTTGTTTTATTCCTCCATACTTCACTTGGGTATTTTTTTGTGTCTCGTGTGTGTAGGCATTGGTTTCAGAGATTCAGATATTTATTGATACATCACATTCAAAGACAGATTCAGATGATTGGACAGAATCAGAGGCTTGTCGTTTATTCAGTTTCACTATGTCCTGTACTTTTATATTTCTGAGTTTTGAGATAGGACATGTATTTGTTTATGGCATATAGCATCTCTGTTTAGTTTTGTCCCGTAATAGCCAAAGGGGGAGATTTGTAATAACATAATTCTTATCATGTACTTTTATTTTAATTGGCTTAATTTCGAACAAAATAGATTAAGTCTAAGCTAGTTTTAATTATGGAGTTTAATTGAGCCTATGACAAAGTTCAAGTCCAAGAATGTGCAATTTAAAGCGTTGAAGAAGATTTCAAGTCAATAGGTATTGCATATGTTTAAGATCACTCAGGTATGAATACTTATAAGCATTTGAGTAATTTTGTATATTGATTAAATGACGGGTGATTTAACTGACTGGGAATTAAATCTTTTTATGTTTTAAAAATATTTCTGAGCTTTAAATAGTTTAAAGAAAATTCGATAATTTATTTAAAAGAAAAAATATTATTTGATTACGGTCGCTCGAAAGAAAACTGTGGGTTGTTCAAACGACGTCCCTATGTCGGACGAACGAGATCCACATCTCGCTCGAACGAGCTTGCCGCCTCGATTTTCGTATTTTCATTTTCTTGGACTCAGTGCTGCTCAGTTATAAATAAAAAAGTATCTGCAAAAGTTTGATAGGTAGAATAGTTTCGAAAACCTTATTCCCATATTGGTTTCATCATCCGGTGTTTATTCAAGATCAAATTATTCAATTATAAAGTTTGTGATCTTAAATGCGTTTACTGGAAGACAATTCATTCACTACACCGTTTTGCACTTTGTGGTGAGAGCTCTACAACCGAAGAGCTGCGCGCTATTGTGAAGGGAGTCCTTATGAAGTAACTTGTGGAGAAGCTGTTCTCTTCTCTATTGCTGACCATCTGGAGTTCTTGCGGGAGATTCCAGTCGAGACGTCGAAATCGACACCTGCGGGTATTTCGTATGTTACCCTATTTCATTGTAATCCGTGTAAGTTGTGTCTTACAAATTATAGTGAAATAAAAAGGTTTTTTCCTTCGGGGATTTTTCCTGAAATTGTTTCTTTTACTGCATGCTTTATTCTTCAAATGTATTTAATTACTTAGATGCATGTTTAGGGTTTAATAAGTTAAAATTGGGTTTAACTAAAAATTGGAACAAAGTTGGTTTTACCTAAAGTACACAATAAAGGGCCTTTTCAAAGACCCATTAATGGAGGACAACATGATCCCAACCGTTAAACTAAGGACAATGCATAAATAAAGACATATATAAACCTAATTATCCAACACAAACAATAAATAAACAACAATAAACTAACTACGAAGCATGGAAATAATCAAATAAAGCATTAAATAAGGAAGAAAAAGATGAATAGTAAAATAATACTTACAATAAATGGGTAAACACCCAAAGAGAAATGGAGGAGAGGGTGGCTCCAAAAAATGAAACCCGGTTGAAATCAAGAAAATCCATTTCCCATTTTCAACCCATACGCCAAACACGATTTCTCCGCTGCCAAAAACAAACCAACGAAATAAAACAACAAACAAAACCAAGCCAAGTCAACATAAATTAAAAGACCCACATGTGTTTTATCCCCATTTACCCTTTATTCTTAAAATACCCCAAAACAAACCACTCCATTTGCACTTTTCAAAACCCATGACCAAATAAGATTTTATCACCTCACTCACCCCATGTGCACCTTTGTTCTACCCAATTTCCCCTACATCCATGTTTACCATGTATAAATTGAAGACTTGGTGCCATTTTAGCAATAATCTCAAATTTAATTTTTAAAACTCTTATGTCATAAATTTCTTTACACTCCTCTATAGAGAGTATTTACATTTTTAGCAAATATCTTAATATAGAGATGTGTAATGAAATTTATCTCTAGGATGAATTCCACCCACCCCTTTATAATGAATTTTTACATTTTTAGCAATTATTTCAAAATAGATTGATGTAGTTGAATTCATCCCTTATGGGAGGCAAATTCTAATCCATTCTTTTATGTTGAGATTTTGTATTTTTAGCAATTATCTCAATATAAAGTAATGAACTAGAATTTATTTCTTTTGATGAGTTCTAATGTACAATTTTATAATGTTAGGATTTGTATTTTTAGCAAATCTCTTTTATTATTTAATTGTCCATTATGAATTCATTCATTATTTTTTTTTGTAGTTTTTGTTTTAGATTCAATAAATACATTAGTGAGGGATTGTGATTGAGAGAATTTTGATGTATAGTTGAAGAATTGATCAAATTCTAGTACAAATGGGTTTGATCTATTCCTTTATAATTTCTCTTGATTATATCCTCGCATGCTCTTATTGTTTACTTTTATTTTTGGATGATGATTATTGAGGGCTAATCTCCCATTCATGGGATGAATTTTGAAGCCCTCATGAGTCCAATTTAGTTAGTTTACTTTTTAGCACAATTTTGCTTACCTCATTTTTTTAATTAGCTTTTGAATCTTAGTTGGTACTTTAACAATTAGTATATAGTTAGTTAATTAATAATCCCTTGAAAAATCCATAGAAAATATAAAAAGCAAAAATAAAAAAATATAATAAAATGCAAATGAATTTACAATTATGTATTCTCATACTTTGTGTTTCACCCTTAGATTTGGATTGATACTCTCTTACTTACCCCCTATGCATATTTTGAGTTTATTTGTAGGTTCAAGGGAATTTTGATGGAAAAGAAGTTGCAACAACGACAAAAATACACATTAGAGAAACAATTTTTTGTCTATCAAATGGCGTCGTTGCCATTCTTGGGAGCGTGAAGCACTTGGAGCGGATTTCATCTAGTAGTTCGTTTATTTTTCGCACTTTGTTGCTTTTTAGTATCATTTTCTTTATTTTATAAGGCTTGTGTTAGGATTTTTATTCCTTGCTTGTATTGAGGTGCATAAAGACACCATTTATTTTTCATTTAAATTTCTAATAAAAAGAAAACAAGCGTGATAGGAAAACCGGATAAGGTAGAGAGAGGGCGTTCAAAGGCGAGGAAATGAAGCCTCTCTACCTTGGGTCGGTAGGACTCCCGGGACCGACTGAGATAGGCGTGATCTTCCCCTGATCGACCCAAATTTTTTAACACCCCACGACGTAAAAACCATGGGAGGTACATTTCTAAACCCTCGTGTTTCTCCTGTCAGCGAGTCAATTTTTGTGTGTGATTACGTGCTCTTGTGTGATTTTAGTCTCGCATTTATTTTCGAGTGGTGTGATGAATTAAATTACTAATATCCACACCCGGTCATTAACGAGAAGGGATTTCATTATCCGAATCACTCGCTTACCATTGTGTGCTACCCTAGCCATCATTAAATTTAAAATCAATCAACTAGGTAGCCCAATATGAGAACATTTTCCAAAGGCGATCACAAAGATTTTCGTGATTTTTTATCGCCTGCGGACTTAATTAAAATTTGACTATCCTTTCACTAAATTTAAAGATAAAAACTGACTATGTGCTAGTTAAGATTTATCCTTGACTTGTGTGTGTCCAATTCAATTTTTCAATAGTCGGGTTTTAGTGAGTTCGTTTAAACTTCAAAGAGTCCAAATATTTTCCCACTCTTTTCTTCCAAAAAATTCAAAAATATTTTCTTCCTTTATTTTTCCAAAAAAATCCAAAAATATTTTCTTCCTTTTATTTTGTAAAATTCCAAAAATATTTTCTTTCCTTTTGAAAAAATTCAAAAACACAAAAAAAAACATATATTTTTCTCGTCATGGCCGAAGAACGTCCTTTACGGGATTACTTTGGTCGTTTCTCATTTTCTCAAAACATGTTTGAGGTTGAGCCTGAGTCGAACCTCCACACCTTACTTCGTGGCTTTAACTCTCAACCACACACCATTGATACTCTTGCATCATCCATGCATGCATTTCACATTCCATCGCCTCCGATGATGAGTGTCAACGCTTCACATGCTTTGATGTGCACCCGTTGTTCATATGCCGATCACTTGTCCCATGAGTGTCCTTACTTTTCGTATCCCTAC
The DNA here is from genome assembly GCA_949130495.1 of Sambucus nigra. Classification (NCBI taxonomy): domain Eukaryota; kingdom Viridiplantae; phylum Streptophyta; class Magnoliopsida; order Dipsacales; family Adoxaceae; genus Sambucus; species Sambucus nigra. The sequence goes on along the minus strand of OX422208.1, from coordinate 778,159,096 downwards.
GAACCCACCATGGAACATGTGTATCCATATGACACTGTTCCGGAATCCACCTCGGCCAATTATCATGATATATCCAATCCCGAGTGGTGTGAGTACCCAAGCTATTCGTAGAGGCCTGATCACCCTTCCATGCAATACGAATCCCAACCTAATGTTGCAGATCTTCACACGTTCTAACAGTTGTCATGGTAATCAAATACACCCCACTATGATCAATTGCCTCACTACGCACCCAATGAGTATCAACCTTTTGTCTCTCATGGCGATGCTTCTCTCGTGTATGACACACGTGCCCCCGTTCCCCATACTTCATTTGATTATTCTCCATATAGTCATGATACTAGTGTGTTGTGTCCACCTCAACCACCGCCACCACCTATCACTTCACCACCATCATCCACATCTGCTCTCGAAAGCCTCTTGCAAAAGTTCATCCTCGAGCAAGAGCAAGCCACTCAAATTCAAAATGAATCCCCCCAATGGCTTGAATAAAGATTAAATAAAATTGAGTGTGAGCGAGAGTCAGACTTTACCCTAAGTCAACCCATTGTTGCCCCTACATGGAGCGATTATGCGTCATCTTGTGTCACTGATTTTGAGTGTGACCAACCTTACCATCCCTAGAAACTCGCAATTGAGACCATTCTGTGGTTCGGTCCCCAAGTCGATAATTGTGTTGACTTACCTTTCATTGGTGAGACTAATTTTCTCCCATTATATCCAAATGAACCCACACTTGAGCTTCACATTCCCACTCCCGTTATATCCAAAAATATGCCGAGCTTTTACCTTATGCCCCAATTGCATATGTCTCTGACATGCCCGTATCTCATAGGTTAGCTCCGGCTACGAGTTCTCTCCAATGTCCCGAGATAGCATCAGAGATGGTTCCCACCTCTCTTGATATGGATTATACCCCATCACATTTGGCTCCCCTTGAGCCGAATATTGATGTAGCTTCATCCATCTCTGATCTTAATGCCTCGTTAAACCCTTTCACCACATCGAATGGTGATACATTGGTGGATAAGTAGATCTCGCTATCACTTGATACCACACTTCCTCTTCAGGAGAATATTAAGGATCATTTCGTCCCTCCAAATGAGTGTGCACCCCCTACTCTAGAGATAGATCATCTTCTCCCACCATTTATCCCACCCGACCTACCCTTTATTACTCTCGACCCACCCATTGTCCCTTCCACCCCACCATCGGGTTTGGATCTTGATTTTACACATTTCATGTTTCCATCTATATTTTTAGATCCTCACCTGAAACCACCCACCATTCACGAGAGTATTTGTGGTGCTACTCTCCATTTCCGTGACACCGAGCTTGTTACTCTATGCCCACCACTCTATTGTGGTGTTGATTTTTCCCATCGACAGCTCCCTGACGTGTCACGACGCGACCATTATCACCGCCCATTCATAGAACGATCATGTGATTTCTATGAGCTCCACCCCATTCCACTTTTTACACCTTTTCGCCTTCTTCACCAACTTGTGCACCACTCTTATAGGGCCCTCGTTGCCCTCACCTTCCGGCTCAACAAGGCCCATGATCGATGCTCATTCTCCTCACCCTTTCTTACCCTTACCCTAATACCCACACGCCCATGGTCTACCGATGCTTTGCATTGTGTGATGCACTTTGCCATACAGGTGGATTGACCATTTTAGCCTTTATCCAACAAGACTCATGCTTCAGTCTTGTTTGGGGTGGTTATCATCACCCGATTTTTTTACCGCCCTGCGCTTTCCCAGTTCTTATGTTTTAGGGTGAGAATGGATCGGTCTGACTGAAGACGTTAAACTTAGCACTATCGGGCGGCAGCCCGTTGTTTCTAGTATGAGTCTCATCCTATTTGGGGGCGGTGTTTCACATCAACCTATGCTTTCACTGTTTATAGACTTGTACACATTTTTTTTCTCTTATCATTAATTCAGGTTCTTCTCGCATTCATCTGTCCACTTCATTAGCAGTTGATTCTGGTAATCTCTTTCCTACCTTGTGCTCTCAATTTTAAAAATCATTTTACTTAACATCGAGGACGATGTTCCTTTTTGTTTGAGGGTGGGGAATTTTTTCAAAATCGTACCTCTTTTGAAAAATTTTGATTTTTAAAAACCTGATTTTTAAAATTTTCATGCAGTTTCTTTCATCTCATTCAGTGACGTTAATTTTCTATTATCCATCTTTTAAGTTTACGAATCAAGCTAGAGGATTTATTTTTTCTAAATAGCTTATGTAATACATTCTAAGACATTTTGCACTATGAATTTCTAGACTCAACAAAAATTTGCACACGTATCACGTCACTACGATTAGAGTTGAAGAGCATTAAAATTCCCAAGAGAACTTAAGGGTCACTAGTAGAGACTTTAGCTTGTGAGATTTGTGCCTTTCACCCTTTTAGAGTGTTCTACGCAATCTCCGAGTCACAAAATGATTCAACTTTGTTTGGGGCCGCACTTTAAATTATTGTATGATCTCATTATTTTTCATAAAATTTTTGGCTTGATCACTGAGAACGACATCACTTTCGAGTTGTAAGAAACATGTGTCTTGAAATTTGTCCCGGTCACTAGATTTTCATCCATTCGCTTCATCCATTACCTTACCATATTCTTCCATATTCCCATATATTTCCTCACACCATCACATATCATCTCCATTTATATATCATCTTTATTTTTTTAGGAAAAGAGTGTTCCAAAATGTAAAATATCTTCCATCTTGAGAGTATAAAGAAAGAGAGAAAAAGAGAAAAAAAAGAAAAAAAAAGAAAAAGAGAAGAAAAGAAAAGAAAAAAGAAAAAAAAAAGAGAAAAGAGAGAAATAAAAAGTAGTAGTTAATATTTAGTTTTTATGTAATAAAGACATTTATTATTCAAGTATAGAACAATCTTATCGCATCCATCAAACATCCATCATACCTACCTCATATCATATCCTTCTCATTTTATTTCCCCCTCACCCACAATCATCCATATTTTCCCCTAGGTGTTCAGGCAAATGAGAGTCAACGTGATGAATAACTCGACGTTCTCAATATAATGATTAGCATTTCTTTCATGAGATCACTTTTCCTTCTAAATGTACGTTCTTTCTTATGTGTGTGTGAGACGTTTGAACTTGCTTACATTTACTCACCTCCTCACACAAAAGCAATACACTTACCCAAATCTCGAGAGTTCGTTTGAGAGAGATATATCCAATGACATTTGAAGTTGAAACATTGATTCCGAAAAGGCAATCTAGGAATTACTCTTATGATATCACACTACACACGTTGAGTTCTAGGAAGGATGTACCTTGAGTATTCATATAGCTAAACTTTTACACATTCTAGCTTGTATTTCTGAAATTATTTCTCTCATGATGGATTGTGCGATCATTCTATGTCTAATAAGAGATTAACTGCCTTTGAAAATAAAGAATTTTGTAAGTAAATTCCCTGCAAACCCTCATGAGATACAACTCATCATGTAGGGCAACCTAGAGGTTTAAAGGCTTGTTGCACATGCTAAGTGCAATCGCAAGTGCCCGCAAAAGTGGTACACTTTTGGTTTCTTATCTTTCTCTTTCTCTCTATCTTATTGCTCGAGGATTAGCAACGCTCTGTTTGGGGGTGATGTGATAGGCACCCAAAAGTGTATATTTTATACTCCGAATGGACGCATTTTAGTTGCTAATTCTCGATAATTTCGGTCTTATGTGCATAATTGTTTAATGTGCAGGCTTGATTGCAGTTGCGATATCAAAAGCTATATTTCGAGCCAATTTGCAATTCAAATGGAGTTATATACCTTCTCCCGTAACCCTAACCTATCCCAAACCTTCACCCGTACCCTGTGTGTGTCTAGTTTGTGTTTTTTTTAGATTTTTGTAGATTTTTTTTGTGTCGTTTTATTTTTACGTTTTATTTTTAGAATTTATCTTTATATTTAATTAGTGTAATTTTATTTTGATTTTTATTATTTTTAGTTTTTATTTTATTTTGATTTGTATTAGGATTAGTTTTTAGGAGTTTATTTTTAGTTTATTAGATTTTATATTTTTTAGGACTTTTGTTTTCATTTTTATTTCTTTTGTTTTATTATTTTAGTTTTTTTTTTTAGATTAGGATTTTTTTTTAGTTTGTTAGTTTTATTTTGAGTTAGTTAGTTAATTTTATTTTGATTTTTAGGTGTCCAAATTAAACACACACCATCACCCAAATCAACTCACTCACACACATCCTAACTTCCCTACACACTAATACACCCAAACTATTCACTAACCCTCACCTAATTTCCTACACCCTCACCACACATAATAACCCCATGCATCATCTTCAACCTCAATAACCCATCTTCTCTCTCTCCAAACTCCATAACCAACTACCTCCCTTATCACTCCAACAATACCCATGTCCTTTCAACCCAATACCCAACGTGCTACCCCTACCTCTGAAACCCGACCTACCCGAGCCCTTACTCGGTGACCAACCCATCACCAACTGATCACTACCGACCCCATTACCCACCTAACTCCGGCCAACAGTAGCACCTATCTTAACCCAGCCACGACCCCTATCGAACTCGAAACCGAAACTACCGCTGACCAACCTCAAATACCCATTCCCGACACTCTCTCTACCCCAGATTCCCACTTTACTACCAACCGGAACCCATCTCCCATTACTCGGATTTAAAACCCACAAGCTCCACCCGCCGTCGACCACCTGACTGCTCTGACGCGAGCCAAATCTAACCCGCGAACTCGTAACCTTCATACTCGGATGCTAACCCGTGTCCAGCCTTATCCCCAAACATATCCTTGAAAACCATTTTCCGTATTCACCCAAATCGATTTTGTCACTGCATAAGCCAAACAAACAAACCAAAGAATACTCCACATGTATTAAACCTATGTCTTTTAAAACAACTTAACCCTATTTTCCAAAAATACCCCTAAACAACCACTTCCCACATGCACCTTCTTTTATCCCAAAATTGCCCTCACCCAAATCAGATTTTTGTGACCTTACACCTCTCAAACCTCATGTGCACACACTCCATGATCACCCATATTTTATTCTTACCCAATTTACCCTTAGCTCCACGCCTACTATTTAAAGAAGATGAAGACCATTCAAGAGAGGATAGAATTTAGAGATAATTCTAGAGAGAGTTAGAGAGATAGGTTAGAGTAGAAAATAAATTAGGAAAATATTTTGTAAATAGTTTTTATTTTTATTTTTAGAGATTTGTGAGGATAAATTGTGAGTAATTCAATTGAGTATTATATTAAATTGACTATTGTTGGATGCTCATATTAGATGGATGGTGCTTCATTTCAAAGAAATTAGAGTTCAATTTCACTTCAAGAGATTGTGTTTGATTGTTCTCTTATCTTATATTTCATTTTATTAGCCTTTGATTATTTGCTCATCATGTTTAATATCATGTTAAGCTAAAACCTCTTTCAAGGGGTGGGGTGACCCATTATTTGATGTTAATTCATTTTAATTATTTTATTTACATTAAAATTCCCTTTGATAATTAACTTTACACTCTTGCTTTTTATTTACGCCTCGAGAGAGGGTAAATGATTTTCGAGAGAAAATTAAAATTCTAGTTATAATACCCATTTTAGATTCGAACTAGAGATAGGGGTTTCTCAAGTGTGGTATTATTCCTTTAATTTCAACTCTGGGTTTAATTTTATGATTCAAACTAGTTTAATCGATCGATCCTCGCGGGTAATTTGTTTGATGATGTTGGATCTATATTTCAAGAGTTGTAGGAGTGTTAAATTTAATTTTCTAAAATTTTATTGTCAAAAATTACATTTGCAATGAGAGTTGATTTGTGATTTTGATACTAACTTGGGATAATTAATTTTAATTAACTAGAATATATGGTGTCATCATATCCCTTGTTAGTCCTCACTTTTATTTCCTCACCATTCTCATATTTTAGATTTTTACTTAGTTAGATTTACTTAGTATCTTCACTTACTTTTATTTACATCTTTGATTTAGTTTAGTGTCATTTCACCATCTATCACAAAAATTCTTTTAATATTTGAATAACTAAAAATAATAGAAAAAGTAAAAAGCTCAAAAAGAAAATAAAGAGTGAATTACAATTGATTTTGTTACTAGTTTCACCCCCTTGATGTGGATTGATACCCTTACTTACTTCTACACTTTAGTTGTTATATATTTTTGTAGGTAATTGAGGTTTTTACTAACTTGGCTTCAAACAACGACTATACACAAAAGTCAAGTTATTAAAACCCTAAAAACTAAACAAATGAAAAGATCTTTTTCTTCACAAATGAAGAGAGAAGTATTTATGCCAAAACCCTAGTGTCAAGCTAGTAAATAAAGAAAACAAGGAAAGCAGAAATCAGGTGCCAAACCGAATCGATTCGGAAAGGAAAAACTTCGTGGTTGCTGGAAAAAGAGAATTGATTCGGAATATATCCAAATTGATTATGAAATGAAATCTTGTCCACTGTCTTCAACCGAATCGATTTTGTAGATGGCCGAATTGATTCGGACCTGCTACATTTGGATCCTTCCCCTATTTTTGGTTTGCTTTTAATTCCCTTTCGCGAAAAATGCCATAAATTCTTTATTAGGATTCGAATTCGCACACCGTTTGCAGTCACGTGAACATGACAGAGAGGGTTTTAATTTTCGTGAAGACATTGGGCCCAGATACACAAATGATGAAATTACTAAAATTCCATTGTGCATGTAGTTGTCGATTAAACTTCACCGGAATACTACCGATCTTCACACTAAGCACCAAAATACCTAAAAAGGTTCAATTACACCTCATAAAGGATGTTAATTATATAAAACGAAGGTTGTCTGGTTGACGAGCATAAAGAGGAATCAAGGTACCCTAGGGGGCTAAAATGCATAACAATAAAGGGTGAATAAATGCAATATTTGTATCGAATTAGCATCTCTATCATTGGCTCTGCTTCCACCCATTTTTTAAAATAATCAATAGCTAGTACACGGTATTTGAATGTACCTTTGGTGGTCGATAGTGGGCCGACCAAGTCAATTCCCCAAATGGCGAATAGCTAAGGAGAAGTAATCGGTGCTAAAGCAGCGCTGAGTGCTTTTTGAATTGCAGAGAATCTCTGGCACTTATCACACTTTCTTGTGAAGGTCCTATAATTTTCCCTCATAGTTGGCTAGTAGTTATCTGGAGTAAATATCGACCAGTCGAATGAGCTTCATAAGAAACTTAATGCACCTCCTTAATTAAATCATCAACTTCCAATTGATGAACACAATGTAGTAAGGAAACAGTAAATCCCCTTTTGTATAAGAATCCTTTATCCAACACATATCTAGATACTTTATACCGAAGCTTATTTACTTCTTTTAGATCGGTTTGTAAGTTCCTTCTTCAATATAATCTATGATCGGATCCATCAATGAAGGTCCCATATCTACAGTAATAAAACTGATCATTAGATCCTTATCTACGCTCCTGCTTGCCAAGATCTCAATTGGAGTGCTTTTCTCGAGTTCTATTCTTATTGCCAAAGCTAGTTGAGTAAGTTCATCAGCTCGGACGTTATCTATCCTTGGTATCCTATTTATTTGCACGCCTGGAAATTTGGAAACGACTTCCATTGCCTTGGTCAAGTATCTAGTCATTAACTTTCCCTTGACTCCATATAAATGAAGCACTTGCTTAATAACCAAATGTGAATCGCTGTGCACTACCACCTTCTCGATGCCTAATAACTGGTCTAATTCTAATCCAGCTATCAAAGCCTCATACTCCGTTTCATTATTTTATGCTTTGAAACGAAACCTAAGGGCATATTCAACATCAATATTGTTAAGAGTATTAAGTATGATACATGTTCCACTACCAGTTGCACATGAAGATCCATCCACATATAAGTTCTATAATATAATATCACTACTAAAGCCTTCCGCAGATAGAACTCTGTGGCGAAATATCTTTATACATTCTTCTGCATACTTCTTAGCCATCTCTTGAGTGCAGGATGATTCATGTTGGTCGGTTACAACTTTGGCTTGCTTTTGAGATGAGCTCTCTTCCGAAGAAGTTTGCTTAGCAGGCAAGTTTCGTTGGTTGGTAACCTTTGGATATGTGAATTCTATAATAAAATATGCCAAATCTTGTCCTTTTAATGATGACCTTGGTTCGTAGATGATGTCATATTCTCCCATCTCTACTACCCAATAGATCAACCTACCTGACTTTTCAGGTTTGTGAAGTTCTTATCGAAGAGGTGGATCACTGTATACTACTATGGTGTGCACTTTGAAATAAGTCTTTATGCGCCTCGAGGCTTCAATGAGAGCTAAGGCTAATTTTTCCAAGTGTGGGTACCTAATTTCAGCTCTATGGAATGCCTTGCTGGTATAGTAGACTGGTTTTTGGAACCCATTATCCAACCGAATTAATTTCGAGCTAACTGCGGACTCAGAAATAACTACATACAAGTATAATTTTGCTCCCAAGACTGGTTGGGGCACCAATGATGGAGATCCAAGATACTTATTTAATTCTTGAAATGCTCCTTTACACTCTGCATTCCACTCAAAGGTCTTTCTAAGCACTTAAAAAATGGTAAATAACTATTTGTTGCTCGAGAAACAAACAGATTTAAGGCAGCTACTCTACCAATAAGTTTTTGAACATCTTTTTTGCAGGTCGATGACTGCATATCTATCAGAGCTTTTATTTTGGCAAGATTAGCTTCAATTCCTCTTTGGTTTACTAGAAAGATGAGGAACATTCCCTCTTGCACATGAAACACACACTTGGTCGAATTTAACTTCATTTGATGCTTTTTCAAGTGGTCAAAAATCTGACTGAGGTCCTTGATATGATCTAAAACTTTCTTGCTTTTAGTTAACATATCATCTACATAAACCTCCATATTTTCCCCAATTTATTCTTCAAACAACTTATTGACTAACCTTTGGTATATTGCTCCAGTGTTTTTAAGCCCGAAAGGCATTACATTATAGCAATAAGTACGTGTATTGGCAATGAAAGTGGCATTTTCCCCGTCTTCTGGTTTCATTTTTATCTAGTTACACCTAGAATAAGAATCCATGAAGCTCAACGACTCATGCCTTGATGTGGCGTCCACCAACTGATCAAATCTAGGTAAAGGAAAATGGTCCTTTGGTCAAGCCTTATTTATATTAGTAAAATCTACACACATTCGCCACTTATCATTTTTCTTTTTTATTATCATGACATTGGCCAACCATGCTCGATATTTGACATCCTCAATGAATTGGGCCTTTTGTAGTTTCTCCACCTCTTCTTGTATGTCTTGGGTTTTCTCAGGACTGAACACCCTGAGCTTCTGTTTGATCGGCTTGACGTCTTTGTTAATATTAAGCTTATGATAGAGGAAGTTGGGATCAATCCCAGGCATATCCTCATAAATCCAAGCAAAATACATTATTTCGCTCCCTTAGGAATGCAATCCATTCTTGTTTAAGGAGTGAATCCAATGTGGAGCCGATCTGGGTGGTTCTCTCAGGTTTATCATCATCCAAGATTATGCTTTTGGTGATTTCTACAATTTGTCCTTTGACTAGGCTCTATTTTATCTCAGGGATCCAGAGTATCAACTTCTGATTCATTATTGGGCTCCGTAGTGTCTACTTGGTAGGTGGGTGTCTTCTTCTTCTTCTCTTCTTCTTCTTCTTCAAATCAACCAAATCTTCTTGCTCGGCTGAGGAGTAATAGCATTATCTGATCACTTTTTGATCACTTTTCATGACACTAACCCCAAGGTAAGTAGGGAACTTCAAACATTAATGGACTGTGGATGGTACAACTTCAAATTTCTTTAGTTCTACCCTGTCGAAGATAATATTGTATGTAGATTGAATATTTTTATCCATAACAAAAAAATATATCTTTTTGGTGCGACTTACTAACCAAGTGTCGAATAATACTACCAACTTGATTGTTCCTATGGGATAAACTTTTTCCCCTAAAAAACCTATTAAGGGCCTGTGATATGGTTCCAGTTGACTAAGTTTCAGTCCTTAACTCTGAAAGTAGGGGTAAAACATGATATCAACCGAACTTCCATTATCTATCAAAACCTTAGTGATGATGGCTTTTTGGATTCTAAACTTCAAGACCAACGGGTCATCATGAGGATACAATACTTCAAAAAGATCATTTTTTGAAAAGTCGATAACTAGTTTGCTTTGTTGAATCTCCTGGGCTGATCATCATAATTCATATTGATTCTTTTGTATATAGGAGCAAACTTGTTCGTTATTCATGTAGGCCTTTCTTTCGACAGTTTGATCTCCCCCTCCTGCATCTCTACCTGTAATGATATGACAATCAAAGGAACTAAAACATACCATAGCTACTTTAAGTTATGGTTATTTGGCCTTCTTCGACAGATCAAGATCGTCTTCATAACCATCTGCATGGTTTTGTTTCCTATCATTACTAGATTTATAGGGATAATTTGTTCTTCCTCTGGTTTCTCGACTTTCACTCCTATCAATAAATTTATTTAACTTTCCATAGCGTATAAGGGATTCCACTTTGTTCGTTAAAGCAGTACAATTATCAGTCGTGTGGCAATGATCCTTATAGAACTCATAATATTTAGATTTATCCCTCTCGTTGGGTGGTTCCTTCATCTTCTCAAGCCATCGTAAATATTTATTGTGCTTAATTTCCTCCAGGATATGGTGAATACTGACCGTAATGGAGTATATAATCCATACTTTTTGGGCTTATCATATTTCTTCTGTTTCTGCTCCTCCTTCTGAGGCTTAGTGGAAGGACTTTGCTTTGCGACCATTGCTTCCTTAGTATTCATGATTTTTCCTGCCTTAGCCATGAGCTCAATCATGGTTTTGGGAGGATCTTTTGCCAAAGCGTAGTATAGCTTCTCTGGAAATAATCCAATCATTAAAGTGGTGATGGTTATTTTGTCTTCATAATCAACCACTTATAGTTTCTCACTGTTAAAATAAGTGATGTATTCTCTAGTAGTTTCCCCTGCTTGCTACCTAACACTCAGGAGATGGGCTACTCTCTTAACTAGCTTAGCCCTAAAATAGAACTTGCTGATGAACAACTCGGTAAGTTAATTAAAGTTAACAATTTGACCTCAGGGCAAGTTGTTGTACCGTATTTAGGCTGAACGAATAATGGTGCTTAAAAAAGCTCTATATCTTATTTCATCAGGATATATGTCAACTAGAGCCTGATACTGTTCAATGTGTAAAACGGGGTCAGTTTTACCATCATATTTTGGGATAACCACTGTGGTTTCAAACTTAGATGGAGTCGAGAAATCAACAATTACCTGGAGGAAGGGAGAACCCTTGACAAAATTATGCTAGATTTTACCTTGGTTATTTCTCCTAGTCGATTTTCTAATCACTGGGTTGATCCATTCCATGAAGGATTGCTTGCATTGGATCTGTTCGAAGCAGCTCGGCCATCCCGACCATGTGTTTGTGACAAGCTCTCTTCTTGAGAAGTCTGCTCGGTATGCACAGATCGTTAAACGCTCGATCTTGATATGATTGAGGCTTCATGATGTTTGGTTGGGTTTTCATTGGTTTTGGATAACTCTCTGGGATGATTCATGTTTACTTGGGGTCCCAAACGATCAAAAGTCTAAGCTTTGCTCAATCTTTCCAAAATTATTGGCCTTTCGGGAGAAAGAGAGTGGCCATCATTGAATTCTGTGGATCTGAGTGATGAGCTTACTTACGAACGGTAAGACCTATCACGTGAGACCTAAAAAAATGATATCGGCGATGCCTAGGAGGCGAAGGTGGCCTTTCTCTCCACAGAGAAGGAACCGTATTTTTCCTGGAAATAACTGTAGATCTGGCTTGTGATGATTGAGGCTACTGCCTTATGGTTTACTACATGGCGTCTTGACCCCTGGCAATACTGGAAAGAATTCCATTAAAGTCAGTTGGTGTAAGCGAAGCAGATGGGACGATAGTGTTGCCTTTATTTCTGGTACTACTCTCAATGTCATTCACTTTTCCTTGAACAAAGATGTATATGATAGAGAATGATAATAGACACACGTTCCCAGAGACGACGCCAATCTGTTGATGTCAAAAAATGGACTAGGTCCAATTTTCTAATCACATATAAGATATATTATGCAATGAAATAGTCACACAAGAGACAAGGAGTTTTTAGAGTGGTTCGGCTAGGGAGAAAAGCCCACGTCCACTGTTATTGTATTGATTTTAGTGATTACAAAAAGATAGGTACTCTTGCTACAAGAAGAATAACCTAGAATCCGTTTTATCTTGCCTTTTGTGAAAGGAATACAATATATCTATAGTGACTCGGAGATCAAGGGTTAGAATGCTTTTATATATTCAATCATTTACACCCGTGCATAATGAGTGTGATGGTTGATAGTATAGACCACATGTGGAAGGACCCTTGGCTATTTTCTAAGTGGTGACTATTTATCTATTTTGATAATATGCATTCTTCATGTTGGTCGCCCTTTTTATCGAGCAACTATCTTCGGGCTAATTAAGTGGCTGCTCATTAACACTGTTGCCACGTAAGGATACAAGTGTCCATTTCTAATTGGTCCAGGTAGATGGATAATTTTTATATCAACACCTATATTTATGCTCATTAACCAAACTACCAATGTTTTGTATGTTTATGTGTTTTGCGAGGTATAATTGAGATTTTGTAGGTTTGGGAACACTTAGAGTATGGATTGGTCACTTTTTGAGGAAGTTCCATCATCTGATTGTACTTCAATGGAAATTCAGTCATTTAGTACTTCATCTCCGGCTCAGTGGAATTCCATGGAAGCGTAGTTTATTAAGATAGCTTCGCGTGGCAGCGAACAACACGTCATTTCGAGTTCGGATGAATAAGTTAGAGCTAATTCCATAGAGGACCTTTTCTCCCTCATGATGGACCAAATAACCCATGAGAATAGAGTACCGGTCGACCGTCCATTCCCAATTAAGCCTATGAACTAAGTTAGGGGGCATTAAACCTTAATTCCTGTCGACTGGTCCCTTAGCTGCGGTCGACCTATCCCTCTAGATATTTGACGATTTTGCTTATTGTAAGGACACAAGTCTCCGATTGAGTCTTAATGTAGTGTTGGCTCAATTTCGAATAAAAACATTTGAGTTATAGGATAGTGTTCGAGTGTATTCATCCAAGCCTATGACGTGTTAGTTGAAGACGTAACGACCAAGATTATAAAGCTTCATCATATATCGGATTTAGTGTGCCTCATTTCTACGTCAACAACATTAGTTCCAATGATCCTAAGGTATGAATGCATTTCATATATATATATAGGAGCTTGCAAATTTATTGGGTGTATTTTTACAAAATTTTTATAAAATAATTTTAACGGCTTTGTTTTACTCAGAAAATATTATTTAAGAACTTTTTATAAAAGTTTTGGGCTTAAATAGAATTTAGCATTTTCTGGTAAGTCGTTCGAACGAGATTCCCAGGTCGTTCGAACGAGACTTCTAATGAGATTCCTTTTTCATCTCTGGAACATCGTTAGTAAAGTCGTTCGAACGAGAATGTAGTTCGAACGAAAATCTCGTTCGAACGACTTTGGCGGGAACAGGTTTTTACAGTTTTCTCCATGTTCCCACTATGTTTTTCCCACTACTTTTTAGCAGAATTATCTAGTGCGGGAACCAAATTTTGCCAACCAACCTTTTCATATTCTAAGAGACTTTTAGAGAGCAAATTCTTTCAAGAAAAAGTTCCATGTTTTGTGTTTGATTTTTAGGGATTAATTTTACCAAAAATACATATACACCCAATAGTTTATTTATTCCAAGTTCCTTAATATATATCCTTGCTTGGAGTGTTTGGCACCGGGTTTCCACACCTCAAAGAAGAGAAGTTTGGGTTTACTTCTATATCCCACAAAGAAGAAGTTTATTTGCTGTGACATACCCACTTGGAGAAAGGCTCCTTGTTCGGGTGACGGTGACCAGAAAAGTCCGATCGGTGGATTCCGAGACCGCGGTGGACCTCTGTGGTTATTATCTAGGCAGAGGTGTGTACAAGAAGAATCTTCGGGGCTTGGACAGAGTCAAGTCGGGTGTTGTAAGTCTTTTGTCTTGTACTTGTTAAACCGTGCTTAGTGAATTTGAGGCTAGGTCCGTCCGAGATTTTTTTCACGTTGTGGGTTTTCCTCGTACATCACGAGGTACTGGCTATTTACTTATTTTATCTTTTGCTATATCACATTAGATGCATAGTTAGGTAAAAAGATAAAATTGGTATAGTTAATTTGGGTTAAATTTCTTTTGGACTAAAAGTTAAATATTCACAAGTTTGTTTTAAAGTGCAATTTTTAATTTTGAGAAAATTAAAATACGGTTTAGTTTAATTTTAATTTGAAAGAAATTAAAATTTGGTTTATGTGATTGTTTAGTTGAACCATATTCATTCCGCATTTAAACGAAATTCTTTTTGTAAAATTTAAAATTGGGGGTCCTCTCGTTTTCACTTATTTAATTTCTTTTCCTTTATTTCTTTTCCCATTTACTAAACAAGTGGATTTTTGTTGTAATTATTAAACATCTTTAATTTTAGTTTAGTTTTTAAGATTTTTTCCTTGGGAGATTCACTCTCTTGTGTTTCAACCCATTTTTGTGTTGTAAGTTACTATTCATCTTCCCCTACCTTTAATTTAAGTTCTAATTTCTTTATTTCATGCTTTGTTCTTCATTTATTTGCTTTGTATTTAGTTTTTCTCTATTAATTAGTTTTATTTCTTGCTTTAATCATATCTAGTAGCTAGTTTAAGGGTTGGGGTCATATTTTAGCCATTAATGGGTCTCGAGCTTTCAAATCTAGCTTTTGGATAAAGACACATTTAATTGAAATCTCGTGTATTAAAGTTGGAATATTAGGCGTTTAACTTTGTTTGTCATGCAAAGTTAGTGTTCATAGCCATATTGTGAAATTAATCCACGTGTGACCATTTTCGATTAAATGTTTTATCTTTCATTGTTGAATTAATTTTCTTCATGTTTGATACTTATAATTAATTGAATATGCTCGGTTAAATATTTTTTAATCAAAATCCTCTTTATGCGTTGTTCAGCCCATGGTAGGGAGGTGATCCTACCCTCGTTTTATTTAATCTTGTTTAGTTTTATTACTTTCTCCCTTTTCCCCCTTTACACCATAATAACCTTTTACACTTTTATTTGAAAAATAATAAATCGATTAAAGTCTGTCAAACATTCCCCGTGGATTTTCGATACCCTAACTAGCCGATATACTCCATTTGAGAGTAGTTAAAGTTTAGGTTTTTTGCATTGCAGTCGGAAACCGATAACAACGATTAGCATATCTACACGGACGCTCGATTTTCGCCACATCAAAATGGCGTCTTTGCCGGGGAGTGTTTGCTGTAGATTGTAATTGTTTTATTATTTCGTAGTATTATTTTCTTTGTTCTTTGTTTCTTTTTGACATGTGCTAAATTATTTCGAGAACCTTGAAAAATTGGTGCTCGTTGCGTTTTTTAATTGCCTACTTTGAAATGCCTCGCTGTAACTCCTTAGATAGCTTTAATTGTTTTGATAATAGTTCTCCAAGTTACACTCCAAAGACTATGTGAGAATGCCTACAAATTCTTAAGAATGAATGATTTGAGCGTGAAACTCAAGCATTTATAAGTAATCCCTCATCGCCTTAGGAAGAAACTTTGGGAAGCGAGGAATCCTCTAACTATGAGCTAACCTCCAGAGAAGATGTTATGTCTTATTATTAATTTTATCACAAGTTAGCTTTCAAAGAATTGAATGACCAATCCGAGAGTCTTAAAGATTGGTCTTTAGAAATAAACGACCAACTTGATGAGATTATTTCTTCTTCATAAATTTCGATTGAGGTTAAAACTTGCGTTTCACCTCCATCCCTTTTTGGGGAAGAAATAATTGAGAGTGATCCAAGAACTTTCTAATTTCAACCTTTTATTAATATTTCAAATTCCGTTGAGGTTTAAGGTATTTCACTTCCTTGGTTCCCTACAATTATCGACAATTAAATTTATCACAAGAATCGGTTGAAAGTCTTGAGGACATTAACCCAATTCTTGAATGAGAATATTATTTTGAGATGCTTCATATCATATTCTATTCTCTTGCACTTTCCCCACCTCATCTTCCATTTGAAAAACCTTGGGTATGTGATTTTAATTTTCTCGAGATCAATTTGGTCTTGTCCCCCTTAGTATCCAAACCCCCCATCACCCCCTAAATTTATTAATTGGTGATGGTTCATTTCTTACGCCTGACACATGACTTTCATTGTTCAAACGAAATTCTTATTTTCTGAGAGGCATGCATTCAAGGGAAGGTTCACCGATTATCCCTCAAAGCTAAATTGTATTTTGGGTGGACCCTAAATTTTTTTGACTTTTAGTGTATATTAGATAGAAGTTAAAATTGTAGGTTGTAAATAGTTAGTTTTTATTTTTCTTTCTTTTTAATTTTAGTCTAATGTAATTATTCAAATTTTTTATTATTCTTTTTGTTATTCTTGTAACTAACATGTTTTGTAGAATCTATGGACTCGTACTTATCGGGAATCACTCTAACCTTGGGTAAGATCTTTATTTTACTCTCTTTATGTTGTGTTGTTGATTTGAATTGAGGACAACGTAGCATTTAAGTTGGGGGTGTGGTATATTCTTCCCATTTTTTGTTTACTTCCATTGATTTGATCACATGTTATTCACTAAGCATGCTTTGTTGTAAAAAATTAAAAAAATTCAAAAATATTTTCTTTCTTTTTTCTCATTTGTTGGGTGTTTTGCCTTTGTTTTTAATGATAAATTTTAATAAATGCCCGATCCAATAGACAATTCAATAATGCCTATTGTCGATTTGAGAAGTTATTGGACTTTATTCCTCAAATCATTTATATTATGAATAACTTCATGAATTAAACTTTAACCCATGAGCACATGCACTTTTCGTTTAATGAATTGATTTAAGGCATTTATAACTCGATAATCTTTTGTTGCATTGTATATATTTACACCAAGTGAGCTTTGGACTTTTCTTCATTTGTGAGTTTTTATACATTACTCTTTCCTTATTGAAAATGTTAAAGTCTTCTGTAATCTCACTATTCTTTCATTTGATTGTTAATTAATTAAGTTCATATTTTGAAATGTGTTACTTGAGCATGATTTTCAAAGTTGTTTTGACTCAAAAATTGTGTGAAATTTAGGAAATTATCATAGGCCATCTTTGTTATATCACCCATATTTGCCTTGACTTCACATTTTATATTTCCCTACTTAACCCCTTTGAGCCTTAATATAGTCTTTCATTTCAAAACCTAAAATACCATAGCCAACTCCATATTGGAGTTATAAACCATACATATTACCTTTCATACCTTTGTTTAAAATGTTACTTGGGATTGAATGATGTTATTATTTCGTGGTTGCAAATAAGCACGTGAGAGGGAAGAAAAGAAAGAAGTGAAAAAGATGAGAAAAAGAGGAAAAGAAAAGAAAAAGAAAGTTTGTATATGATGTATATAGTGTTCAATAATCCTTGTCGCTCTCCAATTCACATCTAATGCTTGTTATGGAAATCATTTTTCAATTTTGAAATTGCCCACAATTTTCCATCATCCCGAGTTTTCATCCCCAAACACCTTTGAGCCCGTACATAATCCATTCCCTTTTTAAATTTAACCCTAAACCTACATTATAACCCTATAAAAGTCCTAAATGATCCTAGGGTGAATTCATTTCAAAAATTTAAATAGTTGCGATAATCTGCAAAAATAAAGATATATTTCATTGAGGTTACATGTTTTCATTGCATATATCCTGTTCTTTATTAGTGACATGTGTGCGGCCTAGTTTCCATTTATATTTACTCTTTTTCCCGCATGTCCCGTGTATTACCTCCCGTTCATAGTGATTTCATCTGTTGAGCGAAATATCCGGGGAGGATTGTTATATGCACGCTTTAATGCTTATCTAGTTTATAAATGTTTTGCCAAATCATACTTTGTACGTGCTCAGTTTTCCTCCCAATTTTATGGTTTCAATTCTACGAAGTTCATTATATAATGTTAATAATATGGACTTCTAAGTGAAGTTATTCACTATTCTAGTAACGTGTTTGAAATCTTTTTCACTATTTTCAGGCTTGTCGCATGCTGGTTGGATATACTTTTTGAGGAAACTTGATGTTTGTAGGTTTCATCCATGAAAACCTTCACGAGACAACACTCCCCCACTAGGGTAACCTAGGGGTTTAACGGCTTATTGCATATGCTAAATGCATTCATGCTCCCTACAAAGTGGCATTTATATTTTTATGCTTATTGCATATTTAGGCCTGTTATCTTTATGCATTATGCAATTTTATGTTCCTTAACGGTTATATTTATGCTCGTTAACTAGACAACCTCTATTTTGTATGTTTATATGATTTGCGAGGTATAATTGAGCTTTTGTAGGTATAGGAATGCTTATTGTGTGGATTGATTGCTTTTCGAGGAAGTTTCCTCATCTGGCCCAAATTTAAGACCAATTTATTCATTTACTACTTCATCTTCGGCTCATTGGAATTCCTTGAAGCATAGTTCATTTGGTTAGATTTGAGTGGCCTCAAATGAAACGTCGTTTTGAGTCCGGATGAAGAAGTTAGAGCCAATTCCGTAAAGGACCTTTTCTCCTTCATGATGGACCAAAGAACCCATGAGAACAGAGTACCAGTCGGTCGGCCCCCAGAACTTGGTTGACCGGTTATTCTGAATTAATCTTACAAACCAAGGCAAGGGGCATCAAACCTTAACCCCGATCGACCAGCACCTTGGCTGCGGTCGAACGGTCGCTCCTGATATTTGATGGTCTTGCTTATTTAATTTATTTTTAATTACTATATAAGTGGGTTTTTATTTCACTAATAAGACATCTTTCATTTTTAGGTTAGTTTTTAGGATTTTATCTTTGGATTTTCTCTCTCTAGGGTTTCAACCTATTTTTGTGTTGTAAGTTACTATTCATCTCCCCGTACCTTTAATTTAAGTTGTATTTTCTTTATTTCATGCTTTGTTCTTCATTTACTTGCTTTGTATTTAGCTTTTGTTGGTTAATTAGTTATTTTCATTTGTTTAATATTTTTATTTCATGCTTTAATCATGTATAGTAGCTAGTTTAAGGGTTGTGGTAAGATTTTCGCCACTAATGGGGCTTGAGTTTCGAAATCTAGGTTTTGGGTAAAAATGCATTTAATTGAAACCTCGTGTATTAAAGTTAGAATATTAGGCATTTAACTTTCTTTGTCACTTAACGTTAGTGTTTATAGCGATATTCTGAAATTAATCCACGTGTGGCCATTTTCGATTAAATATTTTATCTTTCATTGTTGAATTAATTTTCTTCATGTTTGATGTTTATAATTAATTGAATATGCTCGGTTAAATATTTTCGAACCAAAATCCTTTTTATCCGTTGTCAATCCCATGTCGTGGATGTGATCTTACCCTCGTTTTATTTAATCTTGTTTTGTTTGATTGCTTTTTCCATTTTCCCCTTTTCCCCTTTTCCCCCTTTACACCATAATCACCTTTTACACTTTTATTTGAGAAATAATAAATCGATTAAGTCTGTCAAACATTCCCCATGGATTTTCGATACCCGGATTAGCTGCTATACTCCATTTGAGTGTAGTTAAAGTTTAGGTTTTTTGCATTGTGGCCAAAAGTCGATAAAAGCGATTAACATATCTACACGAACGCTCGATTTTCGCCACATCATCTGGACAACCTTAACCATCCTCAAATAGGAATTCCTGGGGGTGAAGTATTAATACCCAGGAGTTTTGGCATTGTCCTTAAGTCCATAGACGAACCTAAATATATCTCCAGTTAGATCAAAATCAGTTTGTTTCTGCCAAAACATCATCGACCCGAGAATAATCTTATAGGCATTGTGGGAAAGGTGGGTAAGAGCAACTCCATGGCCTTTTAAGATGGGCCTTATAACTGGGTGCAAGGGTAGACGAAGCCCAACCAAGAGTACCCATAAGGGGAGGGAAATTTTATATGCATTGAGACGATCGTAAACCCTCTCATCACATTTAGGCAACCTAGTGGTAATGCTAATGGGAATGTTATATCTTTCCCTCAAATCATCTAACTCATCCTCGATCACATCATAAGCATAACGTATGGCATCAATGTTAGAAGGGTAAAAGGAATCAGTGAAAATCCCAGAAGTTCTCTCTTTCATAGAAGACACCTTAACAGAAAAGATATAGGTCACATGTGTGTCAAACATGACCTTTTCAGCTAAATCTTCCACGATAACTATGGATATATCTACGATAATGTTCACAAAGTTACCGCCACCAGATGGGTGTTTATCCTCATTAACTATTTTGTATCCCACAAACTTAGAAACGTGAGACTCTATGTCTAATGCCTTAGGTGCAAAACCAACAAAAAAGGCTATTGTGGGAGTTTACCTAGGATGGCCAGGTTCTTCCTCAAGTTGAATAAGAGGTTTGATAAACCTTCTAGCAACGATGACAACACCAGATTGATCTAATTCAGCTAAATACTCTAACCACCTCGGAACATAAGGCTCGTAACTCATTATGGAAAGATAAAATTTAGGGTACACTAAGTCTTGCGGCTGTTCAATTTACGAAATTAGAGGTTTGGGCAAAAGGAAACCCTATAACACCCAAAAGCCCTAAAATTAGGAAATCGTAGGCCAACTAACTCAATGAACACCTAAGATTATTGAAATCCAGATAGATATTAAGTCAATCAATAAGAACAATACCAAATCACAATCCAGAAGGGATGAAATCACATAAAAACTCAAAGTGAAACCCTAGAAGAGAAACGACGTACCTAAAACCCTAAAAGAGTTAAAAATAATTAAAACAATGCTCAAACTCCGTCAACAGATCGAAGAAAATCGAAAAACTCACCAGAAAAGGATTTATAAGATAAGAACCAGTCAAAAATTGCAGAAGGCGAGGGAGTTTTACTGGGGAAGAAGGAGTTTAAGAGCATAAGGATTTTCTCATTCTAAAAACAATCATGTGATGAAAATGAATAAGAAAAGTTTGAAAATATTTGAAAATTGATTTTTGTTCTTTTTAGGTAGTAATCATTACCCTTATTAATGCAGTGCATGCCATCATGCATAGAAAACTGAACTGATGTAACACAGACTGACATACACTTCCCTAGTCATGCACATCATGATTGTACCAGATGCCATCCTTAGCATCTAACGTGTGGAGATTTCAAATCCAAAAGAAAATTTTACAAGTCATTTTGTTTAGCGCACACCGAGAAGATTCAAAGACGATCAAGATTTCCAATACCGATAACTTTTTACTAGTTAACACTTCACTCACTCAATCTTCTCACCGTACACCTTGAAGACATAATACTTCAGAGAATAAGCTGCATACCTCAATGGTGAGAAAAGTCTCGAGGAATTTTATTGTACTATGAATATGGTATGATCGACGAACCAATTAGAATATGATAACTAGACTTATTTATCCCTTAAAGGAGGTTCTCTCAACTAACCATCTGGTCGGCCAGTGGAATTCTAGTCGTCCCCAACATAACAAATAGTCGACCTAACTAAGCTAGCTCACAATAATTAACACTATTACATCGCACTGTCAAGAAAACCATGTACCATGTGAGGGGCTAACGTCATTAGTAGTCACACCCTCTCACCTCTAATAACCTGTATATAGCACACAATCCCTCATTGTAGTCCATTTATAAAGTGAACACTAGAGCTTGTAACTACTGCTCATTTATGGCTTTTGCCCATTAAATCTATAAAATGAACACTATACATTTGGATGTCGGCAACTCTTTGGGTCGAACCATGTAAACTTGGTTTCCACCTCTTTCACTCATCTCTCTTTATTATTTGCTCTAGAATAACTTTTCAATGATTTGTATCTCTTGGTCTGTTATAGTTTATAATTAGTGTATTTTTGTTAAGGACCTATTTAATATACTTCTTTTAGACGATAACTCTTTGTTAGAGACTTGTGTGTGAATTTCATAA
Organism: Sambucus nigra; assembly: GCA_949130495.1. NCBI lineage: Eukaryota > Viridiplantae > Streptophyta > Magnoliopsida > Dipsacales > Adoxaceae > Sambucus > Sambucus nigra. The sequence continues at coordinate 778,136,957 of OX422208.1, read as the reverse complement.
TGGAGTTATATAGTGATATTATTGTAGAATTAGATTATGTTAATAATGATTTTGTTTTATTATTATAGCAGGGTAACCGATCCACTTCCAGTTAGATAATCTCTCATTATATTTTCATATTCTATTCTCACTAGGGTTTCTCACTTTAAAAAATCTCAGTTGTGTCAGATTTAAATTTTCTTTTATGTTTATAGTTTTGTTAAGGATTTATCTATTGTTTGAGTTTCCTCCCATTAACGGTATATAGTATTTGGGAGTTTGTGCGTTTGTTTAGGTCAATTGAGAATATATTAATGGCAATAATTTTTCGATCCAAAAAACTAATCAAGTGTCTTTGCAACTATATTGTAGTGTAGTATGTTACATATTTTTATTCATTTTAAGTAGTTGATAAATCTTATTTCAGAGTTGAGGATTATTTTTGCACTTAAGTTTATCATACTTAGAGGTTTCTAATTTTGGTTGAAAATTTTAAGACTAATTTTGGGACAATGTGTGTTGCATATGGTTGGGTACACACGAGTTACTGAATTTGATTGATTCGGGCATTGTAATGTTATAAATTTTAGTTTTTCATTTGTTATCGAGACACCAAATTGAGTTGGGATTCTATGATATGAGTATGTGAGTTGGTGATGAGCCATGTATTAACATTTATTTAATAGGTTATAAAGGTTTTTAATTATTTCCTTAATCTGTGGGTTGAGGTGTTTAATGTTCTAAGTGATAGTTAATTTTAGGTTAAAATGAAAATTTAACCCCAAGTTTAGGGTGATACTGATTTTTAACCCTGAAGTTCTCAAAGTTGCAAAGTTAACCTCAAAAAATAATTAGTTATGCAAAGTTAGACACGGTTTAACTTCCATCCAAAAAATAAATGATTTGCTGATTATGTTTGTACACATGTCCATTACTAGTTGACACAACACTTCCACTTCATTTGGCGCCAAATCTCATTAGCATAATCCCACCAAAACATTTCATATAATATATACAAACTCATTCAACACCATTTCATTCCTCAACTTTCACTTCTCCTCCATTGAAGCTACTGCTATGGTAACCAGGGCAATCAAGATGCCTGCTTGGGGAGAGTTGTATATATGGTCAGATTAATACTAGTAAGACATCTTGGACTAATAATGACTCGAGAAGGAGGTTTATGAGTTGTGGTTTGTGTGGCTATTTTAAGTGGGTGGATCCTCCTATTTGCACTCGGGCAAAGCAAATTATACCAGGCCTGCTAAGAAGGATTATTGGTTTGGAGGATGAAGTTAAAGGTTTGGAGGTTGAGGTTAAAGGAAATAAAGCTATGGGGGTTCTACTTAAAGCTAAGGAGCATGAAGTGAAATCTTTAGAGGTTTGCCTTAAGGCTAAGGAGGATGGGGTTAAAGCTTTAGAGGTTGTCATTAAAGATAAGGAGGCTGATGTCGAAAAATCAAGAGAAACATAGTAAAAGATAAAAGTTGCCATTGTAATTCTAATCATTTTACTATTGTATCTCAAATTGTAATGTAATGAGCATATTGTAATGTAATCTATATATTGGCAATCCAGTTTGAACACCCAAACATAGCAGTCTTCAATTTATAATATTATTCATTTCAAGTTCCTAATACATAAGCATGATATATCAACATGTCCAAAATAGTGCAAATATTTACATGACAAAATTCCCACAGTGCTATAAAATCCCCACAAAAATTACATAATCAATAACCCCATAAAAATTTCATAACCAAGTACACCACAAAATAACATAATCCCAACATTGTCCCCTTCTACTTATTTCCTTCCGCTCCTATGACTTGGTCCCCTTCTACTTATTGCTTCTTGCCCACCTTGGTTATTTTTACAGCTAGATTTATTCTTGTGGCATGACTCTGAATGTCACCAACAACCACATTGTACCGAATATATCCTTCACCCTATCCAAAGTCAAATTGTAGTTGTTAGCATATAGATGAATTAATGTATACAAAATGAAATTAGATGATAAAAGAGTTCACACACAAACTGTAAAATGAAATTAGAAGCAAAATGAAATTAGATGCAAGATGGCATTAGATGATAAATGAATAAAACACACTCCTTTATTTTTAGTCTTACATTTCCTCTTGTTATGCCTTGTCTGCCCACATAAACTGCACTTGATTATTGTTTGATGTGTCTTCCTATTGGGCTTATTGGCATTTTGTCTTATCCTCTTATCTTGGCCCAATCTTCTCTTCTTCTTGGTCCTACCTGGTAACCTCCCATAATAGGTTGGTGTCATAAGTGGTAACCCTATTTCCCCCCACATTTCAGCACCATTCAATGGCTCAATGGTGTTGCTATAACACTCTATGTAGTTAAATCTCCTGTAATAGTTGTGTACAAACTCTTTTGTGCTCTTGGCCAACATAAGCTATTGATGAATATCCATGAAGGCATGGAATACTAGATAATTCCCACTTCCTACATGTGCAAGTTAAAGCCTCTGAATCCATAACAAACTGCCTATTCTAGCCCAGTTTGGAACACATTTGGTAGATTCTATTTTGTTTTTGTTTAGGATTTACTGAATTTTAGGATACAACAAACCTTTATGCTACTCCATTTTCCATCTACTCATATGAATCCATCTCTATAAACTGCCCTCAACCTTCTTCTCTCAATTTTTGTGATTTTTATTTTCTTACCATGCTTAATAGCATGTTTCTTTATGGCCTCAGCTAAGATAGTATGAGAACTAAAACATTATCCAAGCACAAATTTAGGATCCTCCGTGTCTGTTTTTTGATTGAATTGAGGTCAATGCTAGGATTTTACCCTACCCATTCTTCCTCACTTGATGAACTATCTACACTCCTCATATCATCTAAAACCACACAATCAACATCTTCAAAGTCAGTTAAATTATCCTAGTGAGCCTTATTCCCCTTTCTTTATATTTTCTTATTTGAAGTCTTATCACCTTGAGTTTTTTCCTTTCCCTTCAAAATCTCCTCACAAACTATGTTCTCATCAAACATAAGGTTATCCATATCATGCTCAAACTTTGCATCACTAAAATATTCATAATCACAGTTAGAGTGAGTTCCTAATTTAGCATTCTCATCCTCTATATCAATATCTTCCCGTGAGCTAATCTCACCATCAATTCCTAGGCTAAATGTATCAATATCTTTATCACTCTCCATATGTGGTTTATACTCAAGCCTATATGGTTCTTCACTCTCCATTGGTGGTTTAGTTTGTGATTGTTCTTCAGAGGCTTGTTGACTAGGGATTATATTAAGGGGGTGATCACTTTAGTAAATACACCAAAAACTTTGTATCTTTTCTTTGTCAATTGAGACAACAGTTGAACAAATACTTTATCACTATCAAAATTAACCTAAGCACCTTCAATAATCCTATGGTGCAATATGCATACCTCTTTACTGCCTAATTCTTTAAACATTTCCATTATCTCTAAGATGGATATTAGGTCTGTGTTGCTGAAGTCATACCTGTCCAGTTTCTCCCTAATATACCTTATAAGAGAAATGACATCCTCAAATATATCATTATGATGGATTTGCAAAGTGAAATAGTTTTCATCCTTATCTAAAAATGAAAACAAAGACAAGGGTAAGGCAACTATTAGTTAGGGTTAGGCGTTTGACATGGAAAAATAGACATGCAACAATAAATCATGTCAAAACTTGAATATGTAAGAGCCAAATTTCACAAAAATGAGAGTTTTGGTTATTTCTCTCAAATTAAGTGTTTATAGTTAAAAGACTATAACATTAACAACATGCAAAACAGAAATGGTTGAACATTTTGGCAAAAAGAGTTAGGGTTTTGAAAGCCTATAACTCCAACTCTTATATTTTTCTTAGTGTATATTTTTCAATGTCCTCCCAGAAATTAAGTGGGTCTTCTAATCAGTTTTAGAGGAGATTTTTACTTAGTTTTGAAGAGAGAATTAAAAAAAACGGGTTTGTTTGGTTTGCAACTATAATTCTGTTTTCTGTGTTTAAATACAATTCTGGTAAAAATTTGTGTTTGGCAACCTGTTTTTACACACTGAATTATAATATTTCTGTGTTATAATCAAGTTTTTCAGAAAACAGTAAAAGGGTGTTTTATAACTTGTGTTTTTCAACTCAGAATTATCCATTCTTAATATTTTATTGCATTTATGCCTTAATATATAATATGCATACATAATACATTAATATATATGCAATTCTTATAAATAAAAAATATATATGTACACGTACACAAAATTACGTATATTTATATCATTAAAATATATAATATACTAAGATCCATATGTTAAATAATAATATGAATAGATACATGATACTTATATATAGTTTTATACATGTATTATTAATGTATTGAATAATATAAAATCTTCATATACTACATATGTATTAAAAAATATTATCAATTCATGTATGTATATAATTTTATTGTGAAGTATACATGCAATATCATTATATATAGACACACACACACACACACACACACACACACACACACACACACACACACACATATATATATACATGTGTGTGTGTGTAGTTAAACTCCCCAACGTACCTCATTAAATATACACAAAAATACATGATATTAAACGTACATGTATATAATTTATGATGGATGTATGTATGTATATATGTATACATTCAAGTATCATGTATGTATGAAAGTTTTATGTATGTGTTTATATATATACACTTACATGTGTAATATAAATATACATGTTAGCCAATTTTGTCAACATTTCAAAAAAACTGTATTTAAAAACAAGTTTACCAAACGCACACCATTAATTATAAACACAAAAAACTGAATTTTAAAACTGTATTTAAAAACAGTGTTTAAATCGAGTTTCCAAAATAGAGAACCAAACAGACCCTGTTTTCATTTAGATTTGATTCAAGCTTCTACAATTCAAGTAAATTCATTCCATTTTTTCTTTCATAATTTCTTTAGTTAATTGATTAGTTTATAATTTCATTCTTTGTAATTCTAAGTTACTAGTTAAGATGTCTTCTTTTATTAAAATTATGCTTTCTTCTTGTTTTACTATGTCCGGCTAACTTTCTAAGGGTTGTGATGCATGAATCCAACCCGATATTCTCGATGAATGCGTAAAATTTAATTTTGAATTAAATAACTGAATTAATCATGTTGAATGGTGATCACAACCGTTGTAAGACTTTTGATTTCGTTTGCCCTAGGTAATCGGGATGCTGAAGAGTGCAACGCGCGTGTAGCTAATACGACACTGCTTTACTCATCTCTTGATTATGTATGACGCGGGCTACGATCCCTCATATATATATAATGCTTGGGAGTACTAAAGACTGGGTTTACTCAGATATTTCAATTCCTAATTAAGTTTTAACATTGATAAATGAACTAGGGTTGGAGGAGTGTATCCTGACTCGGTTTTCTCACTTGCACTTTCCATTACAGTTTTTAATTTTCTTAAGTAGGTCAAAAAGCTTTTAAGTTATTTCTAAATTCTCTAGGTAATTTTCTTATTATTTCTGCTTGTAGTTAGTCCATATCCCATAATCACCTTTTCATTTCTTTTAGAGTCTAAGTTAGGATTCATTCATCTTTCTAACGTCGTCACGAATTGATTCATCCTATTTTCCTGAGGATTCGACCCTGACTTACCGGGATTATTACTTGAGCGACTGGCTTAAAGTTGAGCCTACATAGCAAACATACTAGATACACATTTGTGGTCGCGTCAAGTTTTTGGCGCCATTGCCGGGGAATTTAGGTAGACTTAGGTTAGATCGAGTCAATCTAAAGCTTAGACAAAAAATTGAAAAAAAAATCAAAAATCCAAAAAAAAAATAATGAGTATTACGAGGGAGATGATGGATGAGAGTGAATGGAAAGATATAATAGATGAATTCCTTCATAATAACCATCCCTCACATCAGAGAAGGCCTTGGATGAGAGTGAGAGAGCATTAGGAGATATGAGCTTAGAGGACTTTGAGAACGAATTTGGGCCGATGGATGAGAGCTTCACTATCGAAGTCCAATCTCTATTGGACTTATTTTGTCACTTAGAAGAGAGTGCATGGAAAGATAGGATGGATGATTTCCTTCTTTGTGACCATCCAACCATGCCGCTAGAGTTCTTGGATGCAATCAAGGCCATGGTTAGAATATCGTCTGATTTAGAGCTCGATCCATGCATTATAAAGTTTATGGACAATCTAGGGCATTCCAAAATTCACTTTGATATTCTCTCCAAGTCGGCCCATTTGTGCTACAAGGTGATTGAGCACCTCGTTGACTTCACTCACCTCATTCATCATATGCCTCAAGGTGTTCATTTTTTCTATTGGGTCGACTCCCAATTGTTTCGACTTTTGGTTTACGATGTGAGGAAGATGAGCGAGACATGAAGAGCATCGTTCCCCGTGGAAGGGGTCGGGCGAGTTTGTATAGAGAGTTGAGAGGTCGTTACACCCCCGACGCGTATGGGGTGATTTTTGTTGTATTTTTTAGTCATGTATGAGTGTCATATAGTGTCTTGTTGCATTTTGATAATTTGCTTGTTTTATTTGTCGCACTTATTATTTTTCTTCTTTAGATTTTAGTCATTTTGATTGAGGACAATGCAAAAGTATAAGTTAGGGGGGTGACAAGTTCGTCTTTCTAAAACCTCACAAATTTTTAAAATGCCCAAAAACAAAACAAAAATTTTAAAATCCCCCCCCCCCCAAAAAAAAAATTGAAAAATGTTGAAAATCCAAAAATATTTTTCTTCAAAATAAATAAAAATTGGAATTTAAAAGCTTAAAAAATGTCACAAATATTTTGTCTCAAGTTGTAAAAATCAAATGCACAAAGTCAAAATTTACCAAAGATTTAAATTGAAAGAAAAATGATGACTTTACGAATAAGTGAGGAGATTGACAAACCCGGTGAGGTTTCTAGCCTATCATTTTTCTGAGTTTATAAATCAATCCGAGTTAATGGTTAACTCAAAGTTCTTTTCAGCATGTTACAAAGTCGTTGATGATCTCTATTTTATTGTTTTGATCAGTTACGAAATTGTCTTGAAAAGCTCGCTAAAATATATCTAGACAAAAATTAATCTCGAGACGCATATGGTAATACGATTAGTAATTCGGATAATGAAGTTAGGTCATCATTTGTTACCCGAAAAGATTAGCTATAAAAAGTCATGAAAAATTAACCTTTTTGCAACCCAAATTTAAGCCTAATAAGTTTTTTCCTTTCGTTTGGCAACCCGAAAAACCCCAATTTTTACGAAATTGTGAAAAGCAAAAATTTAGAAATAAAGTTTGAAAAGTGCATAAAAGGGGGCAAGAAAAGAAAAATAGAAGATGCTCAACAAAAATAACAAGAAAGAAAAAAAATAGAAAAAGAAGAGACAATGAGCAAAAGCCCGAAAAAGCACTAACGAACATCATAAGAAAATTTTCCAATTCCAGATTTCCCAACCATTTCCATGTTACCTAATTACACCTTAAACCCAAGAAAGTCCTAACCGAGTTCGAATTGCGAAATTGTCTACCGCGTAAGGCACAAAAGATAATAATAGAGATTACATGGCATAAAAAAAATGATGTTTCCCGTTTCCCTATTACCGTATTTCGATGAAGAAATCTTTTCACCATAAAAAATTACGTCTCTCAAAATGGTGTGCATGAATTTGTGTCCATCATATTTACTCCTTGTATCACAAACACCGAGATAATAGTCACACTTCCGAGTGATTCGTTTGTGAGTGTATTCGGTGAGATTTTAAAATCAACGCGAATTTTCGAAAAGTAACGTAATGATTAATCGGTGGAAATTAGCGGTTTGATTTTTGGCTTCACACACACTATGGCTTGAGACTCTTGAATATGAATTTGCGGTGACCATTTTTGGGGAGTTTAAATTGTATAATTTTTAAGTAATTTGATTTTTCTTTGAGTCAATAACGAATTTTGTGGGTATATTCACTGCAAACCCTCACGAGACACAACTTGTCCTACTAGGGTAATCTAGAGGTTTAAAGTCTTGTTGCACACGCTAAATGCAATCGCTCGCCCCCGAAAGAGGTATGGTATCTCATTTTAGAGTTGGACCATGTTTTGATTCTTTTACATGGCTTGGGACGATCAAAGTTCTAAGTTAGGGGGGTTTAATTAGGCATAAATCCTTCCGATTTTCCCTTAATTTAGAGGTTTTTATTACCTCGAATAAAGTAAAATGAGTTAATTTATATCATATCATTGCCAATGGATTCGTCTAATAAGTATCCCGAGTTTCATATATTTCTTATTGATTTTACAGGTATTTAATACATGAAAGAAAGAAAGAAATCGGAAGAGGAAAGAGAGAAGAAATAAGAACAGTCAAAAGGGCAAAAGCATAATTTATACCTGGAATCCGGATGAGAACCCCAAATAAAAGTCAAAAATCTTGAGTCTACGAGCATGTAGGAAGAAACAACGTTCCAATTCAAATTCCGGAGTAAAAGTTATGAAGACCAAAAGATGTGAGATAATTATGAGAAATTGAAGAGATAATGAAGAGAAGTTGAGTCTGTGAACAGGGTCAATCCTTTTTCCAAAATAAAAGGATCGATCTGGAAACATGATCGATCTGGTCTTCATAATAAAAGGATCAATTCGATTCCCCAGAATTCACTGCATCAGGTCTAACTACCGGATCGATCTGGTTGGAATTTAAAAAGGATTGATCTAGCCTCTAGAATTCACTGCATCAGGCATATTTAGAGGATAAATCCACTTGAAATAAAAAAGGATCGATCCGGTCATCAGGCAGATCGATTAGAAATTTTTAGGCAGATCGACTCGGGGTTCGATATTTGTGATTATCTTCTTAAAGCTAGAGTTTTTCATGACTCCAACTCTTATATTTTTTGTAGTGTATATATGTCAATGTCCTCCCAGAAATTAAATGGGGCTTCTAATCAGTTTTAGAGGAGATTTTTACTTAGTTTTGAAGAGAGAATAAAAAAAAACGTAGTTTTCATTTAGATTTGATTCAAGCTTCTGCAATTCAAGTAAAGTCATTACATTTTTGCTTTCATAATTGCTTTAGTTAATTGATTAGTTTATAATTTCATTCTTCGTAATTTTAAGTTACTAGTTAAGATGTCTTCTTTTATTAAAGTTATGGTTTCTTCTTGTTTTACTATGTCCGGCTAATTTTCTAAGGGTTGGGATGCATGAATCCAACCCAACGTTCTTGATGAATGTGGAAAATTTGATTTTGAATTAAATAACTGAATTAATCGTGTTGTATGGTGATCACAACCATTGTAAGACTTTTTATCTGGTTTTCCCTAGGTAATCGGGATGCTTAAGAGTGCAACGCGCGTGTAGCTAATACGACACTGCTTTACTTATCTCTTGATTATGTATGACGCGGGCTACGATCCCTCATATATATAATGCTTGGGAGTACTAAAGACTGGGTTTACTCAGATATTTCAATTCCTAATTAAGTTTTAACATTGATAAATGAATTAGGGTTGGAGGAGTGTATCCTGACTCGTTTTTCTCACTTGCACTTTTCATTACAGTTTTTAATTTTCTTAAGTAGGTCAAAAAGCTTTTAAGTTATTTCTAAATTCTCTAGGTTATTTTCTTATTATTTATGCTTGTAGTTAGTCCATCTCCCATAATCACTTTTTCATTTCTTTTAAAGTCTAAGTTAGGATTCATTCATCTTTCTAACGTCGTCACAAATTGATTCATCCTATTTCCCTGAGGATTCGACCCTGACTTATCGAGATTATTACTTGAGCGACTAGCTTACACTTGAGCCTACATAGCACGCACACTAGATACACATTTGTGGTCGCGTCACTAAGCTTGTATATGACTATGTGGGATGAAAATTATGTTTAGTAACTACATTATTAAGTATTATGTTTTGTAAAGATACGTGCAATATTGTAATGTATGAATATTGTGATATATTTTATTTATTTTTTGAATTTGTGACATATCAATACATAACGTCAGAAACTAGAAAAATGACTGGTGTGTCTACTTAACCTGCAAATATTATATCATATGATTTGTTTATAATGGGGCTATTGGATCAGTTCTCACACTGCTATATTTGTGCTATATACTACTAATAGTTTAAATGATTCATGCAAGTATTCTGCAATAGTAGTCTCATTAGCCGAGGATTCCTTGTCTAAATGGATGACGGCTTTCCAACAATCCCTTTAGAGACACTTTCTTTCAACTCTCCTCGCCCTGCAGGTTCGAGTGTGGCCTATTACATGGGATAACTGTCCATCTCAATGGGCAAACTCGCTACTCTTGAGAACTTTCTTCATCAGGTAATTGTTTCCTTCACCTCCTCCCATTTACTTACATGTCATTTGTAAAGTTTGAGATACCTCTTTCTTTGACCCGCATCACTTAGGATGTCTTAAAATATACTCCTTAAATCCAAAACTAATAGTTACTTTTGAAAGGCAAACACTTTATGAAAAACTTTTACTTGACAAATTTATCCACCCAAATAGGATAAATTTAAAGACTTCAACTTTTATCATTATTCTGTCATTCGGGTATTTTTTGGATATGAAATTTCATAAGTTCACCTAGTTTTATATATTGTTTTAAAAATATTACATTAAATTAGGATGTATTGAAAAAGGAAATCATGACTATAATTTTTTTTGGTAGAATGGAAATTAAAAAAAAAATCAAGAAAATGGGAAATCAATGCTTTCTTTCTGTGGTCATTCCGACAGTATCTTTCTCGATAAGGCGGATGAGTTGGTCCGGGACATCTTGAATCTTAACAAATCGGTCCTCTTTCTTCCTACATTTTTTGACGAACCAATCTGCACAACGGTTACCCTCTCTAAATACATAGGTGACACTCACCTTGGTGATCCGCATCAGCTCGATGTAGTCTTCGATGATGTTTTGCCAAGGGGTAGTTCGTTTGCTCCTCATTATTGATGAGATTAACAATAATATAGGAGTACGACTCGACCTTAGAATAATTCCAACCTATCTCATGCACCACGTTCAATCAAAAAAGGCTGCATTCGAGCTCCTCATTGAGGGCACACACACATCCCTGCAATTTACCATAAAATCCCACAATCCATCTTCTACGCTCATCCCTAGCAAGGCCTCCAAATGATCCTTCTTTAGTTGTTTTGTCCCAACTCCCATCTGTGTTGATTTTGATAATTCCTAAAGGAGTATACAACCAAGAAATGATAAGAATGTGACCCACCCGTATTTGAGAGTCATTTTGGCCAATAGCTTGTCGAATCTCATAGGCAAGCTTTTGGTTAAGATGCTTAATCAAATATGAGGGACTATTCATTTTATCAAACATAAATTTATTACGGGCTTTCTAAATATTCCACAAGCATGAGATAAAGAAAATATACCATTTTTTATCCTCATGTTTTCAAATGTTATCAACAATCCACTCATGTAAATTAAGTGACGTACCTCTGTGCCAGAAATGGAATTATGCTAGACTTCACGCACCACATGGAAGCCTCTAAATACATGTTCTAAGTCTTCAACATTATTGAAATTATCACATTTATAATTTTTCGTGAGGCCCCTAGAAACTCTATGGTGATTCGTGAGAAGTTTACAACGAAAAATGATCCACATGATTGTTTTAAGTTTTTGTGGGATTTTTAGCAACCAAATTCTCTTCCAGCTCTCCTTCGTGTGTGTGTGTGTGTGTGTTAAGATCGAACTTCATAAGGGAAAGGTAGCACGACTTAATGGATAACTTACCATTAGCATTTGGGACCCATATGGTTCTATCTAGTCTACTGGACACACGGGTCGAGGGGTGTTAACCATATCCTTTACGGTGTTGGTGGTGAAACTATTTTCGATTTTAAGGATATCCCATTTCCCATGAATGGTGATAAGGGTGCTGACCAATTCATGGTTATCACTTCCAAGATCCCTTAGGGGAATAATAGTGCTAATCCCACACCACCAGTTCTCAAAGGTGTGTAAAGAATTGTCGTCACCCACAATCCATTTGGTGTTGTTATGTAGTATCTTACGGCACTTGTAGATTCTCCTTCACACGTGGGATGCGTTGGATTTCTTCAGCCGAATTCTGGGGTTGGGGTCATTTGTATACTTCTTTTTCAACACTTGGATCCAAAGGAGGTCATCTTCGATCACGACCCTCTTCTAAGTTTAGCGACAATCGCATGATTATTAAGGTTGCTACTCCGTAGACCAAGGCCCCCTTGGTTTAGGCTTGTACATGCTCTCCCAGGAAACAAGGTGAAATTTTTTGTGATTATCATTGTCTCCACACAAGAAATTTCTATTGATTTTGTCAAGGGTGGAGCAAATACTCTTGGGGAGTAGGGTTGTTTGCATGGAGTAATTGGGGATTGTGGAAGAGACGAATTAGATCAGGGTGACCCTTCCAGCTAATAAGAGAAGTCTGGACTTCCAACCCGCGAGGCTCTTATAAAATTTATCTATGGAATATTTTTATCTTCAATAATTATTAGACAAAAATGGGATTACGTCAAACGATTATGAAAGTAAAGGGTATCTCAACTTTTGCTTTATATATCGTAAGTAATAAAATTCGCTAAAGCAAAGAAAAAGGTGAAATGTTTCAAGCTGAACATGTTTTATCTTATCAGGTGTGCCTTTTAAGGCAACAAACATGGCAACACATGCATCGAATATTGACCACTCGTCAAGCTACTAGTGCCCTTTTTGTTATCAGCGATTACATACTACGACTCCGGGAGCTCTGCTCATTATGGTTAGCTCGCCCAAAGTATTGAATTTTATCTGCATCTCGACTAAATTTGAAATTCCTTTCAATTTTAAAGTCGATAACCACTGATTGTCGAGGGGTTAGTGAACCAGTATGGACACAGTGCCAACACATCCCCTCTCCTCACTCTAATGTTGTAGTTGGCCAATGGGTATATGTAAGTTATTTCATTTTAATAAGTACTTGTATAATGGCTTAGTTTAAGTAAGGAATGCCCTAAGATCACTGATGTTGATTTAACCCTTGAATGCCTAATGCGTTATATATTAATAGATCTGGATATTCAATCATATTAAATGCAACCATTTTCCTTAAAATTCTATTTATAGAAACTTTTGTACATTCCTGGAAATGTTGAAGGATGTAGTGACAAATAAGATATACCAAAATGCCATAAATAAAAATTTATTTTTATTTAAGGACAAGGTTTTCATAAATGTTGGCACTGGGACAGGAATTTTGTCCATGTATTGTTTGAAAGGAGGAGCAAAACATATTTATGCAGTAAGCATTTCCTTTCTCTTTCACACGTTCTTTTTTGTCTAGTTATGAACTATTAATGTTGTATTTTGATGTTCCCTTCCATGTATGTAAAACTTACTTGATCATCATCAGAATTTGCTAGGAGTTTTTTGGTATGAACTACCAAGGTAAACTTACTTCCTTATGGATTTAACTGTGGTATGCTATTATTTTTATTACTCCTTCAGCCATCTACCTATCAACGCTGTTTTAGATTTTATGTGACAGTCATTTTTAATTGGTGAAAAAGACCCTATACGGTAGCGACATGTCCATATGGGCCTTCACCTCGCTTTATCCACCATAAAATGTTACAATTTAACTACTTGATGTAATTCAGGTGAGCTACCTTAATTTTTTTTTTCAAATCTATATAATATAATAGCATACGATTATGAGTTAATGTTAAATGTTTTCCTTTCCTTGGCAATACAAGAAATTTCATTCTTTTTAGTTGAACCTTAAATAGTCAAAATGTTTAGATAAGAGAACATTCTAGGATGATTAGGACCTAAAATAATATCATTGTGATTTACTTGTCTCTTTCTTTGTTTTGGATTATGCTACGTTGTCTACATAGAAATAATCTCATTGATTTTTTTTTCTATTTCAGACTTACATTTGCTTAAATAAATCTTTGGTTAACAAATTAGTTGTGTCATGTTTGGAACAACGCTAAATTACTCTCTCTCTCTCTCTCTTTATGAAAAAGACTGCATTTAAGGTAATATATGATGAATTTGTAAAGCTTTTAGTCTTTATATGATTTAATTAAACCACCTAGGTATTTTATGGTTGGGTTAAATGAACACAATGAAGTTTAACATTGGGTTAATGCGATGATAAAGAAAAAAAATCAATTACTAAAACAACTAAATTGCTTAGAAACCTTACGAGGCACTAATTTAAATTTGCTCGGACTGAGTGTGACCTTATTGGACTCCTGGTTTTAGTAATTCACAAGACTTAAGTTTTAGGTTAGATTGGGTGTTAAAGTGAGAAAATTACAAATAGAAATTTAATGGCCCTTATAGAGGCATGAGCACAACGAGAGGAATCTTTGGGAGTGAATCTTCAAGAAGAACAAATAGAAACTAATTGAATTCTTATCGACTCCCACTTCAAGAAAATGACCAATATACACAAGTTTTAGGTTAAAAATGAGGTTCGGGGAGTGAATCTTAAAACAACAACCAAATTATCCGAAAGTAGGAACGAGAATCTTGATAGGGACCATTATAACGTGTTTGAACTGGGCGGGTCCTTATTGGACTCCCAGTTACACAAAAGGATAAGTATATACAAGGTTTAGGTTAAAAATGGGGCGTTAGGGGTGAAATATCAAAATAATAAGAAAATACTCGAAATTAGGTACGATCTCCTCGAGATGGATGATTGTAACGTGTTTGAACTAGAAGTTTCCTTATCGAACTCCCGATTTAAAGAAATAATAATTATACGCAAGCTTTAGATTAATAAATGGAGTGTTGGGTGGAGGTGAAATATTAAAACACCAATCAGATGACCCACCAAAAAGAGGAACAAACACCTCGAGATGGATGATTATAACGTGTTTGAATTAGTTGTGTCATTATCGAACTTTCGGTTTAACGAAATGACAATCATATGTAAGGTTTATGTTAAAAATGGGTGTTGGGGGTGAAATATCAAAATAATAACCAATTGGACTGAAAAAAGGTATGGATACCTCGAGACGGAAGATTGTAACGCGTTTGAACTAGCTATGTCTTTATCAGATTCCTATTAAAAGAAGTGACAAGTAGATATAAGGTTTAGGTTAAAAATAGGGCGTTGAGTGTTGAAATATTAAAACAATAACAAAATGACCCAGAAAGAGGCACAAACACATAGAGATGGATAATTATAACGCGTTTGAACTATTCGTGTCCTTATTGGACTCCTAATTTAATGAAATGATAAGTATACTAAAGGTTGAGGTTAAGAAATGGGGCGTAGGAGTGTAAAATATCAAAACAACTACCAAATGATCTGGAAGGAGTCAAGAACAACTCGAGATGGATGATTGTAACATGTTTGAACTAGTTGTGTCCTTATCTGACTCACAGTTTAATGAAATTACAAATATACACAAGTTTTAAGATAAAAAATAAGGCATTGGGGGGAGAAATATCAAAACATCAATTAAATGGCCCAGAAAGAGGCACATGCACCTCAATATGGACCACTACAATGTGTGTGAACTGATCGTGTTCTTATCGGACTCACGATTGACAAAATGATAAGTATACGCTAGTTTTAGGTTATATAGGACGTAAACTGGGGTGTTGGAGTGAAATATCAAAACAAAAACAAAATGACTCGAAAAGAGTCATGAAAACCTCGAGATGGACAATTGTAGCAAGTTTGAACTAGCCATTTGGACTCCCGGTTTAACAAAATGATAAGTATATGTAAGTATTAGGCTAAAAATTGAGCGTTGGGGGGTGAAATATCAAAATAGCAATTAAAGGCCCCAAAAGACGCACAAACACCATAATATGGATCATTGCAACGTCTGTGTATTTACCGTATTGTTATCAGACTCCCGGTTTAAAAAAATGACAAGTATAGACAGTTTTAGGTTAAAATGGGGCATTATGGGTGAAATATCAAAATAATAACCAAATAGCCTGGAAAAAGTCGTGAACACCTCAAGATGGATGATTGTGACTTGTTTGAACTATACTTGTGACCCTGTCGGACTCTCAATTTAATAAAATGACAAGTATACGCAAGAAGTTTTTGAAAATTTTCTACTTGAATACAACTTTTAAAAAATTATTTGATTACTAATATATTCTATTTTTTAGAGTATAACATCTGAGTGTTAGTTTTTATCCACATGGAACAAATGAACAAGTCAATGGTTTCCTTATGCGACATATTGATCTATTAATACACATGAACAAGTTCATGTTTACTTCAGGATTTTCTTAATTGTTGCTGATGACATTCGGGGTTGCTTACATGATGTGGTATGTTTGTGCGAGCTTGTATGATGTTATTATTAAATTTAGGATTATGTTTAAGCAGGTTTTATATTCACATGTTTCTAAAATTTATAGAAAATAGAGTAAACTCTATCGATTTTTTTTTATTTGTAAATATTAAGACTTGTAATATTTTGAAGTTTAATATGTACATATTATCCTATTACTAACAATTTAGTATTTTCGCAATTATTGATTCTCCTGATTATTTGTAAATAATAAATAAAAAAATCCTGGAAAATCTAGGACGGTTTTAAACTGTGCCAAAATCATGCCAGATTATATGATAATCTGACATGATTTTAAACCGTGCCAAAGCATGCCAAATTGTCAAATATGAGTATGATTACGCAAAAATCTGAGATAATTTAGGACTGTGCCAAAAATGGCAATATGGCTCGATTGACTTTGAAATAGTTTAAAATCGTGCCATATTGATGTTTTTGGTGTATTATTTGAGTTAGAACCCGAAGATACAACTAGTTTTATGAAAAGATCAATCAATTTCTAAATCTTAAAGAAAAAACACGTCTTATAAGAAATCTAAGAATTTTAACAATGTCTCTGATAGGAAGAAGAGAGATAACCCTAATAAAGTAGATGATCAAGGCAAATGTTTTGAATGAAAAGGAGTTAGGCATCGTGATTTTGAGATTTTCACTGAACTAAAGAGAGAAGTTAGGAAGCCTAAAGAATATAATGCAACCCTTAAAGACAGTGAGTCGGAAGAGAATAATTATTCTCCCGTGGATTGTAACTTTACTAATTTCGTAGGTAGTCATGTTTGTCTATTTGAAATATCTTCCCATATTGAAGATAATCATATGCACGACAGTTCTGAGGTTTGATTTATTGATCCCCATGTTTGTGATAAGGAGAATAGAGAGGATACTAGTTATGAGGAACAAAATGAGATTTAGGTTGCCTACCATGATTTGTATACAGAGTCTTTAAGTTAAAAAAAGATAATATGAAATTAGAGGCTAAGATGAAAGATAACGTGTTGGAAAAAATTAATATATTGATTGAGGATTTGAGGGACGTGCGAAGGATCTTAGGGATAAGTTTTCATACATTGAGGGTGTAGAGAGAGATAACCTTCTCCGAATGGTGGAAAATATGAAGGAGTCCTTTAAATTTTTGAGTCTACATGTTTACTTGAGTCGAGGATTTCAAAGTTAAACGATGAATTAAAAGACTAAAGGTGTATCAAACCTAACTTGGAAACTACGTCTAAGAAGTTGAATAAGATGTTAAGTTCCATCCAAATCAAGAATGACAAGAAGGGTCTACGCTATAAAGATTTTTACGCTTTTGCTACTAAAGCTAAGACCATATTTGTTAATGATCCAACCATTACCAAGGACATTCCTAAAGGTCAACCCGAATGTATCTTTCATAAAGTTTACATATGCATACATTATTGTAGGAAATGCCACATTAAGAGGTTTTGTTATAATCTTAGAAAAGTCTTAGAAAGTATAAGTCTTATGTCAACATGGTTCTTTAAACCTAAGTTTCTCATACAACATCTATTTGGTCGATAAAATATGATTTGGTGGAACAAAATAATAGACTTGTTGATTCTTGCATGCTTTTACATGATCCTTTACGTGATAGATATTATGCGTGGTTGTGGTTGCATGTTATCATACACTATACTAATAGTTCATGATATATGTTATATGTAGTGATACGATGTTTGTATCTTTTGTTGTTTGTTTTTTCAATTTTTATGGGCATATATATAAAAAAATATAACAAGATTTTAGTTTCTTTTGTGTAGTTAGTTTTATACATTTGTATGGCATATTTTTGTATTTGAATCTTATTCATTCCATATTTTCCAGTGCCTAGAGGAATTTGGATATGGTTTAAATTGTTATTTAATCATTCCATATCATGAAGTTATTATGATTTGGTTTTTCTTAATAGGTCCATCTAAGTATATGCCCTCACACACACTTTCACGAGCAATTTTGGGATTTGATATATTTTTATGCATGAGCTAAGTGAGGTGTTATCCTATAAATCTTGTCAAATACATATATTTATATCTGGGGGACTTGTGCATGTAAGAACCATTGTGTGTGTGTGGATGCTCTTAGGTTTAAAAATAAGTGTGTGCAATGCCATATACATGATTAGACGGACCTCACCTCCAGAAGTTTCCCTTCTTCTTGTTTTACTACATTTACCTTCTCAAGGGATGTTCGTTGTGCCTTATACATGATTAAAAGGAATTTTGTGTATGCATGAAGTTTATGACATATCACTTTGGGATAGATGTTAGGCATATCATACAGGTGCCAGGGGAATACATCATGGTTATCTTTGATAAAAGAAACTAACTCTTTATTTTTATGATCGGTGAGTGAGTTATCGATCGAAAACTTATTTTCAAGATGAGATTCATAAAAAAGAACCTCTTGTAGTGGATCCGTGACTTTATCTGTGGGGGCTACCCTTGTGTCTTCTACCCTTAGACTTTCATACACTAACTTCTATTTTGGGAGTGTCTCCCTCTGTATTCTCCACATTTTCTTTCTTTTTCTCCTGTTTAGGGTTGATGGTAGCAATAAAGCCTTGTCAACTAGAAGCTTAATTTCCATCTATCTCCATTACTCCCCATCGATAAAGCATTTGAGTTTCTGATGAGGTTGATGGAACTGCTTTCATGGCATGGAGCCATCATTTCTCCATAATCACATTGTATGGCGACTCAATGTAAACTACTAAAAATTCTATCAATTTAGATATGCTTCCAATTCATACTGATAGCATGATTTTCCCAAGAGGCATCATCATTATTCCCGTGAAACACGACTAGAGGGATGATTGATTCCTTCAAATATTCCATTTTTACATTGAGCTTCTAAAACAACTTCCAATACATGACTTTTACAGAATTTCCCTGGTCCACTAGTAGTTTGTCCACATCCCAATTAACAATTCCAAGAGTATAAGTAGTGCGTTATGATATGGATTTTTAAATTCGACTAGGTCTTACTCGGTGAAGACGATATGCTTGGTGTAGTCAATATCTTTTAGTTGACGACATTTGTCGAGTACGATTTTATCAAGGTCAATTTGGAAAGCTTCCATGACCATGGTTAACCTTCTTCAACTCCATCCTTATGGTGTTGCCTTAGATTTGGTTAAGAATAGAGGTCCCGTGGATAACTGCAAACTCATTTATTATCTCATCGTCATCTAGGATGATGTCCTAATTTTGGTCATGTTCGACGAGGGACTTCACTTTCATTTTTCCCCACATAGTTGCTGAGATGACTTGCCTCGGCCAGTTCTTCTAGGTTAGACTTTAGTGCCTTATAGTTATCCATCTTATTCCCATGCTCTTTCTGATGCGAACATCTTAGGGTTCTTTTAATGATGAATTTGGAAGTAAAGGCCTTTGTGAACTGCTTAAACTAGTTGTTAATCAATGTGGTGATTTTTTAAACCACTTTTATGCAAGGTTTCCCAAACTGGAAGGTAAAATATGGCACATGAGGGCCTTGTTATTGATCCAGGGAGTTATGACATGCCGATATTGGTGAATATCATCGGTGGGATCAATTTTCCCTTCGTAGATCTTAAATCAGGGAATGATAAACTTTTTAAGAGGTTCAATGTCCTCAATCGACCTTAAAAAAAGGGAGTTTCATATGACTAATGAGGGCTATATCGGATAACTCCTTTGTGGACCTAGCCCTTCGAGGATCTGGATGTTTGTCCATCTCTTTTCGGATGAAGTTGCGGAGTCCCTTCTTGTTATAACGACTATTCTCGTGGTTTCTTCTGTATGGTGAGTCCCTTTGGCTGGGATCATTCTAATAACGTCGCGAACTCTTTCCCTGATTATGAGTTTTACTTGCTAGAGGGCTAGGGGTATGGGTCTGGCATTTACGTTTAACCCCATTGAGCTCCTTCTCTATTTGGCCCGGGCGACATTGAAGGTTGGGCATTTTTTTTCTTGTTGGTGGTGCATAATCTCCTCCTACTAGCTAAGTCACCGTTCATAGGCATCCATGAGTCGTGAGATTTGATTAGATCATGGTGTCTCATTTCTCTCCACGTTTTGATTTTCTTGGGGATGATAACGTGAGCTAGGAGTATTGTAGATCATGTTAAGTTGGATCTCAGACTTGATTATGAGACCTTCATCGTCATTTACAGTGTCTTGTCGATTGTCATGAGGTGGCAAGTGTTAATTATGTAATAAAACACCATTAGTTTCTAAAGGGCTTTGTTTGGTTGAAGGAGGAAAATTACTTCCCACAAATGACGTCAATTATAGGAGGTAAAATCCTACAGATATATATTCAATACAAATATAGTCAAGCATGATATAAGCATGCATAATCACACACAAGAACAGTATATATGTGGTTCAACAATGTGTTTACATCCATTGGGTGTTTTTCTCCTTTTAACATTCTCCTCCTAATAATAAAGGTTACATGTCTATTTCCCCCGGCTTGAGGGTTACATTTATAGAGAAAAGAAAAGGGGTTGATCCGTAAACGACTCCATGACCTTATATAGCTATCCAATCCGAGTGACAACATCTAATCCCGATATTCGTATAGGTCCGCGTCAACATTCCTTAGCCTCTTTGTGAAATCTTCTATAATATCAATTAGACAAGTGTCTCTACCTTGTTTGTGGATGAATTACATCCCACATTCAATTATATTAAAAAATAAAGATTGAACATGTAAGTTTTAATGTTACTTTGAGTTTACAAATAGTGAAGTTATTAAAATTTGATTTTAACCATAATTTTTTTCAATCTGAAACTTATGGATGTAGGGTATAACCTGATGTTCGTTTGATTAATTTTTGGGGGGTTACCATTCGTTTTAATGATTTATATATATATATATATTTATATATATATATATATATACACACACTTAAAAATGGTTATTGTGGATGTAAATTCATGTATTATTAAGGATTTTTGCGAATACGAGGATTTTTGGAATTTTTGGTAGTAATGTAAAAACAATTTATGCAATAAAGTTATCTAATTAACTTTTTTGATATTATATGAAATTTGTTGTATTGTACACGATTATTAATTTAATAGCCAATTATTTGTAATATATTGGTGTGTCACATTATTAAATTTATAGCCAATGTACCCATTATATGTTTACTAGCATATGACCATGTCAATGATTGTAATTTTTTTTTCTCAAAGCAATATAAAATTTAAAACAAGGAAAATCCGTATAAGCCATAACAAATGGAAATTAACCATTTAGTTTAGTGTCACCGATTTAGTATCTCTAGACACCTCAATCCTTAAACGAGCTCCACTTTTCCAACCACTGACCTTCCGGACTCATAAGGGACCAAATCATAAAATATCTCAACTTATGAAAGACAAAACCCTAAATATCAAATATGTGGGCAATCCCATAAATACCCAAAAGTATACCAAAGGCCCACAACTGCTGACAAAACTGCACAAATCTAATATTAAACTGCGTGGCAAAATATTTTACTACGCAGTTAAAAATCCAAGTACTCATTGTGTATATCTTAAGTCACATTCATATTTGACCGTGCCACTAAATACTTAATCGCATTGTAGACACCTACTAAATACCTCATTAGGTCCCTAACACTCCTCTCATCATAAGACCCTAGGTCCTAGTCCAATACCTAGTCCAGAGGCCACCGAGCACTCCCGAGCCCCATTTGACCTCGTTCAACCCTCCAACCTGATCATAGCTTATTGGATATCATAAGACTCTGAACACCCTTTCCAACGGTTCACACCATGCATGAATCGACCTCACGATTCATGCGTACTCACCTTTTTAATTAAAACCCTGATTCAGAGGCCACCTGGCGCTTTTGAGCCCCGTTTAACCTCGGTCAACACCCCAACTTATGGAAGCTTAGTGAAATATCATAGGGATCTAAATCCCCTTTCCAATTATTCACACCGAGCACGAATCAACCTCATGATTTGTGTGTACTCACCTTTTTAATCTAAACCCTAATACAGATGCCACCGAGCGATTCTGAGCTCCGTTGGACCTTGGCCAACCCTCCAAATTGAGCGAAGCTCATTTAAACCTCATAGGGATATGAATATCCTTTCCAAATGTCCATACCGTGCACGAATCGGCCTTATGATTCGCGCGTACTCACTTTATTACTCCAAATCCTGATATAGAGGCCATTGGGCGCTTCTGAGCTTCGTTTCACCTCAATCAACTCTCTGAACCAAGCGAAGCTCATTAAAACCTCATTGGAATATGAATCACCTTTCCAACGGTTCATACCATATGTGAATACCCTTTCCAATGATTCATACCGTGCAAAAATTGGCACGGTTCGCATGTACTTGCCTTTTTACTCCGATAACCTCATGTCTAGAGTCCATTGGGTGATTTTGAGCCCCATTTGACTTTGGTCAATTTTCAAACCCAAGAGTGGCTTGATGGATTCTTATAGGGAACTGAATACCCTTTCCAACGATCCCTTTTGTGCCGAATTCAAACTTTCAGCTTGCATTTTATGCCCCTTTTTTTGAAAACGTTCGTTCCGGACTGCCTATAGGCATCCAAACCCCTTGCCTATGGGTAGGGTACACTTTTCTTCGCCAGCAAGGCAGGGGTGTGCCGATAGGTAGGTCACGGTCTATGTCGATAATCACCCTTTAAAACCCTAATTTTTTACTACTTATGGAATCCAGGACCTAATTTCTAGGGTCCCTTTCTGAGGTCAGACCATTCTCCTCGAAATCAGTGCGCCGAAAATCCATTTTTCCAAACATTATCTCCATTTTCTTATATCATTATCATCCTTATTTTATCACACTTTTTACTCTTACTTCACCATCATCCAACCACCTAAAATCAGCCTCTACTACTACAAAATCAGAATTAAAGTTCTATAGAAGGTCTACTCTTATCTATTTACAACTCATTTAATTAATAATAGTTATTTACTTTTCTTTTCACTTTTGATATATCTTTTATTTCATTGATTCACTTAAAAAATAATCTCACTTTTTATTATTTAGTATACACAAAACTTATCTTCATAAAATATATAAAATCGAAAAAGAGGGTTTTCCTATAAACCCTAAATTATAATTTCCTCATTTTTCAGACTCCCATATTTTCTAAAAACGAACTAAAGGAATATCTAATCTAGGATTTATGGGCTAAACCTCACCGTTGCGTGTTATCGAACCACATGAACTTTGATGCTTTTGGGCTACGTAGGCATCCCGAGTCGATCTTAGGATTCGAGCCCTAATTTATCCATTTGACGCTTTCTTGTGTTTAATAGTATTGCAAATATGCGTAGACCTATATATTTGTGCTCTGCTCGATGTACACACTAACTTCCTTATAATGAATTGTGATTTGATAGACACTCACATTATATTTTTATGTTATTCTTTTATACACTCCTTAGAATGATTCTGCTCCATCTTTCCGATGACATGAGTTGGATGATTTCTTTCTCCCATTATTTGCCCCGCACACATGTATATATGCATCACTTTTTGGAAAAGAGGAGAACATTATCATAGCCAATGAGAGATCGAAAGGGAAGAATGGGTGTATAACACCTTCTCATTCCGTAACTTAGTCCTCGACCCCTCGACTCATTTGGTTTCGTACGCATCAGTATGTCTTGTGATGCCTTTCTCTCAGGATGACTACATTCTTTTTTCACTTTTGAGAAAAATAGGCCGGAGACATCATTTATATATTTTCTCCCCTTTGATGAAGACCAATTTATATCCATGGTTGCCCACGAAGATTAGCGAGAGTAGCGAAAAGAGGACTCCCTTTATTCTCGAATCCCTACACGAGCGGAGAGAGAGATATCTCCGATTTTCTCTCCCCCTGCACTGGAGGAATTAGACTCGGATGGCCACAATGGAGACTCTACTAGGGGCTATTTTTAGAGGAATAAATTCTATTTCACATGAGTTTTGTTTCCTTTTCTCCTCTCTCTATACTTTTCTACATGTGCACATATGCCTTCACTTGTATATTCTTTTTACTCTCATACTTACATGTTATATATATGCCTTGTTCATATCATATATCTTTCTATCTACCATGATATTTTCTTTTCATATGTATACATCATTTTCTAATCACATGTTTCACCTTTCACTTCCTTGTATATTTTCACCATGCCCTTTACTCACTTGTATATTCACCACGCTTCACTCTACTTATTCTCACTTTCACGTGATTCTCATCACTTATAGATATCCATGCTTAGTCACACCAAGTCACACTTCAATATTTCTCTCACTTATATATATCTGAATACTTTTTTCATTCACACACATTCTCATATCACTCTCTCACTTGGCACATGTTTCCCACTCACTAGTTTATATTCACATTGATATGCCCAAAGTGCACCCTCGTACTCAGAGTCGTTAACCTCGGCCTGTCTCACATCCAAGTTAACAAAAAACTCAACTGGCATTAGAAGGGTCATATTCTGTAAAGTCGGCACTCTACTACCAACCTCGTCTCTGCAACAGTCGAGGTCAGCAACACCTTATGGGGACAGGTTATTGTCAACATCTAACTCTGCTAGAGCCGACGTTACATCTTACCTCGTCCCCTCCTCGATCAGTCTTCCAGGCCAAGGTCATCATGGCTATCGATAAGACAAAGCAACATCATCAGACTTCACCAACCTCACACTAGTCCAGGCCGAGGTTACAAGAGTCAATGGAACAAGTCCGAGTACATGCAAGCACACGGAAGGTTTGGAACACGTGAGAAAATCAATTATAACCGAATCATTCCCCTCACGTGAGGGAATATTGTGGTCATCATTATCTGCATAAAATTAGCCAGGTGTAATAGGATATTGGTTAGATCCTCATACATATGCTCATTACATGCTTGGGGGTACACTACACCCCCTAAGCACTATATATATAAGTCTTTCTCTACCTTGTAAAAGGATCGATAATTGCAAACCTAACTAAAACTCTGTTGGTTTACGCAGTAGAGAGAAATCTAGAGGGATTATATCTATGGCCATTAGTGCCTTCATCTAGTGGAATTACTCACACACTCACAATGGATGTAGGCCTCATTGGCTGAACCACTTATATTCTAGTGTTTCTCCTTTTCTCCTCACATCATTCTAATTATATTCACTCTTGTCCTGCCATTGTTATTTCTAGCTTGAGCTTATTAACACCTCATACCGGTGTTATTGTTTACATCATCATCATTTTTCGCCGTCTGTGGGAATGAGAACATTCATCTCTTTCTCTTTTATTGCTTAACCTCACCAAAAACTCTGGAGGTGAAGCAGGCCTTGCCTTTTGTGCGAAGCTGTTTCGCCATTAAAAGAGGTCCCTTAAGGTTTCCAAGCTCTGTAGTCCTTTCATCAAAATCTCAAGCATATGACACCGAAGTTACCACCACCTCCTCCACCATCTGGTGTTGGAGGACTCAGTTCCAGCCAGGCACCACCCCAGTCCGAGATGGCTGAGGTGGTAGCAACCTTGAAATCCTTGGCTGTAACTCAATAAGTGATGCAGGAGCAATTTGCCCAGCTAAGCCAAAACATAATAATGAGACCATCTGGGGTCTCACCGGAGATAATTACTCCATTGGCTGCTCACCCACAACATGAGGCCAGGGGACCACCCCAGACACCATGAAAGGACCAACCTACTCCTCAATGGAGGAGGGATGTTGCTGACCCTAGGCGTTTACGCCTGGAGAGGCAAGAAAACCCTTGACTTAAGGATAGGTATGCTGACATTGAGGTAGAAAATGCCCCGACAGGTTATTTTGAGCGGTATAAGGTCTCAAACAACAGTGTACGTCCTATACAGCAGAGCCGGGGTCAGTGTGAAAGACGAGATGGTGATACACGACAGAGAGGGTCAACTTTTGATCGCTTAAGTAGAGGGTCGGCCTTTGAAAGGCTTAGCCCAGTTAATGATCTGAGACAGAGGATATCAAGGTCAAGAAGCATAGCTAGCTCAAAAAGGGAAGGTGGTGATCACCGGCCTCATCATGGCCGACCCCCATATTACAAAGACTATGGTCAAGGGGTGGTCAATAGCGAACGTTGCGCATCAGCTGAGGAACCCTCAGTTCACCCTTTAGAAGTGGCTGGGGACAACCTCAGCCAAGCCGACGTTGCCAAACCCTGGAATGACTCTATTCAGAGGTTGTAAGAGAAGATAGGGAACCTCATAAAAAGTCGATACCCATTACAGAGGGGGTACTCAGAGGGCTCACCATTTGTGGCAAAGATTGTTAACTTCCCAACCCCTGCCAAATTTAAACCTCCAGTGGTGTCTCCCAAGTACGATGGAAGTACAAACCCAGTTTATCATATCTAAATGTATCAATCTACAACATACATTTATTCAATCTCTGATGAGATAAGGTGCCGATCTTTCTCAAGTACACTAACTGGGGCTGCACATATCTGGTTCATTTCTCTTCCTTAAAATTCAGTTGAAAATTTAAAAGGTTTGGCCGAACGATTTATTCATAACTTCTGTTTTGGGGTAAGAGCTCAAAAGAATACGAATCACTTGCTTTATGTAAAGCAAGGGAAGAATGAAACCCATAGAGACTACACCACGAGGTTCAATAAGGAAAAATTAGAGGTAGAAGATTATGAAGAGAGCATAGTCATAACAGCCCTTATCGGAGGGCTTCAGAAGGGAAAGCTACTTTGGAAGCTTGCTGAAGATCCTCCTAAATCTATGGCCGAGCTATAACAATAGCTGGAAAGGTCATGAACGTAGAAGAAGCAATGGCTGCGAAGTATAAGGATGATAATGGAAGTAGTAGTGGAAAGTTTCAAAGGAAAAAGGATGGAAAGAAGAGGATTACAGACGGTAAGTTTACACATTAAACTCCTTTAACTGTGAGCTGTGAACATATCCTCAATGAAATAAATAATGATAGATCCTTGAGATGGCCGGAGCAGCTGAAGTCTCCTCCACATAAGAGAAATAAGAATCTATGGTGCGAGTTCCATTAAGATCACGGTCATCTAACTGACAAGTGTTTCGCCCTAAAGGACGAGATTGAGAAGATGTTGAAGTCTGGAAAGTTAAAAAAGTATGTGGATGGTAGATCTTCTAAGGGGGGGAAGAGACGACCCTAAAAAGAAAAGAAATGATAAATGCCAGGAAGATGTCCCTGCCAGAAGAGCTGATGACTCAGATGATGATGACGATGACCCTGACCTCCCACCAAAAGACGATAATGCCCCAGTGAAGAGGGTCGGTATGATCTCTTTCGACGTGGACACTATTTATGAGGGATTAGTAGGGCGTGGCTCAGAGGTAGCTGATCGCAAATCTCATGTGGAAGAGGCCAAAGCAGTGATTAGAGCCGAGGTTGTGAACTTGGCATCTATGGAGGTTAAGCGCGAAAAGAGAAAGAAGGTAGCTATGGACACCCTCATGGTCGGCTTCTCACTACTTGGCTTTAAGGGTATCTTAGCTCCCTACGATGACCCTTTAGTCATCACCACAAGGGTGCATATGTGTGAAGTTCAGAGGATCCTCGCTGATGGGGATAGTTCTGCAGACGTTATGTTTTGTCCCTATTTTAAGAACGTGGGCCTCAGCAGAGCTAGGCTTGTCCCTTATCATCATCCCTTGATTGGCTTCCCCAGTGAAAAGGTTCATCCATTGGGTATGTATGAAATGGATGTTAGAATGGGAGATGAATGGCCTAAGAGGTTGACTAGTAAAATTAATTTCTTTATAATGGATGAAAACATCTTCTCATCTTACAACCTCATCATAGGAAAAGTAGCCCTCAAGGAATTTGAGGCCATGCCTTCAACGGTCCACCAAATGCTAAAATTCCCGAATCCTTATGGAGTAGGGGAAGTGCAAGGTGACCAAACATCGGCACGTGAATGCTACTTCAACTCCGAAGAAGAGAGATAGGCTTATAAGAAGGCAACAACCACGTATAACATCAACACACTTGATCATAGGGATGAAATAAAGCTCAAAAAGGGAGAGGCCGCGGAAGAGGTAGAATCCGTCGTCCTCAATGAGGACAAGCTGAAAAAAACCATCCAAGTCGACAAATCCCTAATACTTAAGATCAAGGAGGAACTAGTAAAGCTGTTAAGGAAGAGACAATGTTGGAAATGATGACCCCCCAATTTTTTATTTTACCAAAAAGTAATTTCCTTTTAGATGCAGAATAGAGATGGTTCAACTAAACAATTACATAAACCAAATTTTAATTTCTTTTAAATTAAAATTAAACAAAACAAGAAGTCACATTAAATTAAACAACAAATTAATTTTCACTTAAACAACATAATTCATTCCAAGTCCTAGAAATTTGCCTAACAATAAATATTCAATTTTCTAATAAGGCCAAATCACGTTTTATCCAACAAAATTAATGACTTGAATTAAATTAACATTTACCCAAATTGAATTTGCACCAAATTAAATATACTAATTTTATCTTTTTACATGCATCTAATGTGAATTTTACAAAAGATAAAATAAACAAATAACCACTACGTCGCGATGTACGAGGAAAACCCACAACGGAAAAAACCTCGGACGACCCTAGCCTCAAATCCACTAAGTACGATTTTACAGGTACAAGACAAAAAGACTTACAACAATCGACTTGACTCTGTCCAAGACCCGACGCTTTTTCTTGTGCACACCTCTGCCTAGAGAATAGCCACGGAGGTCCACCATGGTCTCGGAATCTTCTGATCGGACTTTTTCTAGTCACAGCCACCCGAACAAGGAGCCTTTCTCCAAGTGGGTATGTCACAGCACACAAACTTCTTCTTTCTGGGATGTAGAAGCAAACCCAAACTTCTCTTCTTTGAGGTGTAGAGAAAAACCTGGTACCAAACACTCCAAGCAAAGATATATATTAAGGAACTTGGAATAAACAAACTATGGGTGTATAAACCTTGATTTTGTTCTAAATATTAAAACAATTTAACAAAAATCAAGGGGACTTTTTCTTAGAAGAAGTAGCTCTCAAAAACTATCTTAGATGTGTGAAAAAGTCTTAGAAAAAATGTTGTTCCCGCACTAGTTAAATCTGTCAAAAAGTTAGTGGGGAAAAGGTAGTGGGAACATGGTGAAAACTACTAAAAAGGCCAAAAAAACTGTTCCCGCCAAATTCGTTCGAACGACTTTACTAACGTTGTTCTAGTGCAAAAAAGAAATCTTGTTAGAAGTCTCGTTCGAACGAGATGCCAGTTCGTTCGAACGACATAGGAATCTCATTTGAACGACGTGTCAAAAAAATGTACTATTCATTTTAGGTTTAAAACTTTTTATGAAAAGTTTTAAAAAATATTTTCTGAGTAAAACACAATCGTTAAAATTATTTATGAAAAATAATAAATTACACCCAATAAATTCCCAAGCTCCTATATATATATATAATGCATTCAGACCTTAGGAGCATTGGAGCAATGTTGTTGACGTAGAAACGAGGCACACTAAACCCGACAAATGATGAATCTTTATAATCTTGGCCGCTACGTCTTAAACTCTTGCATGTCAGAGGCTTGAAGGACACTCACTCAATACTATCCTATGACACAAATGTTTTTGTTCGGAATTGAGCCAACACTACATTAAGACTTAATTGGAAATTTATGTCCTTACAGACAAAGTATTTTTGCTTGGAGCCATGCTGACATACCGGGTATTGATCCCAAGATTGTGTGCCATAAACTCAATATTGTAGAAGATGCCAATCCCATCAAGAAGAGAAGAAGAGTATACTCAAGGAAAAAGTATGATGTCATCAGAGACAAGGTTAGAAAGCTTGAAGAGGCCAAGTTCATCAGAGAGGAGATATACCCCGAGTGGTTGTCTAACGCTGTCATTGTACCCAAAGCTAATGGAAAATGGTGGATTTGTGTAGATTTCACTAATTTAAACAAATCTTTCCCAAAAGATAATTTTCCCCTGCCTCGTATTGATTAGATGGTGGATGCCACAGCAGGACATGAGTTCATGAGCTTCATGGATGCGTATTTCAGGTATAATCAGATCTTCATGGACTCGACAAACTCACAGAAGACAACCTTTATTACAGACAAGGGGACCTATTGCTACAAGCTCTTGCCCTTTGGCATGAAGAAAGCAGGGGCTACTTACCAACGTATTGTAAATAAGATGTTTGAAGATCAGATAGGCAAATCCATGGAAGTTTATGTGGACGACATGCTGACGAAGAGTTTGAAGGTCGACACTCATGTGGCCGACTTTGAAAGAACTTTTGACACCATGGAAAAATACAGAATGAAGCTCAATCCGGCCAAATGTGTCTTCGGGGTAGGAGAAGAAAAGTTTCTGGGATTAATCATCAACCAAAGGGGAATAGAGGCTAAACTTGAGAAGATTAAGGCTTTATTGGAAATGAAGACACCCAGAACTATCAAAGACGTTCAGAGGCTGATCGGGAGAGTTGCTACACTTAACAGGTTCGTCTCAAGAGCCACAGATAAGTGTCTTCCTTTTTTTAAAGTTATTAGAAAGGCCTTCGAATGGAATGGGGAATGTAACATTTCTTTTAAAGATATAAAGCCCTACCTCGGTTCTCCCCTACTACTATCCCGACCAATTCAGGGTGAGAATCTATATGTATACTTAGCTGTCTCAGAATCAGCCATCAGTGTTGTGATAGAAAGATATGAGGATGGAGTGTAGAGACCAATGCACTTCAATAGAAAGGCACTTCAAGGGTCTGAGCAGAAGTACCCTCGGATTGAAAAGCTATCCTTTGCTTTGATACATGCTTCTAGGAAAATAAAGCCATACTTTCAAGCCCACTCTATGGTCGTCCTCACTGATTCCCCACTCAGACAGTTCCTCTATAAGCCTGAGAAGTCAGGAAGGCTAATAACCTGGGCAATCGAGTTGGAGGAATACAATATTATTTATCAACTCAGGGTTATCGTCAATGGATAAGAACTCGTGGACTTTGTGGTCGAGATTACTTGGGATGAGGCCGATATTTAGATTAATCAAGAGGCTGCACATGAGACTGAAGAGAGAAATGTCGGCCGAACATCCGACGAGGTCGAGACAGGTATGTCCAAGCAAAGAATAGTTGAGAATGAGATATACCTCTTCAAGGAGGGGGTCCTGTCGGAGGGAAATTTCTCTTCAAGTGCAACCATTTGGAACCTCTTCGTTGATGGATCGTCTTGTGAAGGCGAAAGCGAAGCAGGGCTAATAGTGATAACACCGGATGGTACCGATATTGAATATGGATTGAGGTTCAACTTAAAAGCTTCTAACAATGAGTTAGAGTATGAAGCATTAATAATAAGTCTCTCTTTGGCAAAAGCCCTCAATGTTGACCATCTCCTAGTCCACAGTGACTCAAAGTTAGTCGTGAATCAAATCCTGGGAGTGTATGAGGCCAAAGACGAAAGGATGGACAGATACTTGTAGAGGGTGAGAACGATGCTAGAGAGCTTAAAGGAAGTTAAGATAAAGAGGATACCTCGGCTAGACAATAGCTGAGCTAATACTCTCGCAAGGTTGGTGACGCGACCAAAAATGTGTTCTAGTGTGCATGCTATCTAGGCTCAAGTGCAAGCCTGTCGCTCAAGTAATAAACCCGGTAAGTCGGGATCGTATCCACAGGGAGAAAAGGACAATAAATAAGAATAGCTAATTTAACCCTCAAGTGATCCAAGAAGAAATGAAAAGATGTTTGTTGGTGATCTTTGAAACTATTATAAACTAACAGCAATAATTGACGCTATGAATAAACTAAGTGCTTAAGAACACAAATTAAAGAGAGTGAATATAAAGATGGAAAAAATATAGGTTAGGAAACAATCCCCCAAACCCTAGTAATTTATCAGATAGAATGCTAGAATTATAAATTCTAAATTGGAATGAATCCAATCTTTATAGATCCAAAGCATTACATATATGAGGGTACTAGCCCGCATCATATGAAATCAAAGGTAAATATAAAGCGGTGTAGGACAATTATACTCGTATCGTATTCTTAAACATCCCAGGTACCTAGGGTAAGAGAGATTAAAAGATCTACCATGGTTGTAGAATTATCTTAAACGATTCGTCCAATTATTTAATTTAAATTCTATTTCATAAATAGATAAATTACATCGGGATGGGTTCATGCATCCCAACCCTTAAAAATTAGCTAAACATGATGAAAACAAAAGAAAACTCCCAAATTAAAGTGCAGGAATTCATAATTAGATCTAAAAATTTGAGAACAAGACTTGGGAATGGAAAATGAGAAAGCAATAATTAATAACACTAACTACGAAAGCAATAAAAACAGAGAATTTAAAATTACTTGGAGAATGAAGAAATCTGAAACTAAAACTTGAATCTTGAATTGAACTTCAATCTTGAATAGTAGCAAAATTTCCAAACTAGAGTTCTTGGTTACAAGAACCCTTTAAAACTAAAAAGAAGGCTAAACTAACTCTAAAACTTGTCTAAGAACAACTCCCCTTGGAATGACATAGGGATTGACCTTTTATACACATAAAAAATGACTTTTCCCATGCCTCTCCACATTTTACAACTAATAAAAACGAATTAAATAAGAAATTTCAAGAGTTGTCTCTTTAGCTTCCAGAATTAATTTCAACTTTTGACTTTTTGTCTCCAACTTTAAATGGGCATAACTTCTTCACCGTAGCTCGGATTGGGGAGCCGTTTTTTCCAATGTTCTTGTAATTTAGAGCTCTTCAACTTTCTAGTTGACCCTACCTCCGTACTAAGGATGGAAAATTACGAAAATTCCCTTCAACTCTCTATTTCTTGGTTTCTTTCACTATTTTGAGTTCTCATTCGCACTAACTTGCATGAAATACCTATAAAGAACATGAGAAATATACAAAACACGAAATACTTGCCAAAAGAGGTTAGTAGCATAAATACGAGACAAATCCAAGCTATTTACACTGCACAGGATCATAAAAATACCGAAATTAAGGGGATAAATGTGAAGAATATGTGCCTAATCACACCCCCTAACTTAGAACTTTGCGCGTCCCGAGCAATGTAAATGAATCCTATCAAGGCTCAACTCTTGAAAATAATTTTATTGGGATAGAATACCTTTTTCGCGGGCAAGCGATTGCATTTAGCATATGCAACAAGCCTTTAAACCCCTAGGTTACCCTAGTAGGACGAGTTTTGTCTCGTAAGGGTTTGCAGTGAATATACCCACAAAATTCTTTATTGACTCAAATAAATATCAAAATACTTAAAAATTATACAATTTAAACTTTTCGAAAAATAATCCCCATAAATTCATATTCAAATGTCTCAAACCATAGTGTGTGTGTGCAAAGCCAGAAATTAAACGTCAAATTTCCACCGATTGAGCATTACGTTACTTTTTGAAAATTCGTTTTGATTCAAATTCTTACGGATGCACTCACAAACAAATCTCTCAGATTATGGCTATTCTCTTGGTATGCATGATATAAAGAGTAAATGTAATTGACACAAATTCACGCATACAAAATTGAAAAGAAGGAAATATATGGTGAAAAGATCTCATCATCGGAATACAGTTATTAGGAAACGGGAAACATCATCTCTTAATCACACCATTTAATCTCTCATATTATCTTTTTGTATCTTAGCTCTCCACGCGGTAATCAATTTTGCCATTCGGACTCGGTTAGGACTTTTCGGGTAAAAAAGTGTAAAGGGTAAAATTGGGAATTGGCGGATTGTTCGGAATTGGAAAATGTCCTGATGACGTCCATTTGTGCTTTTTCGGGCATTTGCTCATTTTTCTCTTTTCTTTTTGTATTTTTCATTTTTTTTTCTTTTTGTATTTTTTTTTTGTTGAGCATATCTATTTTTTTTTCTTGCCCCTTTTTGTTGCACTTTTCGGAGTTAATGAATATTCCATTTTCGCAATTTCGGGCTACTTCGGTTTTTTCGGGTTACCAAACGAAAAGGATAAATTTTATTCGGCTCAATTGGGTTATCAAAGGGATAATTTTTCACATCTTTTTATGGCTAATATTTTTGGATTAAACAAAAGAGGGCCTACTTCATTGTCCAAATTGCTAATCACCTTACCATATGCATCTCGAGATTAATTAAGTTTAAAGATATATTTAGCATCAATTTCGAGATAACATTTCACACATTTCCCATAACTGATCAAAACAAAGGATTGAGATCATCAACGACTTATTAAAACGCTGAAAATAACTTTGAGTTAATCATAAACTCGGATTGATTTACAAACTCATGAAAAATTGAAAGGCTCGAAATCTCACCGGGTTGGACTAATCTCCACACTTATTCGTAAAGTCGTCAATTTTCTTTCAATTTCCATCATTGGTCAATTTTGGCTTAGTGCAATTGAGATTTAACAATTTGAGACTTTAAATAGAATAAAGGTGATATGTTTGAAAAATTTAAATTCTAATTTTTATTTATTTTGAAGAAAAATATTTTTGGCTTTTTTCAAAAATTTTCAATTTTTTTTGTCATTTTAAAAATTTGTAAAGTTTTAGAAAGACGCACTTATCACCCCCCCCCCCCCTAACTTAGACTTTTGCATTGTCCTCAATCAAAAGGATTGAAATCTAAAGAAGAAAAAGAATAAGTGCAACAAATAAAACAAGCAATTATTAAAATGCAACAAGACACTATATAACACTTATACATGACTCAAAAATACAACAAAAATCACCCCATACGCGTCGGGGGTGCGACGACCTCTCATCTCTCTCCACAAATCACCCGACCCCTTTCACTGGGTACGATGCGCTCCTCGTCTCTCCCGTCTTACCATCATACGTGAATAGCCGAACAAATTGGGCCCATGCCCATAGATAAAGGAAAGACCGGGAGATGCATTATGATAAACCGGAAAAGGATCCTCTTGTTGCATAGCACGTGGTTGGTATCTAAGTCGGACGAGATTTGAGTCGTATCTTCAAATACCTCCGAAGACTCAAATGGTATGGGTGGATGTTTGGTAAGGAGGAATGCATCAATTCTATTGTCCCACTCGCTTTCGTCTAAATGACGAAATGAGGCCCAAAAAGATTGGACTTCAACATTTAGGCGTGCATCCACCTGTCCGAACTCGCTCTCAAACTCTGATAGGCTCAACTCCTCGAGCTCCCTCTCTTGCTTGGTGTCCTCAACCTGCCTTTCGTGCTCACTCGCCGAATTATAGGGTGGTGTGGGTGGGTGGTAATCGAGGAGAAATGTATCGATAGTGTCCTGCCATTCGCTTTCCTCTAAGTATTTCGACGAGCCTCTCCCGACACACTCTAAATCTCCTCTTTCACTCTTGTTCATGGGCTCACTCATGCTCTCGAATGCATTAACTAAACATACCTCCCCTACCATGCTCTCTATGTTGCAACCACTCCTCTCACTGTGCGCAACACAACCTTCCCCTAATGGCTCTTCCTTGTAAGTTCTTTCTTGCTCGTGTGCTTCCCCCAAAAGATCCAACCCTCACGGTTCCCCTTCATCACCCTCTCTCTTGGAATTATTAAAGATATTTATTTCGAGGGTCATGTTCCCGAAAGTTAATTGCATACTCCCACTTCGGGTATTGATAAGAGCATTAGTTCTAGCTAAAAATGGACAGCCAAGGATAATGGGAACATGATTACTTGGGAGAATGAAGGGTTCTTCGTCCCAAATGACAAAATCCACCGGGAAGTAGAAAGTGTCTATTTGGACAATCACATCCTCAATAATTCCCCGAGGAAGCTTCACAGAACGATCCGCGAGCTGGAGAGTCTTATTTGTGGGCTTAAGGTCCCCCAGTTCTAGTTGCCTATAGATGAAATAGGGCATAATGTTAACACTCACCCCTAGATCTATTAGAACTCTCTCGATTCGGTTCTTCCCCATGCTATACGAAATAGTGGGTGCACCCGGATCTTTATATTTTAATGGAAAGTCACTCGACAAGACTGCGCTGACATTTTGGGCTAAAGAGACGTTCTGGTTTACCTTTAGCTTGCGTTTCACCGTGATTAAGTCCTTAATAAACTTAGCATACGCGGGAATTCTCTGTATAGTCTCGAGAAAAGGTAAATTAATTTTTTCTTGCTTAAGGACTTCCAGAACTTCATCACGGGAGGTCGCTTTGGAGTGAGAGACCAACCGTTGAGGGTATGGGGCAGCGGTGGGGGTGATGGCCTTGGGTCCACTAGTGTTTTCCTCCTCCTCACTCTCAATTAAAGGGGCATCTTCGGCTTCTCTTGTGCCGGTAGAAACCTCTTTATCTTTAGATGCGGTGCGTGGGGGAGGTGACAAATCAACTACTTTCCCACTACGTAGAGTGGTAATAGCGCTACATTACTCTCGATGGTCGTGGGATGTAGTGCCAATACTGGTTTGTCCTTGGGGAGGTTGTTGGCTTTGAGCAGGAAATTATCCCTTCTCTTGGACATTCAATGCAGTTTGTAACCTTGAGATGCTAGTATGTATTTCATTGAACATTCGATCATACTTAGCACTATTCGCCTTTTGAGATTGGATGAGGTGATTTAAGTTGTCCTCAAGAGATCGCCTCGGTGGGGTAACATATGGACCAGGAGATGGTGATTGCATAGGGTTTGGCATTGGAGGAGTCATTTGCTGAAATTGCGGTGGGGGTGGTGGCAAAGCCAGATGTGGATTAGGATGAAAAACGTTGCTAATGCCGTTTAATACAGGATTAAACTGTATAAGCAACTCCGAGATGTTTGTTGAAGAAACCCTTTTCTTTTGAAAATAAAAATGATAAACAACAAGATGTGTTTACAAAAACTTATGTACGAGAGTAATCAAGACTTCGTAATCAGTTTTTAAAACTAAGACAGTTTTAAAAATCAGCACACTTTAGAATGAGATGAGGAGATGAAGATAATCAGAACACACAGTTTTTAACGTGGTAAAACCTCTCCCAATAGAGGAAACATCCACGGTGACTTCTAAGTCACGAAAGTAAAAATCCACTAACAACAAATAATAGTTACAAATAATACAACATACATGCACACAAATCAACCTATTCTAAGTTTAGGAATATACCCCACTTGGTGTCCTTCTAACTTCTCATAGATCTGATTGTTGATGATGTTCTTCCAGTTTGATAACTTCCTTTGCTTTAGCTTCCTTATGTCGACTCAATAATCTTTGATCTTATTCACAACACTTCCAGTGCAGTAGTGTGTTATGTGTTTGTGATTTGAATCCTATCAACATGCATGAACTCACACACACTTAGTTTTATAGACAGTCCTAGAAAATTACATATAAAGACTATATGCTGTGATTTTCATTTCTTTCTTTCTTACAGAACTTAAAACCTTTTTGACCTTTAAATATAACCCAGATTCCACGGATATCTTGCTTCAAAATCGGTTAAGATCTTAATCAATCTCTGTTTTAAAAATATTTTTGAGATTGAAAATCTCCAAGTGTGAATCCAACTAGGTCAAGGTTAAGTTTCATAAGAATAGAAACCATAAAAAATTTTCAAAACTAAATCAGTAAGGATTTTCTTAAATCGAGAAAGAAACATGCAGATCTAGTGAAATATAACATGCAGAGTGTAGATCTACAATTTCTATGAAGAAGAAATACAGATCTTCACGCGAATGTTTAAGTTCGTAATAAGATCATAGACTAAGAGGTTACAGCTTCAATATGAACAACCAAGTAACACCACTCTCTCTCAAACACTCAAGTTTGTGTTTGGGGTTATGAGTATAGGAAGGTTTGAATCAGAAATGAAGTGTTTAGGGTTAGGGTTAGGGTTTGGCTAACAGTTTTCCCTTTCTCTCTCTTCTCTCTTTTCTTTTCTCTCTTCTCTCTCACTTCTCTCTTCTCTCTATTTTATTTTTCTCTTAGAAATGACGACCGCTAAAAGTCTTGAAATGTTGAGAAATAGAGGGCTTTTATAGGAGGGAAGGAAGGTTCTGGATATTCGAAGGAAATCAAGGGCTGAGATCAAGTCTTCCTAAAATTGACTTGATCCAAGGGTTATAAGAAGGCGGTGGTTAAGTCGAATGTGATTGGTTCACAGGATAGCACAAGGATAGGTTTAAAACACATGCAGGCCATCGATAAGGATTGATCCAACGATCAGCAAACCACCAGGCAACCCTCTCACATAACAAACACAAATTGATGCATCAGGCAAGTGACAAGTGTTGCAATGTGATTGGCTTACAAACGCGCGTCAAAATAATTACAGGCTGCACCCTGAAGTCTCTAACGCATTTACATTCTACCCAATCAAACATTCTAATGAAAAATGAATTTTTCAAAATAGCAAATTAACCCCACAAATTTTATAATCACACTTTTATTAATGAAAACATTATTTTAAAAATGTTTAAAAAATTCCCAAAAATTATTAAAACAACATTTTAAGGGAAATTTAACATACAATCAATTTCAAGCAATATATACACATGTATGCACTTCTAATTGTGTGTAGTGTGATTCAATTTATACCTTCTTGGATTATTGAAGAGGTAGAGAGATAAATTCTGAGGCTCTTTGGATTCTAGGTTAGACAACCAATTTTGTCACTATTTTCAAATTAGTTGAGCACTTATACAATATAGACTTAAGCAAGTCAAAGGTATAAGGTGATTCAATCTACCCCTTTGGAAATATGAGACAAAGTCTCCTTTTGAGTTAGCTTAAACTCTTAGGGAACCAAAAAAAATAAAACCTAGTCCTATACAAAAGATATTATCTACCCATTTCCTAGAAAGTCAAAAATTACATAACTCAACTATTTACAAAATTTGTACACTAGAAAAGGTAGACAATCATTAGAAGAGATTCCTGCAAATATGCACACTAAGATCAAGCAGTTTAGATGAAATGTGAACAAAATATTGAACCCGAAAGACTCAAATTTCTCCCCCATTTTGTCTCAAATGGACAAAGGGTAAAAATTAAGGTCTTCAGAGTTTAATCAGCACATACCATACCTATAGAATTACGCAAATACAGAAATCTGTTAAAGTCTAAAGGTTTAGTGAACATGTATGCAAGTTGCAGATCAGTAGGTAGGTAATGGATTTCTAACTCCTTAGTTTCAACAAGTTCGCGTATAAAATGATGTCTTATTTTAATATGCTTAGTTCACGAGTGTTGAACTGGGTTTTTAGATATGTTAATAGCGCTTTGATTGTCACAATACAATTGTAACTGATCTTCTTTAATCCCATAGTCGCTTAACATTTGTTTTATCCATAGAAATTGAGCACAACAACTTCCTGCTGCTATATATTCGGACTCAGCCGTAGATAAAGATGTGCAATTCTGTTTTTTGCTACTCCAACCAACTAAATTATTGCCGACATAATAACAGGCTCTGATGTACTTTTACTGTCATCAGTACATCCGGCCCAATCAGCATCAGTATACCCTATGATGGTGCTGCAGGTATCATTAGTGTACCTAAGTCCAAGATTAAGAGTGTCCTTTATGTACTTGATTATAAGTTTTACACACGATAAATGGCTCTCTTTAGGGTTATTCTGGTAATGAGCACACAGACATACATCATACATTATATCTGGTCGTGAGGCAGTTAGATAGAGTAGGCTACCAATCATACTACGATAAAGTGTGGAATCAACTGACTTTCCATTTTCATCTTTACATAATTTAACTGTAGTACTCATAGGCGTTTTGGTAACTTTAGCATTATCTAAACCAAATTTCTTAACAAGATCTAAGACATACTTAGTTTGAGAGACAAATAGTCCATCAGAATTCTGTTTCACTTGAAATCCTAAGAAAATTTGTAGCTCCCCCATAAGGGACATGTGAAACTCCTTATGCATAATAGCAGAAAAAGATTTAACTTCAGATGTTGAAGTGGACCCAAAAATGATGTCGTGTACATAGACTTGGGCTATAATAATGTTTTTGTCAAAATGTTTGACAAATAGGGTCTGGTCATTTCCTTCTCTCTTAAAACCCTTCTCCAACAAGAAGTTGGAAATGCGTTCATACCAAGCTCGAGGAGCTTGTTTTAAGCCATACAAAGCCTTTTTTTAGACGAAAGACATGGTTAGGGTATTTAGGGTCAATGAACCCTTTGGGTTGTTCTACATACGTTTCTTCGGACAGAATTCCATTGAGGAAGGCAGACTTAACATCCATTTGATAAAGTGTAAATTTTAAGTGACACGCTATGGCGAAAAGAAGTCAAACAAATTCAAGACGAGTGACAGGGGCAAATGTCTCGCTAAAATCTATTCCTTCTATTTGTGAATAACCTTGAGCAACTAGTCTAGCTTTGTTTCAAAGGATTACCCCATTTTCATCATATTTGTTCTTAAAGATCCAACGTGTGCCAATAACATTTTTGTTTTGAGGCTGCGGTACAAGATACCAGACATCGTGAATGACAAATTGTAAAAGTTCTTCCTTCATAGCAGAAATCCAGTGTGTGTCATTCAATGCTTCATTAACATTTTTCGGTTCCACAAGGGAGACGAAACATGCATAATTAGCATAATTCCTTAACTGGGATCTAGTACGAACTGGCTCATTAGGATTACCGACCACGTTGTCAATGGGATGATCTTTAGAGGCCCAGACAGGTACTTCTGGACTCTCAATAGGTAATGAGTCATCTATTTCTGGTGAATCAGTTTTGAAATCATTTTCAAATTCAACCACAATAAGTGATTCAGATATCTTCTTTTCGACAATAGTGTCGCTTACAATTACATTTATCGATTCCATAAGGGCCTTAGTACGTAGATTGTATATACGATAAGAACGACTGTTTGGGGAGTATCCTAAGAAAATGGATTAATCACCACGCGTCTCGAATTTAGACAAATGTTCTCTGTCTTTACAAACATAACACTGGCTACCGAAAGTCCTTAGATATTTCAGATTTGGCTTCTTACCGTACCACAACTGATAAGGGGTTTGTTTAGTGTTTTTCCTAAGGTAAACCCTATTAATGATATGACACGCAGTTCTAATGGATTCTACCCAGAAGTATTTAGGTAGAGATTTGGCATGCAACATGACACGTGCCATCTCTTGAAGAGTTCGGTTTTTCCTTTCAGCAATACCATTCTGCTGAGGAGTCTTAGGGGCACTGAATTCATGTTTGTAACCGTTGTAGTCACAATATTCAACTATTCATGTGTCTATGAACTCTCCCCCTCTATCACTACGAATACGATTGACTTGTGTGTCCTTCTCATTTTCAATTCTTAGTAAAATTTTCAAAAAATTCTGAAACGTGTCAGATTTTTTTTTCAAGAAGGCAACCCAAGTGAATCGTGTGAAATCATCAACCATGACTAGGATATAACTGTGTCCACAAAGACTAACAGTTCTAGAGGGACCAATAAGGTCCATATGGATGAGATCTAAAGGTGTAGAGGTGAGAATGTCTTTAACGTTTTTATGCGAAGTCTTAACTATTTTTCCTTCCTGGCAATGACCACAGACAACACTGGAAATAGGTTTAATTTTAGGAATTCCTCTAACAATCTCTTGACTAGACAATCTACCAAGGATATCATAACTTAGGTGACCCATACGATTATGCCAGATTTCATTGTCATCCATTCTGACAATGTTACAGGTTTCAGAACCAGTCTTGACAGTATAACAATTGTCAGGTGTTCTAAATCCGGTAATAAAGCATTTACCTTTATCATTTAGAATTTTACAATTGTTCTTTGAAAAGGTAACTGTATGGCCAGAGTCACAAAATTGTGATATACTTAGGAGGTTGGCTTTAAGGCCTTTAACTAAAAGTACATTTTCGAGAGTAGGCATTCCCTCTTCTTTTAAGGTTCCTTTACCTATGATCTGGGATGAAACTCCGTCACCAAAGACAACTTTGCCTCCAGCAAATCTGGTTTTGTTTAAGAGTTTGGTTTCATCTCCTGTCATATGTTTGGAGCATCCTGAATCTAAATACCAACCAGATGAAGTGTGTTCAACTTTTAAGGCAGTGATAACAATGTTAGACTTTATTTGGGGTAAAAGATCATCTTTTCTAACCCAAATAGCTCTAGTTTTAATTTTGCGCAAGTTTGCCCTCATTTGATAAAATTTTCGAGAAGTAGATTTTTGAAAAACATTTGGAGCAACAAACTGATTATTGTGGAAAATTTGAGCTTTTGGTTTAGGATAGTTTCTGGGAGCCTTTCTCTTAAATGAACTCTTAGTTTTGGTCTTTCTATTCCTGTAGTTAGAGTTCTTGTCAGGTTGTCTTGGAAGGACATAATGGTTACGATGTTGCCTAGAATAGTTAAAGTTCTTGTAGACAGAAGTGTTGTACACAGGGGTGTTTAGACGCCTAGCGTAACAACCTTCAAAGGAATGACCATAAATGTCACAGTACGAGCAATATTGATTGCTTGAGGGATGAATTTCCTTAGGAAAACTTCTAAAGATGGGTTTAACAACATTCTGTTCAGAAGTCCTATTCCTAGGAGGGATAATTTTAAAGGTAGATTCAGCCTTTCTGATCAAAGGACAGACGTATTTAGTCTCAAGTGTAGTGTCAACCTTAGAATTACTAGACTCTCCAATGTCTTTCTGTTGTTGCTTTTGATCAAATTCCTTTTTAATAAAATAAAAATACGGACATGTTTCAATTGGTCTTTTGCCCCCAGAAACAAACTTAATAGGTTCAAGATTTGTAGTTTGTTGTTTGTTCTTAGGGCAAAATCCAATACCGGTTCTATCATCAGAATTGGTCTTGGAGTCAACAACAAAGTCAGTAAAATAATTTGAATTGTTTTCAAACTTAGAAATTTTTTTGAAAACAGTTGCTGTCTTTGTTTTTGCTTCCTCCAGTTCTAATAATGTTCCCTTGTATTTCATTTCCAGGGTTTCATTAGTTTTAGTCAACTCTTTTAATTTTTAATCAAAAGTTTCAATTTCGGATTGATGAGACAGACACTGGTTAGTGTATTCTTCAGCATTCAGCTTCACAATAAGACTTAGATCATCTAATTTCTTAGTCAGGTCTCTAACAGTCTTCTCCAGTCTAGTGCCTTTTTTGAGGGTTTTAGCATACAAAGTATGAATATCTGGGAGGTCATCTGTGTCTGAGTCGCTAAGTGAAGTGTGTGTAGTGACCCCTAACGATTCAGTTTTAGTACTCACGCACCCATTTACATCGTCGTTATCGAGATCACTTTGACTCACACACACAAAACTAGAACTAGCAACATTTTCAGATAATAAAGCATCTAGTCCAGTCAAAGCAGTATTCACACAAGCAGGAGTAGGATCATCATTATCACACACAGGCATATCATCATTTTAAATGATCTTAGCATAAAAGGACATGCAAGGGTCAAGTACATTTGATGACTCAAGTTCCTCTTCATCAGAGTCACTTGAATCATTCCAAGTTTTACAGATATTGGCTCTATTGTGTGTGTTGGCTTTATTCAGATTAACTCTGCAATCGTGAGCAATGTAACCTAGTTTCCCACATCTAAAACATTCAATCTTTTTAAGGTCTCTGCTGGGTCTGGAGTTGTTGTCCTTAGGATGTTTGTCAAGACCTCTCTCATGAGGTTTGGGATTAGACAGAGTAGGATAATTAGGCTTGCCTTGTTTAGTCGCCTGTTTGTTTCTAAATTTAACAATTTTCTTAAATTGTTTAGACATTAAGGAAATCTGATTATCTAGTTTGTCTATATCACACTCCTCATCAGAGTCAGAGTTGATCAAATTAGTCTCAAGTTTAGATATCTTAGAGGCAAAACTCAAGTTAGAGTTGGGCTGTTTTCTTTGTGAATGATTTAATTGTTTCTTAAAGTCTAATTCCATTTCCACAGTCCTAAGTTTGCTACTGAGTAACTCAGGGGTAAGGTTTTGATCACTCATTTCCTCAATAGCATACCTCTTGCTGTCAAACTTTTGTGGTAATGATCTTAGAATTTTAGAGACAATTTCATTCCTATCATAAGTTATACCATTATCATGCAACTTAGTAACTATATCAGTTAAGTTCATGCAAAAGTCATCAAAA
This sequence comes from Sambucus nigra, assembly GCA_949130495.1. Lineage (NCBI taxonomy): Eukaryota > Viridiplantae > Streptophyta > Magnoliopsida > Dipsacales > Adoxaceae > Sambucus > Sambucus nigra. Next base: position 778,092,554 of record OX422208.1, on the reverse strand, counting down.
GACTCAGAGTCAGACATAATCAAAGAATTGTATTGCTGGGTAAGCATTTGAGTTTTAGCAGCTTTAACTCTTGAGTCTCCTTCATGGGCAGTGATTAATGTGTCCCAAGCTTCCTTAGAAGTGGCACAAGATGAGATTCTCTTGAACTCATACTCATTAATAGACATAAAAATGGCACTCTTGCCTTTATTGTTATTTCGAGAAATAGTTTTCTCTTCTTGGGTAAACTCACTTAAGATTTTCTTTATCCTCTCATCACTTCCTTCAGTGGCTGGTTTAGTAGGATAAGTGTATCCATTTTCAATAATGTCCCAGACATCATCTCCTAAAGTCCATTGGATGAAGGCAACCATTTTTACTTTCCAGTAAGCAAAGTTGTTTCCATCAAAGAGTGGAGGTCTGGACAGATTACCAAACCTTTCATTCTTCTCGTCCATAGTTAGGTTTTTCAGAAACACAAGATCTTTTTGAAATAAAAGTTTACAGGGCTCTGATACCAATTGAAAAACGTTGCTAATGCCGTTTAATATAGGATTAAACTGTATAAGCAACTCCGAGATGTTTGTTGAAGAAACCCTTTTCTTTTGAAAATAAAAATGATAAACAACAAGATGTGTTTACAAAAACTTATGTACGAGAGTAATCAAGACTTTGTAATCAGTTTTTAAAACTAAGACAGTTTTAAAAATCAGCACACTTTAGAATGAGATGAGGAGATGAAGATAATCAGAACACACAGTTTTTAACGTGGTAAAACCTCTCCCAATAGAGGAAACATCCACGGTGACTTCTAAGTCACGAAAGTAAAAATCCACTAACAACAAATAATAGTTACAAATAATACAACATACATGCACACAAATCAACCTATTCTAAGTTTAGGAATATACCCCACTTGGTGTCCTTCTAACTTCTCATAGATCTGATTGTTGATGATGTTCTTCCAGTTTGATAACTTCCTTTGCTTTAGCTTCCTTATGTCGACTCAATAATCTTTGATCTTATTCACAACACTTCCAGTGCAGTAGTGTGTTATGTGTTTGTGATGTGAATCCTATCAACATGCATGAACTCACACACACTTAGTTTTACAGACAGTCCTAGAAAATTACATATAAAGACTATATGCTGTGATTTTCATTTCTTTCTTTCTTACAGAACTTAAAACCTTTTTGACCTTTAAATATAACCCAGATTCCACGGATATCTTGCTTCAAAATCGGTTAAGATCTTAATCAATCTCTGTTTTAAAAATATTTTTGAGATTGAAAATCTCCAAGTGTGAATCCAACTAGGTCAAGGTTAAGTTTCATAAGAATAGAAACCATAAAACATTTTCAAAACTAAATCAGTAAGGATTTTCTTAAATCGAGAAAGAAACATGCAGATCTAGTGAAATATAACATGCAAAGTGTAGATCTACAATTTCTATGAAGAAGAAATACAGATCTTCACGCGAATGTTTAAGTTGATAATAAGATCATAGACTAAGAGGTTACAGCTTCAATATGAACAACCAAGTAACACCACTCTCTCTCAAACACTCAAGTTTGTGTTTGGGGTTATGAGTATACGAAGGTTTGAATCAGAAATGAAGTGTTTAGGGTTAGGGTTAGGGTTTGGCTAACAATTTTCCCTTTCTCTCTCTTCTCTCTTTTCTTTTCTCTCTTCTCTCTCACTTCTCTCTTCTATCTATTTTTTTTTCTCTTAGAAATGGCGACTGCAAAAAGTCTTGAAATGTTGAGAAATAGAGGGATTTTATAGGAGGGAAGGAAGGTTCTGGATATTCGAAGGAAATCAAGGGCTGAGATCAAGTCTTCCTAAAATTGACTTGATCCAAGGGTTATAAGAAGGCGGTGGTTAAGTCGAATGTGATTGGTTCACAGGATAACACAAGGATAGGTTTAAAACACATGCAGGCCATCGATAAGGATTGATCCAACGATCAGCAAACCACCAGGCAACCGTCTCACATAACAAACACAAATTGATGCATCAGGCAAGTGACAAGTGTTGCAATGTGATTGGCTTACTAACGCGCATCAAAATAATTACAGGCTGCACCCTGAAGTCTCTAGCGCATTTACATTCTACCCAATCAAACATTCTAATGAAAAATGAATTTTTCAAAATAGCAAATTAACCCCACAAATTTTATAATCACACTTTTATTAATGAAAACATTATTTTAAAGATGTTTAAAAATGTTTAAAAAATTCCCAAAAATTATTAAAACAACATTTTAAGGGGAATTTAACACACAATCAATTTTAAGCAATATATACACATGTATGCACTTCTAATTGTGTGTAGTGTGATTCAATTTATACCTTCTTGGATTATTGAAGAGGATTAGAGAGATAAATTTTGAGGCTCTTTGGATTCTAGGTTAGACAACCAATTTTGTCACTATTTTCAAATTAGTTGAGCACTTATACAATATAAACTTAAGCAAGTCAAAGGTATAAGGTGCTTCATAGGAGCTATCCCACCTTGTGGTTGTCCATAGTTGAACCCAAGATGATTCCTCCAAGATTGATTGTAAGCATTCCCTTGCGGTACATTAAAATTACCTCGAAACCCTCCTATCGCTTCTACTTGCTCAGTGTACCTTGCCTTGTATGCAGGGATAGTAGGACATCCTTTGGTAGAATGGCCGACAGCACAAATGGCACACACTTTCTCTTTTCCTGCTTGCACGGGTCCAGCTACTTTTCTTAATCGAACTTCAAGCATGTCTCTGAAATTCTTTTCCAATTGGTCAAATTTACGATCTAACATAGTGTCCTTGTCCAATTGATAAATACCGGAAGCAGCAGGAGTGTTGGACACTTATCGATGTCTGTTTTGGCTGTTGGGGTCAGAAACATCCCATGATTGCGTAGTCTCTGCTACGTATTTCAAATGAGCCTCAGCATCGCTCGAGTCTAATTCCCAAAATGGTATTTCGCACATTGTCTGCATGAGTTGTTTAGACGCCAAAGTAAGCCCTTGATGAAAGAACGAAATGAGATGATGTTTCTCAAACCCATGATGTGGGCAAGCACTAACTAACTCCTGAAAGCGTTCCCAAAACTTATCAAAAGCTTCATTGTCATTTTGGCAAAAACCTTGGATTTGAGCCTTGTTAGAATTGGTTTTGTGTTGCGGAAAGAACTTTGAGAGAAACTTAGTCTTATCTCTCCAGGACAGAACATAATTAGGGGGTAGAGACCATAGCCAGGTCTTAGCTTTATTCTTAAGGGAAAAAGGGAAAATCTTTAATCGGATAACATCTTGTGGGCAGGCTTGATCACCAAACGTCTCATATGTATCTTCGAATTCTCGAATATGGAGATATGGCTTTTCAGAATCCATACCATGAAATGTAGGAAGAATTTGAATCATCCCATTTTGAAAGTGGAACTGACCGGCATTATACGGAAGTAAAGTGCAACCAGGGGTAACAGTTCGCTCCGGAAATAAAAGATCTTTCATGGGAAGATATGGTATCTCTTCCTCTCCAACACCAACACCAACACTACCGTGCATCGACATATTTCTACCCAACGATTCAGAACCCTCACTCAGTGTTTGACTCAAAAGTGTGGAGCGTTGGTAGTACGAGAATTGTCAGAGTTAGCTTCAGCAAGGGGATTTTCGTGAAATTAGGTTGGAGACAACGAAGGAGTTTGCATGAACAGCTTATGAAAGATGAGATGAGATGAGAATTTTTTTTTCTTTTAATGATCAAATTAAGATCAAATTCACTCTCCTAAATGTCACAGTCTCCCCAGCAACGGCGCCAAAAACTTGACGCGACCAAAAATGTGTTCTAGTGTGCGTTCTATCTAGGCTCAAGTGCAAGCCTGTCGCTCAAGTAATAAACTCGGTAAGTCGGGATCGTATCCACAGGGAGAAAAGGACAATAAGTAAGAATAGCTAATTTAACCCTTAAGTGATCCAAGAAGAAATGAAAATATGTTTGTTGGTGATCTTTGAAACTATTATAAACTAACAGCAATAATTGACGCTATGAATAAACTAAGTGCTTAAAAACACAAATTAAAGAGAGTGAATATAAAGATGGAAAAAATATAGGTTAGGAAACAATCCCCCGAACCCTAGTAATTTATCAGATAGAATAAATTATAAATTATAAATTGGAATGAATCCAATCTTTATAGATCCAAAGCATTACATATATGAGGGTACTAGCCCGCATCATATGAAATCAAAGGTAAATATAAAGCGATGTAGGACAATTATACCCGCATCGTATTCTTAAACATCCCAGGTACCTAGGGTAAGAGAGATTAAAAGATCTACCATGGTTGTAGAATTATCTTAAACGATTCGTCCAATTATTTAATTTAAATTCTATTTCATATATAGATAAATTACACCGGGATGGGTTCATGCATCCAAACCCTTACAAATTAGCTAAACATGATGAAAACAAAAGAAAACTCCCAAATTAAAGTGCAGGAATTCATAATTAGATCTAAAAATTTGAGAACAAGACTTGGGAATGGAAAACGTGAAAGCAATAATTAATAACACTAACTACGAAAGCAATAAAAACAGAGAATTTAAAATTACTTGGAGAATGAAGAAATCTGAAACTAAAACTTGAATCTTGAATTGAACTTCAATCTTGAATAATAGCAAAATTTCCAAACTAGAGTTCTTGGTTACAAGAACCCTTTAAAACTAAAAAGAAGGCTAAACTAACTCTAAAACTTGTCTAAGAACAACTCCCCTTGGAATGACATAGGGATTGACCTTTTATACACATAAAAAATGACTTTTCCCATGCCTCTCCACGTTTTACAACTAATAAAAACAAATTAAATAAGAAATTTCAAGAGTTGTCTCTTTAGCTTCCAGAATTAATTTCAACTTTTGACTTTTTGTCTCCAACTTTAAAGGGCATAACTTCTTCACCGTAGCTCGGATTGGGGTGCCGTTTTTTCCAATGTTCTTGTAATTTAGAGTTCTTCAACTTTCTAGTTGACCCCACCTCCGTACTAAGGATGGAAAATTACGAAAATTCCCTTCAACTCTCTATTTCTTGGTTTCTTTCACTGTTTTGAGTTCTCATTCGAACTAACTTGCATGAAATACCTATAAAGAACATGAGAAATATACAAAACACGAAATACTTGCCAAAAGAGGTTAGTAGCATAAATACGAGACACATCCAAGCTATTTACACTACACAGGATCATAAAAATGCTGAAATTAAGGGGATAAATGTGAAGAATATGTGCCTAATCAGTTGGCCTCAACAACGAGGACAGACATAAGGAGAACAGTACCAGTTGAGATTCTGCTCAAACTGACCATCGAAGAGGAACAGGTTGCTAGACCTTACCTAAACCTAAGTGTGGGAGCCTCATGGATGGACCCTCTTATTCGATATATCAGAGAGGGAGAACTGCCAAAATTGAAGTTAGAAAGGAGAAAGTTGAGGTTTAGAGTTGTTAAATTCTCAATTATAGGAGATGTCCTGTATAAAAAGGGATTCCTTCTCCCTCTCCTTAGATGTATCGATACTTCAGAGGTTCTACACATCTTGCACGATGTTCATGAATGATCTTGTTCCAGTCACATAGGAGGAAGACCGTTGGCTAAGAGGATAATCACTCAGGGGTACTAGTGGCCGACCTTGGCCAAAGATGCGATCGCGTATGTGAAGAAGTGTGACAAGTGCCAAAAGTTCTCCACCATCCCTCATCAACCTCACCAACCTAGGACTTCAATCAACTCCCGTTAGCCATTTGCAATATGGGGCATTGATTTGGTAGGACCCCTGCCAAGAGCTGTAAACAACTATCGGTTCTTAATAGTGGCAATTGATTATTTCTCCAAATGGGTAGAAGTTGAGCCAATGATCATAATCACTAAGCAGAAGACATTCTAGTTCATCTGGAAGAACATCATATAAATGTATGGTCTCCAAACACCCTCATCTCAGACAATAGAACCCAATTTAAGATCATATCCTTAGAAAAAAACTGTGAAAGAGTGAGGATTAAGCAGTTATTTTCGTCTCCTGGATGACCCCAGGCAAATGGCTAGACTGAGGTTACAAATCGAGCAATCCTTGATGGGATAAAAAAGAGGTTGGAAAAGGCTAAGGGAAGATGGATAGAGGAGGTATATGCTATGCTCTGGGCCTACAGGACGATAATGAGGACACCAATAGAAGAAACACCATTTATGTTAGCCCATGGATTAGAGGCTGTCATCCCAACAAAGGTAGGACTTCCCACTCATAGAATTCATACATATGACCCACGGAGGAATGGGGAGGAAAGAAGACTTGATCTTGATTTGAGTGAGGAAAGAAGAGAGGATGCAAAGATAAGACATGTAGCCTATCAGCAGAGAACTGCGAGATTCAACAATCAGAAGGTGAAGTCTAGGCCGATAGCTGTACGAGACCTAGTCCTGAAGAAGACGTGGAAAATAGCAAACAAGCTCCACCCTAATTGGCATGATCCTTATAGGGTAATTGATGAAGTTGTACCTGGTACCTACCGGCTAGAAAATCTCGAAGGAGAACCTTTCTCCAACCCTTGGAATGCCGATTACTTAAAGAAATATTACTTATGATGTTGCAATTGTTCTTATCTTTTTATAATACATGTATCAACTTAAATAGAGGATGCTAATGAAAAAGGTAGCAACATTGTGTTAATGCTTTTGTTCCAATGTGTGTAAAACATCATTAAGTTGGTGAAAATATGAGGTTAAATATCATAATTTGGTGACCTTCGACTTTAAACATCATTAAGTTGGTAAAAATATGAGGTTAAACACCATAATTTGGTGACCTCAGACTTTAAACATCATTAATTTGGTGAAAAAAAGAGGTTAAACATCATAATTTGGTGACCTCAGATTTTAAACTTCATTAAGTTGGTAAAAATATGAGGTGGAACATCATAATTTGGTGACCTCGGACCTTAAACATCATTATTTGGTGAAATTTGGAGGTTAAACATCATAATTTGGTGACCTCAGACCTCAAACATCGTTAAATTGATGAAAATATGGAGGTTAAACATCATAATTTGGTGACCTCAGACCTCAAACATCATTAAGTTGATGAAAATATAAGGTTAAACACCATAATTTGGTGACCTCGGACTTTAAACGTTATTAAGTTGGTGAAAAAAGAGGTTAAACGTCATAATTTGGTGACCTCAGATTTTAAACTTCATTAGTTGGTGAAAATATGAGGTGGAACATCATAATTTGGTGACCTCAGACCTCAAACATCATTAGGTTGGTGAAAATTTGGAGGTTAAACATCATAATTTGGTGACCTCGGACCTCAAACATCATTAAGTTGATGAAAATATGAGATTAAACATAATAATTTGGCGACCTTAGAGTTTAAACATCATTAAGTTGGTGAGAATATGAGGTTAAACATCATAATTTGGTGGCCTCAGACTTTAAACATCATTAAGTTGGTAAAAATATGAGGCGGAACATCATAATTTGGTGACCTCAGACCTTAAACATCATTATTTGGTAAAATTTGGAGGTTAAACATCATAATTTGGTGTCCTCAGACCTCAAACATCATTGAGTTGGTGAAAATTTGTAGGTTAAACGTCATAATTTGGTGACCTCAGACCTCAAACATCATTATTTAGTGAAAATTGGAGGTAATACATCATTTATTTGGTGACCTCAAATTTTAAACATCATTAAGTTGGTAAAAATATGAGGTGGAACATCATAATTTGGTGACCTCAGACCTTCAACATCATAATTTGGTAACCTCAGACCTTAAACACCATTATTTGGTGAAATTTGGAGATTAAACATCATAATTTGGTGACCTCAGACCTTAAAACATCATTTAGTTGATGGAAATATGAGATGGAACATCGTAGTTTGGTTACCTCAGACCTCAAACAACATTAGATTGATGAAAATAAGAGGTGTAATATCACAAATATAGGGCAACGACAACATATGAATTTTGAACAAAACATCGTACGAAGCAATCGAATTTGAAGAAGTTGAACTACTTATGATTATCGTAAAAAGGATTCATAGTTACAAGACAGAGTTTCAAGAAGCCACCAGAGTTCATATAAACAAGAATTATAGACAAGTTTGTCAAAATTACAACTATTGAAAAGCTTCACTTGGAATAAGAGCCTTTGTCTCGACGGGAGCCAACCCACCAACAACATCAATCGTCTGGTCAAGGCCGAAGTTTGTTACTTCAACTTCATTATCATGATGAGTAGCGTCCTCAGTCTCTATAACCTCGAGAGGAGCAGTCTCAGCTGGAGTAGCATAACCCTCTTTAACTTTTTTCAAGGCCTAAGCGAACCGAGGGTCTCCAAAGTCGAGATCAACAAATTCTCATGCAGTCAAGCTCCCATACTCACCCTGTTTCATGGATGCCCATTTTCCAATCTCTTTGATTCCCCTCTCTAGGTACTCAAAGCCAAAATTGACAAACTCTTCAGAGACCTTGTAGTCCTCGATGGTCTTCTCAGCAGCATCTTCCAAAGCAGCTCTAATTGTAGTATCAATTTTTGATTGAAGAACGTCGTCCTTAGCCTTCAGAGTTTTGTCATGATCCTTCTTGAGATAAGACATGTTATTGTCCTTCTCTTTGATGATTCCCTTCAACCTTTTAACCCCTTCTTTCAAAGAGGACTCAACCTTCTCAGCTTCCTGACCCTTTTCTATATGGGGCATGTTCTACAAAGTCCAATCAATAAGATGATGAAAAGATAAGACACCCTACAGAAGAAGATCAGATGTATGGACATAAGTGTTATAATTTCTAAAAAGCCGATGTTACACTTGTGAGAAAATTAGCAAAAAATTGATACCTAGATTGAAACTCGGCTAGTAAAGGGACATCCAATGCGCATAGGAAACGCTTGTCTTCCTTAGTTATTATTGCGCCAATAGCATCTGCAACCTTCAGACTGTGGACGAGTAAGCTATCTCTAATTTTAAGAGAGATAGACAAGTAGCCAGGGCATCGTCTGTAGAGATGGGGATGGCACGATCCTTGGCCTAGGTATTGCTAGGCCTCGTATGCGTCGGTTCAGCTGTGGGATTCCTCTTTTTATTAGCGCCGGCCCTGGAGGTGCAGACATTCTCTTTTGATGCCGGTGATGGTGCACTCTTACCACCTGTCTTTTCCATGAGCTTCACCAGACTAGGAGCAAACATCTCCCAAGACTCGACTGGTATACCTGCTGGATGCTCTATTAGACAAGTCCCTGAGTTAGTCAGTTAGAGATAAAAAAATATAAGAGGTATTTCTTTGGTAAGAAATGTTGAAAACTTACGAAGCTCTTTTAGGGGACCACCTCCCAAACTTATCTGAGAAAGGTAGTAGGGGGTCATTAGATGCTCATATTTAATGAGACGACCTTTCTCGCCCTGATTGCGAAAGTCCTCAATGTTCTTGTAATTGTCCTGGCTAAGTTCAGGATCGTCTTTAGCATCAAGGGAGACCTTCCCCCATCTCAAAGGAGTCCTTGGAACCGACGTTCCAGAAGCCTCATCTGAACTAAATTCCCATGCCTCATAAATAAAGAAGTACCGAGGTTTCCAATTATGATTTAAAGTTTGGGTAACCAAGAGAATTCTCTTCTCTGATTTCCTAGCTAAGAAGTTATAGTAGCAGGGATGGTTATTGTCGGATGAGGGAACGTAACAACCTGTAAAAACTCTAACTAGAAGGTCTGAATGGTGAACAACCCTCGAAAGGACGATGGACCCAATCATAACCCTCCAGGCATTTGGGGATAATTGGGAAGGGGCAAGATTTATATGGGAGAGTATAGCTCTGATGGTTGGGTGAATAGGAAGATGAAAGCCCAACTTAAACATCTGCTCATAAACACAGATTTCTCCATCTCGGACATCGAAGTCCCTCTCATCCTTCAGAGGTTTCCTTAGGATGATTGAAGAATATATGGAATAGAGGCGCCTAAAAGTAAGAAGGTCTTACTCATTGACTGCAATCTCATACTCGGCCGCCTCAAAGGTATCGAGTTCGGTTTCCTCACCATCATCATCATCCCCAGCAATGTCGGCTTGGGCAGTTGTAGGGGAACCACCCTAAAACCTCTTCGCAAATTCAACCCCGGTGGTAGGCGATAACGGAATGGCATCAATGGGAGGTGGAATTGCTACACTGGGCCCTAAGATTTTAACATCAAAAGACCTACGCGTAGTGCTAGCACCTTGGTGGGATGAGGCACAACTTGAAACCTCGGCCTCCTCAGGAACCTCACCTTGCCTAGGAGAGTAATCCATAGCCTCTTGAAAAGAGTCTACAGATTCATATGTTTCAAACGTTGACATAGGGTCTGAGAAAGAGGACTCATACATTGGGACAGGATCCTCAGGAACCTCTGCAGGCTCAGTAGGCTCTGCAGGCTCAGGGTATATGACCTTTAGTGGAGGAGGAAAAATTAGTATGAGGAGAAAGGCCTCAGCCCTACAAGCTTCCTCTTGGGCTAGTTCTATCTGCCTAATATTCTCAAAAGTGTTCTCAAGAAGAAAGTGGAACTCTTCTATAAATTGGTACAAGGGACTGAGAATAAGGAAGATGACACTACACTTAAGGGAAAGACTCAAACTATAAACAGGTACGCAACTTAAAGAACCTAAATTAAAGATCAAAGGGTAGAAGTTGAAAGGTATAAAATGAAGAACACCAAGAACACTCAAGGGCAGGTCACCGGAGAAGGTGAGTGGAAGTTCGTCTGAAGCCAGAAAGGAAGGGGTTATTGGCTAGAATAAACTCGGAGCGGCCTAGAATGGCCCTAAAAATGCCTAACCTCACCAAACCTGACCTAATAACCACCAAACAGTGGTGAAAACCGTCGCCAAAAAAAGAAAAAACGAACAGAAAAGTAAATATAACCAGAAATGGAAGAATAAGGGTCAAAGGAGGTTACCTCATCAACGAAGAGCAAAGTCTTACAAGCTTGAGACGTGTAGAAAACTAGAGAAATGCCCAAGCTTTGGCTAAGGAGGTTCTGCAGCAAAGAAAGCTTAGGCGCAAAAATGGGAAGGAAAGAGAAAATAAGGAAAGATGTGGGGGTTTTAAACCTTCTCGATGACGGGGCACAATTCTCAACGCACCCATCATACCCTAGGGAACCTAAAAGACCCTGCCAGAATTATCATGCCTTGGGAAGTACGTTAGTCACTTTAATAAGTGACACGTGTCAAGAAATCACTGGCACCCAAAGAGACTCAGTCTCGGCCTAGCATACGTACCCCTCAGTCACCTACTCACAAAAAGACTAAGGGTTAGGGGGTGATTGATATGCCCAAAGTCTACCCTCGTACTCAGAGTCGTTAACCTCAGCATGTCTCACAACCGAGTTAACAAGAAACTCAACTGGCATCAAAAGGGTTATATTTTGTAAGGCCGGCACTCTACTACCAACCTTGGCTCTGCAATAACCGAGGTCAGCAAAACCTTATGGGGATAGGTTATTATTAAAATCTTACTCTTATCGAGCCGACGTTACATCTTACCTCGCCCCTAACCTCGGCCAGTCTTTCAGGCCGAGGTCATCATGGCTATTGACAAGACAAAGCAACATCATCGGACTTCACCAACCTCGTACTCATCCAGGACGAGGTTATAAGAGTTAATGGCACAAGTTTGAGTACATGCAAGCACATGGAAGGTTTGGAACACGTGAGCAAATCATTTATAATCGAATCATTCCCCTCACGTGAGGGAATATTGTGGTCATTATTATATACATAAGATTATCCAGGTGTCATCATGATACTGGTTCGATCCTCATACACATGCTAATTGCACTCTTGGGGGTACACTACAACCCCCAAGCACTATATATAGAGGTATTTCTCTACCTTGTAAAAGGATAGATAATTGCAACCCTAGTTAAAACTCTATTGGTTTACGCAGTAGAGAGAGAAAGCTTGAGAGATTGTATCTATGGCCATTAGTGCCTTTATCTAGTGAAATTACTCACACACTCACAGTGGACGTAGGCCTGATTGGCTGAACCACTTATATTCTAGCGTTTCTCCTCTTCTCCTCACCTCATTCTACTATATATTCACTCTTGTCCTACCATTGTTATTGCTAGCTTGAGCTTATTAACACCTCATAACGGTGGTGTGGTTTATAGCATCATCACACATGTCCCACACTTTGTATGTATCACCATTTCTTATATAGTCTCCATACTCCATATGCATGCTTTGCTACTTTTACTTTCCATGTTTATCCCCCTTATCCCATGCTACTTGTATATTTTATTCTCTCCCTTTTAGTGGTAGTATATTTCTCGCTTAGCATACATAAACTAATCTATAAAATACTAATTAGAACTCATGAATTATTGCACACTACATCACTATAGCATTGCAATATTGACCAAAATTTTGTTTCGTGATGGGTACCGATCCTGCTGGTTTATTGGTCTCGTACTGCTTGACTGAACTCACGATGAGAGGTATGTAGCGTGAACTCATTCACATATGTTGAGTATAGAGAATTTTCTCTCACACGTACCGTCTTCACAAGGTATATCGTGAGGCAATTCACGTACACTTAGGTATATCAAATGGCTCGTCCACACGTACCGGTGAATGATTTCCCGTATAGGTAAGCAGTATATAATGAAAGTCATGCCAAATGGGGTAACCTTTTCACTAACTCACCAATTGCTCAATCTCATATTGGCGTCTACCTTCGGACACTCATACCTAGTTTACCGATTACAATTCGAAACTCTGCCTAAATTTCGGGTTGCCTTACCACCTGAATTTTCATGCTATTTCCCTTGTTTTAAAAGAGGACCCTTTTTATGAGTTTGGAAACAAGTCAAATCGTGTCTAGCGTCATGTACCCAATATTTTCTCGAGAGTCGGGTCTTATTCGACATTTTTCTTGCATCTTACGCAAAACATAAAGTAAGTGGAACCTAATAATAAGACCCAACTTTTAGCCTGGCTCCCTGTTGGCTCAAATACCAAACAACTCCTCTTTACCTCAAAATAAAACCAAAAATCATTTTCCTCTCAGGTGTGATCGTGTACCCCGATTTTTAGCCTGGCTCCCTGTTGTCTCAAGTCTTTCCTCAAACCACCCTGAAGCTCCACTGCTTCCTCTCTGCTTTTACAGAGTTCGAGTTATCCCTCTGAAGCTTATTAACGAAATTTTTTGAACAGGACGTGAATGCCCAACCAGATTTGATGACCACCCTTGCCAGCTCATCGCTAAGATTGACAACCTCCAGACAGAAGTCCAAGAAATGCAACGACACCGGGTTCAAACACCTGAGGGTCTCGAGACTAAAATCCTCTTTTCCCTTACCATGGGTCCACCTCCTCCTGAACCAGTATGGGTTCCAGAAGAGTATCAGCATACCCCACATGCCCCACCTTCTAATGGGACACCACCAGCTCAACTATCGATACCAAATATTGTCTAGCTAGGGGATAATCTACCATTGCAAATTCATTCCTCTCTGCTTTTACAAAGTTCGAGTTATCCCTATGAAGGTTATTATGAGAATGCCTAACCAGATTTGATGACCACCCTTGCCCAGCTCATAGCTAAGATTGACAACCTCCAGACAAAAGTCCAAGAAATGCAATGACACCGGGTTCAAACTTCTGAGGCTCTCGATCCTAAAATCCTCTTTTCTCGTACCATGGGTCCACCTTCTCCTGAACCAGTATGGGTTCCAGAAGAGTATCAGCATGCTCCGCATGCCCCACCTGCTAATGGGCCACCACCAACTTAACTATCGATACCAAATGTTGCCTAGCTAGGGAATAATCTTCCAGTGAAAATTCATCCCAAGGAGGTGGAATTAAACAAGGTCAAGGAAGACCTTAGGTTGCCATCTAAGATATTCGATCAGAGAACTACATGGACTACACTCACATGTCTCCCTATACCACGGCCTGATTATCGGAGAAATTCAAAACGTCGAACACCGAAAAGTTCGGAGGCAGCGGACCTCCAATTGTGCACCTACTCTTGAAAAACGCCAAATTTCCTTGACTTATAAGATATGCTCTAGTACCACTTGTAGGGTAAAAACGCTATGATACCACTTGTAAATAAGAAAAATATGAATTTTTAAATTCAAAAGCGACGGTTCATAAAATAATCCTAATTTAAATTTTCTTTCAAAATTAAATAAACAATTATTTTTTTAAATAAAACACAAACACAAATATTTAATATTTTCTTTTAACAAAAATTGATTCAATTCAAGTTAAAATTAGGCAAAACAAACCAAATAAGAATTTTGCCAAAATATTAAAACCAACTTGAATTAAATTACACTAAAAATTACCTTAGTTAAATTATGAACCAAATATCATCATTTTTGTGATTAAACCATTTTTATCTTGTTAACCCTAAACATAATGGGAAAAACCTCGAACGGACCAACCACAAGTCCACTAAGTACGGAATTACAAAGGACACGACATAATACTCACATAACACTCGACCCCCTCGTAAGCCTTGACGCTCTTCGTTCCTCCACCTCTGCCTAATAAAAAACTCTGGAATCCACCTTCGTCTCGGAATCCACCTATGGGGAAAAGCTATCGTTAACACACGGAGTCCACCACGTGTACACCACGAACCATGAACACATAATCCTCCGTAAGAAACTATCTCTTTAGGATAGAGAATGAAACCCTATGCCAAACCAATGATCTCAAAACACGTATATATTGAAACTTGGATCAAATAAACATTTGGGTGTAAACTTGGTTTTGTTCTTGAAGTTAATTCATTTTGATTAACAAACACCAAGGAAACTTTTTGGAAGGATCCGAGGCTCTCAAAGCTCTTGAAAAGTCTGCCAAAAGTCACTTCAAAAATTATAATCCTGCACTCTTAAAAATAGGTGCGAAAGAAATGGGTTAGTGGAAAGTTTTTTAAAAGAACCATCGAAAAACTACTCAAAACTGTCATTCGTTCGAACGACTCTGGTATGTCATTCGAACAACATATCGAAGGAGAATGCAGAAGCTCACAAACGAAGGTTCATTCGAACGATAAATCAAACGACATGTCTAACGAGATTTCAAAGAAAAAAAAGGAATCTAGTTAGATACCTCATTCAAATTACCTGAAAATATCGTTCGAACGAGGTCGTTCAAACGACCTTATAAACGACATTTCAGAAAAGCTTATTTTTCTTAACAACATAAAAAACCATTTGTTAAACTTTGTTTACAAAAAATATGACACCCAATAACAATTCCAAGTCGCTATATAATATGTGCATTCACACTTGATAGACCTTGGAAAGTTGAAAAGTTGATGACGCTAAATAAGGCACGAAACATGCATATAATGTGATCTTCATTATACTTGGCCGCTACGTCTTTAACTCAAACATCATAGGCTTGAAAGGTCAAAAATAAATTATATCCTATGACTCAAACAGGTTTGTCCGTAATTAAGTCAACACTTACAAATTAACTCAATTGAAAATTTTCCCTTACAAATCTCCCCCTTTGGCTATTCCGGGACAAAACCAAAATAAGAATCCTACAGGCCGTCAAGCTTACCTAAAAGACACAATCCCACCTAAAAATAAAAAATACATATGCTTGACCGACACATATGTTGAGTAGCTTTGCTTGCTTTAAAACTTTGTTGCATGGATGAAAACTTGCGCACTTAAACACATCATCAAACTCATAGGGAATAACAATATTAAATTTCATAATTACATCTTCCCCTTTGTCTAATAATATATACCAAAGAAAGATGTCTCCCCCTAAGTTAGATCTCCCCAAATTAAAATATTTAGATGCCATTTCTCCCCATTTTTGTTCGGAATAGACAAAGATAAAGATGCATAAAAGGGCCCATATCTACCTAATTAAATCAATTCTCCCCCTAAATGAAACAAGGGATAAACATCATGGAAAAAAAAAGTATCTTATGCAATGATGTATAGTTATAAAAAGAACAACAAAGCAACTAATCCACACAAAGAACAATAAATACCAATTAAGATGCGATAGAAAAATGATACCAACTAGAATATACCAAAATAAGCATGGGATATCAATGCAAAGTCTCAACAAGATATATACCCATATCAACAAGATGCATACATGGACTAGATAAAAAGCAAAGACTCAAAAACAAATGATACCATATACATAAGAAAAAATATATCAATGAAGCATAAGCACACATATATAGGTATATACACCACACGTGGCACAAAATAGAAAAGTTTTCCACACTCATATAGCAAAAATGTGTCTAAATAACCATGCGATAAATGTAATGAATGCGTGTGAACTAGAGACATGAGAATTATGACCCAATCACTTTAAACATGTTCAAGGAGTTCTATTTGATTACAAAACATTATAAAACTTAGTTATAGCCTCATGTGACAAGATAAAGTCAACTCAAAGAACAAACAAGCATAATGCATGCAAGTTTAGAGTTTTGATGATTCCACAAATCAATAGAGTCATGACAAAATAGACATAACTAGGATTCATTGCCATTGTGAAAACCCGTTGATATATCCATCCAAACTCCCTCATAAATAATAATTCTTTTATTTTCATTTGAATGATCATATCAAACTAAACTTTATTGGCCTTGGCTATTTTTTTCAATGCCACACTTTTTAAGCCCTTGCCAATGGTGGCTTTCAAGCAAAGGATATTGACTCCTTTCATAGCCCTTTTCATGCACCCTCATTTATATTTTTAATACATTTAAAATAAATCTCACGGGAAACGATTCTTGCATGCACAAACCCTCCATAGTCACAAAAATATGTAGATGACAAAATTGATAGGAGAATATCTGACAAAGCTCAAATATACATGTGAAGTTAACGTTCAAAAGAACTCGTGCATGTTTGTGAGAGGCATATAAAAAGAGAATTAATTAAGCAAATCAAATTCAAACTACTCCATGAAAGCATGATAAAGAACACTTTAAGTATTGAAATTCATTACCAAAAGTTCTAGCCACATAGAAGCGAAAAGTGATATATGATTCAAACACAAGGGTATGCCACACAAAATTTGTAAAACTAAAATACACATAAAAACTATAACTTTTGTATTTTCAAAGAGACCTAATAAATGAAAAGTCAAAATATAAAAGATTCAAAATGCATCCAACTAGAAAATACATATATCATGAAGTACAAAAGATAGTGTGTGTAAAAATATGCAAGAAATCACGCATATGATATAGAAAGTGAAGAGTCATGTGCAAACATTCAAAAATAAACCATTCTAACATTCGTATGTGCTTTTCGATACGCATAGTAAGAACCATTAAAAAAAGTAAACCTTGAAAATGATAAATTTTCATTTTTAATACTAAAAGGATCTAGCATGATAAATCCAACAAAAATTCTTTAAAATCAGGATCACACGATATCTTAGTGTAACCCGCTCTGATACCAATTAAAAAATGCCAAATTTCCTTAACTTATAAGATATGCTCTGATACCACTTGTAGGGTAAAAATGCTCTGATACAACCTGTAGATGCGGAAAATACCTATTTTTAAATTCAAAATCAATGGTTTACAACTCAACTCAACTCAACTCAACAAAGCCTTTTTCTAATTATTTGGGGTCGGCTACATGAATCCTATTTTCCCATTCCATTCTATCAAGTGCAATATCTTCGGTTAAATCACATGACATCATGTCCTTTTTTATAATATCCCACCAAGTCAATTTAGGCCTACCTCTACCCCTTGTGTTACTATCAATACTAACTAAATCACTCTTCCTTACAGGAGCATCCATTGGTCTACGCTTGACGTGTACAAACCATCTAAGTCAATTTTCTCTCAATTTATCTTCTGTAGGAGCTACTTTTACCATTTCATGAATTTGTTCATTTTTAATTTTATCCTTTCGAGTTTTACCACAAATCCATCTTAGCATTCGCATCTTCGCCACACTCATTTAATGCACATTTTGTTTCTTGGTTGCCCAACACTCTGTCCCATATAACAGGGTGAGTTTGATTGCCATCCAATACAATTTCTCTTTTAATTTCAAAAGTATACGTCTATCACACAAAATGCCGTTAGCACTTCTCCACTTAACCTGGCCTGCTCTAATCCTATAAGTAACATCATCACTAATATCTCCATCTTTTTTGGATAATCGATCCTAAATAACAAAAATGATCATTTCTAGATATCTCTTGACCGTATAATTTCACCACATCTCCATTTGTCCTCCTATTACTACTAAAATTTCACTCCACATATTCTATTTTAGTTCTGATTATTTTTAACGCTCTTGTTTATAAAGTTTCTCTCCACAATTTCAACCTAACATTAATTATTGTCTTAGTCTCATCCACAAACAATATCATCTGCAAATAGCATACACCGTGGCACCTCATCTTGTATCTGTCCAGTCAACTCATCCATAACAAGAGCAAAGATATAAGGACTTAATGCTAAACCTTGGTGTAGACCTACCATAATTGAAAATTCACTACTTTCTCCGACTGATGTTCTTACTGTAGTCATCACACCATCATATATATCCTTGATCACATCAATATGCATGTGACTTACTCCTCTTTTATGTAGAATCCACCATATTATATCTTCGGATATCCTATCATATGCCTTCTCCAAATCTATAAAAATCATATGAAGAGCCTTCTTTTTCTCCCCATACCTCTCCATTAATCTCCTCAGTATATAGATTGCTTCCATTGTTGACCTTTCAGGCATAAACTCAAATTAATTCTCAGATACCGTTGTCTTCAGTCTCAATCTATATTCAATCACTCTCTCCCAATGTTTCATTGTATGACTCATTAACTTAATACCACGCTAATTTGAACAACTTTGTATGTCCCCTTTATTTTTACAAATAGGTACCAAAATACTTTTTCTCCATTCATCGGTCATCCTATTTGTCATTGAAATTGTATTAAATAATTTTGTAAGCCATGATACTTCATCCTCCCCTAAGCACTTCCAAACCTCAATAGGGATACCATCTGGTCTTAAAACCTTCCATGTTTTCATCTTTTTTAGAGCAATCCTGACATTTGTTGTCCTAATTTTGCCTCCTTAAGAAACTATATCTTTAGGGTAGAGAATGAAACTCGGTGCCAAACCAACGATATTAAAACATCTATATATTGAAACTTGGATCAAATAAACATTTTGGTGTAAACTTGGTTTTGTTCTTGAAATTAATTCATTTTGATTAACAAACACCAAGGAAACTTTTTGGAAAGTAGTTTAGGCTCTCAAAGTTCTTGAAATGTCTGCCAAAAGTCACTACAAAAATTGTACTCCTGCACTCTTAAAATTTGGTAAGAAATAAATGGGGTAGTGGGAAGTTTTTTAAAACAACCGTTGAAAAATTGCTCAAAACTGTCGGTCATTCGAACGATATGTCGAACGAGAATGTAGATGCTCACAAAGGAAGGTTCGTTTGAACAACCAATCAAATGTCATATCTAATGAAATTTCCGAGAAAGTAAAAAGGAACCTCGTTAGATACCTCATTCGAACGACCTAGAAATCTCGTTCGATCGAGGTTGTTCAAACTACCTTACAAACAACATTTCAAAAAATTTATTTTTCTAAAAAAAATAAAAAAAATCAGTTGTTAAACTTTGTTTACTAAAATTATAACACCTAATAAAAATTCCAAGTCTCTATATAACATGCGCATTCATACTTGAGAGACCTTGGAAAGTTGAAAAGTTGATGATGCTAAACAAGGCACAAAATACGGCATATAAAGTGATATTCATTAGATTTGGCCACTATGTCTTCAAACCAAAGGTCATAGGCTTGAAAGGTTACAAATAACTTATATCATTTGACTCAAATAGTTTTGTTCAGAATTAATCCAACACTTACAAATTAACTCAATTGGAAATTTACCCTTACATCTCTGCTATCATCAAGCCATGACTTTTCTTGGGGTGTCAGAGGAGGTAGTGGCCCAAATGTTCCAGTAAACCTTTAAGGAAGGTGCCCTCAAGTGGTTCTTATCCCTCGAAGGATCCAGAATTCATAGTGGGGAATATATAACCACAGATTTCACGACACTGTATAAGTATAATATAGAGTTGGAAGTCACCCACCGAGACATAGAACTACTCAAACAAGAGCCAAGGGAATCAGTCTGTAGTTTCGTCAAAAAGTGAAGAGAGAAAGAAGCTACTATGACAAACTGATCGTAAAAAGAAGAATAAGTAAGCATATCGAAGAAGAACTTCTTTACCCATATTCGAGCTGCAATGGGAGGTCAGTACTACACTCACTTTAAAGGACTACAGGAGGTTGGGATATAAATTAAAGAAGGGGTTGCAAGTCATAAAGCAGAGCCTAAACTGACAAGGTTGACTGGGCAGTTCGCGCCGTGAAAGTATAACAAGTCGGTCAGCACCTCAGTTTTTACTATCAATAACATATCCCAACCTGTCACTTCTTAGACACCTGAAACTCATCCTAAACTTGCCAAAAAGGAGTATGCTGAACTTCATGCTCCCTTATCAAAAATGTATAAATCCTTGTTTTTCTAAAATCTCATTAAATCTTTGGAACCCCGGTTGTTGCCAGATCTTCTTCCCAAAAACTTCAAACTTGATGCCCATTGCGACTTCCACCAAATCGCTAGGCATACCACTGATAAATGATTCCATCTAAAGAATGTTATCTAGAGTTTTATATATATGGGTATCATTTCCCCACTAGTCAACCCTAAGCCCAATTTTATCCATAATCCTCTCCCAGCTCACAAAATTGGGGTGGATGCCATCCTTTCAGAAGGAGATCTAGAATTCGATCCCTCAACTAAAATCAAACCAATTGAAACACCTAATATACCTACCATCTCACCTAACCCCCTCAAAATCTATCATTCCTTTCTCCTGTATCCTACAAAACTTATCGATCAAGCTCTATCGCTCTTTACTAGAGCATGTATTATCGTTTGCACCCACTCAAAAGGGGGAGGTATGGAACTACATGTGTTCCTAGATCAGCTTTAGAAGTTCGGGCTAAAATTACCCTCAAGGATGATCATTGATTGTGAAAGAGCAGTGATTATGGAATCCCGAAAGTGGGCCTGGTAATCTGACGAATGGGTCATACCCATGAAAAATTTGATTTAGACGACAATGTGTAAGTAATATCTCATATATTTATCCAGAAGCTAGAAATATGCATTGTCTTCGAGTTGCTCACGATTTTGAAACTCTAAGGGTGATCGATCCCTTCATTCCATCACTTCCCCGCTGAGTGGGAAGATCTGTATAATGAAGTCATAGAGGTTATCGAGTGTATCAATTTTTCATGGAAAGATAATATCGCTAGCACCAGATGGGGGATATTTTTTATGGTTTAGGTGATGAATCAAACTGTAGAGAAGCCAATCCAGTCATTTTTTATGTGGGGTGATTTCCTTAGAATAATTGATGTGGGGTCAACAAGGTATCCATAACACCTTAATTATAAGAAGATAAAGGGTTCTGGTTCTTCCCTGCCTCCGTTAACCACATGACCTGATCCGGGCAAGATTACAAAGATCCAATTACTTCGTCATTTGGAATGAATAAGGGAAAATAAGTCACTGAGGAATTTTTGGTACCAGAGATGATAGTTAAAGAAAGCAGGGTCCTTGACCAACACAAAAAGAATCAGATCTATATCACCCTATAGGGACTCTTCATGTCCTCCCAGTCACACAGAAATGGCTTGATAAAGTTTCTCATGGAACCCATGGCTCCTCCCACTCCTCCTCCTGAAGAAGAAATGCATATAGTCGGATCCCTAACTACAACGAGCCTCCTTTACTTATCTGAAGAGGAAATTCCAAACATTAGCCTTGATCCCTTAATGAGGTAGATGATTTCATTAGCACTTGTAGATAACGGGTCCGCACTCAATTTCTACCCACTCAGAACCCTTAATTACCTCGGGATAATAGTCAGTGATCTCACTCCAATATCCTCCATTGCGTGTCCTTATGACAATACTCGATGAGAAGTTATGGGTTCTATAAAGTTTACATTAAAGGCTGGCCCTATTCGCCCTCAGACAGAATTCCAAGTCCTCAATATACCCACTTGCTTCAACCTGCTCCTTGGATGCTCGTGGTTCCACAGTACACGGGGGGTATCTTCTTCTCTACACCAAAATTGAAGTTCTTTGCCAATGATCAAGTTATCACAATTCTCGAGGATAATGACAATTCAGATGGTACCAGCACAAGCAATCTAATATTAGAGATTTAACATAGGACTAATGACATGTTCTATCCAGTTTTAAGATCTACACTTTTATATCCCAACTAGGGAAAATTTCAAAGATTGAGTATGTCTAGAGCACAACCCTCCATAGGAATGCTATTGTAATTTGGATGTTAAAAACATTAACTTCATGCCAGGAATCGGACAGGGTCGATGCCAACAGAGAATTCTCGGACCAATAGTCCTGAAGGAAGTCTTTCACTAATGTAGCCTGGGATACCAACCAACACTAAATGAACTCAAGGCACTCCACTGTCCATATTAGAAAAGAAATTTAGAAAGTAAAACAACAACTCAAGAGACTCCCTGAACGGGAGGTTTATTAAAAAAGGTGAGGATTTCCCCTTTTACGAATTCCCCGAACCGTGGTATGACCCTATCGATAAAAATATAACACTAGGGTGGGAGATCTTCCTCAAAGATGAAGTCGCTTGGGATAAAGGGCACAAATATGAGGTAGATCCTCCAATATCCAAAGTCGTAGAAAGCACCCAAAATGCCAAGGACATTGATACGAATGAATTCTTCAACCTTCATACACTAGGTTGGATCTCTGCATAATCCACTAGAAAGACGAATTGTTTGACCTATCAGAAAAGATCACCATTGATGATGCAACCCTCCTCAATTGGCATGAGTATCCCGCTTAAGTTAATCTGAATCTTGTTGTTCATCCTCTCCAAGAAATACCCAAGTCTGATACTTTTTCTTCCATTTCTGGTGTAATTGTAAATGAGGCCTCCTTTGATGAGGTTCTCATCGATGTATTCCCTGGAAACATTTTCAATGAAATAAATGATGATTTCAAGTATGTTGCTTTACTTACATTAATTGTCTTGATTCTAATCAAACTATTGATGAAGATGATTTAATGAATGAACAATTCTTAACTAACCTCAAAAAGAAAAAAAAGAAAAAAACATAACCAGGTTCAAACTGATGAGGACTAGACTGTTGTTATTAATCTCGATTCTAATAGCTATCCTCACGAGATTAGGATATAATCCACCTTCGATGAGAATGAGCGATTGTATTTTGAGGATATCTAAAAGGGTTTATGGACATCTTTACATGGCCCTATGATGATATGCATGGCATTGATCGAGAGATGGCACAACATGAGATCCTTACCTTCCCAGAGAGAAAACTTGTTGAGCAGAAACTGAGAAAACTCTGAAAGAAGTGGTCCGTAAAAATTAAAGACAGAATGATGAAATAGTTAAAAGCAGGGTTCATTCGCGTGGTCAAATATCCTACGTGTCTTGCAAATATCGTCCTCGTGCTGAAATCGGGAGGAAAATCCCGCATGTGAGTCGACTATCGAGATTTGAACAAGGCATCCCCGAAGGATGATTATCCTCTGCCTAACATCGACATGATCATAGATAACACTACCAGTCACCCCCATAAATCATTTATCAACGATTTTATCGGGTACAACCAAATTTAGGTGCATCATGACCCTCAGGAAAATACTGCCTTCATCACCCCATGGGGAACATTTTGCTACACAGGCATGTTGTTTGGTCTTTAGAATGTTGGGGATACTTTCTAAAGTTTTGGTACAACTATCCCTCACGATCTTATCCATAAGGAAGTCAAACTCTAAGTTGACGATATAATCATCAAGTACAAGACTCGGGAATGTCACATTTTTGCCCCGAGGAAATTCTTCGAGCGACTACTACAGTACCAAATATGACTCAACCCACAGAAGTGCGTCTTTGGTGTCATCAAGGGAAAAATCCTCGGATTCATGATCAGCGAAAAAGGGTTTGAGGTAGACCCCGTCAAATTAAAAGTAATACTTGAGATGCCACCACCCCAAACGGAGAATGAAGTGTGTGGATTCTTGGGTAAGTCTAATACACCAGTCAGTTCATTAACTAACTGATCTCTATCTGCAAGCCCATTTTTAAAATACTTCGGAAGGACTCAACTAAAGATTGGAACGATACTAAAGTAAGGTATCCCTATCCTTCGCAATACTGGATTGGAACGACACTAAAGCAAGGGATGAATACCTTATTCCTATACTTGACTGTCACCGACACTAAAGCAAGGGATATGTTGTCCCAATAAATTGAGGAATTTTGTAAGGAAAGAGCAATTTACTAAGCTAGTTGAAAGCTAGCCGAGTATGAGGTAAACTGCACTATATTAGAGAAGGCATGTGTCGCCTTGGTTTGGGTCATGCAGAAGCCCCGACACTTTATTCTCGCATTCCCTATCAAACTGGTGTCCCGAATGTATGCAATGAAATACTTGTGTCAATGTATGCTATGAAAGGGAGAGCCATATCAGATTACCTTGTCGACAATCCCACGGAGGGACCCGAGCTTTGTATTTTCAAATTCCTAGACAAAGACATCCTCTACACCTCTCACGAGTACCTCAGATGGCAGATGTTCTTCGATGTAACAACCCGAATTTTTTAAATGGGAATTTTTAATTTTATTTTAGAAATCGAAGAAAAATAAAATTTTGGATTTAATTATTTTTAATAATCAAATATGTTGATTTTTATATTCGGAATTCGGAAAGCTAGATTACAAGACTCCTAATATGAGTATATATAAGTCTTGGGGTGTTTAGAAGAGTACTCAAAACATAAAACTATCTAAGAGTCCTCAAAACATAAAACTCTCTAAGAGCCCTCATATCATAAAACTCTCTATCGAGCTGAAGCTTCCTATCATCTTTAGCTACTACGCCCTTAAATTTCAGCTAATTCCAATGGTCCGATCGTCCGGAATGTGTTTTTTTTTGTGTTTGTATCTGATTAGAACTCTTTTCTTAATCAAACTCTTAATCCTTTATATATCACAACAAATTCATGGCCTGGAATTTTAAATCTCTTTTTCATCAACTTTTCAACCAGAAGACCTCTCCAAAATTATTCCCTTTCATATACAAACTTTAGCCCCAAACTTAATCAAGTGTTTGACTCAATATTTGAAGTCTTATTTGGTGTTTTCTCGAGTTTGGGCTAGAACGAGGTTTGATTTTTTTCATGAGAGGAACATGATGGTGCGATCAGATTTTGAGGCTTAAATTTATGTGACGATTCATGTGATGATTTTGAGGTATGAGACTTACACAATATGCTCCTAAATTCTCCCGAGAGTATTCCGTTTGTTTTCTATGTCAATTGCACTCATGTTGAATTTTGATATCCATTGGAATCCTGAAAAATTGTTGAAATCTATTATTTGATTCATTGAGATATATTATATTGTTAATTTGAGCATAGTGTCATGAAATTTTATTACGGCATGGAGAATGGGCACCTGCCAATAGTCCAAAAATCGTTATATGACTTTGAGATGCCAAGGTGAGGTGAGGTGAGGCCTGGTGACCCATTGATGTGTTGTTGAGAAACTAATATTGATATAATGCTTAAGTATTGCATTTGATTTGTATGCGCGCATTCGTATTATTGCAATTTATTCATCGTGCTAATTATTTTTGAGCATTTATTCCTATCACATTGTGTACTTCCCCATATTTTCTTTTAACGGTAGATTAGCGTGGATTGGGACGCTAAGGCTTATTTAGAGGTTTATTTTAGAGCATGGATTGGAAGATTTTTTTTATGTATAAATTGGTAGAGTAATTAGTTGGAGATGTGGTATATTGAGAGAAACATTATTGTAATTATTTTGGAGGTGTAAGATTTTGGATTCGTTATAATTATTTTGTGGAAAATAGATGCTCTATAATAATTGATGTGGATTTAGTTTAGTTTTAATCGTAGTAGCATGCGGCGTGTCTCTTTTCGGGCGCGCGGGGAGTTACAGATGGTATCCGAGCTTAGGTTTACGACAACCCCCGGGTCTTTGGGTTTTGGCTCTAGCATGCGTGAGAGACGTGTTTTCTTTGGAGATAGAATATGTTTTAAAGACGTGTTAGGCATCGACATTGAGATTTGTGATCTTGATGTGAGAAAGTGTAGAATTTATTTTAGGACTTTAGTGTTGTGATTTTTGGGAAATGAAATCTAATAGCATTTTATTTTCGAGCGTTAGGCTACATCGAATTTCGAGGGTGAAATTTCTTGTTAGTGGGGAAGTATGTCGCAACCCGAATTTTTTAAATAAGAATTTTTAATTTTATTTTAGAAATTGGAGAAAAATAAAATTTTGGATTTGATTATTTTTAATAATTAAATATGTTGATTTTTATATTCGGAATTAGGAAAGCTAGATTACAAGACTCCTAATATGAGTATATATAAGTCTTAGGGTGTTTAGAAGAGTCCTCAAAACATAAACCTCTCTAAGAGTCATCAAAACATAAAACTCTCTAGAGTCCTCAAATCATAAAACTCTCTAGAAAAAAAAATATAAATATTTGACCATCCGATCGAGCTAAATTTTTTTGTGAAGCTTCCTATCATCTTTAGCTACTATGCCCTTAAATTTCATTTAATTCCACGGTCCAATTGTCCGGAATGTGTTTTTTAGTGATTGTATCTGATTAGAACTCTTTTCTTAATCAAACTCTTAATCCTTTTACATATCACAACAAATTTGTGGCTTAGCTTTTCAAATCACTTTTTCATCAACTTTTCAATCAGAAGACCTCTTCAAAATTATTCCCTTTTATCTACAAACTTTAGCCCCAAACTTAATCAAGTGTTTGACTCAATATTTGAAGGCTTATTTGGTGTTTTCTCGAGTTTGGGCTACGACGAGTTCTGATTTTTTTCGCGAGAGGAACGTGATGGTGCGGTCAGATTTTGACGCTAATGATTTTGAGGTACGGGACTTACATCATATGATTCTACACTCTCTCGAGAGTATTCCGTTTGTTTTCTGTGTCAATGGCACTCATGTTGAATTGTGATATCCATTGGAATCCTGAAAAATTGGTAGAATCTATTATTTGATTCATTGAGATATATTATATTGTTGATTTGAGCATAGTGTCATGAGATTTTAATATGTCATGGAAAATGGGCACCCGCCAATAGTCCAAAAAGCGTTATATGACTTTGAGATGCCAAGGTGAGGTGAGGTGAGGCCTGGTGATCCATTGATGTGTTATTGAGAAATTAATATTGATATAATGCTATAGTATTGCATTTGATTTGTATACGTACATTCGTATTATTGCGATTTATTCATCGTGTTAATTATTTTTGAGCATCTATTCCTGTCATATTGTGTACTTCCCCGTATTTTCTTTTAGTGACAGGTTAACGTGGATTGGTATGCTAAGGCTTATTTGGAGGTTTATTTTAGAGCATGGATTGGAAGATTTTTTTTTTGTATAAATTGGTGGTGTAATTTGTTGGAGAATTGGGTATATTCAGAGAAACATTATTGTAATTATTTTGGAAGTGTAAGATTTTGGATTCGTTATATTTATTTTGTGGAAAATAGATGCTCTATACTAATTACTGTGGATTTAGCTTAGTTTTAGTCGTAGTAGCACACCGCTCTTTTCGGGCGCGCGGGGTGTTACATTCGACAAAGTTATAAACAAAAAAATGGTATGGTATTGGGATACTCCTGGTCGCCTCCGATGATTATCAACTCCCACTGCCATCAAACTGGATTTCCCTTACACCAATAACATAACAGAATATTAGGCATGCACCGTAGGACTCATGATCACCCTTGAGAAAGGAGTCGATGTTTATGGAGACTTAACCGTCATCGTGGGGTAGATCCGCCAAAAAAGGAAAGTTAAAGACGAGATGCTCCTACTCTTCCACTCTTACCTAGAAGAGCTCTCATTACAATTTAAAGATGTCACCTTCCAGTACCTTCCTCGCTCGAGGAATATCATAGCCTATGCACTGACGTCCTTATCCTCTATGGTCGACATGCCTGAAGGGATAACAATGCCCCCCCTTTTGTCCAAAAATAGGCTGCACCCGCTCACTGCCACCACATTCAGCTCGTTACACAAGAAGATCCAAACATGGTAGGATTGTGGCATTATGACATTTAGTTCCTCCTCAAGTATCATAGGTATCCTCGGGACGTTAATTGAAAAGAACGTGTGACCCTTTGCAAGTTAGTCGCTCAGTACATTATTTGCGATAAGTCATTCTTTAAAAGGAATTTTGATGGAACCCACTTGCATTGCAGAACAGGTCTGGGATCAAAGACATGATGCAGAAAATCCATAGTGGGGAATGTGGGCCCCACATGAATGGTTATATTCTTTCTAAGAAGATCATCCGCTAAGGATATTACTGAACCACTACGGTTCAAGACTGCACTTCTTACATCCGAAGATGCCTCATATGCTAAAGGTTTGCCAATCTTCAGCACTTGCCTCCTCAGGAGCTATACAACATGACTTCTCCCTATCTTTTCTCCACTTGGGGCATAAACATCATAAGAAAAGTCACCCCTAAAGCTTCAAACGGGCATGAATTCATCTTGATATACATTGACTACTTCACGAAATAGGTCGAATCTGAGTCATATGCAGTACTGAATATGAATAAAGTATCCAATTTCATCAGAAAGAACATCATCTCCCGCTATGAAGTCTGCCACGAGTTGATGTTAGACAATGGATTCCATTTTGAAGCTGAGGTCACAAAACTAGTTGACGTGTACGGAATCTAAAATCACAAGTCCTCTCCTTATCGCTTGTAAACTAATGGCACCATCTAAGCCACCAACAAAAGCCACAAAACCATCATTAGCAAGAGACGAAAAGCTATAGAGACTAGGACGATCGGATTTCGCATGCCCTCAAAGGGTACGACACCTTCATTAGAACACCCACTAGGGCTACTCTCTATTCTTTGGTATACGACATGGAGGTAGTCCTCCCTGTCGAATTTGAAGTACCTTCTCTAAGGGTTATGCTCGAAAGTCTAGTCAGTGAAGAGCACTGGCATCAAATTTCTTAAGATGAACCTTTGCACTTAGACGAGATGAGGATAAAATCCTTATATTATATATAAGGGTACTATCGCCGCATTGTGCAATAATTCAATAAAAAGGTCAAGTACAACGGGGTCTAAGAAGGAGATCTTTCCCTCAAGGAAATTGATTAAGGGCGAAAAGTAGCGCGTGTCAAACGCTGATCGTTGTTTTCTGTTCACCTCCTTAAAACAAAACCCTAAACTTATGACTACACTCTTTTAAGGGAGTATAGCGTCCAAGTCCGGGTATCATCCATAGAGACGAGTTGCTAGAATTTAATGGATTTAATACTTCTAAAATAAAAGTGTAAAAGATAATTGCTAACAAAATAAAAGATAAATAAAGGAAAAGATTATACTAGGAGAGAGTGTATTTAAACTAAATTAACAAAATGAATAAAAACTATAGGTTACGTCGAATATCCCTCACCCCGAGTTAATTAGTATAAAATGGTTACATGGGTTGACGAGTTATTAAGATTGAGTCTCGTTTTAACACTTAATTAAACACAGAGTTGTCCCACCCCTAAATTCGCATAAAAGTCTAATAAGATTTTGGAGTCAACAAATACCTCAGAAATTACGCACGCAAGGTCGTAAATACGGAGCATACATGATATACCCCATTAAATTTCCTAGGCTTAATAACAAGGACAACCCACTCGAAATAAACTCGAAAAACTCCATCACCAAAGCAAAGCAACCCGTCAACCCTAGTTTAGTTAAATCCAACACAACCTAGATTAAATTAGACCCTAAACATATTGAATGATATTAAATAAAATGCAACTTATTAATTAAAGCAACAATAAATAAATTAACTACTAAAATTATCTAGGCATGAAATAAATAACTAAGCATGGAAATCTAGGTTACAAAGCATAAAAATAAGAGAGAAGACAATAAATCGTGCCCACTTACATTAATGGGTGTCAAACCACCAAGAAAATGGAGGAAAGGGGTAGGTCTCCAAAAAAATCCCCAAATATTATAAACCCTAAGTTAAACTAAGAGAGAGAGAGAGAGAGAGAGAGAAACTAGAGAAAAAAACTAGATATCTTACAAAAATAACTACAGGGTTCCTTTATACTATGTTGGAATAAACAAAACAAAGAAAAAGGGATTAAGTTACAATTAAATTAAGAAAAGAAAAATAGAAAAAGAAAGCGGGAAGTAGCAACAAGCAGGGTCGCACAAAATAGAGCCTCAGTCGACCGTGGCTTGGTCCGGTCGACCGCGGAACAGGGGAGATCAGCATTGTCAAGCACTTAGACAAAAAATCCAATCACCGGTCGATCGCTGGTGAGAGGCCGGTCGACCAGACCATATGGAACTCGTATGGATGCTGCAACTATCTTTCTCAAGTCGAGACCCACCAATGGTGGTAACCCAAGAACTGCCCTTGCTACGAATTGGGTTGCCCAAATAGCCCAAAATCGTGTTTTCTTCCAATTCGTAAACCAACAAAATCAAGGCCACCACCATTTTAAGCCAAAATCGAGACCTAGCAAAGCTCCATAAAAAATGGCTAAAGCCATGAAAATATAAAAATGGGTACTCCAAAAGCCCGAGCTAACGGCCCACAACTATATCCGTACGCAACCCAAGCTTCAATTTCGGATGAAAAGCTCTCGAATTTTGGATGAAACCAAAACCCGAGCACAATCCGTGGACAAAAGAAAATCTCCCATGGAAGCTCTTGCAAAATGAAAAAGAAAAGCACATAGATGGAATTAAATAAATTGTTAATATATTAATATAATAATAATAAATAGAGTCTTAGATTTTTTCTCCGATTAAAGGTTCATGTTTCCTTTGTTCAACCTCGGATTCGCGCACCGTTCATGACCATGGAAATCTTGGCCCGAGGTCTACAAATTTCATGAATACTTCGAGCAGAAATCCCGAAGTGTGAAATTACAAAAATGCCCCTGAACGTGTGAATCGCGACGGAACTTTATCGGAGCGCGCCCAAACTTCATACTAAGAACTTTAATAACTATAAAAGCTCAATTATACCTCAAATAAGATGTTAGTAAATAAAACGGAGGTTGTCTGATTAACGAGCATAATTATAGGCATTAAAGTACCCGAGGGGGCTAAAATGCTTAAGTTCGAGGGTATCAATATGCAATATTCGATACGAATCAGAAATCATAGAACCTGACTAGGATCCGAGAGAAAAATTCAAGCTCAACTAGGGTTAACCCTACATCATGAAGAAGTTCCTGTTTGGTGGTGCCGCTATGCTCACAGAAATCGAAGGAGAAGAAATGGCACGCCCAGTCAACTTGAATCGTCTCAAGAAATTTTACCCCTAGTCCAAACTCTCGTCATGCTACAACTCTTCTCACCCCATTATATTCTTTCAAAAAATCACTTTTATCCTCTATACTTAGAACTATGTAGGACCCGATCCTCTCAGAAATCACTCATTTTCAAAAAAGAGAAGCTCATAATTTTGAAATCCCACAAAGGTATGTAGGCAACCCATAAGACACATATGGGCATCCTTTTTCTCTCACAAAAGATATTCTTTTCCCCCTCTAAGATTTATGGTCTCCCTCATCATTTAAATTAACAAAAGGATTATATACGCCTTAGCGATCAGTATGGATAGTTCAAACTAAATATTTCATTAAAGACATAACAAAATACGTTAAAATCATTCATCAAACCTACATAGCCTTATCACAAGCTTCACATTACCACACCATCCCCTATCATACCCAAGGCTTGTCTTCAACTGCTAGACAAACCCATTTCATCATCGTTGCCTTTTTTCAAAGGTCCCCATGAGCCCCACTCCTGGTTGTGACTCTGAATCTGCTTCGTGCGGTGATAAGATTTAATTATCTTAGACGAGACCATAATACCTTCCTCCAAAGTGTCGAACATCACAAACTATCTCTGACCAATATCTTCAGCAATAATTTTTGTAACTACCCACTTCCACAATGATATGAACTTAGCCTCCTCAATAGACTGAGACAGATGACTAAATGATCAGTAGTGCTGCCACAAAGGCCCCAATATCATTCTCAATAACTCGATCAGGTACTTCACGAGAAAAACGTTGGTTATACGTGGCGGAACGATTATCTCCCATCCCACTTGGCACAGAAGCCGCTATGGAAGATAGAAGGAAGTTTGGCGAAGGCCCACCAACTGCACATATCGATAATCATCCAATTATAAGACACGTTATAGATTGCCCCATCAAGGTAAAGACTAATGGAGACTAGTAACCCTATGCTCTATAAGATAATTCACCCAGTCTTCTGTCGTCGAGCCAAAGCTAAAAAAAAATTGTGAAAATAAATTAAGAATGTCTGACAGAGGGCACTCAGGAGGGGCCACTAGGCGCAGTCTCTCAGACAACCACAAGAACAACATAATAGGGCTCCCTCGCAAGAAATTAGCCCAAACCCTCTTTCCATGCATCCAGTCCATTAAGGGTCTCTGCGAGTATAACAACAGTTGGACTACAATGGTAAGACATCCATAACACTATGGTGACTACTTAAGGGTCAGTCGTCATGTCGTCGGTCACCAAAAGAAGACTGACACTTAATCCCAGGACTAGAGTACCACTAAAGCCATTATCAGTGTAATCTATTCGGCACACCGAGTTTAATACCGTTCGGAGGACGATACTTCATTCATATACTAACGATCGAGCAGCTGAGGGAGAGAGTGGAGCAACTTGGCTATTGATGCCCGAATAGAAAGGGAAAATACCGATATGGTTGTCGCAATATTTGGGTTGGCACACAATATAATAAAAATTCTTTATAAGTAGGGCATACTTCATCTAGGATGAATCGAAAGGCATGATCTTCAGGATATCATAATTTCACCGCATCTTCTAGAAGATTCCAATCTATAGGACGGTTACACCACAAAGAGATATGGCACAAGTTGAAAGCTTCATAATTAACGTTACAGAGGCACATGGCCTCTAAGCCTTAGAGATAAGTCGAGAAAGTTTCAGATATTGAAAGTGCCATCTCAAAAGAAGAAGAAAGATTACAAAAGAAAAAAGTTTGAGTTGTCGTGATGACCCCCCCCCCCCCCCCCCAATCAAAGTCCCCTTTTATACCCACAAGCACTCATAAATGACAAGCAACCCGACCTACAGCCGGGCCCTCTGATCTTAAATACTCATAAGTACAGAGGAAGTGAAATCAAAGTCAAGGAGGTAATATTAACATGACCCTTATACCGATAGTCAAGTACTCATAAGTACATAGGAAGTGCAATCAAAGTCAAGGAAATAATTTTAACATGACTGTTAACGCGAAAATTCTCCATCTACGAGGACCAATCAGAAAAGGACACATGTCATCCTACGTGGAAATATTCGACATTCGAGGAGAGTTGGTCGGCACCAGAGGAGTATTAGTCGGCACCCGAGGAGAGTTGGTCAGTACCCGAGGAAAATTAGTCGGCACCCGAGGAAAGTTGGTCAGTACCCGAGGAAAATTAGTTGGCACCCGAGGAGAGTTGGTCGGCATACCAACCAGGAAGATCAAAGGATAACTATGCATTTAATGTGCATTAATGAAGATGGCAGCGCATTTAATGAGCCTTAATGTACATTTATACTGTATTAATTGATGACAACACATAGCATACTAAGCAATTCAACAATTAGATTCGTTGAATGTAGACATAAATGTCTACATACAATGAATCTCTTTATCTCCCATCACTATAAATACATGTATCCCCTTAGCCAAAAGAAAGGAGATTCGAGAGAACCAAGAGAACCTAGAAACCCCATACATAAGATACACATCCTTTCTCTCTCTACACCCTATGGTGCTATTGTAAACCCCTGGGAATAAAATAACAGTGGACGTAGGCTTTATTCATAGCCGAACGACTTTAAAAATCTTTGTCTCTCATGTGCTTGATTGGATTGCTTTCATCTATATATCTGTGATTATAAA
Source organism: Sambucus nigra (assembly GCA_949130495.1). Taxonomy (NCBI): domain Eukaryota; kingdom Viridiplantae; phylum Streptophyta; class Magnoliopsida; order Dipsacales; family Adoxaceae; genus Sambucus; species Sambucus nigra. The sequence goes on along the minus strand of OX422208.1, from coordinate 778,058,393 downwards.
AATGGGATTCGGTCCAGTTTTTTGCATCAACAGATTGGCGCCGTCTGTGGGAACGTGTTACAAGCATTGTTCTCCATCAAAAGCTAAGTTTTTATTTTCTCTACGTATAATCAATTATACATACATCTGTTGATTCAATCATAATTTTTATGTTTATATACATAAATTAGTTGTCCAATTTTTATTTATGAAATCTGCAAAAATTGCATATCATGATTTCAAAATCATTACTGTTAAATTAATTCTTGGTGAGAAATCTGTGAAATGGTGGATTTTATAAATCAAAACTTTTGGCTTGATTCTCAAGTTAAAATTTTATCTCATGAAATCAATATTTTAAATGATTACATATACCAATATATATGACGATGATAAGATTTGATAATTTTTATTGTTGATTTTGAAATAATGTTTGAAAGATCTTTGATGACTATTCAAATTCCCATTACATTTTTAATCAGAGAATGGGAAAAGGTTAAAGACAATAAAAAGTTTTCTCATGGAAATCATGACCCAGATCTACTTTCTCTCTCTTCAAGTTTGAGTCTCTTTGCATTCATTTTTATGAACTATATACTTAATTTGGTTCATCTTCCATCTAGGTCAATAAAGTCTCATTGCTTGATTTTTGATATAAATTTGGTAATAACTTCGATAATTCAACATATTTTTATCTCTCCAAATAGGGAATAGGAGAGGATCAATATAAAAAATAATTTTCTCTCACCTGAAAAATCATTACCCACCTCTTGTAAAAAAGGATCAGTAAAACAATCATGATCATATCAAGATTCTGGGCACAAATTTGAAATGTTGGCCCCTCATTCATCACATCACAGGGTTTCTTTGTCGAAATCACACGATCTAGTGGATTAGATGAGTATTCATTTAATTAACATTCTTAATGCTTAGATTTTACATCGAATGTTATTTTTCTTATCTAAGGATTCGAGATATTCTGGTCATCCATCCATATTGTTGGTCGGCATCATCTTGGGCCATCTTTTATTAAATGGAAGCTTAACCAGACCATTTTTGTTTGTCGAAGAAAAGATGTGAAGATCCATCAGCAACGTTGAAATAATTTTATCCAACTACGAGGTATCTTATTGTTGGCCAGAGACTCTTATTGTAGCTCGGTGGAACCAATTGCAGGTCGATAATCATCTATTTCTTGATCGGCGACATCTCAGTCTTGTTCGGAGGGTTCAATTTACTGGTCGGCAACTATCCAACCATCCACTTTTTGGTCGGTGACATCTAATGTTGTTCGGTGCTGTCAATGCACCATTTTTGTTGATCGGCAAAATTGCTCAGCTGGTCGGGGACCGTTTGCTTGTTGGTCGGCACCATATATTCCATAACTTGAGATATCCTTAAATGTTGGTCGGCAACATCCATGCCGTTTGTCGGCAGCAGTAGAATCTTGGGGTATTGAAAAATGCGAAGCACCCCAGATATTTCTGTAAACACGAGTTCAGCTCGGGGACAAACAGGGGCTTAAGTCTTTTTTAACTTGTGATCACCCCAAAAATATTTTTAAAACCAAGTGATAAATAATTTTCAAACAACAACTTACACCTGATTAGTTGTTGGAGATTAAATAACTTTACAAAAAACTCTACGTCTTATTTATGATGCATATCTGATAAATATTTGTCCATCTCACACACATTTGGCATAAAAATATTATTTCATATTTTGAAATTTTTATTATTTTATGCTGATACACATCACATATTGTTTGGCTGAATAATTATTCTCATGATAATAATTATTTTCTCTAGTCTCGACAGGTGCTCGGGAAGCTTATTAAAATTTCATAGGGACGAGATTCAATCCCGATGAAAGCTCTCGTAAACCTCTGGAAAAGTAGTATTGCTCGACATCAGGCAATTGTGCCTCGACATATCAGCCAACATATATTATTTAATTTTTTGAAATTAATATTTTTATTTCTCAAGCATATACATATCATATATTGATTGGATGAGTAAATTATTCTCACGACTAATCAATTCAGCCTACACAAATGGTAGAGCAAGATATTAATTTTTACAGGTACAAGACTCAACGCCGACGAATGCTCGGAAACAATCTGGAAACTATTATCATTGCTCAGCATTATGAAATTTCACCTCAGCAAGGAACTACATATTTTATTATTGCCTTGATTTGTTCTCAAGCACGAATTATTCTATATATCCGTTCGGATTCATATTCTATATTCATCTCTTCATGGAGCTCGGCGAAATACTTATTATCATATTCAGCACCGAGGAAAAGCTACAACAGTTATTATATTTCACCCCCAACGGATAGTTGGTTGGGGCAATTCTTATTTATATTCAGGCCCAGATATCGGCTCAAGCACAAATTATTCTATATATCCCTTGGGATTCATATTCTATATTCATCTCAACATGGAACTCGGCGAGATACTTATTATCATATTCAGCTCCGAGGAGAACTATAACATTTATTATATGTCACCCCCAACGGATAGTTGGTCGGGGTAATTCTTATTTATATGCAGGCCCAGCAAAGTTCTCGGTCATATTCTTATGTTCTGCAAAATATTATTCTTATTCTGCATTATGCAATTGTGCCTCGACAAGATACTTATTCAGCTTTAAGGAGAAATACAACATTCGTTGTATTTCACCCCCAACGGATAGTTGGTCGGATAATTCTTATTTATATTCAGGCCTGACAACGTTCTCGGCCATATTCTTATGTTCTGGAAAATCTTATCTTGTTCGGCATTATATAATTCTACCTCGACAGATTAATGAGGCACTTTATTATTATTCTGTATATCTATTTGGATGCATATTCTATTCTTATTTCAGCATGGAGCTCGATAAATATTTATAATCATATATTCAGCTCCAAGGAGGTCTCCAGCATATATTATCTTATTACCAACAATCTGTTGGTCAGCTCTAAGGATGTTTCCAGCATTTATTATATCTTATTCCCAACAATCCGTTGGTTAGCTCCGAGGAAGTCTCTATCATTTATTATAAAAAATGTATTCCTAAAAATGCCAACTTATGTTAGTTAGGAAGTAAATGTATTCCTACGGGAAGTAAAACTATGTATTCCTACAAATGCCAACTTATGTTGGTTAGGAAGTAAATGTATTCCTACGGGAAGTAAAACTATTCTAAAAATGCCAACTTATGTTGGTTAGGAAATGTATTCCGAAAAATGCCAACTTATGTTGGTTAGGAAGTAAATGTATTCCTACGGGAATTAAAACTATGTATTCCTAAAAATGCCAACTTATGTTGGTTAGGAAGTAAATGTATTCCTACGGGAAGTAAAACTATATATTCCTAAAAATGCCAACTGATGTTGGTTAGGAAGTAAATCTATTCCCAAAAGTGTCAACTCAGGTTGGTCAGAAATAAGAAGCTGTCAACTACAGTTGGTCAGAAACATTTTATGAGTATATGAAAGAGATCAAGAAAAAAGCATTCAAAGTTCACATTCCACATTTGGGGGCTTCTATTACAGATATATTTGTTCATTTGGTGGCACATTCTTATAACATCATGCAGTCGAGCATCAAATTCAACTCCACAAACTCACACGATCGGGGCCCCGACCAATCATCATTCAGGAGTTGTTTTTCTTGCTCAGGAATGATTTTTGATATTGAAGTTCAGGAGGCGTATTCAGAAGTTCAGGAGGTGCATTCAAAAGTTCAGGAGGCATATTCAGGAGTTATTATGCACATACTATTGAAGTTCAGAAGTCAAATTCAGCATCTACAGCACTGATATCTTTATTACTACTGTCCCGACCAACATTGACCACTAGCTTGGTACTAATCAGATTGAAGAGTTGGGTTCAAAAGCTAGTATGTTACTCGACAAAGTATTCAGAGGATCATAAATCAGAAGAATCAAGCACGTTAAGTTAGCACTCAGTTGCTCGGCACAGCAGGCAGTTGGTCGGCTAGCAAACTAATCAACATACTTGAAGATTATGACAAGCTACAAGCTGCATACTATGGCATGGCTGCATCCAAATTCCCAGGGGTGATACATAGCACACGGAGTTCCTCAAAAGAAAGATTAGCAACCATCAATCAGCCTGCATCATATGTCGTCCAGGAGATAATGCATTTTATATTGAACAAATCAAGAAGGTAGACCAAGAATTTCACGAGCACCGAGCAACACTGCAGAATAAATACTCCATCCTTTCAAGTAAACCATCAAGCATGGAGCATTGGGGGCTTCTGTTAACGCAAAAATTCTCCATCTACGAGGACCAATAAAAAAAGGACACATGTCATCCTACGTGGTAATATTCGACATCCGAGGAGAGTTGGTCGGCACCCGAGGAGTATTAGTCGGCACCCGAGGAGAGTTGGTCAGTACTCGAGGAAAATTAGTCGGCACCCGAGGAGAGTTGGTCAGTACCCGAGGAAAATTAGTTGGCACCCGAGGAGTATTAGTCGGCACCCGAGGAGAGTTGGTCGGCATACCAACCAGGAAGATCAAAGGATAACTATGCATTTAATGTGAATTAATGAAGATGGCAGCGCATTTAATGAGCCCTAATGTACATTTATACTGTATTAATAGATGACAAAATAAAAACTTTCCTCTTTTGTATATATAGTTTCCAAAATAAAAACTTTTATTTATAAAAAAATAACCTATTGGTAAAAAACAATTTTCAAGTCTATTTTATTTTATCTTTGAAATAAATGAAACCTCAACATAAAATTAAAGTGCATGTAGTGTAAGCCATTAAGTCAAGATAATCAAACAAAAAAATGCATCTTATGTATTAACTTATAGAAAAACGATTACATTTTTTTCAGTACAGAAAGGAGAAAAGAGAAAAATCGAAAGAAACGATAAATCGAGACGTAGTATGAACCCTCTAAAAAATCAATAAAACACCCACGTCAAGCATCGTCGTGAACACACTTCCCCCAACGACGTGTGATAAAACCCCTACTCCTCGAACCAGAGCTCTCCTTAGATGTAATTGGTAACACCATGCAAGAATTAACCGACATCCTCCTAAAATCGGACGTTGACACCATCTAGTCCCGAATGTCCTACAGCCAGGTGTTCGATACACGAATAGTCTGCAAAACAACTAAACCACCAAAGGCAAGTGAATCAGTAATGAGAAGGAGAAAACCAAAAAGACGAAATATAAAAAGAATAACAAGAAATCATACATCTCTCTGGAGAGCCTCCTTGGGAAGAACCGCGAAGCCGTCTATCTCCGCATGGGGCTTTGAGGCACCGAGATGTAACACCTCGAAATTTTTGGGTTATTATTTCTAATTAATTAATTCAGTAATTAGTAATTTACTTGTGTTGTAAATTAATGAGAATATTTAAAAGTGAATATATTTAAATAAATTAACGGATGAGATTTAATTTTAGAAATTTAATTCGGATAGGGATTTTGAGCACACGGTTGAGTCCGTTAGGGTCGAAATAGTCCGAAAGCAGTGGTTATATGCATATATTGGGTATTGGGGCCTAATTAGACATACGTGAGCTCCATATGGAGAGTATGAACCCTTTTTATAAGGCCCATTGGCCCAAAAACGTGAATAGGATTTTTAATCCCAAATGTGTAAGGGTTAGGCATCATTAAATCACATTAGAAAACTAAAGAGGGAAAAAGTTAAGGGAGAACCAATTAGAAGAGGAACTTAGGGATCTTGGAGAGATGGCTTCAATTTCAATTCAACGCCTTCATTCAAGCCCTATATCTTCATTTTTAAGGCAAGTGGTTTAAATTGTGTTAATTAAATTGTACCTATCTTTCATATTAAAAGAGGTGGAATCAAATTGAATTCTAGGGTTTGTTCTTGAGTGAATTGGGGATTTTCTCTTAATGAGCGTTATAAATTTGTAGGGGTTTTGAGAATTGATGAGATTGTTAGGGCTATATTTGTGATAACAAAAGAATGGATTTAGGATAAATCTTGAAAAGTTTTAATGAAGAAATATGTACAAAATGGAGGTATTTACAGCTCTAATGGCGATTCTATTCGCATTACCCTGTAGAAAATGGCATTTTCTAACTTTTGTTCTCTGATACGTTTTCTCCAAAAATGGCTCTAAAATGCCCCAAAACGGCATTTTAACAATCTGGACAGATTCGTGGGGCAAATTTTAAGAAATGTTTTTTTTAGTTGTTATTCCGTTGGAGATTGCCTAGATTTATAGGTGTGACTAATTATCATTAGATTAATTAAATTGAAGAGATTAAGGTTTATGATTGAGTGATTAAAACCTTGTTAATTAAGTGAGGGAAACGTAATTGGATGAAATTGAACCTTAAATTGGGAATATTGAATTTCGGACTGAGAGATAGAAAGTTCGGGTATACTTGAAAGGGGTTACGCCACGATAATGGGAATTAATTAATGTGCAATTAATTAAAATGAAATCGGATCATATACTCAAATGTTTTAGGCTTGGGTATGGGCAATATACTCCATTAGTCTGGATTTCTATATATGTCGATGTGTAGTACATATATGATTTATATATATTTGTGTGAATAATATATTTATAGTAAAGCCATACCAATATTAATGTTATCATAGGAGGTTGCGATGTGGGTGAATCCCCTGGCTTGATGAGCAGGGTGAGTATATAACCCAGGCCATAACGTCTGTGACTTAGAGGGGTGGAACCATTATGGTATGGAGTACTGGACACTTTCGGCTGGAACTATGGCCGCCTCCTATGCGTTCGATGATAGCATTTTATATCCGACATGTGTGTGAAAGTTGAGATATGATACGTATATATAGTACAAAATTATATACGAAAATTTATATACATACATGGTGTGAAATGTATAGATAATATAACTTGTGAAATGGTTATATGGTGTCAAGTTGGATATGGATATAAATAAGTTAGTGTGAAATATAACTTATAACTCGTATACATGATGTAAATGGTGTAAAGGATATAACTTTTGAGAATGTTATATGGCATTAAATAGGAATTGATTTGAATAAACTAATGTGGCTAATAAACCATAAAATGTATACGACACTCACTCAAGTTGGGATAGTGGGAAATAGTGAGATATACGTGACAAGGCTAGTTATGGAGGGTTAGCTAGATGGGGCGTTTATAGTTTCGGTAGGCGTGCACATTAGTTGAGGGACGAGGTAAACTCAAGGAAGTGCGCGACACTAATTTAAATATGGAGAGAATTTGCATATTTACTTCTCACATTTAAATTCACTTGCTAAATACTTTTAAATGTTTTTTATTTTAACCCTTGCTATAAAATATTTTCAAAAATCTTTTAGGTGTCCTGCTACAGGGGCGCCAGTCTTGATATTTCCTACAGAGTGCGTAACTGCAGCTTATGTGGATTGCTATGGGATCTTTGTTTAAACGCTTTCCTCATTCTATCTTTATATAGGGATCTTTTCAGTTGTATTTTTGGGCTTGTACCTCTATATTCAGACTTGGCATGTATCGGTATTCTTTTTACTTACACTTTGTGGATGGCTTGTAGTCGACGTTATTCGACAGACTCTTGAACTTACTTTATGGCATGTCTTAGTTCGTGATTGTCTTGGATTATTTGTTTCTAGTATGTTGTTTGGGGTGGATTAATAAAGATAAAATTTTACATTAGCTTAATGAAAGACTAAGTGGTTAGTAATAAAAAAAAGTTTTCGACAGTGATGCTAAGAATGAACTAGATGAGATTCCTGTTTAATTTAGTATAGGACTGATCACCCGGTATTTTATTGAGCGGGGTGTCACACGAGATTACCTCCCCACTACGCACCCGAATAGTATAAGAAGGGTAGGAAATATGGTGGAAAGTAACCTCCTCTGTTGCCGCTGCCACCGTCGCACCTCCTCCCGTGCTATGGGCAGTCGTCACTGGTACGTTGGTACCCTCCCAGATCCTGCTACAGGTGAGTCATATTATCCACATCATAAATATACAACATCAATCAGTTGATCATGAAATCGAGGTATTCATAGCCCGTCGTCATGTCAGAATAGTGCGTATAAGGCTCGCCCTCTATTATTGTCGCCCTCGCCTCGTCGAACATCTTCTTCACCCGCCTCATATTCACTGTGGGTGCCGATAGTAGGACCTCCACCTCACCCTCCATCACATTCACCACAACCCTTTCTCCCAGGTACCAGACATATCCGAACTCGTGCACCAGCAGCCTCCTTATCTGGGAATGCAGACCCATTATCCCTGCGGACCTCGAAGACAAGCACCAGGGGTAGAAGGTAATATGTTTGCTAGCAAGAGTCAATAATTTGCCAAGTGAAAAATAAAGTATTAAAATGACAGAAAAATAGCATTAGCCTAACCTGATTGCTCGTCAGGTCATTCAGCGTCGCCCATACATCTTCAAATATAGTAACTAGTTCGATCGTCTATTAAACCTCCTCCACCTGTACATCTTGGAGAAATTACCTGGCTCACTTGCCTTCGGTGATATCAACCCGACATTGTGCCCAATCACTTCATAAAACCACATCTGCAGAAGGCAATACAGATGTCAAAGAGAATGAAAATGGAAGGACGACAATACAGATGTTAAAGATTACTTCCAAAAGATATATGTTCCCCGTGAAAGTCTATCGACAACACCGACTGAAAGCATCCAAAGAAGTATAGAGGGACGCCAACGTAAATCTCCCCCAGTCATACAAGTGGATCTCTAAGATGATCCTCAGGAATGAAAGAAATAATAGGTGGACGACATCACCGCTCGTCACCACCACAAATCCTCCCAATAGAAGAAAAATAAATAAGCAAGTCACCTACCTCACTTGCCACCCGTCGATCTCATTTATCTGCCAAGACAGCAAGGTCTCTCTCGGCACCGATATGCTAAAAGAATCGCTCGACACAATCCTCCCTATATCACCCAAGATAACCCGCACTGCCACCTCAGAAACATGCAGGGTACAGTCCACTATAATTTACTGGTCCTCGCACTCCAGCCCCATCAACTGATGAACATCCATAGAAGTGATTGTGATCTCCCCAATGCCTAAATGGAATTCGTGGCTTGTGTACCACCACCTCTCACCTAAGGAGCATAATACAACTATGGAATGCGGTGTCTGATCCAAGCCCCCGGCCAATGGGCTAAATTTGGTAGCCTCCACCATTAATCAAACAATCACAGGAAGGCGTTCCCACACTTCATTCATCCCAGTCAACCTCCTGGGGCAAATGCTCGACGAAGCTATGTCAAGCTGCATAAAAATTAAGAAACCCCTTCAACATCCCAAGGCTAAAATGAAAAAAAAGAAAGAAGAAAATTGAACAAAGAGCGAACGCTTACATAGCCATTAGGGTTCTTCACCATTATATAACGATGATATGCCGGCTCCCATAGCAGAACCCTCTCATTAAGAATGGGCTCGAAGTTGTTATAAATGTTATCATTCTCCAGTACTAGCAGCACATCAACGCGCCATTCCAAGTCTTCCCAGTCATAGGTTTCCATCCAGTTGTTGTCTGAGGTGCCCTTCATGATTTCTTTTGAGAAAATAGATTTGAAATTGATTGCTAGAGACATAAAGTAAAAGATTCACTCGATTAAAGGTGTGGAAAAAATGAGGAGGGTCGCCTCCTTTTTATAAGGGACTAAGGGGTGTCTGGACTTGGCTATTGGCAGTGACCTTTCACCTCTCCCAAGAAGCCTGGGAGTCCATGTCATATGTCAATAAGCACTTCCCTAACTATGCTTATCGACACTCCCCTCAAAATTTCATTACAATAAAAATCTAAAAATTGCGAAAAAATTCCTAAAACATCCTCGTAAGGCCGAATGCATCAAAACTATGAGAAAACTAATAAAAAATAATTGAACTGCTTGAATATCTCTCATAATTGGCACAATACCCATCGAGACCAGAAGCAAAATCTTTAACACTTGCGAAATTTTACTCCTTAGTGGAACCTAAAATCCAAGTGCTCCTGCACTCGTAATATTAACACCCTCCTCAGCATAGTCAGAATTGAAGAACATTCCCCATTAGCAACCCTTTACGTCCATAGAATAGACCTTGGTCTACAGATTCTACCTCGACCCTTTGAATTGGTCGTCTCAACTCTTTAGGTTCGCATATTTGACCTCGACTCTTTGAAACGATCATTTTAACTCTTTAGGTCCACATAATCAACCTCGACCCTTGAAATTGATCATTTTGACTTTTTCGGTCCGAATAATGGACCTCAACCCTTTGAATCGGTCATTTTAATCCTTTAGGTCCAGAGAATCGACTTTGACTCTCTGAATTGGTCATCTCAACTCTATAGGTCCACATAATTGACATCAACCCTTCGAATAGCTCCTCTCAACTCTTTCGGTTTGTAGAATCGACCTCGATCCTCTGAATGGGTCATCTCAAACTCTCTAGGTTCATAGAATCGACCTCAACCCTCTAAATCGATTATCCTAACTTGTTAGGTCCACGACACCGACCTCGACCCTCTGAATCAGTCGCCTCCACTCTTTGGGGCTATATATTTGACCTAGTTCTATAGAATCGATCTGGACCCTCTGAATTGGTCATCTCAACTATATAGGTCCTCATAATTAACCTTGACCCTCTGAATTAATCGTCTTAACTCTTTAGATTCTTTGAATCTATCTCGACTCACTGAATTGGTCGTCTCAAAACTTTAGGTTTGCAAAATTGACCTAGACCCTCCAAATCGGTCATTTCAACTCCTTAGGTCTATAGAATCGACCTCGATCCTCTGAATCGATTGTTTAAACTTATTAATCAAAAAAATTGACTTTAAAACTTTGAATCATTCATCTCAACTCTATAGGTTCGCATAACCGACCTTGATCCCCTGAATCAGTCACCTTAACTTTTTAAGTCCGCAGAATCGACCTCGACCCTTTAACCTAACCATCTTCAGTCCCCAATAAGGTCCTTAACCCTTAAACATCAATGAGTTGTCTATCTTTTGAAGACCTCCACTTTTTCCAAGATCTCCCATCGAGGGTCTATATAGACACCCCATTCTGGTACCCCAATATCTCCTAAGGTTCCTAACACTCCTCCGCCCATCATAAGACCCTAAGTCCTGATCCAAATTTTTCTCCAAAGGAAATCGGGTGCTCTCGATCCCCTTTTGAACTCGATTAATCCTTCAACTTGAGCAAATCTTATTGGCCTCTCATAGGACTCTAAAGCCTTTTTCCAACAGTCCATACCGTGCGTGAATCGACCTCACAATTTGGGTGTAATCACTTTTCTAATTCGAACCCTTATCTAGAGGCAACCGAGCTCTCCCGATCCCCGTTTGACGTCATTCAACTCTCCAACTCGGGAAAAGCTCAGTGAACTCTTATAAGGATCTGAATTCCCTTTCCAATGGTTCATACCATTCGTGAATCATCCTCACATTTTTCTCGTACTCAGCTTTTTACTCCAAATCCTGTTATAGAGGTCACCGAGAGCTTTCGAGCCCCATTTGATCTCGGCCAACCCTCCAAATCGAGAGAAGTGCACTGAAACCTCTTAAGTCTCTGAATACCCTTTCCAACAGTGCATATTGTGCACTAAATGACCTCACGATTCGTGTTTACTCACCTTTTTACTCTAAAACTTGATCCCGAGGCCACTAGACCCTTTCAATCCCGATTTGACCTTAATCAACTCTCTACACCGAGCAGATCTCATTGAAGCCTCATTAAAACCTCGATTAACTCTCCCTAGAATGATTTCGCTCCATGCTTCCCGTGACATGAGTCGGATGATTTCTTTCTCTCATTATTCACATCGCACACAAGGACACACGCATCACGCTTTGGAGAAAATGAGAACATTATCATAGCCCATGAGAGTCTGAAAGGGTGCAATGGGAGACTAAAAAATCTTCATTTCATAATTTAGTCCCCGAATCCCCGACTCATTTGATTTTGAACGTATAAGTATGTCTTGTGGTGTCGTTCTCTCGGATGACTACATTCTTTTGCCTATTTTCAACAAATTATTTTGTCGACTCTATTTCTACAGTTTTCTCCCCTTTGACGATGACCGATTTATATCCATGACAGCCCGCAAAGATCAACGGGAGTGGAGAAAAGAGGATTCCTTTTATCCTCGAATTAACGCACGAGCAAAGAGAGTGATTTCTTCAGTTTTCTCTCCCCTCCAATTTTAGGGCCGGCTCGCGCTGTAGGAATTCGACTCCGATGGCCACACGCACAATTAATTTTTTTAGATACCTATCCCACAATAGATTTTTTATATTTCCAACTCGTTAAATATTTAACTGTGCATTTAAATATTAATTGCAGGGTTAAATTTTTAATTTGAGTTGTTATAAAAAGGAATCCCACCCCATTGGGAAAACACCCCCAAACCCAACATTGATTCGATTTCTAATTTTTCCAATTTCGAGCATCCAAGTATCATGAGTTTTGAGTGAAGCCAGACTTTTTGAAAAGTCACTTCCGATAATAAAGAGAGTTGCATCTCGGCGCACACTCCGCGAATATGACTCTGTCAAAATAAAACTCTTTTCGATGATGCCACTTCAAAGGGTGCATTCCCTCAAGAAAAACTCGGTTCACTCTATAAGGATAAATATTTCGAAGAAAACCTGAGTCTATGTCTTAAATAAATATTGGGATATGGAAATGTACATATCTGTGTAGTGATGTAGTCCGATAAAAAATGCACACCATGGAGATGGTATTACATGAGCTCTCTCTCTCATACACACATATACACATACACTTACACTTATTGGTTGCAGTTGTTAATTCAGTGGTTGAATATGATGGAGATTATGGCAAATGTAATTTTTATGTGGCGGAGGCGAATGAAAAATACAAATGTTTCGAGTTTTTTCTAGGATTGTTGCATTTTTTTAAAAACAAAACAATTTCTCATAAATCCTAGCCATTTATAAGAAAATGCAGTAATTTTATAAAAGAATCACTAATTTTAAAACTATTTTTTATATTTTTATTTTAGTTGTCTGGCTCAATATATATATATATATATATATATATATATATATGGGACAAGTTTTCACTCTCATTTGAAAAGATTCATTTGTATCCAATCCAATTTTTTTAATTTTTCAGTGTTAGTTCATATCGTAACAAAACATGTGGCACGTTCAATCCTATAGGTAGAGGTGTAAACCAGTCGAATCAAGTCGAGCTTGTCTTGTTTAAGATTGACATGTTTATTTCACAAGTCGAGCTCAAATTATCCGAACGAACCCAATCCAATCACGAATAGTTTCATTATTATGAACACTATTTTCGTATGATTATTTGTAATCGAGCCAATCTCGTTATAGTAACGAGCTTAAAATTTTATCCAAGATTAGTTTGTTTACCTTATGAGCCGAGCTTAAACGAGTTTTTATCCGAACAAATTCAAGTTGAGTTCAAATAGTTTGGTTGTTTCGCGAAAATGAATGAGGGGGGAAAATAATTAATTACAATTTTAATTTTGAATCATAAAGTCACTTGGAGACCGTTATGTAACTAATTGCAATTTAAAGAAAAAAGCATACGATTGATGACTGCTGAAACTTTTATATTGAATTAAAACCGAAAATATGATGAAAAAAAATTAAAGCCTAATCGATTTTAAAGCTTCTCCATGGGAATGAGAGATAAAGGTTAGAGATGTTATTCATAATTATGTGCTTTTTGTGTTAAACAAATATAAAATATGAAAAAAATCATATTTGTGCAATGAAAATTTAATATTAATAGATAACTTGCAAATGAAGAAAATGACCGAGTCGAGTGTTGGACACTCTCTGCTTAAGATAAAATGAGCTCCCGTTATGGTGCTTACGACAATGAATAATGAGCATCTGCCTCCCAAGATGAAATGATCTCGATGAACCAATTATGTTTAATACTCTCTTTGACTCGATTGGGAATAAAAAGCATTGAATAGTATTTTTTCTCTCTCTTTCAAAATGAAGACAAGTCTTGTATTTATAGAAAACAAAGTGTTCTTTCATGAAAAGATATGTCTTTTTCTTAACAATCACTTTAAGAATATTTTTCATGAACAATGACAACTAATGGTGAACAATCACGACCTTTAGTAACCGTTCTGAAAAACAATCACTATATAGCGAACAATCACAATCTTTAGCAAAAGTTCAAAAAATTTGTCCTAGAAAATTAAATAATATTCCAAATAATTTCATAAATAAATGAAGCACTTTGAAATCAAAATTCTTATTCATCACTTGTTCGTGTTTAATAAATATATATACCACGTGACTTGTCTTGCTATAAAAACACGTGCGTACTTTGTCACACCACATTTAAAATGTGGGTTCGACTTTTTATAATAGATCAATGTTGACGAATATATATATTGGTCAAAATATTAGTGTGTGTAAAAACAAAATATTTCTAACAATCCCCCACATGAAAAAAATTTAAATGAAGAATCAAATGAACATAAAGACAAATTAGGGAGAGTATCAATGGAGAAGAGCTACATCGGTAAGGATAGTTTTTGGCCTTAAATATTTTCTAGTAAAAGATTATCGAGTTTATTGACTAATAGATGAATGTGATGTCTTGAATTGACAAACCTTTTTGTGTAAATCACAATAATAGAAATCACACAATCCTTCTCCAAACATTCTTGATTCTTATTGTTATGTCCGTTTTGGCCTTGGAGACCTCCTGATTTCATGAGTGTGTTAAAGAATTTAGTAATGTGACCACTGGTTATTCTCATAGAAGTAGCCCCTTCTCACTTACATATAGGCGATTTCTATAAAGAGTGTCCTGCTAATACCCATTTGACCCATATGTTCAAGAGATAAAAATCATTAAAAACAAAATTTATCTTATTACACACTACAAATATTGCACTGACTCATTCCTAGGAATGAGAGTAAGATTTATTTTATTTTCAGTCCTAACTGAATCGCACATAATTAGGTTGTCCCCTTGAACCTAATTCTTGAAATCTCCAATTACTTAGGTTGAGTTTCTATTATGATAATTCTTTTAAGTTTTAACCAGCTTTAGGCCCATTCCCTTGATAAACTTCTTACTCTCTCGTTAGCGGATTCACAATTATCTTATTAGGCCTAATGTTATCACTAACAACGAAAGATTTATTTATGATCTTATATCATGACTAATAAATCATGACTTGCCAGATTCTTTTATGTCTTTTCAAACAATGAATGTCAATCACTACAACATGCATTAGAATTATTATCTATGATCATCTTCTTTAAAATTTTCAAAGGTACCTTGCTTTTCCAAGAAATAAATTCATGTTCCATAATTAATCTTGTATAAAAAATATAAAGAAGATTTTTAAACATTAGCACTTCAAATTGTGCTAACATATTCACTCAAAACTACGAGCCTTAAGAATCATTTATCTCATTTGAGAGAAATCTATGATTTTTCAATGTTTGTGTCATTTGCCATTATTATCTTGGTAATGATACAAAAATGCAAAACTACTTATTTATACTTTAGAGTCTTTGAGACGTTATATCCCTTTTGAAGATTCGTATACACGCTTAATCATTTTTCAATCTTAGAATATGATCAAAGTACTTACGTATTAATTAAAGTTCAATGAATCATGTATATATACACTTCTAAAGACAAATGCAAATTAGATATAGTACATTACATTAATACACTTATACAACAATTAATACACATTAAATGGTCTTATTCCTCTTTTAGATAGGAATTATATATTGTTCTTATTTTGGATATAAATCATTCCCTTAGATAAATATACCCACATTAAAAAATTTCTCAACCGTTCCCATAAAATTTTATCATGTTAATCTGTAGAGAATATAACTTATAGAAAATAATGCTTTCCCACAATTTCAAACATAAATTTGAAATTATAAAAAATTCTACATTTATTCTCAACCTCCAAAGGCTTTTTTTTAAATGCAATGACCTTGACACCTAAAAATCAAGTGATGCTACGTTAATGTTTATTCGGGCCAACATGTGTCCATTTAGAAGGTAAACTATTATTTTCATTCTAAAGAAAAGTTATTTGTGATATATTATCTACTTTAGTAATTTTTTACATTTAATTATACACTCCTTATCGTTCCATAGGTGTACAAATGCACTTATAATAATTCTTAGCATTAAACTCAAGTTGTGTCACAGATATATCACTCAAAACCGTTTGAACATATTCTATGATTATGGACTTTAAAAAGATTATAAAATAAAATATGTAATTAGGTTACTTTACCTTCTTTGAGTTTACTACTTATGGAGTCTTTATATTTTTCCCTTCTAAGACGGATTTGTATTTGGTTATCCTCAATTTCTTGATATAAGTGAGATTACACCAAAATCTTCAATGAGATAATAATTTAATTCTACCTTCATTAAAGAAGTCATGAAACCGCTTAATTCTGAATCCCTTGATCATTTCTACGTTTTTAGAATTCAATTGTACCATCTTTAAAGCAGTCGTTTAATCACTCGGTTCTGAATTTTAAATCATAAATTCAACGAATAGATCTTTAATCACATCACACTAATTTGTCACCGTTGGAGAGTACATTTGACAATCACATAGACAAGCGCATTAATTTGAAGTATAAGATTCTACCAATGTAAATTTGTTCCTTACGAAAAAGCATAAATTGTAATATATTACCCAATTCATGGAGAATGTAACACTTGGTAAGAAAATAAATACGTATGTATTCACCCATCCATGGTGTTTAACGTATATCGTTCAAGTGGCCCCTTATGAAATGTGAAGACTTTTTCAAGTGAAAATATTCTTAAATTTAATATAGTGAGGTGGATCAACACGTATATAGTCCTTTCTTGAAATAAATCATATTGAATTTTTCAAACCATTTTCATACAAATGGGCAATTCAATACAAATTGATTTATTTTTCAACATTGCTCAAATAAATTGAATGTTACATTAATAATATAAGACTTCATAAACTCTTGTATTAAACACTCAAAATTTTAATTTAAGGGACAATGCATTAATTTTAAATCACAACTATTAGCACATCACATTTTATTTACTGACTAGTTAGCCAATGATGATAATATAATTTTAATTAGTGCACAATGCACAAATAAATAAAAATTGTGTCATTATATTTCACTTGGTGAACTTCAATGAAACAACATTAGACATGAGATCAATTATTAGATTTCATGATACTAAAATTATATTAACGCTCATATACATGTGGCCACACACATTACCCTTATGTCATCATATACATTATTTTTACATTACTATGATTATAGTGCCACATCAAAGATATGGAAACAAACACATCACCAAATATGTGATTGATATTCAACATCTTATGTACTCACATAATCACGCATATTATTATCATGTGATTACACAACACTATCATGTCACTAAACGTGTGACAGAACATTATTGTATGAATGTAGGCAAACTTTTACTTTCCTAACATATGAGAATATTTAACATAAAAGCAAAGCATGTTAATTTTAAATTTTTTTATTATTGTTATTATTCTACCAACTAAGCCGAGTGAGTAAAATCACAAAATTAATATCGAAACTCATGAATAAATTCATAATTGAACGTGTATCACACCATACATGTAGACATCTTGTGAATATTGTAATAAAGAAACCCAAAGAATATCAATGCTCTAATTTCATATATTAGATATCTATATTATACCTCTGAAGTAGTATTATTATTAGAGGTATTAATATTGAGCCTCTACAATTAATGTAGAAATCCCTCCTAACAAAACAAAACGTTAATGGTACAAACTGATGTAAGCCTATGTTTTCCTAAAAATCTGTAATCCCTAGGAACACTAAAAATCGTCCAAGACAAATAACAAAACCTCTTGACTATCCAACTTCCATTGTAAATAAATCGTCCAACCCACAATACAGATTGACTATTCAGGTTGTTTCTACACTTGGTAAAATCAATGGTCAAAAATCCAAAAGTCTCTCCCCTCGCTAGAACTTAAAGACTTTACCCCCCTCCCTATACAAAACCCCTATAAAATGACCATAGATGCCACACAAACGTTCATACTTTGAAATAATTTTTCCTACTGGAACCAATGCCACACCGATATCTCCGTCTTCGCTCCTTCGACTTCAAATCTGGGTTTCTGGACAACGACTTCAGATTTGGGTGTTTGGACATATTTATCAAATTCCGATTGCAATTTAGCTGATTGAAGTTAAATGTGTGCAACGATTGAGAGTAATATATAGAGCTTTCCCCCTCTCAAAATTTATTTGGTGTCCCTATATAGAATATTCACTATTGTTTATGAATGTTTAGTCTACCTGCCCGTAATGAATTCCCATTTCAACTTTGTATTGAAATAAAATTACTCCTGACATGCATCATATCCACTGACGTCCGGTGTCTTCTCCTTCTTTAATGACTTTTCCATGTGAAAGGTTTGTTTTACTTAAAACTACTAAACTTGAAATTTTAATTTAGTTTTTAATAAAAAAATTATGTATTCATCTCTTCAATTGTTATTACTTATTCATTACTTATATGCCATGGAATGAATATATATCGTAAGTTCTATTTTGTGTTGCTAAAATGTATAGATTTGGGAGCATTACTCATCCTATCTTTTTAAACTAATCTATTAAGTGTTAGCCATGTGATGCATATTAGATACTGCACTACACCAAAAAGGCCAAACTGACACCCTTCAGGCGGCCAGCCTTGTCACGGCCATTGACCGTGATAAAAAACACGCGTTTTTTCAGAGTCGATGATAGTGACAATCTGTAAAGTTATCACGGTCAAATATCGTGACATGTCCGTGATAGCTTTCCCAGCAAAAAAGCCTTCCTTCTTCTTTTTTTCCCACCGTTTTGGTTTCCCCCGCCTCTATTTCTCTTCCCTTTATACATATATGTGTGTATACGTGCGTGTGTGTGTATACGCGCGTGTTCCTGTGTGTGTGGTGGAGGGGAGGACGCAGGGCTGGGGGTGGGGCAGTTGGTGTATATGTGTGTGTGAGTATATATGCGTGTGTGTGTGTATATATGTGCATGTGTGTGTGTGTGGTGTGGGAGGGGGAAAGGTTGGGGGGAGGGGGGAAGTGTGTGTGTGTATGTGTGGTAGGGGAAGAGGGTGGGGCAATGGTGGGGGTTGGGGAAGAGGGTTTGTTGTATGTGGGAATGGAGGTGATGTGTGTGTGTCTGGAGGTGGGGCAGGGGGTGGGGTAGGGGGAATGAGGGTGGTGTGTGCGTGTGTGGTGGGGCCTTTAGATTCCCCTTATTTGGTTTTAGCTTAGTAAATTAATAATTATTGCTCATTTCATATGCAAGTAGGATTGCCCCTCATTAAGAGATAATTTTTGAGATTCGAGGTAACTTTAATTGTATAGCTTTAATAAAATCAATTGTATACTTTAATCGCAAGTTTAATTGTATAGCGTTAATGATGATATACTTATAAGACGTGATGAAATGAATTAATTGAGAAAATAAATTAAAAGGAGTACGAGATACACATTTGTTGGTTTGTTTTTGCTGTTGCCATTGGATTATAGTGGATCGATGTTGGGTTGGTTAATTTTAGAAGTGGCATGGCCACTGGATTATTATCCATATGGGGGTGGAATTTTTTAACTTTTTTCTAAAATTACTTTGTATCACGAACAATATATATATAGTATGATAATTAAATGAAACATACTTGAAATTACATATAGTGCGAATAGATATTAGCCTTCTAGTTCTTATGCGTACGCATCCAATAGACCAGTTCGAGAGTCATTATCCCTGTAATGAGATCTCTCGAATTGTCCCATTTGGACAGTTTGGGACTGTCTAATTTCTGTATAATAATATTCTTAGTGGCTTAAAGTTATTACTTTTGGAGAAAGTTCTGCAGTCGTATCCTAATGTTCTCTGGGTACATATTAGATTGACAAGTGTGAGTGTTATTTCAATTAATCAATTGAAATAACACTCACACTTGCCAATATATGTCGTGTACTTGGAGAACTATGGGGATATGCTGTCGAATTTTTCTCAAATCGTAACAATGTGCATGAGTTGTTAAGTATATTACAGAAATATGCGATCTTGAATAGGATAGGACCACTCACCTTTTAGAGGAGATGGAGGAAATATGAATTTTTATTATAAATTGAATTTGAACTTGAAATTTAAAAAACGAATATAAATAAGACATAATTAAATGAAACATACTATAATTCTAAGTTTTGTTTATACTAATCCAGGTATATACTCTTCTTACCTTTAATAGGTGATTAGTTGTGGTAGCTGTTATGGGATATCCTAAATACAAAGAGTGGATGGGTGAGACAAATAGAATGGGGGATGTGTTTCGCAGATGTGCTAATGAATTTGTGAAATACTCAAAGAGATGTCAAAATGATGAAGACTTCCCATGTCCGTGTGCTAGGTGTAAGAATGGTAAGATATTTGAGTGGAAAATAGTTGAACTACATTTGTTAAGATGGGGTATACAAGATATTTATTGATTTTGGAGTTTTCACGGTGAATTGAAAGTTCCTTTTGTCCCCGAATAACCTTCAAAACAACCTTCAACAAGTAGGATAGACATAGAAGGGGATGACGTAGATCATAATATGTTATAGGATTTAGTTGATGATGCATACGGAGTTTATGAAGCGGAGGAGGATGAGGTTACTGATGATGTACAAGGTTCAGGTGCTCGTGAAGAAATCATGACAAACCTTGATGATGACTACCAAAGTTTAAAATTTAAGGCGACCCAACCGTTATACTCTGGATGTGAGAAAGATCAAACAACTTTACATGCCATGGTTGGTTTGCACAGTTTGAAGATGCAGTAAGGTTTGTATGGAAATAGCGTAACATGAATTCTAAATTTGGTGAAGGGCTTACTACCCAAGGAGAATACGCTTCCAAATAGCTATCCTATTATGAAAAACAGTTTGAAAGGTTTGGGAATGAAGTATAAATCAATTCATGCTTGTGTGTATGAATGCATACTATACCAAAAGGAGTATGAAAATCTTGATCGTTGTCCCGTATGCGATGAACCTAGATACGTCCAATCTACTAGCAAGGAAGGCACAAGCTCAAAAGTGCCTAAAAAGTGTTAAAATATTTTCCCGTTGGGCTTAGATTAAAGCGATTTTTCACAGTACCATGGATAGTGGAGGTAATGACTTGGCATGCTAGGGAAGAAGTAAGGGTAATCTCATGTGTCATCCTATTAATTCTACAGCTTGGAGAAGTATGAAATATGAGTATCCCAATTTTGTTCAAGAACAGCACAACATTCGTTTGGCTATATCGACAGATGGTTTCAATCCATTTGGAAATCTGAGCACCAATCCTAGTGTATATCCAGTGATCTTAACCCCACTCAACCTCCCTCCTTCATAGTATATGAGACCTGAATTTTCAATGATGTCCTTGTTGATACCTAGGCCAAAGGCACCAAGTGATGACATCAACATCTACCTGGCTCCTTTGGTAAAAGAATTAAATGAGTTGTGGGAAGAGGGTGTGCAAGTATTTGATTCTTTTAGAAAAGAAGAGTTTACGCTGAAAGCTATGTTGATGTGGCCAATTCATGATTTTCTAGCTTATGGGACATTATCCAGTTGTGTAGTACATGGTTATTTGGGGTGTCCTATTTATGGAGAAGAGACTGAATCTCTCCGTCTATCCGCTAGCTAAAAAAATGTATACCATTGCCATGAGAGGTTTTTACTCCCGGCTCATGATTTCAGATCTGAGAAAGGTTATAATTTTTTATCGGGCGGGGTTGAACATAGGCTACCGCCGAGAAAACTTTCAAGTTTAGAAATTGAAAGTAAATATTATGATTGTGGCGCTAATATGCCAGGTAAGAATCCCAAATTTAAGAATGTCAAGCATAAGAATACCCCAACTGGGAATGAAACTGAGACAAGAAAGGCATGGTCTAGGAGGTCAATTTTATTTGACTTGCCTCATTGGAAGAATAACTCGGTGCGCCATGTATTGGATGTGATGTATGCAGAGAAAAACCTCGCTGAACATATTGTGGGCACTTACCTTGAGGGGAGTCATTCGAAGGATGGAGAAAATGCACGAATATACCTTAAATCGTTGAAACTTAAGCCACAACTTTGGTTGAAAGAAGATAGTAGGGGAAGGAAAATAATTCCCCCCGGTGCGTTTAATTTGACGAGTGGGGAAAGGAAGGTTCTTTTAGACACAATATATAATTTGAAGGTTCCATCTAATTTTTCGTCCAACTTTCAAAGGACTGTGAATTTTGCTACTCATGATTTACATAAGTGTAAGTCCCACAATTGGCATGTGATCATGCAATTGGTTCCTCTATTGTTTAAACACTGTTTCTCCAAGCACCAGGATTTATGGAGGGTTATTATGAAAATTAGTATTACCTTCTCACTTTTGTGTGAGAAGGTAGTCAATCGAGAACACATAGTGTCCGCAAAATTGGCAGTGACCAAAATGATTTTATGTTGGAGAAGTACTTTCCCCCAGCATTCTTTGACATAAGTGTTCATTTGTTGGTACACCTATGCAACGAGGCACTTCTTTGCGATCCAGTTAGATATCGGTGGATGTATCCGTTTGAAAGATTGATGAAAGTTTTCAAAGATTATGTCAAGAATACGCGATACATTGCAGGATCAATTGCAGAGGAATACATCACCGTGGAGTCATCAATCTATACTCGGGAATATATGCCTGACTCGATCAGCGTTGATGACACTGATGAGTTCGTCGATGATGGTGGTCATGTAATGGGAAAGCGATTAAAATTAATGAGTTTGCAACATGAATAAGTATCTCGTTATCTATTTGACGCACATGAAGATGTCGAAGAATGGAACAATTAAGTTTAAATTATTTTAAGTTTTACATTATTTTAGAATATTTTAGATTATTTATACATGATTAATTTTGTAATATGCAGAAAATATGAAGCCTGTGAGAACAATAAAAGAAAAAAAATATTGGCGAATTTAGGTTGTGGTTGTCACAAGAGATAATTATAATGAAAATGGTCGTTATATAACGTTACATTACACTCAAACTTTACAACTAACGTAATTAATTTATCTATATTCTCAGCTCTTAAAGACGTGAAGCATAAGATGATGGTAAGCTTTTATTTTTCTACAATTACAAAAATATATTATTCTGCATTATTTTACTTTGCGGGGACGATACTAATTTTGCATTATTTTATTTCAGGGGATGGGGAGTGGCCCTGGGGGTAGGCCACATAGGCTCGATGCTTATGTGGCTATTCGAACGAAGAAGGGGAAGGATAAGGAAGTGTCCTCGATTGTCGCGTCCACGATTGTAAGTAATCTCACAGTTTACTTTTTGTTAATTACATTATAATTTTTTTATTTACTTATTTAACTAATCATGTGTTTTTTATCGTTTCAGGCAAAGCTTACGGAAGTGCATGAGTCGCAGTTCGATGTCGACAAGGCATCTTTGTCCACGGACACACTCAACCAAGTGCTTGGCACTGATCGCAAGGGGAGGACAAGGGGGGTGAGCTCACGGGTGTCCAAATCTAGGATCATCAAATTGGAGACGAGCAACACCGGATTGGCTCGAACGGTGAACTCGCATAACGCGAAGTTGTCCCGTTTGGAAGTGACGGTCCAAGATATGTTCTCATTCATGAAGCGTTCATTAGGGGGAAACCATAAGGGTAAAGTGAAGAAGAAGGTGGTAGAGGAGGATAAGGATGTGGACCTCGCTGCTTCATCGCCGACACGTGCAGACTCTGATGATCCAGTCCCCTATTTGGATCCCTTCGACCGACCGATGACGACACTTGGTTGGCCGAGCGTGTTTATACATGACATATTTGATGGCCAGCGGATAGGGCGGGGGTTGAGGGATCCGAATACCGTCCAGGGTATGCCAGTACATGGGCGTGCACTTCAAGACATCGAGGCCAAGGTGCTCATTACGCATGTGATACCCGAAAAGGAAAACTCCCCATTGTGGTTGTGCGAATAATGCGACACGATGGATATTCAAGGGTGTATCAATTCGTATATCGTGTGGCCTACTCAGCTCCTTATACCTACCCCAGACATGTAGTGACATTACTTGACTTGAATTGTTTAGTTGTTACATTTGAATTATATTTGGATTATATCGTGATGCATATTGTTTTGAATGTATATTTGCATTATCTCTATTTTATTTGGATATATGATGTTTGAACGGGTACAACGTTGCTAAAATAGGCACAAATATACTGTTAGCCAGTAGCAGTGGCCATACTGCCCAGGAGATTTGTTTTCAATTCTACCCAGAATTATCATGGTCAATGACCGTGCTAGTATTTTTAAAATGGTCACGAATTTATCACGGTTATTAACCGTGACTAAGCTTGTCACGGTCATTGACCATGACATGATCGTGACAAGTCTAATGAACTTGTCATGGTCAATGACCGTGATAAGTCCGTGACAACAAACGTTGTCACCCCCAGACTTGTCACGGTCATTGGCCTTGACAAGTTAGACTTGTCACGGTCAATGACCGTGACAATCCGGCAGATTTGGTGTAGTGTTAGTCAAAATACCACAAAGAAGAAATACCTATATCATATTTCTTCTTAGTCCATACCAGACTTTATAAAAACACTTCCTTTTGGCTATCTTGGGCTTTTGAAAAATGAATTTGGCTATCTTTGGCTTTTGAAAAATTAATTAGTCTGTCAATTGGTATGTGTCCTTTTGGACGAAATATTTTCTTTTCTTAGTACTATTGATTAAATAGAAAATTAGTTTGTCTAACTTAGGTTTTCATCTATTTTATTTTATAATTAATTATTTTGTTACGAGTAGTAACAAAAATTTTATGTCGTTATGCCCCATAGATTTTATATTTCTTGATAAAGACAAAAAGTTCAACTCATCCAAGGCCAAACCTGAGTCCCAAAAGTCGATCATCAAAGCCCAGAAAACAAATGTCAGTTTGTTAAAATTGAACGCATATTGAAAGACTGTGACAAATTTGCATTAGAAAGCAAAAAAAAAAAGATTAAGGAACGCACATGTTTATGTGCTATAGTAAAGGATTTGGGCAACAAGCTAGGTTGCTCGCTTTTACATATATATATATATATATATATATATATATATATATATATATATATGTGTGTGTGTGTGTGTGTGTGTGTGTGTGTGTGATTTCCATTTCTTTATAGCATTATCTATTCCACTTTTTGTTTCAAAACATAAATAGACTACTACAACGATTCATGTTTTTGAGGAAAAAAAATTCAATTTTTTTGTTACCATATTTTAAAATTTACCAATAACAGTTATGAATTGTATTTGTACATATTAATATGAAAATTTTATATTGTTGGACGCCCGCGCATCGCGCGGTTTACATGCTAATTAAAACAGAAATATAATAACCATGATAGTCTATTTATAACAAAATTGTAATTAAGTTATCCGTGAGACTTGGAGAAAAGGTTTGTATGCAAGAATGGATGCATCAATAAATGTAATCCACTTAATGAGTCCACAAATGCTTATATCCACTGTGATAATAGTTTTTTCTTAACCAAAATAGGATATATGCAAAATGTGTCATTAGTGTTAGTTAGTTACCCCAATAACAATTTTTTGGTTGTTCGTACCCAATTAGTCTAAGCGGAGAACGTAATAATCCTTGGGAAAATTTTGCTTGTTCATACTTTTGATATATATACATTAATTTTAATTCCTATAGTGTAATTGGTCCGCGTCAGTGGCACACGAGACCACACCTTCACCCCACTAACCCCCCCCCCCCCAACCACCACCATCACCATAGCAGCCCTTGTGGCAGCAGGGCTGCCATGGGGGTGGGGGTGGGAGTGGGAGTGGGAGGTGGGGTGGGATGGGTGGGGGGCGTGTGGGGGGTGGGGGATCGATCGACACGCGTATTTGGTGTCGCTGGCGCGGATCAATTACACTATAGGTATTAAAATTAATGTGTTATTATGTGTTTTTTGTTAAGGTCCATTAAAAAGTCCATTCTTTTGGTCCACTTGTGAACCTCTCCTTATATATATATATATATATATATATATATATAGAGAGAGAGAGAGAGAGAGAGAGAGAGAGAGAGAGAGAGAGAGAGAGAGAGAGAGAGAGAGAGAAGGGTAGGCTCCTGTGCAAACTAAGTTTGCACATGTGCTGACGCACACCGATTTTTTTTTATATTAAAAAAATATTTTTGAGTTGATTTTTTATGTGATATTTAAACATTTCAACGGACCCATATAAAAAAATCTGCTCAAAAAACGTTTTTTTGCTATTTTTAAAAAATCGGTCAAATTTTTCGCAACTTTTGAAGAGCTTAAAAAAAACGAAAGTTTGACTGATTTTTTAAAAATAGAAAAAAAAAATTGAGCTGATTTTTTTTTATACGGGTCCCTTGAAATGTTTAAATATTACACACACAAAAATGAGTTAAAAAATATTTTTGTTACTATTTTAAAAAAATGGTGTGCAAACTTAGTGTGCACAGGAGCCTGTCTGTATATATATATAGAGAGAGAGGCAGGCTCCTGTGTACACTAAGTTTGCACATTAAGTTTTTAAAGTAGTAAAAAAATATTTTTGAGTGCTGGCGCACACCAATTTTTTTATGTGATATTTTAACATTTCAACGGACCACATAAAAAAAATTAGCTAAAAAAACTTTTTTTGCTATTTTTTAAAAATCGATCAAACTTTCGCAGTTTTTAAAGGGCTTAAAAACATAGAAAGTTTGACCGATTTTTTAAAACTAACAAAAAAAGTTTTTTTGAGCTGATTTTTTTTATATGGGTTCCTTGAAATGTTTAAATATCACACAAAAAAAATCAACTCAAAAATATTTTTTTTACTACTTTAAAAAGGTAATGTGCAAACTTAGTGTGCACAGGACCCTGCCTATATATATATATATTCTTGTGTGGACCAGTCGGCATTTTAACAGTGCGAACTGAACAAGTGTCACCTGCCGGTGAACCCAGAAAAAAAGAGAAAGAGAGAGTGTGCCTATAATTTAATTAGTCGATAATTTTTAGGCACACCGTCAGGTGACACATGTCTGATTCGCACTGTTAAAATGCGGACTGCTCCGCACAAGAGCAATATTGTATATATATATTTATTAGATTGGACTAATACGAACCATTTGACATTCAAAAATGCTACTGTGACATAATTTTTGACAGAATTTTTATGAAGAAACTGATGTGGAGTGTTTCTATTGGTTGATTTTTGGGGTCCACGCCAGTGAGATCAAGAAACCAACCAATGAAAACACTCCACGTCAATTTATCCATAAAAGTTATGTAAAAAATTATGTCACAATCACAATAAAACTAATCTTTGACATTTGATGTTGGAAAGATTCCACGTAGATTAACAATGAACTGTCACTAAAAATATTTTTTTGGTCTAAAGACATGTAATATATTTTCATTTTTATATCCATGAAGTATCAACGGTTTTGTTCGTTATAATGACAACCATTAAAAAAATAGAAATCTGACCAATTTTTTTTGGCTAATCAACGTTTGAGAAACATGGTGTCTCTTATACATCGCCAAAACAAACATAGTAATTCAACGCATTGACCAAACTCATCGGTAAACCAAGCTCAATGAACAAAGCGGGAACAACCACCAAATGTGCATGCACACTCTTGTTAAAGAATTATTTTTATGTAGCAATCATTGTTATATATGAGCAAATAGTCCATTTGGTCATGCAAAAGCACACACATGTTATTTATGTATTTAGATGCTGTCAGTAAGATACAATTTTAAAAAAAATAAATATTAGTGGGTGGGAATATCAATTAACATAAGATTTAAAACACGTCGTCAGAATATCAAAACAAGGCACCTTGTTCACGGAATCTTTATCCAAAGTTATTATCCCATTAATAAACATTTTAACGTCTAAGCGTACGGGTGGAAGCGGTACGGATTTTTACCGTACCGTATCGTTTTGATCCGAAAAAAATAGTTTTGGTTTCATATATTAAAATACCAGAAATCAGTCTTACCGAAACCGAAATTATCGCAAAAAAGTTGGTTGGTTTTGATTTTAATATTTAAAAAACCGATTTACCGAAATTACCGTACCGAATTTACTGAAATCAGAAAAAACCGTACCGAAATTACCATACCGTACCGAATTTACCGAAACAAAAAAAAAAATCGTATCGAAATTACTGTACCGTACCAAATTTACCAAAATTACCGTACCGAATTTATCAAAAACAGAAAAAAGTTGGTTTTGGTTTTAATATTTAAAAAAGTTGGTTGGTTTTGTTTTTGTTTTTTTGGGACTTTTAGTGTTGTTTACCGAAATCAGAAAAAACCGAAACCATAAACCAGAAAAAACCAGAATTTACCGAAACCAGAAAAAATCAGAAGAAACCAGAAAAAATCAAAAATTACCGAAACCAGAAAAAAACCGAAATTACCGAAAAAACCGAAATACCAGCCGTTTTGATTTTGGTATTGATTTTGGTGTACCACGTGGTAAACTGGTACGATTTGGTTTTACCATCTAGAGTTTGATTTTGGTATTGGTATCTACTATTTACCAACCAAACCGTACCGCTTACACCCCTATCTAAGCCCTTATGCACTTTTAATTTAGACAAACACAAAAACACACAAAAGAAAATCAATGAATTTTGTCTAAAGATTATTATTCATAATTATGTATTTTTTGTGACAAATACAAAATATAAAATAAATTATACTTGTGCAATAAAAAATTAGATCAATAGAAAAATTACAAATGAAGAAGGTGACTGAGTCGAGTGTTAGACACTCTTTTCTTAAGAAAAAATACGTTCTTGCTACAGTACTTACAACAATGAACAATGAGCGTCTCCCTCTCAGGATAAAACGGTCTCGACACGCGCAAAAAGCACTTTAATGTGTATGTCTCACGAACTAATTATGTTTGATACTCTCTTCGGCTCGATTAGGAATGAAAATTATTGAAATATTTTTTTCTCTCTTTCAAAATAAAGACAAGTCTTGTATTTATAGAAAGCAAAGTGTTCTTTCAAGAAAAGATGTTTTTTTTGCTAACAGTCACTTTAGGGACACTTTTCATGAACAGTTATAACTAATGGTGAACAATCATGACTTTTAGTAACGATTATAAAAAACAATCATTATACAGTGAATAGTCATGACCTCTACTCATTGTTGTTTGTGTGTGTGACCTAGTTTACGATTTATACATAAAACCGGACTACTCTGCATTTTTCATAAAAGAAAGATAAAAAATACAAAAGAATCAAACAATATACAGCGAGCAATACCATATAACATGAACCACAAAAAATAGTGTATGAAAAATATGCAAGCCCAATCATCCATTAGATATAAGATGAGATGAATCATGCAAATGCATACGAACATTAAGCGCATCTAAATTGGATCTCCTAACCCGCAAAGGTGTAACATGACGATCTTGGAATTGGGTAGCCTTGGTCACACTAGACTTAGACTTCCTAGGACCTTTTATAAGGTCATAACAGGTGACATTTGTTACCGCAATGTGTGTAAGTATATATAAAAGGAATGTTACCTTTGGATTGACTTATTCTAACGTCTCTAGCAATGACAGACTATCTCAAAATGTTGGTCTTAGCTTTAGTAGCGGATGCATTGATATCATTGAAGCCAATTTTAAAATTGTCAGTTTTTATTTGGACAGTGCCTGACATCTTGTCTAACTTCTCCGATCAAGATTCCAAATTAAATTTGATATGAACTGACTCTTCAATATGAGACCCAAGTAAATGCAAACTCTTCATACATAAGGGACTCCTTCTTCATACTCTCAATAAAACCACAAAGGTTATCTCTCTCGCCCTCAAAATACTCAATTTTCTCCCTAAGAGTCTTCCCACGTGCCCTCAAATCCTTAATTAATTTTTTATCATCATTACCTACGACACGTTCCTTCAACTTAGCTTGTAACTTCAAGTTGGTCCTTTTCAACTTCAAGAACTCGATGTACAACTTACGAAAGTCCACTTGAAGCTCACTTTTCTTCTTCTTCTTCTTCTTCTTCTTCTTCTTCTTCTTCTTCTTCACTTGGGAATTACAAGATCGAACCTCATAATCGCCATGCAAATGATCATCTTCAATAATGGAACATAACTAACCGTGAACGCGGTGTAGTTATGTCCAACGGGGAAATCACATTCCTCTACTCACTGCCACTACGGGTGGCATTGCATACTTTTGGTTTCTTTCCCTCCTTTCATAGCTTAGTAGGACACTCACAAGAATAATACCCAAATCCTTGACATTCAAAGCACTTGTCTCGATCGTCCACCTTCTTAGGACTACCTCTATTCTTCCTATCACAATAGTTAAAGTTCTTAGGTTATTCTCAAAACTCTTATATTCTATAAGCTTAAGAAAATTTTTGAATTTCGTAGCAAACCTAACGATCTCTTTGAGTTCTAACTCACCCTCACTTTCGGAATCTGACACATCGTCCTTTCGAGCTTTCAATGCAACACCCTTCTCTTTCTTTTCATCATTTTTCTTTGAAGGACACATGTTCATCTCCTAGGTTTGAATATCACCTATAAGTTCATGGACCTGCATAACATCGACACCACCTAGGGAATCTAGGACCGTGACGTTCGCGTTAAATCTTTTAGCTAATGACCTTACGATATTTTTAAACACTCTCGACTTAGGGATTGACTCACCTAAGTTAAGCGGGGAATTGATAATATCCGACAACTTGACACATAACTCATCAAAAGACTCATTCTCTAACATCTTAATCGAAACTTAGTCTTCAGATTTTGTAACTTGGAAACCCTAACAGTATTTGTACCCATGTTTGTGGATCGTAAAATATCCCAAATATCCTTAGTGCACTCATAAGTCATAATTTTTCTAAACTTTTGGGCGGTTACAGTGCAAAAAACAGCGTTCACACCCTTTAAATTGAACGACGGGATATTCCTTTCAGCCCTTGTCCAAGAGTTGTACACTTTTGGAGCACCACCGTCGGTGGGAGGAGTCCACCCATACTCAACCGAGTTACAAACGCTCTCATCAATCGATTTTATAAAAAATCGTATATGCACCTTCCAATCGGGATAGTTTGTCCCATCAAACAATGGGACCGGGTAACAAAACTCCTCTCTCGATTAAAATCCATCTAAACCTTAAATGTGCGCAAATAAACGGATCTAACACAACAAACTAGTGTAAATTGTTCTGATACCAGTTTAAAAACGCACTAGTACCTTAGGATTATATGTATTATCAAACACACACCAATTTTTAATTTTTTCACAATTTTATCTCAGCACAATTTAAACCAAAGTGTTGCTTAAACAATTTATCAATTTTAGTCTTGACCTAAGCATGCATCTAAGTGATATAAGCAAGAATACAATAACAGACCACAACACGACGATGTACGAGAAAAATTCACAACGGGGATATCCTCGAACAACCCAACTATACAAGTCCACAACGATATATGTCTCATTACAAGGACAAATTAAACTTACTCACAGACTCAATGCCTTCAAGCCTTGACATGCTTCATAGTTTATTGTTACCTTCTTCGCAAGCACTATTGGACGCCTTTCAAGAGTTACACAACGCAAGAGCTTTCCATGTCTCGGTATCCCATCGATTTTACTTGTCTCGTGACGAGTTCAACCATCGCACAATACAAACACGGTCTCCACCGCTCAAAGCACTCTCAGCAGGTAGAGCAAGAGCAGTCCAAAAGAGATAACCAATATATATATGTGTAGGATTCTTAGATCCCAAATTCGGGTGTAACCTACGGTTTGAGAGGTTTTATATTTGAATCTAAAATTCGTTTTCACAAATATTCTTTTCAAAATAACCTTATCGGCATTCATATTTATAGAAATCCAAATTTCGAAGCAACATATTTTTCGAGGCAGGTCGTTCGAACCAGAAACACAGGTTCGATTGAACGACTATAGCAATCTCGTTTGAATGGCATCGATATTCTCGTTAGAATGGAGATTGAACGAGCTTTGAACGGGATTGTTCTGTCAAGCAAAAAAAAATTGTTTGAAGTCCGCTTGAACCTCGTTTGAACGAGAAGCCTAAACTCATTTGAACACTCGTTCAAACGATATTTAAAACTTCGTTTGAATGACTTAAGGAAATTCGTTCGAACAACTCAAACCAAAAAACTTATTTCTTTAAATCCATTTTACGAAAAATCCCTCGTGTTATAAAACTAACACAAAAAAGTATTCGGGGATTAAAACATTAATATTTATTTATACCTCAATGAGATCCCTCAGTTGTTGAAGACAAAACATGACTCGAAACTTGACGTGTACTTGACTTCGCTTTAACCTAGCCGCTACAGTCTTCACTTAAACATCATAGGCTTGAAGGACAAACAAACTCAAGTCCTAATCTATGACTTAAAACAAGTTTTGTCCAAACGAAATTAAGTCAATTACATACACATTCTCTTTCATTAGTTCTAGTTAATTCAGTGATTGGATATGATTGATATGATAGAAAATGTGTTTTGTATGTGGTGGAGGCGAACGAAAAATACAAAATGTTATGAGTTTTTTCTTGGATTGATGTATTTTCTAAAAAAACACAACAATTTCTCAAAAATCCTTGGCTTTTCTAAGAAAATGCAGAAATTTTCATAAATGAACCATTAATTTCAAAACTATTTTTTAAATTTTTTATTTTGATTGTTTGATTCAATCCATATGTGTATATATATATATACGTGGTGCACAAGTATTTACTCACATTTATAAAGATTCAGTTGTAACTAATTCTAAAATTTTAATTTTTCAGTGTTAAGTCGTCGTATCTTAACAAAAACATGTGGCACGTGTCATCCTATAGGTAGGGGTGATAACCAGCCAAATTGTGTCAAGCATGACTAAGTTTATTTCACAAGTCGAGCTCAAACAAGTCTTTATCCGAACGAACACAAACCGATCTCGAATAGCTTGATTTTTACCACTATTTTCGTATGATTATTTGTAATTAAGCCAAAGTTGTTAGCTTAAAATTTGTTTAAGATTGATTTGTTTACTTTACGAATTGAGCTTACATGAGCTTTTATCCGAACGAATAGGAGTCGAGCTCGAATGGTTTGATTGGTTTTACGAAAAATGAATGAGGCGTGAAAATAATTAAATACAATTTGAATTTTGAATTATAAAGTCACTTGGAGAGCTTTACATAACTAATTGCAATCTAGAGAAAAAACATAAGATTGATGACTGCTGAAACTTTTATATTGAATTAAGCCTAACGTATGATGAAAAAAAAAATAAAGCCTAACGAATTTTAAAGCTTCTCCATGGGTATGAGAGACTGAGGGTGGAGATAGGAGGGTATATTAGTTTGTTCACCAACATGTTTAATGGGTTTGAGTTATCCAACCACCCTTTTTATGATTGATAAATAAAAGCAACAATAATTCACAAAACATATAAACAACACAACCTTTTCATGTTATTAATACAACAAATACATAATTCAAATTTTACACATTTCTACACAACACCCCACCACCAATTCCACAACCCAAACACACCTACGTTCCAACCGTCCAATCTATCACCACCCACGGAATCAACGGTTCAGATCACATCAAATTTTGTCGAGCTTCTCAGCCTTGATAACCGGGTTAGCCTTAGAAATTTCCTCCCTCCCCAAACCCTTGAAATCAAACGTACACTCATGTTGCTCCGGATACCTGTGGGTCCCACAAAACGTCGGCCCACACCTACACGCAAACCCCGTGAGCCCCACGCGCCGCCGGCAAATCGCACACCTATTCGGCCGATTCACCGGCGCCGGCGAATCCAGAGATTTCTCCGGTAATATCAAGGGCTGAGAGGAAACAGTTATAATTGAAGATGAAGATTCAAACGTTTTTTCAACGGCAATTTTTGCCTTAGAGATTTGCTGCTCTTTTATGCAATAATCTTTGTAACACTTTGAACATAGATCCAACGTTGTTGGACTTCCGAAAAATCCACAGTTGTTGGCACACAACTTGTGGGCTCCGGGCTCTTGCCACTTTTGTTCTTCAGCCATGTTTGTTTATTTCGAGCGATTGAGGTTTATTATATTAACTCAATCGCTCAATTTATAATAGCACTCAAATTACCCCTGCATGCAACAAACATAACAAAGGAATGTCAAAATATACATACATGGAACAAGTTTAACAAAAAGAAAGAAGAGATTACGTACTTGAAGAGGAATTGACGGAGAGAGCAAAGGGGTTGAGGCCACAGAATTTGATGGGTGGGGCGTTAGGTGATTGTGAAAAGTCTTAAAAAAGGGTAATAAAGAGGGTGTGGGTGGTCTTGGCCTTGGGATTACGTGGTTATGGGAAGATTCCAGATGGTGGCGTTGAGGCTATGTTTTAGTATTTACTTAAATTGCCATTTGGTCTTTTCGGGGAATGGATTCGTCAACAAGACGGCCACGGCGGCGGCACCTGCTTTGCATTGCTTCCGGCCTAAGTTTGTTTTGTTTTTCGGTTCATCAATTTTGTTTGGTTGTTGAGTTCATATCATCACAAAATGTATCCTAAGAACTTATCATCATACGTTACGGATACTGATTAGTTGTAAGAAATAATTTTGCATTGTAATAATAACAATCGTTTTGTTTTTTAACCTGCGTGAATATCATACATGAAAGCAGGGGTAGCCATGTGGAGCGCAATGTTGAGCTCAAATTCGGGTCACTTTAAAAAAAAAAAAAATTATTATAAATTTTAAGGTCCAATACATTACAGTACACCCAATAAATAAAAAAGTTAGTTCGTCCAAACAATCAAACCTCAATGATTCACTTCAAAAATAAAAAAACTATACGAACCATTATTTTAGATATTATTTTGTGCCTATATTTTTTAATTAACATTATTTTTAACTAAATACTCAAAAATAACTTCAAAAAAATTCGACTCGGGGACTTCCGTTCCCGAACCGAACCCCCGAAAATCAATATTAAGTCAGCCCACCGGGATATAAATTCCTGGTTACGCCCTTCCATTAAAGGATAGTGATTAGTTGTAAGCAATAATTTTGTATATAACAATAACAATTTTTTTTTGCTTTTTAACCGGCATAAATATGTTAGGTGGTGTTACATTTGTGTGGCTTGTTTATACAGAAAACGTTCGATACTGTTTTACTATATAATTTATATACAGGACATTTGCTGATGAATACCTTAAAAATTTATTCATATATAATTTATTTGACTAATTTAGTCTCTAAACTATACAAGTTTGGTCAATTTATTTCATAAACTAAAAATTTATAAATTTAGTCCCTAAACTATACAAGTTTGACTAATTTAATCCTTAAAATTTGCCCAATTTAATTCATAAATTAATAAAAAAACTGTTTTTATTAAATTTAATAAAAAACTGTTTTTTAAATATGATAAAAAACAGTTTTTATTAGTTTAGGAATTAGTAGAACAGTATTTTAAATAAAAAAAAACTGTTTTTTCAACTGTTTAAATATATTTTAAAACGGTTTTAAACTGTCTTTTTTTCAAAATAAAAAATTCAGAGTTTTTAAAGAGTCAAAACTTTTAAAATGTACTCCAAATAAAAAAAATTGATTTTAAAAAAAAACGGGTTTTAAAAAAAGGATAAAATAACTGTTTTTTAAAGTTTATCTGTAAAAAATGACTGTTTTTTAAAAAAATATTTTTTTAAAATAGCTTAAAATATCCAATTTAGACAATAAACTAATAATTTACTCCATAAACTAATAATTTAACTAATTTAGTCCCTAAAATAACTTAAAGTTCCTTTTTTCTTTTCAAAGTTAAAAAAAATATTTTTATAATGGAATAAAAAACTGTTTTTTAAATAGGATAAAAACAGTTTCTTAAATATGATAAAAAAGAGTTTTTTAAGATAAAAAAAATATCTTTTTAAATAGGATAAAAAAAGTTTTTTTTTTTTTAAATTAAAAAACAGTTTTTAAATTTAAAAAAAATATTTTTTAAATTAAAAAACAGTTTTTAAATTTAAAAAAAATATTTTTTATCCTATTTAAAAAACAGTATTTTATCCTATTTGCAAACAGTTTTATTTAACTAACACGATCACGATCCAAAAAACCTGACATGGCATGGGGTCATATTTTTCCCATACTGCTGACGCGGAACATTTTTTACTGTTTTAAAAACAATCTTTTTGCAATTTAAAAAAAATTGTTCGCTCCAGTGGTGTGTATAGGCGGCCTGATCACCTATACATACCGCTTTGGTGGACCAACTATTTTTTATAAATAAAAACTGAAAAAACATTAAAAAAATAATTAAGACAGTTTTTCTATTAAAAACAATTTTATTAACAATTAAAACAGTTTTTTCGTTATACGAAAAAAAAGGTTTTATCTAAAACGGTTAAACATTTTATGTTAAAACAATTTTGTTCTTTTATAAAACAGTTACGAAAAGTTGAAAAAAAAAAAAGAAAAAAAAAAGAAGGAAAGCGAACACCCATTATTTTAAAAAATTATCCTTAAAACTATTATTTAAAAGTATAGGTATGTGGACTTGTTTTAAGTAAAGGAGAGTGGAGAAGATAAATGATGAACTTTGATATAAGGTCTTAATGGTCTTTTTTAGAATTTAGAAACAGAATTGGAGTGCCTCAGTATTTGTTTGGAGTGGGAATAGCATAACCCTAATTTTATTAGTATTTTAAACTCATAATTTTTTAGTTAATTAATGATAAGTTCAAACTTACAGTTACACTTATTAATATAGATACAATTATATTTATCAACTAGATTTCAATCCCACGTGATGTACCGACTGTGTATGATGCTTATTGACTTATAGCAAGGTGGAACTGATTAAAAGGGACAATTTTGTATAAAATAAGGGCACCAAAAGGCGCACATTTTCTACGTGCAGTTTCACAAAGTAGGATATATAAACGTGATACTGTGTAACAAACTTACAATTCAACTAAGGCATAGAAGTTGTGGTGTCAAATGTTAGTGAAAGATGTGAGAAAATGTAGTAACAAATTATAATGACCCTTCCCCCTTTACCGTTCTTGATTCACGTGTTAGTAAAAAACCAACAATAGAATATTGGTTTTGGAGTTTCACCAAAGTGAATATTTTATATCAACTCAACTAACAGTAGCGGGTGTTTGTACATTGTACACTACTTGTAATGATCAAATGCTAAACTCATAGTGACGTGGCAACATAAAACAATACAAGCCATTTGCTTAGTTATAAAAATATTATTTTCAGCGCACTTATTTAGATATCCTACATGAACAACCTATGTTATTTGTAGAGTAAAAAATGGGGTATAAAAACTACTACCAGTGATATTTTTCAATGCTTAAAACTATCGACTTGTACATTAATAATTAATATAAAAAAATGGAAAAAAAAGAGAGGAAACAACAATAGATTTCTTGTGGACAAATCACGTACTTTGAACAACCAAACTAATCAACGAATCGAGTCTAAGATTAAATGAGTTAAAATAGACTAATCTAACCTCCATGGTTCTTATCACCGTTTTTGGTTTCTCTCTACAATTGGGTTGGCCATTTTGTGTATACACATATATATAAGTGGACATGAGAGGATATGATACAAATATATTCCTTATGATGGTGATGGAAAGTATCAGACAAAGATATTTACAGTGGGTGCCAAAGTCATGGAATGGGAGTGTATTCCAAAATGTGGATAGACGACAATGTTGGGACTTAATATAGAAAGGGAGAGAATGTGAAAGAGATGAAAGGTTGATAGGAAGATGA
Organism: Sambucus nigra; assembly: GCA_949130495.1. Taxonomy (NCBI): domain Eukaryota; kingdom Viridiplantae; phylum Streptophyta; class Magnoliopsida; order Dipsacales; family Adoxaceae; genus Sambucus; species Sambucus nigra. Next base: position 778,020,465 of record OX422208.1, on the reverse strand, counting down.
AAAGTCTACGCTACTTTTTTTGGGGCGCTAACAACATAGACAGAGAAAGGAAGATGTAAAGTCGGCTCTTCAATGGTAGAAAATGGTACAATTCTTTGGGGAAACGACGAAACACATTGTATATTAGTAATTAAGGGTCCTTTTTTTATAGTAATATTTATCTTGACAAATACGGAATCTTTCTTATTTTTTATTTTTTATGCACATTTGATAGCATTTATTTGTTATTGACAAATAATTTTAAATTACGTTAAGGTACTAACACTTTATGCATAAAAATTAGATTTGCCATGGAATTCAATTCTTTGGAGGGTTAAGAATTGAATTCTAGCTTTTCAATGACTTGGAAATAAATTCCAGCTTGTTCTATCAAACGGACCCTAAGATAGATAACTCAAAAGACATTTAGGGTCCGTTTGATAGAAAACTGGGAAAATACAAATGATTCCAGGACATTTGATTCCAGGATAAACAATTCCAAGACAAATGAATATTTTCTAACTTGTGTCTGTTTGATACAAGTTGGAAAATCATCAATTTTTCACATTTTCTATCAAACGCAAAGGCTGAAAAATAGATATAAATGTGAAAAATTTGTTTACGGAATATATATATATATATATATATATATATATATATATATATATATATATATATATATATATATATATATAATAAATATATATTATTAAATATACAAAATATATGAATATATATTATATTATTTGCGGAATATATATATTCCGTATATACAAAATATATGAATATATATTATATTATTTGCGGAATATATATATATTCCGGAAATTAATATAATTTGCTGAGTATATATATTCCGTAAATTATTATTAATTTCCGAAATATTCATATATTTTGTATATTTTTCCGAAAATTAATAATAATTTACGGAATATATATATTCCGCAAATAATATAATATATATTCATATATTAAATATAATAATATATTATATATTAAATATAATATATTATTATATTTAATATATGAATATATGAATATATATTATATTATATACTGAATATACTAAATATATATTATTTACAGAATATATACATATATAATATGAATATATACATATATATTATGTATTTATGAATATATACATATATATAATATACATTATTCTGCATATGTATATTATATATATGAATATATACAATATATATGTATATATATAGAATATAATATACATATATATTACATATATATTTTGTAAATAATATATATTAAATATAAGGAATATATGAAATATACAAAATTTACGAAATATAAATATATATTAAAATATATGAATTATATAAATGTACGAATTATATAAATTTATGAAATATATAAATATACGAAATATATGCAATATACATATATGTGCTAAAATATATAAAATATACGAATATATATTAAAATATACGAAATATATATATTTATATATTTATTAACAATATATATTTATATATTTATGAAATATATAGAGTTATAAAAAAAATTGGTTTTAAGTGATTTGTCACCCAAATGTGACAAACAAAAATTTGACCCCCCCCCCCCCAAAGAATTGAATTCCACCCTAGGGTGGCAAATTGTGCTTAAGGGGTGTTGTACATAGAAAACAAATTTCAGGGCAAATTAAGGCTACCAAACAGCTTAAAAGCTGGAAAATACCAGAATTTTCCAACTTTTGAGAATTTGCCTTGGAATTTTTGTGCTATTAAACGGACCCTTAATACTTCAATGGTCAATTTGGATTGGGTGAGAAGTATACTAAAGGCTATTGTTGATACCAAATTTAGTCTGCTGACATGGATCAATAAAGTGAAGACACGTGGCAGTCTACATGGCAACAACAAACACTTTCGAGGAACTCACATGCTCCGAGGAACCATACTACAACGAGGAACACTGTTTTCCCGAGGAACTCATACGCTCCGAGGAACGAGAACTCTCCGAAAAACTCTTGAGCACGAGAAGCTTAGGCGGTCCAAGCAACTCAGGCGGTCCAAGCAACTCAGGCGGTCCAACCCTGGGTCCTATTCATTATACTAAATAATTGCGAGTGTACAAAATAAATAAGACGGTCATAAAGTCTATAAGCATGAACTATAATGTTACCATAGAAGTAGGATCTTACTTAAATTGGTATAGCATCTAAATAAAGTAACTATGATTTAAACATGCTTAAAACATCAAAAACACAATATTAATTCAAGATTTAATGATAAAACCCAATTCTGTATCAAGAACCCTAAAAATTCAATCTTAATCAATTTGATCCCATTCTCTAAATATTTACGCATATATTCAAGGGGTTTATGAACGATTCATAGTAGAAGTCAATTCATATACATAATCTATCAATTTCAACTCATATTGAAATACAAATAAACCAAACCAAAGATGAGATAAGTTTGGTGGCTATAGGGGACAATATAAACTTGATGTAACAACAGAGATGATGTAAGTTTGGTAATGGCCAGGCTAGTGTTAAAACCAAGCACTAAAAGCTTAGGATTCACTCCATTAAAGATGAAGAGGGTAATACTTGGGAGAATAATCAAGACGTTATTAATCATATTGTGGGATTATTTAAGAAACAACTTACAGAAGACCAAACTACCATCTTTAGTAGTGTAACTACAAACCTTATTCCTTCTCTCATTTCCACTCCAGAGCTAAGAATCTGAAAAATGTATGGGCACATTATGATATACAATTGCAGTTACGATGATTTCAAGCCATGAGATGAAATATAGATTAAAAAACTAACACAAACTTGAACTTTTAAAAAATGTACAAAATTGAAAACATAAAATTCTGAATAACATCCTTAAACTTACCGAAGGCGTTCAACAAAAGGTTTTAGGGACATTATCTTTTTCTCCTTGATCCGAGGAAACACATTGCAATGTAGAACTGTGATGGAGCATACTTGGGAATGTTTTTTACTGTCCGTCTAGTATGCATAACACAATATTGTCCCAACAAAATACATGTTAAATTACAGAACATCTTGTAGGTTAATAACAAGTGAAAGAATAAAATACATCTCAAATTAGTTAGCAATTACTTATCATGGGGTAAAAACTAAAAGATAAAATGGAATATTAGTAGCTCTAGAACCCCGGGCACCATTGGGGGTGGGAGTGGGAGTGGGAGGTGGGGTGGGATGGGTGGGGGGCGTGTGGGGGGTGGGGGATCGATCGACACGCGTATTTGGTGTCGCTGGCGCGGATCAATTACACTATAGGTATTAAAATTAATGTGTTATTATGTGTTTTTTGTTAAGGTCCATTAAAAAGTCCATTCTTTTGGTCCACTTGTGAACCTCTCCTTATATATATATATATATATATATATATATATAGAGAGAGAGAGAGAGAGAGAGAGAGAGAGAGAGAGAGAGAGAGAGAGAGAGAGAGAGAGAAGGGTAGGCTCCTGTGCAAACTAAGTTTGCACATGTGCTGACGCACACCGATTTTTTTTTATATTAAAAAAATATTTTTGAGTTGATTTTTTATGTGATATTTAAACATTTCAACGGACCCATATAAAAAAATCTGCTCAAAAAACGTTTTTTTGCTATTTTTAAAAAATCGGTCAAATTTTTCGCAACTTTTGAAGAGCTTAAAAAAAACGAAAGTTTGACTGATTTTTTAAAAATAGAAAAAAAAAATTGAGCTGATTTTTTTTTATACGGGTCCCTTGAAATGTTTAAATATTACACACACAAAAATGAGTTAAAAAATATTTTTGTTACTATTTTAAAAAAATGGTGTGCAAACTTAGTGTGCACAGGAGCCTGTCTGTATATATATATAGAGAGAGAGGCAGGCTCCTGTGTACACTAAGTTTGCACATTAAGTTTTTAAAGTAGTAAAAAAATATTTTTGAGTGCTGGCGCACACCAATTTTTTTATGTGATATTTTAACATTTCAACGGACCACATAAAAAAAATTAGCTAAAAAAACTTTTTTTGCTATTTTTTAAAAATCGATCAAACTTTCGCAGTTTTTAAAGGGCTTAAAAACATAGAAAGTTTGACCGATTTTTTAAAACTAACAAAAAAAGTTTTTTTGAGCTGATTTTTTTTATATGGGTTCCTTGAAATGTTTAAATATCACACAAAAAAAATCAACTCAAAAATATTTTTTTTACTACTTTAAAAAGGTAATGTGCAAACTTAGTGTGCACAGGACCCTGCCTATATATATATATATTCTTGTGTGGACCAGTCGGCATTTTAACAGTGCGAACTGAACAAGTGTCACCTGCCGGTGAACCCAGAAAAAAAGAGAAAGAGAGAGTGTGCCTATAATTTAATTAGTCGATAATTTTTAGGCACACCGTCAGGTGACACATGTCTGATTCGCACTGTTAAAATGCGGACTGCTCCGCACAAGAGCAATATTGTATATATATATTTATTAGATTGGACTAATACGAACCATTTGACATTCAAAAATGCTACTGTGACATAATTTTTGACAGAATTTTTATGAAGAAACTGATGTGGAGTGTTTCTATTGGTTGATTTTTGGGGTCCACGCCAGTGAGATCAAGAAACCAACCAATGAAAACACTCCACGTCAATTTATCCATAAAAGTTATGTAAAAAATTATGTCACAATCACAATAAAACTAATCTTTGACATTTGATGTTGGAAAGATTCCACGTAGATTAACAATGAACTGTCACTAAAAATATTTTTTTGGTCTAAAGACATGTAATATATTTTCATTTTTATATCCATGAAGTATCAACGGTTTTGTTCGTTATAATGACAACCATTAAAAAAATAGAAATCTGACCAATTTTTTTTGGCTAATCAACGTTTGAGAAACATGGTGTCTCTTATACATCGCCAAAACAAACATAGTAATTCAACGCATTGACCAAACTCATCGGTAAACCAAGCTCAATGAACAAAGCGGGAACAACCACCAAATGTGCATGCACACTCTTGTTAAAGAATTATTTTTATGTAGCAATCATTGTTATATATGAGCAAATAGTCCATTTGGTCATGCAAAAGCACACACATGTTATTTATGTATTTAGATGCTGTCAGTAAGATACAATTTTAAAAAAAATAAATATTAGTGGGTGGGAATATCAATTAACATAAGATTTAAAACACGTCGTCAGAATATCAAAACAAGGCACCTTGTTCACGGAATCTTTATCCAAAGTTATTATCCCATTAATAAACATTTTAACGTCTAAGCGTACGGGTGGAAGCGGTACGGATTTTTACCGTACCGTATCGTTTTGATCCGAAAAAAATAGTTTTGGTTTCATATATTAAAATACCAGAAATCAGTCTTACCGAAACCGAAATTATCGCAAAAAAGTTGGTTGGTTTTGATTTTAATATTTAAAAAACCGATTTACCGAAATTACCGTACCGAATTTACTGAAATCAGAAAAAACCGTACCGAAATTACCATACCGTACCGAATTTACCGAAACAAAAAAAAAAATCGTATCGAAATTACTGTACCGTACCAAATTTACCAAAATTACCGTACCGAATTTATCAAAAACAGAAAAAAGTTGGTTTTGGTTTTAATATTTAAAAAAGTTGGTTGGTTTTGTTTTTGTTTTTTTGGGACTTTTAGTGTTGTTTACCGAAATCAGAAAAAACCGAAACCATAAACCAGAAAAAACCAGAATTTACCGAAACCAGAAAAAATCAGAAGAAACCAGAAAAAATCAAAAATTACCGAAACCAGAAAAAAACCGAAATTACCGAAAAAACCGAAATACCAGCCGTTTTGATTTTGGTATTGATTTTGGTGTACCACGTGGTAAACTGGTACGATTTGGTTTTACCATCTAGAGTTTGATTTTGGTATTGGTATCTACTATTTACCAACCAAACCGTACCGCTTACACCCCTATCTAAGCCCTTATGCACTTTTAATTTAGACAAACACAAAAACACACAAAAGAAAATCAATGAATTTTGTCTAAAGATTATTATTCATAATTATGTATTTTTTGTGACAAATACAAAATATAAAATAAATTATACTTGTGCAATAAAAAATTAGATCAATAGAAAAATTACAAATGAAGAAGGTGACTGAGTCGAGTGTTAGACACTCTTTTCTTAAGAAAAAATACGTTCTTGCTACAGTACTTACAACAATGAACAATGAGCGTCTCCCTCTCAGGATAAAACGGTCTCGACACGCGCAAAAAGCACTTTAATGTGTATGTCTCACGAACTAATTATGTTTGATACTCTCTTCGGCTCGATTAGGAATGAAAATTATTGAAATATTTTTTTCTCTCTTTCAAAATAAAGACAAGTCTTGTATTTATAGAAAGCAAAGTGTTCTTTCAAGAAAAGATGTTTTTTTTGCTAACAGTCACTTTAGGGACACTTTTCATGAACAGTTATAACTAATGGTGAACAATCATGACTTTTAGTAACGATTATAAAAAACAATCATTATACAGTGAATAGTCATGACCTCTACTCATTGTTGTTTGTGTGTGTGACCTAGTTTACGATTTATACATAAAACCGGACTACTCTGCATTTTTCATAAAAGAAAGATAAAAAATACAAAAGAATCAAACAATATACAGCGAGCAATACCATATAACATGAACCACAAAAAATAGTGTATGAAAAATATGCAAGCCCAATCATCCATTAGATATAAGATGAGATGAATCATGCAAATGCATACGAACATTAAGCGCATCTAAATTGGATCTCCTAACCCGCAAAGGTGTAACATGACGATCTTGGAATTGGGTAGCCTTGGTCACACTAGACTTAGACTTCCTAGGACCTTTTATAAGGTCATAACAGGTGACATTTGTTACCGCAATGTGTGTAAGTATATATAAAAGGAATGTTACCTTTGGATTGACTTATTCTAACGTCTCTAGCAATGACAGACTATCTCAAAATGTTGGTCTTAGCTTTAGTAGCGGATGCATTGATATCATTGAAGCCAATTTTAAAATTGTCAGTTTTTATTTGGACAGTGCCTGACATCTTGTCTAACTTCTCCGATCAAGATTCCAAATTAAATTTGATATGAACTGACTCTTCAATATGAGACCCAAGTAAATGCAAACTCTTCATACATAAGGGACTCCTTCTTCATACTCTCAATAAAACCACAAAGGTTATCTCTCTCGCCCTCAAAATACTCAATTTTCTCCCTAAGAGTCTTCCCACGTGCCCTCAAATCCTTAATTAATTTTTTATCATCATTACCTACGACACGTTCCTTCAACTTAGCTTGTAACTTCAAGTTGGTCCTTTTCAACTTCAAGAACTCGATGTACAACTTACGAAAGTCCACTTGAAGCTCACTTTTCTTCTTCTTCTTCTTCTTCTTCTTCTTCTTCTTCTTCTTCACTTGGGAATTACAAGATCGAACCTCATAATCGCCATGCAAATGATCATCTTCAATAATGGAACATAACTAACCGTGAACGCGGTGTAGTTATGTCCAACGGGGAAATCACATTCCTCTACTCACTGCCACTACGGGTGGCATTGCATACTTTTGGTTTCTTTCCCTCCTTTCATAGCTTAGTAGGACACTCACAAGAATAATACCCAAATCCTTGACATTCAAAGCACTTGTCTCGATCGTCCACCTTCTTAGGACTACCTCTATTCTTCCTATCACAATAGTTAAAGTTCTTAGGTTATTCTCAAAACTCTTATATTCTATAAGCTTAAGAAAATTTTTGAATTTCGTAGCAAACCTAACGATCTCTTTGAGTTCTAACTCACCCTCACTTTCGGAATCTGACACATCGTCCTTTCGAGCTTTCAATGCAACACCCTTCTCTTTCTTTTCATCATTTTTCTTTGAAGGACACATGTTCATCTCCTAGGTTTGAATATCACCTATAAGTTCATGGACCTGCATAACATCGACACCACCTAGGGAATCTAGGACCGTGACGTTCGCGTTAAATCTTTTAGCTAATGACCTTACGATATTTTTAAACACTCTCGACTTAGGGATTGACTCACCTAAGTTAAGCGGGGAATTGATAATATCCGACAACTTGACACATAACTCATCAAAAGACTCATTCTCTAACATCTTAATCGAAACTTAGTCTTCAGATTTTGTAACTTGGAAACCCTAACAGTATTTGTACCCATGTTTGTGGATCGTAAAATATCCCAAATATCCTTAGTGCACTCATAAGTCATAATTTTTCTAAACTTTTGGGCGGTTACAGTGCAAAAAACAGCGTTCACACCCTTTAAATTGAACGACGGGATATTCCTTTCAGCCCTTGTCCAAGAGTTGTACACTTTTGGAGCACCACCGTCGGTGGGAGGAGTCCACCCATACTCAACCGAGTTACAAACGCTCTCATCAATCGATTTTATAAAAAATCGTATATGCACCTTCCAATCGGGATAGTTTGTCCCATCAAACAATGGGACCGGGTAACAAAACTCCTCTCTCGATTAAAATCCATCTAAACCTTAAATGTGCGCAAATAAACGGATCTAACACAACAAACTAGTGTAAATTGTTCTGATACCAGTTTAAAAACGCACTAGTACCTTAGGATTATATGTATTATCAAACACACACCAATTTTTAATTTTTTCACAATTTTATCTCAGCACAATTTAAACCAAAGTGTTGCTTAAACAATTTATCAATTTTAGTCTTGACCTAAGCATGCATCTAAGTGATATAAGCAAGAATACAATAACAGACCACAACACGACGATGTACGAGAAAAATTCACAACGGGGATATCCTCGAACAACCCAACTATACAAGTCCACAACGATATATGTCTCATTACAAGGACAAATTAAACTTACTCACAGACTCAATGCCTTCAAGCCTTGACATGCTTCATAGTTTATTGTTACCTTCTTCGCAAGCACTATTGGACGCCTTTCAAGAGTTACACAACGCAAGAGCTTTCCATGTCTCGGTATCCCATCGATTTTACTTGTCTCGTGACGAGTTCAACCATCGCACAATACAAACACGGTCTCCACCGCTCAAAGCACTCTCAGCAGGTAGAGCAAGAGCAGTCCAAAAGAGATAACCAATATATATATGTGTAGGATTCTTAGATCCCAAATTCGGGTGTAACCTACGGTTTGAGAGGTTTTATATTTGAATCTAAAATTCGTTTTCACAAATATTCTTTTCAAAATAACCTTATCGGCATTCATATTTATAGAAATCCAAATTTCGAAGCAACATATTTTTCGAGGCAGGTCGTTCGAACCAGAAACACAGGTTCGATTGAACGACTATAGCAATCTCGTTTGAATGGCATCGATATTCTCGTTAGAATGGAGATTGAACGAGCTTTGAACGGGATTGTTCTGTCAAGCAAAAAAAAATTGTTTGAAGTCCGCTTGAACCTCGTTTGAACGAGAAGCCTAAACTCATTTGAACACTCGTTCAAACGATATTTAAAACTTCGTTTGAATGACTTAAGGAAATTCGTTCGAACAACTCAAACCAAAAAACTTATTTCTTTAAATCCATTTTACGAAAAATCCCTCGTGTTATAAAACTAACACAAAAAAGTATTCGGGGATTAAAACATTAATATTTATTTATACCTCAATGAGATCCCTCAGTTGTTGAAGACAAAACATGACTCGAAACTTGACGTGTACTTGACTTCGCTTTAACCTAGCCGCTACAGTCTTCACTTAAACATCATAGGCTTGAAGGACAAACAAACTCAAGTCCTAATCTATGACTTAAAACAAGTTTTGTCCAAACGAAATTAAGTCAATTACATACACATTCTCTTTCATTAGTTCTAGTTAATTCAGTGATTGGATATGATTGATATGATAGAAAATGTGTTTTGTATGTGGTGGAGGCGAACGAAAAATACAAAATGTTATGAGTTTTTTCTTGGATTGATGTATTTTCTAAAAAAACACAACAATTTCTCAAAAATCCTTGGCTTTTCTAAGAAAATGCAGAAATTTTCATAAATGAACCATTAATTTCAAAACTATTTTTTAAATTTTTTATTTTGATTGTTTGATTCAATCCATATGTGTATATATATATATACGTGGTGCACAAGTATTTACTCACATTTATAAAGATTCAGTTGTAACTAATTCTAAAATTTTAATTTTTCAGTGTTAAGTCGTCGTATCTTAACAAAAACATGTGGCACGTGTCATCCTATAGGTAGGGGTGATAACCAGCCAAATTGTGTCAAGCATGACTAAGTTTATTTCACAAGTCGAGCTCAAACAAGTCTTTATCCGAACGAACACAAACCGATCTCGAATAGCTTGATTTTTACCACTATTTTCGTATGATTATTTGTAATTAAGCCAAAGTTGTTAGCTTAAAATTTGTTTAAGATTGATTTGTTTACTTTACGAATTGAGCTTACATGAGCTTTTATCCGAACGAATAGGAGTCGAGCTCGAATGGTTTGATTGGTTTTACGAAAAATGAATGAGGCGTGAAAATAATTAAATACAATTTGAATTTTGAATTATAAAGTCACTTGGAGAGCTTTACATAACTAATTGCAATCTAGAGAAAAAACATAAGATTGATGACTGCTGAAACTTTTATATTGAATTAAGCCTAACGTATGATGAAAAAAAAAATAAAGCCTAACGAATTTTAAAGCTTCTCCATGGGTATGAGAGACTGAGGGTGGAGATAGGAGGGTATATTAGTTTGTTCACCAACATGTTTAATGGGTTTGAGTTATCCAACCACCCTTTTTATGATTGATAAATAAAAGCAACAATAATTCACAAAACATATAAACAACACAACCTTTTCATGTTATTAATACAACAAATACATAATTCAAATTTTACACATTTCTACACAACACCCCACCACCAATTCCACAACCCAAACACACCTACGTTCCAACCGTCCAATCTATCACCACCCACGGAATCAACGGTTCAGATCACATCAAATTTTGTCGAGCTTCTCAGCCTTGATAACCGGGTTAGCCTTAGAAATTTCCTCCCTCCCCAAACCCTTGAAATCAAACGTACACTCATGTTGCTCCGGATACCTGTGGGTCCCACAAAACGTCGGCCCACACCTACACGCAAACCCCGTGAGCCCCACGCGCCGCCGGCAAATCGCACACCTATTCGGCCGATTCACCGGCGCCGGCGAATCCAGAGATTTCTCCGGTAATATCAAGGGCTGAGAGGAAACAGTTATAATTGAAGATGAAGATTCAAACGTTTTTTCAACGGCAATTTTTGCCTTAGAGATTTGCTGCTCTTTTATGCAATAATCTTTGTAACACTTTGAACATAGATCCAACGTTGTTGGACTTCCGAAAAATCCACAGTTGTTGGCACACAACTTGTGGGCTCCGGGCTCTTGCCACTTTTGTTCTTCAGCCATGTTTGTTTATTTCGAGCGATTGAGGTTTATTATATTAACTCAATCGCTCAATTTATAATAGCACTCAAATTACCCCTGCATGCAACAAACATAACAAAGGAATGTCAAAATATACATACATGGAACAAGTTTAACAAAAAGAAAGAAGAGATTACGTACTTGAAGAGGAATTGACGGAGAGAGCAAAGGGGTTGAGGCCACAGAATTTGATGGGTGGGGCGTTAGGTGATTGTGAAAAGTCTTAAAAAAGGGTAATAAAGAGGGTGTGGGTGGTCTTGGCCTTGGGATTACGTGGTTATGGGAAGATTCCAGATGGTGGCGTTGAGGCTATGTTTTAGTATTTACTTAAATTGCCATTTGGTCTTTTCGGGGAATGGATTCGTCAACAAGACGGCCACGGCGGCGGCACCTGCTTTGCATTGCTTCCGGCCTAAGTTTGTTTTGTTTTTCGGTTCATCAATTTTGTTTGGTTGTTGAGTTCATATCATCACAAAATGTATCCTAAGAACTTATCATCATACGTTACGGATACTGATTAGTTGTAAGAAATAATTTTGCATTGTAATAATAACAATCGTTTTGTTTTTTAACCTGCGTGAATATCATACATGAAAGCAGGGGTAGCCATGTGGAGCGCAATGTTGAGCTCAAATTCGGGTCACTTTAAAAAAAAAAAAAATTATTATAAATTTTAAGGTCCAATACATTACAGTACACCCAATAAATAAAAAAGTTAGTTCGTCCAAACAATCAAACCTCAATGATTCACTTCAAAAATAAAAAAACTATACGAACCATTATTTTAGATATTATTTTGTGCCTATATTTTTTAATTAACATTATTTTTAACTAAATACTCAAAAATAACTTCAAAAAAATTCGACTCGGGGACTTCCGTTCCCGAACCGAACCCCCGAAAATCAATATTAAGTCAGCCCACCGGGATATAAATTCCTGGTTACGCCCTTCCATTAAAGGATAGTGATTAGTTGTAAGCAATAATTTTGTATATAACAATAACAATTTTTTTTTGCTTTTTAACCGGCATAAATATGTTAGGTGGTGTTACATTTGTGTGGCTTGTTTATACAGAAAACGTTCGATACTGTTTTACTATATAATTTATATACAGGACATTTGCTGATGAATACCTTAAAAATTTATTCATATATAATTTATTTGACTAATTTAGTCTCTAAACTATACAAGTTTGGTCAATTTATTTCATAAACTAAAAATTTATAAATTTAGTCCCTAAACTATACAAGTTTGACTAATTTAATCCTTAAAATTTGCCCAATTTAATTCATAAATTAATAAAAAAACTGTTTTTATTAAATTTAATAAAAAACTGTTTTTTAAATATGATAAAAAACAGTTTTTATTAGTTTAGGAATTAGTAGAACAGTATTTTAAATAAAAAAAAACTGTTTTTTCAACTGTTTAAATATATTTTAAAACGGTTTTAAACTGTCTTTTTTTCAAAATAAAAAATTCAGAGTTTTTAAAGAGTCAAAACTTTTAAAATGTACTCCAAATAAAAAAAATTGATTTTAAAAAAAAACGGGTTTTAAAAAAAGGATAAAATAACTGTTTTTTAAAGTTTATCTGTAAAAAATGACTGTTTTTTAAAAAAATATTTTTTTAAAATAGCTTAAAATATCCAATTTAGACAATAAACTAATAATTTACTCCATAAACTAATAATTTAACTAATTTAGTCCCTAAAATAACTTAAAGTTCCTTTTTTCTTTTCAAAGTTAAAAAAAATATTTTTATAATGGAATAAAAAACTGTTTTTTAAATAGGATAAAAACAGTTTCTTAAATATGATAAAAAAGAGTTTTTTAAGATAAAAAAAATATCTTTTTAAATAGGATAAAAAAAGTTTTTTTTTTTTTAAATTAAAAAACAGTTTTTAAATTTAAAAAAAATATTTTTTAAATTAAAAAACAGTTTTTAAATTTAAAAAAAATATTTTTTATCCTATTTAAAAAACAGTATTTTATCCTATTTGCAAACAGTTTTATTTAACTAACACGATCACGATCCAAAAAACCTGACATGGCATGGGGTCATATTTTTCCCATACTGCTGACGCGGAACATTTTTTACTGTTTTAAAAACAATCTTTTTGCAATTTAAAAAAAATTGTTCGCTCCAGTGGTGTGTATAGGCGGCCTGATCACCTATACATACCGCTTTGGTGGACCAACTATTTTTTATAAATAAAAACTGAAAAAACATTAAAAAAATAATTAAGACAGTTTTTCTATTAAAAACAATTTTATTAACAATTAAAACAGTTTTTTCGTTATACGAAAAAAAAGGTTTTATCTAAAACGGTTAAACATTTTATGTTAAAACAATTTTGTTCTTTTATAAAACAGTTACGAAAAGTTGAAAAAAAAAAAAAAAAAAAAAAAGAAGGAAAGCGAACACCCATTATTTTAAAAAATTATCCTTAAAACTATTATTTAAAAGTATAGGTATGTGGACTTGTTTTAAGTAAAGGAGAGTGGAGAAGATAAATGATGAACTTTGATATAAGGTCTTAATGGTCTTTTTTAGAATTTAGAAACAGAATTGGAGTGCCTCAGTATTTGTTTGGAGTGGGAATAGCATAACCCTAATTTTATTAGTATTTTAAACTCATAATTTTTTAGTTAATTAATGATAAGTTCAAACTTACAGTTACACTTATTAATATAGATACAATTATATTTATCAACTAGATTTCAATCCCACGTGATGTACCGACTGTGTATGATGCTTATTGACTTATAGCAAGGTGGAACTGATTAAAAGGGACAATTTTGTATAAAATAAGGGCACCAAAAGGCGCACATTTTCTACGTGCAGTTTCACAAAGTAGGATATATAAACGTGATACTGTGTAACAAACTTACAATTCAACTAAGGCATAGAAGTTGTGGTGTCAAATGTTAGTGAAAGATGTGAGAAAATGTAGTAACAAATTATAATGACCCTTCCCCCTTTACCGTTCTTGATTCACGTGTTAGTAAAAAACCAACAATAGAATATTGGTTTTGGAGTTTCACCAAAGTGAATATTTTATATCAACTCAACTAACAGTAGCGGGTGTTTGTACATTGTACACTACTTGTAATGATCAAATGCTAAACTCATAGTGACGTGGCAACATAAAACAATACAAGCCATTTGCTTAGTTATAAAAATATTATTTTCAGCGCACTTATTTAGATATCCTACATGAACAACCTATGTTATTTGTAGAGTAAAAAATGGGGTATAAAAACTACTACCAGTGATATTTTTCAATGCTTAAAACTATCGACTTGTACATTAATAATTAATATAAAAAAATGGAAAAAAAAGAGAGGAAACAACAATAGATTTCTTGTGGACAAATCACGTACTTTGAACAACCAAACTAATCAACGAATCGAGTCTAAGATTAAATGAGTTAAAATAGACTAATCTAACCTCCATGGTTCTTATCACCGTTTTTGGTTTCTCTCTACAATTGGGTTGGCCATTTTGTGTATACACATATATATAAGTGGACATGAGAGGATATGATACAAATATATTCCTTATGATGGTGATGGAAAGTATCAGACAAAGATATTTACAGTGGGTGCCAAAGTCATGGAATGGGAGTGTATTCCAAAATGTGGATAGACGACAATGTTGGGACTTAATATAGAAAGGGAGAGAATGTGAAAGAGATGAAAGGTTGATAGGAAGATGAAAAGTCTACGCTACTTTTTTTGGGGCGCTAACAACATAGACAGAGAAAGGAAGATGTAAAGTCGGCTCTTCAATGGTAGAAAATGGTACAATTCTTTGGGGAAACGACGAAACACATTGTATATTAGTAATTAAGGGTCCTTTTTTTATAGTAATATTTATCTTGACAAATACGGAATCTTTCTTATTTTTTATTTTTTATGCACATTTGATAGCATTTATTTGTTATTGACAAATAATTTTAAATTACGTTAAGGTACTAACACTTTATGCATAAAAATTAGATTTGCCATGGAATTCAATTCTTTGGAGGGTTAAGAATTGAATTCTAGCTTTTCAATGACTTGGAAATAAATTCCAGCTTGTTCTATCAAACGGACCCTAAGATAGATAACTCAAAAGACATTTAGGGTCCGTTTGATAGAAAACTGGGAAAATACAAATGATTCCAGGACATTTGATTCCAGGATAAACAATTCCAAGACAAATGAATATTTTCTAACTTGTGTCTGTTTGATACAAGTTGGAAAATCATCAATTTTTCACATTTTCTATCAAACGCAAAGGCTGAAAAATAGATATAAATGTGAAAAATTTGTTTACGGAATATATATATATATATATATATATATATATATATATATATATATATATATATATATATATATATATATATATATATAATAAATATATATTATTAAATATACAAAATATATGAATATATATTATATTATTTGCGGAATATATATATTCCGTATATACAAAATATATGAATATATATTATATTATTTGCGGAATATATATATATTCCGGAAATTAATATAATTTGCTGAGTATATATATTCCGTAAATTATTATTAATTTCCGAAATATTCATATATTTTGTATATTTTTCCGAAAATTAATAATAATTTACGGAATATATATATTCCGCAAATAATATAATATATATTCATATATTAAATATAATAATATATTATATATTAAATATAATATATTATTATATTTAATATATGAATATATGAATATATATTATATTATATACTGAATATACTAAATATATATTATTTACAGAATATATACATATATAATATGAATATATACATATATATTATGTATTTATGAATATATACATATATATAATATACATTATTCTGCATATGTATATTATATATATGAATATATACAATATATATGTATATATATAGAATATAATATACATATATATTACATATATATTTTGTAAATAATATATATTAAATATAAGGAATATATGAAATATACAAAATTTACGAAATATAAATATATATTAAAATATATGAATTATATAAATGTACGAATTATATAAATTTATGAAATATATAAATATACGAAATATATGCAATATACATATATGTGCTAAAATATATAAAATATACGAATATATATTAAAATATACGAAATATATATATTTATATATTTATTAACAATATATATTTATATATTTATGAAATATATAGAGTTATAAAAAAAATTGGTTTTAAGTGATTTGTCACCCAAATGTGACAAACAAAAATTTGACCCCCCCCCCCCCAAAGAATTGAATTCCACCCTAGGGTGGCAAATTGTGCTTAAGGGGTGTTGTACATAGAAAACAAATTTCAGGGCAAATTAAGGCTACCAAACAGCTTAAAAGCTGGAAAATACCAGAATTTTCCAACTTTTGAGAATTTGCCTTGGAATTTTTGTGCTATTAAACGGACCCTTAATACTTCAATGGTCAATTTGGATTGGGTGAGAAGTATACTAAAGGCTATTGTTGATACCAAATTTAGTCTGCTGACATGGATCAATAAAGTGAAGACACGTGGCAGTCTACATGGCAACAACAAACACTTTCGAGGAACTCACATGCTCCGAGGAACCATACTACAACGAGGAACACTGTTTTCCCGAGGAACTCATACGCTCCGAGGAACGAGAACTCTCCGAAAAACTCTTGAGCACGAGAAGCTTAGGCGGTCCAAGCAACTCAGGCGGTCCAAGCAACTCAGGCGGTCCGAGTTGCACCTCGAACAAAGCATTAATAACTGGATAACCAACAGTTTGACTGTTCATTAAATGCTTATCATTCAGACGCATACGCTTAAGGAGCATTGAATGTATCACCTTTTCATATGTACATCATTTAATGTATTACCCTTTCACATTACAGCCCCAGGGCTATAAATACATTGTACAATCCTCATTGTAAAGGGGACCGGAAGTTCTTGATAGAACTTGTAATCGAGAATTCCCAAACACTCAGCAATAACAGCGGACGCAGGCCATTCTTATAAGGCTGAACCACTTTAAAAATTCTTTGTTTCATTTATTTATCTGTGATTGAATAATTAGATATGATCTAATTTTTTACATCAACAGATTGGAGCCGTCTGTGGGAATGACTGGTAATATCGTTTTCCATCAAAAACAATCCATCACAAATGGCTGATATTCCAGAATCAAGCAATCGAAACGCTGGAAGCCCTCCAAATCCATCTGCTCCGCCAAATATTCCAGATCTGGCAGGAATAATGACAAATCTGGCTCAGGGCCAGACCGTCATGCAAGAAACTATGCGTCAACTCATACAAACCCTCCATGGCGGTGCACCAACCCATTCAAGACCACGAAGTATTCAAAGAAATACCCGTGCATCTTCTTCGCGTACTAGGCGCACCAATTCATATCGCAATGAGGAGTCTGAAGATTTTTGTTATCAACCTGGACGAACTTCGTCAGTGCGAGCCACAGATACTGAACAACGTATCACTCTCTCCCCAAAAAGGACCAGTGCACTAGAAAGATTAAGCAGAGTATCTCCTTTCGATCGATTAGGTCCTAGGAGGAGCAAAAGTCCTCCTAGAGCCCCATCGAGGAGTTTTCGACGACCATCAGATTTAAGGGAAGGATCTGCCCAGTCGCGACCAGTTTCTCGTCAAGATAGATCCCAGGAAGCCACCTCAACGCGATCAGCTGCTCGAACCAACAGGCCCGAGGAAGGAAATGATGCATGGAAAGGCTCTATTCAAAGGCTGGAGGATAGATTGGGGGAAATGGTTAAAGCCAAGAATCCTCTACAACGAACCTTTGTTCGAGGAACACCTTTTGTCCAGTCTATTGTAGATTTTCTAACACCATCAAAATTCAAAGCACCTGTTGTGACCCCCAAATATGATGGAAAGACTGACCATGTCCTTCATATAGAACAATACCAGGCTGCAACCGACATCTATGCTGTTCCAGATGAGATGAGATGCAGGGCATTCTCGGGAACTCTTACCGGATCTGCTCAAATATGGTATAATAATCTTCCTCGGGGTAAGATTTTAACTTTTCTTCAACTGACCGAGTTATTTATTGGGAATTTCAGTTTTGGGGCAAAGCCAGTTAAACGAGTAGCACATTTGTTAAGTGTTAGACAAAAGGCTGGTGAGAGTACCAGAGATTATATAACTCGTTTTAATAACGAGAAAATTGAAGTCATTGATTATGAGGAGAAGACAGCGATTACCACTTTGATGAGTGGACTACTGCCCAACAAGTTGTATTACACTTTGGCCAAAGATCCACCTAGAACCATGTCAGACCTGATGGGAAAAGCGTTCAAGATTATGAATGCCGAGGAGGCTATGGCTGCGAAGAAGAATATGTATGCCAAAGAAACCAAGGTGGAAGGTGATAAAGCTAAGAAGAAAGAGCATAAGAACAATGGTAATGACAAACATTCAAAAAACAGGTCGGTATGGGACGTAATGAAGAAATATGATAATTATACTCCTTTGAAGAAGGATATCAACCATGTTCTAGAGGAAATCAAGAACAACGAGGAACTAAACTGGCCAGAGAAAATGAAGGCAGACCCTGACAAGAGGAATAAGGCGAAGTATTGCGAGTTTCACAAAGATCATGGCCATATGACCAAAAATTGCATAGCTCTTCAGAATGAGATTGAAACACTCATCAGACGAGGAAAGCTATTAAAGTATATTGATCGTGGAAACGAAAAAAGGAACAACGATCGAACAAGAGAAAAGTCTAGATCTCCTCGTCGAGCAGAGGAGAACAAGAAAAGAAACCATGAAGTTGATCCCGAGGATGACCCCGATCTTCCCAAGAGACCAAGGCAGCCAGAACGAGAGGTATTTTCAATACGCTTTGGGTCATTTGACTGTAATGTTATAACAGGTGGAGATGCAGGAGGAGGAGACCTGACTGCCGAGAGAAAAGCTTACCTCTGTGAGGCTCAAGCTTGCTCGTACATTCAACGAATAAATCTAGCTGAGGAGGATCGCCCGAGGAAGGTGAATAAAGAGAAATTGGTCATTGGTTTCTCAAAGAATGACCTTGCAGGTGTTCTATATCCTCATGATGACCCACTGGTGATCAATATGAGAATGAAGGAGGTTATAATTTCAAGAGTACTGGTCGACAATGGTAGCTCGGCAGACATCATGTTCTACTCGTGCTTCGATAGTTTAAATCTAAAACTATCTCAACTGGAGCCTTATCATAGACCCCTCATCGGTTTTGCTGGCGAGAAAGTGTTTCCACTTGGGACGATCAAGTTGGATATATTCATTGGTACGTGGCCTGCTTGTCGAACAGAAAGAATACGCTTCTTCGTGATGGATAAGAATGTTCAGTCATCATACAATATCATCATGGGAAGAGTAAGATTGAAGAAGTTCGAGGTTGTGCCATCTACAGTACATCAATGCCTAAAATTTCCAACAAATTTTGGAGTAAGAGTTGTGAAGGGTGACCAGAAAGTAGCTCGAAAATGTTATTATTCATCCGCCGAGCAGGAAGAACTGGAGGAATCAAGGAAAAAGACTACTACTTATCAAGTGGAAGAAGGGGCAGAAATTGAAACATTGGATCCTAGAGATGAGTCACAACTCGTGAAGGGTCAAGTGGTGGAAGCTACTGAAAATATCATTCTGGACGACGAGCACCCTGAATGAACTACTCAAATAGGTTCGTCGTTGGAAACCTCACTAAAACAGGAATTGATAACTTCCTTAGAAGCAGAAAGCAAACTTTTGCGTGGAGTCATGAGGATATGCCAGGAATAGATCCAAATTTCTTATGTCACGAGCTTAATGTGAATAAGGAGATCAAGCCAGTAAAGCAGAGAAGAAGAGTGTTCAGCCCCGAGAAGAATCAAGATATACAGGAGGAAGTAGAGAAGCTCCAGAAAGCTTGCTTCATTGAAGATATTAAATATCCAAACTGGTTAGCCAATGTGGTGATGGTAAAGAAGAAGAACAACAAATGGAGGATGTGTGTAGACTTCACCGATCTCAACAAAGCATGCCCAAAGGATCACTTTCCACTCCCCCGAATTGATCAACTAGTCGATGCTACCTCGGGACACGAGCTGCTAAGTTTCATGGATGCTTATTCTGGCTACAATCAGATTAAAATGAAACCTGAAGACAGGTAGAGTACTTCTTTCATTACCCCTAGGGGAACTTATTATTATAATGTTATGCCTTTTGGTTTGAAAATTGCAGGTGCGACATATCAGAGGCTGATGAACAAAGTCTTTGCTGAACAAATCAGTTGCAATATGGAAGTCTATGTTGACGATATGCTGACGAAGAGCAAAAAAGTTGTTGATCATCTAGTTGACTTAAGTCAGACTTTTGATCAACTAGATAAATACCAAATGAAGCTGAACCCGACGAAGTGCATATTTGGAGTACTAGAAGGCATGTTCCTCGGATACATTGTCAACCAACGAGGCATTGAGGCGAATTCTGAAAAGATCAAAGCTCTATTAGGGCTGCGATCTCCAACGACGAAGAAAGAGGTGCAAAGTCTTACAGGACGAGTAGCAGCACTCAACAGATTTGTATCACGAGCAACTGATCGATGTCTCCCATTCTTCAAGACACTCCGAAAGACTTTTGAGTGGAATGATGAATGTGAGAATGCTTTTCAAGACTTGAAGAAATACTTGGGAGCACCTCCACTGTTGTCCAGGCCAGTGATGGGAGAAAAAATATACTTATATCTTGCAGTGTCCGAGAATGTAGTTAGATCGACGTTGATCAGAGTGGAGAATGGACTGCAAAAACCAATTTACTATACGAGTAAGGCCTTCCGAGGAGCAGAGATCAGATATCCAAGGCTGGAAAAGTTAGCACTGGCGCTGATTGAGGCGAGTAGGAGAATGAGGCCATACTTCCAGGCTCATACCATAATCGTATATACTGATATGCCATTGAGGCAAGCCCTTCATAAACCGAAAAAATCAGGGAGATTGATGTACTGGGCAATAGAGCTCGGAGAATACGATATAGTTTATGAACCCAGATCATCGCTAAAAGGGCAAGCTGTAGCAGATTTTATAGCAGAGTTCACCTATCCTGATACCCCTGAGGAGCAAAAGTTACTCGTTAATCAACCTGTGGATGTTACAGGATCAACAAACACAAGCTCAGACCAACTCCGGTTGGTAAAAGGGCAAGTGGATGTGACAGGGTCATCAAATTCGAGCTTAGACCAACTCCGGTTGGTAAAAGGGCAAGAAAAGATGGTCGACGAAGAGCGAGAAATATCAGGGGAAGATGAAAAGAAGCAACAAATATTTCACCGAGGAACTCTGTCAGATCAGAAGTTTGAAGACGAGTTACTTATATGGAGGCTATATGTAGATGGCTCATCTTACACAACAGGTAGTGGGGCAGGGATAGTTTTGAGCACTCCGGACGAGGTCGACATGGAGTACACCCTACGTTTCCAATTCAAAGATTCCAATAATGAAGCTGAGTATGAGGCCATGATTGCAGGTCTTAATTTGGCAAAAATTATGGAGGCACAGCAAATTATTGTCTTCAGTGATTCTCAATTAATTGTAAATCAAATGTTGGGAATATATGCAGCCAAAGGAGAATTAATGATCAAATACCATGCAAAGGTGATGGAGTTGGTATCATAATTTGCTGCTATTCAGCTGGTCAGAATACCGAGAATGGAGAATGCAAGAGCAGATGCCTTAGCTCGATTAGAATCAGCTATTTGTACCGAGCTACGAAGAACAATCCCAATTGAAGTTTTGGCTGGTCGGAGTATAGATGAAGATTTGGCGATGAACTTTATCACCCTTGATTTATGACCATCTTGGATGGATCCTATCAGGGCATATATTGAGGAGGGAGAGTTGCCAACTGACAAGCTTGCAGCCAAGAAATTGAAGTTTAAAGTTTCTCGGTATGTACTAACTAACGGTATTTTATATAGACGAGGAATTATGGCAGGTTTGCAAAGATGTGTACATCCCACCGAGGTGAAAGATTTGATTGAAGAGATCCATGAAGGGTCTTGTGGAGCACATGTAGCAGGTCGGACACTTTTACAAAGGGTGATGACGCAGGGATACTACTGGCCGACGATGAGGGCAGATTGTATAGCCTATGCCAAGAAATGTGACAAGTGCCAACGCTTTTCCTCCATCCGAAGAACTCCACAAGCATTGTTGACACCCATAACTTCCCCTTGGCCATTTTCCATGTGGGGAATTGATTTGGTTGGACCACTACCAACGACCCGAGGAAGATTCAAGTATCTCGTCGTCGCAGTGGATTATTTTACTAAGTGGGTAGAAGCTGAGCCACTCATTGATATGACGTACGAGAAGGTGTACCAATTTGTTTGGAAGAACATCATTTGCCGATATGGTCTTCCTCATGCTTTCATCACAGGCCATGGAACACAATTTGATAACGAGGAGTTCGCTGCCTATTGTCATCAATCAAATGTGTTGAAGATCCACTCAGCACCAGGCCATCCTCAAAGCAATGGACAAACTGAAGTGACAAACAGAACGCTGCTAAATGGCTTGAAGAAAAGACTGGATGATGCAAAAGCAAACTGGATCAACGAGTTACAGTCAGTACTGTGGGCTTACCGAACTACTCCCTGAGTAGCAACTGGAGAATCTCCATATATGCTAGCGTTTGGAAGTGAAGATGTTATACCTGTCGAGTTGGGCCTCCCAACACACAGGGTATTGAATTTCAATTCCCCTGTCAGCGACTTAATAGGAAGATTGGATTTAGACATGCTCGAGGAAGTTAGAGAAGAAGCAACCATCAGAAACGCTGCATACCAACAACGAATAACTTTATTCTACAACAAGAGAGTGAAGAAGTGCGACCTGAAAGAAGGAGACTATGCGCTGAAGAAAGTAATTCAAAAGAACAATAAGCTGGAGGCAAACTGGCATGGACCATACCGAGTTACAGAAGTTGTTCGACCAGGAACTTACCGAATAGAAACTCTAGAAGGGGAAGAGTTTAAGAATGCATGGAACGCAGAGCACCTGCGCAAGTATTATCAGTGATGAATAAAATGAAGATATTCTGCCGAATTCTTTCTTTTTATTGAAAGTTTTTCGGGAAATACTAGTGCTACACACTACTCGGTAAAGCTCAGGCTACTCAAATTTTTTCTCGAAAACGCCAACTAAGGTTGGTCGAGAAACCAATATTCCTCCGGGAAGTAAAGCTACCAATATTCCTCTGGGAAGTAAAGCTACCAATATTCCTCCGGGAAGTAAAGCTACTTGTATTCCTCCGGGAAGTAAAATTTGTATTCCTAAGGGAAATAAAACTATACGTTTCTTGAGAAATAAAAGTATTCCTAAAAATGCCAACTTATGTCGGTTAGGAAGTAAATATGTAAAATTATTTCAAAAAGACTAACTATGGCTGGTCGAGGATAGAAACCCACCAACTGTAGTTGGTCGACAAGGAAAATTTACGGACCTTGGTTGGTCGAAAACATTTAAGAGAAAAATCTACCAACTATGGATGGTCGGGGATAAAAACCCACTAACTGTAGTTGGCCGACAAGTAAAATTTAAAGTGATAGAGCAACATTTTTTATACTCGTAACTTTTTAATTATTACTAAGTTGGTCGAGAAACAAAATATTATTTTTGCCAAATGATTACCACAAGTTCAAACTACTCGATAATAAGTTGATCGACAAACTACACAATATTGTTATCTTTTTATCAGATACACATGCACAAATATAAAGTGTTTTACAAGACAATAGCAATTAAGATTGCAAACAGAAATGAAAGTCTTTCATTAAATCCAAAAAGAAATTACATTGATAATGAAATGAAAGTTACATTGATATTGAAATGTATACTAACTATTACATCAAAATTCCTACTCTACTGGTCTTTTCCCCTCTGCTTTTGACACTGGTTCCTTGCCAGCAGGCGGATCATTTAAAGCCAGGGGAGAATTTATGAAGTTGAGATCCTTTAACATCCTGACATTCATCACGGATGGTCGATCTAAGAGGTGCTCGGGACGAGATACCTCGGCATTTGAATGGAGATTGTAGTCACTGAGATATTTGGAAATCAAGCTCCGAGGAATGGCCCGAGCAGGGATCCAACTCATATCCAGTTTGTATGGTGGCACAGGTAAGTCGAGTAGCCCGGGATCGTGGTAGTCCCACAGGTAATGACCCTATTCTAGCTGCAACACACCTAAGGCATTCAACCATCCTTGAATGTAGCCCTCATTATTGGCATGCTGGATACGATCGTCCAAGTGATAGAGAGCTTCTTTGTATCCAGCCATCCAGAACTCCCTGGGCTGTTTGTGGAATTGATATATTAATCTATCCAGCTGCTCGTAGAGATTTTTTATGAAGATATCTTTATTCTCCAAGGTAGACTTCTGAGTGGAGAGCTGCTCTTCCAGGTCCCTGATCTTCTTTGACATTTCAGCCAAAGCCTGGTTCTTCGCCATTAATTGGAAGGCCTGGTTTTCTAAGGCAAACTGAGTCCTCTGTTCCTCGATAGGAATTCGATCTGCTCTTGCTCGTCCCCGAGGAGCTCT
Source organism: Sambucus nigra (assembly GCA_949130495.1). Classification (NCBI taxonomy): domain Eukaryota; kingdom Viridiplantae; phylum Streptophyta; class Magnoliopsida; order Dipsacales; family Adoxaceae; genus Sambucus; species Sambucus nigra. The sequence continues at coordinate 777,995,427 of OX422208.1, read as the reverse complement.
TGCTCGACCACGAGAAGATGTAGATGGGCCAGACCTCTTCAAGGTTTCCAACTCATCCCTTAAGTTGGCGTTCTCGACTTCTAAGAACGACAATCCCTCATCATTCACTGGGATCAAGGCATTTGAAGTGGAAGCTGCAGACTTCAACTGAGACAACTCTTTCTGCAGGTTGTTATTTTCTTGCTCTAATAGTTCAGATATCTGTCTGCACTCCTCGACTTCGCCCCTCAGAGTTCTCTCCCTCACCTCGTAGCCAGCAAAACGCTTCTCGTAGCCCTTGTCGGCAATGATCTGCTGGTACTTCTTCTCGTACCCCTCATGTAACAGGGCAGTGGATTCTTTGTATTGTAGTTGAAGGTCTTCGAGGGTGCCTTGGAGAACCTCGATCATATCATAATAGGCCACATTATTGGCCACTGCTCGATCAAGTAGACACTTCAGATATTGATATGCTTCCACTGCCTGTTCTGAAGCATCTTGACCGAGGATGTCGACGACTTGTGCTGCACTCAGGTCTGTGCGACCAGCCTTAAAGTATTCATTACATTGTCGCAGCAGCTTTGTATCATGAGCAGATAGTACTTCCATCCTGGCCAGAAACTAGCAGAGAAAGAAAAAACAACAATCAATAAGAATCAAGACAGAGTATGAAGAAGAGACAATAGTATGAATAAACACAAGTTCGAGTTTTATTATATCATGAAGGTCAAAAGTACAAGATTTTAGAGTTACATATTCATGGTTACAATTGACAAAAGCAAAATATAAAGATAAACCCTAACAACTCTACACTTTTTCCTTGTCTCCCAAAACCTTCTCGGGAGGCTGGGTCGAGGAAGTAGGTTGCTCGGAAGGAGTAGAAAGTTGCTCGGGGAGCGCCAGCAGTTGCTCGGAATAAGTAACGATTTGCTGAAGTTCCTCGACAGCAGGCTGGATGGCTGGGGGATGATCTCCCATCACCATAGAAGACTCTTCGGAGGCAGCTTCGTCCTCTTCTAAGTCTTTAGGAGTTGGAGGGGGACCAGGGATGTGTTACTGAAAGAGTTCGGAATTTTCATCCACTTTCATCTCCTAAAGAGTAGCAACCCATCCATCCCTAAAGTATTTGAGACTGCCATAGTCCACTTGCGACACCATGGCAGCCAATCCCTTGTTCCACCCTTTGTCCCAGCCAGCGCTGAAGGACTTCTTCACAGCCATTATCCTTTTCAACTTTTCTGAGGAAAGCTTCTCGGACAGCAGGTCATCAACAACTTTCAGTTTTCTCTCAGCCTCCTCCTTCTGCCGATTTACCTCCCGAAGTTGAGACAACTCCTCTTCAGCAACCTTGAGCTTATTCTCTAGCTCTCCAGAATTCTTGAGCTTCTCGTCGAGCTCTTTATTTTTCCCTTCCAAGTCCTTTATTCTCTTCTCCAACTCTTTGGAGACTTCAACAGCTTGAGCTTTTTCCTGCTCGGTGGAGACAAGCTTCTTCTCCCAAACAGCCTTGTCAGTAGCATATGTATGGCGAGAATCCTCTAGAGACTTAATAGCTTCCTCCAGAGCTCCCTCTACACTACACGAGGAGCATGAAGCTTTAATCTCCTCGTCTTTCTTCATAATTATATTAAAGCAGCTCGTCAACTGTGAAAAGAAAAAGAAAGCAAGTCAGAAACAGAAATGACAAGGGAAATATGAAAAGTTCAAAGTAAGAACACTTACAGAAGCAAGGTGGCGAGCAGCTAACGAGGTGACCATGTCCCGAGTAAGGTTTTCTTCAGTACCTTGGACCTCGGGAATGATCCATGACTTTACCGAGCTCATGGCATAGCTTGGGGGAACAAAAGTAGGAACCCCAGTTCCAATGGTTGGGGGCTGAGTGATGGTGTCAGCCAAATTGACCGAGGAGCTCTTCTTCAGCCTCCTCGGGGGAACAAGAACAGATTCAACCAAGGAAGAACCCTTGGTCGGTGATATTACAATCACCTCTCCAGGAGCAGCAGACCTGCTCGGAGCCACTGCGGGCTTCTCAACAACCTTCACAACAGCCACAGCCGAGGAAGGCGTATCAGTCTTCTTTGTCCCTCCTGGGACACCAACCTTACTTCTTTTAGCCTATCCAGCACCAGAGGCAGGCTTCTTGAAGAGGGTGGGAGGTCTTCTCTTCTTCATCCTTTCACTTAAAGGAACGTGTGACTCAGGCGAAGAACTGATGGAAGCTGGTACTGGCTCTGATTCACTTATTACTGGACGAGCAGTAAAAGAGGTGGTGTAGCTCTTGTATTGCAGCAGATATGAGGCCGACCTAATATGCTCGTCGGCAACAGATTGATGCAGACTCCCGATAAGTTTCAAATGTCTTATATTTACGTCTGCTTCCTTTGGACACTTTCTTTTGCTGTCAACTGCAAATAAATAAAAATTAAAATATCAGTAGCACATTTTATCAAACACAAAAGAAGCATGATTTCAAAATAAATAAAATGAAATAAAAATAACCTATCCCATTGCCATAGGGAGGGCATCTGGGACCCTGATAAACCTCATCTCCAGATAAAGGAGCATGTTGCCAATTTTTTATGACAACCCGTGCTCAAAATAATCCCTATTAGCATCCGGGAGATTGACTACTAAGGCCCTATTAAAAAATCTAGTTTTTAAATAAAAGGTGTTATCACCAACTGCCCATCTATAGCAAAACATGATTTCTGGAATCCCTATGCGAGTTCCATGGATTTGATTTAACCTATGCACCCCATTAACTATTCTCCATGTATTGGGGGCTATTCTTACAGGAACAACGTCAAAGTATTGACAAAATTCTAGACATAACGGATTAGGTGGAAAAGAAAATCCACACTCAGCAATAAAGAGACTGGGGAACCAATGTCCCTCAGCCAAACGGAAATAATCGGAAGGCTCAGAAAGCTCTTCCAGAACAACCCAGGAGGGAATAGAAAAATTAGAACGAAACTTATCAAGAGATTCAACAGGGTAAACCATGATGAATAAAAGAAATGAAGAAGAAGGAAGAAAATCTTACAGAAAAATAGTGGATCTGATGACAACGGACGATGGAAGAGATGAATACACAGGAGAGAAAGAGACGATGGAAAACTCGAAAATACAAATTTGAAAAGGTATAAGACGATGGGAGTGTCTGTGAAGTTTAAATACCTTGCCTTGGGAAATGGTAAAGTAATGATTACAAAAAGAAACAATTACGCTACCGGCGGATAGAGGAACAAAAAGGGCGCGACAATCGAAGCGAGAAGAAACGATTATGCTACCGGTGGCTAAAAGGACAAAAAGTACGCAGAGATCGAGGCGGTTGTGAAAATTCAAAAAAGCATGATTCTACGAATTTGGAAAGAGAAATAAATACAAGGGAAACACTCCTAAAAATCAGGAGGACTATTTAAAGCTATCATATTCCGAGAAAGAATGTTCCATACTCCTCAAATTTCGAACTATGAAACATTGGGGGCTTCTGTTGATACCAAATTTAGTCTGCTGACATGGATCAATAAAGTGAAGACACGTGGCAGTCTATGTGGCAACAACAAACACTTCCGAGGAACTCACACGCTCTGAGGAACCATACTACAACGAGGAACACTGTTTCCCCGAGGAACTCATACGCTTCGAGGAACGAGAACTCTCCGAGGAACTCTTGAGCACCGAGAAGCTTAGGCGGTCCGAGATGCACCTCGAACAAAGCATTAATAGCTGGATAACCAACAGTTTGACTCTTCATTAAATGTTTATCATTCAGACGCATACGCTTAAGGAGCATTGAATGTATCACCCTTTCATATGTACATCATTTAATGTATTACCCTTTCACATTACAACCCCAGGGCTATAAATACATTGTACAATTCTCATTGTAAAGGGGATCGAAATTTCTTGATAGAACTTGTAATCGAGAATTCCCAAACACTCAGCAATAACATAACAGTGGACGCAGGTCATTCTTATAAGGCTGAACCACTTTAAAAATTCTTTGTCTCATTTATTTATCTGTAATTGAATAATTAGATATGATCTAATTTTTTACATCAACAGCTATGAAAGAATGATCTCTTTGGGACTTCAATCTTATATTAATTAAGTGAGAATACTACGCCACGTGGCATAATTTCTAATGAAAATATCATTTTATATATTAGATATTAAATGTAGATATAATTATAATTTTAAATTTATCTACATCAAGTATGTACATTAATAAGTGTAATTATATTTATATTCATTTATATGTATTAATAATTATAATCATGTGGACTTGTTAATAACCTGTTTATATCGTATCCTTATCGTTAATTTTTAAAGAGTATGGATTTATCACCATGCTTCCCTTATATAAATACTAAACATCTAAAATGATTTTTCAAATTAATTTACATATTAAAAGATTTTTTAAAATACTAATTTGTGAATTGATTTGAAAAATCTTTTAGAGGTGAATTGTTTTATAAACATATATTGGATAACGATAATTTTAAATCGCCTCTGTTTACAACAAGCTATGGGTTCAAATTTTAGGTCAGACCTATTCTAAGTATATTATAAATTTATTAATAATATAATATACATAAAGGTATCCAAAAGTCTTGCCATGTCTCAATAAAAACTTCTAACAATCTTGGTAGCTATGGATTTTATATCCTACAAAAACTCTTTTTCGATGATACGATTACTTAAACCGAAGGCCCAAAGCATGAGGTGAAACCTTTAACCATCTAGTTTGCCAACTCAAGATCTTCAAACATTGAAATCACAAAAAATACTGACAATGATGAATCGTTTAACTTCCATACACTGGGAATGGATCTCCACATGAACCATACTGAAGCCGAATCGTCTGTCTGGTCTATAAAAATCACTCATATTGATAAACCCATCCTTAATTCCCAAAGCGTCCTAGTCAGCCCAACTCTGCCCATTCAAAAACTTATTTTCTACCTCCTAGAGAATGAACCCAGACATATTCCTCACTTTTCTATTACTGATAAAAATGTAAACGATGCCTCCTTTGATGAGCTTCTCAGTGTTGTATTTCTAAACAATGTTGGTAATGAAATAAATTAAGATTCTAAGTAATTTACTGTGTCTTATATTAATTGCATTGATTATAATTAAACAATAGATGATGATGATGATGATGATGATGATGAATGCAATTTTTAATTGATCTTAACAAGGAAAAAGTCAAAGAATATAACCACGTTCAAACTAATGATGGTGAGACTATTGATATTAATCTTGGTTTTAGTATATCTTTGTGAGAGATTTAGATAGGGTCTGTAGACACCACATTCTAGGACCCCCCCACCCCCCCAAGTCTCTGCTTAGGTCCCTAACACCTCCCCCTTTCACTACAAACCCTAGGTCATACTCTGAGTACAGATCTAGAGGCCATCGGGCGCTCTCGGGCCCCATTTAACTCTGGTTAACTTCATATTTAGAGCGAAATCTCAATGAATCTTTAAAGGGATCTGAATTCCCTTTCCAACGGTTCGCCCTGTGCGCGAATCACCATAACGGTTCAGACGAAAATGCCATTTTACTACCGAAAACCGATTTGGAGGCCACTGGGTGCTCCCAGGCCCCGATTTGACCCCAATCAACTCCATCGTCAGAGAAAAGCTCAATGGATCCTCAAATGGAACTAAAATCCCTATCCAAAGATCCGCCCCATGCGTGAAATGACTCCGTTTTCCCTCAAAAATTGATTTGGAGGCCACCGGGCGCTCCCGGGCTCCGTTTGACCAAGGTCAACTCTTCAGCTCGAACGAGACTGAATGAATATTTTAAGCTCACTGAATACCCTTTCCAATGGTCCATCCCATTTGCGAATCAACCTTATCGTACGGTCGAAAGACCCGTTTTACTCCGGAAGGTCACTGAGCGCTTTCCGGCCCCGTTTGAACAAAGGCAACTCTTCGAACCGAGCGAAGCTCTCTAAAACATCAAAGTACCTCACATAACCTTTCCAATGGTCTACCCATTCATGATTATAACTTACGATTGGAACTAACGGTCCATTACCATCCGACGATCTCCCGTCCAAAGGACCAACGGGCGCTTCCGAGAGCCGTTTGATTTAAAGTCAACTCCCAGACTCGAGAGCAGCTTGAAGGAATCTTTAAGGTATCTAAATTACCTTTCTTATGGTATGACCTGTGCGCAATTTGGATTTATGAATTGCGTTCTACGACCATTTTTCGAAACAATTAACACAAGACTGCCGATTGGGAGGTCCATTTCCCTGCCTATCGGCAGTGTGTCTAAGGTCACCTTCCGATTGGTTGGGCTAAGGATATGACAATCGGCATTCCCCCTACATTATATAGGGGGTCATGAGCTCACTTCCATGGCACACCTCAGATCTATCAATATTAGTGATCTCAACAACATTCTTCTGCAATCAGTAAAGTTTTCTTGTGTTAAATTCCTTTTCATCTTTCATTCCCATCATTTTCAAACTCAATTTTGCAAAAATATCCTTCTTTCTCATCCAACATTCATCTCAATTTGCAATGGATCTCATCAAGGATCAAGATTAAGCCTCAAGTCTCCAAAGAAGGTCCAAATACCCTTTTCTCTCTCTAAATTTCTTTATTTTCGCATTAGTTTAATAAATTCTCAATTTAGATTTTATCTTTGATCATATACATTAGCATCTCATCCTTTATTGGATATATTGCACAAACTTTATTTTTTATAAAAAAACAGAAAAAATAAAAAAGGGTTAAACCTATAAATTTCAACGGGATTATTCACAACTTTTTCTCAAAACTAAGAATATCTTTTCTACACACACACGTATAATAAAATCCCATTTGAATTTATCTGTGTTCTAAAAGGCCCGCCTAGGCTTGAGGCTTGAGAGAAACGCATCGTCTACGCCTTATTACTCCTTATTCTTGGTAAAAGGCTTAAGGCACATTTTTTTTTAAAAAAAACAAAGGATTAGTTGACAAATATTGGTTATGGAGCATGAATATGAGAAAGATGGCTACCAAACATATCGATATATTTTCAAAATTCAAGGTATGTATTATTTTATTATAATACTAGCCTTAGAGTAATTAAAATAAAAAGAAAAAAGAAAAATGCCCCTAGGCTCCTAAGGCTTACGTCTTGACCTATACGCCTCGACCATGCCTCGTGCCTTTTAGAACCTTGAAATTTATTAGATAAACCCCACCCTTGTGCCGTATGCGAACTACGTGGACTTTGATGCCTTAATAGGCTACATAGGCGTTTCAGATTAAAACCCGATCTATATATTACTCATGTATATCATACTTGTGATTCATATTTGCGTTTTATCTAACAAATATTATTGTTTTACCATAACGATCAATATATCGATAAGCGCATAGATCATATTTTCTAATTATTATTTTTGGGAGCATTCCTTTGGATTACCTCACTCTACCTTTTCCATGATATGAGTCAAGCGATTTCGATCTCCATTTATATATACACGCACACATATTTCACGATGAAATTAAGAAAAATAGTAACATAATCCCATAAAAAATCGAATGGGCGAAATGGGTGCCTAACACCTTCCAATTCGGTAACTTAGCCACTGAAACTCTGAACTATTGGTTTCCTAAGCATCAGTTTGTCTCTGATCCCGCTCTCTCGAGATGATCTTTTGCCTATTTTGTGAAAAATAGGTAGGCGACTCCATGTCTTTACATCACCCCACATCGACGACGGCCGAAGCACTCCTAGAAAAGGACGCGAGACTTTTTCTCCCTCCCCGAGTGCGCGCGCCGAAACCCTGAGGCAGGGAAAAAGAGAAAAGGAGGGACGGCCACAGTGGAAACTCTATTGTGGACAGACTTTCTAAGAGGGCTACACTCTGTTTTCATGGGTGTTACCCTTTTCTACTTGTGTGCAAATGAACTGATGGCACATATATTGCACCTTACTGTTGCGGCTACATGATGTGGACTAGAATACACCTGCCGCAACCCTCATACTCTAGTCACTAGTTACATGCTTAGCAGACCTGCCTCAGCCCTTAAGATTTAGGCTGCGGCCCCCAAATATAACATGCTGCGACGTCTGGTCCAACAGCCAGCCAGCCGCAACATCTCCATGATACAACAATGGCAATCCTATATATATAGAGGTTCACACCTCGAGAAAGGGATCCAAGCTCATTCTCTTACACTAACAACTAGTTTAGAGTTGATTATTCTCTCTACCCCGCTCAACTTGACTTGGGGGCTCATGCTTGGACATCTCTGCCCTGGCTCCGGCACACTCGGAATCATTGTTATCATGTATTCTCCTTTATTCTCATACTTGTATGCCACTTTAGGCTTGATTATATTGTACTATGCAACACATATAATGAGAATGGAGCAACACAATGGATGTAGGCCTATTTTAAAGGTTGAACCACTCTATATCTTGTTTTCGATCTCTCTTTACTTGCTAAATTTTCTTATTATGCACATTATACTTGATTTGTTGGTACGAGAGCGACAAGTGGACGATTTCTCGCATCATCAATTTGGCACCATTTATGAGAATCAAGATATTTTAATCTTGTTACTCTATGTTTTGAGTTCTTAAACACCTTATTTTACTCATGGGGATCCTTTGGATCATCATCTCATTAGAAAATTTTGGTTATCGAGCTCTATTTTATACTTACACCCTCAAATGGGTATCTCATATATCTAGATCTGCTCTTGGGTCTCCATTTTATGACCTTAGATCTGTTTTACGTATCCCTGTGATATCATTTCATCTAGATAATGCTGAAAAGCATGATGAGCTTTAGCCCCGTAAACGTGGGTGATTAGGGAAGAATTATATTTACTCCCTCTTTGCTGATCTTAACCTATGATCTGGGGTCTGTCCTCGAAGTTGTGTCGTTTTGTGCACTGAGAGGTTGGTTTGCCCTCTCCACGAGTTTCAGGAGAAAAACTCAGTTTCTGGGTTTTAATTTTGGGATTGTTCCCTTCATTGCCTAGAAGGGAATGTGGCCTGGTAGTTCAGCTGCCTATCCTTTCGTTGCCTCTACTGGTGCAGTTGGATCGCAGTAGCTTCAAAGCATTAATGAATGGATTTGAGCTCAACCTGGGAGAGTTCAATTGTTCAAAGGGCCACGGCAGTACACTTATGTGCCTTACCGGCTGTAGTCCGATCAGCAACTACCATGCAGAAGTGAAAATGATTCATCCCAACTTTATACTTTGTTCATACTATATTTTTTAGATCACTCACTTCAGTTAGTTTTGTCTCAGATTATATATATCTTTTAAAGACTTACAAAGCAGAAAATGGATGGAGAATCCAGCCAGAGCACGAAAGTCAAAGATAATATTGTGCAATTGTACAATCACCTCAACCATATCTATGACAGTCATGCTTCACTCCAAACCCAAGTCAACTATTTGACCCAGAGGGTCCTCATGCTAGAGGTAGAAGCCTCATCCAACGGGTTGCGACACCCAAGATCATTGCTGCAGCTCCTATCACTGCCATGGCCGTAACATCAGAAATCGAGGAAGTATTTTAGCTAAAAGCACTGGCCGCAGAAGGTAAGGCCACGGCCAGGTCCCTAAAGAGGAGGATGAAACAAGAAGAAAGGGAGTTACATGAGAACTACACACCGATGAACTCTAGCCTGGAGGATATCCTTAGAAGCATCGAGGAGAAATTTCTCAGGTGGATGGAAAAGTAGAGAGCTCCACCTCATAAAAGGGACAAAGACAAGTGGTGAAAATTCCACCATGACCACAACCACCTCACCGAACAGTGCCACACTTTGAAGAATGAAATTGAGAGGCTCATAAAGCAGGCCACATTCCTCTTTTTATGCCCATACTTATGTTTCATCTATTTCTATTCTTAGTGAAAACTCTTTTGAATAGTTCCATGTTAACTTTGTATTGTCCTAACAAAGTCATGAATATATGAATAGATATATCAAATCAAGTTTACTTTATAGTGTCGTATTTTGATTCTCATTTTCGTTAAAATTTATCTTATAAAAGACTCTTTGTCTTGAATAGATTCCGAATCGAGAAAATATGTTATATAGGGAATGATAATATCTAAATGGGCCCATAACGCCCACCATGATGCCTGATTATCTAAAAGCAAGTGATAATTGAAATGGCGAAAGCAACTATTGAGAGCAGCTATCTAAATTAGCCTGCAACATCACTCATAGAGACTGTATTCCATCATATTATGGCTACATTCTTGAAAGCATTTATCAGAAGGCGCTATTAGCCATAAGGGCTTATAATGCCCGTTCTTAGCTTTCGGGATGCGTTATTAGCCGTAAGGGCTTACAGTGTCCGTTCTTAGCTTTCGGGATGCGTCATTAGCCGCAAGGGCTTACAGTGCCCATTCTTAGCTTTCGGGATTAGCCATAAGGGCTCACAGTGCCCATTCTTAGCTTTCGAGATGCATTATTAGCCCAGGGAGGTTGCTCCCCCAGCAAACATCATTAACTTAGTGGATAGAGATTAAATATCATTAACTTGGTGATCTCACATTATCTTGGAGAAGCTTCATAATACCTAGCCCGGGGGAGCCTAAAATAACCCAATCGAATTAAGCAAAGCCATGAAAGGAAATCGAAGTGACTAAAGGAAAGCCATGAAAGGCAATCGAAGCAACTAAAGGATGTTGTGTTGTTGTCGTCATGAAGCACACCAAAGCTACAGAAGGATGGTCCCAACCCAGGATGTTGTCATCAATTCCTTGGCAAAGGCTAGAAAGCAGCCACAACCCTATAAATGTGGCCGCAGCCATGAAAGAATCCATTCATTCAGAATGGATGCATTAAAGAAGCCAATCTCAAAGGAAAAATGAAGTAGGTTGTAGCCTAATTTGAGTAAGTGCATCAAAGCATTGGAAGAATAAGGTATGAAAACAAAGTACAGATGCTGCCAATTCCCTAAAATGTCGCGGCCTTATCAATGTGGTCGCAACCATCAAGGTCATCCATTTGGGAGGTAGCAAATCATGAATTGTGAAAACTTCGTAGCTGGATCGCAAACCAGTCGCAGCTCCTGAAATATAATGACGGCTTGGCAAGTGTTGAAAAAAATAAAGAAGTTGATCCAAAGCTCCAAGGCCATATACAATTGGCACCGTGGCTTGGGAGATCATATCCCACAGTGAAATTTATGTTCATTTATTCAGAAGAAGAAGTGGCAGAGAAATGCTCAGGATTATTAACATGCTGCAGCTGGACGGTAACCTGCCACAGCCTCCGAAAAAGTACCCAAGATAAAGCGACCAAGAGTTGATGCGGTGGTGACTTGGATTTGGATCCAAATAAAGCAACATCAGAGGGTATTCAATATTTTGATGGCTGTAGCCCATCAAAATGATCGCATCCCATCAATATGGCTGCAGCTCATTCATTCACTTGGAAGGGATGCTAAAGTACCGCGGCACCTCAGCCTCTGAGTTGCAATGAAGGCTTGGAAAGTAATATAAGTTGTGAAAAGTCTGAGGCAAACAGCAGCAGGCCGCAACCTATTGGGAGAAACTATTTACAGTTACTGAAGAAGTTTTGCAAGCTCACTCAATCAAGCAATCAAACATCTATACAAACAGGAAGGAGTATAAAAAGCATTGAAAGTATTGAAGCATACGAAAAAAATGAAGAGCAAGGAAGGCAAATTAGAAAAGTTAAAAAGGCAAAAGTCATGGGAAAATATTGTTTACAGACAAAAGGTTGCAGCCATTCAAAATCAACAAAGTTAAGAGGGACGCAACCCAAATGAATCAACAGTTCAGAGATTTTTAAATTGTTCATAAAAATACATCACAACGCAAGAAAAAAAGAGAAAAGATGACTTAGGATGCCGCGTCATCCTCTTCCTCAGCTTCATCATCATCAGCCGCGATCTCAGTAAGATCACCCTCCGTAGCCTCTTCATCCATCTTTTTGGCTCTTTCTTCTGTGGCATCCCTAATCTCATCCACACATTGGTCATGCTTAGCAGCACCCAATTTCCAAGACATGATTTGCTCTTTGGACTTTGAGAATTTTTTTATGACCCTATGCCTTAGTTCCTGGAAGCCGCGGAGGTAGGCTTTATTATTGATGAGGTAGAAATCCTTGGAGGCTTTGAAGGAGTCCACAGCGTGGCCAATGGCCAGTGGGATAGCCTCAGCATGGTCCTCATGCCTTTTCTTGATAGCTACGGTATGGTCTCCCTCCATCTTCCTCAGAGTCTCGGTATGGGCATGGGCATCATTAGCAGCCTTGGTCCCCAATTACTCATAGTTCTTCTAAAGAAGTTCAAGCTTGCTGTTTGCAAACTCCGCGGTCTTAACAGCTTCTACAATTTGAGATTGGGCAGCTTTAAGGGACTCCGCAGCTTGCTTGAAATTTTCCTCGACCTCATTCTTGGCTTCTTTCGCGGCCTTAATCTGCTTATCCAACCTCATCTTATATGCCTCGAGTGCCTCAACAGAGGACTGTTTCCCAGCCTGAAAGGAAGCACTATTGGCATTCTCCAAGTCAGTGGAATGCACTCTCTTTGCGGCCTCCTTCAGCTTATAGAGGGACTCGTACTTCCTCTTCTGGGATCCCACAACATCCACGACCTGTAAATAGAGATTTAATGTTAGAGGAAAATATGAAATGTGAAATTATTACTAAAGAAGATACTTGCACTTACCCTCAGCGGACTCTGGAGACCATAATCCTCCAAGTCATCGTGGCCTTCATCCACGAGTCGATCAAGGTTCGCGGCATGTGAGACCCTCTTCATTCTACGAATAGCCCTTGCAGTTGTGTCCCATGAGGATTCAGGGTTAGGGTGCCGAAGTTGTGGCCGCGGACGACCATCAAGACCAACACTGACACGGTATTGAAGAGGTGCCAGGTTGGCATTAACAGCTACAATCGTTGGAGGAGGTGAATTTGTATGGATTAGAGAGGTGCCACGACCATCGAGCTATTTAGGAGTTGAAATTAGCCCTGTCACGACTAGATTAGCCCCAATATCATATTCAAAATCACCCTCAGGGCTCTCATGAGAGACTAACTACTCAACCTAGAGTGAGGGTGCGACAGCATTGGTTTAATCCGCAGCCTGATTTCTGGCCGCGACAACATTGGTTTGATCGTCAGCAGGGGCTGCGGCAGGATGCTTGGACTTCCTTTTCCTGTTCCTCTCCCTTGCAGCATTATTGAGGACGGCTGCGTCCTCATCCATATCCTCAAGCTGACCTACTAGCAGCTCCCTATCAATCTCTTCACCTGAAGAAGAAATAAAATAATGTTAAAAACAAGGTTGGGAGCAGAAGACGCGGAGTCAAAAATTAAAAGAGAAAAGTATTACCTTTCGCGACCATCTCTTTGGGAACAGACTTATTGGGAAATAAGCCTCCCTTATAGATTGAAGTTGAGGTTACAAGAGTGCTGAACTTCTTCTCGGCAACAGGAACTACCGCGGCCTCTCCAACTCTCTTCTCTTGCTGCTCACTCAGTTGCAAATTGTCAATAACTGTAGAAAAATGCGAAGGTTAATACAAGAAAAATATGGGGATGCGGCCCGACCATAATTTATAAAAAGAGGACGCGGCCATAATTTATAAAAAGGGGACGCGACCATAATTCATAAAGACTTACCCAGCTTAGAGGGATACCCCCATAGTCGTGGCATCCTAAAGGATCTCTCCCTATCAGTCTCTTGGGGGTGGATCTCCCACCCTTCTCCATAAATGAAAAAATATTTTCCCTTACAGTTCTTTACACTGGTATGACTCCCAAAATAAAAGGTCTTATCGCTGTTGCGGACAGAAAAGTAACAGTACCCCATAAATTTTACGGAGTTTTCCTTTGGGCGGTAGAAGTGGAAAAACTCCGCAGGAGTAATGTCTCTCTTGAATTTCTTCTTCCACCACACTAGGGCTGTAAGAATTTCCCTCCAGCCATTGGGATCTTTTTTGGGATGGGGCTAACTTCATCGTCTAGAAAATTCTTCTAACTGGAATGGGGACAGTCATCCGCAACCCATAAATGAAAGCATGGAGGGAGAAACAGACCCCATCATTAGTAAGTGATGTGCATTGCCTTTGTTCCACATCAAACCCTCAGGAAACTCGAAGGCTTCAGCCACCTATTTAACCCACTCTTGGGTCATAGTGTTACGGACATAAAGTGCAGCAAGAGGTCTCTCAGCCCTCCCAGATGTGCCAGCAGGTGCGCACTTAACCTTAGATGTGCCCACTGCCACGACATCTATGTCCATTGGTTGATTACTTGAATTAGCCTCTTTTTACATGACCGCAAAATCTGAGTCTGAATCTAGCACTACACAGTTTGGGCAATTTCTCAACTGGCACGGCCCTATTGTCCTCAAAGGATGCACCAAAGGAAGCTCGGGAGGAGAAACTCCAAAGTGTTTGTTCCAAAAGCCTCTCAAAAATTCATCAGGGTCAAAGTTCATATGGCTGCAGCAATACCTGAAAAACAGTGAGTCCGCAGTTAGGCACCGCAGCCAATATGGTCCTAAGGCCCCTCATATGCCGCGGCAGGAATAATGATATATCAAGTTCAGAAGATAAAATAGAAACGGTAGAAAAATTAGCTAAGTATACCAAGTGTTGGGTTCTAAAGCCCTAGAAGTTAATTATCGCCCCGACATATTGTTTTGAGGGAAGGAGGTATGTTATCTTCATACATGTCGTAGTCATTAAACTATGGGCTAAATGTCGCGGACTCTAATCTGAGAACCTAAGGAAAAAGTAATGTTCTATCAAACAAGAGTTGCTATAGGCCGCAACTAAATATTTACATGCCGCAGATGTTTATTAAACCAATTGAAGGTTGTATTGACTCAAGATCATCCTTAATTTGCTAAGGGATCTTATCACACCGCGGCCACATACTCAAATAAGTCAGTACTTAATCTGGGTTAATTCAAAGATCAAAATCCCTAAAATACGAAGGATCCCTCTCAATAACATCAAAAATAAAGGCAGAAACCTAAAAGTCCACATCTACAGAAGCCTATTTCTACCATGTGAAGATTGAATTCAAGGCTTAAGAGCAATTATATTTAACCAAACAGATGAGAATTCAATTCTGAGCAAGTTTAATTCTTGAAGAAATTAACAGATATTCGAGTTTAATTCTTAGAAGATTTACAGTTATTGTGATTTGCTACATGAGTTCCTAGCAATCAGGTGGAGTTTTTCTCAAAAAATCGAAGCAGATACTTAAAGAATGGGAAAATTGGTGGGGAAATTACGTGGAAATAAAGAAAACACCAATGCTCAGCCTTGAACCACCTTCAACCACCTTAGAACCACCACTCGAAGCCGCTAGAGATTGACAAAAATACAAGGAGACAAACGCACTAAAATTCGCTCTCGATATGCTCTCAAAGATTTGGGAAAAGTGATGAAGTGCACGGCCAGAACAATTTATATAAGAGGGCGCGGGAAGACGAAGCGTCGATTTGGGAACATGCCGCGGCACTAACAGAATCAAGAAGCAGCACCAATTACTTGGCACTACGCCTTGGGGGATTATTAATAGCACATATATTGCACGTTACTACTGCGGCTACATGCTGCGAACTAGATTACACCTGTCGTAACCCTCATACTCTAGTCACTAGTTACATGCTTAGCAGACCTGCCGCAGCCCTTAAGATTTAGGCTGCGGCCCCCAAATATAACATGCCACAACCTCTGGTCCAACAGCCAGCTAGCCGTAGCATCTCCATGATACAGCAACAACACTCCTATATATATAGACGTTCACACCTCAAGAAAGGGATCCAAGCTCATTCTCTTACACTAACAACTAGTTTATAGTTGATTATTCTCTCTACCCCGCTCAACTTGCTTGGGGGCTCACGCTTGGACATCCCATCCCTGGCTCCGGCACACTCGAAATCATTGTTATCATGTATTCTCCTTCATTCTCATACTTGTACGCTACTTTAGGCTTGATTATATTGTACTATGCAACGCATATAATGAGAATGGAGCAACACAGTAGACGTAGGCCTATTTTAGCTGCTAAACCACTCTATATCTTATCTTTTATCTCTCTTTACTTGCTCTATTTGCTTGTTATACACATTATACTTGATTTTCTGGTACGAGAGCGATAAGTGGACGATTTCTCGTATCATCATACACCTACCGATATGTTCCCTTTTTTCTTCTCTATTATTTCTTGCATATATCTACCTCATGTTTATATCACTCCTCACTCACACACTTTTAGATAATCTCCATGTACACCTCACACTACCTACATTTATATATAAGTTCACTTATACCCACTTGTTTCACACACTACTTAGAATATCCATGCTTAGGTGTCACTATCACACACCTCCACTTATCACACTTATACATATCCATGCTCGCTCACACTTATCACACACCACTTGTAGTTGGTCCATGGTTAGGTTCACTACCACACACTCACTTATAGATATTCACACGTCACTCACTCTCACATATCCATGCTTAGTGTAATCTTCATGCTCCATGCTAGATTTACTTTTCATGATACTTGTACATTCTTTTCTATTAGTATAGTGCTCATCATGCCAAATAAAATACTCTCTTTATTATATACTAATCAATAATCATGCATTTTTCACATTACATCATCAAAGAGCATGGCTATTGACCAAATTTTGTCCTGTAACTTGGGGGTCACTTTGTGATGAGCGCTAATCTGGCAGGTCGCGGTTAGCTTAAGCATTATGATTCTCACCTTTTGTTAGCCAAGTACCTTTGACGTATATTGAACGGTTCCCCCCATATTGTACCGCTTGGATGAAGTTATAAAGGGAGGTATATAGTAGGGAACTCATTCACGTACAACGAGTATATCGAATTTTCTCTCACATGTATTGTCCCCACGAGGTATATAGTGAGGCAATTCACGTACACTCAGGTATATCAAATGGATTGTCCACACATACCGATTGCACTCAAAAGCAAGACGTATATTATGGAAGTCATGCCAAAGGGGGGAAACTTTTCACTAACCCAATAAATGCATACCCTCATATAGGCGTCAAACCTAGGGCACGCATATTTAGTTTGTCGGTTACTACTCGAAACTCTGTCGAAATGACGTATCTGCATGCCGCCCAAATCTTTGCGCGATTCGTCTTTTTCAAAATAGGACCCTGTTCATGAGTCTGGTAATAAGTCAACCCGTGTTTTACATAATTTTCAAACCCGGTTTTCCAGGCTCGAGTCCCGTTCGACATTTCTTTTGTATTTAGGTAAACCTAATACAAGTGAAAACATAATAATAATAATAATAATAATAATAATAATAATAATAATAATAATAATAATAATAATAATAACAATAATAATAATAATAATAATAATAATAATAATAATAATAATAATAATAATAATCATGCTGAGACTTTTCTCTCATTTTTTCCTCCATGCTTACCAAAAGTGTCAAAAATATTTTTCCCCTTTTGCCAAAATACCAAAAACATTTCTCCTCCTCTTTTATCAAAATATCAAAAATATCTTATCCTTCCCTTTTCAAAAAAAATATCAAAAACTTTTTCCTCTTTTTTCTACAAGATTCTTCCCTTTCTCTTTCAAAAATAAATTTGGATAATTTTTCTTTCTCAGTTCGATCGCATACCCGACCCTTGGCCTGGCTCCATATTGGCTTCGATCTTCCATCAAACTGCCTCAAAGCTACGTCAGTTCTCCCATTACTTCCTTCGAGTTCGGAATCCACTCTCACCCACTTTCCATGGAGAATGCAGACTAAGTATCGAATATGCAGTCTGATATCATGACGATCCTAGTCCAACTTACTGAAACCTTTAAACTGAAGATCATGAGATACAGCAAAACAAGGTCCCTATTCCCAAAAAAACTCAAGGTCCTTTTCCCTCGCGTTATGGGTCTACACGCACCTAAGCCTATTTGGGTCCCGAAAGAGTATCGGAGCGCTCCACGTGCACCTCCTGCAAATGAGCCACAGCCAGCTCGGCTCCTTATTCCGAATCTTGCCTTGCTAGGGGTTAACCTACCCATGACCGTTGATCCAAAGGAAGAATAGTTGAACAAGGTCAAGGAGGACCTTAAGATGTTGACCAAGAAATTTGACCAAGTTCAAATCTTTGGGAACTACATGGATTACATCCATATATCTCCCTACCCTAAAGTAAGGCTACCAAAAAAGATCAAGATGCCTAACATTGAGAAGTTCGGGGGTAGCAAGCCCCCAATTGTTCATCTTTGAAGTCACCACCGGGCCATGAATCTCCTATGTGCCTCCGAGGAAATAATAGCTCAGATGTTTCAGCTGACTTTGAAGGACAATGCTCTTCGCTAGTTCTTATCCCTTGAAGAATCCAGAATTCACAGTGTGGAGGATGTTGCCCATGAATTCTTATCACAGTACAAGTATAACGAGGAGTTAGAGGTTACTTGTCGTAATTTGTAACTTCTCAAGCGGAATCTTAGAGAAACTGTCAGTAATTTCATAGCAAGGTGGAGAGAGAAAGCTACCACCATGACCAATCAGCCTTTCGAAGAAGAGCAAGTCAGTATTGTGAAGAAAAAAATCTTACCCCATGTTATGTCCGAGCAATGATGGTAGGACATTATTACCCCCATTTTCGGGCCCTCCAAAAAGCAGAAGTAGTGTTCAAAGAAAGTCTTGGAAAGGCATAAGCTGAGCCAAAGAAAGTATCCGAATAGTTCATTCTTAGGAAGTATGAAAAGCCTACTAATATCACAATATTAACCATCAATAACATCTCTCAGCCTATCACTTTATGGGCACCAAAAAGTCACCCTAACCCTGTCAGAAAGGAATACACTGAGCTTTATGCTCCCCTCTCCAAAGTCTACCAAGCCCTTTGAGCTGAAATCTCATCAAGCCATTGTACCCTCGTCCATTACCAAACCCACTTCCCAAAAGTTTCAAACTCGACGCCCATTGTGGAATCCATCAAACTGTCGGCCATACCACCGATGAGTGATTCCATCTTTGAAATTCAATCCCAGGTTTGATTGACCAGGGTGTTATCGCTCCGCCATCCAATCCTAAACCCAACACTACTCATAATCCACTTCAAAACCATATAAATGTTATCTTCCTAGAAG
Organism: Sambucus nigra; assembly: GCA_949130495.1. Lineage (NCBI taxonomy): Eukaryota > Viridiplantae > Streptophyta > Magnoliopsida > Dipsacales > Adoxaceae > Sambucus > Sambucus nigra. The sequence continues at coordinate 777,976,302 of OX422208.1, read as the reverse complement.
AAGACCTATAATTTGACTCGTCTACCCAGATTGTACCCAGTAAATCTCCCATCATACCCGTATATTCATCTAAACCCCTAAAAGTTTACCTATATTTTCTCCTACACCCTACCAATTTTGCCGATCAGACCCTGCCACTTCTTACAAGAGCATATATTATCGTTCGTACCCGGTCCAAAAGGAAAGATATGGAATTGCCAGCGGTATTAAACTAGACCCTAGAGTTTGGGTTGAAATTGCCCTCGAAAATGACCAGTGACTGCCAAAAATTCAGCGCACTGTTCATGGAAGCCTGGATGTGGGCTCGCGAGTCAGATAATTAGGTAGTACCCGCCAACAAAAGGAGCTTAGATGATGCCTTTCGGATTAGGCCTGTAAACGGATCGGATTCGGACCGGATTAGGCAAATCTAAATACATTTGCATTTATGTTAAACGGATTCGGATCCGATTCGTTTATTAATCGGATCGAATCAGGCAAATTCGAATCCATATTCATTTATGTTAAACGGATTCGGATCCGATCTGATTATCTGTTTATGTTAAACTTGATTTGCAACATTTTTATTTTCAACTCTTATTTCACAAATTATTTTGCAAATTTTCCAAAAAGTAGATAATGAAATAAAGAACTATTATAATATATATTTAAAATATATATTTTAAAACATTATTAAATACAATATATATTAATTAAAAATATATTATATATATATAATATATATATATATATATATATATATATATATATATATATATATATATATATATATATATATTAAAAATATTAATCGGATCGAATTATTAACGGATCAGAGTATATGAATCCAAATCGGCTCCATTTAATAATCGGGTAATAGAATAATTGAATTTTAGGCATGATACATATCCACTAAAATGGATCGGATTCGAATTCGTATTTGGATAAAATTCGATCCACTGACAGGCCTAGTTCGGATTATGGTAGACTTATTCCGATAAACCGATGAAATTTGCAGCATATCCGAATTACATGATGCTTTGAAACTACAAGGGCTCTTAATCCCTTCGCTTCTGCATCTCCCTGTTGAGTAGGAGGATCTATACGAAGAGGTCGTTGAGGTTATAGAATGCATTGACTTCTCGTGGAAGGATGACATAGTTACCACCGAATGAGGGGATGAATTAAATAGTTCAGATGAAGAGCAAAGCCGAGAAAAACTAGCTTGGTAGTCAGTATATGTGGAATGATATCGTTTGAGGATCTGTTAGGAGAGATCAACGAAGTGTCCGAATATACCGATATAGATAAAGAAACAGGGTTTCTATTTTTTCCCTCTTCTGTGAACCATATGACTAAATCTAGGAGGCATTACCAGGTTCATATCCCTCAATCAGTAATGACAAATAAAGGAAAAGGTGTTGAGAAACTCCTTATACCATAAATGACCCTCGAGGAGAGTAAGATCCTCGATTAGTTGAAGAACAATCAGGCTAACATCACTTTGTGAGGACTCTTTATGTCTTCCCAACTGCGCCAAAATGCCTTGATTAGACTGCTTACTGGGCCCACAATCCCCTCTTTTACCACTCCAAAAGAAGCCGTGAACTTGGTCGGGTCTCTAACCTCTACTAGAATGCTCTCCTTCTTCGAGGAAGAAATCCCTAAGTTTTTTCCAAATCACAATTATGCTCTCAATATCTCTATCGGGTCATGGGAAAGACAGTCCCGCTTTCTCTTGTCGATAGTGGGTCAGCACTTAATGTTTATCCGTTAAGAACCATTAACTGCTTAGGACTAAAAGTAAGCGACCTTGCTTTAATTTTCGTCGAGGTGCGTGCTTATGAAAATACTCGTCGGGAAGTGATGGGAACCATAACGCTTATAATAAGGGTTGTCCCTATAAATTCCGTTACAAAATACCAAGTCACCGACATATTGGCTTGTTTTAACCTATTTCTCGATCGACCATGGCTCCACAATATCAAGAGAGTGTCTTCCTCTCTCCATTAAAAATTGAAGTTCTTCGCCAAGGGGCAGGTCATCACCATCTTAAGCCACAATAATAACGTTGAGAATGCAAGCATCAGTAATTCGGTACTAGAGATACAACATGGGGAAAATGATATGCTTCTATTATGTTTCCGAGTCGAACCACTTTTGTTCCCAGCCAGGGAGGATTTCAGAGATAGAGTCTGTCCAGAGCACAGCCCTCACGATAATGTCAATGTCATAGTGATGTTCAAAAATATGCATTTTATGCCCGGACTGGGGCTGGGATGACGACAATAGGGAATAGTAGAACCCATAGTCCTAAAGAAGGCCTTTGCTCCATGTGGCCTGGGTTATTAACCATCATGAGAGAAACTCGGAATGCTCCGTCAACCTCGATTAAAGACAAGGCTAGAAAGTACCAAGACTGTCTCAGAGGATTCCTCGAATGGGAGATTCATTAAAGAGGGTGAATATTTTCCCTTTTGTGGCTTCCCTGAACCGTGGTATGATCATGTTGACAAGAAGATGAATCCAGGAATGGATATCTTCTTCCAAGACAGCTTCTCATGGGATGAAAGTTCCTAGCATCATGTACAACCTCTTGTTGAAAAGACCACAGCTGTTACCAGAGATTCCGAGGGAAGTGACTCCGAGGATTCATTCAACTTGTAGACACTGGGTCTGACACTCTGCATGATTCAATCAGGTGCCACATGATCGGATCCATCCATCCTGATTAAAGCTGTTAATACACCCTCCTCAACTGGAATGTTGTACCAGTTCCACCCGCTGAAATGCAACACAACCCAAATGTTTATCCCATTTCTTCTTCTTTTATTGTTCCTCCGTGTTCTGATCATAATGTAATTGAGACCATCTTTGTTGAGGTTCTCAACGCTATTTTTCCCAAGAATGAAATAAATGAAGATTTTGAGTATCTTGTTTGCCTTACATTAATTGTCTTGTATATAATCAAACTCTTGATGATAATGATTTTACAAATGAACAATTTTTAACTAATCTTAATAAGGTTAATAATAAACAAAATAACCACGTTAAAATTAATGAAGATGAAATTATTGTTATTAATCTCGATTCTAGTATCCAACTGTGTGAGATTACGATAGAGTCCACCCTTGACGAGCATGAGCGCGCGCAATTCAAAGAACTACTGAAGGAATTTATGGATGTCTTTGCATGGTCCCCCGACATTGATCCCGAAATAGCTCAGCATGAGATTCCAATGCTCTCAGAATATAAAGCGGTCAAACAGAAACTGCAAAAGCTCCGCACCGAATGGTCACTCGAGGTTAAGGAAGAGGTGGTCGAACAATTGAACGCGGGCTTCATCCGAGTGATTGAATATCCCACATGGTTAGACAACATCGTGCCCATGCCAAAATCAGAGGAAAGGTTTTCATGTGCGTTGACTACCGAGATTTGAACCAGACCTCTCCAAAGGATTATTATTCGCTACCCAATATCGACATGCTTTTGGATAACACGGCCAGTCACGCTCTTAATTCTGTTAGAGATGTAGACTAAAACCATTATTTATGTAGTAATTTTAGTTATGGATTTATTATTATAATAAAATCAGTTCTTCCTATTTTATTGAGAATCATATATGGACATAATGTTTTGCAGTATTTTATATATTGTTGGTGTCTTTTGTTCTACTCAATAGGTGTTCTGGTGAGTAGAATACGACTTAGACACAAAGGATCGGATCACCTGTTCTTGTAGAATATTAGTTTTATCGTTCACAGTCTTAAATGGAACTGGACACACCATCAGTAGGGCTATAGCACAATATTTTAGTAGGTATATCTTGATTACAGGAAACTGTATAGTTTCAACTTATTGTGCTAGTACACTTTGTGTGTATCGAATGGGACCAATTTGAGGTCATTATTTTTATACTGATTATATAAGACAATGTACTTCTTGTGATTATTATGTTTACTTAAGGCTCTTAATTCGAATATGATTGATGGACACATGCACTAGTTATTTATTACTTTGACTTATCGTGGTGAGATTAATGATTGAATTAATAATCTTGATAAATTGGGTAATGATCATTAATGTACGGTAAAAGTATTTTATGGTTGGAATCCACGTATCGGTATAGATATTAGTGATACCCCCTTGAGATGCTTATAATTTTTGTATGTGTCAAACTCTACAGGTGGATTATATTAATCCGACAAATAAGTTAAGTTGGATCGCTCAAGGACTTAAAGAAGTTAATCAAATAAATTATCAGTGATTTATTTTATTAACGGCTATCTGTAACCTTAACGTGGGGAGGATTAAGTAATTAATAATGAGGAGATCGAAATATAATTTTGAGTTAAGGAGTGGAGTTGCAATTATAATTATTTAGTGGTATTAATTACAATTAAGGGACTGAGATTAGGATCTGAGAAGGATTAGGTTTTCTTAGGTCTACTAGGAGCCACATCCTTATCTATCCTTAGGGTCCCTACAGTAGCCTATATATATGCAACTAAGTATCATTCTTTCTTAACCTAGCTGTCACTCTTGGATACTCAAAAGACCCAAATTTGAACTTGTGAGAAAAAGAGGCGGCAGCGAAGAAAGAGGAGACAAGAAGGTGGTCACAAAATAAAAGCCCACCCTCTACTCGTGGTTGTCCATATCGGGAATACAATAGAAAACTATGAGGTGAATTGAGCCATCACATATTCTATTCGTGCAAAGACGAGATCGAATCAAATAGATCTCGAAAGGTAAATCCTACGTCTTCCTTGTAGGATTTCATGTACGTATAATTTTTTTTAGTTCAATCTATACGTATTTTCAATAGGCCATTGGACTTATCTCCAATAAAGTCATTTGTTGATGGGTTGGTTGGACAAATTCAGATCAAGATGCACCCTAATCATCAAGAAAAAACCACATTCATCACCCCCTGGGGAACCTTTTGTTACACCGCTATTTCGTTTGGTCTAAAAAATTCAAGGGCTACCTACCAAAAGGATGCCACAACCATCTTGCATGATCTGATACACAAAAAATTCGAGGTCTAGTAGATGATATGATTATCAAGTCTAAAACTCGGTAAGGTCATGTTCACACTCTCCAAAAGTTCTTCGAACGATTACGGGGATACCAGATGCGACTTAAACCACAGAATTGTTTCTTTGGCATCACCAAAGGAAAGCTTTTGGGATTCATGGTTAGCGAGAAAGGGATTGAAGGAGATCCTGCAAAACTGAAAGCCATACTCTAAATGCCACCACCCTGAATGAATAACGAAGTCTAGGGATTCCTAGGAAAATTACAGTATATCAGTCGATTCATCAGCCAGTTGACTTCTATTCGTGAACCTATCTTCAAACTCCTCCGAAAAGATTCAACCAAAGTTTGGAACGAAGCCTTTCAGGATTCCTTCGACCGAATCAAGAAGCATCTAACTCAACCTCCGATACTCATGCTACCACAGCCTGGTCTCCCTATACTCCTATACTTAACCATAACAGACACCGCAGTTGGGTCTTTACTGGCCCAATACCATAAAGAATACCACAAAGAGAGGGTCATCTACTACGACAGTTATAAATTGGTCAGGTACGATGTTAACTACACTGCCTTGGAGAAGGCATGTGTCGCCCTTGTCTGGGTCACTAAAAAATTATGGCATTACATTCTCGCTTTTCCTATCAGACTTGTGTCCAAAATGGATCCCATCAAATACCTTCTCGAGAAACCTGCCTTGTCTAGCCGAATGGCCCGATGGTTAATGTTACTAGCTGAGTTTGATGTTGTGTATGTCACGCAGAAAGCCATGAGATTGAAAGCCATCTCTGACTACCTTGTTGACTACCCTATGGAAGAAGTCGATGTTTGGATCTTCGAATTCTCGGATGAAGATATCCTTTGTACCTCCCAAGAAGACCTCAAGTGGTAAATGTTCTTTGACGGCGCTGCTAACAAAAAAGGATACGACATTGGGGTACTCTTGATTACCCCTGATGATTATCATATTCCCATTGCCATCAAGCTAAATTTTCTCTGCACTAATAACATGATCGAATACGAGGCATGCACCGTAGGCCTCAAAGCCGCTCTCAAGAAAGGAATCCAATGCTTAGATGTCTACGGGAATTCATCCCTTATCATCAGCCAGGTCCTTAGACGATGGAAAGTTAAGGATGAGAAGCTCCAACCCTTCCACGCTCGCCTAAAAGAGCTGGCGTCCCGATTTCGAGATATCACTTTTCATTACTTGCCCTGAGTAAGGAACAACTTGGTCGATGCCCCTTTTACTTTAGCCTCCATAGTTGGCATGCCTGAGGGAATAATAATTACCCCTTGCCTAGTCCAAAAACAAACTAAGCCAACCCAATGCTACCATATTTAGCTCATCATAGAAGAGGATCCTGATATGACTGAGTGTTCATATTACGACATTTGGTGCCTCCTCAAACACGGTAGGTACCCCCAAGATTCCAATAAGAAAGACTCTGCAAGCTACTTACCCAGTACATTATATGTGATAAAGCACTATTTAAGATAAACTAGATGTAACACATCTACATTGCATTGCGGGGGCTGACATCGAAAAGATGATGCAGAAGATCCACAACGGGTAGTGAGGACCCGACATGAATGGCCATATGCTTGCCAAGAAGATTATCCGACGGGGTTACTATTTGACTACCATGGTTCAAGATTGCACCACCTATGTCCGGAGATATCTTAAATGCCAATAATTTTCCAATATCAAGCACTTGCCTATGCGGGAATCATAAAATATGACTCATCCCTGGACATTTTCCACATGGGGCATCAATATCATAGGGAAAGTTACACCCAAAACCTCCAATGGGCACGAGTTCATCCAGATTGTCATTCATTACTTCACCAAATGGGTCAAAGTCGAGTCATACGCAGTGTTGAATGCTAAAAAGGTGGCCAAGTTCATTCAAAAAAACATCATTTGCTGATATGGGGTCTCGTATAAGCTAGTGTCAGACAACGGGTTATATTTTAAGGCAGAAGTCACAGAATTGGTCTATGAGTATGGGATTCAGAGACATGAATTTTCTCCCTAACGACCAAAAAACAACGACGCAATTGAAGTTTCTAATAGGAACCTCAAATCAATCATCAGCAAGATGCCCGAAAATTATCGAGATTGGGACGATCGAATCCCTTACGCCCTCTGGGGCTAGCGCACTTCAATTCAAGAATCTACTGGGGCTACCCCTTACTCTTTGGTATACAGCATGGAAGCAGTCCTACCCATTGAACTATAAATAGCTTCACTATACATTATGCTTGAGATAAAGGTCAACGAATAATACTGGCATCAGAATCGTCTTGACGAGTTGTCACTATTAGACGAAAAGAGGCTCAAGGCTCTATATCACATACAGGGGTACCATCGTCGGATAGCACAATCATTTAATAGGAGAGTCAAGGATCGTGGTGTTCAAAAAGGGGATTTACCCCTTAAAGAAATTATAGAACCCATCTGGGACCCCATAGGAAAGTTCAAGCCAAACTGGAGTGGCCCCTAAATCGTGAAGATGATCTTATCCAGTGGCGTCTCTATGATCACTGACCTTGACCGAGAAGATATGACCCGTCCAGTCAACGTGAACCGACTCAAGAAATTCTACCCCTAGTCCGAAATCTCGACGCGCTACGACTCCTCTCATCCCCCTTTTATTTAAAAAAAAATCTTCATTTTCCTCTACTCAGAACTACGTGGGGCCTGATCCTCAAAAAAATCCCTTTTACTTTTAAAAAATAAAACTAAATTTTTTTTTAAAACGCTAGAGTTACGTAGGCATCTCATATTATTTACATGGACACGGCCCCCTTCTTTTTCATAAAATGCTATTATTTTCTTACCTCCGAGAACGACAGTTCATTTTATCATTTACGTGAATCAAAGGATTATGTATGCCATAGAGATTGGTATAGATAGTTCAAATGTAAAACTCATCAAGAAGACCAACAATATAATTAAATTCCTTTTTTATTCTATTTTGGGAAATTTTAGTACGATTACAGGAAATATCAGCGTATGGAGTCTAACAGCTACCCCCGCCAACCTAGATGTCCTAAAACCAAACCAAACTACTCCTAAACAACCTTTCCAAATTTATTCTCATAATTAAACACTTAACAGCTTCACAACATAACCAACTTCATAAATACCATCAGCTTTACAAAAAGACCCAACCCCCAACTACCAGAATATCCAGCCCCATCATCGTCTAGATCTTGAGGTTCCCAAACTTCTCCTGCCTTGATAGTATGCCGAAGGCGTTCCATGGAACGATAAGCTCAGACCATCTTGGGGAAGACCACTACACCTCCCTCCAAAGTGTCAAACACGGTAAACCATTTATTACCGGTCTCCTCGGCTAACATCTTAGCCACTACCCTCCTTCATAGTTATTTCATGTAATACCCCAAAACATGTCAAACTCTGCCAACATATTGGGAAGGATAGGTCAAAGGCCGATGACTCTTCCACAAAGAGACCAATCGTATACGCATGCCTTCCTTCAAATCCTCTATAGGGAAGAAGTCCAAGATACGAAAAGGAACAATTTGCTCCCAACCGAATTGGCACAAGAGCTACGAGGAAAAATAGAACAAAGTATGACGAAGGCCAACTAACCGAACATACTGGCATTCCCCTAGTTCCAGAATGAGTTGTAACTTCTCCCATTAGGGTACCGACCAGCGTAGACATCGAGCCCCGTGCTTCACAAACTAATTTACACAGTTCTTGATTTCGAGTTAAAATTGATGAAATAGCGAGTGAAGAAATTCGTCACAGCTGCCAAGGGATATTCAAGGGGGATCGCCAAATGGAATCTCTCAGACAACCACATAAATAGCATAACATGGCTACCTCTCTGAAAATCAGAACGGCCTTCCTACTAACCATCTAGATCGTTCAAGGCCTCTAATAGTATCATCGTCCCAGGATTGCGATGATATGACATCCACGTAGTAATGGCACCAATTTGAGTGTCCACCAGCAGGTCCTCGATTACCAACAGTAGCTTCGAAGTTAAGCCAAGAGCAACAGCTCCAACATAGTCCATATCATTGGCATCCCGCAGACGCACGGAATACAATAAAGCTGGGAGGGAGATCATTCCTTTAGTAACTAATGATCGAGACGTCGAGGGTGAGATATGGAAAAATTTCGCCGACAGTGCTCGAGGATACCAAGAGAATTCAGACATGGTCGCAGCCACATTGGGATTTACCCCCAACCTAGCAGAAAATTCCTTGTAGGTCGGGCAGACCTTGTGTAAGACAAAATAAAAAATATGATCCTCGGGGTACTATAATTGTACTAACATCATCATCACGTTCCAGTCAATTGGTTGGTTGCGCCACAAGGAAACCCGTCGCAAGTTAAAAGCCTTATAGTCTACATTGTACGAACACGTGGCCTCTAAATTCTCGAGATAAAAGGAAAATTTAGCACTTATGGGAAGGGCCAATTTGGAAATAACAAAACACAGGACAAGAAATAAGCAAGAGGAAGAAGATATGAATTAGTGAAGAAAACCTCTCCACTTTCTCCCTTTTTATACTTGAAAAATTTACCGAAAGACAAAGGTCGTGAAAAATCCGGATGAAACACTACCCCATCAAGGATAAAGTAGCTGAAGAAAGTGTAATCAAGCTTTGGGGTGATTTTACTGGATTGACCTACCGATAGGAAGGACAAGGGGTATGTCGACCGGCATCCCCCCATTTCTAGAAAATTCCATTTTTCTTTTTTATCAAAATAAAAAAACTCAATAAAAATAATTTTTCAAAAAGAATTAAGAATTCTTCTTTCCTTATATTTAACTCATCCTATTTCAAAATAAAATTCTAATCCTTTTTACAATCTCAGCAAATAAAGTAAAAAGTGCATATAGGTTAAGTAATTTAAAGCGAGGATAAATAAATAAAATCCCACTCCATTACATATATATGTGTTGCCATCATTACATCTCTTTTGCAGAAAAAAGAAAAAGAAAAATAACGGGACTCGGCTTGATCCACCAAACTTTCTCTCTCTCTCACCTTTCTTTTTTCTCTCCCTTTCTCACTCTCTTTATATCACTATGATCCCCCATCCCTGCGATGCCCGTACTTCCCCCGATGACGAGATGAGGAGTCTCCACTGCTGGATTCAGATTCTCCTCAAACGAAGCAGATGACACAAACAAGAAGGAACCGAGATTGAATCCCGGATATGAGTCATCACGAATTCCACCTAGTCTCGGATGACCATCATCATGGTAGTCGATGCCCGGACATGCTCCAAGAAAAAAAGAAAGAGCAAATTAGTCAGTCTGAAGAAAAAAAGAAATTAGAGAGACAAAAGGCAAAAGGACAAAGATATACCTCTGGCTGGAGGACATCCTCCGTCAGCCCCAACACCTTGGGGTCCATCCCGTTAGGACGATGTAGCATACTCACTGATCCTCCCCCGGGCAGTCTGATGTTGTAAGAGGGAGGAGCAAGCCGAAGAAACAGAACCACTAGCGTCACCGCCGTTGCTGACATCGACGTACCACTCGCGTTGTGGGCAGACCCCAAATGTTGACTCGTACCCCTGCCTGGAGCTGTAGGAGGCGAAGGAATATTCTCCACATCGTAGATAAATGACGGCACCATCCATCTCGTCAAGAAATCAACGTAGTCGTAGGTCACCATCGGATTTGTATACAATTAATAGGGCTTAGCAATCATCGTCGCCACTCGAGCCCCCTCCAATATCTCTCAGACCAACCTAATATACCTCAGGGGATTCGCTGGTGGGACCGCCACCTCGTCCTCCACAATATGCCTAACTACTCTCTGCCAGATACCATGAGTATCCAAACTCGTGCGCCAACAATTGGCGCATCTGTGCATTCCCTCTGGTCACCCCCGTGTGCTGGATGGTTATCCCCCAGGGAGACGAGGTCACCTACATTTTTCCAAGATAAAGTCAACACTTGCACAAAGGAAACACAAAATAAGAGGACATAAAAAGAGAAGATAAGAGATAATATATGATAAACACCCAAAACTGTACATTTTATACCCCGAATAAATGGACTTTAGTTGCTAATTCTCGGTAATTTGAGTCTTATATGCTTTAATGTTTATCTTGTAGGTCAAATGTCCGTTTGCGGTGTCAAAAGCTATATATCAAGGCAAATGTGCGTTGAATGGAGCTAAATACCTTATCCCGTAATCCTAACCTACCCTAAACCCTGTCCCGAACCGTGTGTGTTTAATTTGTTCCATTTCGTATTTTTTTATTTTTTTAGATTTTTAGTTGAATCATTTTTATTTTTTAGGATTTATTTTTTATTTATTTAGTATTTTCTAGGTTTTGTTTTCTATTTTTCTATTTTATCTTTATTAGTATAATTTTATTTTGATTTTTATTAGTTTTTAGTTTTATTAAGATTAATTTTTAGGAGTTTATTTTTAGTTTTATTATATTTTACTTTTTTTAGATCTTTATTTTTTATTAGGTTTTTAGTTTTATTTCTTTTATTTCTTTTATTTTAGCTTTATGTTATAGATTAGAAGTTTTAGTTTATTTTAATTTTAGTTTTTATAGATTTTTTTTTTTTAGGATTATAGTTGTTTTAATTTTCATTTTTTTAGGGGTCATAAGTTAAATACACACACAACCACTCACACCCTAACTTCCTACACCCTAATACACATAAACACCCTCTCACCCAACTTATCATTCACGCACCTACACACAATCACCACCCAACTCATCTTCTTCCTCACCCAACACTCTCTCTCCTCAACTCCATACCCCAACTACACCCCCATCCCCACCTTATCTCTCTCACCTCACCAAAAACTCAGCAACCACCAAATCCAACCCGAAACTGGACCCAGTGGCCACCCCTTTTACCTTCCTCCGATCAGCAGTCGCGGACACCCACCTACCCCAGTTCCAGCTGCCCGTCGTCGACCCAACCCACCTGCTCACCAACCCGAACCAGCCTCGAACCCGGACCCGCCTGCAAGCGATTCCGACCCACCTTTTAATCCGTGTCCCCCTTCTCCCTTGTCAGCACCGACCTACCACCCGAGAGCCTTACTCCTTCCACCGACGACGACCAATCGTCGGCCAAACCTTCTGCAAGCGATCTCGAACCACCACGCAATCCGGACCTCACTCCGACCCTTACTCGAATCCAAGCCCTTACCCATTTTCAAAATAAAGACCTATTTCAACTCAAAAGCCTAAATCGACTTCTACCTGCCAAATGCAAACCAAAACCAAAGACAAAATCCCACATGTACCTAATAAACCCACTTATCCTCTTTTACCCAAAATGCCCCTAACACCTTTTAACTCACCTTTCCCTCATGTCTTCCCATTATACCCTCTAAACCAAATCAGATTTGTCAACCTCCCATCATCCACTTGACCTCACCTTTGCCATGGACATGTGCACTTCTATTACCCAATTTACCCCCATGTGCACACAACCCATGATCTTGCACTCCCAAATACCCAAACTAACCCTTAGCTCCATGCCTACTATAAAAGGAAGATGGAAGACCCCATTTGAAGTTATCATGAAATAGAGAAGATAATTCTAGAGAGAGTTAGAGATAGTTTAGTGTAGAAAATAAATTAGGATAAACACCATTTTGTAAATAGTTTTATTTTATTATTTTTATTTTTGCTAGATATTTGTGAGGTTAAATTTTGTAAGAGATTTAATTGAGTGATTATTTAATTGCAAATCATTTGGATGCTCAATTGGAGGGATGTAAATTTCAAATTCAAGGATTGGAGTCCAATTTCACTCAAATAGATTTGGTGTGATTGTTCTTCTCTTCTACTTTATTTTATTAGCCTTTGATTATTTGATTATCATGTTTAATATGATGTTAGGCTAAATCCCCTTTCAAGGGGTAGGGGAAACCCTTATTTGATGTTATTTTAGTTTAACTAGTTTTATTACTTGAAAATTCCCTTTGAATGTTAATTTTGATCCCTCGCCCTTAAATTTACTCCTCGAGAGAGGGTAAATGATTTTCGAGAGAAAATCGAAATTCTAGTTATAATACTCATTTTAGATTCGAACTAGAGATACGGGTTTCTTAAGTGGGGTATTATTACTTGAATTTCAACTCTAAATCTATTTTCTAAGATTTACATAAATTTTAATTGTTCAATCCTAGCGGGTGATTAATTAAAAGGAGTGTAGATCTATTTTCTAGAGTTGTGGGGGGTTAAACTTAATTTTCTAAAAGGTTACTATTAAAATTACATTTGCAACGAGAGTTGATTTGTAAGTTTGATATTAATTTGGGAGAATTCAATTAATTAAATAATTAATTAGAATAGCTAGAATTTGTGTTGTAATCCCACTCCTTGATTGTTCTCACAATTATTTACCTCACTTTATCTTATATTTTTGTGTTAGACTTTATTTTTCATTTTAGTCACTTTTTAGTTTGTAATTTGATCTTTCATTTTAGTTTAGTGTTATTTCACATCCTCACCCTAATTGTTTTAATATTTGAAAAAGCTAAAAAAATAGAAAAAGTAAAAAAGCACAAAAAGAAAATAAAATTGAATTACAATTGAGTTTGTCTCTAGCTTACCCCCTTGATGTGGATTGATACCCTTACTTACCTCTACACTTGAGTCTGTTAATTTTTGTAGGTAATTTGAGGATTTTGATTAGAGGAGCTTTTCAAGCAACGATGAAAAAAATACACTGAAAAGTTCTTTATATCAAATGGCGGCGTTGCCATTCTTGGGAGCGTGAAGCACTCGGAGCGGATTTCAATTTGTAGTTCATTTATTTTTCTCACTATATTATTTTTTGTACCATTTTTCTTTTTTAGAAGGCTTGTATTATGATTTTTATTGGCTTGTATTGCGGTGCATAAAGACACCATATATTTTTCATTTAAATTTGTAATAAAAAGAAGACAAGCGCGATAGGGAAACCGGACAAGGTAGAGAGAGGGCGTCCAAGGCGAGGAAAAGAAGCCTCTCTACCTTGGGTCGGTAGGACTCCCGGGGCCGACTGAGATAGGCGTAATATCCCCCCGGTCGACTCAAATTTTTTCGCACCCTACAACCTAAAAACCGTGGGAGGTACATTTCTTAAACCCTCACGCCTCTCCTGTTAGCGAGTCAATTCTTTTGTGTAATTTGTGTGCTCTTACTTGATTTTATTCTCTCATTTATTTTCGAATGGTGTGATGAATTAATTGACTAAGACCTACACTCGATCACTCACGAGAAGGGATTTCATCACCCGACTCACTCGCTTACATTGTGTGCTACCCTAGCCTTCACTAAATTTAAAATCTATTAACTAGATAGCCCACTAGGAGAATATTTTTGCAAAGGCGATCACAAAGAAAATTCCGTGATTTTTAATCGCCCACGGACTTAATTAAAATTTGACTACCCCTTTCACTAAATTTCAAGAAAAAAATTGGTTATGCGTTAGTTAGGTTTTATCCTTGACTTGCGTGTGTCCAATTCATTTTTCGGTAGTCGATTTTAGTGAGTTCGTTCAAAATTCAAAGCGTCCACATATTTTTCGCCACCTTTTCTTCCAAAAAATTTTCTTTCATTTTTATAAAAAAATCCAAAAATATTTTCTTTCATTTTTATAAAAAAATCCAAAAATATTTTCTTTCTTTCATTTTAAAAAAATCCAAAAATATTTTTCCTTTATTTTTCACAAAACTCCAAAAATATTTTCTTCCTTTATTTTTAGAAAATCCAAAAATATTTTCTTTCCTTTTGAAAAAATTTGAAAAACTCCAAAAAATATTTCTCTCCACATGGACGATGAACGTCCTTTACGGGACTACTTTGGCCATTTCCCACTGACACGCGACGCGTGTGAGAGTGATCCCGAGCCGTCTCTTTATGATATTCTTAGTGGTTTCACTTCTCTCGCGAGTACCTTTGATACTTTTGACCCATCTCTGCACACACCTCATTTTCCATCACCCTCGGTGTCAAGTGTCAACGTGTCGCATACTTTGTCATGCATCCATTGTTCCTATGCCGATCACTTATCCCATGAGTTCCAATACTTGTCTTATCCCTATGAACCCACCATGGAACATGTGTATCCGTATCACACTGTTGCGGAACCCACCTCGGCCTATTATCCCGATATACCTAATCCCGAGTTGTGTGAATACACGAGTTATTCATGGAGGCCTGATCACCCTCCCACGCAATACGAATCCCAACCCGATGTTGTGGATCCTCACACGTTCCCACAGTCGTCATGACAACCTTGTGCACCCATTCACGATCAGTTCCCTCCCTACGCACCCCATGAGTATGAACCATTTGTCCATCACGAAAGCGATCCTTTCGTGTATGATGAACTTGGCCCCATTCCACCCACTTCATTTGAGTATTCTCCGTACAGTCATAATAATAGCGAGTTGTGTCCACCTCGACCACCATCACCACCTGTCACACCACCACCATCATCCACCTCCGCTCTCGAAAGCCTCTTGCAACAATTTATAATCGAGCTAGAGCAAACCACTCAAATTCAAACTCAATCTCTCCAAAGGCTTGAACAAAGGTTAAATGAATTAGAGTGTGCAAGAGAGTCAGACATTCCCATGGCTCTACCCATCGTTACAACCGAGTGTGACGATGATGTGTCCTATTCTGAGAGATTTTGAGTGTGACCAACCCTACCACCTCGAGAATCTCGAAGTTGAGACCATCCCATAGTCCGGGTCCCAAGTCGACAATTGTGTTGACTTACCTTTCGATAGTGAGCCTGATCCAATCCCACCATGTCATCCTGAACCCCACTTTGAGGTTCCCACCACTTTCCCATAGAATCCAAAAATATGCCTGAGCTTTTACCTTATGCCCCAATTGCATATGTCTCTGACATGCCCATATCTTTTAGGTTAGCTCCGGCTACGAGAGTTCACCATTTTCCCGAGATAGAATCTGTGATAGTTCCTAACTATCCAGATATGGATGATGTCCCACCATGCATGGCTCCCTTTGAGCCTGATATTTCTAGTGATTCCTCTATCTCCGATCTTGGTTCCTCGTTTGAACCAACCACCACATTCACTGATGCTACTCTTGTGAAGAAGTTGACCACTCCATCTTTAGAAACCACACTCATTTGTGAGTATTCATTTACTCCTCCTTATGAGTGTGTGTCTCCCACGCTTGAGTTGGATCATCTTCCTCCACCATTTATCCCACCTGATACACCATTTATCCCACCCGACCCACCCATTATCCTTTCCACCCCACCACCTGGTTTGGATCTTGATTTTACACATTTCAAGTTTCCATCTACATTTTGGATCCTCACCTAAAACCATCCTCCACCCATGAGAATTTTTATGGTGCTACTCTCCACCGTGTTTGTTATTCTATGCACACCACTCTCTTGTGGTGTTGATTTTTTTCATCGACAGCTCCCTGGTGTGTCAAGGCGCGACCATTATCATCGTCCATTCATAGAACGATCGTGTGCTTTCTATGAGCCCCATCCCATTCCACTTTTCAAACCATTTCACCTCCCTCACCAACTTGAGCACCATGCTTATAGGGCCCTAGTTGCCCTCACCTTTCAGCTCAACAAGGCACGGGGCCGATACCTCTTCACCCTTTCCACCTTCACTTTTACCCTAATACCCACCCGCCCATGGTCCACCGATGCTTTGCATAGTGTGATGCACTTTTCCATACAGGTGCATTAACCATTTTAGCCTTTATCCAACAAGACTGACACTTCAATCTTGTTTGGGGGTGATTCTCATCACCCAATTTTTCTGCCACCCCGAGCTTTCCTAGTTCCTATCTTTAGGGTGAGAAATGGTTCGGTCTGGCTGAAGACATCAAACTTAGCTCTATCGGGAGGCAGCCCGCGTTTCTTGTACTAGTCTCATCCTGTTTGGGGGTGTTGTTTCACATCACCCTATGTTTTGCTATGTTATGGACTTGTACACATTTTTTTTCTCTCACTTCTTATTCAGGTTTATTCTTGGTTACATCTGCCCACTTCACTATCGGTTGATTCTGGTAATCTCTTTCCTACCTTATGCTCTCAATTATCAAAGTCATTTTACTTAACATCGAGGACGATGTTCCTTTTTGTTTGGGGGTGGGGAATTTTATCAAAATCATGCCTCTTTTGAAATTTTTTTATTTTTAAACCTGATTTTTAAAATTTCATGTAGTTTCTTTCATCTCAATCATTGATGTGAATTTTCAATCATCCATCTTTCAAAGTCTAGGAATCAAGCTAGAGGATATATTTTTTTATGAAATAGCTTATGTAATACATAACAAGGCATTTTGCACCATGAATTTCTAGACTCAACAAAAATTTGCACACTTATCACGTCACTACGGTTTAGAGTTGAGGAGTACTATAATTCTCAAGAGAACCTTAAGGATCACTAGTAGAGACTTTAGCTTGAGAGATTCATTCCTTTCAACCTTTCAGAGTGTTTTATGCAATCTCCGAGTCACAAGTTGATTCAACTTTCTTTGTGTCCGCACTTAATTGTTGTATGATCTCATTATTCTTCTATAAAATTTTGGCTTGATCACTGAGAATGACATCACTTTCGAGTTGTAAGAAACATGTGTCTTTAAATTTGTCCCGATCACTAGGTTTTCATCCATACGCCTACCACTTTTCCTCCATATCACATTTTCATTCACTCACCCATTACATTCCCATGCTTTTCCATATTTCCCACATCATACATACCCCACCACATTCATATATCATCCATCATATTGAGAAAAAGAGTGTGATTTCAAATTTAAATGTCTTCATTGTTGATTTGAAAAGGAAAAAAAATAGAAAAATAGCAACAAAAAAAAAGAATATATAGAAAAAAAAGAGAAAACAAAAAGAGAAAAGAAAAGAAAAATAAATAAAGAGTTTTGTCGTTAGTTCTTTTGTAATAAAGACATTTGTTCTTCAAGTGCTATATACTATTCTCAATCTTATCGCATATCCATCCATTTAACATCCATCGTTTCACACATCCATACATCACCATACCACACCTCATACGATCCTTCTCATTTCATTTACCCCTCACCCATTATCATCCATGTTACCCTAGGTGTTCGGGCGAATGAAAGTCAATGTGGTGAATAACTCGACCTTCTCACTATGGTGATTAGCATTTCTTTCATGAGATCATTTTTCTTTCAAATGTTAGTTCTTTCATATATGTGTGTGAGACGTTTGAACTTGCTTACATTTATTCACCTCCTCACACACAAGAGCGATACACTTACCCTAATCTCGAGAGTTCGTTTGAGAGAGAGATATCCGTGAGATTTGAAGTTGAAGCATTGATTTCGAAAAGTCAATCTAGAAATTACTCTTATGATACTCGACCCCTTTTGACCGATTCATACTACACACGTTGAGTTCTAGGAAGGATGTACCTTGAGTATTTACTTAGCTAAACTTTTTACACATTCTAGCTTGTATTTCTGAAAATATTTTCTCATGTGATGGATTGTACGACTATTCTATGTCTAATAAGAGACTGACCGTCTTTCAATAAATTTTTGCAAATAAGAATTTTGTGGGTACATTCCCTATAAACCCTCACGAGACACAACTCGTCCTGTAGGGCTACCTATAGGTTTAAAGGCTTATTGCACATGCTAAGTGCAATCGCAAGTGCCCGCGAAAGTGGTACACTTTTGGTTACTTATCTGTCTCTTTCTCTCTATCTTATTGCTCGGGGACTAAAAATGTTCTGTTTGGGGGTGGTGTGATAAGCACCCAAAACTGTACATTTTATACCCCGAATAGATGGACTTTAGTTGCTAATTCTCAAAAATTTGGGTCTTATGTGCTTAAATGTTTATCTTGTAGGTCAAATGTCCATTTGCGGTGTCAAAAGCTATATATCGAGGCAAATGCGCGTTGAATGGAGCTAAATACCTTATCCAGTAACGCTAACCTAGCGTAAACCCTGTCCCGAACCGTGTGTGTTTGATTTGTTCCCTTTCGTATTTTTTATTTTTTTAGATTTTTAGTTGAGTCATTTTTATTTTTAGGATTTATTTTTGATTTATTTAGAATTTTCTAGGTTTTGTTTTCTATTTTTCTATGTTATCTTTATTAGTATAATTTTATTTTGATTTTTATTAGTTTTTAGTTTTATTAAGAATAATTTTTAGGAGTTTATTTTTAGTTTTATTATATTTTACTTTTTTTTAGATCTTTAGTTTTTATTAGGTTTTTAGTTTTATTTCTTTTATTTCTTTTATTTTAGCTTTAGTTTATAGATTAGAAGTTTTATTTTATTTTAATTTTAGTTTTTATAGATTTTTTTTTTTAGGATTTTAGTTGTTTTAATTTTCATTTTTTTTAGGGGTCATAAGTTAAATACACACACAACCACTCACACCCTAACTTCCTACACCCTAATACACATAAACACCCTCTCACCCAACTTATCATACACTCACCTACACACAACCACCACCCAACTCATCTTCTTCCTCACCCAACACTCTCTCTCCTCAACTCCATACCCCAACTACACCTCCATCCCCACCTTATCTCTCTCACCTCACCAAAAACTCAGCAACCACCCAAGCCGGCAACCACCAAATCCAACCCGAAACTGGACCCGGTGGCCACCCCTTTTACCTCCCTCCGATCAACAGTCGCGGACACCCACCTACCCCAGTTCCAGCTGCCCGTCGTCGACCCAACCCACCTGCTCACCAACCCGAACCAGCCTCGAACCCGGACCCGCCTGCAAGAGATTCCGACCCACATTCTAATCCGTGTCCCCATGTTCCCTTGTCGGCGTCGACCTACCACCCGAGAGCCTTACTCCTGCCACCGGCGACGACCCATCATCGGCTATACCTTCTGCAAGCGATCCCGAATCACCATGCAACTCGGACCTCACTTCGATCCTTACTCGAATCCAAACCCTTACCCATTTTCAAAATGAAGACCCATTTCAACTCAAAAGCCTAAATCGACTTCTACCTGCCAAATGCAAACCAAAACCAAAGACAAAATCCCACATGTACCTAATAAACCCACTTATCCCCTTTTACCCAAAACGCCCCTAACACCTTTTAACTCACCTTTCCCTCATGTCTTCCCATTATACCCTCTAAACCAAATCAGATTTGTTAACCTCCCCTCATCCACTTGACCTCACCTTTGCCATGGACATGTGCACTTCTATTACCCAATTTACCCCCATGTGCACACAACCCATGATCTTGCACTCCCAAATACCCAAACTAACCCTTAGCTCCATGCCTACTATAAAAGGAAGATGGAAGACCCCATTTGAAGTTATCATGAAATAAAGAAGAGAATTCTATAGAGAGTTAGAGATAGTTTAGTGTAGAAAATAAATTAGGATAAACACCATTTTGTAAATAGTTTTATTTTATTATTTTTATTTTTGTTAGATATTTGTGAGGTTAAATTTTGTAAGAGAGTTAATTGAGTGATTATTTAATTGCAAATCACTTGGATGCTCAATTGGAGGGATGTAAATTGCAAATTCAAGGATTGGAGTCCAATTTCACTCAAATAGATTTGGTGTGATTGTTCTTCTCTTCTACTTTATTTTATTATCCTTTGATTATTTGATTATCATGTTTAATATGATGTTAGGCTAAATCTCCTTTCAAGGAGTGGGGGGAAACCCTTATTTGATGTTATTTTAGTTTAATTAGTTTGATTACTTAAAAATTCTCTTTGAATATTAATTTTGATCCCTCGCCCTTAAATTTACGCCTCGAGAGAGGGTAAATGATTTTCGAGAGAAAATCGAAATTCTAGTTATAATACCCATTTTAGATTCGAACTAGAGATAGGGGTTTCTTAAGTGGGGTACTATTACTTGAATTTCAACTCTGAATTTATTTTCTAAGATTTACATAAATTTTAATTGTTCGATCCTAGTGGGTGATTAAATAAATGGAGTGTAGATCTATTTTCTAGAGTTGTGGAGGGTTAAACTTAATTTTCTAAAAGGTTACTATTAAAATTACATTTGCAACGGGAGTTGATTTGTAAGTTTGATATTAATTTGGTAGAATTCAATTAATTAAAATAATTAATTAGAATAGCTAAAATTTGTGGTGTAATCCCACTCCTTGATTGTTCTCACAATTATTTACCTCACTTTATCTCATATTTTTGTGTTAGACTTTATTTTTCATTTTAGTCACTTTTTAGTTTGTAATTTGATCTTTCATTTTAGTTTAGTGTTATTTCACATCCTCACCCTAATTGTTTTAATATTTGAAAAAGCTACAAAAAATAGAAAAACTAAAAAAGCACAAAAAGAAAATAAAATTGAATTAGAATTGAGTTTGTCTCTAGCTTACCCCCTTGATTTGGATTGATACCCTTACTTACCTCTACACTTGAGTTTGTTAATTTTTATAGGTAATTTGAGGATTTTGATTAGAGGAGTTTTCAAGCAACGACGAAAAAAATACACCGAAAAGTTCTTTCTATCAATATGGTCGCTCGTGAGGGCATTCAGAACCTCACGCACTGCAGCCAAGGAAAGAGACCTCTTCGACTGTCGGTTGGACTTTCGCCACCGATACATTCGACAGAAGTCCCCCACTGAATCATCGCTCAAACCAATCAAATGGACTTTAAGCTCAATTACCTCATGGAACCACGTCTTCAAAAGGACAAGAATCAGCATTCTGGAATCAAAAAGGAAATAAAAGGAAATGAAGTAAAATGCATAAAGGGAAAATGCAAAAAGAAAATTACCTCCAGAAGGTATGTGGATTCATTAAAAGTCTACCAGCAGCACCAACTGAAAGCATCCAAAGATGACTAAAGGGTCGCCAAAGTCAGGCTCTTCCAATCAAAGAAAGGGATATTCGAAAATATCCTCAAGTATAGTGGAAACCATAAGTGGACGACATTGCCGCTCGACGCCACAAAAAATCATTTCAATAGTAAACGAATAAATAAACAAGCCATCTGACAAACCTACAGCCCGTTGGTCTCATCGATCTGCCATCTCAACAATATTTCTCGAAGAAGAGATACACGGATCGAGTCCCCCAAGACTATCCGTCCAACATCTCCCAGCGCCGCCTCCACCGCCGCCGGCATCACTCTCAGCGTGCAATCCACCTCTATATGTGTCCCCTCATAGTGTATCCCAGCAGTTTTTGCACATCAATAGGGGTTAACGTCATCTCCCCAAAATCCAAATGAATGTATGGGTAGTATCCTACTACCTCTCTCTTAGAGCGCATAAAATAACTATAGAGCAGGGCGTCTCATCCAATGCAGACGCCAGACAATCAAAACTCGCAGAAGAAACCATCTAATGCACCACTGAATGCCATCATCCCCCGGGAGCAAAGACTCATCGCAGCAATGTTTGTCCATCAAAGCAGAAGAGAGATCTTTAGTCGAAATTTGAAGGAACAGGAAAATGCCAAAAAAATGCTACAAGGAATACCAAAAGTCACGCAGTACTTAGATAACCCTTAGGGTTCATCACCCTAGATGATAGATGGTGCGAAGGCTCATACAGAAGACTACATTCGTTGGCAAAAGGTTCAAATATATCAAAGGCATTCTTGTTACCCAACGCTAAAGGCACCCTGGCCCGCCACTCCAAGTGCACCCAATCATCAACACCTAGCCACGCCACATGGATCTCGCAGCTTGAAAAGTCTTCCATTTTATAAATCAAAATGAGGAAAGAACACAGGAACGGATCATAGAAGAAAGAAGCAGAAGATTAAAAAAAAAAGAAACTATGAAAAATGAAGAATTCGCCCCTTTTTATAAGAACGCTAAGGGGTATGCCGATCGACACTGTCCCTTCCCCTTCCCTAGGCAATCCAAAAGACATTGCCACTGCCATTTGGCAACCCGTACAACCTACCGATCGGCAACCCCCTAAAATTTCGTACAAAAAATTCCAAAAAAATGCCAGAAAATTACCAAAATTCCTCGAAAAATTCATAAAATTACCAAATGAATATTGGAAGATTCTTCGCTAAGAAAACAATTTTTTTCAAGATCCCAAATCCATGGACGGATTAATTCCACATTTTATCTCTATCTTGAAACCCTAAAAATCAACTCACTCACATTTAGAGAACTTACTACGACTCCCCAGCGAAATCCCAAAAACCTCAAACTCACCAGAAATTAGGTCTCCTCAGCAGAGCTACCCATTTTCCAACAAGGAATTGTCGAATAAAACTCATTTTTAGAAAAATTCCACAGCAAAGTTAAATCTCTCCCCCATCAACCATTCCCCCGCGAAATCTCAATTCCTCGGGTTACCAACTGTTTCACGAGAATGAATTTCCAGACTAAGATTTTTAGCTCCTCCCAAAAGGACATAATCCCCAGACAAATGTCTCTTCCCCAATAAAGTCTAACAAAATTCAATATTCCCCAAGAGAGTTATCCCCACTTAAGATCCTCATAATTGACCTCGACCCTCAGAATTGGTCGCTCCCATGTTAGGTCCTCAGAATTGACCTCGACCCTCAGAATCGGTCGCTCCCATCTTAGGTCCTCAGAATTGACCTCGACCCTCAAAATTGATCACTCCACCTTAAGGTCCTCAGAATTGACGTCGACCCTCAAAATTGATCGCTCCAACTTAAGGTCCTCAGAATTGGCCTCGATCCTCAGAATCGGTCGCTCTCACTTAAGGTCCTCAGAATTGACCTCGACCCTCAGAATTGGTCGCCTTCACTTAAGGTCCTCAGAATTGACCTCTACCCTCAGAATTGGTCGCTTCCAACTTAAGGTCCTCAGAATTGACCTTGACCCTCGAAATTGGTCGTCACTCCCACTTAAAGTTCTCGTAATTGGTCACTCCAACTTAAGGTCCTCAGAATTGACCTCGACCACCAGAATTGGTCGCTCCAACTTAAAGCATCAGAATTAGTCGCTCCCACTTAAGGTCCTCGGAATTAACCTCGACCCTCAGAATTGGTTGCCTTTACTTGAGATCCCCATAATTGACCTCGACCGTGAGAATTGATCGCTTCCACTTAAGGTCCTCAGAATTGGTCGCTCCCATCTTAGGTCCTTAGAATTGGACTTGACCCTCAGAATTGGTTACCTCCAACTTAATCCCTCAGAATTGGTCACTCCCACTTAAGCCCGTATAACTGGTCTCGAGCCTCAGAATTGGTCGCTCCCATTTTTAAGTCTTCAGAATTAACCTCGGTCCGTAAAATCGGCCATCCCTTGCATTACCATAGGTCCTCAGAATCGACCTCGACCCTATGAATCGATCATCCTCGTCCCTTAGGTTCGCAGAATCAACCTCTTTCTCAAAACATCATGTGGTGTCTATTCAACAACTTTCACTTATTCCAAGCTCACCCGTCGAGGGGCTCTGTAAACACCACATTTTAGGACCCCTAAGTCTCTCCTTAGGTCCCTAGCACCTCCCCATTTCACTAAAAAATTCTATCATCGGAGAAAAAGCTCAATAGATCCTCTTAGGGAACTAAAACCCATTTCCAAAAGTCTGCCATGTGTGCAAAATGACATAACCATCCGGACGAACGATCCATTTTCCCTTAAAAATTGATTTGGAGGCTAACAGGCACTCCCAGGCACTGTTTGACCAAGATCAACTCTTCAGATCAAATGAGACTGAATTAATATTTGAAGGTCACTAAATACCCTTTTCAACAGTCCGCCCATGCAGGAATCAGCCTTATAGTACGGACGAGCAACCCATTTTACTTTGAAAGGTCATCGAGCACTTTCGAGTCCCGTTTGACCAAAGTCAAATCTTCGAACCGAGAAAATATCTGTGGAACATAGAAGTAACTCGCATTACCTTTCTAACAGTCTACCCTGTGTGTGATTCTAACTTACGGTTTGGATGAACGATCCATTACCGTCCGATAATCTCCCGTCCATAGGACCAACGGGCGCTTCCAAGCCCTGTTTGACCCAAAGTCAACTCCCAGACCTTGGAGTGGCCCAAAGAATTATTGAAGGTATGTAAATTACCTTTCCAATGGTATGCCTCATGCACAATTTAGATTTAGGAATTGCGTTCCATGATCATTTTTTCAGAAAAATATGCACGAGACGGCCGATTGGCAGGTCTATTTCCCTGCCAATCGAGAGTGTGTCTAAGGTGATGTGATAATTAGCTGAGCTAGGGTATATTGATTGGTAGTCACCCTAACTTATATAAGGAGGGCATGAGCTCACTTCCAAGGCACACCTCAGATCCACCAATATCAGTGATCTTAGCAACATTTTTCTGCAATCAGCGAAGTTTTCGTGTATGAAATTCCTTTCCATCATTCATTCCCATCATTTTCATACTCAATTTAGCAAAAATATCCTTCTCTCTCATCCAACATTCATATCAATTTGCAATGGATCTCATCAAGGATAATAATCAAGCCTCAACTCTCCAAAGAAGGTCCAAATACCCTTTTCTCTCTTTAAATTTCTTTATTTCTGCATTAGTTTCATAATTTCTCAATTTATCTTTCATCTTAGATCATACACATTAACATCTCATTATTTATTAGTTATATTACACATACTTTATTTTCTATAAAAAAATAAAATAAAGAAAAATAGGGTTACACCTATAAATTCCAACGGGATTATTCACCACTTTTTCTCAAAACTAAAAATATATTTTCTACACACACACATATAATAAACTCCCGTTTGAATTTATGAGATAAAACCCACCCTTGTGATGTATGCGAACTACTTCGACTTTGATGCCTTTATAGGCTATGTAGGCGTTTCAGGTTAAAACCCGATACTCAAGTCCAATTTTCCAATTTTTTGGTTTTTCTATTTCTATATTTTCATCCTTTTTATTTTATCTATATCTAACTCATATATGTCATACTTATGATTCATATTTGTGTTTATATAACAAATGTTATCGTTTCATCGTAACGATCAGTATCTCGATAAGCGCATAGATCATATTTTCTAATTATTATTTTTGGGAATATTCTTTTGGATGACCTCACTCTATCTTTTCCTTGATATGAGTCGAGCGTTTTTGGTTTCCATTTATATATACATGCACACACATTTCACGGAGAGATTAAGTAAAATAGTAAAATAGTAAAATAATCTCATAAGAGATTGAAAGGGCGGAATGGGTGCCTAACACCTTCTCATTCCGTAACTTAGCCCCTGAACCTCTAAACTATTGGCTTCGTAAGCATCAGTTTGTCTTTGATGTCGCTCTCTAGAGACGGCGACATGTTCTTTTGCCTATTTTCTGCAAAATAGGCCGACGACTCGATTTCTTTACATCACCCCACATCGACGATGGCCGAAGTGCTCTTAGCAAAGAGCGCGATGCCTTCTCTCCCTCTCGGAGTGCGTGTGCGCGACCACCAAAACCTCGAGACGGGAGGAAAGAGCCAAGGAGGGATGGTGTAATACCCCGTGATTTTAATGACTTTTAAAATGAATTATATTTTAAATTAATGGATTAATTGGATTTTATTATTAATTAATTCATTTGGGTTTTATCCGAATTGAGGATATTAAAATGGATGATTTTGAATATTACTTAAAGATATTTAGGTAATATATGAATGTGATGTCATTGATATGACGGTATGGGACGTGTCGGGACTAATTTATTAAATTAAAAAGGAAATTTATTTTATATCGACCTTATAGTCATTTCGACTGTGCCGTTGCGTCCGGAAGGTTCAAAATAGTCAGAAAAGTCTATTTGGATGTTATTTTTGAGTCTCGGGTCATTTGGAAATGAATAGACAACCCAAAAGGGCATTTTGGTCATTTTTCTAGGGGGTGAATAGTGATTTCGGATTTTGTCCTATTATAAGTATTGGTAGATTAAGTGTATGTGGGTTATTCATCTCCTCTACACAAAATAGAGAAGTCATCTTCCTAGAGAGAGAGAAAGGGTGCTTGGGAAGGGAAAAGCTTACTTGGGAAGGAGAAGAACAAGAACCAAGGTTCACCACCACCAACCACCACCGGAGTTTGACCGGAGAAGGGACAACCAACTGAGATATACTACACCAAAGGATCAGACCTTCAGTAAAGGCAAGTGTTTAATAATTGCATCTTAAGTTCGTATATTGTCCATGTTAGAATAATTATGAAAAGAGATGATTTTTCATATTTGGAAGACATAATGGAGTTATTATATGGATTTCTAGAAACTGAAACGATATAGGAAGAAAACTCATGTTGTAGGATGAAAATAATCACGAAATAATCATATATCTATGGAAGAAAAATCTGAAAACCATTGAAGTGTTCTTGAAGTTAATATGTTGATGATTTTCTGGAAAATGAGGAGATAAATATGCTTTTTAATCAAATCCCTTGATGATTCTAGGATGTTTAGAGTATTGAAAATCGTTCATATATGTTGATATATCATGTAGTAAAGATTGTAAGTCATTTTGGATGTTAATATGAAGGTTAGAATGCATAAAAATGGTGAAACCCGTAGTTGCAGAAAATGCAGAAAACCAGGCTGTGACCTGAGGGATCGATCGACCCCTGCCTTCGATCGATCGACCTCCCCAGAATATGTAAAGTTGATTCTTTTTAAGTGATGATTTTTATCCCAAACCTTTTGTGGATCTTTGGTGATTATTATTTGGATATTATGGGACATAGAAAATATCATTAAACCCTTGATAAGATTTGAATTAATTTGATTTGGATTCGAGTGATTAAAATGATGAAAATTATATTGAATGGAATTTCGGTTGCTAGATTCATTTGTTAAATTCCAAATGGGGATGTATGAGGATTAAAGATAGGACCAGTAGGGATGATTTAATATAACACATGGGTATCCTTAAGTTTACAAGAGGGTTTAATCCTAAGTGAAAGAATATGTATTTATAATAGATTTGAAACTATCGGTTTTAACCTTAATTAAAAGGAGAACTAAACTCGTAGTAGTTCGGGAGAAATAATGTTATGGACCAGTAGGATATTAGTGACTTCTTACTGAATATATGTTGAGGAAAAACCTATTTGAATCTTGTGTATTGAGTGAGGGTAGCCTTAGGGATACAATTTGAACATCAAGGACTGAGTTTAAGCTCAGTATTGATTTCGTAAGGACGGAGTGTAATACAAGAGCGTAGTGGTATGTCTCCTGGATAGAGATGGGAGTTTAGAACACATTTGGTTGAAAGAAGGTATGAGGTTATCCCGATCGCATAGTTGAAGTTGTCGGACCTCCTCGATCGACAAAGTTAAGTAGTAGTGTATTGGAGGGGTTCCTTGTTTGGATTTCTCTTTGCGAGACGCTCCGCACATGAACCTTAACGACGTCGGGAGTGGAGAGATGTTATAGGATGCGAGGATAATTAAATTATGAAGTAAAGTTATGACATTTTAATACGTGGGATTTAAAAGAGATATAATGCTACGTATGGGAATTATCTAAGGGTAATGTAAGTACCTTATTGATAGTATATTATAGGTATGATAATACCTATTTGATTGATTAATGATTATGTGTATGACATACCTAGCTTACTTGCTATCGATGGGAGGTTTGCGCGTGAGGGCAGTCATATCCTGATGAATCCATGGGATCTTTGATTTGTCGCTCGAGAACATAGGTCTATGAAAGACTTATCAGGGAGTTGATAAGTCCGCTGACTATGGATACGTAGGTATGTGCGTGACCCATGGGTATGAGAACTATGTTCGCCTCCAATGATTGTGTTGTTGTTTGTGGTTCGAGAAATCCTTACCGAACCTTTTGTCTCTTATTCGGCGACCAGCGATATTGGGACATGATAGCAGAGTAATGCATTGCACCGCAGCTATGACTCGGGGTGCCGTATCATATATATAATGGATGAAATGAACGAATGGATATTTATTATGGTTAAATCTATCTACGGTGATAATTGTAGATAACGGTGAATAGAGAAAGATAATGGAATTAAGTTAATGAATGTTTATTCTTAAAGAATTGAAAAGCTTAATTCATGTTAATGAGATATGATTCATGTTAATGAGAAACTAATCATATAAAGGAGAAATATAAATGAATAATAATGTGACGTATGGTATGGGACATACGGGGATTATGATATGGGAATGGAATTATAATATGGAAACTGGAAAAGAGGAACCATTAACTAAGAAGTTAATAGGAAACGTTAAGTGTGCACTCTAGTTGAGAGGTGAGAATAGCAAGTGAGAGTTGGATCTAACATGTACATAATAAATGCTTTATTGCACTTGTTAAATACTTGTTGTTTTAAAAATCATTTACACAATCGGGCTCTGACCCGTTTCCTTGCATATTTTCTCTTCTATTCTATTTTCTATATCAGGTGTCCAGCAGCAGGGACGCCAACCTTAGCGGATTTTTGACAGGCTATGGAGCTATGGAGTTTTGCTTAGACGCCTATCATCTTTTTGATTCACAGTATTCTTAGTTAGGGCATGTCGCCCAAAGGATTCAGTTATCTTTTTCTATCGGGGTTAAATACTATTGTATTCGTGTCTTTTTAATACATTTGATATTGTTGGGATTATTGTAATGGATTTATATTATATGGGAATGTTTATTCCAATTGCATTTAAATTCTTTTGTGTTATCTACTTGGTTATCAGTGTTGTAGAATAAAATGTGTTGTGTTATTCTTAAACTGGATTTGTATTTTGTTAAATTAAAATTTGGAAAGTTTTTAACACCAGCTTAATTGGGTATTGGGTGAGTTGTAAATGTTTTCGACAGTGATGCTAAGAATGAGCCAACTGTATATTCTGTTTTAATTTGGTATGGGACTGGCCACCCGGTATTTAATTAGGCGGGGTGTTACAGATGGCCACGGGGTCAACCCTAAACGAGTATGAGAGATCATAATTTCAAGAGTTTTGAAATAATTCATGGACATCTTTGCATGGTCCGACAATGATATGTCTGGCATTGACCCAAAGATCATGCAGCACAAGATCTCATCTTATCCATAATGTAAGCCTATTAAGCATAAACTTAGAAAACTACGATCGGAATGGTGTCTTAAAGTAAAGGATGAAGTGGTCAATTTGTTGAAAGTAGGTTTCATTCGCGTTATCTAATATCCGACTTGGATAGCCAACATTGTCTTTGTGCTAAAATCTGGAGGGAAAGTTCGTATGTGAATTGACTACCAAGATTTAAATAAATATTATCCACGGGATAATTAACCTTTGCCCAACATGGACATGATCATCGATAATACTGCCAATCACTCCCTCAAGTTGTCTATTTATGGCTGCAGGGTATAACGAGATCAATATGCATCCCGACCACCAAGAGAAAACTACTTTCACTACCCCGTAAGGTATATTCTACTTCAGGTCTACATAACAAATATGAACTACAACCATCTTACATGATCTTATCCATAAAAAGGTCGAGGTCTATGTTAACAATATGATCATTAACTTTTTAACAGACGAGAAGGTTACATTCCTGCATTTAGGAAATTCTTTGAACGATTGAGGTAATACCAGATGCATGTCAATCGATTGAAATATGTTCTCGGAGTCACACAAGGTAAACTTATTGGTTTCATGGTTAGTGAAAGAGGTATCAAAGTGGACCCTTACAAAGTCAAAGCAATCCTTAAAACTCTGCCTCAGAATAAAGAAAGAAGTTTGTGGTTTCTTGGACAAGCTCCCATATATTATTAGATTCATCAGTGCTCACTTCTATCTGTGAACCTATCTTTAAAAATCTTTCAAAAATATTCAACCAAAGTATAAAACGAGAAATATCAAGTTGTATCTTACCCAACCTTTAGTGCTCATGCTGTCATATACCGATTTACCCCTTCTCATGTACCTTACTATCACAGACATTGTGGATGGGGCTATGCTATCACAGTAAATTAAAGTATCGTGCAAGGAAAATACTAACTACTACGCTAGTCATAACTTGGAGGATATAAAGTAAATTAAATCGCATTAGAGAAGGCGTATATCTCCCTAGTGTGGGTCACTCAAAATATTTGGCACTATAGGCTTGCATTCCCTTCAGACTAGTGTCTCGAAATGATCCTATGAAGTACCTTCTAGAAAATACCGATTTGTTAAGCCACATGGACTGTTGGTTGATGTTTCTAGCTGAGTTTGATATCACATATGTCAGATGAAAAGCCATGAAAGGAAGATCAATCTCTGATTATCTAGATGACCACCCCATGGAAGAAGACGGTGATGTGGGTATTCTCGAGTTACCAGATGAGGATATTCTATGTAATTCTCATGAAGATCTCCATGGAAAATGTTCTTTGGTGGAGCTTCCAATAATAAGGGAAGCGGCCTTGTGATACTCTCGATGATTCCCACACTCCCATCTCCATTAAGTTGGATTTTCCTCACTCCAACAATATGACGGAGTACAAATCATGCACCGAGGGCCTTAAGATTAACCACAATAAAGTAATGTGATTCCACGACATCTATGAAAGCATAGCCCTCATCAAGGATAAGTACTCCAAAAATGGAAAGTAAAAAACAAGAAGCTCATACCTTTTTACACTCACCTTGAAACTCTCCACTCAATTCAAGGATGTCACCTTCCACTGTGTTTCCCTCTCAAGATATAGTTTTTTCAATGAATTGGAAACCTTATCTTCCATGATCGACATGCCTGAGGGAGTAATAATGTCCCCTTTTCAAGTTCAAAAGAATCCCATGCCGACTCAATGTTACCACCTTTATCTTACTATTGAATAAGATCCAGATAAAGTTGGATTATGGTACTACAATATGTGGTGTCTCCTCAAATACGATCGATATCCTCAAGGATCTAATAAGAAATATCACCCGACCCACTGCAAACTTACATCTCAATACAACTTCTAGGACAAAGTGCTATTCAAAATAAACGTCTATGTCACCTATTTAAAGTTCATACTTGGGGATGATGTTGAATAAATGATGCAAAATATCCACAACGGGGAATGTGGACCTCACATGAATGCTCATATGATTGGAAAGAAAATTATTCGACAAGGGCACTATTAGCCCACCATGATCCAAGACTGCATTGCTTATGCCAAAAAGTGCCTAAAATGCTAAAAAAATTCTATTCTCCAACACTTACCTCCTAATGAGTTGTATAACATGACCTCTTCTTTGCCCTTCTCAACTTAGGGAACTGACATCATTGGGAAGTTCATCCATAAAGAATTTAATGGGAACTAATTCATCATATTCTCCATTTATCACTTTACTAAATGGGTCTAATCTGAGTCAAACGCGATGTTAAATGCTAAGAGAATATCCAAGTTCATCAGATATAATATTATTTACTACTATGTGGTCCCTCACAAGCTGGTATCAGACAATGGGATCCATTTTAAAGAAAAAGTCATATAAGTGGTCGAGGAGTATGAAATTCAGATACATGAGTCTTCTCCCTACCAATCGCAAGGCAATGGAGTTGTAGAAGCTAATAACAAAATCCTCAAGTCCATAGTATATAAGATGATTGAGAAATACAGGGATTAGACTAATAGGTTGCCTTATTCCCTCTGAGGCTACCGCACGTCTATCAGAATGCCCACTGGGGCTACCCTTTACTCCTTTATATACAACATGGAAGCTATCCTGCCTATTAAGCTCGAGATACCATCGCTGAGGGTTATGCCTGAAAATCAGATTAGATAAGGTGATTAGATAAAAAGTCATTACGAGGAACTCGCACTCTTGGATGAAAATAGGTTGTTATCTCTATATCACATACAAGGGTACCACCGTCTTATTGAAATATCATTCAATAAGAAGGTCAAAGATAACGGCGTGGTGGAGTGGTGACCTCGCTCTTAAAAAAATCGTAGAAAAAATATGGGACTCTAGAGTAAAGTTCAAGCCCAATTATAGATTTTCATAAATAGTGAAGAAAATCTTGTTAAGCAGAACCAATATGCTTTAGGACCTCAATGGAAAAGAGATGGCAGGTCCAGTCAATCTGGATCGTCTCAAGAAATTTTACCCTTAATCAGACTCTCGTCGCGATATGAATTTCTCATCTCCATTATATTCTAAAAAACAAATTAAAAACTTACATAAAATGCCCACCTACCTACATCAACATAGCCCAACACAAAACCTAAACAGAAACACATACACATATACTACTAAACCTTCATCAATAAAATCTTCACAAACACTTTTTAACAACCAGAAGGCCTTGCCACACCATTGTCATCATTTACATGACCACCATTATTCCCCGAGGCTCCTCGAAAATCCTAATAATCACGATAATTCCTTATACACTCCATGTGGTGGTATGCCTTGAATAGGTTAAATGATACCACCATATGTAATACCCCGTATTTTTATGGCTTTTAAATTTGAGAATTTATTAAATTTAATTTGAGATATTAATTTAATATTAATTCAAAAATTTATTTTTAATATTTACTAACATGATGAGAGTTAGTAATTATTGGGAATTTATTGAATATTAATAGATGAGTAAAGTAATATATAAGATTGATTTTATTAAATGTATCGCGAGTGAATAAAATGGAAATTATGGAAATTTAAGTCGGGGCACGCCTATGTCGTGTCGAGACTAAATGATTATTACAAAAGTAAATAAATTATAAGTCGCTCATATGGTCGTTTCGAGTGCGCCAAAGTGTTCGAAAGGGTCGAGATAGTCAGAAAAGTGTACCCGGGGGTTTAGCTTGGGTCCCATAACCCTTCTACTTCTCGGGATAAAACATTATGGAAAAAATAAGTTAGATAGACTTACGAGTTTAGTAGTATGGTAGGCGTCCACACTAAATGAGAGGTGAGAATTCTTAAGAGAGTGTCGCATACTAACATGGTTGTTACATTAGCTGGTAAGCATTTTAAATACTTGCTAAACTATTTTAAACTATTTTACACTCGGGTTCTAACCTGTTTTCTGTCATTTCTCTCTCTTGTATATATATATGTATGTATTACAAGTGCCCAGACACTGGGGCGCCATGCATAGGTTCTTTAGATGGGACGTATTGCAGCTTATGTGGGAGTTGCAGGCCTTTGCTTTAGACGACCTCTTCATTGATTATGTTCTTGCTTTAGTTTTGTTTAGTTAGGGCATGTGTCGCCCGATTTCCTATTCCGTTTGGATTTGTCAGAGATTTATGTTTATTTATATTTCTAGTATTCAGTACTCTTTGAGAGTTAACTATTGTCAAGATGATTTCATTTATGGTTCTGAAACTTGGTTTGGTTTATCTAGATGGTTTAAATTCTAGTGTGTTAATTGTCATCCTTAGCATTTATGTGATTCTTAAACTGTTGTTTATTAAAACGGTATCGAAATTTAATAAAGTAAAAATAAGACTTTGAATTGTTTTGACACTTATCTTAATTATTTAGAGTGTTTAAATTGGAAATAATTATTTTGCGACAGTGATGCTAAGAATGAACCAACCGTTCACCTTGATTTTAATTTAATAAAGGACTGATCACCCGGTATTTAATTAGTTGCGATGTCATAGGTGGTATCAGAGCATCAGGTTCTAGTGTCATTTAGGATCTGTACGGCTTATTTCGCTTCCAGCTTAGCGTCTTTGATTTAGAGCCCTATTTTTAGGACTGTCGTATTCTTGTATTTATGCTTATGTCTTCAGCTATTTGAGATTTGATAATAACTGTAAACTAATAAAATTCCTTCTCATTTCAGATGTCTTCGATATGCGCACCCCGAGACATGAATGCCCAGCCCGAGCAGCCAACATCTCCGGCTCAGGGAATGATGAATGCAACTGAAGTAGCCGCCATTGTTGCTCAGGCCGTGAATGTCGCATTAGCGGTGGTGCAACAAGCTCCACCCCAGGTTCAGGCAGTGGCGCCAGTACCATCACAGCTTCCTACTGCATGGGAGTGGGTCAGGGATGCCTTTAGAAGGCGCATCCCCCAGAGTTCTCGGGAAGTTCGAACATCGTAGTCGCCCACCAAGGGAAGAAGGATATCAAAAGGCATCTGCTCATGTATGAGTGCACCGACGTGCAGACATAGTTACTAGATTACTTCAAGCTAGTGGGGGCCTCTTTATAGTGATGGGAGACCACCACCACCTTGGAGGCAAGGGACAGCATATCGATTCAGTTATTTTGGGTGCGCTTTGACCGTAAGTATTTCCCATCCACCGTGCAGACTGAGATAAGGCAGAGGTTACTGAATCTCAAGCAGGAGAGTATGACCGTTGCTCACTATGAGGAGGAGTTCACTAGACTTCCCACTATAGTGTCGGATGAAGCACCCACTGAGGAGAAGAAGATGCTGATATTTTTAAATGGATTGGCCTGGAGGATTCGTCAGCATCTCATAGCCAATCTATCATTGAGTACTTACACGGACATACTTAGCGTTGCTTTATTGCACTGTCAGGATCACCACTTTCATCAGTAAGGGAGCAAACGAGCAGGGAGTCCATCCGCAGGGCAGGACAGGGGGCAGTAGTAGTACTGGTGGGGCACTAGCAGCCCAAGGGCTGAACCGTCACACTGAGTAGAGTTTCCATCAGGGGGACCCTGCCAAGCAATTCCGATCAGGTGATTCTAGGTAGGGATTTGGGGGATTTAGACAGGGCCAGTCAGCATGGCTAGCAGGGCCAACACCGTCAGCAGCAGGGTCAGCAGCAGGGCCAACAGTGTTTTCAGCAGGGCCAGCAGGGCTAGTGGTGGGGTGGTAATGGCCAATAGGGTCGTGGTCAACAGGGATAAAGGGGAGGTAACTTCTGGGGCATATGTTTTGGATATGGCAAGAATGTCCATAAATTTCAGGATTACCCAGAGGGGGATAGGGCCCCACAGCAGTAGGGTCATCTACCAGCCATCCCAACAGCCCCAGTTCAGTAGGGGAAATTACAGTATGGACGTGTCTATAACGTCCACTAGGCAGCAGCACCTCAGGCACCACCCGCGATTGAGGGTATGTTTCCTATACATGGCACTATGGGTCGAGTTTTATTTGATACTGGGGTGTCGCACTACTTTATAGCTACTCATTTTTCACGAGCCTTAGGGTTATTACACACGACAGAGAGTACAGTGACATGCGTAGACTCACCACTGGGGAACGGGTCCTTAATTTTCTTTATATGTCGGGGTGTAGGTATAGAGATTGGTAGCTTGATTTTACCAGTAGACATACTAGTTTTAGATATGCATGAGCACGATGTCATTATTAGCATGGATTGGCTCACCACATACAGAGCCATGATAGATTGTTTCGGTAGGAATATTATCTTTACCATTCCGGGTCAGGAGATGTTTTTGGTGGCTATGCCTCGCCTAGAGGGAGTATCTTCCACACATTTATATTACATAGAGGAGGATACCTCTAAGGATATTGTGATTCCCCTGGATTCGATTCCAGTTGTTTGTGAGTTTTCGGATGTTTCAGGAGATACTGGGCCTACCCCCCAGTCTAAAGATAGATTTTGTCATAAATTTGATGTCGATCACTCGGCTGATAGCACGTGCACCATATCGTATGGCTCCTGTGGATATGAGGGAGTTACGGGATCAGATAGAGCAACTGTTAGGCCAGGGCTTCATTCGTAGGAGCACCTCCCCTTGGGGTGCTCCAGTGTAGTTTATGAAGAAGAGAGATGGTTCACTAAGGTTATGCGTGGATTATCGGGAGTTGAACAAGGTCACGATACGGAATAAATATTCATTTCCCCGAATTGATGACTTGTTCGACT
This sequence comes from Sambucus nigra, assembly GCA_949130495.1. Taxonomy (NCBI): domain Eukaryota; kingdom Viridiplantae; phylum Streptophyta; class Magnoliopsida; order Dipsacales; family Adoxaceae; genus Sambucus; species Sambucus nigra. The sequence goes on along the minus strand of OX422208.1, from coordinate 777,939,552 downwards.
AACTGAGAGGAGTAACCTTCTTTTCAAAGATAAATTTGAGGCCGGGATATCATCAGCTACGAATTAGGGAGCAAGATGTGTTGAAGACTGCTTTCTTGATGAGATATGGATCCTATGAGTTCAGAGTCATGTCATTCGGGATGATAAATGCTTCATCCGTATTTATGGATTTGATGAACCGAGTGTTCAGAGAGTTCTTGGATCAGTTTGTCATCGTCTTCATAGATAACATCGTGATTTACTCACAGACTGAGGAGGAGCATGCCGAGCACTTGAGACGGGTTCTTCAGACTCTACGAGAGCATCAGATGTATGCTAAGTATGAGAAGTGCAGATTTTAGCTACGGGAAGTGCAGTTTCTGAGGCATGTTGTGTCGAAATTGGGGATATCAGTTGACCCAAGCAAAGTGTCGGCAGTGAGGGAGTGGGGACAGCCCACGACACCGATAGAGGTGCGTAGTTTCTTGGGGTTAGTCGAGCACTAAAGGAGTTTCATTCGAGGTTTTTTGAAGATAGCGGGTCCATTGACAAACCTGACTCGCAAGGGAGTACCGTATGTTTGGGATGATGCTTGTCAATTGGCTTTTAATGAGATGAAAGATAAGTTAACTTCGGCGCCAGTTCTTGCTTTGCCCAAGCCGAGAGTGGAGTTCCTGGTGTACACTAACTCCTCTTTATGGGGACTCGGGGGAGTAATTAAGTAGGAGGAGCAGGATATAGCTTTTGCCTCCCGTAAGATTAAGCCTCACGAAAGGAATTGCCCCACCCACGACCTGGAGCTAGCAGTGGTCGTATTTGCATTACGGATTTGGAGACATTACTTGTCGGGAGAAAATTTTCGCTTGTTCACAGACCACAAGTCACTGCAATACTTGTTCACTCAGCGAGAGTTGAACATGCGTCAACACAGGTGGTTGGAGTTTGTGAAAGACTACCAGTTCGAGATACAGTACCATCCGGGAAAGGATAATGTAGATGCTGATGCGTTAAGTCGTAGACCGGTAGGTGACGTAGCAAAAGTGTGGAGAGCGAAGTCGAAAGAGTTGGGACACAAGGACGCAGTAGCCTGTTCCTTTATATCTATTATGTCAGTCACACCCGATATTGTTATGAGGGTGATACAAGCACAAGCAGCGGATACTTTTTTCCAGGATAAAATTGTACGGCTCTTAGCTGAGGGTGTTGAGTCCTATTCCTTGAGTTCTGATGGGGGTTTGAGATTTAATGGGACATTAGTGGCCCCGGAGGGAGAAGACTTACATCATGCAGTTATGACACAGTCGCACGGATCCAAATTTACGGTACATCCCGCAGGGGATAAGATGTACCAGGATATTAGGCGACAATACTGGTGGAGTGGGATGAAGAAGGACATTGCAAAGTTCGTGTCCAAATGTTCTACATGTCAGATGGTAAAGGTGGACCACCAGAGACCACCAGGGTTACTCCAGACATTGGAGATACCTATGTGTAATGGCAGAGTATTTCCATGGACTTCATTACTGGGTTGCCTACATCACAGTGGGGTCACGATTCCATATGGGTTATAGTGGATCGATTGACTAAGGTAGCATATTTTCTGCCAGTACAAACAGACTACACCACGGGCCAGTAAGCACAGTTATTCATTACCAAGATCGTTAGGCTACATGGGGTGCCCCTGAATATTGTGTCTGATAGAGATAAGATTTTCGTGTCGTGCTTTTAGGAGAGCTTTCAGGAGGCCGTGGGTACAGAGTTGAGATTGATTTCAGCTTACCACCCACAGACAGATGGACAAACAGAGTGTACCAATCAGATGTTGGAGGATATGCTACGCATGTGTGTCCTTGATTTTGGAGGAAGTTGGGAGCCTTATCTCCCACTGGTGGAGTTCGCTTATAATAACTCCTATTAGTTCACGATCGGCATGGCCCCATTTGAGACATTGTATGGAAGGCCTTGTCGTTCTCCCGCTTATTGGCTAGAGGTGGGGGACAACAAGCTTCTCGGACCATAGGTGATTCAGGAGACTTCAACTAGGATTGAGCTTATCAGGAGTCGCATTAGGGTAGCCCAGGATCGACAGAATATCTACAGTGATGCGAAGCGGGCATTTCGAGAGTTTAGCATGGGGGACCAAGTATTACTGCTTGTATCTCCTATGAAAGGAGTAATGAGGTTCGGGAAGAAGGGAAGTTGGCTTCGAGGTACGTGGGCCCCTTTCCCATTATCAAGAGGATTGGGTCGGTGGCATACAGATTGGGGTTTCCAGAGCACTTGCACCGTATTCACGATGTATTCCACATCTCATCGTTGAGATGATATCTTCGAGATGATATGACCCACACTCACATCGTGATAGAGGAGGTTGACTTACAGCCCGACAGTTCTTATGAGGATAGATCGGTGTCTATCCTAGACCATAGCGAGAGGAAATTGAGGTCGAAGGTAGTTCCACTTGTATGGGTCCAGTGGGAACATCATAATGCAGAGGAATCCACTTGGGAGCACGAGGCAGGTATGCGCGAAAAATATCCAGATCTATTTTCGCCAGGTATGCCTTATTTTCCGAATTTCGGGATAAAATTCCATTATTAGGGGGGAAGTATGTAATACCCCGTATTTTTATGGCTTTTAAATTTGAGGATTTATTAAATTCGGAAATTTGAGGATTTAATTTGAGGATTTATTGAATTTGAGGATTTAATTTGATATATTAATTTAATATTAATTCAGAAATTTATTTTTAATATTTACTAGCATGACAAGAGTTAGTAATTATTGGGAATTTGTTGAATATTACTAGATGAGTAAAGTAATATGTAAGATTGATTTTATTAAATGTGTCGCGAGTGAATAAAATGGCAATTATAGAAATTTAAGTCGTGACGTGCCTGTATCGTGTTGGGACTAAATTATTATTACAAAAGTGAATAAACTATAAGTCGCCCGTATGGTCGTTTCGAGTGCGATAAAGTGTTCGAAAGTGTCGAGATAGTCATAAAAGTGTACCCGGGGATTTAGTTTGGGCCTCAGGACATTTTTAGACCTAATTGACATCCCAGGAGGGTATTATAGACATTTTGTATTTTTGGGTAATTAAACCCACGAATTTCCTAAGATATATTAGCCATTAGGAGTTGTCTTTTAGGGTTAACAAATACAGAACATAAGAACAGCCATTAGAGATGAAGGTAGGAAGCTTTCCAAGAAATCCAAGGCAAAGAACTCACTCGATTGCACCGCCACCACCACCAAAACGTAGATCGCACGACGAGGAACGAAACCATATCTTTTTCATCAACAAATAAGACCCTTGAATTCCAGGCAAGTATACATCGTGCTTTATTTTTAGTTAATGTTTCACCCATGTTAGATTAGGATTGATAAAAGCATGTTTCTTGGAAGAATTTGATAACTTAGAGAATTTAAATCACATGTGTTAGAGGAAATAGATATATTCTGGACATCTCAATCATATGTAAAGGATTACCCACGAAATTGTATGGATTTAGAAGCAAAAAATCTGGAAAAAAATTAGAAGAATGGAAGTTTCATGAAAATTTAGGGTTCTTGATAATTATGTTAATTTACCCCATTAATTCAATCCCTTTGATGAATTTATAAATGTTTCACGTAGGAAATCATGCATATAGGTATATATAACCAGTAGTAATCTTGTTTGGGAGTTTGGGGATCATTAATGGCATTTTGGAGAAAATTGTTGGATGAAACCCGTAGGTCGAATTTGTAGATTCTGGGCAAGAATGGCTTGATCGATCGATCGACCAAGAGCATCGATCGATCTATGATCAATCGATCGACCCCTTTCCTCGATTGATCGACCCCTCCTGGAAAACTGCATATTTTTCCTCTTTTTGTTTAATTTGGTTTAAATACGTAGGAACCCTTGATTATTATTTATAGAGTATAATTGGTTATGACCATGGCCAGTAGGGTTTAAGTAGACTCCGTTGAGTGAAATTTAATATGGGATGAAATTACGGGTTAACGGGGGGTTTCGTCACACATGAGAAATTGTGCGTACGTTCACTACAGAATTTAGAGACTCGTGAAAGACTTAGACCAGAAGGTTAGAGAGGGTGTGCCTACTGAAATTATATTTAGTAAGAGAGAATACTTCGAGAGATGAGAAGTAAGTATGAAATAAATTATAAGTGAGAATAAAATATATGAATCCGTTATGCGAGATAATTGAGTAAAATTTGTGCTAAGAACGGATAATAATAATTATGAATAGTGGGCGAACCTAAGTTGGAAAATGTGAATATCTATATATATGACTGTGTGACTGTTTATTTATATTAACTATTATGTTTGTGAATAATCATACCCGCGCTACTTGCTATCACGGAGGTTTTCGCGCCGGAACAGTCTTATCTCGATGGAACCTTTATGGGGGATATTGACTTGTACCCTAGAATATAGGATTCCATGGTACAAGTTATCTGAGAATGATAGTCAGACGGTCCTAAGAGACATGAGGGATATGTGTTGACCTTTTAGTGACTTGGAACTATGCTTCGCCTCCATTTTGTGTGTATTGTGTTAATATAATTCGAGAGTGATTCCAAACTAGTATTTCCTTTAGTACGAGTGATACGGTGACTTGATAGCAGAGTATGCCGGTACCATAGATTTTATGTGGGGTACCGATAGTATATTTATATAGTATATGAGTGACTAAAATATATATACTTATATATGGAAACTTCCTACTGTGCGTATAAGTAGTTAAGTAATGAATAAATGCTTGAGCTTTATAATAACTGTTCGGGAACTTTGTAACAGTACGGCGTTGTTCTAAGTAACATAATAAATCTTGAAGAGATTTATTTTGTTGAAACTAAATACCATAACCTTTCTACTTCTCGGGATAAAACTTTATGGAAAAAATAAGTTAGATAGACTTATGAGTTTAGTAGTACGGTAGGCGTGCACACTAGATGAGAGGTGAGAATTTTCAAGAGAGTGTCGCATACTAACATGGTTGTTATATTTACCGGTAAGCATTTTAAATACTTGCTAAACTATTTTAAACTGTTTTACACTCGGGCTCCGACCCGTTTTCTATCATTTCTCTCTCTTGTGTGTGTATATATATATATATATATATATATTACAGGTGCGCAGCCACAGGGGCATCATGCATAGGTTCTTTGGATGTGACGTATTGCAGATTATGTGGGAGTTGCAGGCCTTTGCTTTAGACGACCTCTTCATTGATTATGTTCTTGCTTTAGTTCTGTTTAGTTAGGGCATGTGTCGCTCGATTTCCTATTTCGTTTGGATTTGTCAAAGATTTATGTTTATTTATATTTCCAGTATTCAATACTCTTTGAGAGTTAACTATTGTCAGGATGATTTCATTTATGGTTCGTAAACTTGGTTTGGTTTATCTAGATGGTTTAAATTCTTGTGTGTTAATTGATATCCTTAGCATTTATGTGATTCTTAAACTGTTGTTTATTAAAAATATTTTTATATCGGAATTTAATAAAGTAAAAATAAGACTTCAAATTTTTTTGACACTGAGCTTTATTAATTAGAATGTTTAAATTGGAAATAATTATTTTTTGACAGTGATGCTAAGAATGAACCAACTGTTCACCTCTATTTTTATTTAATAAAGGACTGATCACCCGGTATTTAATTAGGGGGAGTGTCACACATGCCTCCCTCCACATCGTCCCTGCTTACTATGCACTGATCGTCGAAACCACATCCCTCCACAACCATTTCAAATAATTCCTACATACCATAACAACTTCCCCATTATATTTGGTTGAATAGGTGGATGGCCTATGGCACTGCCACAAAGGGCCCAAGATCATCCTCAAAAATTTGATTCAGTCCTCCACAAAAAATAAGTTGAATATGCATGGTGGAATGATTTGATCTCAGCTAAATTGACAAAATATCCTCCAATGGAAGTAGAAGGAAGTCTGGTGAAAACCTACTAGTCAAACTTTACTGTAGTCATCTGAGTATAAGATGGGCTGCAACTCGCCCCACCATGGAATATACCAATGGACATGTCTAGCCCCATGCTCCACAAGACAATCAACTAGTTCTCCACATAAGAGACGAAACTCGAAATATCGTGCAAAGAAATTCGGGACATCGATCAGAGGATATTCAGGAGGATTGATGATATGCAAATATTGCGTATTTCATCCTCCGAACCTACGCATTTTAGTCCCCTAGGGTATCTTATTCTCTATATTTATGCTCGTTAACCAGACAACCTCGAATTTCTACGTTAACATGTTTTCCAGGGGTTAATTAAGCTTTTATAGATATTTGGATGCTAAGTATGAAGTTCGGACGCATTCCGCTCGATTTCCGTACGCGATCGCACGTTCAAGGGAAATTTAGTCTTTTCACAACTTGGGCACCTGGCCCAACATCTACACGGAATTTTTAACCCTCCTTGCTAGCTTCGCGTGGCCTCAAACGATGCGCAAATTTGATTCAGAACGAAGAAGCTACGGGATTTTTAGCGGAAGGAAAAACAATTAAACCAAAAGAGGAGGAGAAGAGGAAGAAAGGGAATGCAGTAGGGTGCTTGGCTGATACCTGCTTGATCGATCGATCGATCAAAAGGATCGGTCGATCGATCCTTCTCAACATGGGATATTTTGTTCACCATTGATCGATCGACCAAAGGGGTCGATCGATCGATCCCCTGTTTCCAGGAGATATTTTGCCTTTTCTTTTCTCTTTTCATTTCTATTTTTATTCCAAATTACTATATAAAGCACTTTTGTTGTAAATATCAAATATACACGCTTTAGGATAGTTTTAGCTTAGAATAACTTAGGGTTTGGGGGATTTAGAGGTTTCTTCTTCAATTGTTCTTGATTTGACACCCAATTGGGTTGAATGTTGCACTATTCATCTTCCTATCCATTAATATAGTTGTTTTCCATTAATTCAATCTTTCTAATTTAGATTTACATGCTTTGTTAATTAGTTTACATGTTTTGATTCACGTGCTTTCTAGTGTAAATTTTTCGCGTTTATCTAACGCTTTCATTTACCGCATTTTTACGATGCTTTCTAGATAATTTAAATTAGGTTGTGCTTGAATTGAACTCACTCGAGTTGACGCGTTGCATGGCTATGGTGATGGTGTTTACGGGTTTATTTCGGGTGCGTTGTCCAAGTTATTGCGCCTAGGAGATTTGACGGGGCATATCATGTATGTCCCGTGCTTACGACCTTTCGTGCGCAATTTTCGGGATATTTGTTGACGCCAAAATCTTATTAGGCTTTTAAGCGGATTTAGGGGTGTGACATCCCTTGATTCAATTAACTGTCAAAACGAGACGCATTCTAAATAACTCGTCGATCCATGTATCCATTTTATACAAATTAACTCGGGTGAGGGATATTCGACGCAACCTATAGTTTACCGCTTTGTTGATCTAGTTTCAATACCCTGGCCTAGATAAACATTTCCCTTTTATGCATCTTTTCCTTTTTAGTTTGTAATCATCTTTTACACTTTTATTTCGGAGTATTAAATTATATAAATTCTAGCATCTCGTCCCTGTGGATTTTTGACACCCGACTTACCGATGTGCTTGCCTCGCAAGTGTATTCGTAATTTAGGTTTTTATATAGTTGCGGTGAGACAGAAAACAACGACTGTGCACTAACACGTGCACACTTCTCGTGCTCTATTAAAATGGCGTTGTTACCGGGGAGTGTTTTGTTATAGATTGTAATTGTCTTATTAGTTTGTAGTATTCATTCTTTTGTATTTGTATTCTTTCTTTTAACCTTTTTTGCAGGACTTCTACACATGAGCACCTAGAAACGCTTGAATTTTCCCGTCGCACATTGCTTTGTGGATTTTGCCGTCTCGAGCCTTTGTTGGGGTAAGCATGTCTTATTCCAATCCTTTCGATAATCATTATGATAATTCTCAAAATCCTCGTACTCCTATGACTTTTGGTCAATACTTAGAGTCCTAAAAAAATTGCAACATCTAAAATGACTTTGGGCAAGCATTACAAAAGTCAAGCATTGGAGTGCGTGTATTTTGATGATGATGATAATGATTTTGGGCCTCTACCTCATTATAATAGGAATCTTGAAACGAATTGCAATAATTTTCAAAACTCCTATTGATATGCCCTGAATTTACCCCTTCGGCTCAGAGACATCAACCTCGGCCCATGAGGATGGTCGAGGTTGGACGGATCCCAGCTCATCAACCAGTGGTCTCGTCCCAAGAAAGGTCGGTTATGGACCAGCCGAATTTCCTGCTACCTCGGCAAGTGAGATCATTCATGATCCACAACGGCAGGTTATTCACCAGGTCATCCATACGGGCATCTATAGTTTGCAACCTCGGCTTGGGAAAGGTCGAGGTGGTAAACGAGTCAACCTCGGTTGAGGATTAGCCGACCTTCATGCTGCTCCACCATTACCTCGGCCCAGGCCAACGTCACAGCTCAACACACTTTACCTCGGCTCTTCCAGTAAGCCAAGGTCACCATCTCATCCTATTCCAGGCCGAGGTTGTGACCAATCGCAGATGGCCGAGCTCTTATGCGCATATGTGTGGATGGGAACACGTGGATAAGTCTATTATAACCGAATTATTCCCCTCACGTGAGGGAATATTTCGTCATCATTCTCTACATGTGACAGTGACAGATGTCTTCATCCGATTGGCTAGATCAACACACACATGCTCATTGCATGCATAGGGGGTGCATTACACCCTCTACATACTATATATACTTGTCTTCTCCTTCTGTAAGAGGACCCCGAAATTGGCAACCCTAGCGGAAACTCTGTCTAAATATACAGTAGAGAGAGAAAGCTTGAGAGTTTTGTATCTATGGCCATTAGAGCCCTCATACAGTGATATTGATCACACACACTTGCACAGTGGACGTAGGACTGATTGGATGAACCACTTATATTCTGGTGTGAATCTTCTTCTCCTCACCTCCTTCTACTATATACCCTTATACTGCCATTGTTGACATTGAATTGAGCTCACGAATACCTTGAAGTGTGGTGCTATTTCCAGAATCATCATTTTGGCAGCGTCTGTGGGAACGAGAAGCTGTCTCTTTCTCTTTATTCGCTTAACCTCACCGGAGACTCTGGTGGTGAACCAGGCCTCCCCCCTTGCGCGAAGTTATTTCACCATTGAAAGAGGCCCTTGCGCGGAATCTTGAAACGAATTGCCACCAGCTCTTTTGTGTTAACACATGGCACCGGAATTACCACCACCTCTTCCGCCGCCTGGTGCGGGAGGGCCTAGCTCCAGCTAGGCATCGTCCCAATCCAAAATGGCAGAGGTGGCCGAAGCCTTAAGGTCTTTGGCTGCGACGCAACAAGCAATTTGCACAGCTCAGCCAAAATATGATGAGGCCACCTGGAGTCTCACCGGAAATGATCACCCCGGCGGCTGTTCCGCGAAAAGACCAACCTACCCCACAGCGGAGGAGGGACGTTGCTGACCCTAGGCACTTGTGCCTGGGGAGGCAAGGAAACCCTTGCCCAGTGGACCGGTATGATTATCTAGAGGCGAAAAACGTCCCAGAAGACTGTTAGGAGCCATATGAAGTTTCGAACAACACAGTTCATCCTGCCAACCGGAGCCAAGGTTGTGGAGGCCGAAGGGGTGGCGAAGCCCAACAACGAGGATCAGCTTTTCATCGACTGAGCAGAGGATCGGCTTTTAAAAGGCTAGTCTCAGTAAATGACCTGAGACAGAGGTTATCAAGGTCGAGAAGTGCAGTTGTCTCATAAAGGGAAGAGGGGCAACGTCGGCCTCATCAAGGCCGACCCCATGTAGGAAGAGGTAGAGACCAGGAAGAGGTCAACAACCGAAGTTATGCTATGGCTGGGGAACCCTCAGTCCACCCCTTGGAGGTGGCTGGGGACAACCTTGGTCAGGCCGACGTTGCAAGACCATGGAACGACTCTATTCAACTTCTTGAAGAAAAAATAGGAGACCTCATCAAAAGCTGAAACCCATTGCAAAGAGGTTTCTCAGAAGGCTCCCCCTTTGTGACCAGGATAGTAAACTTTTCAACCCCCGCTAAGTTCAAACCACCCGTGGTCTCTCCCAAGTATGACGGTAGCACCAACCCTGTACATCACATTGAGATGTATCAGTCGATAGTGGACATCTATTCGATACCAGATGAGATGAAGTGTCGTGCCTTCTTCGGGACTTTGACAGGAGCAGCGCATATCTGGTTTACTTCTCTTCCGAAGAATTTAATTGAGAACTTCAAGGGCTTGGATGAATGATTCATTCACAACTTCTGCTTTGGGGTAAGACCTCAAAAGAAGATCATCCATTTGCTATAAGAACGAGAGCCTAAGAGACTACATATCCAAGTTCAACAAAGAAAAACTTGAGGTTGAGGATTACGAAGAGAATATAGCTATGACCTCCCTCATAGGAGGTCTCTAGAAAGGGAAATTGTTATGGAAACTTACAGAAGATCCTCCCAGGTCCACGGAGGAGCTATTGGCTATAGCAGGAAAGGTTATGAATGTCGAAGAGGCCATGGCAACAAAATATGAGGATGAGAATGGCGGTAGCAGCGGGAAGTTCCAAAGAAAAAAGGATGGAAAGAAGAGACCAGTTGATGACAAGTTCGCACATTATACCGCTCTTACGGTGAGCTGCGAGCATATCCTTAATGAGATAAAAAATGACAGGTTTCTAAGATGGCCAAAGAAACTGAAGGCTCCTCCGCATAAGAGGAATAAGAACCTGTGGTGCGAGTTCCACCAAGACCATGCCCATGTTACAGATAAGTGCTTCGCCTTGAAGGATGAGATCGAAAAGATGTTAAAATCTGGAAAGCTGAGGAAATATGTTGATGGTAAGGCTTCTAAAAGCGGAAGAGATGACCCTAAAAATAATAGAAACGACATATGTCATGATAATATCCCAGCAAGAAGAGACGATGATTCAGATGGAGATGATGAAGATGATCCGGACCTCCCGCCAAAACATGACAACACCCCACTGAAGAGGGTTGGTATGATCTCCTTTGATGTTAACACCATAAGCAGAGGACTTGCGGGGGGTGGCTCTGAAGTGGCTGACAGAAAAGCTCATATGGCAGTGGCCAAACTTGAAGTGGTAAACCTGACGTCTTCCGATACTACGCAGAAGAGAAAGAAGGTAGACATGGATACTCTCGTAGTTGGGTTCTCCCAACTTGACTTCAAAGGCATCCTAGCTCCACATGATGACCCTTTGGTGATCACAACAAGAGTTCATGGATGTGAGGTGCAGAGAATTCTTGTAGACAGAGGAAGCTCAGCAGATGTGATGTTTTGGCCTTGCTTCAAGAGCCTAGGTCTTAGCAGAGCTAGGCTGGTACCCTATCATCATCTGTTAATGGGCTTCAGTGGTGAAAAGGTCCATCCATTGGGCATATATGATATGGACGTGCGGATGGGTGATGAGTGGCCTAAGAGGTTAACCCGAAAGATCATTTTTTTCATTATGGACGAAAACGTCTTCTCGGCCTATAACCTCATTATAAGAAGAGTAGCCCTTAAGGAGTTTGAGACCGTACCGTCAATGGTCAATCAGATGCTAAAATTCTCGACCCCCTATGGGGTAGGGGAAGTGCAAGGTGACCAGACCATAACATGAGAATGATACTTCAACTCGGCTTAAGAGAGAGAGGCCCATAAGAGGGCAACCACCACTTATAACATTGACACACTTGACCCAAGAGATGAAACAAAGTTGAAGAAGGGGGAGTCCACAGAAGAGGTAGAATCATCATCCTCAATGAGGACGAACCAGAAAAAACCGTCCAAGTCGGCAAAGCCTTGAAAATAGAAATTAAGGAAGAGTTGATAAACTTCCTGAGGAAGAGACAGAGTGTCTTCACTTGGAGTCACGCAGACATGCATGGCATCAACCCTGAGGTTATGTGTCATAAACTCAACGTGACTAAGGATGCTAAGACAATCAAACAAAGACGAAGAGTTTACTCCAGGGAGAAGTATGATGTCATACGGGAAGAAGTCATGAAGTTGGAAGAGGCCGAGTTTATCACGGAGGTCATATATCCGGAGTGGCTATAAAACGCAGTCATTGTGCCTAAAGCCAATTAAAAATGGAGAATGTGCGTAGATTTTACTGACCTGAACAAGTCTTGCCCAAAAGACAGCTATCCCTTACCTCGAATAGATCAGGTGGTAGATGCTACTACAGGGTATGAACTCATGAGCTTCATGGACGCGTATTCAGGCTACAATCAGATCTTCATGGATGTTGAAGACTCAGAAAAGATGGCCTTCATTACTGATAAAGGGACATATTCTTGCAAGGTGATGCCCTTCGGTCTGAAAAATGATGGGGCGACGTATCAACGTCTTGTTAATAAGATGTTCGAAGACCAAATAGGCAAAACTATGGAGGTGTATGTAGACGATATGTTGACGAAGAGCTTAAAAGCCTGCACTCATGTGGCTGACCTGGAAAAGACCTTCAAAATACCATGGACGTGTACGGGATGAAACTCAACCCGGCGAAGTGTGTCTTCGGGGTAGGAGCCGGGAAATTTCTTGGATTCATTATCAATCAGAGGGAAATAGAGGCGAACCTAGAGAAAATCAAGGCTTTGCTCGATATGAAGACACCAAGGAGTATCAAGGACATTCAAAGGCTCACGGGAAGAGTGGTCGCACTCAACAGATTTATTTCCAGAGCGATGGACAAGTGCCTTCCATTATTTAAGGTGCTCAGAAAGGCCTTCCAATGGGACGAAGAGTGTGATGAGGCTTTTAACCAACTCAAGTCCTACCTCGGGTCTCCCTTACTCTTATCTCGGTCTATAGTAGGAGAAAAATTATATGTGTATCTGGTAGTCTCTGAATCAGCTATAAGTGCAGCCATAGTATGGGAAGACGTTGGGATACAAAGGCCCGTATACTTCAACAGTAAATCCCTTCAAGGGGCTGAGCAGAATTATCCTCGGATGGAAAAGTTAGCATACACCTTGATACACTCTTCAAGGAAGATGAAGCCCTACTTTCAAGCCCATTCCATGGTCATTCTCATCGACTCCCCGTTAAAACAGGTCCTGCATAAACCTAAGAAGTCGGGTAGATTAATGACCCGGGCCATTGAATTGGGGGAATATGAGCTTACTTATCACCCTAGGGTGGCCATCAAAGGGCAGGCGCTTGCAGAATTTGTTATTGAGTTCACATGGGAATAGACCAAGATTGAAAATAACTCAGACACTGCGGAGGGGTCAAATGTGAACGTCTTCCGAGCGCCGAAAGAGGTTATATCCAAAGAGACCAAGATTGAGAACAGATCAAAGACTGCAGAAGGGTCAAACGTGAACGTCTTTCGAGTGTCAGAAGAGGTTATATCCAGAGAGATCGAGTTTGAGAACAGATCAGATACTGCAGAAGGGTCAAACATGAACGTCTTTCGAGATTTGGAAGAGGTTGTATCCAGGGGGACCAGGAACAGAATGGCCGAGAATGAGGAAGGTCGTTACCTCTTCAGACAAGGAATAATGTTAGAATGTGGCTTCTCATCAGATAGAGACATCTGGAACCTCTTTATCGATGGGTTATCTTGCGAAAGTGGGAGCGGTGCGGGGTTGATACTCTCAGCCCCGAATGGCACTAACATTGAATATGCCCTAAGGTTTAACTTCAAGGCGTCAAATAACGAATCAGAATACGAGGCCATGATAGCAAGCCTCTCCTTGGCAAGGACCATTGGTACAAGATGAATCCTCCTTCACAGTGACTCAAGGTTGGTTATTAATCAAGTATTGGGAGTTTATGAGGCCAAGGACGAAAGGATGGCCAAATACCTGAAGAGGGTGAGAACGATAATGCAAGGCTTCTAAGAGGTAAAGATGAAGAGAATAACTAGGCAAAACAACAGTCATGCAGACGCATTAGCAAGGCTAGCTTCATCAACGAGGATAGATATCAGAAGGACGGTCCCTGTTGAGATCTTTCCCAGAGCTACCATCGAAGAAGAAGAGGTCAGTAACCCTTGCCTCAATTTGAACCTAGGGGACTCATAGATGGATCCCCTTATCAGATACATCATAGAGGGGGTGTTATCGGAGTCAAAGTTAGAGAGGAGGAAATTGAGGTACAGAGCTGCGAAGTTCTCAATAGTAGGAGATGTCCTGTATAGGAAGGGATTTTATTACCTCTCCTCAGATGCGTTCATCCCACCGAAATTCCCCACGTCCTACAGGAAGTACATGAGGGTTATTGCTCCAATCACATCGGAGGGAGACCTTTGGCCAAGAGGATTCTCACGTAAGGATATTGGTGGCCGACCTTGGCAAAAGATGTTACAGCTTACGTGAAGAGGTGCGATAAATTTCAAAGATTCTCCACAATCCCCCATCAACCTCATCAACCTATGACGTCTATCAGTTCCCCTTTCCCATTCGCAGTATAGGGGATTGACTTAGTAGGTCCCCTACCAAGGGCCGTAAATAATTAACAATTTCTAATAGTTGCCATTGATTACTTCTCCAAGTGGGTAGAGGCAGGGATGATGATCACGATTACAGAGCAGAAGACCTTCCAATTTATTTAGAAGAACATCATATGCAGACATGGCCTCCCAAATACCCTCATTTCGAACAACGAAACCCAATTTAAGAATTCTTCCCTAGAAAAATACTGCGAAAGAGTTGGGATAAAGAAATTTTTCTATTCTCCTGGCCGACCTCAGGAAAACGGTCAGACCGAAGTCACCAACAGAATAATCCTCGACGGGATCAAGAAGAGGTTAGAAGAGGCTAAGGGAAGATGGACTGAAGAGGTTTATGCTGTTCTGTGGGCTTATAGAACGACGACTAGGACACCTACGGGGGAGACCCCATTTATTTTATCACATGGCTCAGAGGTTGTCATACCCACAAAGGTAGGACTCCCTACTCATAGGGTTCAGACCTATGACCCCGAGAATAATGGAGAAGAAAGAAGACTCGACCTAGACGTGATTGAAGAGAAAAGGGAAGACGCAAAAGTTATGCAAGCAGCTTACCAGCACAGACCAGCAAAGTTCTACAATTAAAAGGTAAAATCAAGGCCCATAGTTGTAGGAGACCTGGTGCTGAAGAAGACATTACAAAAGGTGAACAGGCTCTACCCAAATTGGCATGGTCCTTACAGAGTAATTGAGGAGGTTGTACCCGAAACCTACAGGCTAGAAAACCTCGAGGGGGAACCTTTCTCCAACCCATGCAATGTTGATCATCTAAAAAAGTATTACATATGATGTTGTAATAGTTTGTGTAAATGTATCATCTTATGAAGGGATTGTTAATGAGAAGATCAATTTCCATGTTAATTCTTGGTTCATTGTGCTCTTTGGTGAAAATTATTTATGGGGATAACATCTTAGTTAATGACCTCAGACCTTATAACATCATGATTTGGTGACAAGGTCTGAGTTCAGACATCATACTTGGATGACCTCATACCCTTATAACATCATGATTTGATGACAAGGTCTGAGGTCAAACATCATACTTGGATGACCTCAGAACCTTAACATCATTAATTTGATGCAAATTATTTATGGGGATAACATCTTAGTTGATGACCTCAGACTTTATAACATCATGATTTGGTGAAAAGGTCTGAGGTCAGACATCATACTTGGATGACCTCAGACCCTTAACATCATTAATTTAGTGCAAGTTATTTATGGGGATAACATCTTAGTTGATGACCTCAGACCTTATAACATCATGATTTGGTGATACGGTTTGAGGTCAGACATCATACTTGGATGACCTCAGACCCTTAACATCATTAATTTGCTGCAAGTTATTTATGGGGATAACATCTTAGTTGATGACCTCAGACCTTATAACATCATGATTTGGTGACAAGGTCTGAGGTCAGACATCATACTTAGATGACCTCAGACCCTTAACATCATTAATTTCATGCAAATTATTTATGGGGATAACATCTTAGTTGATGACCTCAGACCATATAACATCATGATTTGGTGACAAGGTCTGAGGTCAGACATCATACTCAGATGACCTCAGACCCTTAGCATCATTAATTTGGTGAGACCTTATTTCATGGCAAAGAAAATCATCCAATAAACAATTCAGCAAGAGAAGAAACAAAAGCCCTCCTCGGAGGTTGATAGATTAAGTTACCAAATGCAAAGATATAAAGTAATAGTGTTTATCAGAGATTACAATAAAGAGTTACAAAAGATTGCTTAAAGCTTCACAAAAATTTAGGTATTCGCAGCCTCAAGGTTAGTGGTCACGTATGTATTTCTTTGGCCAGGGATGTCTACTTCCACCCCCATTGTCTTGAGCACCAACATCTCCAGTCATGGTGTCTCCTTGAGGGGCAGTCTCGGTGGGTGCAGCACCTCCCTCCTTTTCAACCTCCTGCAAGGCCTGAGCAAACTTGGGGTCGGCATAACCCAGGCCGATGAAGTCAGCGGCTGCAAGGCTTCCTGACTCCTTTTCCTTCATGGAAGCCCATTTACCAGTGGCCTTGACCCCTCTCTCCAGATATTCAAAGCCGAAGCTGACAAACTCGTCAGATACCTTGTACTCCTCCAAGATCTTCTAGAAGGCATCATCCAAGGTAGCCTTGACAGCCACATCGACTTTATGCTGAAGATAGTCAGCCTGAGTCTTCATGGCAGTATTATGATCTTCCCTCTGCTTATCCATATCCTTTTGCAATCCCTTTACCTTGTTCTCATCCTTCTTCAGATCAGCCTTCAGGCGTTCCACTTCGGCGTTCAAGGTGACTTCAGTCTTCTCGGCCTCTTGGCCCTTTTAAATCAGAGGAAGTTTTCCCAAGGTCCAATTGACATAATGATGCATGGTGAGAAGACCCTGTAGAACATATGCAAAGATGTCAGTCTAAGGTCTGATATAGTCCAAATGATGATGCCACACATTCAGAAGCAAATAGTTAAAGGCCTTACCTGGATGGTACGGTGAAGAGAGAATTTAACTAGCGGGGGCTTATCCAGGGACCGGCAAAAGTGCTTGTCAGACTCGGTCATGACACCGCCGATAGAATCCAAGGCCTTCAAACTTTGGCCAATAACACTACACCAATCTTTAATTGCTCAAGACGAGCAATCAAGGCATCCTCAGAAGAAATAGGGATGGCACGATCCCCCCCTTTCTTCTTCTGCCTCTGATCCTCAGGGGCAAGGTCGGTAACCTTCCTCTTCTTGGTGGCCTCAGCCCTCGAGGTAGAAGGAGGGTGAGGAGGATCATTCAAACCTGCTTTTTTGATGAGCTTCGTTAGACTTGGAGTTGCCATCTCCCACAACTCATCAGATATTCCTTTTGGGCACTTTGCAGGATGGAAAGGTCTGAGTTAGAGAATCAGATATACGTAAATTCATAGGTATAACTTGTTGAAATAAAAGGCACTTACCAAGCTCTGTCAAAGGTTTTCACCCTAGACCAATCTTATAGAGGTAATAGGGGGTCATCAGGTGCTCGAATTTGACAAGCAGACCATGCTCCCCCTGATCTTGAAGGTCTTTGACCTTCTGAAGATTGTGTTGGCTTAGCCCAGGGTCGGCCCTAGCAGCCGTTGTAACCTTTACCCATCTCAGGGGTATTCTCGACTCTAATGAGGAAGAGGGGTCACATGGACCAAATTCCCATTGCCTTGATGCAAAGAAGTAACATGGATTCCAGTTATGGTTTGAGGTTTGGGTAATCTGAAGCATCTTTTTGTTTGACTTCCGAGCTAAGAAATGATAATAGCTCAGATGGTTTCTGGCAGATGAAGGGACATAGCACCCTGCAAAGACTTGGACAGGAAGGTCTAAGTGATGAACAGCCCTCCATAGGACAATGGCTCCAATTATCACCCTCCAAGCATTGGGTGACAACTGGAAAGGAGCCAAGTTGATGTAGGACAATATAGCCCTGATGATGGGATGGATGGGCAGACGAAATCCTAACTTGAACATCTGCTCATATAGGCAGATCTCACCATCTCGGCCGTCATAAGCCCTCTCTTCCCTCAGAGGTCTCCTGAGTTTTATAGAGGGACTTATGGAATATAGATGTCTGAAGGCCAGAAGGTCGACCTCAGTGACTGTACTCTCAATCTCGGTCGCCCCAGAGGTGTCAACATCACTCTCAACACTATCATCATCATCTAGCTTAATGTCGGCCCGAGAAGACGATGGGGCACCACCTGGAAACCTCTGAGCGAACTCAGCCCCTATGACTGCCGATAGAGGAATGGCTTCAAGAATCGGTGGAACAGCCACACTTGGTCCAATAATTTCAACCTCTGAGGAAGAGGCTGATGTGCTTGAACTTTTGTGAGATGAGGCCCGACTGGAAACCTCTGCCTGATCAGGGACCTGATCTTGTTGATTTGATAAGTCCATGGCCTCTTGGAAGGAGTCCACAGACATAGGGTCTGAGGTGGATGACTCAGACTCCGACATTGGAGAGGGTTCAACTGGGACCTCTGCTTGGTTAACTGGTTCGATTGGTTCAGGGTATATGACCTTCAGATGTGGTGGAAAGATAGGTCTGAGGGGGAATTCCTCTACCCTACGAGCTTCCTCTTGCACTCTTTCTATTTGCCTAATTTTCTCTAAGGTCTTCTCTCTAAGAGAGGGGAATTCCTCTAAGAGTTGGTAAAGGGGTCTGAGCATATGAGGCAGACCCTACACTTACAACTCTCCTAAATAACAAACAGGATTGGAAAATGGTATTAAAGATCAAACTATCAAACTTTGAACAAAAACTACCGAGAACAATAATAGGAGATGTCCTGTATAGGAAGGGATTTTATTACCTCTCCTCAGATGCGTTCATCCCACCGAAATTCCCCACGTCCTACAGGAAGTACATGAGGGTTATTGCTCCAATCACATCGGAGGGAGACCTTTGGCCAAGAGGATTCTCACGTAAGGATATTGGTGGCCGACCTTGGCAAAAGATGTTACAGCTTACGTGAAGAGGTGCGATAAATTTCAAAGATTCTCCACAATCCCCCATCAACCTCATCAACCTATGACGTCTATCAGTTCCCCTTTCCCATTCGCAGTATAGGGGATTGACTTATTAGGTCCCCTACCAAGGGCCGTAAATAATTAACAATTTCTAATAGTTGCCATTGATTACTTCTCCAAGTGGGTAGAGGCAGGGATGATGATCACGATTACAGAGCAGAAGACCTTCCAATTTATTTAGAAGAACATCATATGCAGACATGGCCTCCCAAATACCCTCATTTCGAACAACGAAACCCAATTTAAGAATTCTTCCCTAGAAAAATACTGCGAAAGAGTTGGGATAAAGAAATTTTTCTATTCTCCTGGACGACCTCAGGAAAACGGTCAGACCGAAGTCACCAACAGAATAATCCTCGACGGGATCAAGAAGAGGTTAGAAGAGGCTAAGGGAAGATGGACTGAAGAGGTTTATGCTGTTCTGTGGGCTTATAGAACGACGACTAGGACACCTACGGGGGAGACCCCATTTATTTTATCACATGGCTCAGAGGTTGTCATACCCACAAAGGTAGGACTCCCTACTCATAGGGTTCAGACCTATGACCCCGAGAATAATGGAGAAGAAAGAAGACTCGACCTAGACGTGATTGAAGAGAAAAGGGAAGACGCAAAAGTTATGCAAGCAGCTTACCAGCACAGACCAGCAAAGTTCTACAATTAAAGGGTAAAATCAAGGCCCATAGTTGTAGGAGACCTGGTGCTGAAGAAGACATTACAAAAGGTGAACAGGCTCTACCCAAATTGGCATGGTCCTTACAGAGTAATTGAGGAGGTTGTACCCGAAACCTACAGGCTAGAAAACCTCGAGGGGGAACCTTTCTCCAACCCATGCAATGTTGATCATCTAAAAAAGTATTACATATGATGTTGTAATAGTTTGTGTAAATGTATCATCTTATGAAGGGATTGTTAATGAGAAGATCAATTTCCATGTTAATTCTTGGTTCATTGTGCTCTTTGGTGAAAATTATTTATGGGGATAACATCTTAGTTAATGACCTCAGACCTTATAACATCATGATTTGGTGACAAGGTCTGAGTTCAGACATCATACTTGGATGACCTCATACCCTTATAACATCATGATTTGATGACAAGGTCTGAGGTCAAACATCATACTTGGATGACCTCAGAACCTTAACATCATTAATTTGATGCAAATTATTTATGGGGATAACATCTTAGTTGATGACCTCAGACTTTATAACATCATGATTTGGTGAAAAGGTCTGAGGTCAGACATCATACTTGGATGACCTCAGACCCTTAACATCATTAATTTAGTGCAAGTTATTTATGGGGATAACATCTTAGTTGATGACCTCAGACCTTATAACATCATGATTTGGTGATACGGTTTGAGGTCAGACATCATACTTGGATGACCTCAGACCCTTAACATCATTAATTTGCTGCAAGTTATTTATGGGGATAACATCTTAGTTGATGACCTCAGACCTTATAACATCATGATTTGGTGACAAGGTCTGAGGTCAGACATCATACTTAGATGACCTCAGACCCTTAACATCATTAATTTCATGCAAATTATTTATGGGGATAACATCTTAGTTGATGACCTCAGACCATATAACATCATGATTTGGTGACAAGGTCTGAGGTCAGACATCATACTCAGATGACCTCAGACCCTTAGCATCATTAATTTGGTGAGACCTTATTTCATGGCAAAGAAAATCATCCAATAAACAATTCAGCAAGAGAAGAAACAAAAGCCCTCCTCGGAGGTTGATAGATTAAGTTACCAAATGCAAAGATATAAAGTAATAGTGTTTATCAGAGATTACAATAAAGAGTTACAAAAGATTGCTTAAAGCTTCACAAAAATTTAGGTATTCGCAGCCTCAAGGTTAGTGGTCACGTATGTATTTCTTTGGCCAAGGATGTCTACTTCCACCCCCATTGTCTTGAGCACCAACATCTCCAGTTATGGTGTCTCCTTGAGGGGCAGTCTCGGTGGGTGCAGCACCTCCCTCCTTTTCAACCTCCTGCAAGGCCTGAGCAAACTTGGGGTCGGCATAATCCAGGCCGATGAAGTCAGCGGCTGCAAGGCTTCCTGACTCCTTTTCCTTCATGGAAGCCCATTTACCAGTGGCCTTGACCCCTCTCTCCAGATATTCAAAGCCGAAGCTGACAAACTCGTCAGATACCTTGTACTCCTCCAAGATCTTCTAGAAGGCATCATCCAAGGTAGCCTTGACAGCCACATCGACTTTATGCTGAAGATAGTCAGCCTGAGTCTTCATGGCAGTATTATGATCTTCCCTCTGCTTATCCATATCCTTTTGCAATCCCTTTACCTTGTTCTCATCCTTCTTCAGATCAGCCTTCAGGCGTTCCACTTCGGCGTTCAAGGTGACTTCAGTCTTCTCGGCCTCTTGGCCCTTTTAAATCAGAGGAAGTTTTCCCAAGGTCCAATTGACATAATGATGCATGGTGAGAAGACCCTGTAGAACATATGCAAAGATGTCAGTCTAAGGTCTGATATAGTCCAAATGATGATGCCACACATTCAGAAGCAAATAGTTAAAGGCCTTACCTGGATGGTACGGTGAAGAGAGAATTTAACTAGCGGGGGCTTATCCAGGGACCGGCAAAAGTGCTTGTCAGACTCGGTCATGACACCGCCGATAGAATCCAAGGCCTTCAAACTTTGGCCAATAACACTACACCAATCTTTAATTGCTCAAGACGAGCAATCAAGGCATCCTCAGAAGAAATAGGGATGGCACGATCCCCCCCTTTCTTCTTCTGCCTCTGATCCTCAGGGGCAAGGTCGGTAACCTTCCTCTTCTTGGTGGCCTCAGCCCTCGAGGTAGAAGGAGGGTGAGGAGGATCATTCAAACCTGCTTTTTTGATGAGCTTCGTTAGACTTGGAGTTGCCATCTCCCACAACTCATCAGATATTCCTTTTGGGCACTTTGCAGGATGGAAAGGTCTGAGTTAGAGAATCAGATATACGTAAATTCATAGGTATAACTTGTTGAAATAAAAGGCACTTACCAAGCTCTGTCAAAGGTTTTCACCCTAGACCAATCTTATAGAGGTAATAGGGGGTCATCAGGTGCTCGAATTTGACAAGCAGACCATGCTCCCCCTGATCTTGAAGGTCTTTGACCTTCTGAAGATTGTGTTGGCTTAGCCCAGGGTCGGCCCTAGCAGCCGTTGTAACCTTTACCCATCTCAGGGGTATTCTCGACTCTAATGAGGAAGAGGGGGCACATGGACCAAATTCCCATTGCCTTGATGCAAAGAAGTAACATGGCTTCCAGTTATGGTTTGAGGTTTGGGTAATCTGAAGCATCTTTTTGTTTGACTTCCGAGCTAAGAAATGATAATAGCTCAGATGGTTTCTGGCAGATGAAGGGACATAGTACCCTGCAAAGACTTGGACAGGAAGGTCTAAGTGATGAACAGCCCTCCATAGGACAATGGCTCCAATTATCACCCTCCAAGCATTGGGTGACAACTGGAAAGGAGCCAAGTTGATGTAGGACAATATAGCCCTGATGATGGGATGGATGGGCAGACGAAATCCTAACTTGAACATCTGCTCATATAGGCAGATCTCACCATCTCGGCCGTCATAAGCCCTCTCTTCCCTCAGAGGTCTCCTGAGTTTTATAGAGGGACGTATGGAATATAGATGTCTGAAGGCCAGAAGGTCGACCTCAGTGACTGTACTCTCAATCTCGGTCGCCCCAGAGGTGTCAACATCACTCTCAACACTATCATCATCATCTAGCTTAATGTCGGCCCGAGAAGACGATGGGGCACCACCTGGAAACCTCTGAGCGAACTCAGCCCCTATGACTGCCGATAGAGGAATGGCTTCAAGAATCGGTGGAACAGCCACACTTGGTCCAATAATTTCAACCTCTGAGGAAGAGGCTGATGTGCTTGAACTTTTGTGAGATGAGGCCCGACTGGAAACCTCTGCCTGATCAGGGACCTGATCTTGTTGATTTGATAAGTCCATGGCCTCTTGGAAGGAGTCCACAGACATAGGGTCTGAGGTGGATGACTCAGACTCCGACATTGGAGAGGGTTCAACTGGGACCTCTGCTTGGTTAACTGGTTCGATTGGTTCAAGGTATATGACCTTCAGAGGTGGTGGAAAGATAGGTCTGAGGGGGAATTCCTCTACCCTACGAGCTTCCTCTTGCACTCTTTCTATTTGCCTAATTTTCTCTAAGGTCTTCTCTCTAAGAGAGGGGAATTCCTCTAAGAGTTGGTAAAGGGGTCTGAGCATATGAGGCAGACCCTACACTTACAACTCTCCTAAATAACAAACAGGATTGGAAAATGGTATTAAAGATCAAACTATCAAACTTTGAACAAAAACTATCGAGAACAATAAGAACAGTGTCATCGAAAAACTAATAATCTCACCGAAAACCTCTTGAAGCTCATCGAAAAATGCAAAAATAAGAAGAATGCCGAAAAAATGAAGAAGAAAGGATGGTAAAAGATACCTGAAGAAAAGTGGTAAGGAGGAAGGAAGAGATTGCAAGGAATGACCACCCAATGCTACTTCAAACCAGAGCTCTTCTAGAGAGAGAGAGTTGTAGAAATTCCAAACGAAGAAATGAAGAAGTGGGAAGAAAGAGAGAGGAAATGAGTGTTTAACCCTCAAATATCCCCACATGCTTCCCAAGGCCCATCATTGACTTGGGAGCCCAAAAGTCTACAATCATTACACCTGCTAGGCACGCTAACCACTTCAGCTGCTGATACTTGTCAAAAAGTATCAACACCTAGAGAAATTCAACCTCGAATAAACATACCCCTTAGGCACCTGATCACACAAGTAACTAAGGGCTATGGGGTGATTGATATGACCTGAATGTAACCCCTCAGCTCAGAGACATCAACCTTGGCCCATGAGGATGGCAGAGGTTGGAGGGATCCCAGCTCATCAACCAGCAATCTCGTCCCAAGAAAGGTCGGCTATGGACCAGTCGATGTTCCTGCTACCTCGGCAAGTGAGGTCATTCATGATCCACAAGGGCAGGTTATTCACCAGGTCATCCATCCGGGCATTTATAGTTTTCAACCTCGGCTTGGGAAAGGCCGAGGTGGTAAACGAGTCAACCTCAGTTGAGGATCAGTCGTCCTTCAAGCTGCTCCACCATTACCTCGGCCCATGCCGACGTCACAGCTCAACACACTTTACCTCGGCTCTTCCACTAAGCCAAGGTCACCACCTCGTCCTATTCCAGGCCGAGGTTGTGACCAATCACAGATGGCCGAGCTCTTATGCGAATATGTGTGGATGGGAACACGTGGATAAGTCTGTTATTACCGAATCATTCCCCTCACGTGAGGGAATATTTCATCATCATTCTCTACATGTGACAGTGACAGATGTCTTCATCCGATTGGCTAGATCAACACACACATGCTCATTGCATGCATAGGGGGTGCATTACACCCTCTATATACTATATATACTTGTCTTCTCCTTCTGGTAAAGGACCCTGAAATTGGCAACCCTAGTTGAAACTCTGTCTAAATATACAGTAGAGAGAGAAATCTTGAGAGTTTTGTATCTATGGCCATTAGAGCCCTCATATAGTGATATTGATCACACACACTTGCACAGTGGACGTAGGCCTGATTGGCTGAACCACTTATATTCTGGTGTGAATCCTCTTCTCCTCACCTCCTTCTACTATATACCCTTCTACTGCCATTGTTGACATTGAATTGAGCTCACGAACACCTTGAAGGGTGGTGTTGTTTCCAGCATCATCACATATAATAATGACTTTAACTTTTGTGCCGATAATGATTTTCAAACTCCTCATTTTCAAGCATCCGCACCTCGGCCTATGACTTTCGGTGAGGGTTTACTTATGCTTGAGAAC
Source organism: Sambucus nigra (assembly GCA_949130495.1). NCBI lineage: Eukaryota > Viridiplantae > Streptophyta > Magnoliopsida > Dipsacales > Adoxaceae > Sambucus > Sambucus nigra. The sequence goes on along the minus strand of OX422208.1, from coordinate 777,914,601 downwards.
GAAAGGTATGAAGAACGTTATCGGGAAGAACATCGTTGTTTTGGGATCAAGACTTGGATTTGTTATTCAAATCCAACGATGATTTCTCTTCCGAAACTTTTGAAGTCGAGGAATGTTTTGAACCAATTGAGGACTTTGTGCCTACTTTGGAACAAACCATTCGTCACTTGGCCAATCTTGTAATTGAGAATGAAAGAGAGGATGAAATGGATGTAGTATCTATTTGCAATGATATGATTTCTTCTTTGGATCCCAAAGAAGAAAGTTTCATTGAAAATGATCCTATCTCCTTCGAAATTCCAACTTTGAGTGATGATAACTCATCTCTTGAGTTTGAATTTCTTTCCTCCCTATTTTCATTCTCCGTTATCACACCGTCACAAGTACCCGATGAATCGGTACCGAACTTTAAACTTTCAACCCTTTCACCGACGAGGAGTACTTGCTCGAGTTGCTTTCCATGACAGCATCTTTGCCCTCATGTGCGCCACCTCCCATTCCGCTTGCTAAATATTTGGGAGGAAATTCAGTTTTTTTTTGTCCCCTTGTGTATTTGTCACCCTTCCTATCCAAATCCCCCATCCTCCCGCCCAAAGTTTTAATTGGGGATGGTTCACCTTTTCCACCACCCACATGCCTTCCGTCATCGAGGGAAAAAAGTAGCACGTGTAAAGACGATAATCGTTGTTTTCTATTTCGCCGCCTCAATACAAAAACCTAAGTTACGACTACACTCAACTGGTGAGTATAGCGGTAAGTCGAGTATCAAATCCACAGGGAGTGTTAGACAGACTTTAATCGGCTTATTAATTCACGAATAAAAGTGTAAAAGGGTGATGTATGGTAGTAAATAAAAGAAAAGAGAGAAGTAAGTCTAAATAAAGTAAAAGCGAGGATCGGGATATCATCCAACCATACGGATGGAGACAACTACTAATCAAGATTCCGGCTCGAAAAAAATTTAATTGCGCATTAACAGTTAATCATACACACAATAAGGAATTTAAGCCAAAGTTGCGAGAATAAACATTTAAACAAAAATTGGCCATACGCGAATTAAATTCGGATTATCTCTATAATCACTAACGATGCATGATAGAGAAATTTAAACGCGTAATAATACGACTTTAATTCGCGCGGGTTCAATTAAATGCAATTTTGCACAAAACCTAATTTTTGGAGCTCGAGGCCCGAAAATGGCGAACAAAATCCCGACCCTATTTATCTAAAGGCAATACATGAATTAAACTAAATTCAACCAATTAAACTAGGAAAGCAAGAAATGAAGCAATTAAACTAACTACAAAGCATGGAAACTAATTTACAAAGCAAGGAAAATGAAGAACAAGACTATATTAAAGGAGATGATAGTAACTAGTTCAATATTACAAAACCAAATGGATGTCACCCCAAGAAGAAAAGAAGATGAGCTCTCAAAACCAAACCCTAACCTAAACTATTTTCTAAAACTAAGTATCTCTGATATTACAACAAAATTGGGTTATATAGTAAGTTGGGAGAAAAGAAAATAAGAAAGAAAAGAAAAGGAAAAATATCTCCTGGAAACAGTGGATAGATCGATCGACCCCTTTGGCCGATCGATCGATGGTGAAAAAAATATCCCATGTCGAGCAGGATCGATCGATCGATCCTTTTGATTGATCGATCGATCAAGCAGGTATCAGCCAAGCAGCCTACTGCATTCCCTTTCTTCCTCTTCTCCTCCTCTTTTGGTTTCATTATTTTTCCTTCCGCTAAAAATCCCGTAACTTCTTCGTTCTGAATCGGATTCGCGCACCGTTTATGGTCACGCGAATCTTGTGAGGAGGGCTACAACTTCCGTGTAGATATTAGGCCAGGTGCCCAAAGTATAAAAAGACTAAATTGCCCTTGAACGTGCGATCGCGTACAAAAATCGAGTGGAATGCGTCTGAACTTCATACTTAGCATCCAAATACCTATAAAAGCTCAATTAACCCCTGCAAAACATGTTAACGTAGAAATCCGAGATTGTCTGGTTAACGAGCATAAACATAGGGAATAAGATACCCGAGGGGGCTAAAATGCATATTTTCGGAGGATGAAATACGCAATATTTGCGTATCATCACACCCCCTAACTTACACATGTTTAGTCCCTAGCAATGAAATAGGATGAAATAAGAGCTACAAGCAAACCAAAAGCAGGAGATATTACAAAAGTATGGTATAAAAGCAAAAGGACACTTTCGCGAGCGATTCGATTGCATTTAGCATATGCAATAAGCCGTTAAACCCCTAGGTCACCCTAGTGGACGAGTGTCGTCTCGTGAGGGTTTTCAGGGATGATACCCACAAACATCACATGGTTTCCTCAAAATATGCCCAAACCAACATACGACAAGCCCAACAATGGCGAACAAGATTTCATATGCATTATTAGCAAAGTGAATAAATTCAAACAAAAGTCTGAATCATTGTCATTATAGAATGCACCTCATAGAATTTAAACTTTAAAATGTGGGAGGGGAGCGAGCACATGCAAAGTGTGATTTGGCAAAAAACTTAAATAAATCGGATACTAAATAAAGTAGGCATATAATCAATCCTCACGATCATTACACGCATCAAGTGAATTCACTCGAAACAGGGAGCTAACACTCGGAACATGCGGGCTAAAGAGTAAATGGAAATGGAAACTAAGCCGCACACATGTCACAAATGAAGAACGCTATATATAAAATGAAAAGTTGTAATCTCAATGAAAGATACCGCACATTAAAAGAGGCGAAATGCATTTTCACAGATTATCAAAACTATTTAAACCTTTGAATTACATCTACTTAAGATCACATAGGACTTTATAGGGTTGTAATGTAGGCTAGGCTAGGGTACGAAATGAAAGAGATGTATATACGGATTCAAAGATGTTTGGGGATGAAACTCGGGATAATAGGAAAATACAGGCAATATCAAAATTGGACAAATGATTTCCAAACGAGCATTAGATATATCATCGGGGAGAGTAACAAGGATTATTGAATCACTATAAACAATATATACAAATTTTTCTTTCTTTTTTTTCTTCTTTTTCTCATTTTTCCTTTTGTTTTTCTTTTGTTTTCAACTTTATTTTTTTCTTCTCTTTTTCACTACATTTTCTTCTTTTCTTACTCTTTTCATGCTCAAATTGCAACCACAAAACAACAATATCATTTAATCCCAAGTAAACAATCCAAACAAGGGTATGTAAGGTAATATGTATGGTATAAAACTCCAATTTGGAGTTGGTTAGGGGATTTTGGGTAAAGAAAAGAAAGGCTAATATTTAGGCTCAAGTGGGTTGACTAGGGAAAATATAAAAGGTGAGGTCAAGGTCATATGGGTGATATACAAAGATGGCCTATGATCATTTCAAAAAGTTTACTCAATTCTCGAGTCAAAACAATATATGAAAATCATGCTCAAATAATACATTTCATATATGAACTCAATTAATGAACGGTCAAGGAAAGAATAAAGAGATTACCAATGACTGTAACGTTTTCAAAGAGGAAAGAATAGTGTATACACTCACAAATTAAGATAAGTCTCTAATCTCACTCGGTGTAAGTATATACAATGCGACAAAAGATTACCGAGTTATAAAAATCTTAAACCAAATCAATATAACAAGAAAAATGCATGTGCCCACGGGATAAACTTTAATTCATGAAGTTATTCATAATATCAATGATTTGAGGACTAAAGTCTAATAACTTCTAAAATCGAGAACATACATCATTGGATTGTCTAATGTATCGGGAAATTATTAAAATTTATCATCGAAAACAAAGGCAAAATGCCCAAAAAAAAGAAAAAAGAAAGAAAATCTTTTTGAAATTTTCGAATTTTTCTAAGAAAAACATGCTTGAAAATAACATATAATCAAAATCATGGACACTACCAATAAATGGATAGAATATCCCAAGGATCCATCAAATGAATCCTCTTTGACAACCACATAAATAAGATCACATGGCTTACTTATAAGAAAGAGAATCGACCTTCCTTCTAGTCATCAAGATCATTCAATATGTCTGCCAATATGGTCGCAACAAGTTTGTAGAGGTAATTCATCCATATAACTATGGTAGCTAACTTGTTGTCCTCACTCATACCGCTTATCACCAAAAGTATTTTGACATTCAAACCCAAAGCCATCGCACCAACAAAGTTATTATCTCTATAATCCCTACGGTGCATAGAGTTCATCACCGCATGAAGGTTGATACCTCATTCGCACTAGTGGTTGAGTGGAAGAAGGGGAAATGTGCATCAATTTAGCTAAAAGCACCCAAGGAGAATGGGAAAGATCAGGCACAGTTATGAAAACTCGAGGGTGAACTCCTAGCATGACCGAAGCTTTCAAGATAAGAAAAAAAAACTCAGTCATGGGAATAACTATTTGTGAAGAATAAAGAAATTGTGTGAAAGATAGGAGAAGAATATGTGATTTAAAGCTCCACACAAAGCCCCCTTTTATACCCATAAAAGGAATAAATAATAAGCATGTTCCTGCAATAACAAGTCCTAAATCCCAAAGATGTAGGAAAAGGACAATCATGGATGAAAAGAAATTGCACTGTAATAGTATGTCGATAGGTAAACCAAGGAATATGCCGATCGGCACATACCCATTTTGGGAATATTCTCCATTCCCTCTTATGTCTCCCTTATTTGCACATAAGTCCCTTACAAAGTCAATTTTTTACAAAAAGACTTCCTAGGCATTTGCTTCTTTGAAATATTAAAAAAAAATATAATATTTAAGATTTTAATGCTCTTTCTTACTTTTCATCTAAATAATACCTCAAGTGGTAAATTAAAAAAGTGCATGTAGATCACTAAATCAAGATGAAGCAAAAAAGAAAAATGAATGATTACATATATATATATATATATATATATATATATATATATATATATATATATATATATATATATATATATAGAGAGAGAGAGAGAGAGAGGGAAAAGCTCACCTACATCATACTCTATATATCACACCATAAATCACACTTAGTTCTAGGCCCTAGAAAACCTTTTTTTCATTTTTTTTCTTTTCTTCTTGAAATTAACCTTCCAATAAACCCATGTTCAAATAATTAGATCAAAATACATTTTGTAGCTATTTTTAAAAAATCTAACAAAAAACAATTTAAAATATTCTGCTAGCGTGAACCCTTATAAATAATGTATTTCAACAGTTTTTTGTTAGATTTTTTAAAAATAGCTACAAAATGTATTTTGACCTAATATTTTGAACCTGGGTTGATTGGAGGTTAATTTCAAGAGAAAAATAAAAGGTTTGAAAAAAAGGTTTTTTAGGGCGTAGAACTAGGTGTGATGTATGGGTCATGTATAGAGTGTGATGTAGGTGAGCTTTCTCATATATCCATGTGTGTGTGTGTGTGTGTGCATCATTGCTTTTACATTTTTTAAGAGCTGAGAGGAAAAGAAAAAAATAGAACAAAATTGTTGGGGCATACCCAGATTTCTCAAACATAAGCCTAAGATCTAAACCACCCTCTCAAGGGTCTCGATAAGCACGCTTATCAAAAAGGCATGCAGTAGACCCGCCATTACCCGAGATCGTCTCTTGCACAGGATCAGTAGCAGTTGTCATAGGTGCCATGCAAGATCGAGTTGTCCTTCGCACATGCTCGGCCATGGAGTCCATCTAGTTTGGATATCTCTCAGCCAAAATGCCAACACCACCACAGTTTGCAAGAAGAGAGAATCAAGAAAATAATCCAAGTAGTAATAGAGAAAGAAGTCAAAAAGATCTCAGAAGTATAATAAAAAATATTGAGAATAAATGACTATACCTCTCTCTGAACATCCTCCTCGAAAAAAGGTGGGAAATCGCCTAACGTCGCCTGGCGATGAGAGGCACTGACGCAATAGGCCCCATATTGATATAGTATGAAGGATTGGAGTAGTGTCAAGGAATAGGAGCTTCTGTCGTCGCCGCACCACTCCCAAATGCCTGCATCAAAGTACCCAGTGCACGACCTCCACACATTCTTGCTGATGGTGGAGGCACACTCTCCATGCCGTATATTAATGGTGGCATCAACCAGTTAGACCAAAGTCAAAATAGTCGTACCCTGCCACCGCATCAGTGTGCAGCACATAATACTCCGCCTCCATAGCCTCCGCCCTTTCCTCATCAGACATCTTCCTCACGCTCTTAATATGATTATAAGGGACCTACGGTGGGACCTCCACCTCACTCTTCATCACTTGCCCGACTACTCTCTCCCTTATGTACTAAACGTACCCAAACTCGTGAGCCAGCAATCGTCGCATCTCGGCATGAATGGTTGAAGACCCCAATACTCCCGAGGGCTGACACCAAGGGTATAACATCACCTGTCCCCAAATAAAAATCAATATTCGATGAACGAAAAATAATAAAAAGACACAAAGTTGAAAAAAAAGAATAAAACCTAACCTAGTTGCTCGTGAGAGCATTCATCCTATCCCTCACGTTCTTAAGGATCAAGAACTCCTTTGACACCCTATTCGTCTTCCTCCACCGGAGCATCCTCATCCACTTTATATTCTCCTCCTCCTTCAAAGGCATCAATTCCATGTTATGCCCAATTACCTCATAAAACCATACTTGAGAAGACAACACAATTTTCAAATAAAAAATCTTCAGAAATCTCCAAAAAAGAATAAACATGGAAGAAAAGAATAAAGAATAAAAAATAAAAGCAATACCTTCAGAAGATACATGGGGCCAGTAAAAGTCTAACGATAATGTTGGTTGAAGATATTAATAGAAGCATAGAGAGGCACCATCATCAAACTCCCCGAGTCATATGTATGGATCTCATACGTGGTCCGAAGGAAAGTCAAAAACCACGAACGGACGACATATCCACTAGTTGCCACCATGAAACCTCCCAACAAAAGAAAAATAAAAATCTGGGAGGCCTGATGCCCATCTGAAATGTTTATATGCCAAGACAATAAGGTATTATTCATCACCAACACCTTCACCGACTCTCCCTGAAGTCTGTCTAAATCACCTCCAAGTCAAGCAAAGAACATGTCAACCTCTATCTCGTACCCCTGACACTCAAACCTCATCAGCTAATGCACGTCAATCGGAGTAACAGTCATCTCACCCATACCTAAATGGAAGGTGTAAGTGGTGTCCCACCACCTCTTGCCCAGACCACACAAGATCGTCGTTGATCACGACGTATCATCCAAAGATCCCGCAAGAGGCCAAGACTCAATATCACCCACCAAGAGTCGCACTTCCTCGGGGAGTGCTCCCACACCTTTTATATCCCCGTTAGGCCATGGGAATGGATGCTTGTCTTTGAAATGTTAGTCTCTAAAAATTTGAAATGAAAAAGCATAAATACCCGGAAGAAAAATAAGTTCAAAAATAAATATTCAAAAAATAAAAAAATAAAAACTCAAACAAACAAATTTCAAAAAGATAAAAGAAAATTTCAAAAATAAAAATAAAATAAATATTCACATAATTGTTTAGGTTCCTCACCCTCGCATATCGATGGAGCTCGATCTCTCGCAGAAGAATCCTTTCATCATCCACCACTGTAGCGCCACGATTCGCATTCTCAATCCCTGCCACCATCACTCTGGTGCATTGCCACTCAATGCCATCCCAACCATTAGTCTGAACTAAAGGGTTTTTGGCCATTTATTCCATAGAGAATCTAGGAAAATTTTGCTTAAGGTTGCTTTCTATAAAGAGAATGAGAAGATATTCGTTTGGGAATGTGAAGAATGAACAACCTCAGTCACCTTTTTATAAGGAGACTAAGGGGTATGCCATTTGGCACCCCCTGGGTGTGCCAATCGGCAGTGTCACTTAGGAATCCCTATAGCCCCTCAGAATTACATGCCTTGCCTATAAGCATCTCACACCCCATGCCAATCAGAAGCCCCTTTCAATTTCGCTACAGAAATAAAATTAAAAAAAGTAAAATTTATCTAAAAAATTATATAACAATTCTCAAGAAAATCCAAAACCTCAAATTTTATCAAAACAACATTTTTCTTAGTGAAAAAACACCCAAAAGCTCCTCAATATTCAAATAAATTCTCAAGAATTCCTGAAAATCTTAGCAAAATTTAAAATTCAAAATTGCACAATTTTTCAATAACAATACACAAATTTAAAAATACATTAAAATCATTAAAAAAATCACGAGCGTCTCTCAAAAAAATGTAAAACTTCCCAGAAAATTCTTAGTGCATCGCATTTCTATCCCAAAACTCTTTAAGTCTGCGGAATTGGCCTCTTCATCCCTTAGGTCACTGAATTGACCTCTTCATCCCTTAGGCCTGCAGAATTGACTTCTTCATCCCTTAGGTCTATTAAATTGATCTCTTCACTCTTTATGTCCTCAGATTTGACCTTGCCATTCAGAATTGGCCGTGATCCTCTGAATCAGTCACATATGATATTTAGGTACTTAGAATTGGCCTTGTCTCTCATAATTATCCCCTATCCTTTGAATTGATTGCATGCACTCTTTAGGTCCTCATAATTGACAATAGCCTTTAGAACTGGCCGCTATACTCTAAGTTGATTGCATACACTCTTTAAATCCTTAGAATTGATATTGCCCCTCAGAATTGGACGTGATCCTCTAATTCAGTCACATGCACTCTTTAGGTCCTCTAAATTGAACTTGGCTCTCAAAATTGATTGTGATCCTCTAAATCGATCGCATACACTCTTTAGGTCCTCATAATTGACCTTGGATCTCAAAATTAGTCGCGATCCTCTTAATAGATTGCATGCACTATTTAGGTTCTCATAATTGACATTGGCCTCTTTAGATCCTAAGAATTGACCTTGGCCCTCAAAATTGTCTGCGATCCTCGAAATCATTTGAATACACTTTTTTGTCTTCAAAATTGATCTTAGCTCTCATAATTGGTCACGATCCAATGAATCGGTCACATACACTCTTACGTTATGTATAATTGGCCTTTTTACTTTTAGGTCCTCATAATTGACGTTGTCCCTCAGAATTGTCTACGACCCTATGAATCAGTGGCATACACACCTTAGGTCCTCATAATCATGCCATCATCCCCAGCACTCGCAATTTTCATCAAGATGCTTATTTTTTATGTTAATTATTTATTCTAATATCTTTTATCGAGGGGATCTGTAGACACCCCATTCTAGTACCCCCCCCCCCAACACACACACACACACACCTTTATAGGTCCTTTTACCCACAGTCCCTAGTCCTCCTTCAAAATCTAAATTGGATGTCCTTCGATGATTCTCGAGTACCGTTCACTTTGGTCAACTTTAGGATATGATAGTTTCTTAATGAACTTTCATAGGTCTTTGAATATATTTTCCAACGGTCCATACTGTGTACTAATCAGACTTATGGTTCACATTTAGCTGCCTTTTATCCCTAAATTCTAAATCGAAGATCATCTGATGCTTCCGAGCTCAATTTGACTTTGGTCATCTCTCGAACCTAAGAATACCTCAATGTGATGTTTTATATCTTTGAATTCTCTTTCCAATGGTATCTTTTGTACGTGAATTGGACTTATGGTTTGTGTTTTTTAAAATAATTTCCAGAAAATATATCTTTGAACTACTTATTCCCATTGGAAAACCTCCTGTTATGCCTACCGACAGACACCGACCCCTAAGCCTTCCAAATTTTCTATTTAAGGAAGCCTTGACCTCATTGTTTGAGGCCTTTTTTTAAGACCTTTAGACCTTTTACCTCAAAATCAGTGCGCATCTTTTCAAAATATCCTTTTCGCGCAGCTATGCTGTAACAAAAAGTAGACTATTCTTTCACCTTTTACTAAAGAATATTGTACATTCATCGCTAAAAGCACCATACGCCTACTTTTGGAGGATTTCTCTACCCACCAACATTCCATTACTTCGCTCTCACCTCACCTTTTACCACCATTACAACAGCAATAGAAGTCATCCTACATTCCACCAAAATTAGATTTCAAGTTCCTTACAAGGTCTATTTCTACTAATTCAAGCTTGGAACTTAGTGTCTTTTCTTAAAATTTGGTAGTTTTAGCGTATCCTTTCATTAAAAATCTATTTTATCACATCTAATCACCTATTTTATTATGTATATACTCATAAAATCTAGTTTCACAAAAACCAAAAAAGGGGGTGTAATTCATATACCTCATATTAGAGTTTTATTCTATCTATTTATATTTTCTCCACTTGTGCACTTACTTCACAAAAAAATAGATAACTCTAGTTTTGAACTTACGGGTTGAATCCCACCCTTATATTATTTCGAACTATATGGACTTTGATGTCAGTTCTGACTATGTAGGCGTCCCGGGTCTCCCTTGGGATTTGAGTCCTCTTTGAAAAGGTAAAAAGTAGCCAAATGCTATAATACCAATTTGATAATGCTATGGATAGTTCAAATAAACACAAGATTAATATTTTTAAGCTTTTCCAATTTTAATGATTGAACTAAATTCACCTAATTAAACTTAGCACCGATTAAACCTTTCTTGTGAAAACTGATTTACCAAATTTTATCTTCTAACCTAAACATGCATCTATATGATAGCAGATAAATCAAACCATAAGAACACACCGATGTACTAGGAAATCACAAAGGGAAAAAATCTTGGATGGCTCAACCAGACAATCACTGTGATACAGAAATTACAAAGGAAGAATTACAGTCTTACTCAATGACTCGATCCCCCACAAGCCTTGACGCCCATTCATCTCTTCAATCGCTCCTCCACAGTGGAACATTTAAGTCCACCTACGTCAGGTCCATAGCACACGAGTACATGTGTACCTCGGTATCCACTGATACAGCCTCAACAACCGTCAATCATCCAATATGAAGTCCACTGCATGAAACTAATTCTTTGAATGATGAAGAATGAAACAATGGTGCAAACACCAGATATCTATGGCATATGGTTATGTAAAGTCAGATCTTGTAAACAATAAAGAATGTTTATACTTCGAAAAGATTTGGTAAACAATTTCAAAAAACGTATAGTTTATGTCATGTTATGTATGTTCTTCACACACGTTTTTCTGAGAAAAAAGACGCCTTAAATAAAATTCTTGAGACGCCGCGTCGTTCTAACGAACAAGCATTTCGTTTGAACAAGCACGGCATCTTGTTTGAATGAGATTGCCATGTCATTTGAACAATAGTCCCAATTCATTTGAACGACTCTTAAAGTTGTTTGAACCATACAAAACCTAAGGAAAAGTTCATACGACTCTAAACACGAGATAACTCAGAAAAACATTTTAAAATCAGATTTAAATAAAATAAAATAACATACTTAAAGAAATATTCCGAGTATCCATATACCATTATATATCCATACCTGAGAGAATCTCATAAATCCATTTGAAGACGTGAAACATGCACTAAAACTCGGCCAAGAATATGAATTCTTCGAAGCTTTATCGCTACGCCGTCATCAAACAATGTCATAGGCGGGGATCACAAACTCAAAGTTTATCCTATGACTCAAACGTTTTGTTCGAAATTATGTAAATTATATACAAATTGACTCGATTGGAAATTTATCCTTACAAATCTCCCCCTTTGACTATTTCAGGACAAAACCAAAACAAAAATCATATGTGTCGTCAAGCTCTCTAAAAATACTCATTACCCAATCCTAAAAAAGGAAAAAGTATAGACGCTCGACAGACACACATGAGTAGCTTTGCTTTCTTGAAAAACTTTACCTCTTTGATGTAAACCTGTAATCTTGCACACTTAAACACACCTTCTTCAAATGCAAAGAGAATATAACAAGTATAAATTCGTAAATAATAGAACTTCTAATAATGTATAAAACAATCTCAAGACGTCTCCCCCTAAGATAAAGATATCCTAATCATGCAAAGGAAATATACCATTTTTTCCATTTTTGTTCAGGAATAGACAAAGTAAGATTCCATAAATAAATACTCCCCAAAATTGAATCTCCCCCTAAATATGTGATCATAAGATACCAATACTAAGCAAAGGGAAACATGAATAAATCATGTAACGGTGTAAAGTTTAACAAGTATGCAACATGGCAAATCAAGTACAAATAATCCAAAATATCAAGCATGTGATTTATATGGACTAAATGTAAATCGCAAAGATTCAAAACCAATACCATATATAATATATGCAAAACATATCAATAAGATTCGGCACACATATATAGGTATAAACGACCACGACACAACACACATTAGCTTTACACATTAGCATAGTATTGATGTGTCCAAACGTGTGGGATGGAACGAATAGGTGTGAACTAGTAACAAAAAAAATCATAACTCAAACACTTAAATATGTTCAAGAAGTTCTAATTGACCAAAAAACTTTATGAAACTAAGTTTTATCCTTAAGTGAAAAATATAGTTGAACTAAATGAACAAAACAAGCACATTGAAAACAACCCTATATTATTGATGATTCTACAAATCAACAGCGTCATGACAAAATAAGCATAACTAGGTATCATTGTGCAATCCCGTTGATTTTCAACTAAACTCCCTCAAAAGATAAATATGATCAATTTCATTCTTTTCTTTTCTTTTCTTTTGAAGTTATTTTTTTTAATGATCAATCAAACTAAACTATTCGGCCCCTTTTTGACATATTATTCTTTTTATTGACTTTATTTTTTCATGGGCTCTTTTATACGGTGGCTTTCACGACGAGTTCACATGCCTCTCGCATCCCTTTTTTGTGCACACTCATTATTTTTTCAATGTGAAATATGAATCCTCGAGGGCAACAGTTCTTACATGTACAAATCTCCATAGTCACTTAAACATATAGATGATAAAATTTATGGGAGAACATCTAACCAAGCTCAAATATACATCATGAAGTCAAAATTTAATAAGTTTGTGCATGTGTGTGTGGAGGCATATATAAAGTCGAATTCATAAAGCAAGTCAATTTCGAAACAACTCCATAAACATGGTGAAGAACAATCTAAGCACCTAAAATCATAACTAAATGTCCTAGCCACATGAAAATTACGGAGTCAATTGGATTTAAACACACTAATATGCCACACCAAATGTGTAAAACTAAAATACACAAAAACGAAAATCTTTTTGTATTTTTCAAAAAATGGTTTTGACTCAAAAAAGAATAATATAATACAAAGATGTTCACGTCAAAACACTAGCAAGAATATATCATGAAGCACAACTAGAGTATAACAAATAAAATCATGTAAGCAATCATCCATAAGAAATAGCATATGAAGCATCATGTATAAGCATGTGAGAATCAACCAAAAATGCCTAATGTGACATTTCCTACAACAATGTGAACATGTGTAAACGGGAGGAATGTTACCTATGGGTTGACCTTTACTAACGCCCTTGGTTTTGGCTAACCCTCTAAAACAAACTATGGTTTTGGTTTTAACACTCAAAACATTAGAAACATTTGAGTCATTACCATTACTATCAACACTACTCGAGTCTTTTAAATCATCTTTTAACTTCAAAATTTTAGACTCAAGCAAATAATTAGACTATTCTAATTTTAGGGACTCCTTATTCATATTATCAATCATTCCTAGAAGGTTATCTCGCTCCCCCTTAAATAAAGCAAACTTATCCCTAAGAGTCTTCTCTCGTGACTTAAAATCATTAATAAAATTATTTTTATCATCGTTGGCACAAACACAAACCCTAGAATTTTTTAAGTCCTCTAACTCTTTCTCCAAAACAAGGACTCTATTCTCACTCTCTTCCTTGGACAATTTTAAGCAACAAAGTTCTCACGAATGATATATCTTTGAGTTTGAAACGTTTACAAATATTTAAAAACATTTTTAAAACGAGAATTTTCTTCTTCGAAAATTTCAATTCTTTTAGAAAACTTCAAATTCAAAAGATTTAACTCCCCAATACTATGAGAATCCATCGAGAGAAAAACAAATAACCACCCAAAAGTTATAAATAAGGATCTACACAATATCTAAGTGCAACCCGCTCTGATACCAATTTGAAAAGTTAAAAATCACCTAAAAGATCTGATACCAATTTAAGGATGCTATGGAAGGTTCAAATAAACACAAGTTCAATATTTTTAAGTTTTTCCAATTTTAACGATTGAACTAAATTCACCCAAATTAAACTTAGCACTGATTAAATATTTCTTGTGAAAACCGATTTACTGAATTTTATCTTTTAACCTAAACATGCATCTAGGTGATAGCAGACAAATCAAAGCATAAGAACACGCCATTGTACAAGGAAACCACAAAGGGAAAAAACCTCGGATGGCCCAACCAAACAATCACTATGATACGAAAATTACAAAGGAAGAATTACAGTCTTACTCAACGACTCGATCCCTTACAAGACTTGACGCCTCTTCTTCTCTTCAACCTCTCCTCCACAGTGCAATGTATGAGTCCACCTACGCCAAGTCTACAGCACACGAGTTCATGCGTACCTCGATATCCACTGATATAGCCTCAACAGCCGTTGATCAGCCAATATGGACTCCACCACATGAAATTAGTTCTTCGAATGATGAAGAATGAAATAATGGTGCAAACACAAGATCTCTATAACATATGGTTATGTAAACTCAGATCTTATAAACGACAAAGGACGTTTATGCTTTAGAAAGCTTTGGTAAACAATTGCAGAAAACATATATGTTCTATTCTGTTCTGTATTTTCTGCACACACATTTTTATGAGCAAAAGATGCCTTAAATAAAATTCTTAAGGTAGCGCGTCGTTCTAACAAAACAATCATGTCATTTGAACGAACACAACATCTCGTTTGAACGAGATCTTCATGTCATTTGAATGACTATTAAAATCATTTGAACCATATAAAACCCGAGGAAAAGTTCATACGACTTTAAACACGAGATAACTCAGGAAAAAAACATTTTAAAATCAGATTTAAATACAATAACATCCGTAGAGAAATATTCCGAGTATCCATACCTGAGAGAATCTCGAAAATCCATGTGAAGACGTGAAACGTGCACCAAAACTCGTCCTAGAATATGCACTCTTCGAAGCTTTTCTGCTACGTATTCATCAAACAACGTCATAGGCTCATGGGATCACACACTCAAAGTTTATCTTATGACTCAAATGTTTTGTCTGGAATTATGACAATTACAAACAAATTGACTCGATTGGAAATTTGTCCTTACAAATCTCCCCCTTGGCTATTCCGAGATAAAATCAAAAAAAATATCCTATGGTTCGTCAAGATCTCTAACAAGACTCATTATCCAACCCCAAAAAGGAAAAATTTCAGGCGCTCGACAGACACACAAACATGAGTAGCTTTGCTTTGCTTGAAAACTTTTGCCGCTTTAATGTAAACCTGTAATCCTACACACTTATACACACCTTCTTCAAATGCAAAGAGAATATAACATGTATAAATCCTCAAATGAATAAACATCTAACAATGTCTAAAATAATATCAACCTAGGTAAGACATCTCCCCCTAAGATAAAGATATCATAATCATGCAAAGGAAAGATACCATTTCTCCCCCTTTTTGTTCAGGAATAGACGAAGTAAGATTGCATAAATAAATATTCCTCGAAATAGAATCTCCCCCTAAATGTGTGATCGTAAGATACCAATACTAAGCATAGGGATACGAGACTAAATCATGCAACGGTGTAAAGTGTAACAAGTATGCAACATGGCAAATCAAGCACAAATAATCCAATAGACCAAGTATGTGATAAATATGGACTAAATATAAATCGCAAAAACTCAAAACCCAATACCATATATAATAAAGGCAAAATATCTCAAATAAGATCCGATACACATATATTGGTATAAACGACCACAAACAACGACACAACACACATAAGCATTACTCACTAGCATAGTATTGATGTGTCCAAACGTGTGGGATGGAATGAATGTGTGTGAACTAATAACAAAAGAATTATAACCCAAATACTCAAATTTGTTCAAGAAATTCTAATTGACCACAAAACTTTGTTAACTAAGCTTTAACCTCGAGTGACAAATATAGTTGAACTTAATGAATAAAACAAGAACAATGCACATAAGCACAACCAAAACTCGGCCTAGAATATGCACTCTTTGAAGCTTTGCCGCTACGTCTTCATCAAACAACGTCATAGACTCATGGGATCACAAACTCAAAGTCTATACTATGACTCAAAACGTTTTGTTTGGAATTATGCCAATTACAAACTAATTTACTCGATTGAAAATTTATCCTTACACTCTTTTTCCTCATTTTTTATATTTTACTCATTATTTTTCCATTAGTATTTTCATACATATTTTTTTTACTAGCAGTCCCGTCAAACATTCGTACTCATTTGTTCATAATGAGTGACGATTTGGCATACTACTCATAATACGTATTTGACTTGTTTTACTATTCCTTAGCAATTCCGTCAAACACTCGTACTTATTTATTCATAGTGAGTCACAATCTGGCGTACTGCTCATAATATATATATATATATAGTTATTTGGTTGCAATCCTCTTTAGTAATTATTTTTTGTCTCCTATCCCGTCTTGTTTTTATATTGTAAAAAGTCTTATTTTTTACAGTTATATATATATATATATATATATATATATAGTTATTTGGTTGCAATCCTCTTTAGTAATTATTTTTTGTCTCCTATCCCGTCTTATTTTTTTAGGCATTTTTATTTAAAGTGGGACTTCTTACTGAAAATAAATTTATTGGGATGGCTTCCCAATAAAAGTTGTCAAATAGGACTATATATATATATATATATATTCCTCTCTTTTTTAGTTATACTCCTTCGAGTGATCCGCCCCCATCTTTTTCATGACGCGAACGTGGTGACTTTGCTCCTTACGCACTTTTCATGCATCTATACACTTTACACCCCATGTAGCTATACACTTTTTAGGAGAAATGGAGAATATTATTATAGCCCATGAGAGACCGAAAGAGCTGAATGGGTGTCTACTAGCTTCCCATTCCATAACTTAGTCCCCAGACTAGTGATCTATTTTGTTTCGTATGCATCAGTTAGTCTTTTGGTGTTGATTCTCTAAGGAGGGCTATATATTTTGCCTATTTTGAGTAAAATTGGTTTATGACTCAATTTTCTACATTTTACCCCCTTTGACGATGACTGCTTATGTTCATGGGAACCCGCGAATATCGTGCAAGTGGGCAAAAATAGAATTTTATTCCTTGAACCCATCTCCATGCAAGTCTTCCTTCAGGTGCAAACGATACCCGGATGGCCAAAAGATAAGGAACAATGGGGTAAGACAGCTGAGGCTCTGATCACCATTTTAATCGATGAAGAAATCCCACTAAGGTCGTCCAAATTGGGGCTGGTTTGAGCTTCTCCCTTAGAGTGGAGCTAAACCGGTTCTTAAAAGAAAACAAAGATGTGTTCGCTTGGGGTCACTTAAACAAGATCAGGGTAGATTCTGGGGACATGATCAACCACCACAGCATGGACCCAAACTAGAAGACAGTACACTTAAAGAAGAGATTATGTGGCCCCTCTAAAGGAACGTGGCTACTGTTGAGGATGTGGGCAATCTCTTAGAAGCCAATTTCATTAGAGAAGTGCAATATCCAAGGTGGCTTTCAAATGTGGTACTAGTCCCCAAAGCCAACCAGAAATGGCGGATGTGTATTGACCTCACTGACCTCAATAAAGCTTGTTCTAAAGACTATTATCCCTTTTCTCGCATTAACTCGTTAGTATACTCCACTGGTGGCCATGAGCTCCACTTCAATGACTCTCTTTGGGATCTCAACAATTTCCCATTCAGAAATATATTTTTTCTTGAAATCATCGATAGTGAATTCATTAATTACGTAAACCATGTTTACAGAAGAAACGAAGAAAGAACTTGAAAATTTGAACAAGTGGAGGAAAAACTTCACTTATGGAGGTGAAAGAGGTGAGAGTTGTTGGAAGTACTTTGAAGTGCTTGAATACACTTCACGACTGAGAATGAACGGTCACTAAATTATCCAAATCATTTTGGAGGCAATTGTACTGGGCTCGAGCCCCAAAACATATGCCATTATTAAACACAATTCCTATACTAACGGCTCGAAGATTTCCCGTGGCAATATCTCCTCATTTGCAAGGTCAAAAAGCCCATTTACCCCCCCCCCCCCCCCCCCGGGACCAAAGCAAGACCTTCCAGCGCAAGCATTGAATAGTCTTGGGGGCAGTCGTGAGATCCTTCCATTTTATGAAGCATCTGTGACCCGCTTGACTTGGTTCCTACATAGATAAAAGGCGGGAACACTGAAAAATTGGATTTATGTGATGACTCACAAGATGGAATGTGGATAATTCATGAAAATATAAATAAATTAAAATTAGGTTTATTATCGTGAGATGATAAGTGATGATGTGAGAGCCCAAAATTCTAAGGGACATCAATATTTATTATTTTAGATATATTCAAAATTATGATTATCATCGTGAGAAGATAAGTGATAATGGTAGAGCCTAATATTCTTACGACACCAATATTTATATTATAAATAACTGTAACCACCACATTAATGGGATATAAGTTTCGGGACCTAGGAATTCTGCCAAATTATATCCTAATAAGAATTAATAAAGAGCTCTCATTCCCTGTGGACATAGCCATTTCTTGTCAATTTGTTATACTTAGTCATTTATGCTAGTGCATTGTGTTTGGCATGTGTGGTAGATTAACCATACTAATAAGTTCTCTACATTTACATTATATGTACAAAATTTATTAATAATATAAACTTAATAAAAATAAAGATATGTTAACAATATCCCAAAACTTCTACCGTTTATTACCACTAACTTCTGAACAATCTCAAAACTATGGAGTCTAAATCCTACACGACACTGTTTTATCTTATCTTGACATTTTATAATTTATAGTATCATTATATTTTTAGTGACAAGATAGATAATATGTCCATCTAAAATACCTTATATAGCACAAGTCGGTAAAATTTGTCATGCCAAATATAAAAAAATTTGAATCTGTAATTTGTTTCGCATATTTGATATTCTTAATTTTGTATGACAAATTTTGTAACATATATTAAAGTACGACACACCAATGCATAAGAAGACCATTTATTTTGGAAGCGACGGAGACGAAGTTTACAATTTTGTCAACTCATGTTATATCAATCACAAAAGCATTTACATTCACAATATCTTCTCCACTTTTTCGTAATATTAAACGTGAGTGTGATGGCGAGGAATTTTGTCTAGTGGATAAGCGTTGCCTCATTTTTTTGGATTAATTACACTTGGACCCATCAAACTTTACCCTTATCACTTCACCACTTGAATTTTTAATTTTTATAATTAATTCCCAAAAATTTCAAAACGTCTTCAAATTACTTTTAATACCGTTAACTTTCTGGACAGAAAGTATAATCATGTACGCTCCACATGATCACTTTTAAGAGTATTTTAGTCCAAACTAATATAAAACTTTAAATAAATAAATATCACATAATAATTCATTTAAAAGTATTTAAAAATCTAAAAATTATAGAAAACATTTACAATAGATTTTCATTTTAAAACAAAAGAAACATTTCCAATAAAAAATAGACTCCTAATAGATAAAAAAACACATTTTGAAAAACATAAAAAAAAAAAAAACAGATTCTCAATTAAAAATAGATTTCCAATTAAAATTAGGAAAATACTAAAAAATCTAGTTAAAAAATCTGAAAAATATTGGGATCTTTTTAAAACAAATGGAAATTGAAAAAAAAGTCCTGAAACATATATATATATACAGCCAGGTTCTAATGCGGACGCAACTTGCGAACGAATTTTTGTGTATTTTTTAAAACTAGCAAACAATCAAATTTCAACTTGATTTTTTTCCTGTGGTATTTCAACATTTCAGGGGATCCCTCTAAAACAAATCATCTCAAAATGAAATGTCTTATTATTTTTAAAAAATCGGTCAAACATATGTGAGTTTTAAAGAGCTTTAAAAACTGACATATGTTTGACCAATATTTTCAAATTAGCAACATAATTCATTTTGAGCTGATTTTTTTTATAAGGGTCCCTTGGAATGTTTATATACCACAGAAAAATAATCAAGTCAAAAAAAGTTTTTTCACTATTTTTAAAAAATACAAAAAAATTTGTTTGCAAGTTAAATCCGCAAGTTACGTCTGCATTTGAGTCGGCCTATATATATATATATATATATATATATATATTGTAAAGCGCATGACTGTGTGATAATTGATTAAATTCGCAAACTTTCTATTTTTAAACCAAATTAATTCAGCCCCTAAACATGCAACTACATGTGTGCGTGTATCAACCCATAAATAAATAAAGCATACAACACAAATTTCAGGAAAAATTCTCGCATGGCAAAACCTTTTATTTTCACTATAATTTGTAAAGAACGGTTTACACGGATTATACTGAGAACAAGAGTGACATACGAAATACCCGCAGGTCTCGATTCCGATGTCGTCGGCTGGAATTTTTCCAAGAATTCCAGATGGTCAGCAATGGAAAAGAAACGGCTTCTCCACAAGTGTGAACTCTATAAGGACTCCCTCCACAATAGCACGCAACTCTCCGGTTGTAGAGTTCTCCCCACAAAGAATGAACAAAACCAAAATATGTTCTTGGGTTCCTCGAAACAACTCACACAAAAGTAATTGGGATTTTTTTGAATTGTAAACAAAAACAAAATTATTTGAACCCTTAAATTGTTGGAGAAATTTTTTTTTTGCCAAAGGTATCCAATTAAATTCTGGGCAGATAAACAAAAGTTTCAAAGGGTAAAACTCTTTAAAGTTGGAAACTGTTCTCCACATCAAAAACAAAGGTTGGCTGTCCTTTTTATAACAAATTTTGAATCGGTCAAAGGATAAGCATGAGGTCAGCGTGTCAGCCAAAAAGTAACGTCGTTCGAACGAAAATCCCATCTCGCTCGAACGAGATACGCGTGTCGTTCAAACGACATCGCGCGACATCCATTGTTGCTCGAACGAGATGGTGATCTCGTTTGAACGACCTTGGCGTCGAAACCCACGTACGCTTACTGCCTTAGAAATTTTCTCAAACCTTTTCAAAACACAACTTTCTCTAAAACAGTAATCAAACCTTTTTATAAAAAACATTTTTATATAAAATCTTTTTAAAACTCCTTTCAAAATATCCAAACACTCTTGATATGAAATGTAAATAAAACTTTAAACATTATCTTACCAAAGATCATATTGTTGGGCTTAAATGTTGAAGACAACTTGTAATTCCCATTCGCCTTTTGTAGATGAAAACTTCTTCAATTCTTCGACGATTGTAGCGGTATATGACATAATTAATTATGACGGACATTTATAAAATTATGTCCTTATATATATATATATATATATATATTAAAAATAGCTACAAAAATGTATTTTTACCTAATTTTTTGAACATGGGTTTATTGGAAGGTTAATTTCAAAAGAAAAATAAAAAATTTGAAAAAAAAAAGTTTTTAGAACCTACAACTAGGTGCGATACATGGATGATGTATAGAGCATGATGTAGGTGAGAACTCTCCTATATATATATATAATATTTTACATAAAATATTTAAAAAATCCAAATATTCATAAAAAGATTGAAAATATTTTTTTAAATAGGAAAAATGAATAAATGTTTTTTTTTTAAATCTGCAAAAAACTGAATAAGTATTTTAAAAACTCTGGGAAAATTTGTGAAAAGGGTGAAAATTACAAAAAACACATTGTAAAACACTAAAATATTTTTTTAAATCTAGGAGAAACTGATTTTTTTTTTACAAAATATGGAGATGATACAAAAATCATTTAAAACAATTTGAAAAATATACTTAAATAATTAAAATTTACAGAAAAATATTGAAAAAACAAAAAATGACAAATTTGGGATAAAAAACACATTGTGATCAAATCTCTGAAAAAAATACATTTTTATGTTTTTTGTGTATGTGTATATGAAGAGAGACGACAGAGAGGAGGGTGAGGAGTGGTGGAGGAGGCAGGGTTTTAGGGGTAGCAGGGGGATTGGAGGGCTGGTGGGGGTTGCAAAGGGGTAGGGGTGGGAGGGCTAGGGGAAAGTCATGGCTTCCATGGCTACCAATAGAGATAGGCAGAAAGAAAGAAATTTTAGAAAAAAAATCTTTTAAATATATAAATGAAGTTAAAAACCCAAAAGAACCTTTTAAAAAGTCACACTCATGCACTTGACTCACTTTTTCGTCCAAAAATTAACGGTGTTATCGGTAGGATGTGTTGTATATTTTATGAAATGTCAGCTTATTTGGTCAAACTTTAAAGTCAATTTTAATTAAGACACATATGTTAAAAGTGACGTGTCTTAGTACCAATGTGTTCCTTGTAGCAAGGAGATTAATTTGGTATACTCACTTGTTCAAAATAATGAAGTAATGAATGAAAAATTTGGACTTAAAGTGACCTATTTGAGTTTAAGCTAGATGGTGTAACATAGTTAAGTGGGTTTGTCCCACATTGGAAAAGTGGTAGAAATGCTTGGAGTTAATATACCCAAGTTATGAGACTAAGGTTTGGTTGCCTTGGGCTATCCCAACTTTTTGAACAGGAGATGGCCTATAATATGCATGTGTTGGGCTTGGGCCAAAAGCCCACATGCGCGTGCGCGCACCGTCGTCGTCGTCCGGCGGGCCCGGCTCGTGTCCGGGTCGCGAGTCGTGGATCGTGGGTCTTTCTTGAGCAACTATTAAATTTTTTGGACAAATTTTAATTGACCTGGGATTTAAAATTTATTTTCTGAACCAAAAAATTTGGATTAATTACGGATTAATTATTTTTCGCATTAATTAATTATTTAAAAACGGTGTCGTTTTTTAATTATTAATTATTTAAAAAACGATGTCGTTTTTTTAATTAATTGATTAAAATGTTAAGTTGCTATATTAGAGAGATGCAACTATACAAACAGTCATATCTTTTCTGGGAAAAGTCATGAGTTGCAGCCCTTCACCACTTATAAAAAGGACCATATGCAGTCCATTTAAAAGATTAGAAAATCTACCCGAATTCCCTACTAATGTCCTTGTTCCCTTCTTACTGCTTGAGAGTAATTCGCCAGGTTCGTGGGACTGTTGCATTGAAGTGCTTCGTGTAACAGTCATTGATCGTTTCATCTTAGGAGGCAGACGCCCGTTGTATTTGTCGTCAGCACCGTAGCGGGGGCGTACTTTGTCTTAAGGAGAGATAGTTCAACTTTTGACTCGATCAAAATTCTACAAGTAATTGTTTCAATCACAAACTGTATGTTCTTCTTATCTTCCTTTATTGTTCTGTTTTTCTAGATTAATTAATTAATTAATTAATTTTAATTATTGTTTATTTATTTAGTGATATATATAGATTAATTTTTCGTAATCCGGTAAACAACAATCTTAAGACAGAATATTTATATATTTTGTGTTTTTACTAAATAACTAAAATTTTCTTTATTAAAATTACATTCATAATTTTTGCCTAATTTATATACATAATAAAACATGTTTACATTGAATATCTCTTTTTCCTATAATTTTTATATACATTTCATAAATTGGTTTTGTGCTATTCAATAACATAATAATGGCTACTGAATCCTCTGAAAATATTATGAATGTTCCTTAAAACGATGTGGCGGTTAGTATTCTTACTGCCATTCCGACTCATTTAACTCATGGAGAAAAACGTAAAAAGTTTAATGGTACTGATTTCAAACGTTGGCAACAAAAGATGTTGTTCTATTTAACTACCATTAATCTTGCAAGGTTTATTAACGAAGATGCTCATGTGGTTAATGAAAATGAAACGGATATGACAACTTTGCTAGCTGTAGAAGCATGGAAACATTCAGATTTTATTTGTAAAAACTATATCCTTAATGGATTGGACAATACACTTTATAATGTATATAGTCCAATCAAAATCGCTAAATTGTTATGGGAGTCTTTGGATAAAAAATATAAAACCGAGGATGCCGGCATGAAAAAATTCGTGGTCGGTAGATTTCTCGAGTATAAAATGGTTGATTCAAAAACTGTCATAAGCCAAGTCCAAGAGCTTCAATTAATTTTTCATGAAATACTTGCTGAAAATATGGTCATAAGTGAAACATTTCAAGTTGCTACGGTAATTGAAAAATTACCTCCTTCTTGGAAGGATTTCAAAAATTATTTGAAGCATAAACGAAAAGAAATGGGACTTAAAGATTTAATTGTTCGGTTAAGGATAGAAGAAGATAATCGTAAATCTGAAAAGAAAAATGGTAACCATGCTATGTCTGCAAAAGCAAATATTGTTGAGGATGGACAAAAATTCAATAAAAAGAGGAAGCACAAAAATGAAGGCACAAGTCAACAAGGCGGTGCTAAGAAGTTCAAAGGAAAATGTTTTAATTGCAACAAAGAAGGTCATAGGGCCAAGGATTGTCGCAAGCCGAAAAAACAAGAGAACTTCAAGAAGAAAGCACCACAAGCCAACATGACAGAATTTGATGCATTATCCGACGATGTTTCCAATGTTTCTCTCTCCGCGGTTGTATCTGAAGTAAATTTGGTGGGTAATACCAAAGAGTGGTGGGTTGATACCGGCGCTACAAGCCATGTATGTTTCGATAAAAGTATGTTCACAACCTACCAACCAATTGCAAATGGAGATCAATTATTCATGGGAAACTCCTCCACCTCGAAGGTTGAAAGTAAAGGCAAAGTAGTGCTGAAAATGACTTCGCGGAAGCATCTCGCACTCAACGATGTATTGCATGTGCCTGACATCAGAAAAAAACTTGTCTTCGGTTCCGTGCTAAGCAAGAAAGGATTTAAGCTAGTCTTTGTTGGAGATAAATTTGTACTAAGTAAAGATGGAATGTATGTAGGGAAAGGATATATGTGTGATGGGATGTTCAAATTGAACGTTATAACTGTTGTACTTAAAAGTAATAATGGTAATAATAATATGATATCTTCTGCTTATATACTTGAGTCTATGGATATGTGGCATGGTAGACTTGGACATGTTAATTATAATACTTTAAGTAAATTAATTCACTTAGAATTAAGTCCTAAATTTAGCATTGATACAAGTCACAAATGTGAAACATGTGTAGAAGCTAAATTAACTAAAACACCTTTCCATTTAATTGAAAGGAATAGTGAACCTTTAGATTTAATTCACACCGATATATGTGATTTAAAATTTGTTCAAACTAGAGGTGGGAAAAAGTACTTTATTACCTTTGTGGATGATTGCACTAGATATTGCTATGTCTATCTTTTAAGAAGCAAAGATGAAGCAAATGAAGCTTTTAAGCAATACAAGATAGAAGTTGAGAATCAACTTGGTAAAAAGATTAAAGAATTAAAAAGCGATAGATGTGGTGAATATGAATATCCTTTTAAGGAAATATGTTTGGAGAATGGTATTATTCACCAAACTACCGCACCTTACTCTCCTCAATCAAATGGGATTGCGGAACGTAAAAATCGAACTTTAAAAGAAATGATGAATGCGTTATTAATAAGTTCGGGATTACCCCAAAACGTGTGGGGGGAAGCATTGCTTTCAGCTAATTACATTCTCAAAATATTGATTCATAAGAAAACAAATAAGATACTCTATGAGTTGTGGAAAGGACGCAAGCCTTCCTACAAATACTTAAAAGTGTGGGGGTGTCTTGCAAAAGTACTCATTCCTGAACCTAAAAAGGTGAAAATTGGTCCAAAGACTATTGACTGCATATTCATTGGTTATGCACATAATAGTAGTGCATATCGGTTTCTTGTGCATAAGCCTGACATTCCTGAAATTCATGAAAATACAATCATAGAATCTAGGAAGGCATCATTCTTTGAAAATATCTTTCCTTATAAGAATACACAAGAAACAACTTCTAACAAAAGAATGCTTGAAGTTACAAATGGTGAACCTCGAAATATTATTGAGGAAGAACCTAGATGTAGCAAAAGAGTTAAGATTTCAAAATCTTTCGGTCCAGATTTTCTAACATATATATTAGAAAGTGAACCTCAAACGGTAAAAGAAGCTCTATCCACTCCGAAAGCCTCATATTGGAAAGAAGCTATCAATAGTGAAATTGAATCCATTTTGCAAAATCATACATGGAAATTGGTGGACCTACCACCAAACCATTAGGGTGTAAATGGATATTCAAACGAAAAATGAAAGCTTATGGAACCATTGATAAATATAAGGCTAGACTTGTAGCTAAAGGATACAAGCAAAAAGAGGGAATAGATTATTTCGACACCTATTCACATGTTACAAGGATTACATTCATTAGAATGTTAATTGCAGTTGCAGCAATACATAAATTGAAAATACACCAAATGGATGTTAAAACGACATTTTTGAATGGTGAATTAGATGAAGAAATATATATGGAACAACTGGGAGGTTTTAGATCTCCTGAAAATGAAAGGAAAGTATGTAAACTTATGAAGTCATTATATGGGTTGAAACAAGCACCTAAACAATGGCACGAAAAATTTGACAATGTCATGAAGTTAAATGGTTTCAAAATAAATGAGTGTGACAAATGTGTTTACATCAAAAGCACTCAAGCGGGACATGTGATTGTATGTCTATATGTAGATGATATGCTAATAATTGGTAATAATAATAATGTTATCAATTCTACCAAATAAATGTTGACTAGTAGATTTGAAATTAAGGACATGGGATTAGCTGATGCCATCCTAGGAATTAAAATTATTAGAACCCCTCAAGGAATTAGATTATCTCAATCACATTACGTTGAAAAAATACTTCAAAAGTATAATAAATATGATCAAAGTCCAGTGAGAACACCTGTAGATCCAAGTCATCACCTCCTTAAAAATAAAGGTGAAGGTATATCTCAATTAGAGTATTATCGTATTATTGGAAGTTTGATGTATTTATCAAACTATACTCAATCTGATATAGCATACTCAATTAGTAAGCTCAGATGATATACGAGTAATCCCGGGAAAGATCATTGGAAAGCCTTGATAAGAGTTCTTCGATATCTTTGATACTCTTTGGGGGATGGGTTGCACTACGAACGATATCCAGCTGTACTTGAAGGCTATAGCGATGCAAATTGGATATCTGACTCAAATGATTCGAAATCCACAAGTGGATATGTATTTACCATTGGAGGTGCAGCCGTATCTTGGAAATCCTCGAAGAAAACGTGTATTGCAAGATCCCCGATGGAATCTGCATTTATTGCTTTAGATAAAGCTGGGGAAGAGGCTGAATGGATTAGAAACTTCTTAGAGGATATTCCAATATGGTCAAAGCTCGTGCCACCTATCATAATACATTGTGATAGTCAATCGGCAATTGCTAGGGCTGAAAATAATAACTATAACGGTAAATCACGACATATACGTCGTCGACATCAAACCGTTAGAAAATTGCTCTCAAATGGAATTATTTATGTTGACTATGTAAAGTCAAAGGAAAATATTGCGGATCCACTAACTAAAGGTATACCTGGAGAGCAAGTTACAAGTTCATCACGTGGAATTGGCCTAAAGCCTGTAAAATTCTAAAGAGTCGTCTTAATGGAAACCCAACCTAAATGACTGGAGATCCCAAGAAATAGGTTCAAAGGGACAACCTAATTATGATGACTCAGTTTGCACTAAGAAGTAATACTTTAATTACTTCCTCCCATTCCGAAGATGAGTCGGTGCACAAACTGCCGCGTGTATAAGGATAAACTATGTTTTTAATGATTTCTATATCTTGAATGTATAGGTCAAGTGGGGTATTAGCATGATACTCTTTATAGAAATCACCTATGTGAGTGAGAAGGGGCCGCTTCTATGAGAATAACGAAGGCTATTTATCTAGCACACTCATGAAACCAGGAGGTGTCCAAGGCCAAAATGGACACAATAATGAGAACCAATAAGGTTGGAAAGACATTGTGTGAATATTATTGTCTCGATTTACACAAATGGTAGATCAATTCAAGACATCAAGTTCATTGATTGGCCAGTAAGCTCGATAGTATCTCATTAGGAAAGATTCAAAGCCACAAGCTATCTTTTTCGATGCAATGTTTTTTCCTAGAACAACTCTCTGTTTGCATTTATATTTGTTTGATTCTTCCAAATTTCATTCATGTGGGGGATTGTTGTATATTTTATGAAATGTAGGCTTATTTGGTCAAACTTTAGAGTTAATTTTAAATAATACACATATGTTAAAAGTGACGTGTCTTAGTACCAATGTGTTCCTTGTAGCAAGGAGATTAATTTGGTATACTCACTTGTTCAAAATAGTGAAGTAATGAATGAAAAATTTGGACTTAAAGTGACCCATTTGAGTTTAAGCTAGATGGTGTAACATAGTTAAGTGGGTCTGTCCCACATTGGAAAAGTGGTAGAAATGCTTGGAGTTAATATACCCAAGTTATGGAACTAAGGCTTGTATGTCTTGGGCTATCCCAACTCTTTGAAGGGGAGATGGCCTACACTATGCATGTGTTGGGCTTGGGCCAAAAGCCCACACGCGCGCGCGCCATCGTCGCCGTCCGGCCGGCCCGGCCCGTGTCCGGGTCCGGATCGTGGGTCTTTCTTGAGCAACTATTAAATTTTTTGGACAAATTTTAATTGACCTGTGGGCTTTAAAATTTATTTTCTGAACCAAAAAATCTGGATTAATTATTTTTCGTATTAATTAATTATTCAAAAATGCTGTCATTTTTTTATTATTAATTATTTAAAAAACGTTGTCGTTTTTTAATTAATTGATTAAAATGTTAAGTTGCTTTATTAGAGAGATGCGACTATACAAACAGTCATATATTTTCTGGGAGAAGCCATGAGTTGCAACCCTTCACCACTTATAAAAATGACCATATGCAGTCCATTTAAAAGATTAGAAAATCTACCTGAATTCCCTACTACTGTCCTTGTTCCCTTCTTACTGCTTGAGAGTAATTCACCATTGTTGGTTCGTGGGACTGTTGCACTGAAGTGCTTCTTGTAACAGTCGTTGACCGTTTCATCCTGGGAGGCAGGCGTCCGTTGTATTTGCCGTCAGCACCGTAGCGGGGGGGTATTCTGTCTTAAGGAGAGATAGTTCAACTTTCGACTCGGTCAAAATTCTACAAGTGATTGTTTCAATCACAAATTGTATGTTCTTCTTATCTCCCTTTACTGTTCTGTTTTTCTAGATTAATTAATTAATTAATTTTAATTACTCTTTATTTATTTAGTGATATATATAGATTAATTTTTTGTAATCCGGTAAACAACAGGATGGTTATTGGAAGTCGTGTTGGAAGTTAGAGAGGTTAAATACGAAACTAAAAGTTCAGGTGGTAAAGTGACGAAGAGGTGAAGTTCAAAAGGGGTCAAGTATAATTAATCCTTTTTTTATCTACTTTTGGATTTGGGGTAGTAGAGCTTGCAACTGTAAAAATTAATTTGTCACAGCAGGCGACAAAACACTTTACCTCAAGGTAAAACAAAGATAATTAGATCAGAAATTGGACAAAATAATTTATAAATTGTGTTTCATATATAATTATTTAATTTATTACCGTTAAATAAATAAAATGATACATTGTCACAATTTAATGTAATAATTATTGAATAAATCTTTGGTATATTTCCTTCCCCGAAATGTGGTCTTTATTAATCTGTTTTTACTAAAGAATACATGTTATATCCTGTATAAATGGTTCATATTCCAAACGAAATAAAGAATAAAAATGAGTTAAAATTTCACTTAATCTCAACCTTAATGGACGGTTGAAATTAATTGACCTTTGGAATTCAGGCCCTCTCTCCACCTATAAATAGATGCATTTCGTCCATTAGAAAGCATCACAATTAAAACACATACCTTAAGGTTTATAGGCAAGGAAAGAGGAGTCAAATTCTCCCTTAAATATTGCTAAAGCGATCACACCGGAGACACTCGACGGTAACGTTCAACAGCAGTACTGAATCCATGGCGTCGAAAGGAGGTAAATAAAATTACTTTTTTCACATGTTTATTGACATGACTATCATATTGTTCAAAGATCTTAAGAATCGTGTATAAAATATAACTTACATGTGGTATCAGAGCTGATGCTAAGAACATATGATTTTTCATTAAAATAGATAATGATGTTGTTGCTTATTGCTTATTGCTTATTACTATATAATAACAGTTTCTTCTTAAACTGTTTTTTTTTTTTCTGTTTTGATGATAACTATAACATTTATGTATCAAGTTTCTTCCCAATTCTTTGAAACTATAACAGTTATTTTCGTGGATATTAAGGCGGCTTATGTATTATGATAAAACAATTCTTGTATTGTAATAGTTAATTTTCCTATAATTGTCGATAACCTGTTGAAAATTATATGTTTTTCATGATTATTAAAGCAGTTTATGTTTTTTGTTTCTTCATAATTCGTTGAAACACTATTGATTAATTTTTTGATTTTCATAATTATTAAGGCAATGTCCTAAATTATGTCTTTTAGAATTCCGTCAGACGGGGCTTGGCCACTTGCTGGAAGTTATGTTTATTAGAATTCTTATAACTATTAGTATTCATGAATCTTAGCATTCTTATTCATGTCTCCTAGAATTCATATGACTATTACAATTCATGTCCCTTAAAATTCATTCATTCATGCTCTTATGTCTTTTAGAATTATGTATATTAGAATGCATGCTATTAAATCTGTTAGAAGTCCTCATATTATGACTATTAGAACTCATGCTACCATGACTTTTAGAATTCTTTAAATTATGCATTTTTTACAATTTTCAAAATTTTATGACCTTTTGGAATTCAAGAAATTATGTCTTTTTAAATTCTCAAAATTTATGACTTTTGAAATTCTAGACTTGTGAAATTCTAGGTTGTACACCTTTTGCTATTCAAGAATTTTACAATTATGTAATTTTATGGCCTTTGAAATTCAATGATAATATGTACACTAGTATTATTATTAAGGTTAGGTATCACCATAGTGATCCTTATTATTACACATTACAAATTTGCCATTTATTACCATTATAATGTTTAAATCTGTTTATTTAACATATATCAATTAGTTGCCCATAGACATACTATAATCATATGTTGAATCAACAATTAAGGAATGCTTGTACATGTGTAAACCAAGGATATCCACAAATACCTTATTAAAATTAAATAGATACATTACTCAATTATGCATGTTGAATATTACGATCATTAATGGTATTAAGTTAAAATTGTGATGACTACCCACGGGAGCATCTTATTTTCATATCATAAAATATTCAAATCTTACTATGTGTTAACTAAAGTTTTAAAACCTTTCTTAATGGAGAGAGGAAGTCTATAACCTGAAGGCTTAAGAAATCAATATATGGACTGAAACAAGATTCGAGGCAATGGTATCTAAAGTTTGATGAAATCATTACGAACTTCGGTTTCAAATAAAACATAATTGATCCATGTATATACCTCAAGATTAGTGGGAGTAAGTTCGTATTTTGGTACTGTATGTTGATGACATATTAATATTTTTCTTCAAGCATGATAGGATATCTAAAGAATCCAAACACATGGACCTTAAATATCTCTCATTGAAGCAAGATGTTAGAAGAGAAAAAGTTGTCATTGAACACACAAGCACTGATCTCATGGTTGCAGATATTTTTACGAAAGCACTACCTCCAAAGACATTTTAGAGACATACGGAAAGCATGGGTCTTGAAGACAGTTCCTAGTTATTTCTTTTCTGCAATTTATTATTATGCTTGTATTTGACATTTATTGAGCTCTTAATAAGACTTCTACATCCATTCTATTCAGTTTTCCATCGTGTACACATATTATTGGATAAATTATAACATAAAATCATCTTTTACAAGACATTATGGGACCATTAAGTAAACTCCTAATTATGACCTAGTTAAGAAGGTTGTCAATGATGTAGTACATGGAAGGGATCGTGTTGCATAATGATATGCGATCGTCATGACTCCCATTGACTATTGGACTAACCAAGACACTTGTGAAAACCAATGATTGAAGAATTTAGCATATCATACGCCCCTTTATGATTCTCAATTAAAAACATTTATGGATTAACCTAACGACCAAGTGGGAGACTGTAAGGAAATTATTAAATAAATCTTTGGTTTATTTTCTTCCTCGAAATGTGATCTTTATTAATCCGTTTTTAATAAAGAATGCATGTTATATTATGTATAAATGGTCCATATTCCACATGAAATAAAGAATAAAAATGAGTTAAAATTTCACTTAATCTCAACCTTGATAGACGGTTTAGATTGATTGACCTTCAAAATTCAGGCTCTCTCCACCTATGAATAGATGCATTTCATACATTAGAAACCATCCCAATTAAAACACATACCTAAAGATTTATAGGCAAAGGGAGAGAAGTCAAATTCTCCCTTAAAGGATTGCCAAGGCGATCGCATCAGTGACACTCGACGGCAACATTCGACAGCAGGACTAAAACCATGACATGAAAAGGAGGTAAATAAAATTACTCTTTTCTTATGTTCATTGATGTGATTATCATATTGTTCAAAGATCTTAAAAATCACGTATAAAATATAACTTACATTTAACTCAATAAAAATAATACTCTTAATAGACTACGATTCGTATTTTTCTAACAATCATGTAACAGTCTTCCATATATTAAACATATATCACATCATAAATATTCTCTTTATTTGCATGAAATCTAGTGAACTCATGATATACAAGCCAGGAAAATTATTTCCACTTTAACCCCCACACAATTGTTTGACGACATCCATTCCCGTCCCACTCAGTATACTAATACTATTGAATGTATTTAAAAAAAAATGCATGCCTAAGTTGTAACAAAATTGTACAAAAATAAAGCATTCAACTTCTTCAATTAAAAAAAAACTATAAAATGATCACTTTCAAGGGTTTGAGAAAGTACCCCCACCACCCTTATCAACTGCGAAAAATATTTTCAAATTGCCAGCATTTATTATTTTGAAAAGAATATATAAATCAATGTGTCGAAATATTTGAGAATCTGAAGTCCCTTATTGATCCTGTGTTTAGATGGCCTATAAACAAAACAAATCACTGTTATCTTAGAGCTGCATATAATATAACAACTAATGTAAGAAACAAATGAACTTAATATGTTCACTTTATGCCAAAGGGGGACTATAGTCCTCCTCGGGCTCTATTTTCCACTTAAGCCTCACAAAAAGTAGCAGTTAACTGATTTATTCCATCTGGCCAGTTAATTTTGCATCTTCATCTTCATCATCAAGTTCCTGCTCCACACTTTTAACCTGTAAAAATAACCATTTCAGAAATTTGGAGAAGTGTAACGATAGCAGTATAAAAAAATGATAGTTCAACCGCCTGTGTAAACCACGCTTGTTAAATAAGCAATTTTAGAATGAACTTTATAGATTTGTTGTTGATACTTGATATTTTAACTATTCTTGTGGGCCATTTGAACTTTATGTAATGGACTTTACTGACTTTTCTATAAATATGGCCCAGCAGTGCTGTATAAGTTAAAGAATTTTCATCTTTGATACTTTAATATTTTGTAAGTTCAAAAGCTATTATATAATGAGCATGTATTAATTGGAATGTCTACCCCATAACCAGCCGTAACCGCCCAACAGAATACAAAAACTGGGAACAGAATCAGGTAACATTATGAGAGAATACCAGACCTCGAAATTTCCTAAATACTGAAATATCTTCAGCAAAGCTTCTCTCTATTTTGGAAAAAAATGAAAATACATAATTCTATTTTATTATTTTCCTATTGTTATTCTTTGAGGGATTCAAAGTGCAAAACTAGGGTGTTATTTCTTTTTGCCTTCCAAGTCTAAATCGGACTTGAGAGGTACCACATATTAAGAGGCTAACGACTAAATTTGCCTTTCAATAGTCGAGATAGAATTGCCTATGAATCTAAATCTAATCTAATCTGATTACAAGCATTCAGACATACAATGAACATATTTTTCAGATTCAAAAGGGACAAAAAGTGCATTCTACAACTGGACATTGTTATCAACGTCTCAGTTGACCTGTAAGTTTGACAATAATACTTTTCTAGTTACTAACTAGAGAACAAGGAGTAACTTGATATTGTTGAAGTGGAAAATTCAACTTCAATCTTAATAGTGTAAACTATAAAATAAATTAATAGAACAAAACCAATTGACAGCTCAGTTGCGTCAATAAACAATTGAGAGTACATCAACGATATGATCCAGGAGGATCATCAACCAAAAAATTTAATCATATCACCCAGGAGGATCAAAAGCAACTTATAGCAGATCAAGGTGTTGACTATCTACTTTACTTAAAATAGAGGAAAAATCTTAAACCTTTTATGTAACAGCAGATTTGGCATCGGATTGAATTTTATAGCTAATGGGACTTTAAATATTTTGATTATAGCATAAATAAAACTAAGTCCACTTTCAAATGACTAGACCAACTCTAAGCCATTTGCAAAATGCACTCCAGACCTACATGCCAAATTGTTAAATCCAATTTTCATACCCAAACCCATTTTCACCAGAATTTTGCAAATTTGAGCTCTGAATTTCATCTTTGTGCGGCAGTAGACCTGTCGCACCTTTATTCCTTATTTCTTTGGTATGGGATATATTTTAAGCTGAACTAAAACACATATAAAAGATAAATCGTAAGCTAGTCATAACTCTTGATAATAATCCTGAAGAACTTTATTCCCTTAAATATCTCCTGATATTCAGCTACTAATATAATTATAAAAAATACAAGATTGCAAGATGATTTCCACCAAAAATTCCTAAAATATTCATCGGCCCACATGGATACATCATTCTACCCTCCTAAAAATCGGACACGCTTTCAGGGAAACTTTAAGTCACCCATAACACAAACAAATATCTTGAGATTTTTACGCACTTCAATTGTGGCCCATGTTGATTTTTGCACAAATTCCAGATCCCAAAAATGAAATTGGCAGCTAACATCTTGAAGCTCTAGAATAAGCCTACAAGTTTAAGCCCCATGAAAATCAAATGTCTCTTGAACGAAAGAAACAAGAGTGGCTGAATGTAACCCTGCAAAATAGGGGGAGAGGTCTTGTCATTAGACTGAGATTCAAATTTAGGGCTGTAGTTTTCTAGCTTAGGCTGAGTCAAAGATTTCGCAGGCCTCTTTCTCGCAGACATCCACCTCTTGATTCTTTGCCGCGCCCTTGATGGTGATGTTGATAGCAGCAAAACTTCGGGACAGGTGGTGGGCGGACAGGTTGTAGTGACAAGAGCAGACAGGTGGGGAGCAGACTGGGAGTAGTGACAAGAGCGGGCGTCGCCGTGTGGCTTGAAATGGCATCAACGTGAGGTTAGAAATTCGTCAAAAAGGCCATATCGACGAAAGGGGAAACACAGCAACTTCTCCTTCTGCGATGCTCCCGCCACTTTTGCGACGGATTTTAGCCAAAAATCTATCACGTTCACAGGAACCAAACTCACATGTAGCCTTAAGTACGGTGACTTTCTCCCAAGTCCACACTCCTCGTACCACACAGCCATGATGACCTATAGCCTTGAGCCTCATTGTACCAAAAGAAACCTCCGTCTCTCCAAAGCTTTGATTTCTTTTAAAGAGACATCAGAAACTTCCTCGTAATAATCGGCATCTTTCGAGTCGAGGCATATGGCCTCCACCACAAAATCCATACCGATAAACAAACACGTCTCAACTACCACGAACACGCACCAAGAGAGACTAAGCTTTGATGCCACTTGGATGTAAACGCGACGGAATATTACTTATGCTCACATACACAATAAATCAAAGAAATTCTCTCAATCATTTTTCATAATTCAATAATCTATACTACTCATAAAAGTATCGTAATGTGTTAAATATTTTGTAGGCATTAATACTCCCGATGATTAAAATGTGTTTCTCCCTTTCATCAAGAAACACTCTCTACCACTACCGATTGAGAATGCGTATTATAATTCTTATTGGATTCTAATGACCAACTGTACGCTCTTTATCTCCGTAATTCAAAATAAGTACTGTACGCTCTTATTTCTGTAATTCAAAAACATGTGCAGCTCTGTGTTGATTGTTTGAGATCTCCGAAGTCTACTAATTTCACATATCTAATATTGTATAGTCATAACTATCAAAACTGATCCCTTTCATTAAAATGATTTTTTTTTATCTATTTTTTGGGAGGGACTAGGGGTAGGGATTTGTCCAATGTATTTTTATAAATTAAATTAAATAATGACTTCAACCCTTTTGTTATTGTTGAAAATTGTGTATTTGTTATTTACACAATTCAATATTTTACAAAATGAGATTTGGTCAACTTTGACCCATTATTGAAAAGGGACCCACAAGTCAAACATGGCTGGACCAAGCACCAACGCCTTTCCCTCCGCAAGGCGAGTAACTTTGTATACTCGTTTAGTAAAAACTAACAAGAGATGAATGGAAAATTTAGCTAGAGTACCCCATTTCCACATTAACTACTTGGTGTAGTTTGATGTAGAAGGATTGCAAGCCTAATGTGGAAGATGAATGTTTAAAAACACCCAAAATGATATTTTGCATTTGGCCCCAAGGTGCAGCCAAAATGTTTAAAAGAGAGAGGACATATACATGGTGTCGGGTTTGAAATGAATCCCACGTGCGTACTGTTACTTTTTTAGGTGAAATTAAATTTTTGAACAAAATATAGTTGAGATTTTTACTTAAAATTTTTGGCTGAATTTCACACGTCGTCACAGTTTTATCCATTTAATTAACTAATTTGAACAAGAGACAATTTTTTACTCTCCTATTAATTATCCATAAGAAATATGAGAAATAGATGACTATCAGAACTGGTAAAAAAGCATTCAAAGTGCGTTTGGAACCCCTACTTCATATTTTAGAATATTAATTTAATTTTCAGTTCAAAGAGTTTAAATTTTATTTTAAAAATATTTCAATTCCAATTTTAAATTCATGGAAATAGAAAACGAAAAGACAAAGTTATTAAAAAAAAAATTATATACTCAATTCTAAGTTCACATTTTTTTTTAGTAGAATAGGAAACTTTTTTTTAAATTTAGCGGATGAATGTATGAGCATGATAAGAATGATTGTGGTATATCTATCATGTAGGTAGCAATAATACACTTATCACGCATATACAAATCCCCTTAAATTTCTCAAGTTTGTAATATGATGTCATTATTTCCTATTGATTGCTATTACTTCTTCAAAAAATTTGGTGGATTTAGATTTTATATTCTCATAGGAATAAATATAAAGGAAAATGGAATGACAATATTAAGTTGAAATATTTTGGTGTATTAAGTGCGCATGATAAAGTTAAACGGTGACCCTAGAAAATATAGAGACAAATAAATATTGTTCATTAATTTTTTAATGCTTTGCTTGAAGTTTGGGTAGACCATGGAGCTTTAAAAGATGTAACAAAAATATTCTTGAAGCCAGTGCTTTGAATTAACCTACAAATGTACAGGATTATATTTACCCTTCAAAATCTATCTATTATTCTTTAACAAGTGAATTGGGACTAGAATCATCCACTCATCCCGATTGCTTTTTTTGCCATCACCCCTTTGTATTTAAGATGCCAACTGATTCTACCTTCAGTAGTTCAAATACAAAAATTTCTTTGTTTACATATACAAGGCATCTAATATGCCTCGGGGTTTTTTGGTATGTAAAAGACATTGTTTTCCTAAAGATTGAGACTATCACAAACATCTTCATCTGCGTGTTTCAATCATTTAAAATTTCCTCCAAATCTCTATATTTTTTACAATTCTGGGTGAAAAAGAAGTGATAAAACTGTACTTTACTTTTTACTTTGTAATTACTTTTTATGATATAAAACTACACTTTACTTTAATAGTTTGAATCATTAAACTATTGAGCAATAATGACAGAACCAAATATCACATGTGCAATGCACGTGTGCATTACCTATGTATTGCAAAAGTGAAGCGAAGTGATAACAAGAGAGGGCCAAAGGACTTATTTATAATACTACTAACTAAGGTCCTAATCCTACCAAAAAGCTAAAAAGAGAATCATAGATAAACTAAAACACAAATAATAGCCTAATAGAATCCTAACTATTAATACAATCTTGAACAATAACTACATCCTAAAATCTCTAATATGTAGCTGCGAATAATAATTATGAAAATACAAAATTACTAGATAATTTTCCACCCAAAATTCAGAAATCCCATGGGCCCACCCAGATACATCATATAAATTAAAGCAAGTTCCTTTACCTTGAAAATATTTTCCCGGAGGGGAGAAAGAGGATAAAAGTTGGAAAAGAGTCTACCTAACGGTGGGTGGAGAATATTTTCCATGAAAAAGGTGCACAATCAAACACACCAAAAGATTTGAATACCGCCTACTACAAAATCTCACAAAGTCAGTCGTTTATTTTGGAGACTTAGAATCAATAAAAAAAAGTTTGTAATTATACTTCTCTACTATTCTTGAAATCCAAGTGAGGAAGATTAGAGGTTATTGTTTCGGCCTTACAGACCATGTCATCACATGTGGCAATATTTAAAAATTTGATTTTACACATAAAATAATTACCCTAAGCATCATTGCTAGAGGTTTTCACGAGTGTTCTAGCAACCGGAA
The DNA here is from genome assembly GCA_949130495.1 of Sambucus nigra. Lineage (NCBI taxonomy): Eukaryota > Viridiplantae > Streptophyta > Magnoliopsida > Dipsacales > Adoxaceae > Sambucus > Sambucus nigra. The sequence continues at coordinate 777,875,803 of OX422208.1, read as the reverse complement.
ATGAGGACATGACGTTTTGGCCACAAGGTCTGGGAAGATTTGTAAATTGACATGGTAATAATTTCACCAGATATTTGTAAATTGACATGGTAATAATTCCACCAGCACTATTACCCCCATTGTCTAATTGAATGGAAAAAAATTACATAGATGTGGAAAGAAAGCGAAGTTGATACTAGATACACATTAATTTTTGTGAAAGACAACTTGAAAGGATAAGACATCTATTGAACCTATAGGTAGCACAGGACGTCCATGGTTGATTATCAGAATACCTCCAATTAGGTCAGTTTGATAGCGCCACTATTTTCCATGAAAAAAAAAGAGGATCTTTGGTGTTTTCAAACTTTTGGTAGTGTTTAATAGGCAATATTTTCCATGGAAACGTTTTCCACCTTTTAGAATGTGCAACTACCTAAAGCTTCAGTTTTCATGATGTGAATCAAAAAGCTTGAGGCCATTTTCATCATTTTAGAATTTTATGGCAGTTTCGTTATTTTCTTTATTTAGTTGTAATTTTCTTTTAGTAATTGTTTGCTTGGGAAAGGAAGTAGTAAAGGCTAATAGGGGTAATTTTAGATCATTGATTGGAACCTAAGCAACTTCCACCTATAAATACCCTATTGTAGCCTCATTTGAGGTATTCTACCATTTTGAGATTTAATAGAGAGAGTTGAGATGAAACTTTTCTTCATCTTATTTCCCATTTGACGCACATTTACGTCAATTGGTATCAGAGCCTCGTTGGCTCCACCCGTTGTTGCTGTTGTAAAAAAAAAATCGTAGACGACGACATATGGGTTTTAAGAGGAGATATGCTCCCGTGGAACCTCGCACCGTGCAAGGACATAAATTTTCAATTGAGTCCCTGTATTGTTTTGACTTAATTCCGTGAACAAAACTGTGTTTGTAAGATGTCATAGAGAGATTTTATTTTGTCACGATCCCACTTGGTCTATGATGTATTGAAGAAATTGAAAACGTTGCGGCAAAGGTTCAAAGAATTAATCATGCCGAAGTTTAATTGGTGCAAGTTTATTCGTCTTCAAGTTAATTGCATTCCGAGAACACAGGTATGAATGCATAATAATTAATGGTGCTCGGAATTGTTTTTATAAAAGATAAGGATGTAATTTTTATAAGAAAAATGTTTTAAAATGTTTTTAAAGTGTTTTAAATGGTTTACACTACGTTTTATTCTGATAAGCTCGAAATAGAGTTTGGCTTATTTGGATCTCTTTTGGAAGAGACGTTTTAAACATAAAGTCAAAAAGTCAAACTGACAGGACTGTCGTTCGAACGACATCTGTCCTTTGTTCAAGCGAGATGGCTATGTCGCGCGAACGACTTGCCGATCTCGTTCGAGCGACACAGTTTTCGAGGCGGCGCTTAATTCCTATTTAAAGCGTGCTTTCGTCATAATTAAATGGGTGTGCTTTCTGGAAAAAAAGTTTACGTTCCAGTACGAGTTTTGCACAAGTTTTTCTAAGGTTTCAAAGCTTAAACACATCCTTAGAGTTTGCAAAGATCCGAGTTATCATTCTTATATGTTTATGTGATCTTGCTGCACCAAGAAGGTTTGTTCTACAATTGAACATCAGGGTTTTGCGGTGAAGAAAAGAAAAGGACTTCTTATTCGACATCGTAGACGAATCAAAGCCATTCGGTGGACACCGAGTCATACGTGGACGCGTGTGTTGTGGACAGATATCGTGGAAGACGGAATTTCTGCATGGGCACTATTGAAGAATTGTAGAAGATCAGAAGGAGCGTCAAGACCCGTGGGGATCGAGTCATTGAGCAAGGCTAATCTGTCTTTGTAAAACCTTTGTTCATAGTGATTGTCTGGCTTGGACCGTCCGAGGTTGTTTTCCCGTTTTGAGTTTTTTCCTCGTACATCCGGCATTGTGAGTATTCTTTACTTTACTTTACTTGCTTTAATCACTAGATGCATGTTTAGGATTAATCAAGATAAAATGGTTTAAAGTAAAAAATTGGTTTTCACAACTTGGTTTGGTGCTACTTAAAAGTTGAATAATTTTTTATGAAAATTGGTTTGATTTGAAACACACATAGGGACCACCCCCTTTTCAAATTGGTATCAGAGCTAGAAAACATGATTTATTTGTTTTGTGATCCCGTGTGGTCGTTTTCTCTCGATGGATTCTCTAAGCTTTGACGATTTACATCTCTTGAATTTAAAGTTTGCAAAATGAATTGAAGTTTTGGAGGAAGAAAATTCTCGTTTTAAAAATATGATTGGATATTTCCAAACATTTCAAATTCAAAGAGATATTTGTCGTGAGAAGTTTGGTTCCTTGTTTAATGATTTTAATATGTTAAAATTGAGCAAAAAGGAGACTGATGATAGAGTCCTCGTTTTAGAAAAAAAGTTAGAGGATTTGAGAAATTCTAGAGTTTGTGCCGTTGAGGAAAATAATTCGTTTAATGATTTTGTGGCACGAGAAAAGGCTTTTAGGGATAAGTTTGCTCATATTGAGGGGGAGCGAGATAACCTTCTAGGGATAATTGAAAATTTAAAGAAGGAGTCCCGAAAGTTTGAGGAGTCTAATCGTTTGCTTGAGTCGAAAGTTTTGAAGTTAAAAAATTATTTAAATGACTCGAGTAGTGATGGTAGCAGCTTATCTTGTTCTCGTGGTTCGAATGTAAAAGCCAAAACCATAGTTTGTTTTAGAGCGTCGACCGCATCCGAGGGTATTAGAAAAGGTCAACCTAAAGGTCCCGTTCCTCGTCGTGTTTTCACATGTTCGCATTGTGGTAGGAAATGTCACCTTAGGAGTTTTTGTTTTGATCTTAGAAAAGACCCTAGGAAGTTTAAACGTAGTGTCCCATTGGTTCCCAAAACCCGCTTTGTTAGGTATACACCTGTTTGGGTTAAGAAGTCCGTTTTGGAGATGCTAAATGCTTCGTTGGTTGATTCTCACATGCATGCACATGATTCATCTCTTGCTATTTTTTATGGATAGTAGCTTGCATGTTTTGTCATACGCTAGCCCTTGCATCATGATTTATAATTTGCTAGTGTTATGATATGTTTATCTCTTTGTATTATATTTTTCATTTGTTTGAGTCCTATTTAAAAAATACAAAAAGATTTTGTTTTTAAGAAAACTTTTGAAAAATACAAAAAGATTTTGTTTTTGAGAAAATGTTTGAAAAGCCAAAAAGATTTTCGGTTTTTGTTTTTGAGTTTACATGTTTGATGTGGCATATTGGTGTGCTTGGACCCCACCCCCCCATCGTTTCATTATCCATGTGGATAGGACATTTGGTCATTATTATCAATGCTTAGAATGATATTGACCATTGTTTATATGGGGTTGTTTCGAAGTTTATATGCATTTTGATTCGAATTTGTATATATGTCAACATTGCACACATGCACGAGTTTAGATGGATGTTTGACTTCTCTTGCATATTTGAATTTGGTGAGGCGTTCTTATCTCAATCTTGTCATCTATGCGTAAGTAGACTTAAGGAGAAGTGTGCATGTAAGAATCATTTACCGTGAGGATTTGAATTGATATCAAAATTAAAAAATGATGAGTGATTCACGGGAAAGGGCTGCGAGAGTATAAAATTAACTCGTCGTGAAAACCACCGTTTAAAAGAGCCCAAAAGAAAAGGCAATATGCTAAGAAAAAGGGCCAATAAGATTTTCTCCAAGTTGAGAATGCTAGAAACCTCAAAAGAACTTGCAAAAGTATGTTTATGAGGGAGTTTGGTTGGAGAAAATTTAACCGGGTTTGCACAACTAATCCTAATGTTGAAACATTGCAATTTGACGCTATTGTTTGTAGAATCGACAAAATTCTGGATTTGTGTGCATGTAGTAAGTTTAGTTCATTAACCTCACACTTTAATTGTCATATGGCTATGATAAAGTTTGATGATTTATCGCTATCAATTAGAGCTTCTTGATCTTTTCGATGTGTTGGAATTGTGACTCATTTATTGTAGTTTCACGCCCATACATTCCATGTCCATGTTTGAGCACATCGATACTATGTTTGCATGTAACTCACATTGTTAGTTTTTATGAGTTTTTGCGTTGTGTTAAAAGCCTACTGTTTTACTGCTGTCAGGCCCTTCCACTGATTTTTTTTCTGAATATAATATTTCTGGGAAACTGGGAAAGAATGGCATGACGTGAGATCTCGTTCGAACGACATTACTATGTCGCGCGAAGTCTCATTCGAGCGACGTCCTCATCTCGTTTGAGCGACGTCCCTGGCTCGTTCGAACAACCGCCTGAATTCTTGCTTATGATTGGTTTGCAGTCCACTGGTTTATTTTGGTGATATTTTTGGTACTGCTAGAAGCTTTCTGGACTGACTGGTTTATATGCAGGTTATATTGGTTCATAATTGATATTTTGAATATGATTCCGTTTATCACACCTGATTAAATTGCTATATCTTTTGTGTGATTCATTGGTTTACTAGTTACTGATTTGTCATTTCTTGATCATATTTAGCCGGTTGTTTCATGATTATCTAGCAATTTCAAATGTTCAAATTGGTATATCTTCATACTAGATACTTTGATTGGTTTATCTTTTCACCGGATTGTCTATTCGAGACAAAAAGGGGGAGAGATGTCTATGATGTAGGGGGAGATTTGAGCATGTTTTTGATTTCATATTTTACACATTTGTATTACACATTAGTATCATTTTGTTGCTCAAATTGTTTAACAAATGATTTTTCAGAGTTTATTCATATTGGTATCTATTGTCGTTTGGTATCATTTGAATATATATACTGGTTTCATTTGTTCCTCCATACTTCACTGGGTATTTGTTTGTTTATTTCATGTGTGTAGGTATGCTTCATCGATTCGAGATTTCAAGTCTACATCACATTCGGACAGTTCATGCTTGCCGGTGCTACATATACTAGTCCGTGTCCTGTATTTTTGACTTGGGGTTTATGGGATGGGATTTAGGCATCATACGGCTTGACGACCCGGCTTAGGCATTTCAGTGGTTTAGTTTTGTCCCGGAATAGTCAAAGGGGGAGATTTGTACGGACATAAATTTCCAATTGAGTCCCTGTAATGTTTTGACTTAATTCCGTGAACAAAACTGTGTTTGTAATATGTCATAGGGAGATTTTATTTTGTCACGATCCCACTTCGTCTATGACGTATTAAAGAAATTGAAGACGTTGCGACAAAGCTTCAAAGAATTAATCATGCCGAAGTTTAATTGGTGCAAGTTTATTCGTCTCCAAGTTAATTGCATTCCGAGATCACACAGGTATGAATGCGTATAATTAATGGTGCTCGGAATTGTTTTTATAAAATATAAGGATGTAATTTTTATAAGAAAAATGTTTTAAAATGTTTTTAAAGTATTTTAAATGGTTTACACTACGTTTTATTCTGATAAGCTCGAAATAGAGTTTGACTTATTTGGATCTCTTTTGGAAGAGACGTTTTAAACATAAAGTCAAACTGACAGGACTGTCGTTCGAACGACAGTTGTCCTTCGTTCAAGCGAGATGGCTATGTCGCGCGAACGACTTGCCGATCTCATTCGAGCGACACGGTTTTCGAGGCGGCGCTTAATTCCTATTTAAAGCGTGCTTTCGTCAGAATTAAATGGGTGTGCTTTCTGGAAAAACAGTTTACGTTCCAGTACGAGTTTTGCACAAGTTTTTCAAAGGTTTCAAAGCTTAAACACATCCTTAGAGTTTGCAAAGATCCGAGTTATCATTCTTATATGTTTATGTGATCTTGCTGCACCAAAAAGGTTTGTTCTACAATTGAACATCAAGGTTTTGCGGTGAAGAAAAGAGAAGGACTTCTTGTTCGACATCGTAGACGAATCAAAGCCATTCGGTGGACACCGAGTCATACGTGGACGCGTGTGTTGTGGACAAGTATCGTGGAAGACGGAATTTCTGCGTGAGCACTATTGAAGAACGGTAGAAGATCAGAAGGAGCGTCAAGACCCGTGGGGATCGAGCCATTGAGTAAGGCTAATCTGTCTTTGTAAAACCTTTGTTCATAGTGATTGTCTGGCTTGGGCCGTCCGAGGCTGTTTTCTCGTTTTGGATTTTTTCCTCGTACATCCGGCGTTGTGAGTATTCTTTACTTTACTTTACTTGCTTTAAGCACTAGATGCATGTTTAGGATTAATCAAGATAAAAATGATTTAAAGTAAAAAATTGGTTTTCACAACTTGGTTTGGTGCTAATTAAAAGTTGGATAATTTTTGGTGAAAATTGGTTTGATTTGAAACACACATAGGGACCACCCCCTTTTCACACCGATCAATTCGAGGGGGGTTTGAACCACCTCTTAGCGCGACTTGACGTTCTCGAGTGTCGCCTTCCTCCATATGACGCTTCCATTATCCGTTCTCATACCGCTTCCACCACCGCCCAAGACCCTAGCCGCCAAAATGTTTCAACCCACGCTTCCGCCACTATCTCCACCCCAACGACATCACTACCACCCGTAGCCACCACAAAAACCCCAGAAAACCACCATATTCTGGCCGGAACAAATCATCCCCCCGGAGGTACCAACGGGAACCCCAATAACCCACCTGATGACTGCCGGCGGTAAAAAAAATTAAGGTAAAACAACCCCTGCTGCTGTCTGCCAAGCCCCCTACCCCCACCGACAATTCCGATCATCTCCACTCTCCGATCAAAACCCCTGATTCAACCACAAGCTCGTCTCCGACCATCTATTTTCCCCAAGAAACCTTAAATTCTAACCCTCACCACAAGCTTGATTCAAACCCCGATCCGAGCCCATCAAGATCCACCGGAAACCCTTTACAAGACCAAGATCATGGCCGGAAAGAGATTGGTATAAAAGTTCGCAGCCCTAAGTTGGTTTTTGACCCAGGAGGGTTTGCCGGACCTGTCGGCTCTTATCCTTAGCTTGACAAACTTATGAATGGCTTGGAGAGTGGTTGGGAAAAAGGGCATTCGTTTTAATCTTGCAAAAGCTTTGATTTTAACATCTAGAGATGCTGTGTTGCCAACTTCCAAATCTGCCATTGAGGACACAGCGAAATCACTTTCTGCTTCAGTCAGATGCATACAAGCTGACATTTTTACCAATCGATTGTCACTTGGTACCAACGATTTCAAATTTTTCAGACCAGCCCTTCGTAAGGTGTTTTCATTCAAGTCCAAAGCTACTAGCTAGAAGAAACAATGACGAGCCAATTGGTTTAAAGACACCCCAAAGAGGGAAGTTTATGAAAAGGCCCAATACAACCCAAAATTTTGGGACTCCAAAAATTTTCATTTCCTCTTTGGACACACATTTTGAGTATTTTTTACTCGACCCCAATTTTGAAAGCTCAAGGACGAGCTTGTTTTTAAGAGGAGGAGAATGATGTGAATAAAGAAGCTTGAGGCCATTTTCGTCATTTTAGGATTTTATGGCAGTTCTGTTATTTTCTTTTATTTTCTTTATTTGGTTGTATTTTTCTTTTAGTAATTGTTTACTTGGTATTTAGGGAAGGAAATGGTAAAGGCTAATAGGGGTATATTTGTAATTAGATCATTGCTTGAAGCCTAAGCTACTTCCACCTATAAATACCCTATTGTAGCCTCATTTGAGGTATTCTATAATTTTAAGATTTAATAGAGAGAGTTAAGACGAGAGTTTTCTTCATCTTATTTCCGATTTGACGCACATTTACGTCATTTCAAGTTTTACAACTTCTGTTTTCCAACCTCCCCAATAGGAAAACAACCTCCATGCAAATTTAGGAAAACTTTGGCCTATATATACCATCTTTTCATTTTAACAACCCCTTTTACATCTTTACAATCGAACACAAAAAAGCAAAACTTTTAACTAGAAAACATTTTCCAAGAAAAACTTCTCCACAACATTTTCTCTTCCATCTTTGCTCTTAAACGCGCCCTTAACGTAACTTATTGTCAATGTTTTAGAATTATTTTTTAAATTTATCTTGAAATTTTGACTAGTTCACTATAAGCTGTTATGAAGACTGTTTTACTAAATAAACTGATATCAAGAATATTTTTTAAATAATATATAAGCTGATATTAAGAATATTTTTAGGAAATAATCTTGTAACAAAAATATACTTGGAGAAAATAACAGAAAAGGTATGGCAACTCAAAACAGCACGAGGTTCAAAGTAGTGTATGACTTGACCCCCTATTTTCAACTCGGCCTCGGTATCGGGCGATACGCAACAATAAGCAATTTAGAGAGCCCAAAAAAATGAAAAATAACAACAGTATTATTGAATAAATAAATACGTACAAAACCATCATTGAGTATGCATAGCATTGTAATTGATTAAACTAACGCGTGACTTATTAGCTGCATATTCCATAATAGTTTAATAATGGATAAGCAAAACGATCTAATTAGACACAAAACGTTATTAAAAAAAAGGTAAATAAAAGTTAAATACATTGTTTTCATCATTTTCTTGAATGCGATAAAACATTAAATATTAATTAACTAAATAATTATACTTAATTAATATATTCCATAATAAATTTTTAAAAATGATTTAAGAAAACAAAGAGGTACATTGTAAGAAGAGATGTATTAAATAAATAATGTTACATTTCAATACATATTAAGGGTTAATGATACATATTTTAAAATATATTTAAATTAAATAAAGAAGTGTTTTAATTACAATAGTGCATACTTAATATATTTTAATAAATAGATATAAATACATTATCACTCATATGGTAAGGATTTAATTCAACCGTAAATAACATCAAAAAATTGATAGAAAAAGTACAAATTTAATGACTTTTATAATTAAAATACAATTTATAACGAGTTGTCCGATATTATCCAAGACAACCGAGATCTCGCCAATATTGAGTCAACCTCAATCGCACCAATATCGTCCAAGTCGACCGAGATCTCACCGATAGGTCCGATTTGAGCCAAGTATTACTCAACTCGTGTCACGGTAGGCCACGAAACCAAGTCAACTCGGTATCGACCGATATTTTGAACCATGAAACAACAACTTCCTATTATGCCAGAGTACAATGATGACTCGATCTATCTTAAAAAATGCTTCTAAGACCCAACTTCCTTTATGGTACAACATTTTAACATAAGACAAAAAAGAACATATTCAAAAATATTATAAATGACTGATTATTACCTCAGGAACATAATGCATCAGCATGTTTTCAATCCCAGATTTCAGAGTAACAGATGAGCTAGGGCAGCCACTACATGCTCCTTGCATTCTTAGTTTGACTATTCCAGATTCTCTGAGAAAAGAAAAAAATATATTTTAGAGCTCATTTGATTGGCATCACAGATTTTTCCTTGGAATTCTCTTCTTTTTTTAATGATAACGCTGCTTGGTTGCAAATGTGTTGTATGAGGGACAAGTCTTAAATGTGACATTTGCTCCGCGTTTTCCACTTGTCTTTAAACGGGAACATTTCTTACCCATCTCCCTAGAAATTGGATTCTACGAGAAGGCGGAAAGGTAAGATAATGTCTCACCAAAACACTAAACTCTTTCCATTATTTTCCAACTTCTAATGAAAATGAATTGTTTTTCAATTTTTTCCAACCTAGTAACCAAAGGCACCCTTAGGTAAGTAATTCTATCGCTGCTGTTAAAAAATACAAGTCAACAGAGAGAGAAAGGAAGAGAGAAACATACGGATCAAATCCTACGTATTCGATGTCCCCACCGTCATCCTGTACAGCTGGTCGAATACGAGTCTCCAAAAGTTCTTTAATCATTGCCACAGTTTCTGAATCATCCTGCAACAGCAACCATGAGAAATTATCACATCACAGTCCACTGGACTAGGGGGTTTACATGACGGGTAGCAGATCTTTAAGAGTGTGTTTGAGAACTCCAACTTCAATTCAAATAATGGAGTTGGATCTCCCAAAAACAATTCTAATTATATACAATTTCATACTAGTTTCTGTTGGTGGAACTATGGGTAGCAGTCAACTTGTTAAGAGTGGCTTTTTAATTCTGAACATACTGCTCAAAAGAAAACTTTAGATATCATGAGCTCAAATATAGTGGCTTTGAGCTAGAATTTTAAAAATTGGCAAAATTTTAATATTTCCTCTTTTAGTAATTGTTATTAATAATACAACCGATTTTAACAAACAAGAAGTTTTGGGGAGAAAAGGGGTTTCAACCAAGAGAAGTACACGAAAGCTCTTACTATATTTTCCTGATATACTAAATTGATTATTCATTGTACACATTCTTGGTATAACCCATTCTTATTAGAAGAGTAAATGGGTACTCTGAAATATACCAATAATACCAAAGGGATCCTAACAAGAGTTCAAAAGCATCCCATGATATAAAATAGCGAATCAATAGTCACTCAACTCCCAACATAATGTGTACTCATATTAATACGCTCATGTTCCACATAGCGTTGGGCATGATCAGAATTAATAACAAAATATAAAAATCTTGGATTCTCAAAAGCATCATGTATGTAGTTGCTTACTTTTAGAGAAGAACGGGTGAGGAAATTTAAATTTTGTAATAAGACTTATAATCTGGACAGCATTCATACTTGCTCTCATATAAGAGGAGCATCAATAGGGTATTTTTACAAATAATGAAACTTCTCTAGGATAGCGTCATAATTTCTTAATATACTTAATTCTATTTTATATCCTCATTAGAGGTATTAAAAAGGTAAGTCATACTCTGTAAGAGAAAAATTAATTACTAGACTAAAATGTTGCCATTTATTAGTTTATTTAAGTCCATATGAGGACTGTAGCTTTTAGAAGGAAATCGATACTATGTACGTATGCCATGAAAGAAGTGAACCTAAAATTTTATAGAACATGCTACAATGCATACTCAATTTCTAAAAAAAATTAGACAGGGTAAAGTTATTGCAAGGAAAATTAATTGGCCAAAGTGCTAAGCGATTCCTAAATCCAGGTGGACAGACCATCACTTATAATTTATAATAGCAAGGCGAGAAGAACCTATATCAGAAATGCCACAAGCCATCAAGGGGTTAAGAGACCTGCTCAAATTCACTTTATACGAAGAGGAGGAACAGAAACAGATCTTGGCAAACCTTCTATGGTAGCCCAAGACCTAGTGGGCTGCGATTTTATTGATAAAAAGCCATTTTGTTTAATGAAGATGAGATTAGGCTTGTTTTTTTGTTTTCTAGGCCAAGTGCCCTAGCAGTATAGACCCTCCGAGATAATAACTGCATTGTTAGAAGCTTGCAATGATCCGAATAAGGGTCGTCTGTCATTCTCTACTCAAATCAAGCATGCTGCAAACCTATTTTCGAGAAAAATCCAGATCAAAAATGGTTTCTTGGAGTCGTATCTGTAATGAGTTTGGCAATTGCAGTAGAAAGAATATCCCAAATTCTGTTTATACTTTTACATCAAAGAATGGAAGACTTCAGGAATGCTGCAGTGCTTTTCAGAGGTTGATGGGGATCAGTGCGAAACCAGTACAAACGAAGAGGGTCTGCTGATGCTAAAACGAGCGTGGAGGGACAACCAAATGTTATAAGAAAAGAGTTATAGGGGTTCTTTCTAATAATGGGAGTGAGAATCGTTAATTTTGGGAGGTTGGGCTCACTACCGCCTAGCCCCTAGGCAAGGCTACTACCCCACGCCTTTTAAAACACTGGTATTGCTCTTTTGTATCATGGCAACTGTCACACCTCTGTCGGCATGGTGATGTCGTGCCTAACTGTGGGCTTGCTGCTTTGGTTTCAAAGGCATGGCAATAAGAGTTGTGGACAAGGTGGGGATGTCACAGAGATTTACTTTGGAATCATAATGATTTAGGTTGATATTGGTTATGGCAAAATTGAACAATAAAGATCAGATGCCAGGCCTTGTACACCCCTTTCTCATTACAGCCCAAATTCAGGCTCGATAGACCTATTAAAGAGAGCAACCTTGCAGCCACCCTTTGCTTTTTCTTTTCACTCGCACTCTCGGGTTCTTATCGTGGGATCAACTAGGCTGACAGACCAGAGTGAGTTTGTTGTTTTTTTAGGCCCCTCGCCAAATAGAAAGCATGATAGCTTTGTCCCACTTCCCCTCCTTACCGAACAAGGAGAAGTGACTCCAACATGCACCAAGACCAAATTGACTGAATGGCAATTATATGAACGCTAACTCTTCGTTCCACTTTTTCTTTTCATATGGACTGAAGCCAACCTTTTGTAGTTGACTATCAAAGTGTCCTACAGATACCCACACTTAGGTTATACGTCATAGATAGAAGAGTCGGCTATCAGACTAGGGCTATTCTTCACTTGAATCCCTACTTCCACAGCTTTGGTTGCATAACAGATCTGGGAAGCCCTTGGACACACGATTGTAGGCAAGGCCAAGTGCTGGTGCACTTGCGGAACATATAGAAGTTAATTTTTATCGCTATCATTTTAGGATACCCCTTAACTGCTATATTAGGAAAATAGCGTACTTGGCCAAGGCAAGGCCAAAACCATGGTTCAAATTCTCGGCCGAGTCAACTCGGTATCGGCCGAGTTGACTCGGTATCGCAAGGTGTCGATACAATTCGACAATGAGATATGATATTTTCGTCCAATCGGGGAATGATGAGAATTAGGGTTTATTGTTATTTTTCCTTTATTTTTGTCTTTTAATTAGTTTCCAAGTATGTATGGGACTAATATGTCATTTTTTGTTATTAGTTGTCTTTTTAGTCATTTTGGGTACTAGCTTGATTAGCAAGCTAACCTCTCCTATAAATAGGCCCCTTGGCCCTCATTTGTACTTAACCTTGAATATTGAGAATAGAGAATAGAGAGAGAAAGAAACCCATTTCATTTCTTTCGTTTTGTTGTTGTTGTTGTGTAGTAGAGTTGTTGTGTAGTTAATTGTTGTTTTACGCTTCCGCACCCAAATTCACATCAAATTGGTATCAGAGCCGCGTTTGTTCTTGGCGCGAGGATGATTATCAAATATGAGTCGGATTCGAGTTGGAATGGAACCACCCCGACTTCATTCTACATCCAACAACCTCCCACCGATCAGAGACCCTGTTATCACCACCCCTTACCGCCACCCAAACCCCTCTCCCTTCTCGTTTCAAGCCAAAACATCTCCCAAACCCTAGCTCCAAACAAGAACCCTAACCCTACATTAATTACACCTGCTATTACCACCGTCGATAGCCTTATTTCGCAAGGAGAGATTGCCGACACAGCCCCAAGGAAGAGCCCACTGCCACCAGCCAACTTCAACGCCTCTTCCACCTGTTGCCCTTCCCCGAAGCCATTGAAACCACTGCTGGAATGCAGCGGGCAGTATGCAATCCACCGCACGGCAGCAGCGACTTCAACGGGAAGTCCAGCCCGTCGTTTTTTCTCTGGACTCCCACCAATCTACCCGGAATCCACTTCAGGTTTGCCCGGGATGATACAAGGCAGTTCCAACACAAAATTTCGGCCCGAATTTCAAGAAGTCCACCGGAATTTCAAGAACCAACCCCGATCAAATCAAGAACCACCGGAAATTCAAGAAAACCTTAATCAAAACCAAGATTCATGGCCTACTACTTCTGCCCAATCCAAGATCATTTCTAATGCTAACCCTAGCCAAATTCAACAAAAAAAAAATTGATTCCAAACCCCATTTATCCCAAAACCCTAACCCTAATAGACATTTATATACAACCCCAGTAACCTCACACCTCTTCACAAACCCTAATCAAATTTTCCCACCACTTGAACCTTTTTAATACACCAATCCCTACCAATTTCTGAAAATTACAAATCTACCCCAAATCTATCAAGACCTTACGATTTCATCCCTTACCCACCCGAAGAATACCTCTCTTCCAAATTATCGTGGGATGGTACCAAATACGGGCTCGATATGAATGCATGTACCGATTTCGACAAGGTAAGTTGTGTCATCATCAAGAAACTCCAAAGTCTTCAACATTCTTGGGCCGCGACAGATTCATATCTATCTCAAAAGCTTCGCACAATCGTGACGTGCTTACTCCATCGGGGAGTATGATATGTGTCGTCAACACCTACATAGATGTCGAACTGAGTATTTTGCGATGGAGATGGCATGTGAACAATTGATACGTGCACGAGCATTTCGAGTACTTGTCCACCGTTGTCCCTCCTCCTACATCCAATGTCATTCCCGCGCACACTGATGATACTATCTATTCGGTTATGCTTTATGAGGATGTCTCCGATGTTGTTGAGACCACGATGATACTTGACAGTGACTACCTGTTCCTTTCTTGTGATTTTTTTCCCATATTCGAGGAGGATGGCTGGATCACTCGTACTCGACATAGGGATTTGGAGACATTTGAGATTGTGAACTTCATTTCTACCTTTGGGCTAGAAGATGATGGGTACTTTTATGTGATTTTTTTTATTTATTTGTTGAAGATGGTTGGGAGACTCGCATTCACTATCGCGCGATGGAAATATTTTATTTAACGGACTTCTTCCACTTTTTGGCCGTGATGATGAGCTTTGTGATGATGGTTCGGTGGTTGTTTCCTTTGAGGAGTATATGTTGCGTGAGGTGATCACGAGTGGTGTGGGATTTGTGGACCCTTTTTGGGTTACTTATGAGGAGCGCTCCACGACTCATTTACATGATTTGATGCTACGGAGGCTCATCACGAGGAATTTGGATAAAATTTGGCATCGATGGCCCTCTCCGCGTCAATCTTGTGTTAGCTCTTCATTTGGACGGATTAGAGACTGATTTCCTATTCATCTGCCATGGCGAACATTTGTGGTTTCTCATCGAGGCTATTTTGCGAGTCGTTATGCGGGACGCTTCAAAGGATGACTTCCCTTTCAAGTAGGGGAGCCCGCAGATGATGCCCTAACACACTTTTTTCGCACGGGACGAGCTCCCTCAAGTAGGGGAGAATGATGGGAATTAGGGTTTATTGTTATTTTCCCTTTATTTTTGTCTTTTAATTAGTTTCCAAGTATGTTTGGGAGTAATATATCATTTTTAGTTATTAGTTGTCTTTTTAGTCATTTTGGATATTAGCTTGATTAGCAAGCTAACCTCTCCTATAAATAGGCCCCTTGGGCCTCATTTATACTTAACCTTGAATATTGAGAATAGATAATAGAGAGAGAAAGAAACCCATTTCATTTCTTTAGTTTAGTTGTTGTTGTTGTTATTGTGTAGTATAATTGTTGTGTAGTTAATTGTTGTGCAGATAACTTCTTTTAAGCTTCCGCACCCAAATTCACATCAGGGTTGACTCGAAGAGATATCGGGATTCTGCGTTATATGGCCGGAATATCTGCCGACATGTCGGATAGATACAAAATCTCTGAAAAGAAGAATTGAGACAGTGATAAAAATGAAGATGGTTTAGGGCTTACATTGGACAGGGGTGAGAAAAGTTTGGTTTATTCCCCAGTAAAATATTGAAAATGGTTAAAGGCTTTGTTGTTTTGAGTTGAGTTGAGGTTACTTTTCAAATCACAAACCCCTTTTCTGAGATTCCAGACTCCTTTGGCCAGAGGATCTCCTTTCTTAAGTTGGATTCCTCCTTTCGCAATTTTCCCCCTTTTCTGTTAAAGAGTATCGCACCTTATAGGTGAGTTGGTGTGTTTTTTCCCTTTTTTTTTTTGGTTTCATATGTTCAACTATTTAGGTTATGTTTGGTGGATTTAGGGAAATCGCAGCCCCTGTTCTATGTTTTGGTAGTCGAAGATTTCTGTACAACCAAATAAATAATTAATTGTTAACACTCAACTAAAAAATAGTCTATTTTATATAAATTAATAATAAAAGAATAATTTTTTTTACCTTTTTTCATATGAATAAGAATAATTTCTTTAAAATAGTAATATGACTTTTCTAAAAAAATGTTGTACATTTTTAGTAAATTAGTACTATTTCTTGAAAAATTTGTTGCACATTTTTACTAGACTAGTACTATTTTTTAAAATTGTTGTACATTTGTAATAAATCAGTGATATTTCTTTAAGAAAATTGCACATTTCTAATAACTTAGTATTAATTATTTTAAAACATGGATGAAACTTCTCATTAAATGGTGTGCCAATAATTGTGTGTGTGTGTGTGTGCGTGTTTAGGGGGGGGGACTCCTTGTTCTAATGCGACAAGGTTATAGTACAAGAGTCCTAACTAAATGCGGACATCCACATTATTCATGATAATCAACAAATGCTGATTTATTATGGAATATTGAAGTTGATAAGTCCGACAAGTGTCACTATAATCATTTAGACAATGTTATGCATATGAAATTATAGTTTTGAAGTTACCAAATTGGTCGACATTATTAATCGTGTATTTTTTTAATTTTCTATATTTTACTAAATTTTTTGGGCTCTCTAAATAGTGTATCGCCCGATACCACGAACGAGTTGAAAATTGGGCATCCGCAACGTAGACAGTGTCCGAGATTATGAACCATGGCCAAGGCCCAACCCCGCACGGATGATGGGCACAGCAAATACTTGATCACATACAGTTAAGTCTCATGTTAACTACATGTTAGCTTGGTAATGAATGGCAATATGCACATGGCTCTTGGGTGGAGGTGGCATGCTAATGTGCAGCATTCAATTGTATATGTTGACCAAAACTTGTGGTAAAATGGGGCAATCGTCACAAAAGGTTGCACATGTGAGTCAGACGTCAATGGCAGAGGATAGCATCAAATGAAACCACTGTCTGCACAAGCATGGTCAAGGGTACACTGCATGAGAAGGGCCCATTGTGTCAAGACTTATGAGCAGCGGTGCTCAACAAATCACGCACCTACTACACACCAGGCCCAGATTTGACTACTTTTCCGTGCATGTACCGTTATTGCTACATTAATGTGGCTACTTAAACTTGTTGAATTGTTAAGTTTGTGCTAGTAGTAGTCTTTTTGATGTATTATATTTAAGAATAAAAACAAACCTGTCTAGACGCTAGGCTGCCTCTTACCTGCCTTCCCCCTGGGCCCCTTTAGAACATTGATGGCATACCATGTATCACTTGGTGTTGCGTGAGAGACTCAGAGACGTGATCCAAACATATACACTTTCACTCAATAATCTCAAAACACCAAGCGTCTCTTTTCCCCTAAAGTAGCCTAAATTATATAGTCTCAACTCCCACGATAAACAAGAAAACAAAATAAAAAAAAATTGCATATATTATTCCTAAAATCAAGTCCCATTACAAGAAAGGGAAAAAAAAGGGTGAAACGGCAAAGAAATCCAGCGCAGTTCTATTTTTTTCCCAATTAATAGTTGCACAAAAAAAATATTAATAATAGTACCATCAACTGAACAGAATAAAAGTTCAAAAACATACTTCATGAATAGTTGTGTCCATGGCCGCTGCAGTATTTGAATCCAAAAACAGTGGCTTCCCAGAAGAATAGAAGTCCATGATTGCTGCAAAGATTTCGGGTTTCAGAAAATCCCAAGAAGCATCTTCTGATTTTGTTACAGTTACAAAATCTGATCCAAAGAAAACCCTAGTTACTCCTGCATCACCAGAATATTATTAAATTATCATCACTCAAAAATATTAATTCTCAAAAACCAGAGTAAAAAAAAAGGATAATATGATTGAAATTTATGAAACTTTAAGTGGTACCTGGAGTATACATGCAATCAAAACATGGGGGTTAGGCCAAACCCAATTACCAGAAACGAAAGATGGCAGAAAACCCATAACTAGGAGTAGGGGTGTTCACAGTTCGGTCGGTTCGATTTTTTTTGGGTCGGTGGGTTGGGGGGATGGGGTTCAGGCCGAACAGACCATGCCTGGTTTTCTAAAAACCGAAATGGGAGAAAACCGAACGGTTTCGGTTGGATTCGGTTTCGGTCGGTTTAAGCAATTTGATCAAAAGAAAAAATTACATATCAAAAATTTGTTCTCCCTGCACCAAGAACACTGTACCACAACCAAAAGCACCTGCACAGCCAACAGCAACCTGTACAAAAGCCCGCAACCAACAACCACCTGTACAAATCCCACCAAGAACACTATCGGATCGCCGGAATCTGTCTCTGAATGGCACCACTAGCCGGAAGTCATCACCGGTGTAATTAGAACAGCAATGGAGATGAGGTTGAATCGACTAGAAGATGAAGAGATAATTGATTCATACCCATTTCTGGTTATGGCCAATCAAAGCGGGTGAAAATGGGTTTAGTTTATTGGATATATGCGTTTTATGTGTTTTTTCAAAGTCAGTGGATAATAAAAAGGATATTTGTATATATAAAAATTGGAGTCGGTTTGGTTCGGGTGAAATCGATTTTTTTATTGCGTAAACCGCTGGTCGAACCGACATGGTCGGTTTTCTTATCTTTTCAACCATAGGCCGACACGGGCGAAAAAAAATCCGTCGGTTTAGGCTCATTTCGGGCGGTTTTCGGCACACCCCTAACTAGGAGTGGAGAAAAAAGAGTGCACAATAGACTGAAGGTTGAAGAAAAACGAAATTTGGTAAATTTTATTACGTGACATGTATCCTTGTCGGCTAATTGACACCACCAGATGTATGAATGTTTCCAACATGTCCCATCAGGAATGCATTCTATATACATCAGTGTTCTAAAAGGCGCGCATAGGCGGCGCCTATGCGCGCCTATGCGTGATGTTTTTTAGAAACGCAACGCATAAGGGGCATGCGTGGGAAAAGGCGTGGTCAACGCTTTTTTAAGGCGGTCAATGAGGGCGATGCGCGCATAGGCGTGCAATACGCGCATAAGGCGCGCTTTTTTTTCAAAATTTTTATATTGCTAAAATCATTTTTTCTTATGTTTGAGTTAAAATGACGTCGTTTTTCGTAAAAAGCATACAAAAGTTTTATTTATTTATTTTTTATCTAAGATACTAATCTAACCCTAACATAACAAACTAAACCCCTCAAAGAGAACCCCGATCAGACAAAACGAAAGAAAAAGAAAAGAACCCTAACTTCAAGGTATGTTTTATTTTATTCATAATTTTGTAAGAATAAAATTTCAAATTTCAAGGTATGTATTATTTTATTCAAAATTTTGATTGCATGTTTATGATTATGTTTTTTTCAAGGTTCTAAAAAACTCGGGGCGTGATCGAGGCGTGAAGGTCAAGCCTTAAACCTTAGAATCCTAGACGGCGCGTAAATAGGCGTGAAAAGGCATTTAGGCTTTTTTAATACATTTTAATATTTTTTAATCTTAACAAGGCTATTAAAATACTAAAATTGTACATATCATAAAAATATGTCTAAATATTTGTAAATTAAAATACTATTTGATTATTTTGGATGAGATAATGGTCCGGTTTGTAAAAAGGTGATATCGTTTCACTAAAGCATTGTTGTTTTTAGAGAAAAAGTGTGCCTTAAGGGTTTTACCAAGCATAAGGCGTCAAAATCTTAAGGCGAGGCATTTCTCCCAAGCCTCAAGCCTAGGCGTGCCTAGGCGGGTTTTTCAGAACAGTGGTTTTTTTTATGTAAGTTGTGCTTATATTTATGCTTTTACTATTTTAGAAACCTAAGTATAATTAAAAAATATAAAAAAAACGCAAAACGCCTTTTCACGCATAGGCCTCGCCTAGGCTCCTAATGCTTGATGCTTGGCCTCCACGCATCGATCACGCATCGCGCCTTTTAGAACCTTGATATACATTTGCAAAACATCAATTTAAAACCAATGCGACAAATTATATTAGACTTGGTATCTAAACATGGGAACTTGTAAATCTAAGAAGGATCATTGACGCTCATCTTAAGTAGAGTTTTAAGCCCCAAAACTTGGCATCCGACGCTATAAGAAGGTTTAATTCACCCTCAGGAACCAGATCAATCTCTCTCTCTCCCTCTCTCTCACGCACACACGAGGATTTTGGAAACTTTTTAAACCATATATGGTGATGGGAATCCATTTTATTTTCTATTTTTAGTTCTTTTTTGGTATTTTCTTTCTTTTTTGGTATTTTCTTTCCTTAATTAGTCTCCAAGCATGTTTGAGACTAATTAGGCATTCTTTTATTGTTAATTGGTTATTTTAGTCATTTAGCTAATTACTTGATTAGCAAACAATTCCTCTCATATAAATACCTCTTGTATTTTCATTTGTCCTCATTCTTCAATTCTTGAAATATAAGAACTCTCTTGTTTCTCTCTCTAGAAATCACATTGTCTTGATTTTTAGGTCATTGACGTGTAGTTCACGTCAAAATGGTATCAAAGCGGGTGTCACTCCAAACATTGGTGTTAGTATGTATCAGTGTGTAGAATATCAAATCATGCTCTACATTCTCAATGTCCCCGAAGAGGGCGATGTGAAATTCAAGATGAGATTAACGAAGAGTTAAAGACAAAGCAATCAAGAATTGAAAGAGAACAATCGTGAGATGAAACAACAAATGGATGCCATTTTGCAACTTTTATCCAAATTACAAAACCCTACCTCATCCAACATCGGTCCCGAAATGACCACAGGCCAGCTCTCCACCCAAAAAGCTGCCCAACATCCCGCCGCCGTCGATCAGCAACACCCCACTGCCGATCTGCACAAATTGGATTATCAACAACCTGTCCACTATCCCGATCTAAATCCGGCGCAAGAACTGCAAATCGCAGCTCCATAACTCACCAAAACCTCAACAAACCATCTCTTGTGGGTCGGACCACCCATCCAATGGTCGGCACCCATTGACCTGCTGCCAATCTGATGAACCCTAGCCGTCGAGTTACCTACGGCCCTGCTGACACCCATCCACCACAAAACCCTAGTTACTTACAACCCAGATCTGACCCCCGGCCTACAAAACCCTTCCAACCACCCTCCCTCCGCCCTCTCCAATCAGATTCCGATACCCTCTAACCCGAACACAAACTCTCACGCTACTTTTTGTCCCGTCAGCAACAAAAATTCACAAAAAAAGGCTGCCCAGGTTGAAATCTTAATCCACAACCCACATCGAGGTCATTTCGACCTCGGAAAACCCCATAACATCGATGCCCAGCAATCCTATATTTTTGGCCTCAATAAAAACCTAACCCCACCCTATTTTGGCCAAGAACCAAATTCCACATAAAATTTATCTTATACTCACCTTCTTGAAACCCCAAAACCTACGGATTTTACCAAAATATTGCCCCAATCTCTTAACCGTTCCCCCGACCCCGACCGTAAAACCCGTTCTGAACCCGGACCACGTTATAATTTTCCTGACCAAAACTCAAACCCAAATAACCCAAGAAACACTATTTTTACCCAAGAATGTGCACTCACCCAAAAATTAACCCTACCCGAGTTGCCCAAAACTCTGAACGCAATTCCCCTCAACCATCCACCCAATCTCAACCCTATTCGACCACCTGAACCACCTGACCCATATGATTTTAGTATTTTTTAGTACCAAAACATTAATCCACGTCTACATCCTCACCCACCACATACTTACCACCTCCCCCATCATCCCATCATACACGACGTCGTTTTGCTGGAGAGAGAGAAATAAATAACATAACTTTAGTCGGCCTCGTTTACTTATCTCGGTCAGACACAACCAAACCTTTTCACATAAAACCCTTATAACCTCACAGCTGTTGTCGTTTGAAGAGGAAAATGAAACCCTAAAAACTTCGACCCAAATCACAAAGGAAAGAAGGGAAATCGAACGGTTGTTGTCGTTTGAAGAGGAAAATGAAACCCTAGAAACTTCGACCCAAATCACAAAGGAAAGAAGGAAAATCGAACGGAATTAGAAGGGATTTCTCTAGTCGCTCCTTTCTGATCCATTTGTGATTTTTTCGTTCTTCCTTTTTTCCTATGCTTCTTTTTTTCCTATGCTTCTGCAATTATCTTTTTCTCCTTTTTTTCTAATTTTGTAGGAGAAAAATGAGTAAAAGAGATTTTGCTTGAAAAATGAGTAAGAGAGATATTTCCTTTGTATGTCATTATTTACTTTATTAAGTATTTTGTTAGTGTCGGTTTGATTTGAACTTTGAATATCTAGTATTGTAATCCTAAGACAGTAAGACTTTTAGTAAGGAATTAGTATTTTTTATTTTTGGCTCTTTTGGATGGTACTTGGGTGTTACAAATTGCATGAGTAGCGGTTATTTAATATATTTTATATTTACACACAATTTAATAATTATTTTAACTACAGATATAAAAAGTACAAAGGCTTTCTTAACGCCTTGAGGCTTACACCTCATTTTTTTACATGAAAACACCTTTTAAACTTACATCTTGCTATTTAAACATTGGTCAAGGGTAACGTTGAAATTTTATTCCTCTAGAAACATTATCTTTATAAAAAGTAAAATATTTAGGGATTGGACTTCCTTTTTGCTAATTGCTTCAGTTCTCCATCTTTTGTTTCTTATAAATACAGCACAAGTACGTGGCTCATTCCTTTTATATTTTACATGAGTCACTGGTTAAACATGAAGTAGAGAATTAGAGAGAGAGAACCGACATTTAAAACTATCACAGCATGAATCGAATAATGCAAAAGCCAAGACCATCAGTTGCTGAATTTGACTGTAACTAGTTAAATGTCGAAAATACAGTGGAATCAAGTTTTGCTAATGAATGCAGTAGAGTACTCATTATTGAAATTCTTCATCGCCTATACATCATGTCTCCTTATATAGTTCTTCTAAAATACTATGTCCATCTCAAATTGGAGTTTCCTTAGAAAGTCAAACATTTTGAGGAAAAAATGTCCTGATTTTTTTTAAAATAAAGAAAGAAATTTGTTGACAAAGACTTTAATGTAATCAACAGCCACGAACCAAATTAATTTAAAACCATGAGATTTGGAACCTTAATTTATACAATAACTCTTATTTTGGGATGGCCCAAACAGAAAAGGACTCTAAAATGGAGAAGGATTAAGCAGTTGTTCGCATATCCTCCCACTTCTTTATAAACCATATTCTTGTTGCTTCTGACATGTTCACAACTTCCATAAAAAAAATTCCACATTTCAAACTTTAGTATAATTATATATTCATACATATCTATGTGACCCACCTCAAAGTGATATTGTAACCATTTAAGTACAAATTTGTCTTCGTAAAGTTTTAAAAAAAAAGGATTCGACATCTGAAATCACATGAATAATTAAGAGCCACTGATTATCCATAGGGTTACAAAGAAAGGCGAATATTGTCATCCTCAATGTCTGTCTCAACTGTGAGATAGATTTGAAAATACCAAATGAAAGCTTTGATGCAGGAAAGCCAACTTATGGATTTATATAGTCCCAGCAATCAATGCAGTTTGTTAATATAACTTACAAAACAAGCTCACCGTCAATTCCATAGAGGGCCTTTGCCAATGGTGAATTCATGGCTGATCGAGCATTTGGAAAGTCTGAACTCCCAACTTCCATGACTGGCTTCCCAGGATAGAACATGAGTGACAAAGGATTCGGAGTTGATTGTGTTTGGATAAACATGGTCCTCCTCTGCCCTGTCCAAAGTAAAATCAGAATAAGACCATACATAGAATCACCGAAATTTCCTTAGATTCAGTATAACCACAGCCCCACTGTTATGACAGAATTTAAATCTACCAAAATGGACATATATCAGCTATATTACAACAATACCATGAAAAGATGAATAAGTAGAAGCCACGAAAGAAGTATGCTGCGTTTAGAATTGGATATAGAATGGTTTCAGTTTGGGTATCTTGGTAAATGATATATATAGGCTGACGTACCTCTTGTATTTTTTTATTAGACTGCCCATTTAACATCACAGATTCGTATAAGTTAATGGTGCAAAAACTCTAGTGTCGAGGATGCAAATGTTCATTCCGCACTGTTAGTGTGAAAATTTGTGTCGCCGCTAAATGTTACTGTTAACTATGATGGAACTTGGGCAGAAAATGGAACAAGTCTACTAAAAATTTGGGCTTTTTTTACTTAACCCCCACTTTTTAATGCATTATTAGACCTAAGCCCATTTTGCTAATCTCTTTGACATAAACCGCAATTTTTAATCCATTGGTCCTCCGTTAAAAAATACTGAATTTAAAATTAGACCCCTTATGTATTTTTTGGACCAAATTACCCTTAAATTTACAACACAATCTGTCAGCAAACACTTGTCTTCTTCTCCACTATATAAACTGAATTGTAGTGTTAGGGTTTAAAAAAATCCAGAATTTTTAAGTTAGATCATAAAATCGAACAACTCGTGAAGGAAATGGTGGGAAATTTTTTTTTGTGAGAGAAACCATCAAGATTATTATTAAATATGGAAACGAATTACATCTTTCTGGAGAAAAATGACTAACATAACATAAACATGGAAACAAATTGCAAAAGTTGAAAAATCAAATCTGGCCATATGATTTGGGTGACCAATTCAATTTGACCCGTCGGTGATGGTGGTTGAAAACCAAGGCAGTGGTTTTTTATTTTGACAATGGTGATGGTCAAAACCCTCTCCTCCTTGCTAAGAATCAATACCGACCCATAACAATTAAATCTCCACCTATTGTTAATCCAAGACCAAGAGGTGGTTTTGCCAACAAATCCCACTCCGTCTTCAAGCAACGAACTTGGAGAAATTGTGATTTAGGGTTTGTGAATGCAAGTTAAGGAGAGAGGGGTGGGGTTACTGGCGAGTGTGGGTTGGATTTAACCAGGTGGTTTTTTACCGGAAAGGCTTGGGTGGACGGTGGTGTCTGATATGGGAGTGGACAGTGGCGGTTGTTAGGGTATAGATTTTGAGTTTGATTTCAAATTTAGGGTATGGGTTCTATTCAATAAAGAAGAAGATTTGTGTTTGGTTACACAATTGTAATCTTTTGGGAGTGTTTGATAAATGTGTAATTTAGGGGTATTTTGGTCTAATAATTATTCCAGGGGCATGTCTAATTAGAATTTGAGACATTTTAATGGAGTTAGACTTCTGTTAAAAAATTGGGGTTTATGTCAAAGAGATTAGCAAAGTGGGAGTAAGTTCAATAATGCATTATAAAGTGTTAAAGTCCAAAAACCCTAAAAAATTAATATAGGCAACTTAGTAAAGATGTCAATTAGTGAGAAAATCGAGTCAAAATCCCGGAATGGATGGCATTTATTCCATCTTATATGCTACATATATAGACATTAGTTATAGAGAGAAAATGAAAAAAGAATAAGGTAGAAATGGTGAGAAAGCATAATGAAGTACAGGAATTTTGCCAAATATGCTGAAGAGGGTGAAGATCTGTTGGTTTACATTCTCACTCTTGTGAGTGAAACTCCACGTCCAACTTAATAGCAAAAATAATTAATTAGATTCTTTATAAAGGTAATAGTTAAAGTTCACACAATTTTTAAGAAAATTTGAAATGAAGTTGGAAGAAAAGGTGAAGAAAATACAAAGAGAAAGTTACTGCAACAGTAGTCATAAACAGAAAAAAAAAAAACAGAAGCCGTAGTAAACAAGTCCTCAGATTCTTTCCCTTCCGAAGCCTGCACACAATCCATTAGACTCCCCAAAATCTATGGCCAATATATGCATCAATATACTATAGCAGCGCAGTTCTTGATGACAGAATTGAGCTCCAAAATTCAACAATATCGTAAGATCTGGGAGGTATGATAGAATGATGTGGAAAGGGAATATTAATGGGGTGTTCAAGACAGCAATGTTTGGGACCTTATAGGTAGGGAAGGGATTGTTTCCAACCACGTGGGAAGATATTGGCATCATACCTATTATCCTATAAAGATGTCTCTATTGATGTGGAGGCTATTAAAAGGAAAACTACTTCTTGATGATTGTATTTTCAAAGTTTGGGTCAGTCTTGCTTCCCAATGTCAATGCTGCCCATATGGTAATATGAAGGAGACAGCATGTCTTTTGCAGAAGTTTGGTTGCTAGGGAGGTATGGAACCACTGTGGACATTTGTGTGGTTATTGGTTGTCTAGTGTGGTATTCGTGTGTCTTGCAAATACCTTCATTTGAACCTCAATGAATGCAGTCTCTACGATGCTAAATCTGATGTGACCAAACTCCTCTACAAGCTTCTTCCTGTTGCCATGGACTGCTAGAAATATAGGCATATTTTAAGGTGTGAAAATTTAAGCCAAAAGGATCAATACTGTTGCTACTGATAATATTCAACAATTAATGGACCCTATTTTATAAACCTCAAAATGCTGAATAGGAATGAAGCTCAAGTATTTGTAGCTCTAAATATCAATAAGGCCCTAGTGCCTAAAACTACAACTATTTTAACTCATTCACTAAGACACCCCAGGCTAGGTTAAACTGAACTGCGATTGGTACTCCAAAGGCAATCCTGGGACTAGGACCTTTTTTTTTTGGGTGGGGTGTTGTTGTTGTCATTGTTGTCAGGAAGGCATACCAAGCCTATTCTCAGTTTTATGGCCATGGATCTAATATGAAAGCAAAAATGTATGCTATGTTGGCAAGTATTCAAATTGCTTTAGACTAAAAAGTGCAAAAATCCCATTGTTGAGATTCATCTGTACTGGTGGACGTGGTGAAAAGGAGATGCTCTCCCACTGGGCAACTGCACAGCTGCATGGAAAGGATCCTGGGCCTGCTTAGAAGGTTGAGTGGAACATTTTGCACATACATAGAAGAAGTAACATCCCTGCACACAGGCTTGCAAATTACGGGTGATCAACTGTACAGATGGTCTTTCATAGCTTTATGGAGGTTCCTAAAGTTGTTAGGGGGGGCTATAGTTGATAATTTAGGATCGTCTTCTATCAGGACATATAAAGCATGTAGTCGTTTGAGAGGTAAGGTCTATGTCCCCAGCTTTTTGGTGAAAGGAAGAAGCTATTTTCCCCCTCTGAGTTGAATATTTATTCCTGGGGCTATTTTCCCCCTTTACCCAAAAAAAAAATAGAAATCTGTTTGTCTCCCATGCATCCTCCTTATAACTTTATTTATCCTCAAAATTCTATGATGTGAAGTTAAATGGCGAAGGCATAAATTTACTAACAACAACAACAACAACATAATGTTTAGAGGCCAATGGCCCAAGAAATATCTCTAATTCATCTCTTAAAATGTAAAGTGAGTACAATGGATGGCCAGCGGCCATATTTCGAGGAGAAACTTAGCTTGCTAGTCAAGCTAAGACTAAAAAGGTAAAAGACTCAAAAAAGGCACTTTGAAGACAATGTCACCCTCTAACCTAAAAATAAGAACTAAAATAGGAAAAATATCCTAACAAAGCATGAAAAATAAAATAAACAAAAATTACAAATAAATCCGGAACCCCCGTACACATCACTCTCCCCACTTGAAAAAGCTCGTCCAGAGCGTGGGAGGTGTGCGATAATATAGCAAGGCACCCATCAATGGACTCCCCCACTTGAAAGGGGAGTTGTCCTCAAAAGCACCCGGCATATCGGCTAGCAAAAAGCCTTAGGAGAATAGTCACAAAACCCAACCATGGCCAACGAACTAAAACTCGACCTCAAACTTCGCCACAAAATAATCATCACGCCCCCGCCTCGGGGAGGACCAACGATGCCAAATGCCATCCGAGTCCCCCATAACGAGCCTCCTCAGCACCAAGCCATGCAAAAGAACCTCGAAATGCTCCTCGTACACATCCCAAATGGGGTCCCCATACCCATGTCCAAGCACGTCCTCCCAAAATAACGGCTCATCTTCTACCAAACAAACCCCATCAAGATCATCATCATTCCCAAATAATGGGAAGAAATCAGCCAAATCATACGACTCCACCTCATGAAAATGTGTGGGAGTCATCCAACTATCTTCAACAAAAATATCGAAGAAATCCCCGATAAAGAACCCAATCTCTTCTTCTCCGAAGATGGGAAAGAAGTCCCCAATCTCAAAAATCTCCAACTCTCGGAACCACGTGAAAGTGAGCAAACAGTCCACCTCAAAAATACAAATGAAATCACATGCGAAGAACTCAGGGTCACTACCATCCACCGACGGGGCCTCGACATCCTTGGGGGCGTCTTCACTAATCGTGATTGGGTAAAGGGCATCATCGTCGTGTACGGGAATGATGCTGGCCAGAAGAAAAGTCGCACTGAGGAACCAATACTCAAAATAACGGGCCAAACGTTTCACCCACTCGTGTACGCAATGCTCACATGCCGCCTTCAACTCAAGATACTCCAAACGGCATTGATTGAGGAGGTAATGGCGTTCCTCGCACTCCCGGATGGAGTAGGCACTAAATTGAAAGCTTCGAAGCTCTCAATGTAATGTTTCTCCAAGTCATCGAGGTGAACGAGTTCTTCAATGAGGGCTCAATTGCTCAAACTCAACACAAATCCCCATATCATTTTCATAATAAACATCGCCACCTTCATTCCACAACATATCAAAACAGGAATAGTCCTCGTGGAATGATGTGGTGATACAATGTTTTTTTTTGGGGGGGGGGGGGGGAGAGTAGGGGGTGAAATGTGATTTTTAGAAAGTTAGGGGGTAAAAAAAATCAGGGGCATAAGTGGGAATTTCAAAAAAAGTAAGGATTGATTTACAAATTTCAGAAGTACGGGATGGTTTGCATAATTTTTCTGAAAGGTTTGGGGCTCTGTTGTCAGTATCGGGCGATTCACGAGTCGAATCGCACGATACGGTTCGATACAGCATAGAAACGAGCCGAATCGGCCTACTGAATCGCAAATCACCTGGAATCGGACGTATCGGACTTGAATCACGAGTCGATACGTGACTCGTATGACTCGCGATTCATTCACGAGTCAAACTGGCCCGCCCTTTTTTCCCCCTGTCGGCATCTGGCTTTTCAAAAGTAAAAAAAAAAACTTTTTTTTTTTTATTTTTTATGGCCGAAAATGACTTCAATGCCCTTTAAAGACTTTAAAACACATAAATGACCAAACCCCTAGGTATAAAAGGTCATTTTCTCACTTTTCTTGTGTTCCCCACCATTAATATTCTGTCCACCATTAATATACTCACCTTTCTTGTTTTTTTCTTCAACTTTTTGTCAAGAGAAGCTTCCATCCTTTGCTTTGGTAAGTAACCCTAGGTCCTTTTCTCATTTTTCTTGTCTTTTTCTTCAACTTTGTGCTCTCTCTCTCCACCATTAATAAATAAATAAACCCTAGGTTTATTTATTTATTGTTCATCTTTATTTATTTATTTATTTATTTATTCAAGTATAGTTATTTCTTTTTCCTCTTTGTTTATTTAGGAAATGACTAAACAAAAGAGAAAAGTTGTGGTTGACCCCACATGGGATTATTGTGAAAAAGTGAATGATAATAGATTGCATTTAAGATGTAATTTTTGTAAGGATGCAAAATGGGGTGGGATTTTTAGAATGAAGCACCACCTTGCCTGCACGGGGAAAGATGCCAAAAAATGTATGCAATGCCACGAAGATGTTAGAAAAAAATTTGCAAACATTTTAGGAGTAAATGAGGAGGAGTATAATGAAGAAAGTGGGCAACAAAATGAGGGTGAAGAAGAGGAATTTGAAGTTGAGAAAAATTTCGAAAAATCAAAGAAGGGAACCATGGATGCATATGTCATTAAAGGGAAGAAAAAACAAACAACGATAAATGCAATGTTGAAAAAGAGGGGGCCGGTAATTAGTGACATTTGTAGGTTTTTTTATGGAAATGGTATAGCTTTTAATGTAGTCAAAAGTCCCTTGTTTACAAAGATGGTGAAATCAATTGGTGATTACGGGAAGGGGCTAAAGCCTCCGTCTTACCATGAGACAAGGGTTACTTACTTAAAAAAGGAAGTTGAAATGTTGAAACAAATTTGGAAAAATATAAACAAGAATGGATGATGACGGGTTGCACTCTTATGTCGGATGGATGGACCGATGGGAAATCAAGGTCCTTAACTAATTTCCTTGTGAATAGCCCTCGTGGAACGGTTTTTCTCAAATCCTTGGATACTTCCTCCTTTGTAAAGGATGCCGACAAGCTATGTGAATTACTTGATTCGCTTGTTGAGGAGATAGGAGAGGAGAATGTGGTCCAAGTAATTACCGATAGTGCGTCGGCTTATGTTTTGGCCGGAAAAAAGTTGGAAAACAAAAGAAAAAATTTATTTTGGTCTCCTTGTTCGGCTCACCTCATTGATTTAATGCTAAGTGATATAGGTGATCTACCAATTTTTCATGACACCATTAAAAAAGCCAAGGAGGTAACCGTTTATATATACCGACATGCTTGGGTTCTTGATTTGTTTCGAAAATTCACAAAAAAAAAAAGAACTAACAAGGGCGGGGGTTACAAGATTTGCTACATCTTTCTTGACTTTAAAGAGCTTCCAAGAGAAGAAAATTCCTCTTAGGCACATGTTTGCATCGGAGGAGTGGGCCACGGGACCATATGCACATAAGTTTGATGCCAAGCATGTTGAGAACATAATTTTAGGTGATAGCAAATTTTGGAAGGCAATCAAATATTGCTTGAAATGCGTTATCCCCCTCACTAAGGTTTTAAGGCTTGTAGATGGTGATTTAAAACCGGCAATGGGGTACATTTATGAAGCTATGGATAGGGCCAAGGAGGCAATTGCAAAAAATTTCGACCATAAAGAGGCAAGGTACCGAAGAATATGGAAAATTATTGATACAAGATGGGACATGCAACTCCATCAACCACTTCATGCGGAGGGTTACTTTCTCAACCCTAGGTAACTTTTCATCATAAATTGTATTTGTATTTTATTTATTTGTATAACTTTTCTAACATAATGTATATGCACATGTATACTTTATATAGATTCCAATATAGCGAGGGGTTCAATGCGGATAGGGAAGTCAAGAGAGGGTTGTACCAAACCATTGAGAAAATGTATCCGGATGTTGAGAGCAAAATTGCAATTGCTGAACAAATTGAGAAATTTCGCCGGGCGGAAGGGTTATTTGGAGTGAGCATGGCCGTCTTGACAAGAGATAAGACACAACCAGGTAATTAGTTGCTATTTTCGCCGCATTTTGGCCATGCTTTGGCCTATCTTTATTGCTGTTTTGGGGCAGCAATATGCCCTTGTTTTGGGCAGCAATATGCCCCTGTTTTGGACAGCAATTTGGCCCTGTTTTGGCCTATTTTTATTGTTGTTTTGGGCAGCAATATGCCCCTTTTTTGCCCCTGTTATGGGCAGCCATATGCCCCTGTTTTGGCCTATTTTTGTTGCTGTTTCTTGGCCTCTTATTTATGTTTATGTTTGCATTGTTTTTGCCTATTTATTCTAGGCATATGGTGGGAAAATTACGGAGAAGAGTGCAAGGAACTCCAACGGTTGGCAATAAGAGTGCTAAGCCTAACTTGTAGTGCCACGGGATGTGAGCGAAATTGGAGCACGTTTGACCACGTGCACTCAAAGAAAAGAAATCGTTTGGAGGCACAAAGATTGAATGCTCTTGTCTTTGTCAAGTACAACATTCAACTCGAGATGCGACTTTTGAAGCGACAACAAAGGGGTGAGACATATGATCCAATTTGTCTATCGGATATGGATTCCGATGATGAATGGAATGGATAACCGAGAAGGAAGATCCATGTCTTCCCGAAGACCACTCGTGGATGGATGTGCATGAATGCTTCCAAGAGGAAGGAGGAAGTAGTAACAAACGGAAGCGAGGTATGATTTTTTAGTATATATATTTTGGAACTATTAACAAAATGAAATAGTAATAAACTACATCAACATGAAGTAATTAATGTATATTTTTGCATTTTTTTTCATATAGGACCAAGGAACTTGAATGCCAGGAGGAGGAAAGGGAAATCGATTCGTGTTGATGAGGATGATATTGAAGTTATTGACGATGATGATGAGGAGGAGGAGGAGGAGGAGGAAGAGGAAGAGGAGGGCCAAAGAGAAGAGGAGAGAATCATTGTAGAAGATGATGATGAAGACGATGATGATAATGAACTAAACATTGATGAGGAGGAGGAGGAGGATTAGGATTTAGGAATAATTAGAGGAGTGATGAAGATGATGACTTTATTGGATATATTTTTTGGATTTTGGTTATTATTTTTTGGATACTATTAAGGTATCATCATCATAGTTGAGGATGACACCATGAAGATACCTTAATAGTACTATTACTAAGTAGTATATGATACTAAATATGGCTTGTGGATTCTCTTTTTGATATGATTTGTGGAGAAATTAGAAGTTTGAATCATATTATGTTATATAATTGATTGAAAAGTGTTCTCCATATTTTTATTTATTTTTAAAATTTTATTTATTTTTTGTGCCGTATCGCACGATACGTATCGCGATACGATTCACGATTCACGATACATAGGGTTTTCGATACACGATACGTATCACGATTCAACAACTATGGTTTGGGGGTGGGGGTGTAATTTTGGTAGTTGCCTTAATTTATAAAAACATGTTGGCTTGATTTGGAATTTTTAAATGTGACCTCAAAACTTGGGGAGGTAGGGGAGTGAGTTTTGGGGCAAAGTGACAATTAAAGGAGTGGGGGGTAGATTTGGTAACGTAGCAAAAGTCTAGGGCAGCAGCTGAATCATCTCTTCTGTAAGCCCTAGATGTCGTGCGTACCTTCCCTGTTCTGCAGAAGTTGAGTGGGTTGGTCGGAGGTCGTATCACAACCGCACCCCGCCGGTGACCATCGCGGAGGTCAGTAAAGGAACAGTAGGAATTTTCGAGCATCGGAAAAAGCTTCTCGATGCCGAAGAAGATGAAGAATGGCCGGATCTGGGAATATCGACCCTCAGCTAATGTCTCTCCCGTGGTTTGGACGACCATTCTGACGGTGGCTGACCTTCATCTAACGGCGGGGAAGGTTGTCGAACATTAGCGAAGATTCCAGAGATGAAGACCTACCCAATTGAAGAGGGAAAGCGCGATAAAGAAGTTGCAATTCAGATCTGACCCCTCATGGGCTTTCGCGACCACTGGTGTGACCTTTGGTTGGGGTCGCTCGTGACCAGAGACTATTGGCCAGCTCCGCAAGGGTGAAGGGTTGACACATTTAGGGTTTGGGGGGATTTTTGTGGGTGTTTGGGGGTGGAACATTAGGTTATGAGGGTTTGCATCACATCTTAAATTTAGAGTTTCAGATTTGGGGACAGGGTGCCACTTGACCGCTGAAGACGGGAGTGTAATTTGGAGGAGTGACTGGCCGATTCCTCCGAGCCATACCTATGGCTCTACAACGACCACATCGGCGAGCACATCTGAAGTCGCTCTTATACCAATTTGATGTGCAGTTAAATGACAGAAGCTCAAATTTACTAACTACACAACAACAACAACAACAACAACAACAACAACAACAACATAATGTTTAGAGGCCAATAGCTCAAGAAATATCTTTAATTCATCTCTTAAAATGTAAAATGAGTACAATGAATGGCCAAAGGCGCTAATTATAGGAGAAACTTAGCTTGCTAGTGAAGCTAAGCCTAAAAAGGTAAAAAGATTAAAAAGGGCACTTTAAAGACATTATGCCACAATATCACCTTCTAACCTAAAATAACAACTAAAATAGGGAACATATCCAAATAAAACATGAAAAATAAAATAAACAAAAATTACAAATAAATTCGGGACCCCGTACACATCATCCTAAGCATCCTAAGCATTTAATCCTTCCATATACACCAAACTGTATAAACAACTATGCATCTCCATAAACATTTAACCTTTATATTATCCCTTCTAATCTAAAAATTAATATCAATAGATAAAATTTCAGCCATGATCACAGGACGGCTCCCACCAAATACCAAATCCAAAATATTTTACTCCACAAATATCTGGAAACATATCTTTATCTGTTTCGACAATGAATATTCGGAGATTGAGCTAAACAAATTTTGCCCTCTTATCTTACAACATATCAAAGCATTCACTTCACCCTCTTATATGCGCAAACCATGCAAAGATTCGGCCTGCTGAAGAAATTTTTACTTTCCAAATCCTTTTAGCCGGACATAAATAAGAGAATGTTCGAAAATTAATAAGACAATAGGCAATAGAAAATAAGATTTACAAGAAACGGACAGGAAGAATTACACGCATATTCCCTTCTTCCCTTTATCAGACAAATCTTTTGAGATAGGTGATCTTCAATTGCCCCAATGAGAAGAAACTCCATATCCTTGAAATTACACCTAATATTTAAGTTCCAAGAATAACTTAAAGATAATGTCTGATAAATAAATGAGTCGATGACCCCATGAGAAAAGAGTGGATAGAGAAGGATAGGCAATATAATTTCAGAAATAAGATTAGCAATATTGGAATCTCTAACCAAAACATACTCCCAAAACCTAATCTGCTTATAATCCTCAACTTTAAGCCAGACATGAATAAAAAAAGTCGAAATCTTAAGAAATACACATCCATGGGTTACGATAATAAACTCTATCCAATAATGTAGCATCCCATCCATTATCATGAGTCTAGTCTTTGCTTTTAATGATGGAAGTCAAAAGGGTATCCAGTTCTAGAGGATACCTCAATCATTTACATAAGAGATACCGTTTTTTTAAACTTACCCAATCCAAACCCACATTTCCTTTTAGACATACAAACAATTTTCCAATTAACAAGGTGGTACTTTTTTCCTTCTCCTGCCCTCACATAAAAATCCTCATTATTTTTCCATCTTTTTGCAATGTTAAAAGTAGGTAGGTTAATAAAATAAAATAAATGGAAATACTTTCCAAAATTTAGTATACTAAGATTAGACTAACCCTCTAGATAGATATCTCTTCCAACCTTCCAATTTTTTTGAAATTTTCCCCATAATTGGTTCCTAAACAGAAAGGACGCTTAAGATCACCTCGCAAAGGCATACCCAAGTACTCCATTGACCAAAAGAGAATAACACGACCCACTTTATTTGCTAAGATGGACAACTAATCACTTCAACATTTAGACCCGCAATGACACTTTTTAACATTTTTTATTTTTAAACTCAAAAATTTTCCAACACCCCAACGGGATTATTACATCTATCCTCATCCAAATCCCATAAAAAATAGAATCACCCATAATTGCAAATGGGACACCTTCACTCTCTCTCCTTCACTGTACAAATCCATTGAATACGAAACCATCATTAGGTCACTCCATTGAGCGGTGATCTAAAAGGCGCGCCTAGGCATGAGGCTTTTTAAAAACGCCCCGCATAAGGCATAGGCGTGGCAAAAGGCGCAGTCAACGCACGTGTAAGGCGCGGTCAACGGTCCATGCGCACCTAAGCGTGGTAAGGCGTGAAAAGACGCGCCTTTTTTTAAGTTGAAGTCTTTTTTTTCTTTATCAAAAGC
Source organism: Sambucus nigra (assembly GCA_949130495.1). Lineage (NCBI taxonomy): Eukaryota > Viridiplantae > Streptophyta > Magnoliopsida > Dipsacales > Adoxaceae > Sambucus > Sambucus nigra. The sequence goes on along the minus strand of OX422208.1, from coordinate 777,840,507 downwards.
TTTTAAACAAACAAAACAAAATCCCCCCGCCAAGTTGGTATAGTATTGATTCTACTTCATGATGTTTATGCTTATAAGTTTTTCTTATTCTACCTCATGATGTTTATGCTGATGTTTTTTTTCTTATTCTGTTATAGTTTTTTTGGTTCTACTTATGTTTTTTTCTTATTCTATTTTAGAGGGATGATGTTTCTGCTTATTTTTTTGGTATTGCTTATGTTTTTCTTCTTTTGTTATATTTGAAATATATTGTTTACTAACTTATATTATATTATATTTTATTATATTATATTATATTATATTATGTTTGAAATATATTATATTGAAATAGTCAATTATATTTGATTGCATTTACATTATATTTGAAATATATTGTTTAGTAACTTATTTTGAATTTTGATTGCACGTATTAGGGTGATAGGGACTTATGGAGCATGCATATGAGAAAATGGTTACCAAATATACAGATATATTTTTAAATCTCAAGGTATGTATTATTCGATTATTTTACTAGCCTTAGTATAATCAAAAAATATTTAAAAAAGGGAAAACTTTTAAGTTATGAAGTAATCAAACCCTAGATTATGTTTATAAAAGATTAAAGTATAAAAGAGGAAGAAGAGAGGAGAGAGAAGTGAGAAATCTGATATGGAAAGAGGAGAAAGAATGGAAATGAATTAGGCCATCCATTCTCCCATCTCATTCTATTTATAACATAAGGTTTCACTATTTACACATAGGTACCCTACAAAATAAAAGTAATATAAATAAGCTTCCAAATAAACCCTTGACAACAAAACGCCTTTTTAAGCCTAGGCTTCTAAAGGCTTGACCTCCACGCCTCGACCATGCTTCGCGCCTTTTAGAACCTTGTCATTAATTCACTCATAACACCTGCCGCGGGGATGTCTAGTGGAGTGATATGAACTTTGTGTGTGTGTGTGTGTGGGGGGGGGGGGGGGGGGGGGGGTATACACCCTCAAGTTCCGAAGGTATCAAATATCTTCAGGTTAATTTAATTCCAAATATAGAGAGAGGTATAATGCAAACTAATATGATTACTATTTGGTATTTGCTGATGAATAATTCTAAAAAAGAGTTATTTCGTGAGTAAAAAATGAGATTTTAATGAAACATAAAATATACTTGTTCGATAGACTATTCGTTTTGATTTTCTCAAAAATATTGTTCTTGAAGGGTTCTTTGGGTTGCGCTTAGGATTAGTGTTCTTGAGGGTTTGGGGAAATAGTCGGTTTTGCAGGATCAAATTTAGTTAATTCTATAAAATTTGAATAAAGTCCAAGATTGGGGTTGGGATGTGAATGGGAGCGGACATCAATGGGAATGAGGAGCAAATCCCTCAAAATTTGATACAATGAGGGCTTGTTGAGACATCAATTGTGTCATTGTTTCTTCTAGAGCTGCCAATCGTTGTTCTAATTTCTCTTCTTGGGAGCCGTTAATGAAGATGAAACAGAAGCGCGCACACACTCAAGCACGCCAAAGAGCTCACCTCGTTTTAATATCAATTTGATGTAAACACCACCAATTGGATCCAAAAAAGAGAAAAAAAGAACACCGACACATGGTAGAATATATTAGCAAACCAAAGAATGACTTTTCTCTTTGCATCATCAACTATTTATACTAAAAGTAATCCTACACCACTAAGAAAAATATTAAAAAACAAAAAGCCCCTTCACTTACTTTAATATTTCCTAAAGAAGACTAAACCCCTTTTATTACATTTAATACTAACAATTAACAAACCAAAGCTATAAAGCCCTACCTACATCAGAAAGAACGAGGACGCATATAATAGAGATCATAAAGATATAATATGGTTGATTTTAAATATAACAAGAGTTAATAGTAGATGTATAAATGGAACCATGATTTTTGTAACAGCAACAAAGTAATGAGTTTCCAAAAACTGTAGGCCTACATGTATATATCTCCTTCAAGGCTATGTATATATGTTTCTTTGAATTTGCTTCAAAGATAGTGTCAATAGGAACTAAAATTTCGTTTTTGCATCACAAATGTGTTTGTATGTGAGAAAGTTGTGTCATTAAAATTGGTTTGTAGTTCTAGAGTGCCATGGAAAATTGTTGTACCTATAGTACTGTAGCGGGGATACTATAGTATTAAATGCTCTTGTTTACCTATTAGATTATAATATGTGCAATTAAATTAATATTAAGCACTAATATAATCTCCAACAAAATCATTGTACAATATAAAGTTCCAAACTTCTATCCACTTCCCTCTTATTCGGTGTGTGTGTGTGTGTGTGTGTGTGTGTGTGTGTGTGTGTGTGTGTTGAAAGAGAAAGAGGGGGTGAATTACGAAACTAACCTCCGAAATGGATAAATTGTGGGGGAGTACAAACACAAAACGGGATCATATTTTAATGATTTGAAACGGGAGAAAGCATAACATAGTAAAGCTTGGAATACAATATATAGTGTTTTATGCATAGGGTTCCAATCTTTTGCTCGCCCTAACAACCTTACCAAACCCTTCGCTACAATTTACTTCTGCCATTACACAGCGTGTCCCTCCTCTCTCCAAAAGAATTCCTCTTCTAAGTTCCTCTTCGTATTTTAGCTCGTTTTAGGTTGTCTAGCGGTTGGTAACTCAATTGGGGTGCTTGGTTCAGGAGTTATTTATATGCCGGGAAAACCAAATGTATTCTACAAAGTTTGTAAAATTAAAAAAAAAAATTGATTAACTAAATGGTCCTTCAACTATTGACTAGGTTTCAATTTGGTCTTTAATCTTTAATTTGTCTCAATTTGGTACTCGAACTATCGAAACCGTTTGAATTTTGTCCTAAATTCAATTTAGTCCTCAAAACTATCCAAACCATTTTAATTTGGTTCTAATTTTTTTTTCCTTTTTTTAAATAAGTAAATATATATTATATGTTGGTAACCAACTCTATAACTATATATCTTCTAATTTTTTCTATGTTACTTTAGATTACGACTATTTAAGGTATATTTTACTATATAATAACTAGTTTATGAGCGATTATCACAAAGTTAGCGCGGATCTAATGATAATGACTTTTATGGTATGAGGTGTGTAATCTCTACTAGTCTTGGCATAATATTTTTACTTCTTGTGATTAAAGGTCCACTACATTTCGAAACAAAAAAAATAGTATCCAAAGATTTTGCCCGTTCACTGAACACAAAGGTAGTTAATCTCAACCTCATCTACCTTAAATCAGGCACAGCACAAATTTGTTTCGGATTCTACCTCAAACTGTGACTCTAGATGGCTATTTAGACCGAATGAATGATGGAACTACATTCAAGAAGATTATAATATATGGATAAGATGTTCAAAGATCATTCCCTTGGAAAGAAGAACTTACATATTCACATGAAAAGATTATTGAGACAAAAGGGTGTCTATAGGTTATTAGGATCGCAGAAGTATTGTTTGCTCTAAGAAGATCACATACCATTCTTCTTAACGCAAGAATACTCTGTTAACATATGTCCCTTCTTACTACATATTTTATAGGCACTTTCGGACTCCAAAATCGGACTTGAAACATAAATAAAAGGTATAATAATTCAAAAGCATCATATGCTAGTACGATAATTCACTCCAATTAGACAACACTATCAAAAGCAAAAGAAAAAGGCAACGGTACAATTATTAGTGAAAGGATCCCTCTTCACATGATAATATCAGTCTTCCATCATATTCTCAACTCAACATTATGTCAACCTTGTTCATCAAGGCTTTATCAGAAGTGGGCTCCATTGTCTTGAGAGTTTGGATCGTATGTTGCTATGTCATTCTCTATCTCCACGTAGATATTTTTCCTCATCTTTCTAAAGAGGACTAAACCCCTTATATAACATTTAATACAAACAATTAAAAACCAAAGCTATAAACCCCTGTATCTATATCACTCTCCCACCTTTGAAAAGTCGTCCTCGCATTTTGAAATTTAGGACCGAGTGCAAAATTCCCCGAGGGGAGGGGGGGAATTTTCAGGTCCCAAATATAATTGTCAAAAATTTAAGTGGTTTCAAAATTGTTTTCACCCAAAAAATTTCCTAAAAGTTCCATATTTGTAATATGTTGGCTCCAAAATAAGAATTTAACTAGTTGTACTCGGCCCTCGATTATGAGTCATGACCCAATCTTACAGTAAACTAAGCATAAAGGCCCAAACAATGATTTCAATCATATTCCAAGAATAGGTTTCTACAATTACAACAGGAACACTTGTCACTAAGCACATGCAATTCTAAAGTTTTCCCAACATCAAGCCGGCTCCAAAATAAGGATTTCCCTAGTTGTACTCGGCCCTCGATTATGAGTCATGACCCAATCTTACAGTAAACTAAGCATAAAGACCCACACAATGATTTCAATCATATTTCAAGAATAGATTTCTACTGTTGTAACAAGATCACTTGTCACTGAGCATGTGCAATTTTAAAGCTTCCCCAAAATCAAGCCTTTCTCTTCGATCGCCGATGCTGGAAATAACTTCGTCGGTGATGGCAAGTGGTTTGACCAAATCTAGATCCCTCGCCTCGCCTCTTTTGTCATTTATGAAACTCAACAAGGTTCAAAGCCTCCTAGATTGAACATCATTATTTGCCTTTGAAACACTAAATTGAGTTTCGCAAGGTCATCACCGACTTGATTAACTGTTACCGCAACTTGTCGAACCCCTATCTACATCAGGAAGGATGCATATAATGAGAATTCATATTGATATAATATGGTTGGTTTAAATAAAACAAAGTTAATATTATATATATTGATGTGATAGAACCATGATCATAGTAAGGACAACACCAGAAGAAAGTAAAGAATTTTTAATTATTCAATTATTGTAAGTAAAGAATTTTCAATTATTGTAAGCCTGCATTATGGTTCATCTCTTATCTTTTTGCTATAATTATAAATGAATTGACCAAAAGAATATAAGATGAGCGATATGTCCTACGATATTTTCAGAGATTAATATGGCGTGGATTATTTTTTTATTAAAACACACACCGACTGGCTTGATGAGCCTTGGGCTATAACTTGGCTTGAAGAATATGTTATTTGGACGAACTTTATTGAGTTTTATGTAAATTACATATTTAGATCCTACACTATTATCTGAGTTTTAAAATGGTCCTTAAACTTCATTTTATATCAATTTAGTACTTCAACTAATTATTTTGGTTCACTGTGGTCCTTCCATTAAATTAGTTTGGAATGGAGGAAAAATTTGTCAAACCAATACACTTTTCAAGTCAAATCACACTTAATTAATCAACCTACAAGTTAACCCCTACTTAACCTTAAGAAAACATTAATACTAAACTCCCTCCTGACATTGACTCTCTCCCCTGCAATCCTTGCTTCTCCATGAAATCACCTCTCTCTCAGTCATTCTATCAAACACGTCATATGCATCATCACAAACATGCCTAGATTCCAATGCATATTTCACAACATAGGAGTGAACACTCTTCCAGTTTAACAACATTACTGTGAAGAGACTTCCTAAATTTGACGTCTGAGATGGGAAAACAAAATTAACAGTTGCTGCATAAACTTATTAGACTATGATATGTGCAATCAAATTTATATTAAACACTAATATATTCTCCAACAAAAGCATCGTAAAATATATAGAGTTTAAAAGTTAAGCAACTAACCTCCGAAATGGAGCCATTGGGGGGAGTAGAAACACGAAATAGGTTCAGATTTCAATGATTTGAAATCGGAGAATGAATTAAACGTAGAAGCTTGGAATATGAGTCGACGAGATATATACCGAGCAGTGTTTTGGGAATAGGGTTCCAATCTTTTGCACAGAATTGCTCGTCCTAACAATCTTCCCAAACCCTTCATTACAGGAAAGAAAAAAATTACAATCTATAGAAACAGCTCTCCTTTTTGAAAAATTCCTATCTGACTTCTTTTTGTAACTTTAGCTCGGTTTAGGTTGTTTGGCGGTTTCATGTAACCTCGAGGTTTGGTTAATTTGTAATTCTTAACCACATTGTTTTAATTTAGAGGCATATAACAAATAGTCCCTCGGAACTTTTTTTAATACACGTTTAGTCCAATCCTTTTTAGTTTACACCAAAAAGTCATTCACCATGCCAAAAAAATTTTACCATGCCGCTGGTGCGGGCCTTTAAAGATAAGAGAATAAGGGACTTTTTGGTGTAAATAAAACGCTTTGACTAAATATATATTAAAAAATATTTTAGGGACTTTTTGATATTTGGTCATTTAATTTAGCATTGGTCAACCTCGTGAATGACGTGGCATAACCTCACAATGCATCCAATAAAATGATGTCATGTAAAAAATTATATGAAAAAATAAATAAATTTATAAAATACAAAAATCTAATTTTAAAATAATGAAAATTTATTTAAAACTAAAAGTATAGAAAATGTTTTTAAAAACTAAAAATAATATATAAAAAATGAAATATTATATTTAAAAAATCTATAAACTAAAACAATATATAACGGGAAAAATTTTGAAGAAAGAAGAAAAATACTAAAAACTAATAAAATATTTCAAAAAAACACTAAAAAATTCAAAATGCTCAGAAAACATGAAAACAAATAAATAAGAATAGAAGTACATTCACTTTATGAAAAAAAAAAGTAAAAATAAGGTTAAAACTCTATATAATTTAGAATATAAGATGATTTGTTTTTAAAAACTAGAGAAAAAATCATAAAGGGATAAAAAATAATATACGATTTTATAATGCAAGAAAAAAGTAAAATCGGACAAAAAAAGAAGGGCATATACCAAGTAGTCCCTCGAGCTTTTTTTAATACACGTTTAGTCCAAGCCTTTTTATTTTGTACCAAAAAATCCTTTCCCATGCCAAAAGGCTTTACCATGTCGCTGGCGCAGACCTTTACAGATAAGAGAATAAGGGATTTTTTTATACAAAATAAAACGTTTGGACTAAGTGTGTATTAAAAAATATTTAAGGGACTTTTTGGTATTTGATCCAAAAAAGAATCAACATCCTAAAACGTATTTAAAATGAATACAAATTTGGAGAGACAAAAAAAAGGAAAAACTCTAAAATAAAAACTGGAAAATCTTAACAACAATAAAAAAGGAGAAAATGGGAAAACAAAAACTAAAGTAAATATGAGAAACTCAGTCGTCCCAATCTCTTCCCTTCCCCAAACCCACCACACACCATCGCCATCCCATCACCCAGCTACCACTCTTTCCCCCTTGAAAACTCAACTGACATCCCCCCCCCAAAAAAAAAAAAAAACTAAGTTGAGGGTTTATTTTTCTTAAATCAATCCCCAAATATGCAAATCAAAAAATTAGTTTTGGAAATTGGATTTTAAGGTTTGTTTGAGGTTTCTTAAAGTCAATCCAAATAATTTTTTTAGGGTTCGAATCTGCGATTTTAGGTGGGTTTGTGACGGTAATCAATTTTGGTGGGGCGGAGGTGACCCATTTCAATGGGTTAAAGAGATGGGGCACTTTAGTGGTGATGGTAGCAAGTGATGGTGGTAGCAAGTGGCGGTGAACCATTATTGGGGATAGCAAGTGGAGTTTCGCCTGACTCCGGTGAGTTTGTTGGAGAAGACGGTTATATGTTTTTTATTTTAGATGAGAAGAGAGAAGTAGTTGGTTTTTTCTTTTTTTTCCCTTTTATTACACCAAAACGGGCAGATGGTCACAGGTTTGGCCCGTGACCAAGGCAGATCATAGTTTTGGATCGTGATCATATTGAGGGTGACAAAATCGTGGATAACAGTCCAAAACCATGACCCCGTAATGGGGGTCACGGCCCAGTAGGTGACATCAATATTGCAAAACTGGTCATGATCCAAAATCGTGATCCACAGTGTGACCATTCAAAGTTGTGTTAGTGGTCGTCATAGTTCAAAATCGTGACTCATAGTATGACAATTTAAAACTATAAAATATTTAGTCATGGGTGTGAACCATGACTAAATATTTTATTTTTTAAATTACCATGTTAGGGGGTCATAGTTTTGGACCGTGACCAAAACTAACACCAAATTATAAAAAAATTATATTTGGTCACGATTCTTAGTCGTGACCAAATATCATTATTTATAATTTTGTCACAATTTTGGTCACGGTCCAAAAACGCGACCAAATTTTAAAAAAAAATTATGCATCCCATAAAAAACTATACATTTTCCAAACCTTTACATTTTCGGGAATGAAATATTTAGCCATTATGCCATCTATAAATCAAAAAATAATCATACAACAAGAATTAACTAACTAAAGCCATTAAATTATTCAACACAAATAATAATCTGACGCATGCTTGCGTGAATATGATAATAACATCGCAATAATCGAAATCCAATATAATGATTGTTTCCTTCCATGAAGCAAGACTTTTAAATGTTCCTTCTCCAATCAGGCATACAAACAAGACTCTAAATTGTTCCAAATGGTAAGTAGCAAAAGAATTGAATCCCGAAATAACTTCAGGACACCTACATAGCCAAAAATGGCATCAAAGTCCGCGTAGTTCGTAAGATGAATAAGGATGGGGTCTAACCCATAATCCGAATCTAGGGTATCTCTTTCGATATAGGACAGTATATGTAAAATGTGTTGAAAGTGTAGAAAATTGTAAGAAATCTCTAAATTGAGAATTGTGGTATAGACCCCTTTTTTGAATTTTTTTAATTATAAAAATATATGTGAATGTATATGATAATAAAAAAAGTGGGATTAGTGATACAAGATAAAAATCGAATAATAACACGAAACAAAAGTAGGATTTATGATTGAGGAATATAATAAAATAGAATGAGTGTTACCAGTAAGAGACTTTGATGCCTTGTATCTCAATGAACATCACACGACACAAACCACCAATCGAGGCAATCACACATATATTGAACATCAATAAAATCTGTGACCATTTGTGTGGTTGCATCAGATTGGTGATTTGTTATCAGTGTCACATTCAAAACTTAATAGATATACATAATGATATTTTAAAAAATGTGAGCGATGGGGAAGCAACTGTAAGAGAACTAAATATACGAGTAGAAGATATACAAACGTAATTAAATACGAGGGTTATTCCAATATGTACGATACAAATAGGGTTGTCATACAAGAGCTAACTAAATGACGATAATATAATGTTTCGAAACTCAATTTTATCTAAATCAACTAAAAGAACGGTCAAATTGGGATTGTCATCGAGAGGATACTAGAACTCTGTAGGGGCCTTTAATGCATCTGCTTGAGTAGTCAAGCCCTTTGGTGCATGCATTACAACATATCAATTATCATCGTGTATGCACTTCGAATATAATACATTCTTGACATTTTGAAAGGCACAAATAAAGGCTCGTCAATTAAGTGATATTTTATCTCCATCTTAGACAAATCTACCATTATAAGATTTGAGGGAGAATTAACTTTATAACCATTCATAGTGTCCTCCGTCTTCATCCAGTCATAATGGAAAATGATTTCTTTAAATTCTAAGTAATTTCGTTATAGGATTTGTTGGACAATCTCATAATAGGTTAGCACAATGTCCTTTAGATTTTTATCGCTTTTGGTAGCTACACAAGAAGTCAAGGCATAAATTGATATTTCGTTGTTTTGCTTCAATAGTTTTTCCTCGCACGGGTATGAGACGAAATCAAAACATTTGACGTGATATTTTTTAAAACTCCTTCGTACGAAAATCGGGACCTTTGGCTTGGCCTGTAAGCCAACACATCACCTTTCTTTAAATTATGCATTTTTAATGGATTTATATTAGTCCATGTTTTACAGCACGTACATAAATAACCGTAATATAATAGGTTGTAATTACCTCTATTGATACCCATGCCCTAAAATCACTTCTCTTCTGATTAATGGCCATTTCGCGCTCATACTTCCTAAATGTGTTCATGAAAGTGTATAGTTTAGATGGTAATGGTAATATAGAGAATACAAGTAATCAAACAAAAATAAGTTATATATGTAGTTACTTACTATCCCCAATATTTAACTTCATCTTGGGATTCAAAGACATAACGAGTGTTTGCTCGCATTACCGGTTGGTGAGTCTCACCTCTTTAGGGTTCCTGAGAGGCAATTCACCCTAAAACTCATTAGACTCCTTGATTGTTGATTCTCCACGAAGATTGAGCATCCTAAGCCCTTGTTTCGACATATGTTCCCAAGCGTATAACGATGATTATGTTATTATGTATTCTTTTGCAATTAACCCTCTAATCTACTGTCTATTTTTAACGTAGACTCAGGGTTCCTCCCTAGCATAAATGGTAATCCAATTGATCCTTCTGGGTACATTTGCTCTCCTATGAAGCCCAGGAGAGGACCCTTTTACAGGCTTTAACCTAGATCCCTTCAACTTCATTTATTCAAAGCAGTCGTAATAAATAATATCCGTTAAGTTTATAATATTAATCACGATCCTCTCAATCCAGTTCGATATTAATGCTTAAATTAGGAGGTGATTGTTATAAGTGGTGATCAAATTCTAAAAATCCTTTGGTGTGAAAGTGATGTCATCCCAATATTCGAATGGCTTATCCGTTCAGACCTCCATCAATTCCTTTTTTGGCTATTGTATGCTTTTCTGGCCAACGTTGATTCCCCGGGGCCTTAAACTCTCCCGAGATTAATCCGCTTATTTATGTCTGCGGTCGTAACTTCTTTAGGCCTTTCCTACCTTTGCTCACATTTTTTTGACTAGATTATGTGTCGATCCCCCATTTGTCCATTACTTCTATTGTTATATCTTCCGCCTTGACCACCCACAAACTATCGTACGCATCCCATTTGAACTAATGCCTTAATCTCTCCTTTAAAATAGAGAATATTATTCATATTGCGGCCATAGTCGTGGTGGAATTGGAAATACGAGGTAAACGTCACCTTAATAGGTTTATTTTTTAGTTTGTTCGCCCACCTTAGCATCTTTGGATCTTCCATGGCATCCAACACTCATCCTACTGTCGTGTTGAGAGGAGTAAACTGTTCGGTACTTGATCGATTTCCTATGTAATTCCCATTCGGGGAAAGTTTTTGCTTACTTTGGTCGTCCCCTAATCTTTCATCGCCCAAGTCCTTCTCCCTGTGAGTGGGATGACGACTGTTAATGGTGTCTTTCGCGTGGATATGTTTCTCCACTTTTCTTATTAACTCAACCATATTTGTTGGTTAAGAAGGGGTTCTTCGATAGAAAGTCAAAAATATTACTGTTGTAAAGGTCGTGTAATAATACTGAGATGGCAACTCTTGTCTGGGTGATCGATCCAGAGTAACTCATCGTTAAACCTCTTTACATATTCTTTGAGAATTTTTCCTTAGTTTGCAGGATGTTGAACAAATAGTCAATGGTCTTCCTATAAACCTTGTTTCTGATGAAATGCCAGACAAAACGTTCAATGAGTTCTCCGAAATATAAAATGGATTTCAACAAAAGCCGATTAAACCAGGTCTTTGCTAACCCTTTAGAATTGTGGCGAAAGCTCGACACTTAATTTGGTTTGGAGTGGACAAGATGTCCATGTGGGCCTCATAGTGATCTACGTGGTCCGTAAGATCCAACGTTCTATCAAATGAATCCATTATTTGGAGCTCAAAGTTCGACGATATTATACCTCTCGATAGTATGGATATGTGTGTTCAGTGTCCTTAGTGATTATGAGGATTGGCCGTTGGTTAATCCCCTAGGCCACCAATGCCATGTGAATGCTCGATGAGAGGGATAGTGGAGGTAGAGGAGGATGGGGGACCTCATTCTCCAGATTTTGCTCCATAGGCGTGTCTCGATACCATCTGTTGCTCTGGTGCAGGTGGTAGGTTAGGTTATAGTCGATCTAAGATTAAGGCGAGCTGGGCCTGGAGAGTCTATTATTATTTTGCAAAGCCATTAATGGCCCGAGTTATCTCGTTTATGTTTATTGATTTGAAAATATTCATTCCCATGGATGGCGCCAATTATGTTGGGGTAGAAATATGATACTCAATATCAACACAATGACAAAGTGCAATGTCAATAATGAAGGAAACAAAATAGTAAAATAGATAAACACTAAATGTATGTGGTTCGGCTGTATTGACCTACGTCCACAGAGAAAAGGGAGGGTGTGGTTGTCTTTATTAATTTCAGGGGTTAAAAGGAGATTTCATACACAAAGATTCACTTATACACTATTTAATACTACATTGGCTTTATACATATTAATAAATACAACGTTATGCCTATTATTCCACTCCATAACTTGAAAGAGTGGTTAACATAACGAGATACGTGTTTATCTCATGATGCTTTGGAAGCCCCGCGTTTCCTATCCGCTGGGAGAATGGTCCGCTTTTATAGTGAACGTGAAGCTTGATTAAAATAACAATCAGTTAATCAAATCTCAGTTATCAGATGACCGATCGTCCTTCGAGGTGATAAAAGGTGTTCTTCTATCCAATTGGTCAAACCACTACTGATTATCTGATGGGAGGCGTGGAAGACCCCACGATTTTGGGACTGAGAAATAAAAAATCTTGGGAGAAATAAAATTTATTTGAATTGGAGAATTTTGGAATTTGGAAATTGAGGTACAAAAATTAAGGACGTTATAAAGTATTCCGGATGACGATTCTGAGTGTGCGATTGATTTCGGATGGGTCGAGATAGTCAAAATGACTGTCCTTGGGATTTATTTCGGTTTCAGAATATTTTTAAGTTAGTTTGACTCGAATTGGAGTAAACGAGTCATTTAAAGTGTGTATTATCATTTAAAATTGGGATTTAGGTTTTAAAGGCTTGAGAGGCTTACGAAATCAGCCTATTGTGAGAAAAAGAGAGAGAGAGAGAGAAAGAAGGAGAGAAAGAAGAAGCAAGGAAGAAGAGAGAGGAGAAAGCTTGGAGATTTTCGGCCAATACGCGATCTCGAGGACGATTCAACCCCTATAATTTCGAGGCAAGTGTTTAATCTGGCTAAATAATTCATATGTGTATCTGATTTCATGAATTGTGGGGAAAAATATGGATTTGGGGTATAAATATCAAAACCTTGATTTAGTGGGTTAAATCTTCCATTTGAGTTTTATAAATGGATTTGAGGTTGTATTATGTGTAGGGATGATTTGTATAATGATTTTTATATTAGAAAACATGTTGGGGTTGGAGATTGAGGCTTGGTATATGATGAATTTGATTTTTGGGAAAATTAGGTTTTGAGAAAAATGCCCATTTCGTGGCTTGCTGAACAGGCCGAATCGATTCGGCCCCCTACCCGAATCGATTCGAAAAGTAACAGATTTACAGGTTTGAGTGACCGAATCGATTCGCCTTAGAGGGAGAATCGATTCGCTAGGCCGAATCGATTCGAGTTAGGGTCGAATCGATTCGGAAACAGGCTGTTTTGATAGATTTTTCTATTAGAATTTTACTCCATTTCGGTTAGGTTTCTCGATTTGGAACTTATGTATATGATGCGAGAGTTATGTTTTGGAGTTTTATTGAGGGTCTCTCACATATTTTAATCGCGGGGACGTATCGAAGTAGTTTGGGAATATATATATGTATGGGAGTTTGTTGTATCGATATAGTGGGAAATTTCATTAGGGATGGGAGTCCCATTTAGAGCTAAAAAGTGAGTTAACATAGGGTGTAAGGTTAAGGACTTTTCAAAGAAGTTGTGAAGATACGGCGAGAGATTTTTACGCCGACTTTGCCGTCGAATCCTTCAAGTGATAGAATTTTATATAGATATTACGGGTAAACCAATGAGAGACAGGTCGAATATCCTTAGTGATGATGAATTTGGGGATTAAATCGGAAACGCGGTATTGTTAAGGGTTCAATTGAATAAATGAATCGAGATCTTAGTTCGAAAGGATTTAATAGATTACCGATTCCTAGTTAGATGTATATTTATAGTCGGAGTAATTATTATATATCAGTGGGCATACGGTTGTAAATGGTGTGTGTAGCGATGAATACATACGTTCGATATTGAGATAGTATCCTTAATGTTGGACATAATGGAAGAATATTCATATCATATGTGAATTTGATGTATATGTTTCAAGTGAGGGACTGTGTAAGGGAAATACTTTGAGTAGGTATGCGTTATAACAAAGGTGAGTATTACGAGAGTTGTATACATATCACCAGCTTATTTTACTTTATGAATAATGATTATATATATATATATATATATATATGGCGCCTAATGCATATTTCTTGTGTGATGATTTATACATATGATGTGATTGCGTGTATATATGTTTGTGGTGTGAATGATATATATACTTACTGTGTGTGCATACCCGGAACATGCTATCATGGGAGGTTGCACGATGTGGGTGAGACCCCTGGCTTGAGGAGCAGGGTGCGTATAGTCCCCAGGTCATAGTCGTCCATTATTATTTGTGTGATTTTATTTTGGGGGTGAGAAGTCTTGGATATGATTCGCTCTCACTTTTCGGTTAGGAACTATGACCGCTTCCCATACGTTATGATTGATTTTATTACCATGGCGGTGTGATAATAGTCCGATATGTGGTAACCCCGAAGAAAGTGAGTAATTCCTGGAAGATGATAGCATGGTGCAATATATTTGTATTCTATAACCGTTCGTGTTATGAGTATTGCAAAGTGTGTATTATGTGTGGTATGTATACGTGGTTATAGGACTGAATGATTGTATATATATATATATATATATATATATATATATCCTATAGGTGAAGGTGAGATGAATTTTTTAAGATGTACATCGTGTGTGATTTTGGTGTACTAGTTTATCAGGGTCGAACGATCGTACTTAGAGACAATTGCTGATATATCGACCGAAAGGATTTAAATAGAGATCCTATTTGTGTACTTAGAGATGGTATTCGAAATTTAAGTAGTTGAAGCTATAGGATATGTGTGGAGGACATAATGGATCCCTACGATCAACATTGTCAAGGAGTAGTGGATCAGGGGGTTCCTTGTTTGGATTTCGCTTTGCGAGACATTTCACGCACGAAACACGGCGTAATGTTGGGAGTAGGACGAAGTTTAGCCCTTAGTACTTGTGCGTATGTTGTTTAGTGATAGAAGTTTTATAAAAATAGGATGTAATGTGTGCTTATTTTGTTGTTAAGGACTTGGATAAGTTATAACTTAAATCGGTTGAACTCTAGTAAGGTACATATGTGTGTGCTTATATGATTTATATATATACATAAATAGTCTGGGTGTAAACTTAGGGTACGATAGGATGGGAGGATTTTTGGACTATCCTTGGAAGATATTGGGTAGATAAACTTAAGTTTATGTGCGCGCTTTAGTTGAGGGGTGAGTTTGGGGGTTCCAAGGGAGTGCGACTCCTCTTTATTTATGAAATTGTGCATTTATAATTATTATGCACTGTTATGCACTTGCTATAAACGTTTTCACACCTCGGGTTCTAACCCGTTTATTTTCTCTCTTGCTATATATGTATATATTATACTACAGGTGTCCCACCGCAAGGATACCGATGATGCTATTTTATCCAGTATCTTGGGAGCTGTAGCAGACGTGGACTATTGCGGGATTTTAGTATAGTCGCTTCATACCATTTGTAAATCTAGATAGGATTCATTTTGGTGTATCGGGTTTATACCGAAAAGTTACTTTTAGCATTTTTATACTTCTCTCCTCTGGATTGTTGTATTATTTATTACCCGACAGCATATTCGGGTATAATTCTTTTATTGCACTTGTTACATTTTATATGAGTACATCCTTTTATAGTTGTACATGAGTGCATTTTGTATCTTGCTTATCTGTTATTTTATTGTTGGCATAATGTTCTTTGTAGGTTTTTAAAAATTTTGGCATTCGCTTTTTATGGTTTGGGGTAGCTAGCAGCTTTTATTTTAATATCGACAGTTGATGCTAAGAGTGATCCACTTGAGATTCATGTTTTAATTTAGTATAGGTCTGGCCACCCGTTATTATATTAAGCGGGGTGTCACAGGTGGTATCAGAGCATCAGGTTCTAGTGTCTTTAGGATATGTGCGGGTTTTCTTCTTTCTCCCGTTAGCGTTCTTGACGTAGAGCCCTATCATTAGGATTGTTGTATTCGTTATGCCTGTATTTTCTTTTACGATATATAATCACTTGAATGACGTTCTGATACAGTTGCTTTCATCTCGGACGTCGTCGAGGAGAAGTCGTCCAGGCAAGGAAAATAGAGGGGCTGAGAACATATACCCCTAAATGCTTCTAAGGACTGTGATTGTAGCCGAAATTGCCATTTTGGTGGCACAAGTCGTTGATGTTTCCATGGCTGCAATGGCACATCCTCTGGCATTTTCAATAGCTCAGGACCACCCAGGCCTGCGTGGGAAAAAGTACGAAAAGCCTTTTATAGAAAGGACATCCTCCAAAGAATTCGAGGGAGGGGAGCTGATGCAATTATTGTATTTCAGTGCAAGAAGGACATACAAGGCACCTTAGGATGGCAAAATGCAGTGAGGTGCCGAAATGAGTTCTCTCCGTCTTTAAAATCTGGGGTGTAGCTCCCCAACAGTGGGAGTCAATCACCAGGTCAGAGCAGATAGAGATACAATGCTCATATTCGATTTTTGGGTACATTATGACTAAAGGTATTTTCTTCTATGGTTTAAACGGATATGAGAAAGAGATTATTAGAGGTGACTCAAGTTGATTAAATTGTGGATGAGTATGAAGAGGAATTTACTCGACTATCGAATTTTATGCCCGATGAGGTATATGTATATAGAGGAGGAGCAAATATTGAAGTCATTGGAAGGATGAGATTGGTAAATTCGGTAGCATTTATGAGGGAACCCGATATTTCTGACTTTTGCTGATGTGATGAACATGACAGTGTTAAACTGTCAAGAGTATCGTCTTCATTTAAGGGAGCAAGAAATTTGGAGTCTTGGGTCCATTAAGTAGGACTAGAGGAGATGATGCCAGCGGAGCATGATCACCGTCGTGACAAGATTTTTAGCAGGTTTATCTAGGGCCTTAACATCTTCTAATCCCTTATAATGGGCCAGAAGAAATTTTTAGGAGATGCAAACTAGACCCTTGGAAGAGGGATTGTCTTAAATGAAGTAAATGGAAACTTTTGAGGTGGTATTGGATTTTCAATTCCTATAATAGTTCCTAGGCCCTGTTGAGCAAGAAAACTTTAAATGGGACCCATTGATGAAGTGAGGTAATTGGTGTATGGGGATATAAGGTAAATTATTCTCCTCTGTGCTTAGGCTATGTTTTGAGCGGAATTGGGAGTGACGCGTATAAGGTATGGTGAGTGGTTAGCTGCTATAACCATATTGGAGGGAGGAGTGAACCAGAGTGGCATTTGGATGGTATCTTTTGGGCGAATAAAAGTTTTTCGATAGGCTAATAGAGAGTTGTGCTTTTGGGTTTGGGGAGTGTAAACAGTTAAAACGTGTTTGGTGATAATTGATAAGGTTATTATTTTTATAGTTAGGTTAGATGCACATGAGGGTATTATTCCAGTTATAGATGAGCCTATCTTATGATGATGCTTGGACGTATTGTAACGAAATTTCTATTTCTGAAAGGATTCAGATTTTGTGGGATCATTGTTGAGCGAAGAATTTGACTCATGGTTGTACTAGTTTTGAGAACTAGGTGTTGGTTAGAGCATTGTATTTGTAGATACCTTGTGTTTTGAACATGAAGTGTTTAATTTGGTGTGTCGAAAGACACAAAACTATTTTATATTATATCGTTATATAGGCTTTCGGGCAATATCTATGGTTCGAAATTTTTATATAAAACCTTAGTCCTGATTTAATTGATCTCAATTCTCGACCGAGCTACATAGTAGTGTATTGGGAGGCTTACTTGTTTGGATTTCACTTACGATACCTCCCCCACATGAAAGTAGCGAATGTCAGGAATTAAGAAGAGTTCAATCATTGGAAATTTCAAAATTTTACAAACTTAATATGCTATTATAGATTAAATTGTTAATAGGTATATTTCGGGATATGGCAAGTGAAGCCAGGTATGTTTGTATAATTAGGCTCGGTACAGGGTGTATGGGCACCCTGGTTAACTAATTTGATTTCTAATGAAGTAATTCACCGAGAGAAGTGGGAGAATTAAGTATAGGAATTTTGAGGGTAGGCGACATGAGAACTAGTTGAGATTCGGAGTCCTAGGTTTAACTTAATTTCGCGGACGAAATTCTTGTAAGGGGGAAAGTCTGTAATACCCCACGATTTTGGGACTGAGAAATTAAAATTTTTGGGAGAAATAAAATTTATTTGAATCGGAGAATTTTGGATTTTGGAAATTAAGGTCCAAAAATTGAGGACGTTATAAAGTATTCTGGATGACGATTCTAAGTGCGCGATTGATTTCGGATGGGTCGAGATAGTCAAAATAATTGTCCTTGGGATTTATTTCGGTTCCGAAATATTTTGAAGTTAGTTTGACTCGAATTGGAGTAAACGAGTCATTTAAAGTGTATATTATCATTTAAAATTGAGATTTAGGTTTTAAAGGCTTGAAAGGCTTACAAAATCAGCCCATCTCATTTGTGAGAAAGAGAGAGAGAGAAAGAAAGAGAGAAAGAAATAAGAAGAAAGGAAGAAGAGATATGAGAAAGCTTGGAGATTTTTGGCCAATACGCGATCTCGAGGACGATTCAACCCCTATAATTTCAAGGCAAGTGTTTAATCTTGCTAAATAATTCATATGTGTATCTGATTTCATGAATTGTGGGGAAAAATATGGATTTTGGGTATAAATATCAAAACCTTGATTTCGTGGGTTAAATCTTGCATTTGAGTTTTATAAATGGATCTGAGGTTGTATTAGGGATGATTTGTATAATGGTTTTTATGTCAGAAAACATGTTAGGGTTTAAGATTGAGGCTTGGTAGATGATGAATTTGATTTTGGGGAAAATTAGGTTTTGAGAAAAATGCCCATTTCGTGGCTTGCTGAACAGGCCGAATCGATTCGGCCCCCTACCCGAATCGATTCGGAAAGTGATAGATTTATAAGTCTGAGTGACCGAATCGATTTGCTTGGAAATAGGGTTATTTTGATAGATTTTTCTAGAATGAGTTTTACTCCATTTCGGTTGAGTTTATCGATTTGGAACTTATATATATGATGCGAGAGTTACATTTTGGAGTTTTATTGAGGGTGTCTCACATATTATGATCGCGGGGACGTATCGAAGTAGTTTGGGAATATATATATATATATATATGTATTGGAGTTTGTTGTATCGATATAGTGGGAAATTTCATTAGGGATGGGAGTCCCATTTAGAGTTAAAAAGTGAGTTAACATAGGATGTAAGGTTAAGGACTTTTCGAGGAAGTTGTGAAGATATGGCGAGAGATTTTTATGTCGACTTTGGTGTCGAATCCTTCAAGCGATAGGATTTTATTTAGATATTACGGGTAAACCAATGAGAGACAGGTCGAATATCCTTAGTGACGATGAATTTGGGGATTAAATCGGAAACGCGGTATTGTTAAGGGTTCAATTGAATAAATGAACCGAGATCTTAGTTCGAAAGGATTTAATAGATTACCGATTCCTAGTTAGATGTATATTTATAGCCGGAGTAATTATTATATATCAGTGGCCATACGAATATAAATGGTGTGTATAACGATGAATACATACGTTCGATATTGAGATAGTATCCTTAATGTTGGACATAATGGAAGAATATTCATATCATAGGTGAATTTGATGTAT
Source organism: Sambucus nigra (assembly GCA_949130495.1). Lineage (NCBI taxonomy): Eukaryota > Viridiplantae > Streptophyta > Magnoliopsida > Dipsacales > Adoxaceae > Sambucus > Sambucus nigra. The sequence goes on along the minus strand of OX422208.1, from coordinate 777,820,735 downwards.
ATGTTTCAAGTGAGGGACTGTGTAAGGGAAATGCTTTGAGTAGGTATGCGTTATAACAAAGGTGAATATTACGAGAGTTGTATACATATTACCAGCTTCTTTTACTTTATGAATAATGATTGGAGATAGGGTATACATATATATATATATATTTATATTTGAATGGGTATATATATATGGCGCGAATGTATATTTCTTGTGTGGTGATTTATACATATGATGTGATTGCGTGTATATATATTTATGGTGTAAATAATATATATACTTATTGTGTGAGCATACCCGTCACATGCTATCATGGAAGGTTGCGCGATATGGGTGAGGTCCCTGGCTTGAGGAGCAGGGTGCGTATAGTCCTCAGGTCATAGTCGTCCATTATTATTTGTGTGATTTTATTTTGGGGGTGAGAAGTATTGGGTATGATTCATTCTCACTTTTCGGTTAGGAACTATGACCGCTTCCCATATGTTCTGATTGATTTTATTACCATAGCCGTGTGATAATAGTCTGATATGTCGTAACTTGGGAGAAAGTGAGTAATTCCTGGAAGATGATAGCATGGTGCAGTATATTTGTATCCTATAACCGCTTATGTTATGAGTATTGCAAAGTGTGTATTATGTGTGGAATGTATACGTGGTTATAGGATTGAATGATTGTATATATACACACACACACACACACACACACACACACACACACACACACACACACACACACACACACACTATAGGTGAAGGTGAGATGAATTCTTTAAGATGTACATCGTGTGTGATTTTAGTGTACTAATTTATCAGGGTTGAACGATCGTACTTTGAGACAATTGCTGATATATCGACCGAAAGGATTTAAATAGAGATCCTATTTGTGTACTTAGGGATGGTACTCAACATTTAAGTAGTTGAGGTTATAGGATATGTGTGGAGGACATAATGGATCCCTACGATCAACATTGTCAAGGAGTAGTGTATCGGGGGGTTCCTTGTTTGGATTTCACTTTGCGAGACGTCCCACACACGAAACACAACGCAATGTTGGGAGTAGGGAGAAGTTTAGTCCTTAGTACTTGTGTGTATCTTTTTTAGTGATAGAAGTTTTATAAAAATAGGATGTAACGTGTGTTTATTCTGTCGTTAAGGACTTGGATAAGTTATAACTTAAATTGGCTGAACTCTAGTAAGGTACATATGTGTGTGCTTATATGATTTATATATATACATATATAGTTTGGGTGTAAACTTAGGGTACGATAGGATGGGAGGATTTTTGGATTATCCTTAGAAGATATCGGGTTGATAAACTTAAGTTTATGTGCATATGTTTAGGTGCACGCTTTAGTTGAGGGGTGAATTTGGGGGTTCCAAGGGAGTGAGACTCCTCTTTATTTATGAAATTTTGCATTTATAATTATTATGCACTGTTATGCACTTGCTATAAACGTTTTCACACCTCAGGCTTTGACCCGTTTATTTTCTCTCTTGCTATATATGTATATATTGTACTACAGGTGTCCCACCGCAAGGATACCGATGATGCTATTCTATTCAGTATCTTGGGATTTGTAGCAGACGCGGACTGTTGTGGGATTTTGTTATAGTCGTTTCATACCGTTTGTAAATCTAGATCATATTCATTTTGGTGTATCGGGTCCAAAAGTTACTTTTAACATTTTTATACTTCTTTCCTTTAGATTGTTGTAATATATGTTACCCGACAGCATATTCGGGTATAATTCTTTTATTGCACTTGTTACATTTTATATGAGTACATCCTTTTATAGTTGTACGTGAGTGCATTTTGTAACCTCTTATTAGTTATTTTATTGTTGGCATGATGTTCTTATATGTTTTTAAAAATTTTGGCATCCACTTATTATGGTTTTGGGTAGCTAGCTGCTTTTATTTTAATATCGACAGTTTATGCTAAGAGTGACCCACTTGAGATTCCTGCTTTAATTTAGTATAGGGTTGGCCACCCGTTATTATATTAAGCAGGGTGTCACAAGGCATTCAACCAATTCCCATGATGATTCAGTTCTGGCTAACCCGATCGGAAATCCCCCTCATTAGTGGATAAGCCACCAAAGGATCCAATCACATAATATAAACATAAGTGACCATTTTAAGGGATATAATTATAGAATCTATGTAAAACCATGATAGTACGATACCAAACACAAAGATGCATAATCATACAACATGCAAAACTTGGATTTTCAAGGTTGGAAAACATAGACCTTTATAAAACACAATCAATTTATAAGTTAGGGCTCTGATAATAATTATATTTAAATCGAGATTGGCATTTTCAAATGCTAAAAAAATTCAAATAACTTTGATTAAACATGAATTAGAATGAAAACCAGAACTAGGCTTGAAGAATAAACTTAGTGTTTTAAGAAACAATACCAAAGCGAATATTGTTGTGATTCATATGAGGAGAAACATGTTGAATAAGATGAAGATGTTGTTGCACTCCAAGGTCTCTGAAAACCTTGTTATAATGCTCTAAACATCTTAAATCTTCTAGTATATGATTCAACAAAAGTAAGCCTTGTGTGTGGGTATTCTGGGAGATGAACACGTGGTGAAATATGATAAAAATCACCTTCTATCCCTTAACCCCTCACAAAAACTTGAATAGTGTTTTTCCTCGCCCTCTCCAATCCTCCATAATGTATCATTAATATGGAACCCTAACTTGCACCGATATAAATAGGTATAAGTCATGGACGTTGCCTTAATTGGGCTTTCATAAAGTTTCGGGACTACTACTTGGGTATTGGACTATACTAGGTACCGGGATAAATAATTAAATTAGCTTCCAAATAAATACTCGACAATCTCAATTACATTTACCGTAATGATTTCTTTTCTTTATTTAATCGTGATTAATTCCACTAATTAATCACGATTACAAGCCAACTTAATTATCTCTAAATCAATAGGAATAAACAGGTCTTATTTGCAAAGTTTATTATAGTATATAATGTGATTCCACACGTTAGGTGTACGAACCTGTTTGGTCAAATCAATTTGTTGCTAATCGATTTTAACCATCATCTAATCAATTCCTTGATTCTCAGATTTAACGTATTTACTACTCCAGTGGATTATAAAATAATCCACCGGTCGAGTTTTACCGATGAAAAAAAATATATAATAAGTCTATCAAGAGGGTATCATAATCCAAGATATCTTTTGGACGTATATTCCTCCACATTATGATCTAAAACCTACTCGCATAACCATTGCCTAGCTTGCGGAAAATATTTAATTCAATCTAAAATTAAATCTCCCCCATAGCAATCAAATCAATAATTATACAAGCATTCCAATCCGCATAACCCTCGTGATTAAGAATCTATGCAACCTTTGCAAATAGTATGAGATTACTTAAGTTTAATCAAAACAACCTTTAAACTTAAATCTCAATGGTGGTTTTGTTCAATACATTCTTGGATGTACTAGTCATAATCCTATTGTGAACTATCGTACAGGTTCTCGAACCATCAGGCAAGTTCCTGTAGTTTGAGAGAAACCATCAGACATGAAGCGTTACTCAAGCGTGTTCCGTTTATTAGTTCATAAGATAATGCTTAAAATGTAGTGCGGCGTAAGTGCAACGAATTATATGACATATACTCAAGATAAGTTAAACTCAAAAGATCATAAACTTTTAAAGCTTTTAAATTCTATGCATAGAGTTCATAGTCATTGACACAACCAAGATATAAACATCACGTGAAAACAAGTCAATAAATTAATCTTGTATTTTAGAAAGTTAACCTACGAGCACATAACCAACAAACGTATCAAGAAAAAAATTATGCAACAAAGCATCACAAGAATATAATGAGTTGAGGAATAATATAAACTAACTAAAGAGTCCTAGGCACAATAATAAAACATTTCGAATAAGGAGAAATTGAGGGAACCAAGGAGTGATTTGATTTAGTCTCTAAATATATCTTATGAAAACTATCCTTTTGAATCCGTATTTGATTAACACGAGACAAATCGGGAGTAGGTTGGACCTTGGGCGTGTTAGTAAACTTCTTGCACCTTTTGTTTTGAACACGGTAGAAATGTTCAATCAATTTTACCATAACGTTATTCTTAATAAGGCTATGGTTCTTCCTAGCGTTATGAAAAAGCAATGTCGACCTAAGCAAATAACAAAATTCTCTCAAATATACGTTCCTATTAAATTGGTCACATTTTTAAATTCTAGGATGAGGCATGGGATAAATAGTTTTGGGAGCAACCCTTTTAAAATGTTAAAACTTTTTCAACTTAAAACAAAAAATTTATGATGATCTTTCTTTTGACAATAAGATAAAGTAATATCTCCAATTGGACTTTTAACCCAAATCACAAAGGAAAGAAGGGAAATGAAACCGTGGAAACTTCAACCCAAATCACAAAGGAAAGAAGGGAAATCAGACAGAATTAGAAGAAATTTCTCTAGTCACTTCTTTCTGATCCATTTGTGGTATTTATTTATAATAATTTCCTTTTTGTTGGTCGTTTTCTCTGGGGTTTTTACTTGTTTGCTTCAGTACTTCTTCTTTTTGTAGCCTTTGATTTTTTTGATTCTTCCTTTTTTCCTATGCTTCCGCAATTATCTTTTTCTCTTTTTTTCTATATTTGTAGGGAAAAAAATTGAGTAAAAGAGATTTTGCTTGAAAAATGAGTAAGAGAGATATTTCCTTTGGGTGCAGCTATCCCCACTCCTCTCAAACCCTCCCGTTCTCCAATTTTTTTTTAAATGACAAAACTAATCTTAAAGCTTAGAAAAGGAAATACTATTCATCTCTCTCCAACACTAACAAAAAAAAATGCTAACAAAACTTTTAAGATGATAATATTATGAAAATTTCTCTAACTTTATATATATATATATATATATATATATATATATATACGACACAACATAATTTTTTTATCAAATGCAAACATGACCCAATGAAAATTGGATACAACATGAATTTGTTTTTTAATCGAATACGAACACAATCCAAATAAAAGAGACATGACATGACATGACATGACAAGACACGAAATATTATTTTAATTTATTTGCAAAAACAGAAACACGACCGAATAAAAGAAAATGATTTTGTTTTGTGTGGCATTTTAATTTGGTCTTGTTTCTGTTTTTGTAAAAAAAAAAAGATTTCACAGCCGGACCAAATTATGACAAATCATGTTGTGATTTTTTTTTTTTTTGTTTGGAAAAAAATTATTAGTTGTGTTTGAAAAAAAAATTATATATACATTTCACGATTGTGAAATGTTTTTATATATACATTTCACGGTCGAAGTAAAATATATACATTTCACGATCGAAGTAAAATATATATATATGGCGTGAAATGTTTTTATTTTATATAAAATAATTTTATTTAATAGTTAAATCAAAAACTATTTATAAGACGTTTTTTAATTAAAAAAACAGATAACAAATTTTTTAAACAACTGAAATGTCTTTTAAAACAGTTATGAAAAGTATTTTTTTTTATAAACAAAAGCATTAAAACCCGCTAAGGGAGCGGAACCCGTATACAGTGAATATACAAACACGCTCATAAGTAAAAGCGACACGACATAATTTTTTTTATTGAATCCAAACATTTGATAAATAAATTAAAATAATATTTTTTTTGTCATCTCCTGTCTCTTTCATTTGAATTGTGTTCGTGTTAGGTTAAAAAAAAATCGTGTTTGCATTTGATAAAAAAAAAAATATGCCGTGTCACTTTTACTTGGATCGTGTTCGTGTCAAGTAAAAAATAAAAAAAATAAGATTTTGTATCGGAATTAAACAGTCAAATAAAAATGACACGATACGAAATCTTATTTTTTTTATCTAACATAAACACAAACACGATCAAATTAAAATGCAACACAACAAGACATGAAATTTCATTTGTTTACCTAATACGGCCCAAATAAATGCGACACAACATAATATATATATATATATATATATATATATATATATATATATATATATATATATATATATATATATATATATATTAAAATTAATAAAGACCAATTTTCTTTTTAGCCAAATAAGAACATGACCAAATTAGAATTTGAAATGACATGAAATCTTTTTTACTTGACACGAACACGATCCAAGTAAAAGCGACACGGCATAATTTTGTTTATCAAATGCAAACACGACCCAATTAAAATTGAATACAACAAGAAATATTTTTTTAACCTAACACGAATACAATCCAAGTAAAAGAGACACGAGATGACAAAAAATATTATTTTAATTTATTTAAAAAATGGAAACACGACCGAATTAAAATGCGACACGATACGAAATATATATATTTTTTACGAAAATGGCCAAGTTAAAATGACACAACATGATTTTTTTTTAACAAACACGATCTGATGTGGTGTTTTGTTTGGAAAAAAAAATTCATGTTCTGTTTCTTTTACTTGGCCATATTTGTGTTTCGTAAAAAAAAAATTCGTATTGTGTCGCATTTTTATTCGGTCGTGTTTCTATTTTTGTAAATAAATTAAAATAATATTTTGTATCATGTCGTGTCTCTTTTCCTTGGATTGTGTTCGTGTTAGGTTAAAAAATATTTCGTGTTGTATCCAATTTTAATTTGATCGTGTTTGAATTTGATAAAAAAATTATGCCGTGTCGCTTTTACTTGGATCGTGTTCGTGTCAAGTAAAAAATATTTCGTGTCGTTTCATATTTTAATTTGGTCATATTCCGATTTAGTTAAAAAAAGAATTTGTATTTATTAATTTTAATAAATATATATGACTATATATATTTGTATATTAGAACATAAAGTTAGATAAAGAACCTTAATATTCTCAGCTTAAAAGTTTTGTCATCCGTTTTTTTTGCTGTTGGAGAAAGATGGAGTGTGTTTCCAATTTATAGCATTTAAGGTTACTTGTGTCTTTTAATAGCGATTTTGGAACGCCTGGGGTTTTCGCATGAGTAGGGATAGCTATATCCACTTGATTGAACTTTGAATATCTAGTATTGTAATTCTAAGACAGTAAGACTTTTAGTAAGAAAATAGTATTATAAAGTTAAAATGTTTGATTTTTGGTTCTTTTGGACGGTACTTGGGTGTTAGAAATTGCATGAGTAGCAGTTATTTAATATGTTTTATATTTCCACACATTTTAATAATTATTTTAACTAGAGATATAAAAAGTACAAAAGGCTTCCTTAAATCCCTGAGGTTTACGCCTCGCTTTCTTACACGAAAACACATTTTAGGCTTATAGCTTGCTATTTAAACACTGGTGAAGGGTAACGTTGAAATTTTATTCCTATAGAAACAATATCTTTATAAAATGTAAAATATTTGGGAAATGGACTTCCTTTTTGCTAATTGCTTCAATACTCCATCTTTTGATTATTGTAAATACAACACAAGTATGTGGCTCATTCCTTTTGTATTTTACATATGAGTCGCTCGTAAAACATGAAGTAGAGAGAGAGAGAGAGAGAGAGAGAGAGAGAGAGAGAGAGAGAGAGAATCGACATTTAAAACTATCGCAACATGAACCAAATAATGCAGAAGCTAAGATCGTTAGTCGCTGAATTTGAATGTACCTAGTTAAATGTTGAAAATACAGTGTAATCAAGTTTTGTTAATGAATGCAGTAGAGTACTCATTACTGAAATTCGTCATCCCCTGTACATCATGTCTCCTTGTATAGTTCTTTTATAATACTACGTCTCTATGTCCATCTCAAATTGGAGTCTCCTTACAACATCCTTTATGGGTATGTCAATTGTGCAAATATACGGTAATGTGTTAATCAATACTGTTTTGAAAATCATAATACCGGATATAAACTATAATGTTATATCACGTTTAGAAACAGTTTTGTCATGAATCCAGGATGTTCAATCTTCATGCAACCATAAAATCGTAATTTCTTTATAACTGTAATCAAAACTGACCTTTGTCCATCGCGATTGATTGGAATAAGATGACTTAAATGCTCCTGTCAAAGATTCCTTTGAATCCTTTCTTGAATAGCCCATAATTGCTCTCTTATGTGCCCGGAATATTTGTGAGAAAATACGAATAATAAGAATTTCAAATTTTCTCTCCCTCCTTAGAAATAGTGTATATTGAGATGACTCTAGATGGTGTAGAGGTCTCTATTTATAAGGGGAAGAGGGCCGAAATCCTAGTGGTGGTGGGACTCTTTTCAAGTCTCCCACTAATACCACTGACCATCATGTGACTAACGTATAAGGTTTACCTAATCTTTTAATATCTTTATTTATCACATTTCTAATTAATTATCTAACATTTATTAAAACCACATAAATGGGAAATTCAGAATTTAATACAATTGAAATTAAATAATTAATTTCGTCACTTAACATTAATTTCCAACTGTCTCCCACTTGGTCTTAATAATTCGTATAATTAGATTAGGTATCATAAGGTGTACAATCATTGATAAATTTAGTTTGTTAAATCAAATGATTCACGGATGCGAGTCATGGTGGTTCCATGCTATTCAAGACCATGGTTCCTTCCATATACCACAACACTCATGTTTCATTCAACTAGCCTTTAATATTGGGTATCATAATGGCCTCATAATGTCATTTTGAATAAGGACTATTTATGTCAACAATAATTCATAATTATATCCATGCATTCACAAAAGACAGAAATAACAGAAATCGAAAATACTTTTATTGATTTAAGTAATAGTTTCAAACAACTAAGCCAAAATAGCAATCATAATCTAACTAATCGAGATCCATATCTTTGACATGTTCCATAAAGGTCTTCGAAGATAGTCCTTTCGTAAGAGGATCTGCTATGTTATCACGCATACTAATGTGATCAATTGACACTCTTTGTTTCTGAACTTCTTCTTTAACTGATAGGTATTTCATTTCAATATGCTTAGCAGCCTTAGTATACCTATCGTTCTTCGAGAAGAAGACTGCCGCGACATTATCAAAATAAATTTTCAGCGGCTTAGATATTGACCCCATAATTATAAGTCCTGAAATAAAGTTTCGCAGCCATAAACCATGATTTGTAGCTTTGAAGGAAGCTACGTATTCAGATTCCATAGTAGATGATGCAATGACGCTTTGCTTAGCACTTTTCCATGAAACGGCTCCTCCATCCATAAGGAAGACATAACTGTAAGGACATAGTTTTATAAATGTCCGGGGTAGAATCTATGAATTTTTTATTTTCTCCTAGATCACAGTTTGTATGTCTAATATCGCTACATTCGGCACGTCAAAACGATCATCCTCGACAGCCTTAATCTGAATTCAATGCATCCAGTATCTTCACGTGCATCATTCTATATGCGACGTGCTACTCAGCTCATTCCCACTACTCCACTACATGTTATCGGTAAAATGGTTTATTGGAGCTTTAATATTTGCATAAATATTTGGGAAATTTTTGAAAATTATTTTTGAAGTCTGGATTAATTTTTTTATCAAAAGCAGAATTTTTTCTAAGTGTAGAAGCGAAGTGCCTTGAACGACGAGCTCGCTCAAACGACTTTGAATGTCGTTCGCGCGAGATAGGCATGTCGCACGATCTCGTTCGAATGACATCTGTCCTTCGTTCGAGCGACATGACTATCTCGTTCGAACTAGCCACCGCCATGATTTTCGTTAGGGGTGGTAAACGGACGGATACAGATCGGATACCATGTTTTTCATATCCGTATCCGCTATCTGAATGTATTATCCGTATCCGTATCCGTATCCGCCCGGATAGTTAAAACAACTATTCATATCCGTATCCGCTCGGATACCTCGGATTCGGATAATATCCGTATCCGTTTACATTATTTAGCCATCGCAAAAAATAACAATTAAAATATCCAATCCAATGAAATCCAATCCAATCCAAATAAATATATAACAAAATTATTGCCTCCTAATATCAACAATTATGGATTCCATAATAATAATATCATTCCATAATGATAATATGGCTTAAAGTCATTCATAGTTTACAACCATATAAGTTTAAAGCCATAAAAAAAAAATAACAGTCGCATTCCATGACAGTAGAAATAAATATGCACCTTTTAGATTAATCAAATTTATTGAGAATGATAACCTCATGGACCTTTTGTCTTCAAAACATACTAATATTTTTATTTTAATAAGTACACATTTTTATTTTGTATATAATATACATGTTGTTAACTTCAGTTCTCATCACAATCAAAACCATCTCTTTACTTTTCTGTTTCTCTCTTACATTCTATTATGTTTCTCTCTTATATTCTTTTATGTTTGTCTCTTACATTTATTTATAATTAAGAAAACTAACGAACAACCACATGAGAGTTTCTTTTCTCTTGTTTTGTACGAAAGAGAAATGAAACGAAGTTATTTTTTTTTTAGTGGAGTATATGTTTTTTAGTCGGTGTATGTTGTGTGTGATAGGGTGTATTGTAACTTTAGTGTAACTCTATGATAATATACCCAATAAAATAATAATACATGACATTTTATAATATACCCAATAAAATAATAACTTTAGGGTGTTTTTGTTTGGAGTGGAGTATGTGTTTATTTTGTTTTGGGGAATAAACGATTAAGGTTTTCTTTAATATTTATTTACTAGTAATAATAATACTAATATTATTAGTAATATTTTAAACATATGTTTGACGGATACGGATATCCGGTAAAACGGATATCCGATAAAATAAATACTCCGCATCGGATACGGATTATCCATGTCGGATACTAGTACTATCCGTATCCGTATCCATTTTCTCGGATATTTTTATAGAGTATCCATATTCGTATCCGTTTCCATATTTTCGGATAAATATCCGCAAATTCGGATTCGGATATCGGACGGATGCGGATTTTCGAATATCCATTTACATCCCTAATTTTCGTATAAATACCTGTACACCTTCTACACGATTTTTTAAGTCTTTCTGCAATCTCAAAATTCTACCAAAACAGTCCAGAATAAGACTTCATCTTTTTAAGGTTTTCTAAACCTTTTTGATTCACAAAACATTCTCATAAATGTGTGTGAATCTTTAAACCTTCAAGAGGATCATTTACTCATCTGGAGTAATTTGTGAGGAAGCCATTCTCTTCTTCATTGCTGCCCTACTGGAAAGGGATAGTTCCAGCCGACGACATCAGAACCGACACCCGAGGGTATTTTTGTGTCACATATTTTCATTGTAATCCGTGTAAGCTGTTCTCTTACAAAATTATAGTGAAAATAAAAGGTTTTGCCCCTTTGGGTGTTTTTTCCTCATTTGTGTGTGTTTGATTGTTCTTGCTTGATTTCATCATCACCAATCACACCTAGATGCATGTTTAGGACTTAATTGATAAAAACCGAGTTTAATTAAATAACTTCCTTATTTGAACGCAAGCGCACTCTTCTCAAATTGGTATCAGAGCCAATTACACAACTGTACCGTGTAATTTTCCACAAAATTTTTCTAAGAAATTATTTTTCTGAAAAATTAATTTTTGAAAACGAGTGTGTTCATAATGGAGAAGTTATATAATAAAATGCCAGTTTTTTACGGGACAAACTATGCATACTGAAAAGCCCGTATGAGATCTGTATTAAAAGCCATTGATGAACGTGTCTGGATTTTGGTTGAAAGAGGGTGGACATCTCCCTCTATCACTCTTGAAAACGTGACCAATTTAAAACCTGTCACTACATGGACTGAAGAAGAGTTTAAATGGTCATCTTTTAATTCTAAGGGTTTAAGTGCTGTTTCTGGGTCTGTCACACCTGATGAGTTCAAACGCATAATGACGTGCACCACGTCAAAAGAGGCATGGGATGTTTTTCAACTTACCCATGAAGGAACTAATGCTGTGAAAGAGTCTAAACTGCAAAATTTAACAACTCAATTTGAAACAATCACTATGCTTGAATCTGAATGTTTTGATGAATTTTATGCTAGACTATCTGATATTGTTAACACTAGCTTTAATCTTGGTGAACACATTCCTAATGCTAGAGTTGTTAAAAGATTCTTAGATCACTGCCTAAGCGTTTTATCCCTAAAGTCACTGTGCTAAATTCTATGGGTAATTTAAATACGCTTAAATTGGAGGAACTTGTAGGAGAATTGCAAACGTATGAAATTGATATGTTTCCTAAATCTGTTAAGTCTAAAGATAAGGGAATTGCACTTAATGCCCAGGAGAGAAAGAGTGAGGGGTCGGCAAGAAAGAGGGGAGAGTCATCTAGAAAACGAGAGACAGATACATCAGATTCTGAGTGTGATTTTGACTTAGATGATTTGGCCCTATTTGCTAAAAATTTCAAAAGAATTCTCAAATTCAAGAAAAATGGTAATTTTAAAGATAAAAAGAAGTTTGAGAAAAATAAGTTTGAAAAGAAAAATGAAAAATATTTTAAAGACCCTCCTAAGAAAGAGAGTGAGAGATGCTTTGAGTGCGACGGTAGGGGTCATAGAGCTTTTGAGTGTGCTACTAGGCTGAACAGAGAAAAGGGCAAAGTTGTCCTTAACGCTACCCTTAGTGACGACAGTGAGGTCGAGTCGGTAGATTGTGGAGATGAGTCACCGCATGAGTGTAACTTCACCGCATTCATGGCTAGTCATGTGAGTACATCTAGTACTCCTCACGACGATGAGGATGCTGCTTTACAGGGACACCTCGACAGTGAGATCGATGTGAGTGAGGGGGAGGATGACACAAGTGAGAGCAAGAGTGATCTTCAACGCGCCTACGCCGAGCTTTATTCTGAGTCATTTAAAACTAAAAAGCATAACAAAGCGTTAGTTCTTAGGATCACCGCGTTAGAGGAAGATTTAAGAAAATCCAGAGAGAGAGTCCTCTACCTGCACTACCTTAAGAGAGAGAGAGTCTGCCTGTGTTGAGAAAGAGAGTTTGTTTAGAGAGAGAGAGAGAGTTGTTTTGAGAAAGAGAGAGGGGACTTGACTAAATAAGTGGCTAGTCTTACGAGTGAGCTCCATTCCTCCATGGAGACTCGGAAGAAACTTGAACCCCTTGTAGCCCAGCTTACTCATGATCTGGAGAGAGCAGGGGAAGTCAAGGTACAAATCGAGGAGAGATCTGGAAAGATGGGAAAGATGCTCCTCCGCCCCGCCTTAGGTTTTGGTGATAGGCAAGGAATAGGTTATGATGGTGCTTCCACATCCAAATTGCACCTGGACCAGTTCCTGAGTTTACTACGACTCCTTATGGCCATCGTCAAAAACCTCGAAGGAGAGTTCGATCAAGAAAAGAAGACCAAGGTCCGCCTTTGACTGTGTTCTTTTGTATATATTGTAAAAGAAAAAGGCCACCTCAGGGAGTTTTGCTATAGTATGGGTCGGACACGACGTACTACTGCTCCACCATAGCATACTGATGATTTTACCAGTTTGAGAGAGCGAGTTGAGTTTTTAGCTGCCACATCACAGAGTTTGATAGATGAATTTCGATGGATGTCTTTACCGTCAGTGTATGCTTATCACATTCTGGCTAAAACCAACAACAATAAAGGTAAACAAAAGGTCACCACTTCTTGGGTACCTAAGAAAGATAAAAAGGCCTTTGTTGTTCATGTCTCTCTCAAAGCACATAATACCTCACAGTGGTATTTTGATAGTGGGTGCTCCAGACATATGACAGGTGATGCCTCATTTTTTACTTCTCTTGAGGATTATAAGGATTGTAGAGTCACCTTTGGAGATGGGAGCAAGTCTAGCATTGTAGGACGTGGTACTGTAGAGTTACCAAGATTTCCTAAGCTAGAGAATGTTTTGTACGTCAAAGGTTTGAAAGCAAACCTTCTCAGCATTAGCCAGCTGTGCGACACTGACTTTGCCGTAAAGTTTGACCGGGACCCTTGTTATGTATATAATCAAGCCGGCAAACTTTTAGTTCGAGGGATGAGGACAGAGGATAATTGCTATGGGACTGAGCCCATGTCCTCATTTGTCTTCAACAACGCCACAATCACTCCTATGGATCTGTGGCACCAACGTCTAGGTCACGTGAACATTAGAGATTTAACTCGTTTAGCTAAAAAAGACCTAGTACGTGGCTTACCATCACTTGGAAAGCCAACTTCGACGATTTGTGGACCCTGTCAGTTGGGAAAACAAATTCATAGCCCCCATAAGAAGTTGCATTCCATTACCACCTCTCGTGTACTTGAGCTTTTTCACATGGATCTTATGGGTCCTACTCGTACTGAGAGTTTGGGTGGTAAGAGGTATATCCTCGTGATGGTGGATGATTTCTCCAAATACTCGATTGTAGGTTTTCTGAGGGAGAAATCCGATGTTGTGGAGTTTTTAACAACCAAGTGTCGTGTCTTGGAAAATCAACATAGAGTCACTATTAACCGGATACGTAGTGACAACGATACTGAATTTAAGGAAGCAAAGGTAGATCTTTACTGTTATAGCATTGGGATCAAACATGAGTTTTCTGCTGCGAAGACTCCTCTGCAAAATGGGATTGTTGAGAGAAAGAATAGGACAATGGCTAGATCTATACTTCTAGGTTGTAAGGTTTCTAGGAGATTTTGGGCAGAGGCAGTGTCTACTGCATGCCACACGATAAATAGGGTTTACCTGCGTTCACACACTCTTAAGACGCCTTATAAATTGTGTATTGACAAGAAACCCAACCTTGCATATTTCCTTTGTTTTGGGGAGTAAATGCTACATCCTGCGGGATAGAGAGCAATTAGGAAAGTTCGACTTCCGAAGCGACGAGGGAATACTGTTAGGATATTCATCGAATAGTAGAGCGTACCGAATTTTTAACCTGAAGAGCTCTAATGTTATGGAGTCAATAAACATCACCGTGCAAGATGATGAACCTTCGGCGTTTATTGATTTTAGCCTTCAGTGTGAGGATGCGGATGTTTCTGGCAGTAATTTACTTGTACCTCACCCACACTCTGTGGACCCTACTCCTGTGTTAGAGGACACACCTGCTTGGGTTAGCAAGAGTCATGACCCTTCTGCCATTATTGGTGATCCCACTCTAGGGGTTAAGACACGTGCTCAGCTAGAGAACGTTATTTACACGTTCAAAGTCGAGCCCAAGAACCACAAAGAAACACTCAAGGATGAACACTGGATATCTGCTATGCAGGATGAGTTGCTTCAGTTTAAAAAGAATAATGTCTGGGAACTTGTCACCTGACCTAGTGAGACTATTGTGATAGGTACCAGATGGATTTTCTAGAATAAAATGGATAAAAATGGTAATATAATCAGAAACAAGGCTAGGTTGTTCGCTCAAGGCTACACACAGATAGAAGGTGTAGACTTTGGGGAGACATTTGCTCCTGTTGCGAGGCTTGAGTCTGTCCGCTTACTCCTCGCCATTGCATGTCATCTGCGCTTCAAGTTATATCTGATGGATGCCAAGAGTGCCGTTCTAAATGGCATTCTACAGGAGGAGGTTTACGTGGAATAATCGAAAGGGTTTGAAGACCCTAAGCACCCAGAGCACGTCTACTATCTGAGGAAAGCCTTGTATGGTTTAAAGCAAGCACCCCGTGCTTAGTACGAGAGGCTTACTTCCTATCTCTTAGCCCGTGGATTCAAGAGAGGGGGAGTTAATTTGACGTTATTCGTCAGGAGAGATGACGGTGCTATTTTGGTTGCCCAGGACGACATAGTTTTTGGATCCACGTGCTCCCAACGTGCTCATCACTTTGAGGAGGAAATGAAAAGTGAGTTTGAGATGAGCATGGTTGGTGAGCTTACTTTTTTCCTTAGTCTCCAGGTTCGTCAGCTAGAAGTTACGATGTTCATCTCCCAATCTAAGTATGCTAGAGACCTAGTGAAGAAATTTGGGTTAGACTCCGCTAAGCATGCACGTACACCTATGAGTACCATTACCAAGCTTAGTAAGGACACTTCAGGTAAGGACGTAGAGCAAACCTTGTATCGGAGTATGATAGGTAGTCTTCTCTACTTGACTGTCAGTCGTCTCGATATAGCCTTAAGTGTTGGAGCTTGTGCGCGATATCAAGCATCCTCGAAAGAGTCACATTTACTTGCTCTAAAACGTATTATTAAATACGTGAGTGGGACTCTCTCATACGATATTTGGTATTCCTTTGATACCGATGACCGTTTGTCCGCCTATTCGGATGCCGATTGGGCCGGGGATGTAGATGGTTGTAGGAGCACTTCTAGTGGGTGTTTCTACTTTGGTTCTGCTCTTGTCTCCTGGATGAGCAAGAAGTGAAATTCTATCTCTTTGTCCACGGCGAAAGCTGAGTACATCGCCGCCGAGAGTTGTTGCACGCAACTCTTGTGGATGAAGCAAATGTTGGAGGATTATGGGATCTCACAGGATACCATGACTATTTCCTGTGATAACGCGAGTGCGATACACATATCCCGCAATCTAGTCCAACATTCACGCACAAAGCACATTAGGATACGCGAGCACTTTATACGTCAGTTAGTTGAGGAGAAAGTCGTATTCCCGAGTTTCGTACCCACCGACCGTCAGTTAGCCGATATTTTCACGAAACCTTTAGATGCCCTTAGATTTGAGAGTCTTAGGAAGTCTTTGGGGATTTGCACAGTTGACTGAGGGGTTGGTCTGTGTCTAGGATAGGATGCTTTTTCATGTTCATATCATATGCTTCCTATTACTAGTTTGTTTTATATGTATTATTGCTTTGTTGTACATTTATTTATTTATTTTTTTTAAAAAATCCAAAAAGATTTTCGTTTTATAAATTTTTTTGAAAAATCCAAAAAGATTTTTGTATTTTATTTTCACCTTTTATGGATGAGCATTTAAGATAGCCGAGTCACAATTTCATTCCATTTATCCATGTGACTGTTTGATAGAGATTTGAGACGCTACATCATTTCATCCATGTGCTTTACATTGATTGGAGTCTTTGAGATGTGATTAATGATATATTTCTACATGTTTGACTCCTATCTCCTTTACTGCACACATGCACGACTTTATTTGATTATTGTACTTGTCTATCACATATGCGATAAAACTTGACAAGATTGGAATACATGTAAAAACCGTTTTGGTGAGACTGCGTGATTATTTGAAAACGGGGAAGGACTGCGAAAGGTTCATTTAGCCTTTGCGATTCTATGCCACCGTTAAAAAGGACCTAAAAATTGAGGAATTTTATTATCTGGGGTCCAAGGAGGTTAAAAGAGCCCGAAAAAATTAAAGGCAATAAAAAACAATATATGCCAAATATGGGCCATTAGGTTTCTCCATCAATTCTCTAAAGTTTGAGAATTTAGAACGCCTCTATTCATAATATAAATCTGAGGGAGTTTGGTTGAAGAATATAAACGGGTATGCACTTCCTTGAATGTCTTGAAAAAGCATGAAATAGTTTTGGACGTTATTGGTGTGGAAATCACTTTGAGCTTTGATTTGTTGATTTGATTGAGTCAATGTCTCATATTACCACCTTTTTGCACCAAAGGAAGATTTTGAGTTCATTCGTTAGGAGTATCCTATATTCATCGTGCACATGTGTCATGTTTGTATGCATTGATTTTCCTATCGAATTTGATCACACCCCTTCATTTATGCTACCATCGACTTGGTTGTTTTTGTGTTCTTTCATGGTGTGATTATTTGTTGTATATTATGTGTGAAATTTTTTGAAAAATACAAAAATAGCAGTTTATTCTCGCGTGTCATTCTCTATGTGCATTTATCTATGCTTCTCATATCTGTCTATTTGGGAACATCATAAAAAGGGGTAGAAAATTATGGGAGAGGATAATTGTTTTGGTGTTTGGTTGATTTATGAATGATTTGCTTAAGCTTAATTGATCATCAATTTTTGCATATCATTATATTTCAAACTGTTGCTTGTCACGGGTATTTGCTTTATCTCATGTGTGTAAGTACAACATTGTTCATTATTGGATTGCACACCCTGATGAGAAAAGCTTTGAAAATTTCTGAAGAGCTGAAGATTTGGAAGACATGTCATTTAGTATTCTCAGTTTGAGGTTTTAATGGGGATATTATATTGTATGTCATTTGATTGCATAATTCGGATTTTTTATGTATGTATCGACATAGACATAGGGGGAGATTTGTAAGAACATAATTTTATAAATGTCCGGGGTAGAATCTAGGAATTTTCTATTTTCTCCTAGATCACAGTTTGTATGTCTGATATCGCTACATTCGGCACGTCAAAACGATCATCCTCGATGGCCTTTATCTGAATTCAATGCATCCAGTATCTTCACGTGCATCATGCTATATGCGACGTGCTACTCAGCTCATTCCCACTACTCCACTACGCGTTATCGATAAAATGGTTTATTGGAGCTTTAATATTTGCATAAATATTTGGGAAATTTTTCAAAAATTATTTTTGAAGTCTGGATTAATTTTTTATCAAAAGCATAATTTTTTCTAAGTGTCGAAGCGAAGTGCCTTGAATGACGAGCTAGCTCAAACGACTTTGAATATCGTTCGCGCGAGATAGGCATGTCGCACGATCTCATTCGAACGACATCTGTCCTTCGTTCGAGCGACATGGCTATCTCGTTCGAACGAGCCACCGCCTAGATTTTCGTAAAAATACATGTACACCTTCTACATGATTTTTTAAGTCTTTCTGCAATCTCAAAATTCTGCGAAAACAGTTCAGAATAAGACTTCATCTTTTTAAGGTTTTATAAACCTTTTTGATTCACAAAACCATTCCTATGTATATGTGTGAATCTTTAAACCTTCAAGAGGATCATTTACTCGTCTGGAGTAATTTGTGAGGAAGCCGCTCTCTTCTTCATTTCTGCCCTACTGAAAAGGGATAGTTCCAGCCGACGACATCAGAACCGACACCCGAGGGTATTTCTGTGTCACATATTTTCATTGTAATCCGTGTAAGCCGTTCTCTTACAAAATTATAGTGAAAATAAAAGGTTTTGCCCCTTTGGGGGATTTTTCCTCATTCGTGTGTGTTTGATTGTTCTTGCTTGGTTTCATCATCATCAATCACACCTAGATGCATGTTTAGGACTTAATTGATAAAAAATGAGTTTAATTAAATAACTTCCTTATTTGAACGCAAGCGCACTCTTCTCAATAACCCGAAGTGCTCTTCCTACTATCAAGGCATCCCCCAAAATCTGAGTCTGAATAACCAATCACCTCAAGGTGATCAGTCTTTCGATATATGAGCATGTAATTCTTGGTCCCTCGCAGGTACCTCAGCACTTTCTTTGTAGCTTTCCAATGGTGAATCCCCGGATTGCTTTGATATCTGCCTAGCATCCCAACGGTAAAACTGATATCCGGTCTAGTGCAAACTTGTGCATACAACAAGCTCCCTACGAGCGAAGCATAAGGCATGCCTTTCATGTGCTCCCTTTATAAATCACTTCTAGGGCATTGACTTAAGCTGAACTTGTCCCCTTTCCGAAGTGGAACATTAATGGGATTGCAACTTTGCATGCTAAATCTTCGTAAAACTTTGTTAATATAAGCTTTCTGAGATAATCC
The DNA here is from genome assembly GCA_949130495.1 of Sambucus nigra. Classification (NCBI taxonomy): domain Eukaryota; kingdom Viridiplantae; phylum Streptophyta; class Magnoliopsida; order Dipsacales; family Adoxaceae; genus Sambucus; species Sambucus nigra. Next base: position 777,801,196 of record OX422208.1, on the reverse strand, counting down.
CAATATTCCTCGTGATCTATCCCGAGATATTTCTATCCCGATCACGAAGTATGCTTCACCTAAATCTTTCATTTCAAAGTTTTTAGAAAGGTACTTCTAGGTTTCACTTAATAAACCAAGATCACTTAATCAACATATAGTACTAAAAACACAAACTTACTCCCACTGATCTTTAGGTATAAGCACCGATCAACAGTGTTTTCCTTAAACCCAAAGGATGTAATGGTATCGTGGAACTTAATGTACCATTGACGAGAAGCTTTCTTTAGACCATATATTGACTTCTTTAACATACACACCATGTTTTCCTTTCCTTCCTCTATAAAGCCTTGTGGCTATGCCATATAGACTTTTTCTTCTAAACTCCCATTTAGAAAAGCTATTTTTACGTCCATTTGGTGCAACTCCAAATCATAATGAGCCACTAATGCTAATATGATTCTTAATGAGTCCTTCTTTGAAATTAGAGAGAATGTCTCATTATAATCTATGCCTTCTCGTTGATTAAAACCTTTGGCAACAAGTCTAGCTTTATGTCGTTCGATATTGCCTTTTGAGTCACGTTTGGTCTTAAATATCCACTTGCACCCAACTCGTTTTTGTCCTTTTGGCAATTCGACCAACTCCCAAACTTTATTGTCATTCATAGATTTTATTTCTTCATTCATGGAACCTATCTATTTATCGGAAGCATCACTATTTACAGCTTTTTCATAAGAAACTGGATCATTAATAATCCCTATGTTAAATTCGGTCTCTTGAAGGTATACCACATAATCATCCGGAACTACTGTTCTCCTTTCTCTTTAAGATCTTCTTAATGACACTTCCTGTGGTGCTTCAAAAGTTTCATCGGTTATAGTCTCATTATATGGTTGTTCAGTTGGTTGATCATTCACTTGTTGCTCACTGTTATTGATTGGATCAATGACCGGTTCAACAACTACATTAGAAACAACGGGTATGTTATGAACTCTGGGTATAGGAATTTGTACCCTGACTTCTTGAATGATTACCTCCCTTTCTTTTATACTCCCACTTACTTCACCCTCTTCAATGAATTTAGCATTTTCAGTTTCTATGATTTGGACAGTAGAATCTATATCCCTTCGAATTTTCTGGATACCCGATGAAATGACAAGATACTATCCTAGGATCTAATTTCTTTTCATAAGGGTTATAGATTTTAGCTTCAGCTAGGTAGCCCCACACACGTAAATACCTTAAATCGGGTTTCCATCATTTCCAAAGTTCAAAAGGAGTTTTTGAAACTGACTTACTAGGAACCCTATTTAAGATGTGTACATCGGTTTTTAATGCATGTGTCCACAAAAATGTAGGCAATTGGGTCCTACTTATCATACTTCTAACCATTTCTATAAGTGTACGATTACGCCTTTCAGCTACACCATTCTGCCAAGGTGATCCTGACATTGTGTATTGGGCGCAAATACCTAATTTTTTAAGGAGTTTAGCAAATGGGCCAGGGTGTTGCCCTGACTCATCATATCTACCATAATATTCACCACCTCTATCAGATTTAATAATTTTCACCTTTTTGCCTAGTTGCCTCTCAACCTCATTGATGTATATTTCAACGACGTTCATAAACTGAGATATATCATGCAACATGTACAAAATGCAATAACGTGAAAATCATCTACAGAGGCGATGAAGTATTTTTCTCCACCAATGGATGAAATATCAAAAGGTCCACATATATCTGTATGTATTATTTCAAATAGGTGGGTGCTTCTTGTGGCTCCTTTCTTTATATGTTTGGTCTGTTTTCCTTTAATACAGTCCACACATACATCATAATTGGCCCAATCCAGGTTATGGAGTATTCCATCTTTAATGAGCCTTTCAATTCTCGGCCTGGATATGTGCCCTAATCTTTTATACCACAAATAAGCAGATTTTCATCATTAAGTGTACGTTTCGTACCAATATTAGAATGCAGTGTCACAAGGGTTTCAGAAAAATTCTTTTCAAGATTCAATTGATACAAACCATCTAATAAAATCCAGAACCAACATTAATAGAATTTTTAATCAAACCAAAACCATTGTACTTAAATTCAATCGAAAAACCGTCTAAAGCAAGTTTGGAAATAGAAATTAAATTTCTAGAAACTGTGGGAACATAAAAAGTTTCTTGCAAATCTAAAATAAATCCAGTGCTTAAAATCAGGCGAAAGACTCCAATAGCTTCTATTTTAGCCTTTGCTTTATTGCCCATGTAGAGAAAATGCTCATTTGGATTTATTTTGCGGATCAAAGTGAAGCCCTGTATCGAATTAGAAACATGACACATATAACCATAATCAATCCACCAAGTGTTATAAGGAGCGTTAATAAGGTTTGATTCGAAACAAACATAAATAAAGGGCTTACCCTTTTTCTTGAACCAGGCCTTTCGTTTATGACAATCCCTCTGAAAATGGCCCTTCTTTTTACAGAAGTGACACTTGTCATTCTTTTCCTTCTTCACAACAACAGTTGATGGTTCAGCTTGATGAGACGGCCCAGGACCTTTCTTAATGCCCTTGCCGAACTTCTTCTTAAAACCAACTCCTTTGACTATCAGATTTGCCACCTGTCCCTTAGTCACATGGCCATTCTGTTGCTTAAGCCTTCATTCCTCGTGTACTAACATCCTTTGAAAATCATTTACATTCCACTTATCTTTTATAGTGTTGTAATTGATTTGTAAAGGCCCATACTCAGGAGGTAGGGAGTTTAGGATGAATTGGACGAGAAAAGACTCATCCACTGTCATGCCCAAAACTCTAAGTCTAGCAGCCAGATTGGTCATTTCTATAATGTGCTCATTCATGATTCGAGTATTGATAAGCACCCAAAACTTTACATTTTATACCCCAAATAGATGTACTTTTGTTGCTAATTCTCGACAATTTGGGTCTTATGTGCTTAAATGTTTATCTTGTAGGTCAATCGTCCGTTTGCGGTGTCACAAGCTATATATCGAGGCAAATGCGTGTTGAATGGAGCTAAATTCCCTCTCCCGTAATCAAGCCCGAGCCCTAACCTAGCCTAAACCTACCCCGAAGCCCGTGTGTGTTTTGTTTGTCACTTTTTAATATTTTTTAGATTTTTAATTTGAGTCGTTTTATTTTTAGTATTTATTTTTTATTTATTTAGTATTTTCTAGATTTTATTTTATTTTCATTTTGATTAGTTTTAGTTTACTAGGATTAGAACTTTTAGGATTACATTTTATTTTTAGATTTATTAGATTTTTTTTTTAGATTTTTAGATTTTTAGTTTTTAGTTTAATAGTTTTTTATTTTTATTTTTATTGTTTCTTCTTTTTAGTTTTATTTTTAGTAGTGTCTTATAGATTAGGATTTTTATATATTTTTTAGTAGATTTTAATTAATATTATTTTTTTAGTTAGTTTGTCAATTTTTAGGGGTCTAAATTAAACACACCCCCTCATACCATACACTATCCTACACCTAAAGCTACCCTCACCCACACCCCAACTCTCATACACCCATAAACACAAAACCATTCTCCCCCTTCTACTGTTCATCATCATCTACCTCCCACCTTCTCACTCTCCCTCATCCATCCATAACCAAAACACAAACTCACCCACAACCCAACCTCTCATCTCAGCACCTCCCTACAACCTGCTAAACTTGAAACCCCCTGTCCCCAATCCGGCGCCGTCCGAACCCCTTTTTGCCCACCGCCGGATACCTCCTTTCCACACCGCCGGCTTGCATCCCTACCCGTTGTCGCGGACGGACAACTCAACTCCTACCGCCGCTGCCCTTGCGGCGTCCCAATTCCGAACCTCCACCAGCGAACCCCAGCAGCCACCTGGCCCAAAACCCACACCCCCATACCCGACGACCTTTAAGACTAACCCACCTTAACCCCTACTCCGGCGAGCTCCCAAGCTCCGCCCAACCCTTATCAGCGCCCCCATAACCAACGAGCTGAAGCGGACCGACAACCCTCTTCCTCCGATCGAACTTGCCAAAGTCGCCTCACGCCGCTACCTGCTCCGGCGCGGCTCCCTGCCGACGCTGTCTTCGGCGATCCCATCGGCGTTCCCCTTTTGCGAGCTGGCCCAGTTCCGGCCACCTGAGCTCATACCCGAAACCATCACAACCCGAACCCGATCCATACCCATCCATACCCATTTCACTTCACCTTAACTAAACCCTCGACTTTACCTACACAAACACCAAAAGCAAAACCAAACCATTACCCACATGTATTAAAACCCATGTGCCATATGAAACCCCTTTATTCCCTTTACCCATTTTACCTTAACTAACTACTTATTCCCTTTTGTCCAAAATACCCCTTTTATCAAATCAGATTTTATTCCAATCCCCTCACCCACATGACCTCAACACACTCACACCTCATGCTCCTCTCACCATTTTCACGCACACTCAAGCCAATTCTCAAAAATACCCCCATGCTCCATGTGCCTACTATAAATGAAGATGAAGACCCCATTTGAAAAGAGAGCTTTTCGATAGGAATTTTTAGAGAGAGAATTGTAGAGAGATAAACACCATTTTGTAAATAGTTTTTATTTTATTTTTTTAGAGATTTGGTGAGATTTAATTGTGAGTAATTGAATTGTATGGAAGATGATAGAGTTCAAATTGCCAATTTCAAGGAGACTTGTTGAAGATTTGTTCTCTTTCTCTACTCTTTTATTATATATGCCTTTGATTATTTGTTCATCATGTTTAATATCATGTTAGGCTAATCCCCTTTCAAGGGGTGGGGGGAAACCCTTATTTGATGTTATTTTAGTTTAATTAGTTTGATTGCTTGAAATTTCCCCTTGAATGTTAATTTTAATCCCCCACCCTTAGATTTACGCCTCGAGAAAGGGTAAATGATTTTCGAGAGAAAATCGAAATTCTAATTATAATATCCATTTTAGATTCGAACTAGCGATAGGGGTTTCTTAAGTGGGGTATTATAACTTGAATTTCAACTCTAAATTTATTTTCTAAGATTGACATAAATTTTAATTGATCGATCCTAGCAGGTGATTAATTAAAAGGAGTGTGGATCTACTTTCTAGAGTTGTGGGGTGTTAAACTTAATTTTCTAAAAGGTTACTATTAAAATTACATTTGAAACGAGAGTTGACTTGTAATTTTGATATTAATTTGGGAGAATTCAATTAATTCAATTAATTAGTTAGAAGAGCTAAAATTTGTGGTGTAATTCCATTCCTTGATTGTTCTCACAATTATTTACCTCACTTTATCTCTTATTTTAGTTTAGACTTTATTTTTCATTTTAGTAACTTTCTAGTTAATTGTTATCATATCACATTTAGTTTAGTTTAGTTTAAATCATCACCTCACCTAATTGTTTTAATATTTAAAAAAGCTGAAAAAAGTAGAAAAGTGAAAAAGCACAAAAATAAAATAAAAAGTGAATTACCATTGAATTTGTCTCTAGCTTACCCCTTTGGAAGTGGATTGATACCCTTACTTACCACTGCACTTGAGATTATTATTATTTTGTAGGTAATTTGAGGATTTTGATTAGAGGCGCTTTCAAGCAACGACGAGAAAAAGATACACGCAAAAGTTCTTTCTATCAAATGGCACCGTTGCCAGGGAGATGAAAAGTTCTTTCTATCAAATGGCGCCGTTGCCGGGGATACACAAAAAGTAAAGTTATCAAATGGCGTCGTTGCCATTCTTGAGATCGTGAAGCCCGGAGCGGATTTCATATTGTAGCTCATTTGTTTGTTTGTTTTGCACTTTATTATTTTTTTTGTATCATTTTTATATTTTTAGAAGGCTTGTATTAGAATTTTTATCATTGCTTGTATTGCGGTGCTTAGAGACACCTTTATTTTATTTTATTTTATTTTTCATTTTAAAATTGTAATAATTGAGGATAAGCGTGATAGGAAAACCGGACAAGGTATAGAGAGGGCGTCCATTGGGATGATTTAAAAGCCTCTCTACCTTGGGTCGGTAGGACTCCCAGGGACGACTGAGATAGGCGTAATCTCCCCCCGGTCGACTCAAATTTTTTGGCACCCGACGGCCTAAAAACCGTGGGAGGTACATTTCTACTCACTCGCGCCTCTCCTGTTAGCGAGTCAATTATTGTGTGTACTTGTGTGATTTTATTCTCGCATTTATTTTTTTAATGGTGTGATGAATTAAATTACTAAGACCTACACCCGATCACTCACGAGAAGGAATTGCATCACCTGACTCACTCGCTTACCATTGTGTGCTACCCTAGCCATCACTAAATTTAAAATCCATTCACTAGGTAGCCCACTAGGAGAATAAATTTTTCACAGGCGATCACTCAGATAATTTCGTGATTTTTTATTGCCCGCGAACTTAATTAAAATTTGACTACCCTTTCATTAAATTTAAAGATAAAAATTGGATATGTGCTAGTTAGGAAATTTTCTTGACTTGTGTGTGTCCAATTCATTTTTCGGTGGGCGGTTTAGTTGGTTCGTCAATTCAGCGAGTCCATATTTTTCCCACCTTTTCTTCCAAAAAAAAAGAAAAAAAAATCCAAAAATATTTTCTTCCTTTTTCTTCCAAAAAAATCCAAAAATATTTTCTTTCTTTCCTTTTTAGAAAAAATCCAAAAATATTTTCTTCCATTATTTTTAGAAAATCTAAAAATATTTTCTTTCCTTTTGAAAAATTTCAAAAATATAAAAAAAAAAATCAAAAAAATATTTCTCTCCTCATGGCCGAAGAACGTCCTTTACGGGACTACTTTGATCATTTTCCATTGACACACGACACGTGTGAGAGTGATCCCGAGCCGTCTCTTTTTGATAGTTTTAATGGTTTCACCTCTCTCGCGATTCCCGTTGATACTCTTGACCCGTCCATGCACGCACCTCATTTTCCATCACCCTCGGTGTCAAGTGTCGGCGTGTCGCATGCCTTGTCGTGCACCCATTGTTATTATGCCAATCACATGTCCCATGAGTGCCCTTACATTTCATATCCATCCGAACCCACCATGGAACATGTGTATCCATATGGCACTGTTCCGGAACCCACCTCTGCCCATTGTCATGATATACCCGATCTCGAGTGGTGTGAGTACCCTAGTTATTCGTGGAGGCCTGATCACCCTTCCGCGCAATACGAATCCCAACCCGATGTTGTGGATCTTCACACGTTCCCACAGTTGTCATGGCAACCCTGTGCACCCATTCACGATCAGTTCTCTCACTACGCACCACATGAGTATCAACCCATTGTCCATCACGAAAGCGATCCTTTCGTGTATGATGAACTTGACCCCACTCCACCCACTTCATATGCGTATCCTACGTATAGTCATGATAGTAGCGAGTTGTGTCAACCACCACCATTCTCCACATCCGCTCTCGAGGCACTCTTGCAAAAGTTCATACTCGAGCAAGAGCATGCCACTCAACTTCAAAATGAAGCTCTCCAAAGACTTGAACAATGATTAAATGAATTTGAGTGTGCGAGAGAGTTGTACATTCCCAAGGATCCACCCATCGTTGCAACCGAGTGTGATGATGATGTGTCCTCTTGTGACACAGATTTTGAGTGTGACCAACCCTACCACACCGAGAATATCGAAGTTGATACCATTCCATGGTCCGGGTCCCAAGTTGACAATTGTGTTGACTTACCTTTCGATAGTGAGCCTGATCCAATTCCACCATGTCCAAATGAACCCCCCTTTGATGTTCCCACTCACTTTCCCATAGAATCCAAAAATATGCCCGAGCTTTTACCTTATGCCCCAATTGCATATGTCTATGACATGATCATATCTTTTAGGCTCGCTCCGACTATGAGTGCTCACCATTTTTTCGAGATAGAATCCGTGATAGTTCTTAACTTTACGGATATGGATGATGTCCCACCATGCATGGCTCCCTTTGAGTATGATATTTCTAGTGATTCCTCTATCGTAGATTTTGGTGCCTCGTCTTACCGATCCACCACATTCACCGATGCTACTCTTGTGTAAAAGTTGATCACTCCATCTTTAGAAACCACACTCCCTTGTGAGTATTCCTTTACTCCTCCCAATGAGTGTGTGTCTCCCACGCTTGAGTTGGATCATCTTCCTCCACCGTTTATCCCACCCGACCTACCCATTGTTCTTTCTACCCCACCACCTGGTTTGGATCTTGATTTTACACATTTCAAGTTTCCATCTACATTTTTACATCCTCACCTAAAATCGTCCTCCACCTTCTATGAGAGTATTTGTGATGCTACTCTCCACTTCCGTGACATCGAGCTCGTTCCTCCATGCACACCGCTTCCTTGTGGTGTTGATTTTTCTTCTCAACAGCTCCCTGGCGTGTCATGGGGCGACCATTATCATCGCCCATTCATAGAAACGTCGTGTGATTTTTATGAGGCCCATCCCATTCCACCTACCAAACCTTATTGCATCCCTCACCAATTAGATCACCATGCTTATAGGGCCCTAGTTGCCCTCACCTTTAAGCTCAACAAGGCCCGTGATCGATGCTTAATCACCCATGCCTTTTTCACCATTACCCTGATCCCCACCCACCCATGGTCCACCGATGCTTTGCATCGCGTGATGCATTTTGCTATACAAGTGCATTGACACCTTTAGCCTTTATCCAGCAAGACTGACGCTTCGGTCTTGTTTGGGGGTGATTCTCATCAGCCAATTTTTCTTCCACCCCGAGCTTTCCTAGTTCCTATCTTTAGGGTGAATGATTCAGTCTGGCTGAAGACATTAAACTTAGCGCTACCGGGAGGCAACCTGCGTTTCTTGTATTAGTCTCCTCCTGTTTGGGGGTGGTGTTTCACATCACCCTATGCTTTATCATGATTTATAGACTTGTACACATTTTTTTTTCTTATCACTTATTCATATTTCATTTTGGCTTCATCTGTCCACTTCATGAGCGGTTCATTCTGGTAATCTCTTTCCTACCTTATGCAATCAATTTTAAAAATCATTTTACCTAACATCGAGGATGATGTTCCTTTTTGTTTGGGAGTGGGGAATTTTATCAAAATCGTGCCTCTTTTGAAATTTTTTGATTTTTGAACCTGATTTTAAAAAATTTCGTGCAGTTTCTTTTATCTCAATCATTGACGTGAATTTTCAATCATCCATCTTTCAAATAAAAAATTTCATGCAGTTCCTTCCTCATGTACCAACATGCTTTGCAAATCATTTACATTCCACTTATCTTTTATAGTGTTGTAATTGATTTGGAAAGGCCCATACTCAGGAGGTAGGGAGTTTAGGACGAATTGGACGAGAAAAGACTCATCTACTGTCATGCCCAAAACTCTAAGTCTAGCAGTCAGATTGGTCATTTCTATAATGTGCTCATTCATGGTTCGAGTACCATCGAACCTCATAGTGGTCAGGTCAGCCATCAATTTCCCAGCAAGGGATTTATCAGCAGTGCGAAAGCGTTCCTTAATGTTGTTCAAATACTCTTTCGCTTTCGTAGTTTCAGGTAGGGAGGTTTTAATGTTAGCAGCAATGCACATTCGCATAAACATAAGGGCCAACCTATTGGATCGAGACTATGCTTCATGGACAATAATTTCATCCTCGCTACTGGCATCAGTAATAACAACGGGTTCACCGCACATAATTGCCATGTCCAGGTCGAGAGCCCCTAGGCTGAACTCAATTTGCTCATTCCATTCAGAAAAATTAGTTCCATCAAATTTGGAATATGACTGAGCTTGCGAATACAGGTTAAGGGGAACTGCAATTAATAACAATGTTCACAAATTAAATTTTCACACAACAAAAAATGCAAGGATCGAATATTGAATCGTTGACTAAAATTTTTGGCATATTTCATTTACAATCTGAATATCACGGAATCTGTGTTAATTATCACATAATGTTCAGATTATAAAGATATATTACCCTATAATTCATTTATCATGGTCCCATAATCTTGGCATCTGTAAACATTTAATACCATGATTAATGGACTTAATGTCAACTATTCTGTTTTCACAAAACCAGTTCTAATGTTGTTCAATTCATATATTAGCATGTGTTGCGCCTCAATCCAATTTTATAACTAACATTAGAATAAACATTTAATGAATGTAAGTGTATTATTCGTACATGCAGTCTCAGCCTGTATTTGGGCTTTGACTTAACTGAAATAAATAATTGCTTACATGTCTTAATTTAAATATAGTTAATTATGCATTAAATATTAACTATAATACGTAATCTATCAGTAATTACAAAGATACCAATAGTAGCTTAAATGCCCAAAAAAAACAGAATTGCCCAGGTATAGTAAAAACACATAATTCATGAATTTTGCCAAAAATGGCAAAAATTAGTTTTCACCATAGAATTGAAGTAAAACATGTTAGAAAACCAAAACTTTTTGCGGAACGTTAATATCAATTTTTTGTAAAGATTTATAACCCCGGGATTATTTTCTAAAATGGCGAAAATGGGGTTTTGAGGGCCTTAACGGACTCGGATTGCCGAAAAACACATTACATCACGGCCGAAGGCGGTGAAATTCGATCGTTGGCCTGTTTTCAGTCAACATGTCAAGTTTCAAGTCAATCGGACACAAAAAATTTCAAAAACACTATTCACTGCGCAGAAAAAAAAAATCTTCTGGAATCTGTTTTGCGCCAAATCACAGTTTACACTTAATTAATCTTAAAAACAGATTCGTTTTCTTATCATGATTAATAAACATGTTTTCCAGAATGCTTACACAACGTGAAACAATAAAATAATGCTAACGTCATATTAGGGTTCCAATAACACGACACGGGGTTGAACAATAATGGGACAGTTATCATAATATAAGGACTGTATGCAGTAATTTCGTTCTTAATATCATACATAACACTAATTCGAATTACCATATGTATGATTACCAGATTGCATAAAAATTCCATATTTCCAGGAAAACAAAATTTCCAGATTTTCAGAAAAACAAAATTTCTAGATTTCCAGATTAACCAAAAATTTTAGATTCCCAGATTAACCAAAAATTCTAGATTTCTAGATTTTCAAAAGGTCATAAATCAGAATTGTTATAAAGGAGTTTTCATTAACAGAAAATATGAGATTATAAACCGAACGCTCTGATACCACATGTTAATCAATACTGTTTTAACAATCATAATACCAGATATAAACTATAATGTTACATCACGTTTAGAAATATTTTTGTCATGAATCCAGAATGTTTAATCTTCATGCAATCACAAAATCGTAATTTCTTTATAACTGTAATCAAAACTGACCTTTGTCCATCGCAATTGATTGGAATAAGATGACTTAAATGCTCCTGCCAAAGCTTCCTTTGAATCCCTTCTTGAATAGCCCAGAATTGCTCTCTTATGTGCCCGAAATATTTGTGAGAAAATACGAATAATAAGAATTTCAGATTTTCTCTCCCTACTTAGAAACAGTGTGTATTGAGATGACTCTAGATGGTGTAGAGGTCTCTATTTATAAGGGGAAGATGGCCGGAATCCTAGTGGTGGTGAGACTCTTTTCAAGTTTTCCATTAATGCCACTAACCATCATGTAACTAACGGATAAAGTTTACCCAATCTTTTAATATCTTTATTTATCACATTCCTAATTAATTATCTGACATTTATTAAAATCACATAAATGGGAAATTCGGAATTTAATACAATTGAAATTAAATAATTAATTTCGTCACTTAACATTAATTTCCAACATAATGGGGTTTGCCGTGGGTAGGCTATATACTCATATATAGCATTTGGTACACCCAAAAATAATAAATTTGGCAACGGACTAGCAGCTGCTATGTGGGCCCCGCGGAAGAATTTTTTTTTGTCTAAAATGGAACATCATGTTCCGCTTAAGGCTTTGCCTATATTTTCAAAACTCCACTTTCTACCCCCAAATCTTTTGTTCGTCCAAACTGTTAAAAATTAGTGTTATTATTATTTTTTTTACTTCCAACGGCTTTATTCCTAACGGTATTATTTACGGTGTGGGGAGATAAATAGGGCTAGAAAAAATTAAATTGGCGGTTGAATAGTTGGTAAGGTAGTTGGGGTATTAAATTTTGGGGCTAAACATAATAAGATAACAATTTTGGGGAGGAAAAATAAATTTTGATATACCCTTAAGCGGATGTTCCGCCCAAGAATCTCCTCAACCAAGCAATTACGATGTCGTTTTATATGAATATAGGGTATATTTGGTTAAATTTTGTTTTACCCACAACACTTTTTTGGTATACACTAGTGTATATTTCGACTAGTTTATATCAAATATACCCTCTGTAAAGTCAACTTTTTGAGGAAAAAATGTCCGATTGTTTTAGAATAAAGAAAGAAATTTGTTGAAATAGACTATAATGTAATCAACAGCCACAAACCAAGTTAATTTAAAACCATTAGATCTGGAACCCTGATTTTTACAGTAACTCTTATTTTGGGATGTCCCAGACAGAAAAGTGACTCAAAAGAAGATGGATTAAGCAGGTGCTGTTTGCATATCCTCCTCACTTCTTTATAAGCCATATTCATGTTTCTTCTCACATGTTCACAACTTCAATCAAATTTCCAGATTTCACACTTTAGTATAAATATATGTTCATACATATCTATGTGATCCACCTCAAAGTGATATTGTAACCATTTAAGTTAAAATTTGCCTTCGTAAAGTTTTAAAAAGAAAGGATTCAACATCTGAAATCACACGAATAATTAAGAGACATCGATTATCTGTAGGGTTACAAAGAAAGGCGAATATTGTCATCCTCAATGTCTGTCTCAACTGTGAGATAGATTTGAAGATACCAAATGAAAGCTTTTGCTGCAGGAAATCCAACTTATGGATTTATATAGTCCCAGCAATCAATGTGGCTTGTTAATATAACTTACAAAGCAAGCTCACCGTCAACTCCATAGTGGGCCTTTGCCAATGGCTGATCGAGCATTTGGAAAGTCTGAACTCCCAACTTCCATGACAGGCTTCCCAGGATAGAACATGAGTGACAAAGGATTCGGAGTTGATTGTGTCTGGATGAACATGGTCCTCCTTTGCCCTGCCCAAAGTAAAATCTGAATAAGACCATAGAATCACCGAAATTTCCTTAGATTCAGTATAACCACAGCCCCAATGTTATGACAGAATTTGAATCTACCAAAATGGACATAGATCAACTATATTACAACAACATTAAAAGCTGAATGAGTAGAAGCCAGGAAGCATGCTGCGATTAGAATTGGATATAGAACGGTTTCAGTTTGGATATCTTGGTAATTGATATATATAGGCTGACGTACCTCTTATATTTCGAAAAGTCTTGATACTTAGAATCTAGTTCCAAAGATAGATCTTCAACTTTCTTTAAAAGTTTGGCACCAAACTCAATACTATTTTAAAATTATCATTTACTAAAACAGTGATCGCATTATTACCTATTCTAGCAAAACCACCCATCAGAGCCATCGTTAACCATTGGTCGTTTCTTTTGTCCCTTCCAGGCGATCGGAAAATCAAGAAATGGTTAATATATTCAAGATAATTACGTATTTACAAAATACCGTCTCAATTCATCCTATTTCATCAGATCCGGGATGTGATATGGTTCCGAAGGATGAACCGGATATGGACAGTTCCAATAAGATTTCATTCTTGAACAAAAATCCATTTTTTCCTTATTCAAAATATCTATGAAGACAGTCAAATCATATTTTTCCTTCTTTAAAGTGGAGAAACATTCTTCGTCAACTAAATGTAACTTCTTATCTTTTATTAATTCACCACGAAATTCTAGGAAATCATTAAATTATAAATCTAGCGTTTGCTTTAACCTTAGGATAGAGGGAACGAGCATGAGAATTTATAGATTAAAAGTATTCATTTTCGTCTTTAATGGAAGTAAGCTCATTGAAATGCTTGGTTTTCTTATTTTCTAGGGCTTTGATTCTATAAAGTAAGTTATTCGTGTCAAAAGGTAACCGAGAAGATTCGTGGCCTTCATATTCTTTGATGAATTTGTCTTTTTCCAAATGTCCCATTCTTATAGAAAGTTTAACATTGATTTTAGATAAAATATTATTTTGAGAAACAAGCGCATCAACAGAAGAACGTAGATCACCTTCTTCAAAATCACTAACACAAGTTGTAGAATTGTTGGTGCTAGAGTGATTCAAGATATCGGATGGCGTGATAAGTTGGGGACCCATTTTAATACCCATGATTTCACGAATTTGCTCATTAACCTAAAATTCCATATTCCCACCCACTCGATATATTTCTAGGTGATTAAACCTAACAAAAATAGGTCTAGCTTTAATACCAGTTGAGAGTGCATGTGCTTAAAAACAAGATGGACGAAAGATAACTAATTAAAATCACTTATCAATATAGAGACAAGGCTTTACTTTAATTCAAGTTTTAGGGTAATAAAGACAAGAACTAAGGTATATGGGACAAATTATTTACTAAGTGGATTCAACCAAATTTTATCTTTAATATTACGTGACTTAATCTAAGTGCACGAAGGTAAATAATATAGTACGACACCCTTATAACGGGAAAAAAAGCTTGGGCCGACAAAACGATAAATGAACTATGGTAGGACTTACAGAGGGAAAATACGTCTTACAACAACTAATGCATAATTTCCTCCCGATGCGCTTTCAATCCGTATATTCCACCAACGGGTAGAGGTCAATAGCTGGATTACACTTCACAGCCACCACCAATTTTGATTGCAGACAATGTCTTCTTTAAGCCACAATTTACAATACTCCTTTTGAAGTGAATTAAGAACTTTGTGTTCAAAATCTTAGAACAAAGTCAAGGAGAATCAAATGCGTATAGTACCACTTTCTATGTGTGTGAATAACCTAAAGCGAATGTGTTTTCAAAATATGGCTTAACTCATAAATATTTGTGAGATAAGTAAAATCTAAAAAAAACTAAAGCACAAATTTAGAAAGAGATTTGTTCATATTTTAAAAAGATTTTAAAATATATAAATTTAGTAGAAAATGTTTTTAGATTTCACAAGAATTAATACTAAAATATCTCAAGAATATAAAGAGGAGAAAAAAAAAAGATTAAAACTCAGAAGAATACAAGATTCAACACAAAATAAGTTTTTATCTTACAAATTTTTTTCTCTTAAAAATAATTCTTGTGGCAAGAAAATATTTTCAAAATATGTTGCCTCACCAAGAAATCACAAAATCACACTTCTCTCACATTTATGAAAAATGAAATCTAAACCCACATACATATACGCTCAGCCTTGCAAGAGAGGCTTAGGAGGACAAATAGGTAAGTTTTAAACTTACATTGAAGTGATAAGATACAAAAGAGAAAAAGATAGGGCTGGATCTTTAGTGTTTCACGAGTACTAAAAAAAATGTTCAAAATCTGGCCCTAGAAGCAAGCTTTTGTGTCACATTGACACCTTCACTAGAGCGTCGCTGCAGCGAGAATATTATCCATTATGGCGATGTTTGAACGAAATAGGTCGCCACAAACTAAAGAAAAATCCCTGGTCAAGTACGCATCCAACAGAGAGATTTCATGCAGCGACGCAAAACTTTTTTGCGGCAATACTGGAGCGGCAAAAAAGTTGCAGCCAAAAAGGGCCATTGAGTTGGATTTTTAAATAAGTTCAAATTATAACTCAAATAAAATATATTTAATACAACAAAGAGTTTTTATGAAAATATATGTGCATTATATATATATATATATATATTTGTTACAATAAAGAAGCCATACCAAAGCGCGCACACACACAAACGTTTGTTATGAAAATATAACTTGTGTAATGAAAATGTGCATACGAGTCTTTAAGTCCTTTTACCTTCCTAAGAGCGGTATGAAAAGGACGCGTGTTTTCAAGGATGTTCGTTAAATGATTTAAAAAAATACTTTATCGGAACGATCTTAAGGACTTGACTCAAAATATATTTTGGCAATGGGATAAGACAATCAAGTGGGACACATGAGTATAATGCATACTCTTACATGGGCCTATACCCAACAATCGTAAATAGCACGGGAGAGTGAATTCAGCCCCGTATGATTCCCATCAAATCCCGACTAGTAGATTCACCACAAGCCTACACACCTACCCATGGGTTTTCCATGCACATAAGGTTTTCACATAAATTGAATCTAATTAAATGCACATAGTCTACATACAACACTACCACATAGATCGCCCATCCTATATATGAGCTATAAAATATATAATGGTGTTTAGCTGGATGCACATAGTGTGCATACAACAACTACCACATTGATCACTCATTATATATTTGAACTACAAAACTTACAATAGTTCCTAATTATCAAACGTCATTTTAAGTATACCCTACCCCACCTAAGTAACCTATACTCTAATAAAAGTCCACCTACTGATCGTAATAAATTTTAGGAGTATTCTTAATGTAAATTCAAAGTTTATTTCATTAAAGTTACTAAGCACACAATATCCCATGCTCGAAAATTAGGATTTTATTATTTTAGGATGATACAAACTCCCAACCAATATATCCTTAATATATTGACTTAAGAGTGGATTAATATAAATTAACTAATATCCCAAATCACCTTGAAACTAATCAAGCCATCACCTTTAACTCACGGAGTAATAACCTAGTACGTTAACCAACCCCTTACATTAACCCACAAAATATGTATAAGTGAGGCCCCTCCCATATAAAATAAATCACCATGGATCCACTAACCATATAGAAATTATCATTTATGCCCAAAGTTGAATATTTTATTAAGCATTATTCTATCACAATTCAATTTGTTAATATGGTCCCCTTCCAATCTGATTTTGGAAAAATATAAATTATGAAAGTTATCCACAATGTGATTTTCTAATAAAAAATCGTGAAACATTTCAAATTACACCTTTTACACGGATCAAAATTTCACTTTACTACATTGTTTTAACACGTCAAAAAACTGCCCAACGTGATTTTTCTCAATTTTCAGACCTTAAAGAAGCCTTTTGGGATTTGGACAAAAAGGAAAGTTTTAGAAAAATACATTTTACATAATTATAAATTTTTATTATTTTTAGCGCATCAGTTATTTTTGAAAGCTCCAAAACTATTCCAGACCTTCAACATAACTCATAAACCCCATACTAAGAATTTAACACCATAAGAACCCCAAATCCCAAAAGTATAAATAATAGCATATAATTAATTAATTATACATATTTAAATCTTAAATAAACTTATTCACATTAGTTATGATATGATATACTAATCAATTTCATCAATGTTATTATTTTCTTAATAGAAGGTGATAGTGCAATTTTACTGATTAACCATATACTATTAGTTCTCTCCGTGTGATAATGGATTCATGTAAAAAAACCCTCAACCCATACACGAATCGTTAACAAATTGACTTAAAATAACAAATCCAAACCCGAACCGTTATTGTTAATGTGTCACCCAACCCAAATCATTAAGACCCATTAGATAACTAAAATTCTCCATTAAAACATAAAACATTTAATTCCTACATCCTAAATTCCTAATGTTAATAGTAATATGATCCTAATAACAAAATGTTCCTAACCCAATTTTTTATATATAACAAATATTACAAAATATATTAAGTTATCAATAAAGAGTTAGGGTACTATTAACGAATTTTAATGGATACAAGCGGGTCTAATCGTCTGTATTAAAATTTCTAAACCCAAATAGTTTTCTTAATGGGTCTAGCACGTTGACCCGATATTGACACAAACCCGGTAAGCCTAAATCCATTAACTTATAAATTCATGTCATGTCGTATCGTGTGACATTTTGACAGGTCTATATACAAGCATGAATTGTAATTTCATTCCACTATAATTTTCACATTTTTATTTTCCATTTTTGATATGTAGTCTTTTTTTAGAATTTATCATGAAGAAGAGTACAAATTGTCATTGGTTAACACATAATAAGCTATAATTATCAATTTATACCAATAATCAATTATGAAAGAGATCGACCGGAGGTCCCCCTTTTTAATTTCTTTAATAAATATTATTTCCTTTTATATATATCGAGATGCGGAAGCGTAAAGATGTGTGATGGTTCACAAAAACAAACAAACACCAAATTTTAATTTCTATTTCAAATTAAAATTAAACACAAGTGAAAATTAATAAAACACACACAAATATTAATTTCACTTAAACCAATTAATTCAAGTCCTAGAATTTGCCTAAGTCATATTTTTCATTTAAACAAATTAGGCTAAACCAATTTTAACACATCACTTGAATTAAATAAACTTTACCCAAATTTAATTATCCACCAAATTAAATTAATAGTAATTTAAACCAATTTTATCTTCTTTACCTATGCATGCGTTCTAGGTGATATTGCATGATTAAATAAAATAAAAAATCACTACGCCGCGATGTGCGAGGAAAAATCCACAACGGAAAATAACTTCGGACGGTCCTAGCCACAAATCCACTAAGTACGAAATTTACAAATACAAGACAGAAACGCTTACAACACACGACTCAATCCCTCTCAAGCCCCGACGCTTCTAATTGTAGACACCTCCACCTAGGGAATAACCACAGAGCTCCACCGCGGTCTCCGAATCCACCGATCGGACTTTATATGGTCACCGTCACCCGAACTAGGAACCTTTCTCCAAGTGGGTAAATCAATGCAAACTTCTTCTTCTTTGAGGGATGTAGAAGCAAACCCAAAACTTCTCTTTGAACGGAAGAGATGAACCCGGTGCCAAACTCCAAGCAAGATGTATATATATATTTATGAACTTGGATAAAAAAACTATGGGTGAAAACAAGAGTGGTAGATAAATTTTGCTTTGAAAATTATCACTCATAACATGATTTTTTTCCCTTTATGATTTTGCTCTCAAAACACTCTCTAAGATTTAGAAGGATATGAAAAAGATACTTTCTAAAAATGGTTTCCCGCACATAATAAAGTCTGAGAAAAATCAGTTAAGAAACAAGTGGGGAAGTGGGAGAAAAACTGCTTAAAACTGCCAAAAACTGTTCCTGCCTGGCGTGTCGTTCGAACGAGTCTTCTAACGAAGTTCCAGTATGAAGCTCGTTAGAAATATCGTTAGAACGACAATCTCGTTCGAACGAAGTTCTAGTATGTCATAATGGGAAGTCATTGGCAAT
This sequence comes from Sambucus nigra, assembly GCA_949130495.1. Taxonomy (NCBI): domain Eukaryota; kingdom Viridiplantae; phylum Streptophyta; class Magnoliopsida; order Dipsacales; family Adoxaceae; genus Sambucus; species Sambucus nigra. The sequence goes on along the minus strand of OX422208.1, from coordinate 777,781,990 downwards.
CTCGTTCGAACGACTTGTGGTTCGAACGATAATCTCGTTCGAACGACACTTCGAACGAACTCACAGAATGTTCAAAAATTATTTTTAAGCCCAGAAACTTTTATATACTTTATATAGAAAACATTCTGAAAACAAAACAGAGTTTTAAAACCTAACACCCAATATAAATTGTTCCAAGCTCATATATATATATGTAATGCATTCATACCTTGGGAGCATGGAACCACTGTTGATGACGTTGAAACGAGGCACATAAACCATGGCAATTTGATGAAGCTTTATACACTTGGCCGCTACGTCTTCAACAAACACGTCATAGGCTTGAAAGATGATCAAAATACTCTATCCTATGACTCAAACGTTTTTGTCCGGAATTGAGCCAAAACTACAAAGGACTCAATTGGAAATTTGCGTCCTTACAAATCTCCCCCTTTGGCTATTCCGGGACAAAAACTATAAAAAAATCCTAAAGGGCCATCAAGCTCTACTAGACTAATAAAAAGTCCCACCCAAAATAAAAGTACAATGCTTGACTCAAACAACCCAAAGGATCAACAATCTTTGCCGTTGAAAGTTGCCACTTTATAAAATAATTCCTGCACACTTAGGCAAACACATTACACGCATAGGGAATATCAAAATAGTTAATGCAAGTAAAGTTAACTACTCCCCCTAAATTAATTCTCTCCCTTTATCAAGTATGATCAACTTAGAAAGACGCCTCCCCCTAAGATAAATCTCCCTTCAAACTAAGATACGATAATAATAGGATTAAATACCATTTTTCTCCCCCTATCATTCATTGACTTATCTCCCCCAAATAAAGCATATACATCCTCTAAATTAATCAAGGGATAAATAGAATGGGAAAGCAAGCTAAAACGTGTAATTGTGCATTTAGTGAAGAGAACATTAATGTATATGGGCAACAAAATTATAACTAATCCAACACATAACGTTTTAGACCAACTAGGATGCAATAAAATGATACCAATGTGATATATAAATTACTAAGCATATGACATCAACAACGAATGCAATAAGAGGGATACCAAGTATGAATTAAGGCATATATGGATTAGAAATCAAAGCAAAGATTAAACAAAAATATCAAATATGTATACATAAGATATAACTAATAGACGTAAGTACACATATATAGATATAAACACACAAATGACACACACAAAATAGAATAGGAGTTTTTCACACTCGTATGGCAAAAATGTGTCATATGGAAACAGAAGTATTGGGGTGTGAACTAGTAACAATTAAATTTAGACCCAAACACTTCAACAGGTTCACGGAGTTCTCATTTGATTGCAAACTTCATCACATTTGAATATAACCTCATGTGACAATATAGAATGAACTCAATGAACAAACATACACAATGCATACAAGCCTAGCATATTGATGATTCTACAAACCAATAGAGTCATGACATGAGATATGCAACTAGGATAAACGGACATTGTGCAAACCGTTGATATACCATCCAATCTCCCTTAATAAGCATTTATATTAATTTAGAATGAATATATCAATCAAACATAGGCATTGGCAATTATTTTTCTTTTTAATGCCATATTTTCTATTTTTAGGCCTTTGGACCACGTATTTCTTTTAGGTCCATTCAAAACGGTGGCTTACAATCGCAAGGGATCACTAAGTCCTTTCGGATCCCTTCCCCGTGCACATTTATATTTATCATGTTTTCATTTTTCACACAAATATCACGTGCAACGGATTTTGACATGCACTAGTCCTCCTAGGTCATAAATATGTAGATGACAAGATTGGAAGGAGAACACCTCACAAAGCTCAAATATACATGTGGAGTTAAAATTTCAAAAGAGCTCGTGCATGTGTGAATAGAGGCATGTAAAAATAGAATCCATTTAATCAACACAAAATCCAACTACTCTATAAAATATGGTAAAGAACACTTTAAGGATTGACAATCTAAACCAAAGGTTCTAGCCACATGGGAGCGTAAAATATGGGATTCTAACACAAGTATATGCCACTTAAAGTGTGTCAAACCAAAATACACACAAAAAAAATCTTTTTTAGTTTTTGACATTTGTAACCAAAAATAAAAATATATACTCAAAAGACAAACAAAAATCATTTGAATTTTTATTAAGTGCTTAACTTCCAATAGATAAAAAACCAAATGATAAACAAAAATCTTTTTGTATTTTTCATTTAATGCAACCAAAAAGAAGAAATAAAAATATAAGAGATAAACAAAAATCATTATTCTAGCATGTGATTAAGCATGGGGCATAAACTAGAAAATGATTAAACAAGCATACATTTAACATGTGAATAAAGCATGAACTACAAATGCTAAAGTATGCAAACACTAACACATTCATCCTTTAGATTTAGCAAGGGAGGAAGCATGTGAAAGTAAATGAGAATCAAAAACCCTATATTGCAAGGCAACCAAGTCGGATTTCCTAACCCAAATTAATGAAGAATGACTATCTTGGGGTGTAGGAATTTTAAATACATTGGTTGCTTTACGTTGGGATTTTCTAGGAATTCGTTTAAGATTAAAACAAAATTTCCTAAGATGACCTTTTCGACCACAATGTGTACAAGTAAAAACATGTCGAAAAGATTTACCTATGGGGTGATCTCTAAAAGTTTTCCTAGTGGATTCTCCTAAAACGTTGGTTTCGGCTTTAAGAGTAGATTCATTACAAGTATTGAAGCCTAAACCACACATGTCATTTTTAATTTGAACCGTTCCTAAGATTTTATCTAATTTTTTTGAACGACACTCCAAATCAAATTTGACATTACTAGAGTCTTTTAATTTATTTTGAAATTCTAAAATGTTAGACTCTAATAACACATTTCGCTCTTCAAAAGCAAGAAGCTCCTTTTTCAAGGATTCCATTAAACCCCTAAGGCTATCTCTCTCGCCTTCTATATATTCAAGCTTCTCTAGAAGAGCTTTCTCTCTCGTCCTAAGGTCTTTAACCAACATACTATCATCAACGACCGTGATACTCTCTCTTAAACTTGCTTCTAACTTTAAATTAGCTCTTTTCAATTTAATAGATTCTTTATAAAATTCTTGAAAAACATTTTGAAGTTCACTCACATTAACCTCTTCTTCATTTTCACTCTCTCTTTCTTCTCCACTCTCACTATCATAAAAAATAAGGGAATTAAAAACTTTGACCTCGGAAGTGTCATGAGTTTGAGTATCTTCATAAGAAGATTCACTTTCGGTGCTCACATGACTAGCCATAAAAGCCACAAAATTTGGCTTAGTGGGGGAATCGGGTCCCTCTTCCTTATCACTATCACTAAGGGTCGCATTATATGAAATGGGTCGTTTACCCAATTTCCTTAGTTTAGTGGGGCACTCAGAAGCCCTGTGGCCATAACCCTCACAATCAAAACACCTATTAGACTCGTCCCTATTTAAATTTTTATTAATCGGTTTAGGGATCTTCTCGGCTTTGTCATACTTAGGAGTTTCAAATTTCTTAAAGTCATTTTTAAATTTATCTTTGTTAAATTTAAGAAATTTTCTAAATTTACGAGCAAACAAAGCCATGTCTTCTGAGTCACTATCACTCTCGCACTCTACTACTTGTTTGACCTCTTTTCGGATTTTTAAAGCAATGCCCTTTTCAATTTTCTTTTCAGTTTTAGAGGAAAACATGTCTAGTTTATAGGTTTGTAAATCACCTACGAGCTCTTCTAATTTCATAGAGGCTAAAGTTGGTAAAGAATTTAAAACGGTCACTTTTGGAATAAATCTATCGGGTAGGGACCTTAAAATTTTCTTTACTACTCGGTTGTCGGGAATTTTCTCTCCCAAGTTAAAAGATGAATTGACAATATCAGACCCTCTAGCATAGAATTCATCAAAAGTTTCATTATCGTTCATTTTGATAGTTTCAAATTGAGTGGTGAGGTTTTGGAGTTTCGAAGCTTTAACGACACTTGTACCTTCGTGAGTGAGTTGTAAAATATTCCAAGCTTCTTTAGCGGTCTCACACGTCATAATGCGTCGGAATTCATCCGGTGTGACAGCGCTAAACAAGGCATTTAAACCACGGGAATTAAAATTTGAAAGTTTAAATTCACCCTCACTCCATCTATCGGTCGGTTTGGGAACACGCTCATTATCTACTAAATGAGTAGGTGGCGACCACCCGTTAATAACAGACATCCAAACTCTATCGTCGATAGATTTTAGTGCCGATTTCATACCCGCTTTCCAATACGCGTAGTTTGAACCATCGAAAATAAAAAATTTTGAAAATGGGGAAAATTTCATTTTAGCCAAAAATTATTTAAAAGATCTTTAACGAAATAATTTATCGCTTTGGCTCTGATACCAATTTGAAAGAGATCAACCGGAGGTCCCCCTTTTTAATTTCTTTAATAAATATTATTTTCTTTTATATATATCGAGATGCGGAAGCGTAAAGATGTGTGATGGTTCACAAAAACAAACAAACACTAAATTTTAATTTCTATTTCAAATTAAAATTAAACACAAGTGAAAATTAATAAAACACACACAAATATTAATTTCACTTAAACCAATTAATTCAAGTCCTAGAATTTGCCTAAGTCATATTTTTCATTTAAACAAATTAGGCTAAACCAATTTTAACACATCACTTGAATTAAATAAACTTTACCCAAATTTAATTATCGACCAAATTAAATTAATAGTGATTTAAACCAATTTTATCTTCTTTACCTATGCATGCGTTCTAGGTGATATTGCATGATTAAATAAAATAAGAAATCACTACGCCGCGATGTACGAGGAAAAATCCACAACGGAAAACAACCTCGGATGGTCCTAGCCACAAATCCACTAGGTACGGAATTTACAAATACAAGACAGAAAGGCTTACAACACATGACTCGATCCCTCTCAAGCCCCAACGCTTCTTCTTGTAGACACCTCCACCTAGGGAATAACCACGGAGCTCCACCGCGGTCTCGGAATCCACCGATCGGACTTTATATGGTCACCGTCACTCGAACTAGGAGCCTTTCTCCAAGTGGGTAAATCAATGCAAACTTCTTCTTCTTTGAGGGATGTGGAAGCAAACCCAAAACTTCTCTTTGAACGGAAGAGATGAACTCGGTGCCAAACTCCAAGAAATATGTATGTATATATATATATGAACTTCGATAAATAAAACTACGGATGAAAACAAGAGTGGTAGATAAATTTTGCTTTGAAAATTATCACTCAAAACATGATCTTTTTCCCTTTATGATTTTGCTCTCAAAACACTCTCTAAGAGTTAGAAGGATATGAAAAAGATACTTTCTAAAAATGGTTTCCCGCACATAATAAAGTCTGAGAAAAATCAGTTAAGAAACAAGTGGGGAAGTGGAAGAAAAACTGCTTAAAACTGCCAAAAACTGTTCCCGCCTGGCGTCTCGTTCGAACGAGTCTTCTAACGAAGTTCCAGTATGAATTCGTTAGAAGCTCGTTAGAAATCTCGTTAGAACGACAATCTCGTTCGAACGACATTTCGAACGAAGTTCTAGTATGCCATAATGGGAAGTCGTTGGCAATCTCGTTCGAACGACTTGTGGTTCGAACGACAATCTCGTTCGAACGACACTTCGAACGAACTCACAGAATGTTCAAAAATTATTTTTAAGCCCAGAAACTTTTATATACTTTATATAGAAAACATTCTAAAAATAAAACACAGTTTTAAAACCTAACACCCAATATAAACTGTTCCAAGCTCCTATATATATATATGTAATGCATTCATACCTTGGGAGCATGGAACCACTGTTGATGACGTTGAAACGAGGCACATAAACCACGAAAATTTGATGAAGATTTATACACTTGGCCGCTACGTCTTCAACAAACACGTCATAGGCTTGAAAGATGATCAAAATACTCTATCCTATGACTCAAACGTTTTTGTACAAAATTGAGCCAAAACTACAAAGGACTCAATTGAAAATTTGCGTCCTTACAAATTAGGATTAAATTTCATATATCACATAATCTAACTAGACCAATCAATCTATTAATATTGTCTAAACATAGTTATATCATTATCTTAAAGATTCAAAGGGGAAATTAAGATTTAGTTCTTGCCTCGTAGAATTATAATTGACTTGTGTGTAAAGATGATGAATTCCCCTATTTTCTTATTGGTTCTTCCCTCCTATTCTAATTCTCTTTCTTTCTCTCCTTAGTTTAAGATTGCTTCTCAATTATTTTCCCTCCCTTTAATGTTTAGCTTTTTGTTAAATGATGATATGATACTAGGGTCAGGTTAGTTGTTACTTAAACTCACAGAAGCAAAATCTTGTCATTTTACCAAACCCTAAAATTATATGGGCTTGTAAACCTCTAACCAACTCTAAGCTTGCATAATTACCCCCCAGTGTTTAACTTAACCTAAAGGTGCATTCTCCTATTTCTTTTAACTATATTTGAGCTCCTAAACCCCCTAAAGGCATAGTTCAACACATGACTTAACATAAATTGAATTAAGATAATACGGTGTGATGATATTATTTAATTGATTCATTTTAACTTAAGTTACACTAAATTTATTTATTAACCAAGTTATAAACATTATTAAATTATTTAGCACATAAGGACTTGTTAGTTTAAAAGTTACAATAAATTAATTATTTATTTTTACCATTCTAATTATTTTTTCCAATAAATTATTTATTTAAATACCAGGGGTATTACATTAATATTATGAAGAAGCCACATAACTAGTCAAATATGATAGAAAAATATATACAATTAAATCAAGGTAGAAAAACATGATTTTACTGTGGTTGGGAAAGGACAATTAATGGATCTTTTAATAGCTTTTTAATGTGACTTTTATGAGTTAATAGGTTTTAAGTATTGATGTGCCATGAACTCAATATATTTGTTGTTTGCTACTAAAATTGCTCATAGTTTCCCATACCAAATTTAACTATTTTGCTCTTTATCAATTTCATTTTTTTTATCTTAGTATAAAGTTAAAACCAATCAAATACCATCTCATTGATTTTAACTTTATACTATAAGCCGACCATTGTGACCCAATATAAGATACCATTGTACAAAACATTCTCAATAATGAGAAGGAAACATTAATTAATAAGTGAAAAGGGTAAAACTAAGAACATATTATATAAACTTGTTTATAAATGATTATTTATATCCATACATGGGATCAAACATTTATTATAAGAGATATAAAGAGACGATAAAATAAAGCACGATATTTTATGTGTATACAATTTTTGGGATGTATATCTTAGTTGCGATCATGTGTTGAAGGTTTGGCGGCATTCTTAGGAGCTAAGGTGGAAGTGGATCCCATATTGTTATGGTCAATTTTAGGTTTGGAGTTATACTTTTGAGCAATTTGTTTTAACAACTCCTGATTCTCTTGATTCAGCTCTTGAGCTTTCTTCCTCAGCCTTTCATTCTCCCTCATAATTTCATAGTTCTTCAGGAACAACTCTGAGTTGAACTTATCCATCTTGCCTGTAAAATAGAAAAGGATGTCATTTCGTCAAATTTATAAAAAAAATAAGCTTTTGTACAAAAATTGCCAATAGACTCATTTATCAATACTATATATTAAGTCACGTGGACAGATTAGTAGCCTTTTTATTTACATATAAATTACTAAAATATCCCTAATTATTTGTAAGAAGAATGTAACCACACATAACTGCTTTAATTTACTTATTATAATTATGTATTAACCACGGGTCACACACATTGCATGCGCAATAAAAATAAGCTTAAAATTAAAACAAATCTTGTAACTATTAATTTTTATTTTCACTTTTGAGAAATTATATTTTAGGATCAATAGTTTTGCAAATTATGTAAGTAAATTAACATGTATGAGAAAATATCAAAAGAATCTTTTTTAAGGATAAGATAAATTTGAGTCATAAGAAATTATTTATTACTATAAGGGTATTTGATTGAAATTGGAATCAATTATAAAGAACTTAAAACTCTCATTTGCATTAATATATAGTGTAGATAACTAATATTAAATATTATAAACAATATAAAAAAATAGGGTTATTTATGGTTTGACTCTCATTTAATTCCCTATAATGAGTCAAACCTCCAGAAATTGATTTTCTTAAGGTTTGACCCCTATTTTTAATTTTTCGTCCATTCAGCCGCTAACTCCTATGTTTATTATCGGTTATACTCTTACTTTAACATGGGGGCTAAACCTTAATTTAAAAAAAACCCAGAAATTTATTAAAAAGTCAAAAATTTATTAATTAAGAAAATAAATAACAGAAAAGTAGCTCAGAACATAAAAAATAAAAACAAAGAAATAAAATAAAAACAAAAAATAAATATTAACCCCATAATTAATTTTAAAAAACACCCAAAAAATTATTTAAAAGTTAAAAAATTATTAATTAAGAAAATAAATAATAGAAAATTAGAAAAAATGCTCAGAAAATTAAAAAAACGCTCAAAATGTCACATTTTACAAAATCTTTTAAGGACCAATTTTATAAAATAAAAATGTAGGGGATTGTTTTGACATTAACTCAGTTTTTAATTTGATATAATATGGTCCATTAACCCTATGCGCATTAAGGGAGAATTTTTTTTAAGAATCAAAGCTCAAACATGTCCTACTTTTTACCAATTGAAACTTTAACCACTCCATTTTATACTCAAATCAAGTCGAAACACACTCTTTTGTTAAAACTAAATAAATAAATTAAGTTTATATTAAACTCGATTAAGTTTGAATGATGAAATTAACTATTTATTTTAAAAAATAAATCTCTTCACGAAGTTGGTTAACGTTGCATCACATTAGAAAGTGATTCCTCTCAAATATGAGGTATAAAATGCAATCAAACTTGAATATTAAATAAATTATCTTAACATTCTTCACGTGTGTCATTTGAACACGTTACACATTATGAGGACCCTACTACTAATAATAAAAGTAGAGCTAGAGTGACCCCCATTTTTTTATCCTCAATATTTACCTTCGAATAAGACAAGTAATAATGGGTCCACCACTTTTTTCTAAACTAAATGAAAATAAATCCTCCAAAATTGTTAAACCCCAAAATATTTTTCTCCACGCCTCTAAATGCCCCTAATTGTTGACCCTATCATACATTCCCTGAAAAAAATACAAACGATGAAGAAATAAAAAAAATAGCATACAATGAGTGAAAAAAAGAACAACTTACAATGAGAAAAATAAAGTTTTCAATTAAAAAAATAGCTTAAGGCTAATTAAAAAAAAATTGCAATTATAAAAAAACTTCTAACAATAAATTGTTTTAAATGTAAAAAACTATTTTTTAATTATTAAAGAACTTGCTAATAATTAAAACTATTTTTAATATAATAAAGAATTTTATTCTTTGTTAAACAATTTTTATTTTTTTAAACATTTTTTTTAAACAGTAAAAAAGTAAAATATATATTTTTTGTTTTTTTGAATCTTTAATTTTCTGAGTGTTTTTTTACTTTTATATTATTTATTTTCTTAATTAATAAATTTTTGACTTTTTATTAAATTTCTGGGTGTTTTTTTAAATTAAGGTTTGACCCCCATATTAAAGTAAGAGTATAATCTGTAATAAACATAAGAGTTAACGGCTGAATGGACAAAAAGTTAAAAATGGGGGTCAAACCCTAAATGACCTAAAAAAAATATCAAAACACTTTGTAAATATATATTTAATGTACTATATTTTAATTTTGGGTGGATCCACTAAACATTATAACTTAAGGAATCGGGTTAGGGTTTAAGATTTCAGTTGAAATACATGACATGACTAATTGATATACAGTTTGAACATGACCTAAACAAGATAAATACCCATTCGAAATGACAAGTGAACATGAAAGTCATAATGGGTCGGGTTTGGGTGGAGCCAAATTTGACACAACCTTGATAAGTCCCAACAGGAATCCGACACGATTCGACCCATTGTCATCCCAAATAAGCCTTCAAGATCCATGTATTTTTTCAAATAAAATTTGTTATTAATTTGGATAGGACTTGAGATATGATAACTTATTTATAGTGAGTTTGGTGTACCACCGGTCATACGACCAAAGTTATGGGATACACCACCATCCCACACTAATTATTATTGCGTGGGGATAAATAACTTTGTTTTGTTTTGAGTTTTGCATCCAACAAATCAAACTAAACCTAGCCTTATATATTGAGGGTCAAAATAAAGAAATAAACTAAAATAAGTATCATGCAAGACTTAATAAAAACATTAGCTTATATAGCTAAATTTGAGTAATAATGAAGAGGGAGAGGAAGAGAGAGATATAGATATAGATATAGATAGAGATAGAGATAGAGAGAGAGAGAGAGAGAGAAAACCTTCGTTAGATCTTCCCAACGAATCAGTAGAAAGACCGGTGATAAAAAAATTCAATACAGGAGAACTCAAAGCTCATTGAAGAGGGAAGGGTGTAATTTTTTTACTAAAATGTATTCCTATATATAGAAAAAATGAATGGGAGAGAGAGAGAGAGAGAGAGAGAGAGAGAGATAGAGGGAGGGAGGGAGAGAGCAATGTATGCGTAAAGTGAATGTTACTTGCTAAAATGAAACATGATGGTTGATTTGAATACGACAAGTTTAATGCATATCTGTAAAGCCCTTTTCTCTTTGCATTTTTTTTTATATTATACGAGTCTTTAACGGTCCAAATAAAGAAAGAAATGAAAAACGTTATTCTTTTATAGAGTGTTACACATGAAACTTGCTTTTGAATAGTGATAAAAGGTAACTGAAAGAAAGATATTAGGGCGAAAAAGACCTGGGACGATGGGAATTTTCATGTAAAATGATAAATAGTAGAGATAATGAAAGGCTAAATAAAACACAGGCAATCATGCTTGCGTAAGGCTATGAACACGGGAGACAGCTGAAGAGGACCTCAACTTTTTTGTGATCATTTTTTGATATAATGCCAAGTGACATTGCTTTTGTGTAATTTTATAAAACAAACATACAAACTTGAAACATATCTAGTAACTTGATATTGTTAATCAAAGTTGAAATCATTCGGGAGAAGTGGTTTAGTTAAAAACATATTAATTTCCAAATTTCGTGTTCAAACCTAATATAAATGTGTATAGTTATGGAATCTATAGAATATTCTTTTTTAATCCCTTACCATAAATCCAAATGCATATATAATTTCATTTCCTATGTTATAACCAATGGAATTAACACACACTCAACTCATTGACGATGTATGTTTCTATCTCAAGTGTTCAATTAAAACGACCCTCGAGGAAGGGGGTGAATATGTTTGATCACGTAATACTGCTTATTTTTTTAATTAAAGTGAGTTTGCTAGCATATGGATTAAACAGGTGATGAGATGTATGCCTCGAATTATCCTCACAATAAGATCATTTCGGTAGATCTTGAGAAAATAACTAGAATTCAACACATAATCTTAATTTGAACCAATTGCACTAGATCTAGATGTGATATAAGTTTAGTGTGTGATCAAAGTGTGCAATTGGAAAAATAACAATAACAAACATCCACAAGACATATTTTATGAGGGAAACCCCCCACAAAGAGGTGAAAAACCTCGGCGCACTCCAATATATATTTTTACTTGAAAATAGTTTTATATAAAGAAAAAAAGGTACCGCTCACTCATGCCCTTATGACTATTACCTATGGACTTTGGACTTCCCCCCATAGATGAATAAAATTCCACTATGAGCTCCACGAAGCGAATGAGAAATTTCGCTCTTCTCCTTGGAATCACGTTGTGCTCTAATTCCTCAAATGAATCAAAGCAACTCCAATTTTAGATTTAAGAGTGAGAGATCATGCAGTTCAAAAGGTAGTTATTTTAATTCAATAGGATGATATATATCTGAACCAAAAATACTCTCAATTCACCCACAAAATCAAAGATCAATACATAGATCTAAGTTTGAATCATTTTGGAGGGAACAAATGAATTTGGGAAAAAAGAGAAGCAAGGGTAACTCTCAACCTCTAAAATAAAGTCAAAGAAGTTTCTCAATTTTGAGGTTTTCAGATTTTTAGAAATAGGAAGGTAAATGACCTATTTAGAGGGATTTTGCAAAATTCTGCTCCGTCGCATGCACAGTTAAGTTTTGTCGTGTGCACGTTTTGAGGTAGTACTAAAACCTTAGCGCAACCGTGAGCATGAGGAAAAAGGGAACCATGCGAACGGTCCATTTGCACGCGTCAAATTATGACTATGTGAGAGGTTAAAGATTGAAAAACAAAAAAAGTCTTTAACTTCGCACAAAAGTGCTAGGCCATCTCCCAAAATGGTTGACACAACACTCAGAGAAATATTATCACTTGTTCACACAAATTACAAACTCACATTTTGAAGCCATAAGTCAATTCACAAAACTACTAAAAAGGATATATTCTTCAAAGCACGTGGCAACAAAAGTCTTGCAATTGTTGAGAAGCTTGCAAGATTTTCAAATTCAAAAGTCCATATAATCCAAATGACGTGCCTCACTCAAAATATCAAGTATATGTGGCTCAAATGACTCAACAACTCAAATGTTTTGTCACGGAATTGAGCCAAATTTTATATACAACAATTATTATACAAAAATATAAATTTCCAATCTCCCCCTTTGGTTATTCCTTGGCGAAACCCCAAACCCAAAATATTATTGATTACTCCTATTAAACCCACTCCACATTAGCCATATAATGAGAAATGATACAAGTGTTAGGGTTATACCAAATTCTAGATTTTAATTCCAGTTAAGTTAACTAAGTGAGTAATTAATCCAATTTTATATTCAACACCGATTAAACACGTGAAAAACTTTAGCCCAATTTTATCTTGCCTAAGCATGCATCTAGTTAAATAGCAATAATTAAAATAAACAAACACATAATGCCACGATGTATAAGTAAAACCTATAACGAAAAAAACCTCGGATGGCCTAGCCTACACAAATTCACTATGATGTAGGATTTAAATAATATATAAACATACTTCACCAACTCGATGCCTTCAAGCCTGATGTAGTCTTCACTACGTGAACCTTCTTCACAACAAAACATTATGAATACACGCATACACACAAGGCAATCCTCTCACATCTCAGTCTCCGTCCATATTTGGCTAGCTTCCGTCATCGCATTCACGCTGAATCCACCATGCTAAACAGTACTCGAACGATGTAGAGTAAACAGAACCTTGAAGCTCAAAACATGAGATCTTAATAGAACAAATTATATTGATTATTGGATCTCGAAACTAGGGTTCAAATAGGGTTCTTTGAGGCTTAGGTTTTCTCTTTTAAAATTATTTTCGAAGCATCCATTGTTAAAATAAACTAGCCAGCCCTAGAATTTATAGGAAAATATGAAAAAGTGGCGACACAAAAACAAGGAAACTCGTTCGAATGAAATTGGCAAGTCGTTCGGACGAGTTCAACAATCTCGTTTGAATGAAACCAAGTCGTTCGAACGCGATACCCAAACTCTTTTAAAGAGGTTCGCGCAAGATTTAAATGAGAGCTTACTATCTTAGACATAATGGTCTCATTCGGTGTTCGTTTGATCCTCGTTGGAACGAAAACCATCATCTCGTTTGAACGAGATATCAAAATCGTTCAAACGAAAACATAAACCTCATTAGAACGTGAAAGCCATTTTGTTTGAACGATTTACCAAAATAAAATTATTTTTTAAAAAAGATCTTTTTCAAAAAGATCCTCATTAAAACTTTAAACACCCATAACGAAAACCCGTGAATTAATATAATATTGTAGAAGGGTGTCTACCTATAAAAAAAGTAAATAAAATAAAAAATACATTTTTTATTAATGACATTCGAGAGGTGCCCCGCAAGGGTCACCGCAGAAGTCCAAGATTGAGAAGTGTCACTGCAAGGGTGACTGCCACTGCAAGGGTCACTGCGGCAATGACATTCGAGAGGTGCCCCGCAAGGGCCACCGCAGAAGTCCAAGATTGAGAAGTGCCACTGCAAGGGTCACTGCCACTGCAAAGGTCACTGCAGCAATGACATTCGAGAGGTGCCCCGCAAGGGCCACCGCAGAAGTCCAAGATTGAGAAGTGCCACTTCAAGGGTCACTGCCACTGCAAAGGTCATTGCAACAATGACATTCGAGAGGTGCCCCGCAAGGGCCACTGCAGAAGTCCAAGATTGAGAAGTGTCACTGCAAGAGTCACCACCACTGCAAGGGTCACTGCAGCAATGACATTCGAGAGGTGCTCCGTAAGGGCCACTGCAGAAGTCCAAGATTGAGAAGTGTCACTGCAAGGGTCACTGCCACTGCAGCAATGACATTCGAGAGGTGCCTCGCAAGGGCCACCGCAGAAGTCCAAGATTGAGAAGTGCCACTGCAAGGGTCACTGCAGCAATGACATTCGAGAGGTGCCCTGCAAGGGCCACCGCAGAAGTCCAAGATTAAGAAGTGTCACTGCAAGGGTCACTGCCACTGCAAGGGTCACTGCAGCAATGGCATTCGAGAAGTTCCCCGCAAGGGTCACCGCAGAAGTTCAAGATTGAGAAGTGCCACTGCAAGAGCCACTACAAGGGTCACTGCAGAAATGTTATCCGAGAAGTGCCACTGCAAGGGTTCCGGCAGAAACTCATATTGAGAAGGAACCCACCCAGGGTGGCCAGGATGAGGGAGTAGCTACCACGAGTAACTCCTCATCATGAAACGTCATTATTTAAAAGAACAATAATATTAACACTTTGCTTTTTTGTACATGTTACCTAGTTGAGCAAGCAGGGCTCAAGCAGGCTAGTTGGGACCTCCTGGGAGTTTTGGTTTGGCGGCTGAGGGATAAGGTATGTTGAGCAAGCTCAACCACTTAGCACTATAGGATTGAGAGAATACTAGTAGGAAGACCCAGAAGTCACTCAAGACTACACACACCTCACACTTGGTCACAAGTGAAGTGAACAGCAAAAGCGCTGGCTACTCACAAGAAATAAACTCTTTATAAGAAAATGACTTTTCCAGAAGAAGGGGTCCTCAGGGTCCCTCTCAAGAAAAATAAAAATTTTAGAGGAGAGGAGTCCTTAAGGTCTCCTCTCTCAAGATTTGCAAAATTGCATCACAAGTTACCGTTTCAAAAGATAACTACCAAATCTGATATTTTGTCCTCATTAGGGGACATATGTGCTTTTTGACTTTGGTCGGCGCCAGGTGGCGCCTGTAGGAGGGGACAGGCAGGGCTGCCTGTAGGTAGGGATAAATGGTACACTTCAGACATTGTTCCCCACCAACCCTCTCAATTTTGGCCCCCCAAAATGCCAACTCATCCCTAATGCCCTAGTATAAATAGACCTCTAGGCAAGGTCAAGGAAAAAGACAATTGAAATTGCACTATTACGCTGCTAAAATATCACCAGACCTACCTAGTATTCTCTCCCTGCTCATTCTCTTAGTGCTGAGTGCCTTGTTTCTTCACTCCCCACTGACAACCATCATTCTCAGGTGTTTCTCTTGAGAAAATTACTATTTTTGCTGTGAAAGTTCATCTTCTTGCAGGGAGTGAGTTGAAGCTTGGGTTCCATTGTTACCAGAAGGAGAAAGTTTCTTGAGAAGTTTCACCTGAGGACTTTGAAGACCTTGCAGGCAGTGTCCATTGGAGTGGGTCACGCTTCACCCTTTTCAGTTATTCATAGACCCCAGTCTCACTACCCTCCTACATTTGGCGACTCCGCTGGGGAGGTATTCTTGCTTTAATGGACAAAGAAGGTTTCAATGTCTCTAAGCAGTTGGTTTTTGAGGACATTTCGTCTGGTAATGGAGCTCACAGTGACCAGACTACTCAGGAAGAAGTGGTGGTGATCGGAGCCAAGACGCCTGCGCCTCAGGGAGGGTAGAACAATTCTCCGGCAGTGGCTCCAATGGCAGGTATGAATCTTATGGCAATGTTTTTTGACTTTTTGAAGCAAAATAACGTGGACCTATCAAGCTTGGGTCAAGGTTGTGTGACACCTGCTGCTGCCCTTCCTGGAGGGGTAGCCACCCTTATTACGATTCTGGTAGAGACGATTTTGTCCCGGAAGGCGGCGCCGGAGCAGATCTTGGCGCCAACAGGTTCGCCAGTTGCTAAAAGCATGTGTTTGGAGGAGTTACCCTCTAAGGCTGTTACTATGGAGGAAGCGAGGAAGCTCATCTCCTCTTCTCAGAGAGAGGGTTCCCACCTATACGAGGAGTTACAAGACCCCTATCCACAGGAAGTAAGTGAGAAGACATACCCTGAGGGGTATATTCCACCAAAATTTATCAAGTTCGGCGGTAGGGGGGAGAACCCTAGAGAGCACGTGAAGAGGTTTGTCAAGTACCTGGGAATACATGATGGGGATAAGAACCTGAGGTTGAGGGAGTTATCTAAGACCCTCACTGGAAAGGCTTATACATGGTATTCCCACTTGGCGCCTAACAGCGTCCCTACTTGGGAGGAGATGCACAGGCAGTTCCTCCATAAGTTCTTTATAGCGGAGGATGAATTTACATTGAGGCACCTAACACAAGAGGTCCAGAAGCCAGGAGAAGAGTTGATGCACTACATCAAGCGATTTCGTGAGAGGGCCTTAGATGTCCATGAGGATGTGGCGGAGGCCAGGTTTCTGCAGATATGTGTGGAAGGACTCTTAGAAGAGTACAAGTTGCACTTGATCAACAAAACTAGAGATGGAACTTTTAGAGAATTCACAAGGGATGCTAGAAACATAGCTATGATAATCAAACCAAGAGCCCCGGGATGGAGGACACAAGTCCCACTGACTTCGGGTAGGTTTCAAGTTTTAAGGAGGCAAGCGGTTAACTATGTGGACGGGAGTCCCAAAGGGCAAAAAGGGAGGCTCTGGGGCAAAAAATGACAGTCCCGGCAACAAGAGAAAGTTTGGGGAAGATGCCCCACCGCCACTACCATGTAGTGTAGCTGAGGCTATGGATTGTTATCGCACCTTAGTATGAGAAGGTGTAGCAGGATCTCCTCACCTAAAAGGAGAAACACCCACTGCAGCTGACAAGGCCAATCTAAAGTACTGCGAGTTGCACCAACGAGTGCAGCACTCTACCAAAGATTGTTACTACTTACGAAGGATCATTGGCGAGCAGATGGCCAGCGGTACCTTCCAGATACCCCCTGTGGATGTTAACGAGAACCCACTTCCTGCGCATCACTTTGGCACCGCCAACATGGTAGTTGCCTATGACTAAGAAGCTACAAAAAGTCTGACGAAGTGGGAGAGCGACGAGCAGTTATGCGAGGAGTTAGAAAATCTATCACTAAGCAGACTTGAGCTAAAAAGAAAGCACGAGGAGTGGTTCTTCACTCCGAAACAAGAAGATGGAAGCGGAAAAATTGAAGAAGCGCCCCTTTCGGAAGGCGAGGTAGATGTCATTCTCGCCCTAGGTGAGGGAGGGACCTCCGAGACGGAATATGTCTGCAGTGCCCAGACATATGAGGTGGACCTAGATTCCGAATGCGAGGCCATCGCAAGGAGCCCCAAGTTCAAGTGGTTTTTTGACCAGATAGGGGTAAAGTACGATACAAGGGTGTCCATCACTAGGAAATTCTTGGAGGCAGTACAGCAGCATGGAGATCCTTCGCTAAATTGGCAGGGCCAATCGAAAGGATGATTAAGAAGTATACTTCTGAAGTGGTGTTTTCAGAAGCATATAGGTTGGTGCCTTACTTCCACAACCGCCCATTGTATGTTACATCCAAGATTAATGGAGTCTCATTTCCCAGGGGAGTTGATGGATGGGGGAGCATCTATTAACATCATGCCCATCAGTACATTATATGAAACAGGAATTGACCAGGGGAAGGTGGTTCCGGTACCACTAGTAATTTACGGATTTGACAATGTCGGAATGCAGTCTATTGGATACGTGAATGTGGGAATCAAGTTGGGAAATTTCACCTCCCACATTATGATTTCATGTTGTCAATGCTAACACCAGCTACCAATTACTCATTGGAAGGGTATGGGTGTACACTCATGGCATAATGCCTTCCACCTACCATCAATGTACGAACACTACACCAAAAATAGGAATCTGGCACGGTTTAAAACTGTGCCATATCAAATCTGGCACGGTTTTGAACTGTGCCAGAATCAGGTGTTCCAAAATGGTCATTTTTTTCTGGCACGGCTCAAAAGTGTGCCAGATTTGGCAAAACAGGAACACTTCTGGCACACTTTTAAACCGTGCAAGAACTTGATATTTCTGGCACACTTTTGGCACAGTTTTTAACTGTGCCAGATTCAGCAAAATAGGAACATTTCTGGCACACTTTTAAACCGTGCCAGAATTTGATATTTCTGGCACACTTTGGCACACTTTTTAACTGTGCCAGATTCAGCAAAATAGGAACACTTTTGGCACACTTTTAAACCGTGCCAGAATTTGATATTTCTGGCACACTTTTGGCACAGTTTTTAACTGTGCCAGATTCAGCATAGTTTAAAAAAATTTGACACAGTTCAAAACCGTGCCAAAATATGATACACTTTTGCCACGGTTTTGAACTGTGCCAATTTTTTTTTAATAAAAAAAAATTATTTGAAAGCACAAAATTGACAAATTAATAATATTGCGCGTTATTAATAAACTAATGTACATACAAACTTCAAAATATTACAAATCTTTAACAGCTCACAGGTCCAAAAAAAATTGGGCAGAGTTCCTCTATTTTCTGGACATTCCAAAACCTGCCTAACATAAAGCCCGCACGGCCACAAAATATAACAATTAACTTACAAAAGCCCTCATGGCCATAAAAGTCAATAATAAAACAACAAAAGACCGTACGGTCATGACACAAAAAAATGGAATCATTAATAAACCCCTCGTTGTAAACCATTGAGTTCTTTGTGTGTTCCACATGAATAAAAGCCAACGATAAACTGTTATCCTACAAAAAAAAAATAGAATACAAAAAAATTACGATATCAGTAACCCAATAATTTACAAAAAAAAAACACTCAAAAGAAAAAAATTACATATATGAGTGGAAATTATCGTCATACTTACAAACCGGGAGATCCGGGACTACACGGTCAGTTTCTACAAGTTACATTAGTCCCGTCCAAGGTGTTCGTGCCTACTACGGGGTCTTTTGGGGGCCGGTTTGGGTTTTCACCCTTTAACGGCATGTTTTTAACTAAGTGTGATTTTGACAAATTATCGTCATACTCTCAAACCGGGAGACCCGGGACTACGCGGTCAGTTCCTACAAGTTACATTGGTCCCGTGCGAGGTGTTGGTGCCTCCTACGGGGTCGTTTGGGGGCCGGTTTGGGTTTTCACCCTTTAACGACATGTTTTCAACTAAGTGTGATTTTTGCAAATTATCGTCATACTCTCAAACCGGGAGACCCGGTACTACGCGGCCAGTTCCTACAAGTTAGATTGGTCCCGTGCGAGGTGTTCATGCCTCCTACGGGGTCGTTTGGGGGACGGTTTGGGTTTTCACCCTTTAACGGCATGTTTTTAAATTTAAGTGTTGAGTTTTGCAAATTATCGCCATACTTACAAACCGGGAGATCCGGGACTATGCTGCCAATTCCTACAAGTTACATGGGTCCCGTGCGAGGTGTTCGTGCCTCTTACGGGGTCGTTTGGGGGACGGTTTGGGTTTTCACCCTTTAACGACATGTTTTTAAGTTTAAGTGTGATTTTTGAAAATTATCATCCTATTCACAAACCGAAAGACCCGAGACTACGCGGTCAGTTCCTACAAGTTACATTGGTCCCGTGCGAGGTGTTCGTGCCTCCTACGGGGTCGTTTGGTGGCCGGTTTGGGTTTTCACCCTTTAACGGCATGTTTTTAAGTTTAAGTGTTGATTTTTGCAAATTATCGTCCTATTCACAAACCGGGAGACCCGGGACTACGCTGTCAGTTCTTACAAGTTGCATTGGTCCCGTGCGAGGTGTTGGTGCCTCCTACGGGGTCGTTTGGGGGCCGGTTTGGGTTTTCACCCTTTAACGGCCTGTTTTTAACTCTAAGTGTGATTTTTGAAAATTATCCTCATACTCTTGGGAGACCCGAGACTACGCGGTCAGTTCCTACAAGTTACATCGGTCCCATACGAGGTGTTCGTGCCTCCTACGGGATTGTTTGGGGGCCGGTTTGGGTTTTCACCCTTTAACGGCATGTTTTTAACTCTAAGTGTGATTTTTACAAATAATCGTCATACTTTCAAACTTGGAGACCCGGGACTATGCGGTCAGTTCCTACAAGTTACATTGGTCCCGTGCAAGGTGTTCGTGCCTCTTACGGGGTCGTTTGGGGGCCGATTTGGGTTTTCACCCTTTAACGGCCTGTATTTAAGTTTACGTGTGACTTTTACAAATTATCGTCCTATTTACAAACCGGGAGACCCGGGACTACGTGGTCAGTTCCTACAAGTTACATGAGTCCCGTGCGAGGTGTTCGTGCCTCCTACGGGGTCATTTGGGGGCCGGTTTGGGTTTTCACCCCTTAACGACCAGTTTTTAAGTCTAAGTGTGATTTTTGAAAATTATCGTCATACTCTCAAACCGGGAGACCCGGTACTACGCGGTCAGTTCCTACAAGTTGCATTGGTCCCGTGCGAGGTGTTCGTGCCTCCTACGGGGCCGTTTGGGGGCTAGTTCGGGTTTTCACCCCTTAACGACTAGTTTTTAAGTCTAAGTGTGATTTTTACAAATTATCGTCGTACTCTCAAATCGGGAGACCCGGGACTACGCGGTCAGTTCCTACAAGTTGCATTGGTTCCGTGCGAGGTGTTCGTGCCTCCTACGGGGTCGTTTGGGAGCCGATTTGGGTTTTCACCCTTTAACGGCCTGTTTTTAAGTTTACGTTTGATTTTTGCAAATTATCATCCTATTCACAAACCAGGAGATCCGGGACTACGCGATCAGTTCCTACAAGTTACATGGGTCCCGTACGAGGTGTTCGCGCCTCCTACGGGGTCGTTTGGGGGCCGGTTTGGGTTTTCACCCTTTAACGGCATGTTTTTAACTCTAAGTGTGATTTTTGCAAATTATCGTCATACTCTCAAATCGGGAGATCCGGGACTACGCGGTTAGTTCCTACAAGTTGCATTGGTCCCGTGCGAGGTGTTTGTGCCTCCTACGGGGTCGTTTGGGGGCCGATTTGGGTTTTCACCCCTTAACGGCTAGTTTTTAAGTCTAAGTGTGATTTTTGCAAATTATCGTCATACTCTCAAACCGGGATACCCAGGACTATGCGGTCATGTCCTACAAGTTACATGGGTCCCGTGCGAGGTGTTCGTGCCTCCTACGGGGTCGTTTGGGGGCTGGTTTGGGTTTTCACCCTTTAACGACATGTTCTTAACTCAGTGTGATTTTTGAAAATTATCGTCATTCTCTCAAACCGCGAGACTCGAGACAACGCGGCCAGTTCCTACAAGTTACATTGGTCCCGTCCGAGGTGTTCTTACCTCCTATGGGGTCGTTTGGGGGCCGGTTTGGGTTTTCACCCTTTAACGGCATCTTTTTAACTAAGTGCATTTTTTGTAAATTATCGTCATACTCTCAAATCGGGAGACCCGGGACTACACGGTCAGTTCCTATAAGTTACATTGGTCCCGTGGGAGGTGGGTTTGGGAGCTGGTTTGGGTTTTCGCCCTTTAACGACATATTTTTAACTCAAAGTGTGATTTTTGCAAATTATCGTCATACTCTCAAACCGCGAGACCCGGGACTACGCGGTCAGTTCCTACAAGTTACATTGATCCTGTGGGAGGTGTTCGTGCCTCCTATGGGGTCGTTTGGGGGCTGGTTTGGGTTTTTTCCCTTTAACGGCATATTTTTAACTCAGTGTGATTTTTGCAAATTATCATCATACTCTCAAACCGCGAGACCCGGGACTACGCGGTCAGTTCCTACAAGTTACAATGGTCCCGTGCGAGGTGTTCGTGCCTCCTACAGGGTCGTTTGGGGGTTGGTTTGGGTTTTCACCCTTTAACGGCATGATTTTAACTCTAAGTGTGATTTTTGCAAATTATCGTCATACACTCAAACCAGGAGACCCGCGACTACATGGTCAGTTCCTACAAGTTACATTGGTCCCGTTCGAGGTGTTTGTGCCTCTTACAAGGCCGTTTGGCGTCTGGTTTGGGTTTTCACCCTTTAAGGACTTATTTTTAAGCCTAATCTAGATATTTCCAAATTATCATCATATTCTCAAACTGAGAGGCCTGTGACTACTTGGTTTGTTCCTACGAGTTACATAAGTCCCGTGCGAGGTGTTAGTGCCTCTTACGGGTCTGTTTCGCGGTTCGTTTGGGTTTTCACCTTTAACGACTTATTTCTAAGCCTAATCTATATATTTTCAAGCTATCATCATATTTTCAAACCGAGAGGCCCGTGACTACGTGGTAAATTCCTACGAGTTACATTGGTCTCGTGCGAGGTGTTAGTGCCTCTTACGAGGTCATTTCGGGGTTGGTTTGGGTTTTCACCCTTTAACGGCTTGTTTCTAAGCTTAATCTATATATTTTCAACTTATCATCATATTCTCAAACCGAGAGACCCGTGACTATGCGGTCAGTTCCTATAAGTTACATTGGTCATGTGCTAGGTGTTCGTGCCTCTTACGGGGCCGTTTGAGGGCTGGTTTGGGTTTTCACCCTCAAACGACTTGTTTTTAAGCCTAATCTAGATATTTCCAAATTATCGTCATATTCTCAAACCGGGAGACCCGCGACTACGCGGTCAGTTCCTACAAGTTACATTGGTCCCATGCAAGGTGTTCGTGCCTCTTACTGGGCCGTTTGGGGACTGGTTTGGGTTTTCACCCTGTAACTATATGTTTTTAAGCCTAATTTAGATATTTTCAAATTATCATCATATTCTCAAACTGAGAGATCCGGGACTACGCGGTCACTTCCTACCAGTTACATTAGTCCCATCCCTCTACTAATATATAAGCTAGTCATGGGTATACATTAGATAAAGAACACTAAGATGGGATGATAACTCATTCTGATAATGTCCGAAAATCACACCAAATCATTAATTAGGCATAAATTCAAGAATTTAACCCCAAGAAGACCAAAACCAAGTTCAAGAAATTAGTACAGAAGTTGGCCAAAATCAACAACAAAAAAATTAAAAAGATCAAATAGCAAGGTCAAAAGCAAGGCAATCCCTCGGGAGATTATTCAGCCTCATATAGACAAAACAATCTACCTATTAATCATAAGGTATTTTGAGAGAGTGGTTTCGGTTTGTTTCTTTTGCATATGTAGATGCCCAATTGTGGAATCAAAAGGGCTGCCCAGTTGTGGAACCAAAAGGGCTGCCCAGTACAGTGTTAAAAAAATGAACTAGTATTGATAGAAATATGATTTTTCTACAAGAGCATGAGCCTTTAAATAAAATAAAATAAATCCAATCCTAAGCACGATAGAAGCAATAAGAAATTAGAAATATGGAAGTTCTCTCACATGAGACATTGGTGAATGATGATAAATAAGAAATATTTGTATTTCCTATTCACAATAGACCCTCAAATTTTGGGATTTCAAACTTTAATATTGTATTTCAAATTAACCATATCAACACATGCATCATTGTTTAGAAAGTTTTTTATTTTTAAATGGTGCAAGACGAGGATCAAATATTGTACCTTCAACAGATGATGGTTCACCTTGATCACACGTAAGTTCAATAAAATCAGCGATTCCTCGTTTCGTCTTCCTTATACTCGTTGCATCTATCTTCACCATATGCCGAGTTATCCCAGCTACCGGCATTATTTTCATTCAGTGGGCAATGTTGTTTTTTGTATGATTGAAGAGACTTCTTGATCTCATCCCTTGATTGTAAAGATGATTTCTGGTTTACCTATATGAACAAGGGGAGTTTATACAGAAATTATGGAGAAAAAAACAGTCAGCCTAGCTAAAAATATGATAAGATATCTAAATAACCAACATGAAATTGAAAATCACAAATGTATGGAGCATTTGAAGTAAGTTTTTCTTATGTCCATGTAGTAAAACACTTATTGCAGATATATAATCTGAAATGAGTTTACGAAAACTGTATGGAAATAAAAGTGTATAAGAGAAGAAAACTGAAATGAGTTTACGAAAACTGAAATGAGCTTGTTTAATCTAGACGTATAAGAGAAGAAAATTGATTTGACACATAACCTAAATGAGTTAAACTTAATTAAACAAGCTCCTGATTCTGAAAATTTAATGTGTTTTTTTAGTACATTGATTATAGACCATATCGGGTAGCCTACGAGTATATGTTAGCCCACATTATTTCAAAGAAAAAACATTTCAAATTTGTTCTCCTATAAAGGACAGAGTCATGAAAAAGGAAATTCTTATTTTAGGCCAAGTATGAAACATCAAGAACGATCAATTAGATGCAATGAAAATGAATTACATGAGAGAAAATTGTAGTAAAACGTACAGACCAATGTCTTACCTATATGCTGATATTTAGACCATGGGAATCTGTTTTCTTCGTCAAATTAGTGTAGGTTGAGGGGTGGATTGATGAAAACCTAGCTGAAAATTTAGTAAGTTACTCAAATTCTTCCATGGACACCCTTGGATTTATTGAGTTAACCTTTGCAACTACCGATTTCATGTCCAAACTTTTGACATTTTCACCACTGCCTTTCTTCTTGGAGAGATATTTGTTCTTCTTCTTTAGGTCACTTAGTTTTTCAGGAATCGCAAAACCCATGCTTTCACATGTGGCTTCAGCAATCATTAAAGCACCACTCTCTGGAGCTGCAAAACAAAACCAAATTCTCTTTATGAAAAAGAAGAAAATGGCTAAACTTAAGGTGTACTTCGATCAACAAGCAATAATTTATATGTGATGATAGCACAAAATATAATCGGAAATTATACAAGAGATAAATACAGACTGAAATAGAGACTGTTGTGCAATAAACTCATATAAAATTACTAAAAAACTATGTGCTCCGATTGGCTTCGAATGGAAGTTAGTTTGCCTATGCAAAAATTGGGGACAAGCACAGGTGCTGCCCTGCCAGTGAGCTCCATGAGGTTTAGGACAAATACTGAAATGGGTCTTTGTCTAGTTGGATTTGAGGCTTCGAGGAGGTTCAAGATGGTGGGGACACTGTCTTTGTTATGGATGTAAACAAGTATTCGGAGGTCGGTGTTTGGGTGGGAGTGAAGAATGTTGTTTCTCATAGTGGCCAAGTACCTTACGGGGGGAGGGGTGTCATAGAGGTAACACACCAGGGGCCTGGCTACCCCTCTTACAATCAACATTGTGATCAGCATAAGGGAATATTCTTGGAGGTATATAGTGTGTTCATAAGCAAATAAACACGCAAGATAAGGTAATCACAAACTGAATTAATTTATGCATGAGTTTAACTGATCATTTATCAGAAAAGCACTTTGAAGGAAAACATTATTGGATATAAGGCCTACCAAAAGGTAAGTCATGATTGTTAAGAATCTAAATGTGATCTCAGAATATCATTTGTAATGTCATATAATAAACTCATGGAACTCTTATTTGACTATATGTAGAGGGTCATATATTTACATGGATATGTAGTTCCCATTAGTTCGGGAGTACTAATTGTGGTATTATAGGAGCATTGTATATTTTCCAGATTTTATAGAAACTTTTATAAATCAATACAAAAAAAAAATTTGATCATGTATTCAGAATGGTCAAGGTCCAATCCAGTATTCAGAATGGATTGAATAAAAATCTGCTAAGATAATTAGTTATATTCATAGCACCGCCAAAAACTTGAGATTTCCCAACATCAGAAAAGAAAGTTGTATCATCAAAGATGATCACTAGTCCTTTGATATATTTGATCATGTATTAAGCAATATTACTCAAATTTATATTCTATAGGCTTAGACATTGTGACAAATTTATGTTCGATAAGCGATATTACTCAAACTTGTGAACCATTCAGATTCATTGAAACGACAATGAACATAAAGATAACCTATGTTTAGAATGAAGCCTACACAGTGAATGCGTCATTAAAAGCCTATGTGAACCTTTGTTTGGCCTTATCACCTAACATCTCATTCCGTACATCATTCCTGCTAGGAAAAAAAGATCCAATTAATAAATGAAATTTAGATGTTATAATGAAATTCAGATAATGACTAAAGCTTTATAGGTTGTTGTTTTTAAGAGTTATGGTCTAAAAGAACTAATGTGAGTTTTTTCTTCCCTCTTCGTTTTCGTTTTTTAATTGACACACATCCACCAATCTATTTTGAATGTGGAGTGATTTTATAACTTTAAAGCATCTAAATCTAAGGAACTTTAATGAGGCTCCACTTTTATACTTTTTAACATTAGGCTAAAGTTCCTCATTATTTATTCAAGATGGACAACTAAAGAAAATATCAATACTTTATAGCAATCGGGTGAAAGAAATTGTTGAGGAAACAGAAAAACTACCGCAACAAAGAGAAATTAAGACATTACATGCCTTCATCATCCTTGTAAAAAGGAATAAACTAGATACTATTACCTGTTAGCTTATCTCGCATAGGAATTAGGATTTTTGCCCAAGTTCTGTGAATATTAGCATCATTATTATCCTTAACACCGCTATTCTCAACGGTTTTGCCCTTATTACCAGCACCCCCGACTTCAACATTTTTGTCCTTACAATCAATAGTTGTGTTTAGATATGGAAATTTGCCTCATTATCCTTCTTAAGAAATAAAATAAGGTAGCTCAAGTATTGTGAAATCAAATGCAATAAGTGAGTTTAGTGTCGATAATATTGAATATGTTGACTTACACATGCTCATATTGGTAGCGTCATTTGGAGCAGGAGGCAATCGGCGTGGAAATATGCAGAAGTACAATGTAATAGTAATGAATTAGTAAACATCCATGATGAACATATATGCAGAAAACAAAAAAAAAATATTCTTTTACCCATTATACGATTAATGTAAACTTCATGCGACCGATTCTTTTATTATCAAATAGGGTTTAAAGTTTCAAAATTTATCAGTATTTATCTTTCAAGGTAGAACCAAAAGAAAAATGGGGGAAAATACAAGGAAATATCTTAAAGTTTGTCTCTTCACTTCCCTGCCTACACCGTACCTACGACACATGATCCAAATAATAATCATCAAGAGGAAAGTTAATTAGTTGGAACCAAACTTACACAATTTCACATTTAGAGAAATGTGAAAACTCCATATACAAACCCCACAAAATTCACTCTTAAAACACTCCATTCAAAATAAAAACAAACCAACAAGCCCATTGCTGTAGAAAAAATAAAAGTTTTCAGATGTTATAAGCGGAAAACATTAGTTCAAAAATAGTTCATCTCATACAATGTATATGTTTATCTTCGTTGTAGAAATTCATCAAACAATTAGTATGCACCATGGAGAAATTAAAAAAAAGGATAAAATACAACAAAAAATTAATGTGCAAAACCGAACCGACTCCAGCCGACAGTTGCCGATTATTCGGCTATTTGTTCAATGCTTCCAAGGCCGCCCATTTTAAATTTTGTCGATAATTATATATATTGAAAACTACAATAGACCAAACCAAATGAATACTTCATATACCCACTAAAATGCATTCATTTTATTTCAGTTTGAGATATGAAGAACTATGAGTATGTGCTTTATATTACTAACACAACGCAAATCAGCAAAAATAACCTTTTGCAACAAAATTAATTCATTACAAATGGTTGGTATATGCATACATTGAAGGTAGACAACAAAATTAAATCATCACAAAACCCTAACCCATGGATATCTCATGAACTCATCACAAGTTAAATCAATGGGCATTCTTTAGTCCTTACCGTAATACGCTTGAAAAGATGACAACGAAGGTGAGAGAATAAACCTAGATACTCCCCTTTTAATGGTTGTCCTTGAATATGAGAGACAGAGCGTGAGAGAAAGAGAGCGTGCGCGGGAGATTAAAGAATTGGGGAATTTGGTATTTTGTAGGGTATTTATATTTTAGTTAAGTGTCTTCAGTTTTGGCACACTTTTAAACAGTGCCAAATTTTGACACGGCTTTAAAGTGTGCCAGATTATCATTAAACAGTGCTAGATTTGGCACGGTTTTAAAGTGTGCCGGATTTTTAATATCAAGGTGTGCCAAATTACTGTTTTTGGTGTAGTGGAAGGCAAACATTATAGGTACAGAGATAGTTATCAAGTCCACACAGAGACCCTTCGCCGTTGAGGAGGCCCACCTGGTAGATGCTGCATTCTACACCGAGTTAGATGAGGAAATAAAGGTATCTACAAGAAAACTAGAAGGGATCAAGGTAGTTGAGGGAAGGGTTCCACAGAAGAAGTCTGTTCATGACCGTCTAAGGGGAAGGATAATTCCCCACATGGCAAAAGGTAAGAGGAAAGTAGAGGAGGTAGCTAGACCCCCTCGAACTTGCAAGAAGGTGGTCTTGCCTGATGGAAAGGTCATCTACCGCTTATAACGGTCTGCGCGGGCGATGTTCTGGGATGAGAGCATCGATCCGATGCCCGAGTGTTTTATCGTTGATGAATCCCATATTGTTGAGAATATTGAGGAACAAGAAGAAGCTCCAGAATGCATGCAAGACGGGCCCAAAGAGCAGCTGCAAGAATTAGAGGAAATCAAGTTGGGGCGGCTAGAAGAGGGCGAGAGTAGACCCATTCTAATCTCCAAGTGCCTAGAACCGAGGCAGAAGGAAGAGCTCATCGGGCTACTTAAGGAGTTCACTGATGTGTTTGCCTGGAAGTATACGGAGATGCCAGGAATAGACGCAGAAGTGAGCTCTCATATATTGAACATCCTTCCCAATGCCCTACCGGTAAGGTAAGCCACACGCACATACAAAGCGGACCTTGATTTGAAGATAAAAGCGGAGGTGGAGAAGTTGTTAGCGACAGGGTTCATCAAGCCTATTCAACACCCCATATGGCTTTCCAGCATAGTGCCAGTGGCGAAGAAAGACAAGAGCCAAATCAGAATCTGTGTAGATTTTCGTGACTTGAACAGGGCGTGTCCTAAGGATGAATTCCCACTACCAAGTATAGACAACTTAGTGGATGCCACCGCGGGACATGAGATGTATAGCTTCATGGACGGGTATGTTGGCTATAACCAGATTAAAATAGACCCTACCGATGCGGAGAAGACTGCCTTCCACACACCGTTAGGGAACTTTCACTATACAGTCATGCACTTCGGATTGAAGAACGCTGGGGCCACATACCAGCGGACCATGATGGTAATTTTTCATGACCTATTTCATGATATACTAGAATTCTATGTGGATGATCTCGTGGTGAAGTCTAAAAAAGAAATCAAGCATATTCAGGATCTCAAGAGAGTATTCGAAAGGTGTCGTCGGTATAAGATGATAATGAACCCCTCAAAGTGTGCATTTGGGGTTACTGCAGGGAAATTCTTAGGTTTTGTGGTGAATAGACAAGGGGTGCAAGTGGATGCAGAAAAGATTAAGGCCATTGTGATGATGCCACCGCCCAAGAGTCAGAGGCAACTTAAGAGCTTCCTGGGAAAGGTATCCTACCTGCGGAGGTTTATACCTGCACTGGCAGAAGTGACTCATCCGTTCGCGCCTCTACTAAAAGACAAAGCCAAGTGGGCTTGGGGAGAGAGACAGGAGAAAGCGTTCCAGAAGATTAAAGAAATCCTAGCCTCTCCTTCCACGATGATTCCCCCCGAAATTGGAGCGCCGTTGCTGCTCTACATTACTTCTACAGAGAGATCGATAGGGGCCCTCTTGGCGCAAGAGAAAGAAGGAGTGGAAAAGCCGGTCTACTACCTGTCAAGAGTAATCTTTGGAACAGAATCGAGATACACCAGCGTTAAGAGGCACTGCCTGACGTTGGTATTTGTGGCCCAGAAGTTGAGACACTATCTTCTAGCTTTCACAGTTCTCATAGTCACCAAGTGTGATCCCATCAAGTACCTCCTCGCGCGGACTATACCCGTGGGACGAGCAGCAAGGTGGTTTTTGATCTTGTCAGAATATGATCTAAAACGTGTAGTGCCCAAGGCCATTAAAAGCCAAGCAGCAGCAGATCTGCTTGCCCACTTCCCAAGTGGAGTTTTCGAACCACCTAGTGAAGAGCTACCTGGAGAGAGCTTTCAAGCATGCATGGCGAAAGAGGTGAAGAAGTGGTCTATGGAGTTTGATGGTTCCAGCGCTCAAGGAACAGGTGGAGCCGGCATCATACTGACAGATGGGAAAGAGAAGATCACTCTCTCCTTCAAGTTAGATTTTAAGTGCTCAAATAATGAAGCTAAGTACGAAGCCCTCATTCTAGGGATATTGGAAGCACTTAGAAGAGGGGTTAGGATATTGTGTATAAGAGGGGACTCCAACTTGGTAGTGAGGCAGGTTAATGGGGAGTTTTCCCTTAAACACGACAACTTAGTGCCCTACAGACACATCATCCAAAGGTTGCTGGGACAGTTCTTTGAAGTGACGGTGGAGAGGCAGGCACGAACGATGAACAGGCCCCTGACGCGCTCGCCACCATAGCACAGAAGTTGGACATGGAGGAGCCAGAAGCAACCATCACGGTGAGGCAGAGGACGGTACCCACTACTGTAAAATCTTTGTTCCCAAGTAACGAGCTGTAACAACCCGCGTAATTTTGGGGTATTTTCAAAATTAAGAGGAAAAATAAATTTGAGAGAAAATTATTTTTATCACTCAAATATGTTGGTTATTATTTTTTAAGGGCGAGAATTTCAAACGGTTTCAAAATCGGAATTAAAATGGAGATTTAATTGAATTTTTATTATTTAGAAGAGTCCCAAAACATAAAACTCTCTAAGAGTCCTCAAAACATAAAACTCTCTAGTAAAAATAATATTTTTAGAAATCCGACCGTCCGATCAACCTGAATTTTTGTCAGCAGTCCTGTCTCGTCGTTCGCTACAATATACTAAAATTTCAAGTGATTTCAATGGTTCGATCATCCGGAATAAAATTTTTAGTTTTTGTATCCGATTAGAACTCTTTTCTTAATCAAACTCTTAACCCTTTATATATCAACTAATTCGTGGATGGAATTTTCAAATCACTTTTTCTCAAACTTTTCAACCAGAAGACCTCTCCAAAATTACTCCCTTTCATCTACAAACCATAGCCCCAAACTTATTCAAGATTTCAACCTTAGATTAGAAGGCTTGTTTGGTGTTTTCTCGAGTTTGGGCTAGAACGAGATTTGATTATTTTTGCGAGAGGAACGTGATGGTGTGATTAGATTTTTGAGGCTGAATTATGTGATGATTCATCTTGGTTCTTTTTGGTGATTTTGAGGTATGGGGTTTTACACAATATGCTCCTTAATCTCGCGAGTATTATTCTCGTTGTTTTCTTGTGATTATTGACTCATATTTGAATTGCTAAATTCATTGGAATCTGGAGATTTTTGTTGGAATCTAATTTTGATTCATGTGGTATTATTATTGTGTTGAGCATGTTGTCATGAGATTTTAATATGGCACTGAGGTTGGGCACCCGCCAAGACTCCTTTTCCGGCTACTTGATAAAGTATGGCGCGGTATGGTGAGGCCTAGTGACTCTGATTAATGTGTTGTTGAGAAATTATATTGATAAAAATGCTTGTGAGATTCACATTTGATTTGAATATTCGTATTCGTATTGTGACGTTTTATTCATCGCTAACTTTTTGTTGAGCATCTTCCTGTCGTATTGTGTACTTCCCCATCTTTTCTTTTAGTGGCAGGTTAGCGCGGATTTTTGGGCGCTTTGGATTTGATGGAGATTGATTTTTAGCGAGGATTGTTTTGGGAAGATTTTAATACAAGAGAGAAGACTTGTATTGTATTTATTTTGGTTGTATAGAGCATTGCCGATTTATTTTCTTTCGAGATAGTTAGATGTTTTATTTCGAGAGACTTGTTGTTTTATTTGAAGAGATTTGAGATTAGTGGTGATACGGCGGAAATATTGCGTATTTCACCCGTTAACCTACGCGTTATTAGCCCCCTCAGGTATCTTATTCCCTATATTTATGTTCGTTAACCAGACAACCCTCGGATTTCTATGATAACATGTTTCGCAGGTGTTAATTGAGCTTTTGTAGGTATTTGGATGCTAAGTGTGAAGTCCGGATGCGTTTCGCTCGATTTCCGTACACAACCGCACGCGCAAGGGCATTTTAGTCTTTTGACAGTTTGGGCACCTGGCCCGACATCTACACGAAAGTTGTAGCCCTCCTCGCTAGCTTCGCGTGGCCGTGAACGGTGCGCGATTCCGATGCATAACGACAAAGTTACGGCGATTGGAGCGACGTTGGATTGTATGCCAAAGCAGGGAGGATTGCAGGCTGCCCCTGCTTGGTCGATCTATCGACCATAAGGGTCGATCGATCGACTCTTCTGATTTTTGCCACGAATTACACTGTCGATCGATCGACCAAAGGGGTCGATCGATCGATCCCCTGTTTTTCTGCAGATATTTTCTTTTCTTTTCTTTCTTCTTTTCTTTTATTCTAACTTACTATAAAAGCAAATTTTGTTGTAGTATTCAGATATAATTAGTTTCATACGTTTTTAGGTTAGTTCTTAGCTAGGGTTTGGGGTTTTTGCTTGGTTTGGCTTCAATTCTCTTAGGTTTGACACCCCATTTGGATTGTAAGTTGTATTATTCATTACCCTCACCATTAATATAGTTTGTATTCATTATTTCCTTGCTTTCTAATTAGTTTACATGCTTTAATTCTTGCTTTCTTAGTCTAATTAGCATAATTTAGTTTAACTTACCATGCACCCTTAGATAAATAGGGTCGGGATTGCGTTTTCGCCATTTTCGGGTTTGGACCTCGAAAGTTAGGGTTTCGTGTAAAATTGCATTTAATTGAAACCGCGTGTATTAAAGTTGGATTGTTATGCGTTTAACTTTATTTGTCATGCAACTTTAGTGTTTATAGCGATAATCCGAATTTAATCCGCGCGCGATCATTTTTTTTAGTTAAATGTTTTATCTCGCAACTTTGGGTTAAATTCCTTCTTGCGTGATGTTTATGCTTAATTGGAAATGCTCGATTAGATTGCTTTCGAGCCTTAACTCTAGTTAGTAGTTGTTTCGATCCGTTCGGTAGAATGCGATCCCGATCCTCGCTTTACTTTAATTTAGCGTAACTTCTCATTTTCTTTAGTCACCATAACCACCTATCACCTTTTACACTTTTATTCCTGAAGTGATTAAACAATTAACATCTGAAATTTAATAACTCCCTGTGGATTCTCGACACCCGACTTACCGCTTTACTTGCTTGTCAAGTGTAGTTGTAGTTTAGGTTCTTTTGTATCGAGTTGGCGAAACACACGACGATTAGCGTACCTACGCGACGCTACTTTTCGCGCTCGATCAAATTGGCGCCGTTGCCGGGGAATTATTGTTTTAGATAGTAATTGTTTTCTGATTTCGTAGTACTTTTCCTTTTCTATTTGTATTCTTTCTCTTAACCTTTCTTGCAGGATTTGCATACTCTGAGCGCTAAGAAGCTTCTATTCGAGGTTGCTCACTTTCTTTCTTTCTTGGATTCTCCATCTTTCAACACCAAGGTAACCATGTCTTTCTTTTATAGTAATTACGGTCATTCTAATGATTCTTACTTTGGGGATAGTTTTCAAGTTTTCCATTTTGAAGATTTTCTTGAAAATCAAAGACTTGAAAACATTTATCGGAATGAAAATCGTTATTGGGAGCTTGAGTTGGATTCATTATTCGAATCCAATGACGATCTTCATCTCATTACTTTCGAAGACGAATTTCAACCAAATGAGGAATCCGAGGATCTAGAGCCGAGGAAGCCTACTTTGGAAGAAACTTTTCTTCTTTACTCCCAAGGTTTGGAAAGCTTAAATGATGCTGGAATGAGACTTGGTGAACTTTGCGATGAGATTAATTCTTTTGCACAAAACAATGAGGAGGTGGAAACTTGTGTTTCACCTCACTTTTTCAGAGAATTTCTCATCGAATGTGAATCTTTCTCCTCCGAAATTCAATCTCCTTCCGACGATGAGTCGATTGAGATTGAATTTGTTTCATCACCATATACGTTTTCCGTCATCGGACCATTAGAATTACCGGTTGATTCCTATGAGTCGGTAGAAACTTTTAAAACTTCTACACTTTTTGCCGACGAGGACTCTTTACCGGACTTGTTTTCGATGGATGTTATCCCGATGTGTGCACCATCTCCCATTCCAATTGAAAAACCCTTGGGAGATGAATTGATTTTTCTTGGTCCTCAAGTGTACTTTTCCCCCTTTTTATCCAAATCCCCCATCGTCCGCCTAGAATTTCAAATTGGCGATGGTTCATTTCTTTCACCGCCCACATGCCTTCCGTTGTTCAAACGGAATTCCTATTTTCCGGGAGGCATGCATGCTCGGGAGGGTCCACCGTTGATCCTCCAAAGTCAAATCGTGTTTTGGATGGACCCTCAAAAATTTCGACTTTTGGTATATAGTTAATTGCGCATTCCGAGTGTAGGTTGTATATATTAACTTCTTTATTTTTGTTTTTCTTGATTTTAGCCTAGTGTAATTAGCTAAACTCTTTTTATTTCTTTTCGTATGCTTGGTTCTAACTCTTTTGTAGGTTCAACGGACTTGAATTTGCGGAGATATGCGCCCCGGCACACATTTGTTATGAAAACAATCAAAAATCACAAAAACATTTTTTTTCCCTTTGATATTCACACACGCATCCTCATGCAATTTCATTTGTTTTTATTTTTCTTTTATTTTATTTTTCATTTGTTGTCGTGATTATGCGTGTGCGTTGCTCGTGTACATATTTTTATTTTCTTTCATTTTTATTTTTTATTTTCTATAGCCTAGGCCTTTTAGGTGTGTATATCTAGGCCTATGTGTATTTTATTTTTATTTTGATTTTTCTATTTTTGTTTCATATTCTTATGTGTATATATATATATATGCTATATTTATATTTATTTTCTTTTTATACCCCATATTTGTCCCCAAATTGCATCTTTCCCCCCCCACTTTAAATTTCCAATGCAGTGAGATTTTCCTGCTTGGTCGATCGATCGACCCTTGGGAGTCGATCGATCGATCGACCAGCTAAACCGAAACTGCTCCTTCATTTCTCCCCTTTCTTCTTATTTCTCTCCTCTCCTCTCAATACGATTTTGTGCCCTAATTTTTCCCCTCACCAAATTCCTTCATTTTTCTTCCAATCACTGCATATCCAAGGTATATTTCTACTTGTTTTTCATGATTTTGTAGTTTTTGGTAGAAATGTGTCACAAATTATACTGTTTAAACCCTAGTTTGACATATTGTTGGGAATGTTGGTGTTTCCCCTGTTTTCGATTTGTTCCAACTGAATTTATGCATTATTCTTGTTATATATCCACTCATGAACATGTTTTGATTGCTGCATTGTTGGTTGTTCATGAGTGGGGTGGTTTTGTTGGTTCAAACTTGGTTTTCTCACCCTTGCCGCACATTGCGCACGCCAAGTGTTCGCTAAAATGCCCAAAATAGTTTTCAATGCATTTTTTGGCGCACACTTGGCTGATTTTTACTCGTTGTCGTATTCCGACATATTTTAGCGCAATGTTGCACTTTGTTACCTCGGTTTTGGGCACTCGCACCCCATTTCAACTCGTACACTAAACTAACCATTAATTGCGCTTACAATATTTTTTGTATTGCTTAATTCTTGTTTTGTAGGTTGAAATGGCACAACCAAAGAAATATAACTCCACTGTGTGCATGCCCACCTTGGGTTTCGAGGGTTTCCGTTGCAAGAAAGAACGGGAATGGTTTCAGGCCTATTTCGAGACTGCTCAGAGGCCGTTGGCCTACAATCTTGCCTGGAAGCTTGAGGATTTGCCGAGTGAGGCGCTCGTTATTCTGAGGCGCCAGGGATGGGAGACTTTTCTCGCCACTAATGGGCGCATTAATGAAGAATTGGTCAGAATATTTTATGCGACATTAGTGGTGGTGACTGGTGACTAACCGACCTCTTTCGAGGCCATGGTTCGAGGGGTGAGGGTACCTTTCCACTTATCAGATTTGGCCGCCTTCATGCATGTACCGAACCCCGAGAACGCTGTCAGTTTAACCGATGGGGATGTTTTTGGTTTGACGACATTGATAGAGAGCCTTGCACCGGGTGAAGAATGGAAGAGAATGGCTTTCCGCTCGGCTGCAATGGAGGACCTACCGAGACTGATTCACTACATCAATGTCCACTCCTTTATGGTGACGAGCAACCGATCTGAGGTGCGTCACAAGCACGCCGCATTTATCTACGCACTGATTAATAATTTGGGCAATATCAGTTTGCCCAACATATTTCTGGATATGATGTGTGCTACTGCCAAGGAGAGAGCCAAGACATTTTCCCTCCCTTTTCCTGCCCTCATCACTAAGATTTGTATTTCTCACGGTTGCCCAGAGTTAATCGCCGACCGCAAACATGATCCACTCGGGCTTCTCACACAGGCCAACATCACAAGAATGCTGAAGCGCGAGTGGGGGCAACCGGCGACGAAGAGGCAGAGGGCAGAGGTTGCTGACGATATGGCTGAGGAGGAGGAGATTAGAGAGATGGAGACTGGTGAGGGTTCTCACGTGCCACATACAGAGGATGATGCCCGCTTTGCGGCATACCAGGCCGTGCAGGACCAGCGCTGGGAGGAGACCCAGCTCAGGTGGGCGACTTGGGAGTCGCGCCTGGACCAGTTGCAGGCCGATCAGCGGCAGCAGTGGGCTCAGCAGCAGGCTCATCAGGAGCAATTTCAGGCCGAGCAGCGGCAGGAGTGGACTTTGCAGAGGCAGGCCAGGGCACAGAGTAGACAGGAGTACCGGATGATGCAACGGATGATGAGAGATCTTTATCTGCAGCGCAGTGATTCCGACGCGCCAGTGCCTCCTCATTTTCAGGACCCCTCCGATCCTAGTGGTTCTGGCCACTAGGCTGTTGTTGTGCTGGGTTTCATTTTTGTATTTTGGGACCGGATAGTATTGTACTTTTTATTTTATTTTTATTTTTATTTGTATTTCTTTTATTTCAGAAGTTGTAATGTATTAAGTTATTTTGTATTGAACTTATGAAATGAGAAATGAAAATGTAGTTTGTGGTTGTTTATTGGATTTTGATGTGTGTGACCTTCCATTTTATAAAATCAAAAAGTTCACCATCAATTTATCTAGTATTTGCACTGCAACCCTCTATGTTATTGTGACTTGTGACATAGATTCTCTTAACTTGATACATCGGTATATATTCTTCATATGCTTAGTACTAACTTGTTTTGCAGCTTCATTTGGACTTGTACTTATGGAGATCGCTCCATGTGTGGGTAATATCATTCTTTTCCTAGCTTTGTGTTGTGTTCTTTAATGGACGCATTGGGGACAATGCAACATTTAAGTTAGGGGGTGTAGGATAGTTATCCATTTTGCTGTTTAGTCCGTGGATTGGATTACAATTTAGTTACAAAGCATGTTTTTGTTAAAATTTGAAAATTTTCAAAAATATTTTCTTTCTTTTTTCTCCTTTGTTGGGCTTTTTGCCTTGTTTCCGATGATAAATTTTAATAATTGCCCGATCAAATAGACAATTCAACTATGTATGTTCTCGATTTTAGAAGTTATTAGATTCTAGTCCCTAAATCATTAATATTATGAATAACTTCATGAATTAAACTTTATCCCATGAGCATATGCACTTTCCTTGTCATATTGAATTGGCTTAAGATTTTTATAACTCGGTATGCTTTTGCTGCATTGTATATACTTACACCGAGTGAGATTAGAGACTTATCTTCATTTGTGAGTGTATACACTATTCTTTTCTCATTGAAAACGTTACAGTCGTTGGTAATCTCTTTATTCTTTCATTGACCGTTCATTAATTGAGTTCATCATTGAAATGTGTTACTTGAGCATGATTTTCATATGTTGTTTTGACTCGCGAATTGCGTATACTTTGTGAAATGATCATAGGCCCTCTTTGATATATCACCCATATGACCTTGACCTCACCTTTTATATGTTCCCTAGTCAACCCACTTGAGCCTATATACTAGCCTTTCGTTTCGTTACCCAAAAATCCCATAACCAACTCCAAATTGGAGTTTTATACCATATATATTACCTTACATACCCTTGTTTGGATTGTTGCTTGGAATTAAATGTTATTAATGTTGTGTGGTTGCAATTTGAGTATGAAAAGAGTAAGAAGTGTCAGAAAAAGAAAGTAGTGAAAAAGAGAAAGCAAAAAGCAAAGAAAACAAAAGAAAAAGTGAGAAAAAGGAAGAAAAGAAAAAGAAAGAGAAAGTTGTAAATATTGTTTGTAGTGTTTCAATAAGCTTTGATTACTCTCTCGATTGTTATATCTATGCTCGTTTGGACATCTTTGTCCAACTTTTGATATTGCCCACTTTTTACATTATTCCGAGTTTCATCCCCACACACTTTGAATCCTTATATACTTCCCTTTCATTTCGTACCTTAACCTAGCCATACATTACAACCCTATTACAAGTCCTATGTGATCTTAAGTAGATGTAATTCAAATGTTTAAATAGTGTTGATAATCTGCGAAAATGTATTTCGCCTCTTTTAGTGTGCGGTATCCTTTCACTGAGATTGCAATTTTTATTTCCTATATAGCGTTCCTCATTCGTGACATGTGCGCGGCCTAGTTTCCATTTACATTTACTCTTTATGCCCGCATGTCTCGTGTATTACCTCCCTTTTCATAGTGAATTCATTTGTTGAGCGTAATGCCCGTGAGGATTGAATATATGCATGCTTTGATGTTTAGTATTCGAATTATTTAAGTTTTTCGCCAAATCATAACTTGCATATGCTCACTCCCCTTCCACATGTTAGAGTTTTAATTCATTGAGGTGCATTCGATAATGTTAATAACCACGGACTTCTCATGCGAATTCGTTTGCTATGCTAATAACATGTTGAAATCTTGTTCGCACTGATGAGTTTGTCTTACTTGATTGGGCATATTTGGAGGAAACTTTATGATGTTTGTGGGTTTCATCCCTGAAAACCCTCACGAGACGACACTTGTCCACTAGGGTAACCTAGGGGTTTAACGGCTTATTGCATATGCTAAATGCAATCGAATCGCCCGCGAAAGTGGCCTTATCTCTTTATTGCTTTTATACCATACTTTTGTACTCTCTCCTGTGTTGGTTTACTTGTTCTTCTTGATGCATCTTATTTCATTGCTAGGGACTAGCAATGTGTAAGTTAGGGGGTGTGATACGGCGGAAATATTGCGTATTTCACCCGTTAACCTACGCGTTATTAGCCCCCTCGGGTATCTTATTCCCTATATTTATGCTCGTTAACCAGACAACCCTCGGATTTCTATGATAACATGTTTCGCAGGTGTTAATTGAGCTTTTGTAGGTATTTGGATGCTAAGTGTGAAGTCCGGATGCGTTTCGCTCGATTTCCGTACACAACCGCACGCGCAAGGGCATTTTAGTCTTTTGACAGTTTGGGCACCTGGCCCGACATCTACACGGAAGTTGTAGCCCTCCTCGCTAGCTTCGCGTGGCCGTGAACGGTGCGCGATTCCGATGCATAACGACAAAGTTACGGCGATTGGAGCGACGTTGGATTGTATGCCAAAACAGGGAGGATTGCAGGCTGCCCCTGCTTGGTCGATCTATCGACCATAAGGGTCGATCGATCGACTCTTCTGATTTTTGCCACGAATTACACTGTCGATCGATCGACCAAAGGGGTCGATCGATCGATCCCTTGTTTTTCTGCAGATATTTTCTTTTCTTTTCTTTCTTCTTTTCTTTTATTCTAACTTACTATAAAAGCAAATTTTGTTGTAGTATTCAGATATAATTAGTTTCATACGTTTTTAGGTTAGTTCTTAGCTAGGGTTTGGGGTTTTTGCTTGGTTTGGCTTCAATTCTCTTAGGTTTGACACCCCATTTGGATTGTAAGTTGTATTATTCATTACCCTCACCATTAATATAGTTTGTATTCATTATTTCCTTGCTTTCTAATTAGTTTACATGCTTTAATTCTTGCTTTCTTAGTCTAATTAGCATAATTTAGTTTAACTTACCATGCACCCTTAGATAAATAGGGTCGGGATTGCGTTTTCGCCATTTTCGGGTTTGGACCTCGAAAGTTAGGGTTTCGTGTAAAATTGCATTTAATTGAAACCGCGTGTATTAAAGTTGGATTGTTATGCGTTTAACTTTATTTGTCATGCAACTTTAGTGTTTATAGCGATAATCCGAATTTAATCCGCGCGCGATCATTTTTTTAGTTAAATGTTTTATCTCGCAACTTTGGGTTAAATTCCTTCTTGCGTGATGTTTATGCTTAATTGGAAATGCTCGATTAGATTGCTTTCGAGCCTTAACTCTAGTTAGTAGTTGTTTCGATCCGTTCGGTAGAATGCGATCCCGATCCTCGCTTTACTTTAATTTAGCGTAACTTCTCATTTTCTTTAGTCACCATAACCACCTATCACCTTTTACACTTTTATTCCTGAAGTGATTAAACAATTAACATCTGAAATTTAATAACTCCCTGTGGATTCTCGACACCCGACTTACCGCTTTACTTGCTTGTCAAGTGTAGTTGTAGTTTAGGTTCTTTTGTATCGAGTTGGCGAAACACACGACGATTAGCGTACCTACGCGACGCTACTTTTCGTGCTCGATCAAGTGGTTTCTCTTATTTATATTGTGGGATTTAGATGCTCTATACCTTGTTATATTGTGGATTAGTTTAGTTTTATCGACAGTGGCGCTCCGCTCGCTCTCCCCGGGCGGGCGGGGTGTTACACGAGCCAGAAGATTGAAGGCGTTTGGTAGAGAAGAAACTTGAAACTAGAGAAGGGACAATGAAAATATTAGAGTTAGCCAACTATCATGTGCTGCAAGGAACTCTCTACTTCAAGAGTCCTGGAGGGTTTCTGGCAAGGTGCGTAGGGGACCAAGAAGCTAAGGAGAGGTTAATAGAGATGCACCAGAAGCACTGTGGAGATACAGATATCCCCATTTATAGACGACTGCAGCGAAGCGGGTATTATTGGCCTGCCATGAGCTTAGAAGCGGCCCGCTTACAACAAAGTTATTTAAAGTGCCAAGCTAATTTTGACCAGCCGGCGGAGGCTAACTTTGTGGAAGCCTTCAAAGATTGGAGATAGCCTTACCTGGCATATTTTAAAAATATAGAGTTACCCACCGAGAGAGCGGATGAAATTTACCTTAAAAAAAGAATAGCTCATTTTTACTTGGTCAAAGGAGAGTTATATAGGAAGGGATATAATGAAAAGGCATTAAGGTGCGTAGCCAAAGAAGACGCGGAGAGATTGCTGAAAGAATCTCATGAGCCCTCCCACATGGGGGCGCCAAACTGTATGATCAACTGATGACGCTGGGATACTACTGACCGACCATGGAGGCTGATTCCATTGGATATGTGAAGAAGTGTAGGGCATGTCAAGTGCATGGGAATATGGTGCACGCTCCCTCCGTCAGTCTGCAAAGCTTGGCAGCTCCTTATCCCTTCCATACGTTGGCGTTCGACCTGGTAGGAAAGATAACCTCGGCATCTCATGGCAAGGCTTTTATCATTGTGGCTACATAATTGTACACCAAATGGGCGGAGGCCATTCCTTTAAGGAGAGTCACCGCCCAAGTGGTAACCCAATTTATAAAGGAGTATATCATATGTAGGTTTGGTATACCCAAAGTGATCCTAACGGATAATGGGAAGCAATTTGTATGCAAGTAGATGCCCCTCCTCACAGACATGTATAAGATTGTGCATAATAGCTCAACCATGAAAAGCCAAGAATTACGTGTGATAATTGATTAACTTCACAACTTTCTAATATAGCACACTTATTTAATTTCAGCCCTTAATCATGCATCTAAAGTGCGTGTGTGTGTCAAACCATAAATAAAGCATGTGACACAAAAATATGCTGAGACACAGATTTCAGGAAAAAAACCCTTTCGGGTAAAACCTTTATTTCACTATGAATATACAAGCCGCAACTTACAATTACATAGAGAAATCTGCAATGGATTAACGCGCAACCAACCCACAAAGACACGCAGTCTTCAACTCAGCAAGAGAATACACCCAGCACCCTCCAAGGACTCGCAGCCCAAACAACAAAGAAAGAACCGCAGCTCTCCTTAATGACACGCAGCCATAAAACTTTGTAGAGACTCCCTCAGCAATGACACGCAGCCTTCGGTTGCAAAGATCTCTCCACAAAGATGAATAACAACAAAGTTTGTGTTCTAGGGTTCCAAAAGATTCACAAAAGTAATTGGGATTTTTGTGTGTGAATCAAAAAGATGTTTGGCACATCGAAAATTGAAGTCTTGTTGTGTTTGTACTCTTAAAAACGTTTTCTCAAAGACTTGAAGAAATACACCATCGGAATAGTTATATATATAGGAAATATAAGATGGTGGATTAAAATATGACGGAACTGCTCGAGTTTATCCCAGGCGGACCGGTCCGGCTTGGGGGCGGATCGGTCCGACCTCGGATCGGTTCTTTTAAAATATGGCTCCATAGGTTCGCATTCGATCCGGGGTCTACTGGACCTCGAGCAAGGCGGATCAGTCCGAGTAGAGGGCGGATCGGTCCGGTAGGGAGGCGGACCGGTCCGGTTTCCCCAGAAAAATAAATGCCTCATTTTGCTTGAAAAAACTTACTTCTTATTTTTATAAAAAAACATTTTATAAAAATTTCCCAATACTAAATATGAACTTTAAGGAACGTAAAAACAAAATTTTACTAAGTTCATTCTCGCAGAGGCTATGATGTTGAAGACACTTTGATATTCGGATCCGTTGTTGTAGATGCGATCTTGAGTTTCTTCAACGGTGTAACGGCGTACGACATATAAATTGATAATGGACAAAAATGTCCTTACAAATCTCCCCCTATGTCTATGCCGGTACATACATAAAAAATATCTGAATTATCAAGTAATGACCTATACAAATCTACCCTCCCATGAACCCTAAAGATGGAAAGATACAAAGGTATAAATCTTCATCGTTTGTTCTTCAATCTTCAACAATCATCAAATCTTTCTCCCCATTTTTATGATGTCCCCAAAAAGACAAATAAGAAGAATGAATCAAAAAAGCAAAATCGGGGTGACACGGTATACAAAAAATACACAAACTAATTTTTGATTTTTCAAATTTTTTCATACAAAGATAGGATACCAATTTGAACAAATATGATACAAAAATCACACCATGGATATGGACTCAAACAACGAAGTCATGGAAATGGAATGAATGGGTGTGAACACATTCGACAGGTAAATCAACTCAATCAATCATATGTGCACTATGCATATGTGTACCCCTAACGAATGAGCATCAAAAGTATCCTTAGGTGAAAAGATTGTTGAATTTAGATGACATCGTCTTATGCAAATCAACAAATCAAAGTCAAATGATTTTCACACCAATAACGTCCTAAACTATATAGCGCATTTTCAAGAATTTCAAGGACATGCAAACCCGTTTTAAATTCTCCAACCAAACTCCCTCATATATATTTTCTTTTAGAGGTAATCTAAATTCTCAAACTTTGGAGAATTAGTGCAAAAACCTGAATGGCCCATAATTGGCATGAATTTCTTTTTATTGCCTTTCAATTTTTTTCGGGCTCTTTAAACCTCTTTGGACCTCGGATAATAAAATTCCTCCATTTTTTAGGTCCAATATAACGGTGGCTTAGTATTTGCAAAGGCAAAATGAACCTTTCGCAGCCCTTCCCCGTTTTAAAACAAAGCACACAAACTCACAAAACGGTTTTCATATGCACAATTTCCTTATCAAAATATATCGCGCTTAGTTCGTTTTAAGGACAGGATTGAAGTGAAAACACCCAACCAACATGTGATAAGACAAGCACAATAATCAAACAAATCCGTGCATGTGTGCAATAAAGGAAACATGAGTCAAACATGTAGGAAATAACACTAAATTACATCTTAATGACTCCAAACATTATAAAGCACATGGATGAATTGACCTATTGTCTCAAAACACTATCAAATAGTCACATGAAAAAAATGGAATGATGTTGTGACTAGGTCATCCTAAGTGTTCATCCATAAATGGTGCAAACCAAAAAACAAAAATCTTTTTTATATTTTTCAAAATTTTTTTTTAAAACAAAAATATATACAAAAATGATACATACTAGCAATAGGCAAACAATGACATCATGAAAATCACCCTATGCTAGTAAACAAGTCAAACCTCAATCATTAGGTGCGAAGGGGTTTTCCAAAGGTGGTGACAACTTATAAAAAACCTCCATCAATTCTTGTGAAGTTTTGACTAAGAACTTAACTTGCTCACCTAAATGTGCAAACTCTCTCATGTAGTCTCCGGGAGCATGTAAAGTATCATGTGTGGGTGCATGTGTGCTAGAAACACGTGTAGAAGCAAAACGTGACACATAACCCAACTTAAAGCAAAATTCCCTAAGGTGTCCTCTCCCTTTGCAATGT
The DNA here is from genome assembly GCA_949130495.1 of Sambucus nigra. Lineage (NCBI taxonomy): Eukaryota > Viridiplantae > Streptophyta > Magnoliopsida > Dipsacales > Adoxaceae > Sambucus > Sambucus nigra. The sequence continues at coordinate 777,737,343 of OX422208.1, read as the reverse complement.
GAGCAAACATAAATAGGCCTAGGAACACCTCTCTCAAAAACTCTAGGACGTACTTTCCTAAAAGGAATGGGACACCTAGGTGGGTTAGGGTGAGACACATGTGAAACTGTCACTAAAGTGGGAACCGGCTCAGGTGCTAATTGGGAAGAAGAAGCACCGTCATGACTTATTCCTAACTTCTCACCTTTACCCTTAAGAACCACCTTTTCAACCTTCTTAGGTGCGTTCTCAAACTTGACTTTGACCACCCTGGCACGTTCGAGATCACTCTCGAGTTGAGATACACGTGTCGTCAGACTAGACAACGTGTCGGCCAAATCACACTTCTCCTTTCTCAAAACCTCCTTCTCTTTCTCCAAATTTAAAACCCGACAACCTAAATCCCTATTATACCTTTTTGTTTTCAAGGTCTCGGTGTACAACTCTCTAAAAGCTTTTTGGAGCTCACTTTCATCTCCACTTTCACTCTCACTTTCTCCCTCACTTGAAGCGCTCAAACCATCACTATCACTTTCGTGTCCAATATTGTGGGACAAGGTGGGTGTGCTCACACGACTAGAAAAAGCTACAAACTTCTCACCACTAGTCTCATCACCCTCATCTTCACTACTATCACTAAGTGTGGCGGGCATAGCTACTTTCTTTCCTTTCTTTCTAAGCCACGTAGGACACTCAAACGACTTATGTCCCTTAGCCCCACATTCAAAACAAGTGACGTTCTCAAAATCTTCCTCACAATCCTCATCGGATTTATTCTTTTTTTCCCTCTCACCACTTTCTTTGGCCTTTCCTTTCTTTTTATTTTTCTCAAAAAAATTCTTTTTATTGGAAGAATTATTTTTGTTCATGTTGAGAAATTTTTTAAAATTTTTCGCAAACAAGGCCATATCATTAAAATCAAAATCTCCCTCAGAATCTGACTCACAAACTGTTTCTTTCTTTTTCTTAAAATGAGTCTTTAAAGCAATGCCTTTATCCTTAGCCTTAATGGTTTTGGGAAACATGTCAATCTCATAGGTTTGAAGATCTCCTACAAGTTCTTCCAACTTAAGTGATTTCAAATTTCCCAAAGAGTTCAAAACAGTGACTTTAGGAATAAAGCGTTTTGGGAGAGATCTCAAAATCTTTTTAACGACACGCGTGTTATCAATCACTTCACCCAAATTAAAACATGTGTTAACAATGTCCGACAATCGAGCATAAAAATCATCAAAGCATTCGGACTCAGACATGGTGATAGTCTCAAATTGGGTGGCCAAATTTTGTAATTTTGACTCTTTAACCGCGTTCGTACCCTCATGTGTCAATTTCAAAACATCCCAAGCCTCTTTAGACGTGGTGCACGTCATAATTCGGCGAAACTCATCAGGAGAGACAGCTCCAGAAATAGCACTCAGACCACGGGAATTAAAATTGGACAATTTATAATCATCTTCAGTCCAGGCTGACACGGGTTTTAAAGTGGTGATGTTATTAACAGTGACCGTGGGAGGAGTCCAACCATTTTCGCAAAGCAACCAAACACGCTCGTCAATAGATTTTAAAATCGATTTCATACGAGCTTTCCAGTAGGCATAATTAGACCCGTCAAAAATAGGCATCTGATTATATAAGTGCTCCATAGGAAAAATTGCGATTTTTCACAAAACTGATTTAAAAAAAAATCAATATCACACGATTTTGCGGAAAATAGGAATACGCAATAAATTAGCGCAACCCGCTCTGATACCAATTTGAAAAGCCAAGAATTACGTGTGATAATTGATTAACTTCACAACTTTCTAATATAGCACACTTATTTAATTTCAGCCCCTAATCATGCATCTAAAGTGCGTGTGTGTGTCAAACCATAAATAAAGCATGTGACACAAAAATATGCTGAGACACAGATTTCAGGAAAAAATCCCTTTCGGGTAAAACCTTTATTTCACTATGAATATACAAGCCGCAACTTACAATTACATAGAGAAATCTGCAATGGATTAACGCGCAGCCAACCCACAAAGACACGCAGTCTTCAACTCAGCAAGAGAATACACGCAGCACCCTCCAAGGACTCGCAGCCCAAACAACAAAGAAAGAACCGCAGCTCTCCTTGATGACACACAGCCATAAAACTTTGTAGAGACTCCCTCAGCAATGACACGCAGCCCTCGGTTGCAAAGATCTCTCCACAAAGATGAATAACAACAAAGTTTGTGTTCTAGGGTTCCAAAAGATTCACAAAAGTAATTGAGATTTTTGTGTGTGAATCAAAAAGATGTTTGGCACATCGAAAATTAAAGTCTTGTTGTGTTTGTACTCTTAAAAACGTTTTCTCAAAGACTTGAAGAAATACACCATCGGAATAGTTATATATATAGGAAATATAAGATGGTGGATAAAAATCTGACGGAACTGCTCGAGTTTATCCCAGGCGGACCGGTCCGTCTTGGGGGCGGATCGGTCCGACCTCGGATCGGTTCTTTTAAAATATGGATCCATTGGTTCGCATTCGATCCGGGGTCTACTGGACCTCGAGTAAGGCGGATCGGTCCGGTAGGGAGGCGGACCGGTCCGGTTTCCCCAGAAAAATAAATGCCTCATTTTGCTTGAAAAAACTTACTTCTTATTTTTATAAAAAAACATTTTATAAAAATTTCCCAATACTAAATATGAACTTTAAGGAACGTAAAAACAAAATTTTACCAAGTTCATTCTCGCAGAGGCTATGATGTTGAAGACACTTTGATATTCGGATCCGTGTTGTAGATGCGATCTTGAGTTTCTTCAACGGTGTAACGGCGTACGACATATAAATTGATAATGGACAAAAATGTCCTTACAAAACCATATCCTACCCCAAGGGCAATGGCCAAGCAGAGGCTACCAATAAGACCCTGATAAACATTTTGAAGAAAATGCTAGAGGACATGCCAGGAGCATGGGATGAGAAGTTGCCTATGGTGTTATGGGCCTATCGTACTTCGAAAAGAAAGCCAACAGGGTTCACTCCATTCTCTCTAGTATATGGGACCAAAGTTGTCCTACTAGTGGAACTGGCGGTACCTTCAGCCAAAATTTCTCTTAGCAATGGGGTCATCCCAGACCCAAGGCATGTGCAGCTGGAGGCGCTGGACGAGCATAGGGACAAGGCGAGAGAGAATTTTAAAGTTTACACTCAGCAACTGTCCAGGGCCTACGAGAACTTAGTCAAGCCCAGAAAATTCCAGGTGGGAGATTTAGTCCTGCGAGCATCAACTCGCCATCTCCGTAGAATGTCGGCATCAAAATTCAAACCTAACTGGGAAGTCCCTTTTGTCGTCAGAGGAGTGGGGAAGTCGGGCTACTGCCAAATATCATAACCAGAGAGTGATTACCTCCAGTCCATCAACTGCAAGTGGCTGAAGAGGTACTATGCTTAGTAACAGCTAACAAATTCTTTGTGTTTGTCATGTCTGTAATGGATTTCGAGGATTGCTCCTATACCAGAAAAGTTTTTTTGTAAATTTTTTTTAGAGCAATACTACATTGTAAACAGCACACAAAAGTACAGAAATGAAATAACAACACTTTTGATCATTGTTGATGTTGGCTTTGTTTATTCATCTATATATATATACATAAATATATATACACTCCCTACTAAGTTAGAAGAGAGTACACAAAGATCAGGAACTTTGCTCACTACACTTGGGAGGTAAGTCCATCCTAAGAGAAAGTATACTGAGCAAAGTCCCCCAGACATAAATTAATAGAAAATATAGAGGGGAGATTAAATTCCTCCTCTTTAATATTACATAGAACAATGAAACTCTTAAAGAGAATATAGAGCAAGGACCCCAAAGACTAGGGTCTAGCTAATTCAAATAGTTTTTCAATAAAATCAGGCTTTCGGGAAGGGGACAGGGGTCACCCCCCCTCTCCGACCTAGCCTTTATGACTATAAGTAGTAGTGCGCAGGAGTACCCCCACAGACAGTAACATGCAAATACCCCACAGCTACAAGAGGTGTATTTTTGAAAATATATATATATATATATATACACGTAACTTCTCATGTTAATGAAAGTACCCCGCAGTATATGGGGTATCCATCATCAGTAGGCTAAATGCTCACAGAAATTAGAGCAACTCATATAAAACAAATACCCACAATTTAAGCGGAGAACAAGGGAAAAGAAAAGTGCAGAAGAAACAAAGTGTCTCATTCAGGAATGATAAGTGATGTACACATAGAATTCTGAGCACTACAAAGCAAGAACTAGCCTATCTGATAGAAACTACAAAAAAATAAATCATCACGAGCGATGGCACCAGCATACGATGAACCAGCCTCCCGCAGAAACTCTTCCTCCAACCTGATGAATTTAGCCTCGTCTTCCTCATCTCCAGACTCGAGTCTGGCATGCTTCACCTGCAGTAATGCGATCTGATTCCGAATTTTCGCGGCTTCAGCCTTTCGCTGCTCAACTCTGGACTGCCGGGAAGTGTGAAATCTCACTATCTTTCGGAAAGGAACACTCAGAAAGGGGCGAACCCCCGCATCAAGCCAATCCAAATGAAAATGATAGAACTGCTGCAAGTCGCGAAGAGCATCCAAGAATAGCAAAATGGAAGAGTTAGTCAGCTTAGCAGGGGAGGTAGCCAAGAACTCATGAACATGGCTAGCAAGAGCCCTCAAGTTGAAAGCCGTAAGACTGTCAATCAGAAGTATACTCTGAGAAGTGAACGTCTCGGAATGGTGCTCTAAGATGAGATCCAAGACCTGACGCTCATGTGCCCTGAATCGTCCCTGTAACTCCTCACGCCATAGTCTACCCGTAATAGTCGCAGCATCCTCTACTTCATCATCGCCATCGGAGTGGCGAGACCCCGCCTCAGAAGGGAGGAAAGAAGACTATCCACCAGAATCAGCGTCACCAACTAAAGGAGTGAACTCAAAACTATGATCTCTCTCCACATATATCCCACTACCAGACTCCACAGTCATCGGAGTACCCTCATGCACCTGGAAATAATGGGACAAGGGTGAAATGGGAACGCTTGCACAGCATACGCAAGAAGAAAAGAGGGGAATAGTAAAAAGAGGGGGTATGCTAGTTTAATACCTCTCTCGCAGTTGCCCCACTGCCAGACTCCACAGTCATCGGAGTACTCTCATGCACCTGGAAACAATGAGATAAGGGTGAAATGGGAAAGCTTGCACAACATACGTAAGAAGAAAAGAGGGGAATAGTAAAAAGAGGGGGGGTATGCTAGTTTAATAACTCTCTCGCAGTTGCCCCAGTGCCAGACTCCACAGTCATTGGAGTACTCTCATGCACCTGGAAATAATGAGACAAGGGTGAAATGGGAACGCTTGCACAGCATACGCAAGAAGAAAAGAGGGGAATAGTAAAAAGAGGGGGTATGCTAGTTTAATACCTCTCTCGCAGTTGCCCCACTGCCAGACTCCACAGCCATCGGAGTACTCTCATGCACCTGGAAATAATGAGACAAAGGTGAAATGAGAACGCTTGCACGATATACACAAGAAGAAAAGAAGGAAATAGTAAAAAGAGGGAGTATGCTAGTTTAATACCTCTCTCGCAACCATCCCACTCTCAGACTCCACAAATATCAGAGCAACTTCATCAGGCTCCATAGTCATCGGAGCGACCTCGCTCACCTAGAGACAATGTAACAAAGGTGAAAATGGGAATGCTTGTACAATTTAAACAAAATAATAAAGACATAAGAATGAAATGAGGGAAGTAGATACCCTTATACACTGTACCTGAATAACGCTCTCCATAACGGTCAAAGGAGGAGGGGCAGAGGCTCCCATCGGGGCCGCCGCACGGGTCGATGCTCCTGAAGGGGCTGTCTCAGTGACCAGTGCTTCTGAAGAGGTGGCCTCAATCTCGGGTGCTCCTAAAAGAGATACCTCAAAGACGCTTGTTACAGGGGGTGCTCCTAAAGGGGCTACCTCAGTAACGAGTACTCCTAAAGAGGCTACCTCAACCTCAGGCGCTTTCAAAAGAACAACCTCAGCGACAACAACCGCAATGGGTAGGCGAGGCTGCGAATGACGAGAAAGGGCAAGAGGTAATAAATCACCTACCTTATGAATGACAGATACCTCAATTAAAAAGAGGGAGAGGGAAATTATCCAAAGGCACAACACAGATAGCTACCTGAAGGGGGCGATAACAGGGCAAGCTGACCGATACATAGGGGCTGTTGGAGAGACAATATCAGGAGCCACACTCGAAATAGCACCAAAAGATAACTCCAACAAAGTGAAAGAGGGCTACGATAAGTATAGGCTGGATAGAAAAGAAATATGTAACTAAGAAAATAGGAAAGTACCTGAGCCCCATCCAGAGGGGAAGAGCGAAAAAGGACGGTCGGCGCAGTAGAGGCTGTGCTGATAGCCTGCGAAGAATGAAAATATGTTGTTCATCACATGTTCAGGAAAAAGAGATTCCATGCTCTAATGGAAAGGCCTGACCTGAAGTGTGGGCTCACTAGTTGAAGCTACAGTAAATATTGGGCCACAAGAAATTGCCTGAACCAAGGGTCTACCGTCCATAGATATGCGGACCTGAGGGATAAAAATCCTCCCCGAAGAGGATAAACCCGGGATAATAACGTCGAGAAAGGGAAGAGTCCCTCCCTGAGAAGAAAATCCAAAAGCCATTAGGACTCGCTACTGAAAGGAAATAAATATTCAAAAGTAAAAATACATACCTTAGATGAAGAGGTGCCCAGGGGCTCAGCTGTAGAAGTGCCCACCGTCGAAATAAGAGAAGACGAGGTGGCGACACCGGAAGGCACAACCCTCTACACATTGTAAATGAGTAAATAAAAGGAAGAGGTAAATAGGAAAAGGGCACGATGAAAGTTTTGAGAATGGCGAGGCATACCTGAGCAGAAGGAGAAGTCACGAAAGTGGTCCTGGTGCTGGTAAGGTGCACAGATGAAAGCTGCAGGGAAATGATAGCGTACACAACTAAGATGTAATTGGAAGATTAACAAATTACATCAGATGGTAAAAGAATTAAGGAGATAGCAAACCTCTCTAAAAAGGCCTCGGGAAGAAACGAGCATGGAGTTCCTCTCCCGCTGAAAGGGAGTCAGTCGTAGTGGGGGAAGAGGAGAACTACTTGCCTCTATGGAAATGACCTGCAAAATATGACAGAATACTTTCATTAAAAAATAAAAAAATAATGAGGGGAAGAAAGAAAATCATATGAAAAAAAAAAAAAAAATAGATGAGTAAAGGGGGAACACTTACAGCAGCAGGGCGCGTGGTCTGGCCATAAGGGAGATGGGTGGGGCTAACTCCCCCAGGAGAATGGGATGCCTCATCATCACTAGAAGACTCTCTCGAGACTGATAACAAAACATAAGTGTCAGTAGTGCTTTCGCTATGGAAACCCAGGCCGCCCATATCACCCGAAGAAGAACTACGGTCGTCATAGGAAGGGGTGCTTCCATAATCAACTAGTTCCTCTTCCAATGAAGGGGAGGGAGATAAAGAAACTCTGAGAGAACTAGTTCCACTAAGTAAAGAATGTTGTGATATAGTACCTTCTGCAATGGGAATAGACGCGACCTGCGCCTCCTGGGAAGCAAGGCTCGGTGAGGAGTAACCTTTCTCTTTCACTACTTGGGAGGCCTCATCCACCCCAAGATCTCCAATATCGGACTCTTGATCCACTGTAGAGGAAGCAGCCATGCCAGCACCATTCCTTTCTTCTTCTTTAAAGCCCGAGTCCTCACAGGAGAAGGGAGAGGAGAAGCGGTAGAAGCAGGAACGAAATTAGATACATCCGTGTCGGGGTGCTTCCTTTTGCTTGCGGTAGAAGTACTCACTTTCCCTTTGCTTGTTGGTCGACTTCTAGACTTCACAGGGGGAAGTTCAGCTGGCAGGGGCTGAAGTGACTCATCAAGAAGAGGTTTAATTAAAATGGGAATGGCCTGTTCCAAGGGTGGTGTGGAAGTAGTACTGAGAAACCAAGGATCTTTCTGCGGCCGCCTGACCAAAAACTGGGCTTTGGTATATTTAATGGGGTTGGTATCATAAGGGGGGCCAACTACACATTCTTGGATAAGACGAACCTGCCACTGCCAAAGAAGGAACCAAGATGAAGTAAATGAAGGATGATAATCGCAGGGAGGCACATAGAGACCACCCAAACCACTGACCCTACGGAATAATCCCCGAAGAGTGAAGCTAGCACACGCCTCTGAAAACGCCTAAGAATGATTACTGTAGGTAAGAAGAGGAGGGATGTGAACACCCTGATCATAGCCAAACTGTCATCTTGCCCTCTCGAAATGATAAGATTCAGCACGCGGACCTAACTCGGTCCAATAAGGGAGGTGGCATGGTAAGAGCATCGTCACCACATTAATATGAGGACAGGTGGAAACAGACCCCACTGCTGAAGGGCAATAGAAAGTCCCGCCATCACCAGGGAAAGAAAGCCAGCTGAAAGTTCCCCCAGGGCGCTTGGTATAAGGCCGAAACTGAAACTCCTCAATATCATCAATCAATATTCCCAAAGATTTCTTCGGAATTTTCTTGTGCCACTGGAGAAGTCACGCATCATCGCTATGACAAGCGTGAGCCCCTGAAGTAAAGTGGGGAAATGCTCAAATAAAAAGGCCATTAAGAGAGCGGCATTTGTATAATTAACGACATCATACCGACCGCAAGACCTCTCTACATCTATGTGTGCTCGGTCCATCTAGGTGTTAAGAGAACCCAAAGTCAAGGCGGCCATAGGTATCGACCTGCCGCGAGACAATCGTACAGCTAATCTAAAAAAAAGTTCGCGAGGATAATCTCCAGGCTTACCTGGCAGAAGGAACCGAGTCAGAAATGTAACAAAGAAAGCGACTAAATGTGTAGGAGAGTGGAGCTTAGGACCATCCTGGGATCTGGGGGTTGCGCGTGAAGTCTCCCCATTCTACAACTTCTCAAAATCTCTGAACCAGTATCTTTGCCATTTGGCAAATGAATGCTTGGAATGACCTGATATATTTATAGCCACATACTTCGAGCACTCTCCTGCTCTAAAGAATCCTCGCAGTCATTAGAAAAGACCTGTTGCCCAAAGAAAGGAAGAGCATACAATTCACATACATCCTCTAGGGTGATGGTAAATTCACCCCAGCCTGTGACAAATGTGTGAGACTCCATACTCCATCGAAATAATAAAAGATTGAGCGAATAAATATGCTTAGATATGGTGCAGGACTTCAGGCTGCTGACGGCTGTAAAATGTCCCACCTCCCTAAGAATAGCCACATAATCAGGAACGCTCAGAACATAATCAACCCAGCTAGCCCACTCCTCCGTGGGACCCCCCGTGGCTTTAGCTTCAACATTGGAATAAGGAAAGTCACCACGATTGACTCGGACTCGGAGAATAGAATCCCGAGAAATGATAGGGAGGTCAGCAGACTCACTTAACCCCACATGAGAGCGCCCGAGAACAGCATCAGAATTTTTTTCCCCAAATTCGGAAAGTGAAACCATGAAGTTGTCAGCAGGACCAAAAAAAGGAGCCCGACGATAAATACCAAAATCCCGTCCTTGGCGAATGTGCATATAGTCCTTCCATTCCTGAGAAGAGGATGACGTAGCTGATGAACTACCAAGAGCCACTGGCTTAAGAAAAGAACTCATCTTGGCAGAAGGACCCCTGGTCAGTGGCATACTCCCCATAATTCCAACAATTGGCGAGACACCCTGGGTCGCGGAACCCTCGACGCAATAAGAGGTCGAGACCCCCCACCTGAAACAAATTGCGAATTACGCATTTTCCCGAACGCAACACGACCAGTCAAGGAACCGTTAACAGCACACGAGGACGAGACACCCATAGTCGCTGCTAGCTGGATCGACGAGGAACCCTTGGATGTGTAACTCAAGGAATCCCTCATGTTTAGCGCAAAGGGCGAGGGATCAACAGTAACAGAAGTGGATGTCGAGACACCTTTAGAGGTGGTATCGGCGTGCGAGGAACCTTCCCTATGACAGCTGGCAGCAGGCTCCCCAGCGGTAAATGCCGAGACACCCGAGGCAGAATAATCAAATGGCGAGGAACCCCTCATGATAGTTGTAACCGTTGAGACACCCCCAGCTGTAAATGATTGATTCGACAAGGGACCCTCGGGTTCAGGTCCAACACTCGAGGAACCGTCAACAACACCTTGGGTCAAGATACCACCAGACGCCAACAGGGGATTTGACGAGGAACCCTCGATTATGTGACACGAGGAACCAATACCAGCATAAGCGGGGGTCGAGACACCCTTAGAGGTCCAAATGACGTGTGAAGAGCCCAAGGGAGAATTGACCGTCTGCAACAGATCCCCCTTATCATAGTTGGCGACAGAGCCCCCATTGATAGGACTCGAGACACCCGACGCAAAAAAAATCAAAGGGCAAAAAACCCCTAATAGAACTCGCAATCGCCGAGACACCCCCAGCCATAAATGACTGATTCAGCGAAGAACCCTCCATATTTAGGGCAGCGCGCGAGGAGCCGCTGCCAACGCTGTTATGTGTGGAGACGCCCCTAGAAGGGAAATTATTGTACGAGGAATCTCCAGAAAAATGGATCACTTGCGAGAGACCCTCGTGCGCAGAAACAGCGTGCGAGGAACCCCGGGGTGTGGACTTCGCGCGCGAGGGGCTTTGAATGGTGTACGGAAGGTTATGCTAAAAAATGTTAACAGCACGAGAGGAACCCTCGCCTCCTATTATAAATGGCAAGGTACCACCATCATCTTTACCCCCACGCGTGCAATCATTCCCAGTAAAAATCCTCAACTCAGAAGAAAGATTAACGGATGCCTCGGAGACAGAACCACCATGAGCGGTAGCCATGGCAACGGTATTAGATGGTGATGGTGAAGACAGAAAAGGGGAAGTGGGGATCGATCCTATCATCATAGGAAGCAAGCCGTCGGTGATATGGGAAGAAACGTTCGAAAATGTTGAGTCCATTAATGGTGGACTTGGCTCAAAAGTAAAAAAAAAAAAAAAAAAATTTAGGGAGCTATGGTGTTTTCCTCTCACTTTCTCTCACTACAAATTTAAAGACTCTCTATGAGATTATTTTTTTGAAGAAGATGAAAGAATTTAAAGAAAAAGGTCTTATATTTTTTACATCAAAGTGGGAAAACGTGCAGGAAGGCAAAAAGGTGATGACCTTTTTTTCCCATATGATGAGATGACAGTTCCCACACTGATGCGTGGATTCTCAAGAATTAAAAACCTCGGATAAAGGGACACCGCACTTAATGATCCTAGGGTCCCTCAATATATATATATATATATATATATATATATATAATTGTTGAAATTGAATTTATGGCGTACAAAGTTTTTTTAGTCTACCCAACCAAAAAATCTTTGCACGAGGGGCTAATGTAGAAGGGTGTCTACCTATAAAAAAAAGTAAATAAAATACAAAATACTTTTTTCATTAATGACATTCGAGAGGTGCCCCGCAAGGATCACCGCAGAAGTCCAAGATTGAGAAGTGCCACTGCAAGGGTCACTGCAGCAATGACATTCGAGAGGTGCCCCGCAAGGGCCACCGCAGAAGTCCAAGATTGAGAAGTGCCACTGCAAGGGTCACTGCCACTGCAAAGGTCACTGCGACAATGACATTCGAGAGGTGCCACGCAAGGGCCACCACAGAAGTCCAAGATTGAGAAGTGTCACTGCAAGGGTCACCGCCACTGCAAGGGTCACTGCAGCAATGACATTCGAGAGGTGCCTCGCAAGGGCCACCGCAGAAGTCCAAGATTGAGAAGTGCCACTGCAAGGGTCACCGCCACTGCAAGGGTCACTGCAACAATGACATTCGAGAGGTGCCCTGCAAGGGCCACCGCAGAAGTCTAAGATTGAGAAGTGTCACTGCAAGGGTCACTGCCACTGCAAGGGTCACTGCAGCAATGACATTCGAGAGGTTCCCCGCAAGGGCCACCCCAGAAGTTCAAGATTGAGAAGTGCCACTGCAAGGGTCACCGCAGAAATGTTATCCGAGAAGTACCACTGCAAGGGTTCCGACAGAAACTCATATTGAGAAGGAACCCACCCAGGGTGGCTAGGATGAGGGAGTAGCTACCACGAGCAACTCCTCATAATGAAACGTCATTCTTTAAAAGAACAACAATATTAACACTTTGCTTTCTTGTACAGGTTGCCTAGTTGAGAAAGCAGGGCTCAAGCAGGCTAGTTGGGACCTCCTGGGAGTTTTGGCTTGGCGACTGAGGGACAAGGTATGTTGAGAAAGCTCAACCACTTAGCACTATAGGATTGAGAGAATACTAGTAGGAAGACCCAGAAGTCACTTAAGACTACACACACCTCACACTTGGTCACAAGTGAAGTGAACAGCCAAAGAGCTGGCTACTCACAAGAAATAAACTCTTTATAAGAAAATGACTTTTCCAGAAGAAGGGGTCCTCAAGGTCCCTCTCAAGAAAAACAACAATTTTAGAGGAGAGAAGTCCTTAAGGTCTCCTCTCTCAAGATTTGCAAAATTGCACCACAATTTACCGTTTCAAAAGATAACTACCAAATCTGATATTTTGTCCTCATTAGGGGACATATGTGCTTTTTGACTTTGGCCGGCGCCAGGTGGCTCCTGCAGGAGGTGATAGGCAAGGCTGCTTGCAGGTTGGGACAAATGGTACACTTCAGACATTGTTCCCCACCAACCCTCTCAATTTTGGCCCCCCAAAATGCCAACTCATCCCTAATGCCCTAGTATAAATAGACCTCTGGGAAAGGTCAAGGAAAAAGACAATCGAAATTGCACTGTTACTCTGCTAAAATATCACCAGACCTACCTAGTATTCTCTCCCTGCTCATTCTCTTAGTGCTGAGTGCCTTGTTCCTTCACTCCCCACTGACAACCTTCATTCTCAGGTGTTTCTCTTGAGAAAATTACTATTTTTGCTATGAAAGTTCATCTTCTTGCTGGGAGTGAGTTGAAGCTTGGGTTCCATTGTTACCAGAAGGAGAAAGTTTCTTAAGAAGTTGCACCAGAGGACTTTGAAGACCTTGCAGGCAGTGTCCATTGGAGCGGGTCACGCCTCACCCTTTCCAGTTATTCATAGACCCCAGTCTCACTACCCTCCTACAAATATAACTTTATACCCTTTTTGAGATCCCAAGGTTAATGACGAAACCACGACATGCAGTTGATGTCGCTTTAACTCGAGTCATTTCATGTCTTTGAATGCATAGGCTTGAAGGTATAAACTAAATTAACCTTAACCTATGACTCAAACGGTTTCTTCCAAACGGAACAAAGACAACACTACAAATTATAATAAACAGTATAACCTTGACACAAGACAAAATTTATCCTTACAAATCTCTCCATTTGGCTATTCCGGGATAAAACAAAAAATAAAACAAGGGTGTTAAGCTCAAATACTCAATCCCTGAACCCCAAAAAGAAAAAAAGATATAATCTGACACTTAACCGACTATATCTCGTAAGTGGCTTTGCTCTTTTGAAGCTTTATTGCATCATGGCTTAAACCGGCACACTTAACACACCCTTCAAATGCAAACATAATATTAAATATTTAAACCGCATATAAAAAAACCTCACCTTTTATTAAAACATATCCCCATTAAACCAAGCTTCTCCCCCTTTTGGTAAGGGAATGTACAAGGGTAAAGGTGCAGAATATGAAACAAATATGATACACATATGAAACAACATATCATGCGATTAGAAGTGAAACGACAATGATAATGAAAAACAAACACGACAACACAAATACAAATAATCCGAACAATGAAACAAATGACACCAATTTTTAAAACATATAATGAACATGGATTAAATGCAATCAAAGACTCAAAATTATAAAACAAGTTTAATGGTGTTATCCAGTTATATGGTCAAATGTAGAAATCTTAGAGTAGGTCACACATAAGAAAAATTCAATTTTAGTTCAATTTTATCTTGATTAATTAGGTGAACCTAAACATGCAAGATATTGAATCTAAATTGAAAGAAACAAATCACAACACAAAAGATATGAGGAAAAAATTCCTTTCGAGAAAAACCTCTTATTTTTCAGCACCGTTATAACTAGGTATTACAGAATGACACGAATAAAATTTGAGACTTAGACACCACTAAGTATCCCAGTTATGTGTTCCTTCCTTATTTATAGTAAAAGGCAATACAAATCCAACAATACCCACTGATGTGGCGAAAGCCGAGCGTCCGTATAGATAGACTAATTGTTGTTATCGATTTTCGACCGCAATGCAAAAAACCTAAACTTAACCACACTCTTATGGAGCATAACAGTCAGTCCGGGTATTGAAAATCTATAGGGAATGTTTGATAGACGTTAATTTAATTATTAATTCTCAAATAAAAGTGTGAAAGACGATGATGGTTTAAAAAGGAAAAAATAAAAAATTAAATACACTAATTAAAACTAAATAAAGATTAACAAAACGAGACTAGGATCACATCCCTGCCATGGGCTAATAATACGTTTTGAGGAGTTTGGTCCGAACACTCAATTAACCAATCATATTCAAGTGGTTATAAACATAACACAGGAAGGGATCTAACCGAAAAATGCGAGATTAAACTTTCAATAAAAAATGGTCACATATGGATTAAAGTCACAATATCGCTATAAATACTATCGTTGCACGACAAAGGAAGTTAAACGCCTAATATTTTGATTTTAATACACGAGGTTTATATTAAAAGTGTTTTGAACCAAAACCTAGATTTCAAAGCTCGATACACATTAATGGCGGAAATATGATCCCAACCTTTATATTGCTAATACACATAGTAAAACAATTAAAACAAGTAATAAACTAAGGAAAATAATTAATTAATTAACAACAACTAATTAAAAAAGCAAAAAGACTGATTAACAACGAAAGAAATGGCAAAAGAAAGTTTGAATTAAACAAAGAAGATAATGAATAATGGATTACATACCCGATTGGGCAAACACTAGGAGAGAGGAGGAGAAGCTCCCAAAATCTAACCTAAATCCTATTCTAAAACTAAAAATATGATGCCCCAAACAATAATAGTCAAAATCTATTTAAACAAAACCCAAGGGGCAAACTTGTAAATAAAAAAATCAAAATCTGAAGGGCGAGATCGATTCTTCTACAGGGAATATATAACTTTGGTCTAATCCAAATTGATTCCCCCAAAATGGATGAATTAATTCGCCCAAGCAGGTCTACATTCTTCTTGCCAGATCAACATACGAAAAATGCTATAACTTATTCATTATAAATCAGAATTAGGCACAGTTGGAGGCTACGCGAAGCTAGCTCAGAGGGCTACAACTTCCATGGGACTTTGGGCCATAAATACAAATGATGAAATGACTAAAATGCACTTGAATGTGCCCTTCTAATGGAATTTTTCCAAAATGCGACCAAACTTCATGTTAAGCACTTTAATACCTGCAAAAGCTCAATTATACCTCGTAAAGCATATAAACATATATTAAAGAGGTTTTCTGGTTAATGAGCATAAATATAGGAATTAAGGTACCCGAGGGGGCTAAAATCCATACGTAAAAAAGGGTAAATAAATGCAATTTCGAGACTAATCACACCCCTAACTTACACATTACAAGTAATGAAATGATTAGAAAAAAACTACAAGGAAACCACAATATAGGAGTTATGTATAAAGGAGATAAGTGTCACTTTCGCGGGTGAACGATTGCATTTAACATATGCAATAAGCCATTAAACCCTAGGTTACCGTAGTGGACGAGTGTTGTCTCGTGAGGGTTTTCAAGGATAAAACCCCAAAACATCAAAGTTTACTAAAAATATGCCCAATTAATAAAAAAGACAAGCTCAACGATAACAAAAATGATTTCACCATTTTATTAGCAAAGTGAATAAATTCACACAAAAGTACGTAGTTATTAACATTAGATTAATTTCAATCATAATTGAAACCTTAAGAATTGGAGGAAAAGCGAGCACATGGAAAAAGTCTGAGTTGAGAAAACTCTTATAAACCGAATAATAAGCATTAAAGCGTGCACGGTATTCAATCATCTCCGAATATTGCACTCAACATATGATATCACTAAGAACGGGAGGTAATGTACAGGACATTCGGGCATAAAGAGTTAATATAAACGGAAACTATGTTGCGCACATGTCATCAAATGAATAACGCTATATATAAAATGCAAAATATGTAATCTCATTGAAAGGATATCATCATGAAAGTGATGAAATGCATTTTTACAGGTTATGACAATGATTTAAAACTTTGAAATACATTCACTTTAGGATCACATAGGACTTGTATGGGATATAATATAGGTTAGGCTCGGGTTATGAAATGAAGAAAATATGTACGGATTCAAAGTTGTTCGGGGATGAAAAACTTGAGATAATAGAAAATTGTGGGCAATTTTAAAATTAGAATATGATTTCCATAACAAGCATTGAATATAACATTAGAAAGCGTTAAAGATTATTGAACACTATGTACAAAATGGAAATACTTTCTCTTTCTTTTGTTTTCTTCTTTTTCTCATTTTTCTTTTGGTTTTCACTTATTTATTTTCTCTCACACTCTCACATGCTTAATTGCAACCATATAACAAGAACATCATTCAATCCCAAGTTTCATTCCAAATAAAGGTATGGAAGGTAATATGTATGGTTTATGTGGGTACCCGGAATTGAGTGCTATAAGCCTGGACGAGTAGCCCAGCCCAAGCGGCCCAAAGTCCAGGCCCCTCATCTTTTGTATGGATCCGATTTCCCCACGATCCCATGAAGGGAAGTTATAGGAGAGCACGATCCCATGAAGGGAAGTTATAGGGAATATGGCTAATATGGAGGAATCCATCATCTCCATTAACTAACCTACACATATATAAATTAAACCCTAGGTCCGGGGCAAAGGACAAGTTGTATTCTCTGTACTTATTCTCCAGAATATAGAGAAATAATACTGACTGCACCCCCGTGGACGTAGACACATCTTTGCTGAACCACGTACACCTGTTGTTGTGTGATTGGCATTTTATTTGTTCCCTCGTGGTCATTACCTCTCTCATATTAATTTGTGTTGCACAATAATTGTCACCAATAGCAATTGTGACCACAGTTTATAACTCCAATTTGGAGTTGGTTATGATATTTTGGGTTATGAAATAAAAGGCTATATTTAGGCTCAAAGGGGTTGACGAGGGAAAACATTTAAGGTAAGGTAAAGGTCAACATGGGCGATATAACAAAGGGGGCATATGATCATTTCCTAAAGTTTACGTAGTTCTTGAGTCAAAGAAACTTTGAAAATCATGATCAAGTAACACATTTCATAAATGAACTCAAATAATGAACGATCAAATGAAAGAATAGTGAGATTACCAACGACTTTATTATTTTTAAGGAGGAAAGAGTAATGTATAAACACTCACAAATGTATAAAATCCCAACCGTCACTTGGTGTAAGTAGAGATAATGCAATAAAATATTACCGAGTTATAAAGGCCATGAAACAAATCAATTAAACAAGAAAACCACACGTGCTCATGGGTTTAAAGATCAATTCAAGAAGTTTTTCATAACATTAATGATTTGAGGACTAAAGTCTAATAACTTCTAAAATCGAGAACATGCATCATTGAATTATCTATTGGATTGGGCATTTATTGAAATTTATCATCTGAAATAAAGGATAAACGCCCAATATAGCGAAAAACTAAAGAAAATATTTTTGATTTTTTTTAATATTTCAACAAAGGCATGCTTAGAAATAATGCACAGTCGAATCAAAGAACTGTCAATGAATGGGAAGAATAACCCTTACCCCCTAACTTAAATGTTGCATTATCCTCAATGTGAATCAAGAACACAACATAAAGAGAGGAAAATAAAGATATTAGCCAAAATGG
The DNA here is from genome assembly GCA_949130495.1 of Sambucus nigra. NCBI lineage: Eukaryota > Viridiplantae > Streptophyta > Magnoliopsida > Dipsacales > Adoxaceae > Sambucus > Sambucus nigra. The sequence goes on along the minus strand of OX422208.1, from coordinate 777,719,400 downwards.
AGGGATCCCTGATAAGTACAAGTCCAAAGATTCTACAAAATATGTTAGCACAAAGCATAACAAAAAGGAATAATGAAAATTTGAACTAATTAGACAAGATAATAAGTAAAAAAAATCAACCTAATACGTATAACCTAAAATTTGAATTTCTTACTAATTATACACTAGAAGTTAAAATTTTAGAGGGTACACCCAAAACCCGATTTGACTTTGAGAAATCAAAGGTGGTCTCTCATTTGAGTGAATGCCTCCCGAAAAATTGGAATTTCGTTTGAACAACGAAAAGCATGGTTTGGGCTGGAGAAAATGAACCATCACCAATTAAAAGTTTTTGGAGGGTGATGGGTGGTTTGGATGCTAAGGGGGACAAGTACAATTGGGATCCACGAGAAAAAAATTCCTCCCAAAGGTTTTTCAAGTAGGATGGGAGGAGGGGCATACAAAATGGAAGAACCCATCTTGAAAAATAATTCAAGTAACGAGTCCTCGTCGGTAAAAGGATTAGAAATTTCAAAGTTTTTAACTGACTCATAGGTATCTTGCGGCACTTGTAGTAGTTCAATAATGGTGAATGGAAATAGTGATGAAATAAAGTGAATCTCAAGTGATTCATCATCACCTGGAGATTGAATTTTAAAGGAGAAAGATTCACTTTCAATGAAATGTTCTTCTAAAAATATTTGAGGTGGAACACAACTCTCAACCTCCTCTTTGTTTTCCAAATAAGTACTCATCTCATTGCAATGTGCTTTGATTTTCAAATTATGACCATTAGCATTATCCATTACGCTTTGGGCGAAAAGAAGCATAGTTTCTTCCAAAGTAAGCTTCCTTGGCTTTAGAACCTTGGACTCCTCATTTGGTTGAAAAGATTATTCAAATTCAAAAGTATCAGAAGAAAAATCATTGTTGGATTCGAATAATGCATTCAACTCGATTCTCAACAATGATTTTCTTCCCGATATCTGTTTTCAAGCTTTTCATTCCCAAGAATACGAAGGCCTTCACGCACAGTAATGGGTAGAGGTGCAAAATCTTCAAAATGAAAAGTTAAGAACTATTCCCATACAAACGCTAACCATTATAATTATCGAAATCACTTTAAAAAGACATGATTGACGAAGAATTTGTAGATGGAAAATCCACATAGAACAGTGTGCGGTCGAGAATTCAACATTTATTGGCACTCAAATGTGCTAGCTTTTAAAAAAAGGTTAGAACAAAGAATACAAAAACAAAGGGAAAATATATTACGAAATAGTAAATCAATTACAATCTATAACAAAACATTCCCCCAAAACGGCGCTATTTTGAAATGGAAAAAATCGAGCGTTCGTGTAGATACACTAATCTTTGTTATTAGTTTCTGACTGCAATGAAAAACCCTACACTTTAACTACACTCTTGTGGAGTATAATAGTCGGTTCGGGTATAAAAAATTCACAGGGACTATTTGATAGACGTTAATTGATTTATTACTTCTCAAAGTGTAAAAGATGATAATGGTTTAAAAGGGAAAAAATAAAAAGTTAACTACACTAATTAAAACTAAACAAAGATTAACAAAACGAGTTTAGAATCACATCCCCGCTATGTGCCAATAACACGTATTGAGGAATTTGGTCTGAACACACAATTAACCAAGCATATTTAAGTGATTATAAACATCACACATGAAGGGATCTAACAAAAAAATGCGACATTAAACTTTCAATTGAAAATGTTCACAAATAGATTAAAGTCGCAATATCGCTGTAAATACTATCGTTGCATGAAAAAGAAAGTCAATCGCCTAATATTATGATTTTAATACATGAGATTTCAATCAAAAGTGTAGACAGACCATTATATTACCCCCTAAACTCTCCCTAGGTCCCTATCACCTCCCTTCATCACTACAAACCTAGGTTATACCCCGAGTACTAACTTAGAAGCCATTGGGCGCTCCCAGGTTCCATTTTACCAAAAAGTCAAACTCTTCAGCTCGATTAAGACTAAATGAATCTTCAAAGGGAACTAAATCCCCATTCCAACGATCCATCCCATGCACGATTTCAACTTACCATTCGGACGAACGATCCATTTTCCTCGAAACTCGATCAAGAGGTCACCGAACGCTCTCGGACTATGTTTGACCTAAGTCAACTATTTAGCTCAACCGAGACTGAATGAATATTAAAAGGGCACTGAAATCCCTTTCCAAAGGTCCATACTGTGCACGATTCTGACTTACGGTATGGACGAACGATCCGTTTTACTCCGAGAGGTCACCGAATGCTTCCAGGACCCGGTTGACCAAAGTCAACTCCCCGAACCGGATCAAACTCTTTAGAATTTTGAATTAAATCTCCTAACCTTTCCAATGGTCCGTCATGTGCGCAATTCGGACTTACCATGCGGATGAACGATCCGTTTGTGTCCGAAAATTCCCCATCCAATGGACCGACGAGCGTTTCTGAGCCACATTTGACCCAAAGTCAACTCTCGAACCCGGGAGAGATCCAAAGGTATTTCGAAGGTATCTAAATTACCTTTCCAACGGTTCAACTCGTGTACGATTTGGATCAACGGTTTACGCTCTGCGGCCAATTTTCTAAAAAGTCCTGAAAGACACTGCCAAATGGCAGGTCCCAGACCCTGCCTATCGGCAGTGTGCTTAAACACACCTGCCGATTGACAGGATCAGGGCTATGCTGATCGGCAATGACCTAGGACTATAAAAAGGAGGCCTTGAACTTATTACAAAGGGGGTTCCAGATCTAAAACATATCACTCTCAGCAAATCCAGAAAACCTCTCTCGATGTCAACATGATTTCCACACCCAAAACCGTTTCCAACCTTCACTTTTCATCATCCTTTTCATCAAACTTGGTGAATTCACTACTCTCCATCATCATCCAAGTGCAAGGGCTTCTCTCCAACACTCAAGATCAAGCTCAAGATCTTCAAGAAGGTCCAATTTTCTCAATTCTCTCCTTAAATTCTCATAAATTCGCATTAACTTGTTTTATTACTTAGCACTTTTATTCTCTCATCTCACGTATCTTAATATACTTTTTATCTAGTATTATTGCACATATCTTATTTTCATATAAATAAAACCCAAAACCAAAAAAACAAGAAAAAAAGGGTTTGCTCATAAATTCCAAACGGGAATTCTCACACTTTTCTTACACTTTTCTCACAACAAAAACACTTTTTTACACACACACACACACACACACACACACACACAAATAAGAGAAGTCCCCAGTTGGATTTATGGGATAAACCCCACCCCTCATTTTGCATACGAACTACGTGGACTTTGATGCCTCTATGGGCTACGTAGGCGTCTTGGGGTAAAACCCGAGACTTGAGTCCTATTTTTTACTCTTTTTCCATTTTCTATTTTCTCTAAATTCAATTATCTTATATTACATATATATGAATATATTTATTCTCAGTGGCGTATCATTCCACATACGTTATCGTTCCATTATAACGATCAACGTAAGGATGATCGCACAAATCCTAATTTCTAATATTATCTTTACATTTCTATGGATGACTCGCTTTATCTCTTCTATGATACAAGTCGACGATTCCTATCTCCACTATATATACACATGTACACATATCACAGCGAAAATAAAGGAAAATAACAAAAACCCATGAGAGACCGTAAGGGCGAAATGGGTGCCTAACATCTTCCCATTTCGTAACTTAGCCTCCAGACCCCTTTCAAATCATTTTGGTTTCATATCCATCAGTGTGTATTTGGATGCTGTCCTTCGGGGTGACTCCCTTTATTTTATCTGTTTTGAGTAAAATAGACTGGCGACTCCATCTCTCTACATTTTTCACCTCATTCAATGACACCGGCCGAAGCGATCAAGGGAGGGACGCGCAGGACATAGGATCCTCACTCTACCTGCCCACCACGAGGAGCGGGGATGAACATAAAAAGCGTTTCAAATCAAAACCTATATTTCCAAGCTCGTTACCCATTAGTGGCAGAAATAAGATCTTAATCTTTAAACTAGTTAATAAACAAAGTAAACAATTAAAACAAGTAATTAACTAAGGAAAACAAGTAATTAACTAAGGAAAACAAGTAATTAACTAACAACAACTAATTAACAAAGCAAAAAGACTAATTAACAAAGCAAATAACGACAAAAGAAAGCTTGAATTAAAGGAAGAAGATAATGAATAGTGGATTACATACCTAAATGGGAAAACACTAGGAGAGAGGATGAGAAGCTCCCAAAATCCAACCCAAACCCTATTTTAAAACTAAAAATATGATCCCCCAAATAATAACACTAAAAATATATTTAAACAAAATCCTAGGGGTAAACTTATAAATAAAAAAATCAAAATTTGAAGGGCCAAATCGATTCTGCTACGGAGGCCGAATCGATTATGCTATAAGGGAAATCCGGCGATGGTCTAATCTGAATTGATTTCCCTAAAATGGCGGAATCAATTAGCCCAAACAGGTCTGTATTCTTCTTCGCGGATCAACATACGAAAAATACCGTAATTTCTTCGTTATAAATCGAAATTAGGTGCGGTAGGAGACTACACGAAGCTAGATCAGAGGACTACAACTTCCATGCAGGCTTTGGGCCATAAATCCAAATGTTGAAATAATTAAAATGCTCTTGAATGTCCTCTTTATGATGAAACTTTCCCGAAATGTGACCAAACTTCACGCTAAGCACTTTAATACTTACAAAAGCTCAATTATACCTCGCAAAGCATAAAAGCATACATAAGAGACGTTTTTTGGTTAATGAGAATAAATATAAGAATTAAGGTACCCGAGGGGGCTAAATTGCGTAAGTAAAAAGGGTAAATAAATGCAATATTTGAGATGAATCACCCACACATCAAGCTCCACATATCTCAGTGTCAGTCGATCCTCGGGAAACTCCTATCCTGTCTTTAGGAGTGAATAATTAACTCCACAGGGATATGAACATGTGTTGTGTTCTTCACGATTTGATAAAGTGATCATAAAACATCTAAGGGGTTTGGATTTGAAAAACTCAGTGTTTAATAAAAAAAAAGATGTGTAAAAGGCTTGATTAAAATTGCAAGCTCGTATTTTCATATATAGGGAGAAAAATCTCAAAGAGATAGGCTTGAAAAGATTGTATTTGAAATATAGTAAATTATAAATTTTCCTGAGCATCTCATTCGAACGAAGTACCTTATCTCATTGAAACACCTTCTATAATTAATCTAACGATAAAATAAAGCGATCCAATAGTTTCCAAAATTGATCTCGTTTGAAGTTCGTTCGAAACTATTCTAACGAGGTACGTGTACTCGTTCGAATGACATCCATTGTCGTTCTAACAACTTCACGAGTTTTTTAAAAAATATTTTAAAAATATTCTATGTTTCAAACACTTTTAAAATACTCCTGAATAAGTTGATTACATAAAAACAACCTCATATACCTTCTCCATACGATTGTAGTGACAATCTCAACTCTTCGATGTTCGAATATCGCATTCGATCACTAACTTGTTTTCACTTAAAACTCTTGAGAATGTACATGAAGTTGTAGTGGTGTAACAAAATATGCCAAATTTAAAACATAATGATAAATTAAAATTCTTTCTCTTATAAATCTCCCCCATTGTCTATTCAGATACAAAACACAAAACTGAAAAAAATAACTCCTAACACTACAACAAAACTGTCGACTTGTCAAGGTCTTTGACCGTGACAAGTCTGGGGGTGACAACTGACTTTGTCACGGGACTTGTCACGATCAAATACCATGACAAGTCCGTGATGAGTTTAATAAAATTATCACGATCAAAGACCGTGACAAGTTTCTTTGTCAAGGACTTATCACGGTCTTTGATCGTGATAATTCTGGGCAGAATTTTAAAAACAACTGCTGGGCAGTATGGCCACTGCCACTACCCAGCAGTATATTTTTACCTATTATAGCAAAATTGTACATATACAAACAACATATATCCAAATAAAATAGAAATAATGTATTAAATCATGGCATATATAATCCATATCCAAATAAAATAGAAATACAAATATCCATATCCAAACCAACATGTACCAAATTAAAAAAATTCAAATATAATCCAATATTCAAATAAAATATATAGATATAATGTCATGGCATAGGGTCTTGAGCAACTTGGAGGAGGATGGAAGGCCACACAAAATATGCATTGAAACACCCCTCAATTCATTGAACGTCGCATTGTTCACGCAACCACAAAGGTGACTTCTCCTTTTCGAACACCACATGTGTGAGGAGCACCCTTGCCTCAACGTCTTGGAGGGGACGTCCATGAACCGGGATACCCGGGAGGAAGCTCGGATCCCTCAACCCCCTCACTATTTGCTCCCCATAAAATATGTCGAGTTGAAACAAACTCGGCCAACCGATTATTGACATAGGTCGCTCGAAAAGAGTCATGATGGGAAATGGATCATATGGTGGCAAGTCCGTGCGTATCGATGATGAAACATTAGCATCCTCGTCTACCTATACCTCTACCTCCTTATCCATCTCCTTCCCCTTCCCATTGGACCCCAATTGACGCTTCATGAAGGCGTACATGTCTGGGACCATCGCCTCCAACCTTGATAGCTTATCGTCATGGGTGTCCACCTTATGAGCCAACCCGGTGTTGCTTATCTCCATTTTAATGATCCTCGACTTCCCCACCCACGAGCTCACCCCTAGTCCTCCCCTTGCGATCCGCCCCAAGCACTTGGCTAAGTGCGTCCATAGCCAAAGATGCTTTGTCAGCATCAGACTACGACTCATGCACTTCCTTAAGCTTTGCTTGAAATGACAAAAAGTACACGATTAGTTAATTAAGTAAATAAAAAAATTATAACATAATTAAAATTTTCAAACATTTATAACTTACAATCGTGGTTGCGACGCTCGGGTCCACCTCCTTATACTTTCCCTTCTTTATTCGAATTGCCACATAGACATTAAGCCTATATGGCCTACCCACAGGGCCACTCCTCATTTCCTGAAATAAAATAATGCAGAATTAGTAAGTAACACAAAGTAATGCTAAAGTAGAATAACATAAAACTAAAATTAAAGAAAAATAAAACTTACCATCCTGTGTTCCACCTCGGCGTAAGACATCCGCTCGGAGTAGTGCACGTCCAAAATTTTTGACCGATTTTCCCTTCTCGGTTGGCGAGATGCCAATTACCGCTCATTGATCCCATTGTCGATAAAATTTTTCCACTATGCCAATGAGATCGTCTCCATCGGGGGGACGGTGTCACGTACGCTCAGAATGGACTCACGGGTCTTCCCAAAGTACTGTGCCCGCATATTCTTCTTCCATATCTTATATTGATCCCTCAACTATTCCAATGTCGAGTCGCAGAGATGTCGGGGTAGGCCGAATTGTTCCTGTCAGACAAATATAAACCAAAAAGAAAGTAAGTGTTAGTTGCTTATAAATATAAATATAAATTTAAATATAAATATAAATGCACTATCTGTAATGACCCCCTGATGCCAATCATGAGCTCATTAAGCACGACCCTCCAATCAGTGTACCCAGGGCCAACGATTGCCTTCAGAAACTCTAGCAATCTAGTCTATAATATCGTCTTATTCTCGATAATGGACCGTAATTTTCCCCATTCTGGGGGCCTACTGGTCGAGGATTCCTCGTTACCTTCGCTACCACGCTGGGATGAAGACATTTTCTACAAAAATTGTTATTATTAGTACAAACATGTATATGGACTTTGAATTAATGCTCAAATCCAATAATAACAATACATACGATATCAATTCCAATTACAATTTCAATTTCAAATTATACATATACCTATACCAATTTATATCAATTTATATTAATACTAATACCAAATTCGATTCACACACACGCACACTCCCCCCCCGTCCCCCCCGAACACACACTCCCGGGTCATGGACTTTGAATTAATGCTTAAATTGATTAAAATCTTAATTAACATATTCATTAACCATAAAACATATTTTGATTCAAATCCGATAATAACAAAGCACTAGAAGAATACACCCACTGGTTATTACAAGCATTGAAATGATCAAGTACAAATGAATAAAGAGCATTAAATTGTCGTCCAATAATAATAAAACACTAGAATAATATAACCACCGGTCATTACAAATAATTGGAATACTTATTACAAATCTAAAAATTATTTCAAATTCGGGTTATTATAAAAATGGATTGATATTCGGTAGGAGTAGACAAGTCATCCACACTACTGTTTAGACGCTTTGGCTCATATATGACAATTGTCCATGGCTCGTTGTTGATATACTCCGAGTAAAACACTTGCTTGACCTTTTGAAAAGCACAAACAAACGGCTCATCGCTCACGTGTTCATTGCTCTTCAACTTGGACATGTCAACCATGATCAAATTGGTGACATGATCAACTTTACAAGCATTTTTATCCTCAACTCTTATCCAATCACGGTAAAATACAACCACTTTGAAGCTTACATCTTCTAATTCAAATATATTTCGAATTATATTATAGTAAGTAATTTCAGCTTCAACGAGGTTTTTATCTTTCGCGCTCGCTCGAAAGAAATTAAGAGCCTGGTATGAAATGCTCGAGTTCTGTACATTTTTATTTTCCTCGTACACCCTTGCACCGAATACGTAACCGTTCAATCGGTACTTTTTGTACTATTATGCCATAAACAAGGGTCCAGTGGCTAGACGAGCAAGCCTTGATGTCGCACCACCCGTCTTTAAGAGCTGAGAATATGGGTAAATTAATTAGGTTAGTTGTAAAGCTTTCTTGTAATGTGACATTTAATAACAACCATTTTCATTATAATTACCTCGTTCAGCAACCGCACCCTAAATTCGCTATCTGATTGTGCCATTGTTTTTCACCTTTTATTGTTCTCACAGGCTTCATATTTTCTTCAAAGATCATGACGAACGTATTACAAAATTAATCATGTATAAAATAATTTAAATTAATGTAAAAGTTAAAATAATTTAAACATACTTTTCCATTCTTCGACATATTCATGCGTGCCAAATAGATAATGAGCTTGTGCCTTCCTTGCCAGTAGATTGGACATATGTAGGTTCATCGCATACCGGACACCGATCGAGATTTTCATACTCCTTTCGCTATAGTATGCAGTCATACACACAAGCACGAATTGATTTATAATTCATTCCCAAACCTTTCAACTATTTTTCATAGTAAGATAACTGTTTGTAAACATATTCTGATTAGGTAGCAAGACCTTCACCCAATTCAAAATCCTGTCAGGTTATTACCAGAAAAACTATATTGGGTCTTCAAACTGTGAAAACCAGCCATCGTATGTAAAGTTGTTTGATCTTTCTCACAACTAGAGTATAACTATTGTGTCGACTTAACTTTTAAACTTTGATAGTCATTGTCAAGGTTTATCCCGATATCTTCATGAGCACTTGAAACTTGTACATCGTCAGTGTCCTCATTCTCTTCCACCTCCTGAACTCTATACGCATCATCAACTAAATCCTCTAGCATATTATGATCTACATTATCATCCTCCCCTTGTACATCTATCTTACTTATTGAAGGTTGTTGTGAAGGTTTCTTAGGGACAAAAGGAACTTTCGATTCCCCGTGAAAAACCCAAATTCGATAACTATCTTGGATACCCCATCTTAACAAATGTAGTTCAACTGTATTCCACTCAAACACCTTACCATTTTTACACCTAACACATGGATACAGAAACTCTTCGTCATCATGATATCTCTTTGCATATTTCACAAATTCATTAGCACCTCTGCGAAACACATCCCCTAATCTATATGTCTTACCCACCCACTCTTTGCATTTAGGATATCCCACCACAGCTACTACAAATAATCACCTATTATAGGTAATAAGCGTATATTCGTTGATTAGTATAAACAAAAGTGTGAACATATAGTTCCCATTAGTATAAACAATCACCTATTGAATGCGTATGAATAAGAACTAGAAGGTTAGTTTCCATGCACACTATATGTAATTTAAATTAGTTATAAATGTTACAGAACCGTTATATCGTTCATTCATATGAGAATACATGCAGGCATGCCCCTCGAATCAAGTGTTATATAAGAAGTTGACTTAATGTAAATTTACACATGGGATATCTATGGTGGTTCCCGTTATTACCTATTATTTTTTGTATAAAATTTATAGTATGTTTCATTTAATTATGTCTTATCTATATTCAATTTTTACATTGTTATGTTTCATTTCGCATCACAACCCTAAATGCTAGAGAATGCCTAGGGCCAACCAACTCAATGGCCATATAAGTGTTCAAATCCACGAGTCAACAACAATTCAAGAATTCAAAATAACAATCCAAATAATAATGTCTTTTATTAGAAATTAATATGGCCAACTAACTCAATGGCCATGTAAATGTTCAAATCCACTTGTCAATAACAATTCACGAATCCCAAACAATTCAACAATCTCTCTATGTATGTGTGTGTGTGTGTCTCTCTCTCTCTCTCTCTCTCTCTCTCTATATATATATATATATATATATATATATATATATATATATATATATAGAGAGAGAGAGAGAGAGAGAGAGAGAGAGAGAGAGAGGAAAATGTGTGTATATATATAGAGAGATAACGGCCGCTGCTGCAATTAGAGAGAGACACCAAATTTCAATTTCAGAATTGAATACCAAAAATCAAATAGGCACTATACCAAAAATAAATAGGCGTTATACCAAAAACCAAATACCAATTTAAATTTCAATTTCTAATACTAATTTCAATTTCAATTTAAAATACCCATTTCAATTTCAATTTCAAATTCAATTTGAATTTGAAATTGAAATTGAAATTGAAATTAAAATTCAATTTATAATATTAGTTTATATTTCCTCTATCTCCTCTAAAGGGTGAGTGGTACTATCCCATTTAAGACCCCATATTTTTGTAATATTCTTAACAGCTCATGCACATTGTTCAAATTTGAGGAAAATTCGGCATCATATGCCCACCGTTCACCAAGTACACGACATAGATTTCCAAGTGTGAGTGTTGTTTCAATTCATCAATTGAAATAACACTTAACATCACATCATCTAGTATGTACCTAGAGAACATGTATATGGACTTTGAATTAATGCTCAAATCCAATAATAACAATACATACGATATCAATTCCAATTCCAATTTCAATTTCAAATTATACCAATACCTATACCAATTTATATCAATTTATATTAATACCAATACCAAATTCGATTCACACACACGCACACTCTCCCCCCCTCCCCCGAACACACACTCCCGGGTCATGGACTTTGAATTAATGCTTAAATTGATTAAAAATTTAATTAACATATTCATTAACCATAAAACATATTTTGATTCAAATCCGATAATAACAAAGCACTAGAAGAATACACCCACTGGTTATTACAAGCATTGAAATGATCAAGTACAAATGAATAAAGAGCATTAAATTGTCGTCCAATAATAATAAAACACTAGAATAATATAACCACCGGTCATTACAAATAATTGGAATACTTATTACAAATCTAAAAATTATTTCAAATTCGGGTTATTATAAAAATGGATTGATATTCGGTAGGAGTAGACAAGTCATCCACACTACTGTTTAGATGCTTTGGCGCATATATGACAATTGTCCATGGCTCGTTGTTGACATACTCCGAGTAAAACACTTGCTTGACCTTTTGAAAAGCACAAACAAACGGCTCATCGCTCACGTGTTCAATGCTCTTCAACTTGGACATGCCAACTGAAAGAGTTGGCGCTTGCGTTCAATTAAGAAATAATATAATAAACACCATTTTTAACCCAAATTAACCCTAAGCATGCAACTAGGTGTGATTGAAACAATATGAAATCATGGACAAGATATTCAACACACAAAGTTAAGGAAAAATCCCCCACAGGGGCAAAACCATTTGTATATCACTATAATTTGTAAAAGACGGTTTACAATCGGATTACAATGAAATACAGTTTGACTAAGAATTACCCTCGGGTATCGGATTCTGTAGTCGCGGCTGGAATATCCCTTTCCAGTAGGGTTGGCGGCTGGAACTATCCCTGTCCAGTAGGGCTGCAATGAAGAGGAAGAAGCGGTCCACTTCACAAAGGGTTGAACATCAATGGTGTTCTTGGGTTACCAAAAGTGACTCACAAATGTATGGAATTTGTGTGAATCAAGGGTATGAATCAATGGACTCAAATACCATGAAGACTTAAGAGTTATGGAACTCAGAAAATCGTGTATAAGTCTTAAGAAAACCAACTCCCCGATCGTGGTATAAATAAGAATTCATTTGCCCTAAAAATCTGCACACGATCTGTTCGTGGTTATCCAGGGCGGACCGGTCTGGGCCTTAGGCGGATCGGTCCGATGGCGGACCGGTTCTTTTATTTTGAGGCTGATTCGGTTCGCATTCGGTCCGGGGCTCACTGGTCTTAAACGAGCAAGGCGGATCGGTCCGGGTCTCAGCGGATCGGTCCGGCTGTCTGAATTTCTGAATTCTTCCTTTCTTTTGATCTTCGGATTTTGTTGATGACGATGTGATCTTTTCAACTATCATTCTTGTAACGGCGTATGACATATCATATACATAATGATGGACAAATTGTCCTTACAAATCTCCCCCTATGTCTATGCCGGAACAAACATAAAAAAATCCGAATTATCAAGTATGAAACAATGCCTATACAAATCTACCCTTCCATGAACCCAAAACTGAAAGAGGTACAAATGACTAAGGCTGCATTGTTTGTTCTTCGAATCTTCAGAAATCTCACCGCTTTTCTCATCAGGGTGTGCATCATGGGATTATCAAGGATGTACCTACACACATGAGACAAAGCAAATACCAAGTGACGTATCGAGTTTGAAATGAGATAAACATAAGCATATATATCCATTTAAGATGATATTCTCAGAATTTCAAAAACTCCCCCATAATCAGAAGATAATTCATTCTCCCCCTTTTTATGATGTCCCCAAATAGACAAATGAGAGAAATAAATCAAGCAATCAAGTACCGGGGTGACACAAGGCATAAAATCACACCATGAATGAACATAAAACAACCAAGTCGGTGATAGCGTAAAAGAATGGGTGTGAACAAAATTCGATAGGAAAATCAAAGCATACAAGCATGACATATGTGCACAATGAATATTGGATATTCCTAACGAATGAACTCAAATGCTTCCTTTGGTGTGAAAGAATGGAAATATTAGATATTGACTATATCAAATCTACAAATCAAAGCTCAAAGTGATTTCTACACCAATAACGTCCAAAATGATTTTCATGCTTTTTCAGGACTTTCAAGGAAGTGCAAATCCGTTTTTCAATCTCCAACCAAACTCCCTCAGATTTATATTTTGAATAGAGGTATACTAAATTCTCAAACTTTGGAGAATTGATGGTGAAACTTAAATGGCCCATATATGGCATGTATTGCTTTTTATTGCCTTTTCAATTTTTTCGGGCTCTTTTAACCTCTTAGGACCTCGGATATTACAATTCCTCCATTTTTTAGGTCCTTTTTAACGATGGCTTTTGCGCAAAGGATAAAAATCAACTTTCGCAGCCCCTCCCCGTTATGCAAATTATCACCCAGTCTCACCAAAACGGTTTTTACATGCAATCCAATCTTGTCAAGTTTTATCGCATTTTATACATTGTATAGACAGGATTGAGATGGAAACACTCAAGCCAACATGAGATTGACAAGTGCAACAATCAAATATAGCCGTGCATGTGTGCAATAAAGGATATAGGAGTCAAGCATGTAGGAAATATCACTAATTACATCTCAAGGACTCCAATCAATGTTAAGCACATGGATGAAATGATGTAGCCTCTCAAATCTCTATCAAACAGTCACATGGATATATGGAATGAAGTTGTGACTTGGCTATCTTAAATGCTCATCCATAAAAGGCAAATCTCTTTTTGAATTAGTCAAAAATTTTATCAAAATAAAATCTTTTTGAGTTTTTCTAAAAATTTTCTAAAAAGAGAATCTTTTTGTATTTTTTTTTTAAGGAATAATAAAAAATACATATGTAATACCCCGTACTTTTGGCTATATTAATTTTTAGGATTAATTAATTAAATTGCGTATTAATTGGAAATTAATCCGGGTTATAAATACTAATGAGATGCGAATTGGTATTTGATTATGTGCATATATGATTATATATGTATTTGGTATTATAAAATTTGTCGTGAGATTTATATACGGCATTTTAGAAATTTTGTTGAGACGCGTGGGACCGCCGCGTCACGGTATAATATTTTGATAATAAAAGTGAATTTAAAATCTATAATCCGTATGGTCGTTTTGAGCGTGCCAACGCGTCCGGAAGGGTCGAGATAGTCAGAAAACACTAGCCGGGGGTATAGTTTGGGTCCCGGGGTATTTTTAGGCCATACCGGTAACTTAAAGGGTATTTTGGTAATTTTACATTTTTAGGAATTAAAAGTGACGAAAATTGGTGATGTAAATCTGATGTGGAATTTGGCCCACTAAGCCCATAACCAACCCATATTAACCTAGAAAGCTACGTAGGTTGTCATTTAGGTTTTCTAAGTTTCCCCAAATCAAAACCCTAGCCACCTTAAGCCACCATTGGAGAAGAGCTTGGAGAGAGAGGAATTTCTGCAGAAAACTTCATCTAATCTACACCAAACTCAGAGACAACCAAGGCAAGTGACTTTATTCCATTTAATTTCTGAGAATGTTTCCTCCATGTTAGAAAATTCGGATTTATGGTTTGTTCTTGAAGAAAATATGAAAACCCATGTAGTTTAGATCATAGAACTTGAAAAATTGTGAAGAGAATTGCATGTAGTATGATAGGTAGATGATTTCCCTTATAATAATTGCGATTTGAAGGAATTAAAACGAAATAAATTCTGGGATTTGAGGATGATATAAACCTAGGGTTCATGTTCTAGAGAAATTGGGAAAAGTATAGAAATTTGTAAATTTGGTTGATGTTATGATGATTCGATCCTTGAAAACATGTTAGGAGATGATGTAAATATGTTTAGGATGAATTAGAGACCCTAAAACGTTATTTGGATGAACTTTGGAAGAGATTAGAATTGATGAAAAATGGTGAAAAACGATTTTTGGAAAAATCTGGGCCGAAACTGGTGGCTCGTTAGAAGCAGCCCCCAGGTCGTTCGAACGAACTCGTTCGAACGAGCTTCTAACGAGTTGACCAGTCGTTACTAACGAGTAGGGATTTCGTTCGATATCTCGTTCGAACGAGATATCGTTAGAAGGGACAGTTCGTTCGAACGAACTGGGATCTCGTTCGAACAGCCTCGTTCGAACGAGACTTCTAACGACCTGACAGTCCAAACTTGTTCGAAGCCTCGTTCGAACGAGACTTCTAACGAGCTGGCAGTTTGGTCCTTTTTGGACTGTTTTGACTTTTGGAGTTTCGTAAACTGGTTCGAGGATATAGTTAACCTTCGTAGTGATAGAATTGGGACATTTGGGTATTTATGAGAAGGAATTTACATACGAGAGTGTATTACATGGACGGTATGGGTTGAGACGTGAGTGTCTAATACGACGTGAGATAATTATGGCGCGTATAATTACAAACCGGAATAGTATGAATTGTGTTAATTATAGTTAGTATGAGAATATATACTACGATTAAAATACGGTATTACTAAGATGTGTGGTTACTTAGTATTAGTATATGGATTGTGTGTATGACATACCTACCATACTTGCTATCACGGGAGGTTGCGTTCGCTTAGGACCCTCTAATCCTTGTGTGCCTACGGGGGGGGATATAGACTGGTACCTCGATGAACATAGGTCATAGAAAGACTTATTGTGATATTAATAAGTCCGCTGACCGTGGGAGCGTAGGTATGTGCGTGACCCACGTGATGGTGACTGTGTTCGCCTCCACTAATTGTGATTTGTGTTATCTGGACTATTCCTGAGAGATTCGGAATATGTGATCCTTATGTACGTGATGTACCGGGATGGATAGCAGAGTATGTGTGCACTACAGCTTAGATTGCGGGGTGCTTGTATTGTATATTTATGATATGAATAATATACATTATATTATGGGAATCCTCATGTTAATGTTGTAAAAATATTACGGTATTGTTTCGAGATATATAATGAGTTAACTGATAATTATATCAATGGCATATTTAGTAACTGAGTTTACGGTGAACCTCTATTTAATTACGAGCGTTGTTATGATAAATGGAACCGAGTAATATGGATAGCACCTTTGGCAGTCTAGCTAGTTATGTTGTCAGTTAGCTAGTAGTATGGGTCGATATAGATGGGTACTTACGTTAGGAGTGCACAGTTAGACGAGAGGTGAGAATATCATGCGAGTGTACGTCCTAACATGTACTTTGCATTTAATGTTTTAAATGTTTTTAAAGCACTTGCAGGTTTTTAAAATATAACTCCACATTCGGGCTCTGACCCGTTTGCTTTTCAAATCTCTTTTTCTTTGTAAAACCATTTTAGGTACCCAGCCACAAGGACACCAAGCATAGGATACTCATTCAGGTGATGAGCTGTAGCTGCTTGTGGAAGCTACAGGGATTTGCATGTAGACGCCTCCATCTTTTGGATTCCAGAGTCACCATCTATCAGTTGTAGGGCATGTTGCCCATTTCTTTAGAGACATCTTTTATATTTCAGTTTTCAGACTTTAGCATGTATTGTTTCAGTTTATTTATTTCAGTTGTGGGATTGTAGTGAGGAGTTTTTCCTCCAGACTTTATTTACTATTATGTGATGATTATTCAGTTTACTTCAGTATGGTGAATGATGTTATTTATTTCTTCATTTTACTTGTTGCATGTTAATCAGACTTAAATTAAAATTTGGCACTTACTTTTTAAATACTAGGTGGATAGTAATAATAAAAATGTTTTCGACAGTGATGCTATTAACTGAGCCAACTTGGCATTTTGAATTAATTTTATAAAGGAGTAGCTACCCGGTATTTAATTAGTCGGGGTGTCACAGGTGGTATCAGAGCATCAGGTTCTAGTGTCCTTTAGGATCTGTACGGCTATTATGTTTCCGCTACGTTTCTTTGATATAGAGCCCTATATTTTAGGACTGTTGTACTCCTTTTGTGTATGCTTCGTTCTTCAGCTATATTAAGTTTATAACCGTGAAATTATGAACTTTGTTCTTATTTCAGATGCCTCCACGACGTGCACGACGAGTTCCCAGGAATGCAATGCCCGAACCCCAGCCCGCTCCAGTTCAGGGCATGTTGAACGCCACTGAGGTTGCAGCTATAGTAGCTCAAGCAGTAAATGCCGCGATTGCCGTGATTCAGCAGGCACCGCCTCAGGCGCCGGTTGCCGCGCCAGCACAGGTTAATGCATTCCCGTCTGCTTGGGAGCGTGTACGAGACGCTTTTCAGAAAGCGCATCCGCCAGAGTTTGCAGGTAGCTCAGACGTGGTAGTCTCGAGCCAATGGAGGAAGGACATACAGAGGCATTTGAGGATGCATGAGTGCATTGATGTTCAGAAACAGGTGCTAGCTACTTTCAAGATAGTGGGATCTGCATTACAGTGGTGGGAGTCTATTACCACCGCGGAGGAGAGGGATACCCTCACGATTCAGGAGTTCTGGGTGCGGTTCGACCGCAAGTACTTTCCGTCCGCAGTTCATACAGAGATGAGGAGGAAGCTGATGAGTTTGAAGCAGGAGGGCAAGACAGTGGCCGAGTATGAGGCCGAGTTCACTAACCTGTTGAATATCGTACCAGACGAGATTCCAACAGAGAAGAAGAAGATAGATAAGTTCACCGACGAGTTGAATTGGAGGATCCGTCAGCATTTGCTAGGGAACCTATCGTTGGCCACGTATTCTGATGTGGTTAACGCTGCACTATTGCACTGCCAGGACCACCGTTTTCATATGGCCGAGGGCAAGCGGTCAGGGGAGTCTAGCCATCAGGGCAGGACTGGAGGACAGGGTGCCAGCGGGGTACAAACCGGTCAGGGGCAGAGACAGAATGAGCAGGGTACTCAGCAGGGGGATAATAAGAGGTTCCGATCAGGGAACTACAGGCAGGGTCAGGAAGGTTTCCGCCAGGGCCATCAGGGTCCAAACGGCCATCCAGGCCAGCAGGGACAGAATGGGCAGCAGTTCCATCAGGGCCAGCAGGGCCAAGGGAGGAACGGAAACGGCCACCAGGGCCGGGGACAGCAGGGGCAGAGGGGAGGGAACTTCCCAGGGAAGTGCTTTACTCAGGGTTACGACCTTCTCCTCAACTAACTGACGAATAAAGTGCTCGCGTAACCTTATGTGCTTTGTGCACGAATGTTGGACAGGATTGCGGGATATGTGTATCGCGCTCGTGTTATCACAGGAAATGGTCATGGTGTCCTGTGAAATCCCATAATCCTCCAACATTTGCTTCATCCACATGAGTTGCGTGCAACAACTCCCAGCGGCGATGTACTCTGCCTCCGCAGTGGACAAAGCGATGGAGTTTTGCTTCTTGCTCAACCAAGAGACAAGAGCAGAACCAAAGTAGAAACATCCACCAGAAGTGCTCCTACAACCATCTACGTCCCCTGCCCAATCGGCATCCGAATAGGCGGATAAACGGTCATCGGTATCAAAGGAATACCAAATACCGTATGAGAGAGTCCCACTCACGTATTTGATAATATGTTTTAGAGCGAGTAAGTGTGACTCTTTAGGAGACGCCTGATAACGCGCACAGACTCCAACACTAAAGGCAATGTCGGGACGACTAGCAGTCAAGTAGAGAAGACTGCCTATTATACTCCGATAGGTTTGTTCTACGTCCTTGCCTGAAGTGTCCTTATTAAGCTTGGTAGTGGTACTCATAGGAGTACGAGCATGCTTAGCGGAGTCTAAACCAAATTTCTTCACTAGGTCTCTAGCATACTTGGATTGAGAGATGAACATCCCATCCTCTAGCTGACGAACCTGGAGACCAAGGAAGAATGTAAGCTCACCAACCATGCTCATCTCACACTCACTTTTCATCTCCTCCTCAAAGTGGTGAGCATGCTGGGAGCATGTGGATCCAAATACTATGTCGTCCACATAGACTTGGGCAACCAAATAACACTGTCATCTCTCCTGACGAACAACGTCATATCAACTCCCCCTCTCTTGAAGCCACGGGCTAAGAGATAGGAAGTAAGCCTCTCGTACCAAGCATGGGGTGCTTGCTTCAAACCATACAAGGCTTTCCTCAGATAGTAGACATGATCAGGGTTCTTAGGGTCTTCAAACCCTTTTGGTTGTTCCACATAAACCTCTTCCTGTAGAATGCCATTCAGAAAGGCACTCTTGACATCCATCTGGTATACTTTGAAGTGCAGATGACATGCGATGGCGAGTAGTAAACGGACGGACTCAAGCCTCGCAACAGGAGCAAATGTCTCCCCAAAGTCTACACCCTCTATCTGTGTGTAGCCTTGAGCGACCAACCTAGCCTTATTTCTGATTATGGTACCATTTTCATCCATTTTATTCTTGAAAATCCACCGGGTACCAATAACATTAGTATCACTAGGTCGGGGGACAAGTTCCCAGACATTGTTCTTCTTAAACTGAAGCAACTCATCCTGCATAGCAGATATCCAGTGTTCATCTTTGAGTGCTTCTTTGTGATTCTTGGGCTCGACTTTGGACGTGTAGCAATGATGACTAACAACGTTCTCTAGTTGAGCACGAGTCTTGACCCCTAGAGTGGGATCGCCAACAATGGCTGAAGGATCATGACTCTTGCGAACCCAAGCAGGTGTGTCCCCTAACACAGGAGTAGGGTCCACAGAGTGTGAGATAGGAACACGTAAATCACTGTCAGAACAATCCTCATTCTCACACTGAAGATTAGGATCAATAACCGTTGAAGGTTCGTCATCTTGCACGGTGACGTTTATTGATTCCATAATCTTAGAGCTCTTCAGGTTAAAAACCCGGTACGCTCTACTGTTCGATGAATATCCTAGAAATATTCCCTCGTCGCTCCGGGAGTCGAACTTTCCTAATTGCTCTCTATCCCGTAGGATGTAGCATTTACTCCCAAAAACACGGAAATATGCTAGGTTGGGCTTCTTGCCAGTCCACAACTCATAAGGAGTGTGAAGTGTGTGTGGACGCAGATACACCCTATTCACCGTATGGCATGCAGTAGACACTGCCTCTGCCCAAAATCTCCTAGAAACTTTACGACCTAGAAGCATAGATCTAGCCATCTCTTGGATCGTTCTATTCTTTCTCTCAACAATCCCATTTTGCTGAGGAGTTCTCACAGCAGAAAACTCATGTTTGATCCCAAGGCTATCACAGTACAGATCCACTTTTGCTTCCTTAAATTCAGTGCCGTTGTCACTACGTATTCTGTTAATAGTGACTCCGTGTTGATTTTGCAGGACACGGAACTTGGTCGTTAGGAATTCTACAGCATCGGATTTCTCTCTCAGAAAACCTACAATGGAGTACCTGGAGAAATCGTCCACCATCACGAGAATGTATCTCTTACCACCTAGACTCTCCGTGCGAGTAGGACCCATAAGATCCATGTGAATCAACTCAAGAACACGGGAAGTGGTAATGGAATTCAACTTCCTATGAGGGCTACGGATTTGTTTTCCCATCTGACAGGGTCCACAAATCATGGAAGTTGACTTTCCAAGTGATGGTAAGCCACGTACTAGGTCCTTTTTGACTAAACGAGATAAGTCTCTAACGTTTACATGACCTATACGTTGATGCCACATATCCATAGGAGTGATCGTGGCGCTGTTGCAGACAAGTGAGGATTTGGGCTCAGTCCCATAACAGTTATCTTCTGTCCTCACCCCTTGCACTAAAAGTTTACCGGCGTGATTATAGACCTTACAAGCTTTCCGGTCAAACTTCACTGCAAAGTCATCGTCGCACAGCTGGCTGATGCTAAGAAGGTTTGCTTTCAAACCTTTGACGTACATCACGTTCTCTAGCTTTGGAAATCCTGGTAAATCTACTGTACCTCGTCCAACTATGCTAGATTTGCTACCATCTCCAAAGGTGACTCTCCCATCATTATAATCCTCAATATGGGTAAAATATGAGGCATCACCTGTCATGTGTCTGGAGCAACCACTGTCAAAATACCACTGTGAGGTATTATGGGCTTTGAGAGCGACATGGACAACAAGGGCCTTTTTCTCTTTCTTAGGAACCCAAGAGTAGGTACCTTTTTGTATTCCCTTGTTGTTGTTGGTTTTAGCCGGAATGCGAGGCGCATTCATTGATGATAAGGTCATCCGTCGGAATTCCTCCATCAAACTCTGTGATGTGGCGGCTAGGAACTCAACACGCTCTCTTAGACTGGCAAACTCATTAGTCTGAAGTGGTAGAGCAAACGTACGTCGTGTCCGACCCAACTTATAGTAATTATCCCTAAGGTGTCCATTTCTTTTGCAATGGGAGCAAAAGAGCACAGTATTAGGAGGACCTTGGTTTGCTTTTCTTGGTCGAACTCTCCTTCTTGGTTTTTTATGACGGCCATAAGGAGTCGTAGTAAACTCAGGAATTGGTCCGGGTGCAATTTGGGACGTGGAGGCACCATCAAAACCTATTCCTTGCCTGTCACCAAAACCTAAAGCGGGACCGAGGAGCATCTTTCCCATCTTTCCAGATCTGTCCTCGATTTGAACCTTGACTTTCCTAGCTCTTTCAAGGTCATGAGTAAGCTGGGAAACAAGGGCTTCAAGTTTCTTCCGAGTCTCCAGGGAGGAATGGAGCTCACTCGTAAGACTAGCCACTTGTTTAGTCAAGTCCGCTTTCTCTTTCTCAAAACTGCTCTCTCTCTCTCTTTAAGCAAATTCTCTTTACTAGCCCAGGCAGACTCTCTCTCTCTCATGGCGGTGCAAGTGGAGGACTCTCTCTCTCTCGTTTCTCCTATCTCCTCTTCTAACGCGGTGATCCTAAGCACTAGGGCTTTGTTACGCTTTTTAGTTTTGAAAGACTCATTATATAACTTGGCGTAGGCGCGTTGAAGGTTACTCTCGTCCTCACTACCTTCCTCCTCTCCCTTACTCTCTTCGCTCTCGCTGTCGAGGTGTCCCTGTGAAGTAGCATCCTCATCGTCGTGAGATGCACTAGGAGTGCTCACACGACTAGCCATGAACGCGGTGAAATTACGCTCATGCGGTGACTCATCTCCCGAGTCCACCGACTCGACCTCACTGTCGTCACTAAGGGTAGCATTTAGGACAGCTTTACCCTTTTCCCTATTCAGATGAGTGGCACACTCAAACGCCCTGTGTCCCTTACCGTCGCACTCAAAACACCTCTCACTGTCTTTAGGGGGTTCTTTGAAATCTTTCTTTTCAAACTTATTTTTCTGAAAATTCTTTTTATCTTTGAAATTCCCATTTTTTTTTAAATTTCAGAATTTTCTTGAAGTTTTTAGCAAAAAGTGCCAAATCATCTAGGTCAAACTCACATTCAGAATCAGAAGTTTCTATCTTTCTAGACGACTCGACTCTCTTTCTTGCCGACCCCTCACTTTTTCTCTCTTGGGCTTTAAGGGCAATTCCCTTATCTTTTGACTTGGCAGATTTAGGAAACATGTCTATTTCATAAGTTTGTAAATCTCCTACCAGTTCTTCCAATTTTAGAGTATTTAAATTACCCAAGGAATTTAGCACAGTGACTTTAGGTATAAAACGCTTAGGAAGGTAACGAAGAATCTTTTTAACAACTCTAGCATTTGGAATATGTTCACCAAGATTATAGCTAGTATTAACAATGTCAGAAAGCCTAGCATAAAATTCATCAAAACATTCATGTTCATGCATGGTGATGGTTTCAAATTGAGTTGTTAAATTTTGCAATTTTGACTCTTTAACAGCATTTGTTCCTTCATGGGTAAGTTGCAAGACATCCCATGCTTCTTTTGACGTGGTACACGTCATTATGCGTTTGAACTCATCAGGTGTGACAGACCCAGAGATAGCACTTAGACCCTTAGAATTAAAAGATGACCATTTAAATTCATCATCAGTCCAAGAAATGTCAGGTTTCAAGTTGGTCACATTATCAACATTCACAGTGGGAGGAGTCCATCCTCGTTCAACCAAAATCCAGACACGTTCATCAATGGCTTTTAAAGCCGACCTCATACGGGCTTTCCAATAAGCATAATTTGACCCGTCAAAAATAGGCATTTTATAATATGACTTCTCCATATGAACACGCTCTTTTCAAAAATCAATTTATTTCAAAAATTGATATCTTTAGAAAAATTTTGCGGAAAATAGGAATACGCGATAGATTAGCGTAACCTGCTCTGATACCAATTTGAAAGAGTTGGCGCTTGCGTTCAATTAAGAAATAATATAATAAACACCATTTTTAACCCAAATTAACCCTAAGCATGCAACTAGGTGTGATTGAAACAATATGAAATCATGCACAAGATATTCAACACACAAAGTTAAGGAAAAATCCCCCACAGGGGCAAAACCATTTGTATATCACTATAATTTGTAAAAGACGGTTTACAATCGGATTACGATGAAATACAGTTTGACTAAGAATTACCCTCGGGTATCGAATTCTATAGTCGCGGCTGGAATATCCCTTTCCAGTAGGGTTGGCGGCTGGAACTATCCCTGTCCAGTAGGGCTGCAATGAAGAGGAAGAAGCGGTCCACTTCACAAAGGGTTGAACATCAATGGTGTTCTTGGGTTACCAAAAGTGACTCACAAATGTATGGAATTTGTGTGAATCAAGGGTATGAATCAATGGACTCAAATACCATGAAGACTTAAGAGTTATGGAACTCAGAAAATCGTGTATAAGTCTTAAGAAAACCAACTCCCCGATCGTGGTATAAATAAGAATTCATTTGCCCTAAAAATCTGCACACGATCTGTTCGTGGTTATCCAGGGCGGACCGGTCCGGGCCTTAGGCGGATCGGTCCGATGGCGGACCGGTTCTTTTATTTTGAGGCTGATTCGGTTCGCATTCGGTCCGGGGCTCACTGGTCTTAAACGAGCAAGGCGGATCGGTCCGGGTCTCAGCGGATCGGTCCGGCTAGGCGGATCGGTTCGTTTTAATATCAGGCGAACCGGTCCGGCTGTCTGAATTTCTGAATTCTTCCTTTCTTTTGATCTTCGGATTTTGTTGATGACGATGTGATCTTTTCAACTATCATTCTTGTAACGGCGTATGACATATCATATACATAATGATGGACAAATTGTCCTTACACCAACCATGATCAAATTGGTGATATGATCAACTTTACAAGCATTTTTATCCTCAACTCTTATCCAATCACGATAAAATACAACCTCTTTGAAGCTCACATCTTCTAATTCAAATATATTTCGAATTACATTATAGTAAGTCATTTCAGCTTCAACGAGGTTTTTATCTTTCGCGCTCGCTCGAAAGAAATTAAGAGCCTGGTATGAAATGCTCGAGTTCTGTACATTTGTATTTTCCTCGTACACCCTTGCACCGAATACGTAACCGTTCAATCGGTACTTTTTGTACTATTATGCCAGAAACAAGGGTCCAGTGGCTAGACGAGCAAGCCTTGATGTCGCACCACCCGTCTTTAAGAGCTGAGAATATGGGTAAATTAATTAGGTTAGTTGTAAAGCTTTCTTGTAATGTGACATTTAATAACAACCATTTTCATTATAATTACCTCGTTTGGCAACCGCACCCTAAATTCGCTATCTGATTGTGCCATTGTTTTTCACCTTTTATTGTTCTCACAAGCTTCATATTTTCTTCAAAGATCATGACGAACGTATTATAAAATTAATCATGTATAAAATAATTTAAATTAATGTAAAAGTTAAAATAATTTAAACTTACTTTTCCATTCTTCGACATATTCATGCATTTCAAATGGATAATGAGCTTATGCATTCCTTGCCAGTAGATTGGACATATGTAGGTTCATCGCAAACCGGACACCGATCGAGATTTTCATACTCCTTTCGCTATAGTATGCAGTCATACACACACGCACGAATTGATTTATACTTCATTCCCAAACCTTTCAAACTATTTTTCATAGTAGGATAACTGTTTGTAAACATATTCTGATTAGGTAGCAAACCCTTCACCCAATTCAAAATCC
Source organism: Sambucus nigra (assembly GCA_949130495.1). NCBI lineage: Eukaryota > Viridiplantae > Streptophyta > Magnoliopsida > Dipsacales > Adoxaceae > Sambucus > Sambucus nigra. The sequence continues at coordinate 777,694,177 of OX422208.1, read as the reverse complement.
TGTCAGGTTATTACCAGAAAAACTATATTGGGTCTTCAAACTATGAAAACTAGCCATGGTATGTAAAGTTGTTTGATCTTTCTCACAACTAGAGTATAACGATTGGGTCGCCTTAACTTTTAAACTTTGATAGTCATCGTCAAGGTTTATCCCGATATCTTCATGAGCACTTGAAACTTGTACATCGTCAGTGTCCTCATTCTCTTCCACCTCCTGAACTCTATACGCATCATCAACTAAATCCTCTAGCATATTATGATCTACATTATCATCCTCCCCTTGTACGTCTATCTTACTTATTAAAGGTTGTTGTGAAGGTTTCTTAAGGACAAAAGGAACTTTCGATTCCCCGTGAAAAACCCAAATTCGATAACTATCTTGGATACCCCATCTTAACAAATGTAGTTCAACTATATTCCACTCAAACACCTTACCATTTTTACACCTAACACATGGATACAGAAACTCTTCATCATCATGATATCTCTTTGCATATTTCACAAATTCATTAGCACCTCTGCGAAACACATCCCCTAATCTATATGTCTTACCCACCCACTCTTTGCATTTAGGATATCCCACCACAGCTACTAAAAATAATCATCTATTATAGGTAAGAAGCGTATATTCGTTTATTAGTATAAACAAAAGTGTGAACATATAGTTCCCATTAATATAAAAAATCACCTATTGAATGCGTATGAATAAGAACTAGAAGGTTAGTTTCCATGCACACTATATGTAATTTAAATTAGTTATAAATGTTACAGAACCGTTATATCGTTCATTCATATGAGAATACATGCAGGCATGCCCCTCGAATCAAGTGTGATATAAGAAGTTGACTTAATGTAAATTTACACATGGGATATCTATTGTGGTTCCCGTTATTACCTATTACTTATTGTATAAAATTTATAGTATGTTTCATCTAATTATGTCTTATCTATATTCAATTTTTACATTGTTCTGTTTCATTTCGCATCACAACCCTAAATGCTAGAGAATGCCTAGGGCCAACCAACTCAATGGCCATATAAGTGTTCAAATCCACCAGTCAACAACAATCCAATAATTCAAAACAACAATGCAAATAATAATGTCTTTTATTAGAAATTAATAGGGCCAACTAACTCAATGGCCATGTAAATGTTCAAATCCACTAGTCAATAACAATTCAAGAATCCCAAACAATTCAACAATCTCTCTATGTGTGCGTGTGTGTGTGTGTGAGAGTGTGTGTGTGTGTGTGTGTGTATATATATATATATATATATAGAGAGAGAGAGAGAGAGGAAAATGTGTGTATATATAGAGAGAGATAGCGGCCGCTGCTGCAATTAGAGAGAGACACCAAATTTCAATTTCAAAATTGAATACCAAAAATTAAATAGGCGTTATACCAAAAACCAAATACCAATTTAAATTTCACTTTCTAATACTAATTTCAATTTCAATTTCAATTTCTAATACTAATTTCAATTTCAATTTAAAATACCCATTTCAATTTCAATTTCAAATTCAATTTTAATTTGAAATTGAAATTGAAATTAAAATTTAATTTATAATATTAGTTTATATTTCCTCCATCTCCTCAAAAGGGTGAGTGGTACTATCCCATTTAAGACCTCATATTTTTGTAATATACTTAATAGCTCATGCACATTGTTAAAATTTGAGGAAAATTCGGCAGCATATGCCCACAGTTCTCCAAGTACACGACATAGATTTGCAAGTGTGAGTGTTATTTCAATTCATCAATTGAAATAACACTTAATATCGCATCATCTAGTCTGTACCCAGAGAACATGTATATGGACTTTGAATTAATGCTCAAATCCAATAATAACAATACATACAATATCAATTCCAATTACAATTTCAATTTCAAATTATACCAATACCTATACCAATTTATATCAATTTATATTAATACCAATACCAAATTCGATTCATACACACGCACACTCCCCCCCCCCCCCCCCCGAACACACACTCCCGGGTCATGGATTTTGAATTAATACTTAAATGGATTAAAATCTTAATTAACATATTCATTAACCATAAACCATATTTTGATTCAAATCCGATAATAACAAAGCACTAGAAGAATACACCCACTGGTTATTACAAGCATTGAAATGATCAAGTACAAATGAATAAAGAGCATTAAATTGTCGTCCAATAATAATAAAACACTAGAATAATATAACCACCGGTCATTACAAATAATTGGAATACTTATTACAAATCTAAAAATTATTTCAAATTCGGGTTATTTCAAAAATGGATTGATATTCGGTAGGAGTAGACAAGTCATCCACACAACTGTTTAGATGCTTTGGCGCATATATGATAATTGTCCATGACTCGTTGTTGATATACTCCGAGTAAAACACTTGCTTGACCTTTTGAAAAGCACAAACAAACGGCTCATCGCTCACGTGTTCATTGCTCTTCAACTTGGACATGCCAACCATGATCAAATTGGTGACATGATCAACTTTACAAGCATTTTTATCCTCAACTCTTATCCAATCACGGTAAAATACAACCTCTTTGAAGCTTACATCTTCTAATTCAAATATATTTCGAATTACATTATAGTAAGTCATTTCAGCTTCAACGAGGTTTTTATCTTTCGCGCTCGCTCGAAAGAAATTAAGAGCCTGGTATGAAATGCTCGAGTTCTGTACATTTGTATTTTCCTCGTATACCCTTGCACCGAATACATAACCGTTCAATCGGTACTTTTTGTACTATTATGCCATAAACAAGGGTCCAGTGGCTAGACGAGCAAGCCTTGATGTCGCACCACCCGTTTTTAAGAGCTGAGAATATGGGTAAATTAATTAGGTTAGTTGTAAAGCTTTCTTGTAATGTGACATTTAATAACAACCATTTTCATTATAATTACCTCGTTTGGCAATCGCACCCAAAATTCGCCTATCTGATTGTGCCATTGTTTTTCACCTTTTATTGTTCTCACAGGCTTCATATTTTCTTCAAAGATCATGACGAACGTATTACAAAATTAATCATGTAGAAAATAATTTAAATTAATGTAAAAGTTAAAATAATTTAAACTTACTTTTCCATTCTTCGACATATTCATGCGTGTCAAATAGATAATGAGCTTATGCCTTCCCTGCCAGTAGATTGGACATATGTAGGTTTATCGCATATCGGACACCTATCGAGATTTTCATACTCCTTTCGCTATAGTATGCAGTCATACACACAAGCACGAATTGATTTATACTTCATTCCCAAACCTTTCAAACTATTTTTCATAGTAGGATAACTGTTTGTAAACATATTCTGATTAGGTAGCAAGCCCTTCACCCAATTCAAAATCCTGTCAGGTTATTACCAGAAAAACTATATTGGGTCTTTAAACTATGAAAACTAGCCATGGTATGTAAAGTTGTTTGAACTTTCTCACAACTAGAGTATAACGATTGGGTCGCCTTAACTTTTAAACTTTGATAGTCATCGTCAAGGTTTATCCCGATATCTTCATGAGCACTTGAAACTTGTACATCGTCAGTGTCCTCATTCTCTTCCACCTCCTGAACTCTATACGCATCATCAACTAAATCCTCTAGCATATTATGATCTACATTATCATCCTTCCCTTGTACTTCTATCTTACTTATTGAAGGTTGTTTTGAAGGTTTCTTAGGGACAAAAGGAACTTTCGATTCCCCGTGAAAAACCCAAATTCGATAACTATCTTGGATACCCCATCTTAACAAATGTAGTTCAACTGTATTCCACTCAAACACCTTACCATTTTTACACCTAACACATGGATACAGAAACTCTTAATCATCATGATATCTCTTTGCATATTTCACAAATTCATTAGCACCTCTGCGAAACACATCCCCTAATCTATATGTCTCACCCACCCACTCTTTGCATTTAGGATATCCCACCACAGCTACTAAAAATAATCATCTATTATAGGTAAGAAGCGTATATTCGTTGATTAGTATAAACAAAAGTGTGAACATATAGTTCCCATTAGTATAAACAATCACCTATTGAATGCGTATGAATAAGAACTAGAAGGTTAGTTTCCATGCGCACTATATGTAATTTAAATTAGTTATAAATGTTACAGAACCGTTATATCGTTCATTCATATGAGAATACATGCAGGCATGCCCCTCTAATCAAGTGTTATATTAGAAGTTGACTTAATGTAAATTTACACATGGGATATCTATTGTGGTTCCCGTTATTAACTATTACTTATTGTATAAAATTTATAGTATGTTTCATTTAATTATGTCTTATCTATATTCAATTTTTACATTGTTATGTTTCATTTCGCATCACAACCCTAAATGCTAGAGAATGCCTAGGGCCAACCAACTCAATGGCCATATAAGTGTTCAAATCCACCAGTCAACAACAATCCAATAATTCAAAACAACAATGCAAATAATAATGTCTTTTATTAGAAATTAATAGGGCCAACTAACTCAATGGCCATGTAAATGTTCAAATCCACTAGTCAATAACAATTCAAGAATCCCAAACAATTCAACAATCTCTCTATGTGTGCGTGTGTGTGTGTGTGTATATATATATATATATATATATATAGAGAGAGAGAGAGAGAGAGGAAAATGTGTGTATATATAGAGAGAGATAGCGGCCGCTGCTGCAATTAGAGAGAGACACCAAATTTCAATTTCAAAATTGAATACCAAAAATTAAATAGGCGTTATACCAAAAACCAAATACCAATTTAAATTTCACTTTCTAATACTAATTTCAATTTCAATTTCAATTTCTAATACTAATTTCAATTTCAATTTAAAATATCCATTTCAATTTCAATTTCAAATTCAATTTTAATTTGAAATTGAAATTGAAATTGAAATTAAAATTCAATTTATAATATTAGTTTATATTTCCTCCATCTCCTCTAAAGGGTGAGTGGTACTATCCCATTTAAGACCCCATATTTTTGTAATATACTTAACAACTCATGCACATTGTTCAAATTTGAGGAAAATTCGGCAGCATATGCCCACAGTTCTCCAAGTACACGACATAGATTTGCAAGTGTGAGTGTTATTTCAATTCATCAATTGAAATAACACTTAACATCGCATCATCTAGTATGTACCCAGATAACATGTATATGGACTTTGAATTAATGCTCAAATCCAATAATAACAATACATACGATATCAATTCCAATTACAATTTCAATTTCAAATTATACCAATACCTATACCAATTTATATCAATTTATATTAATACCAATACCAAATTCGATTCACACACACGCACACCCCCCCCCCCCCCCCCCGAACACACACTCCCGGGTCATGGACTTTGAATTAATGTTTAAATTGATTAAAATCTTAATTAACATATTCATTACCCATAAAACATATTTTGATTCAAATCCGATAATAACAAAGCACTAGAAGAATACACCCACTGGTTATTACAAGCATTGAAATGATCAAGTACAAATGAATAAAGATCATTAAATTGTCGTCCAATAATAATAAAACACTAGAATAATATAACCACCGGTCATTACAAATAATTGGAATACTTATTACAAATCTAAAAATTATTTCAAGTTCGGGTTATTATAAAAATGGATTGATATTCGGTAGGAGTAGACAAGTCATCCACACTACTGTTTAGACGCTTTGGCGCATATATGACAATTGTCCATGACTCGTTGTTGATATACTCCGAGTAAAATACTTGCTTGACCTTTTGAAAAGCAAAAACAAATGGCTCATCGCTCACGTGTTCATTGCTCTTCAACTTGGACATGCCAACCATGATCAAATTGGTGACATGATCAACTTTACAAGCATTTTTATCCTCAACTCTTATCCAATCACGGTAAAATACTACCTCTTTGAAGCTCACATCTTCTAATTCAAATATATTTCGAATTACATTATAGTAAGTCATTTCAGCTTCAACGAGGTTTTTATCTTTCGCGCTCGCTCGAAAGAAATTAAGAGCCTGGTATGAAATGCTCGAGTTCTGTACATTTGTATTTTCCTCGTATACCCTTGCACCGAATACGTAACCGTTCAATCGGTACTTTTTGTACTATTATGCCATAAACAAGGGTCCAGTGGCTAGACGAGCAAGCCTTGATATCGCACCACCCGTCTTTAAGAGCTGAGAATATGGGTAAATTAATTACGTTAGTTGTAAAGCTTTCTTGTAATGTGACATTTAATAACAACCATTTTCATTATAATTACCTCATTTGGCAACCGCACCCTAAATTCGCTATCTGATTGTGCCATTGTTTTTCACCTTTTATTGTTCTCACAGGCTTCATATTTTCTTCAAAGATCATGACGAACGTATTATTAAATTAATCATGTATAAAATAATTTAAATTAATGTAAAAGTTAAAATAATTTAAACTTACTTTTCCATTCTTCGACATATTCATGCGTGTCAAATAAATAATGAGCTTGTGCCTTCCTTGTCAGTAGATTGGACATATGTAGGTTCATCGCATATCGGACACCGATCGAGATTTTCATACTCCTTTCGCTATAGTATGCAGTCATACACACAAGCACGAATTGATTTATACTTCATTCCCAAACCTTTCAAACTATTTTTCATAGTAGGATAACTGTTTGTAAATATATTCTGATTAAGTAGCAAGCCCTTCACCCAATTCAAAATCCTGTCAGGTTATTACCAGAAAAACTATATTGGGTCTTCAAACTATGAAAACAAGCCATGGTATGTAAAGTTGTTTGATCTTTCTCACAACTAGAGTATAACGATTGGGTCGCCTTGACTTTTAAACTTTGATAGTCATCGTCAAGGTTTATCTCGATATCTTCATGATCACTTGAAACTTGTACATCATCAGTGTCCTTATTCTCTTTCACCTCCTGAACTCTATACGCATCATCAACTAAATCCTCTAGCATATTATGATCTACATTATCATCCTCCCCTTGTACGTCTATCTTACTTATTGAAGGTTGTTGTGAAGGTTTTCGTAGGGACAAAAGGAACTTTCGATTCCCCATGAAAAACCCAAATTCGATAACTATCTTGGATACCCCATCTTAACAAATGTAGTTCAACTGTATTCCACTCAAACACCTTACCATTTTTACACCTAACACATGGATACAGAAACTCTTCATCATCATGATATCTCTTTGCATATTTCAAAAATTCATTAGCACCTCTGCGAAACACATCCCCTAATCTATATGTCTTACCCACCCACTCTTTGCATTTAGGATATCCCACCACAGCTACTACAAATAATCATCTATTATAGGTAAGAAGCGTATATTCGTTGATTAGTATAAACAAAAGTGTGAACATATAGTTCCCATTAGTATAAACAATCACCTATTGAATGCGTATGAATAAGAACTAGAAGGTTAGTTTCCATGCGCACTATATGTAATTTAAATTAGTTATAAATGTTACAGAACCGTTATATCGTTCATTCATATGAGAATACATGCAGGCATGCCCCTCTAATCAAGTGTTATATTAGAAGTTGACTTAATGTAAATTTACACATGGGATATCTATTGTGGTTCCCGTTATTAACTATTACTTATTGTATAAAATTTATAGTATGTTTCATTTAATTATGTCTTATCTATATTCAATTTTTACATTGTTATGTTTCATTTCGCATCACAACCCTAAATGCTAGAGAATGCCTAGGGCCAACCAACTCAATGGCCATATAAGTGTTCAAATCCACCAGTCAACAACAATCCAATAATTCAAAACAACAATGCAAATAATAATGTCTTTTATTAGAAATTAATAGGGCCAACTAACTCAATGGCCATGTAAATGTTCAAATCCACTAGTCAATAACAATTCAAGAATCCCAAACAATTCAACAATCTCTCTATGTGTGTGCGTGTGTGTGTGTGTGTGTGTGTATATATATATATATATATATATATATATAGAGAGAGAGAGAGAGAGGAAAATGTGTGTATATATAGAGAGAGATAGCGGCCGCTGCTGCAATTAGAGAGAGACACCAAATTTCAATTTCAGAATTGAATACCAAAAATTAAATAGGCACTATACCAAAAATAAATAGGCGTTATACCAAAAACCAAATACCAATTTAAATTTCAATTTCTAATACTAATTTCAATTTCAATTTCAATTTCTAATACTAATTTCAATTTCAATTTAAAATATCCATTTCAATTTCAATTTCAAATTCAATTTTAATTTGAAATTGAAATTGAAATTGAAATTAAAATTCAATTTATAATATTAGTTTATATTTCCTCCATCTCCTCTAAAGGGTGAGTGGTACTATCCCATTTAAGACCCCATATTTTTGTAATATACTTAACAACTCATGCACATTGTTCAAATTTGAGGAAAATTCGGCAGCATATGCCCACAGTTCTCCAAGTACACGACATAGATTTGCAAGTGTGAGTGTTATTTCAATTCATCAATTGAAATAACACTCAACATCGCATCATCTAGTATGTACCCAGAGATCATTAAGATACGATTGCAAAGCTTACCCCCAAAGTAACAAGTGTAAGCCACTAAGAATATTATTATACAAAAACTATGCAGTCCCAAACTAGACAATTCGAGAGACCTCATTAGAGGGCTAATGACTTTCGAATGGGTCTAAGGGCTATTGAATGCATACGCATAAGAACTAGAAGGCTAGTATATATGCTCACTATATGTAATTTAAAGTATGTTTCATTTAATCATGTCTCATCATAATTCGAGAGATTTCATTTAATTATGTAATTTAAAGTATGTTTCATTTAATTTAAAGTACACATAAGGACTAAAACTTATACCAATTTATACCAATATCAATATCAATACCAATTCAAATTCCATTTTAATTTATACCAATTTATACAAAAATCAATACCAATTCAAATTCAATTTCAATTTATACCAATATCAATACCAATTCAAATTCAATTTCAATTTATACCAATTTATACCAATTCAATTCAATTGAAATTGAATTTTAGTTTCAATTCAATTTAATTCAAATTCAATGTCAATATCAATACCAATTCAATTCATGTTATATGGCCGGGGCACATCGAATTGTCTATTTACTCGTTACGATTAATCGATGCAATAACTCACACACACTTTCTACAACACTATTCTATCACACACACACACACACACACACACACACACACACACACACTCACACGTAATAATTCACGTAAACCTTTCAATACAAATTATAAAAAATACACATATAAAATTTCATTTTCAACTTGACCCCAAACCCTAAATTTCTTCACTCCCAAATCAAATCCCTAATTTTGACTCTCATCAATCCCTCCCCACTGCCCCTCCCCTCCTCCCCCCCACGCACCCCCATACACCTACACACACACACATACAAAACTCGGCACACACATATACGACCTACACTCACCCACCCACCTACACACACATACACACGCAGTCCTACACACACACACATATATAAAGGAAAGGGAGAGGTTGAGAAAAAAATGACCTGAAAACGTAGAGAGAGAGAGAGCCGACGCACGCGCGAGAGAGAGAAAAAGGGTGGGAAAGGAAAATGGTGGGGAAAAAAGAGGGGACTAGGTTTTTAGTTAAAAGAGTTGTCACGAACCTGCCCAGGTCTTTGACCGTGATAAAAAACACATATTTTTCATATGACGATCAATGACCGTGACAAAGCTGGCTGGCTTAAAGGTGACAATTTAGCCTTTTTGGTGTAGTGTAAGACAAATTTAACAAATGTCCCTCCCAAACCCTAAAAGAAAAAGACACTTTCAACTTTGTCTCTATTGAAAATCTTCATTGTGTAATCCATGATATCACTAATGCGAAAAAATACCCACACACATGAAATAAGAAAATACCGTGAGGCATGAAGTTTAAAGAAAACAAAACTCTCCCTCAATATATTCTCTCCCCTTTTTGTTCATAATAGACTGTAAGGACATATTTTTTATAAGTCCGTTATCAATTTATTATGTCATATACCGCTACATCGTCGAAGAACATTCAAGAGCAATCTACATCAAAGACGGATCTGAATTAATCAAGTTCTTCATCAAAAAGACTCCACAAAGTTTACTTTTGTAAGGTTATGTTTTTAATACCTTAACTTTCCACTTAGAGCTTTTGGGATATTTTTACAAAATATTTTCTAAGTGTTGGAGCAGACTTTTTCGTCAAAATTTGTGTATGAGTATTTTTCTAAGTCCTGAAGCGTACCTTGATTTTGATGCCTAGGTCGTTCAAGCGAGATACCTATCTCGTTCGAGCGACTTATGGATGTCGCACGATGTCGTATGAATGACATCTGTACGTCATTTGTGCGAGATCCTTATCTCGTTCGAACGAGATCGTATACCAAGGCGACCCATTTTTGTATAAATACTCATTAAATTGTTTCGTTTTCATTAAGAAGTCCCAGCGATTTGAAAGACAGAAAATTATGAAACTGCAGAATCCTTTTGACTTCTTCTTTTAGGGTTTAATCCCTTTTTTGTTTTCAATTCACAAAACTCCCATATGCTTTGGTGAATTGTTTTGGTGTTCAAGAACACTACTTTGCTTTTGTTCAACCTCTGTGGAGAAGGCATCTCCATATTTGATCGGTGGATACCGAGCGTAGTCATTCTGCGTGTGGACGAGCCGAAGACGACGAACCGACACCTAAAGGGTATTTCGCTGTATCTTGTATCTTTGAAGGTTTGCTGAAGGCACCGTGCATTACACACTTGTGGGCGATTATCAGGTTGCATGTAAGTCAAAGGTCTTGTTAATTCTTCAAAGTGTTATAAAAGGTTTTACCCGAAAGGTTTTTTTTCCTGAATCGGTCGTCTTTATTTTTCATGCATGGGTTGAATGATTTATTACATTTGGATGCATGTTTAGGGACTGAATTAGTTTTGTTTAAAATAGACTCTAATTAAATAAGGTTTGCTTGGAAACTTGCGAATTAATTTAAATCGGTATCACATACCGCATTCACACGTTTTACAAATTGGTATCAGAGCGGGTTACGCTAATTTATCGCGTGATCCTGATTTTTCAAGGATTTATTTTTTTGATACAATTTGACTTCTCACGTCGTCAAATTGGTATTTGAGCTAGTTGCACTAATTTATTGCGTATTCCTATTTTTCAAAAAATCGTGTGATATCGATTTTTTTTAAATCAATTTTGTGAAAAATCGTAATTTTTCATATGGAGCATATATATAGTCAGATGCCTATTTTTGACGGGTCTAATTATGCCTATTGGAAAGCTCGCATGAAATCTAGTTTAAAATCCATTTACGAGCGTGTTTGGTTCCTTTGCGAAAATGGGTGGACTCCTCCCACGGTCACCATTGAAAAAAATCACCTCTTTAAAACACGTGTCGGCCTGGACTGAAGATGATTTAAAAATGTCTAAATTTAATTCACGTGATTTGAGTGCTATTTCTGGAGCCATCACTCCCAATGAATTCCGCTGAATTATGATGTGCACCACGTCTAAAGAGGCATGGGATGTTTTGAAATTGACACATGAGGGTACGAACGCGGTTAAAGAAGCAAAATTATAAAATTTGGCCACCCAATTTGAGACTATCACCATGTCTGAGTCTGAATTCTTTGATGAGTTTTATGCACGTTTGTCGGACATTGTTAACACCAGTTTGAACTTGGGTGAGGTGATTGATAACATGCGTGTCGTTAAAAATATTTTGAGATCTCTCCCAAAATGCTTTATTCCTAAAGTCACCATTTTGAACTCTTTGGAAAATTTGAAATCACTTAAGTTGGAAGAACTTATAGGAGACCTTCAAACCTATAAGATAGACATGTTTTCCCAAACCATTAAGGCTAAGGATAAAGGCGTTGCTTTAAAGACTCATTTTAAGGAAAAGAAAGAAAAAATTTGTGAGTCCGATTCTGAGGATGAGTTTGATTTTGATGATGTGGCCATGCTTGTGAATTTTTTTAAAAAGTTTCTCAAAATGAAAAAAAGAAAATTCTTCTAATAAAAAGAAATCTTTTGAGTCAAATAAAAAGAAAGTAGAGGCTAAAGATAGTGACAAGGAAGATGAGATCAGGTGCTTTGAGTGTGAGGGCAAAGGGCACATAGCTAAAGAGTGTCCTACTAGGATAAGGAGAAAGGGCAAAGAGAGTGCTATGCCCGCCACACTTAGTGATAGTGAGGGTGATGAGGGAGATGAGTTCGATAAAGGTTTAGCACATGGGATGTTTGTAGCTTTTTTGAGTCGTGTGAGCACACCCACTTTGTCTCACGTTGATAGAGGTCATGAGAGGACCGGGGATCACTCGAGTGTGTCTAGTGGAGATGAGAGCGAATTTGAGAGTGGAGATGAAAGTGAGCTCCAAAAGGTGTTTAGAGATTTGTACACCGAGACCTTAAAAACAAAGAAGTATAATAGGGATTTTGGTTGTCGAGTGTTAAATTTGGAGAGAGAGAAGGAGGTTTTAAGAAAGGAGAAGTGTGATTTGACCAACACATTGTCTAGTCTGACGACACGTGTATCCCAACTCGAGAGTGATTTCGAACCTACCAGGGAGGTCAAAGTAAATTTTGAGAACGCACCTAAGAAGGTTGAAAAGGTGGTTCTTAAATGTAAATGTGAGAAGTTAGGAATAAGTCATGACGGTGCTTCTACTTTCCAATTCGCACCCGAGTCGTTTCCCACTTTAGTGTTAGATTCACGTGAGTCTCACCCTAACCCACCTAGGCATCCCATTCCTATTAGGAGAGCGCATACTAGCGTTTTTGATAAAGGTGTTACTAGGCCTATATATGTTTGTTCTCATTGCAAAAGAAGAGGACACCTTAGGAAATTTTGCTTTAAGTTGGGTTATGTGTCACATTTTGCTACCACACGTGTTTCTGCCACACATGCACCCACACATGATACTTTACATGCTCCTGGAGATTACATGAGAGAGTTTGCACATTTAGGTGAGCAAGTTAAGTTTTTGGTCAAAACTTCACAAAATTTGATGGAGGTTTTTCATAAGTTGGCACCACCTTTGGAAAGCCCTTCTGCACCTAACGATTGAGGTTTGACTTGTTTACTAGCATAAGATGTTTTCCATAATGTCATTATTCGCCTATTGCTAGTATGTATCATTTTTGTATGTTTTATTTTTTTTGAAAATTTTTAAAAAATACAAAAAGATTTTATTTTTGATAAAATTTGTGAGAAAATCACTATACCAAAATGGGTAAATTGGAACCATTCCAGCGGCTAGCCTTGTCACGGTCATTGACCGTAACAAAAAAATACGCATTTTTTATCACGGTCAATGACCGTGACAATCCTTATAATATTTTCACGGTCAAGGACCGTGGCATGTCCGTGACAAATGTCCTAGTAAAAAACCCTTTCCCCTTCTTTTTTTCCCCTGTCGATTCTTCCCTCCTTTTTTCTCTCTCTCTACGCTCTCTCTCTCTCTCTCTTCCATTTATATATGTGTGTGTGTGTATATATATGTGTGTGTGTGTATGTGTGTGTGTGTGTGGTGGGGGAAGGGGGTGGGGCAGGATGGAGGGGGTAGGGAGTAGGGATGGGTGGGTGGGGTAGGGGTGGGGGGATGCGTGTGTGTGTGTGAATGTGTGCATGTGTGTATGTGCGCGCATGTGTATATGTGTGTGTAGTGTGCGTGTATGTGTGTGTTTGTGCGTAATGTTCCTTGTAAACGAATTGATTAATTATTAATTTATTTAGTAAATTAATATATGATTGCCCCTCATTGTAAATTAGTAAATTAATATATGATTAATTATGAAAGTAGGATTGCCCCTCATCTTAAATTAGTAAATTAATAATTTTATACTTCAATTATTAGTTTAATTGATGAAAATAATTAATTGAGTAGATGAATTAGAAGGAGTACGGGATACACATTTGTTGTTGACATTGCTGTTGGGTTGGTTAGTTTTAAAGGTGGCATGACCACTGGATTATTGTCCGTATGGGGGTGGGATTTATCAATTTTTTTAAAAAATTACTTTGTATATCGAACAATATATATAGTATGATAATTAAATGAAACATACTTGAAATTACATATAGTGCGCATAGATACTAGCCTTCTAGTTCTTATGTGTACGCATTCAATAGCCCTTAGACCCGTTCAAGAGTCATTACCCCTGTAATGAGATCTCTCGAATTGTCCCTTTTGGACAATTTGTGACTGCATAATTTCTGTGTAATATTCTTAGTGGCTTAAAGTTATTACTTTTGGAGGAAGTTCTGCAGTCGTATCCTAATATTCTCTCGGTACATACTAGATTGACAAATGTGACTGTTATTTCAATTGATCAACTGAAATAACACTCACACTTGCCAATTTACATCGTGCACTTAGAGAACTACGGGGATATGCTGCCAAATATTTTTCAAATCGTAACAATGTGCATGAGCTGTTAAGTATATTACAGAAAAATGCGGTCTTGAATGGGATATGACCACTCACCCTTTAGAGGAGATGGAGGAAATAGAAATTTCTATTATAAATTGAATTTGAATATAAATAAGACATAATTAATTGAAACATACTATAAATCTAAGTTTTGTTTATACTAATCCATGTATATACACTTCGTACCTTTAATAGGTGATTAGTTGTGGTAGCTGTGATGGGATATCCGAAATACAAAGAGTGGATGGGTGAGACAAATAGAATGGGGGATGTGTTTCGCAGAGGTGCTAACGAGTTTGTGAAATATGCAAAGAGATGTCATAATGATGAAGAGTTTCCATGTCCGTGTGCTAGGTGTAAGAATGGTAAGGTGTTTGAGTGAAAAAAAGTTGAACTACATTTGTTAAGATCGGGTATGCATGATAGTTATCGATTTTAGTTTTCACGGTGAATTGAAAATTCTTTTTCTCCTCGACCAACCTTTACAACAACCTTCAATAAGTAGGATAGATGTAAAAGGGGACGAAGTTGATCATAATATGTTAGAGGATTTAGTTGATGATGCGTACGGAGTTTATGAAGCAGAAGAGAATAAAGTTACTGATGATGTGGAAGGTTCAAGTGCTCGTGAAGATATCACGATAAAATTTGACGATGACTACGAAAGTTTAAAATTTAAGGTGACCCAACTGTTATACTCTGGTTGTGAGAAAGATCAAACAACTTTACATGCCATGGTTGGTTTGCACAGTTTGAAGACGCAATACGGTTTGACATAAGTGTTCACTTATTGGTACACCTATGCGACGAGGCACTTCTTTGTGGTCCAGTTAGATATCGGTGGATGTATTCGTTTGAAAGATTGATGAAAGTTTTTAAAGATTACGTTAAGAATACGTGATACATTGCAGGGTCAATTACAGAGGAATACATCACCGTGGATTCATCAATATATACTCAGGAATATATGCCTGACTCGACTAGCGTTGATGACACTGATGAGTTTGTCGATGACGGTGGTCATGTGATCGGAAAAAGAATGAAATTAACGAGTTTGCAACATGAAAAAATAGCTCGTTATCTATTTGACACACATGAAGATGTCGAAGAATGGAAAAGGTAAGTTTTGATTATTATAATGTTTAACATTATTTTAGATTATTTTATACATGATTAATTTTGTAATATGCAGAAAATATGAAGCCTGTAAGAACAATAAAAGATGAAAAACAATGGTACAATCACACAGCGAATTTAGGCTGTGGTTAACACGAGGTAATTATAATGAAAATGACCGTTATATAATGTTACATTACACTCAAATTTTATAACTAATATAATTAATTTATCTATATTCTCAGCTCTTTAAGATAGGTGATGCGACATCAAGGCATGCTCGTCTGTCCACTGGACCCTTGTTCGTGGCATAAGAGTACAAAAAGTATTGATTGAACGGTTACATTTTTGGCGCTAAAGTGTACGAGGAAAGTACAAATGTGAGCGATGGTTGACTTGTCCAAGTTGAAGAGCAACGACCACGTGAGCGATGAGCCGTTTGTTTGTGCATTTCAAAAGATTAACCAAGTGTTTTACTCGGAGTGTATCAACAACGAGTCGTGGTCAATTGTCCAACACGCGCCTAAACGTCTAAATAGTAATGTCGATGACTTGGCTGCTCCTACCGAATATCAATCCATTTTTTATGATAACCCGAATTTTAAATAATTTTTTAATTTGTAATAAATATTCTAATTTGTACCGAAACATCCATTTTTAATGCTTTTAATTGATTTGCACTTTATCATTTTCACTCTTGTGTAGTGTGCGTGTGTGTGGGCAGTAGGGGTAGGGGTGGGGATGTTTCAAATTTTTAGTAACTGTACATATTATTCGCTAGATGTTGTTGTTTTGGAATTCAGAATTGAGGTGTTTGATAGTAACAATTCATTTTTATTTGTAGTAATCGTACATATTTGCATGTCTTCTTTTAATTCATTTTGATATGTACTAATAATATTTTTTTACAACAAATGTCTCCTTCAGGTATTAAAGCGAGGATGATGATGCTTGTTATGATGATGTCGTCTGGGCTCGGTGGTAGCGGAGGCGACGAGGGCTCCTCGGCCCATAGGCTCCCCAAATATGGCAAATTAGGGATAGCCATCGAGAACAAGTCGGGGCTATTAGCGAGATCTCTCGAGCTGGTAAAGACGATCATCGTTCCGGGGTACATTAGTTAGAAGGAGGTGCCATATGAGCTCAAATTAGCTGTTTGGGTGGCACTACAGGTAATGTATTTATATTTATATTTATATTTATATGAATATGAATATTTCAATTTCGATTTTAATTTCATTTTATATTTATATTTATTTGCAACTAACATTGTATTTGTTAGACATGAACAATTCAGCCTGGATCCAAAGCTACGCGATTCCGTCTTGGAGCAGTTGAGGGAGTAACACAAGACGTGGAAGGAAAATATGAGGACCCGATACTTTGGAAAGACACGAGAGTCCATTATCCAAAGGCGTGAATCCGTCCCGCTGAAGGAGCCGATCTCATTGGCACAATGGCAAAAGTTCATTGACAATGAGATCGGGGAGCGACAATTGGCATCTCGCCAATCGGGGAGGGAAAATCGGTCAAAAAAGATAGACGTGCACTACTCCAGTCGGACGTCTTACGCCGAGGTGGAGCATAGGATGATGGGAAGATTTAATTTTTCTATAACTACAGAAATATATTATTCTACATTATTTTACTTTGTGGGGCTGATACTAATTTTACTTTATTTTATTTTAGGGGACAGGGAGTGGCCCTGGGGGTAGGCCGCATAGGCTCGATACTTATGTGGCTCTTCGGATGAAGAAGGGGAAGGACAAGGAGGTGTCCCCGAGCGTCGTGACCACGATTGTAAATAATCCGATAGTTTACTTTTTGTTAATTACGTTATAATTTTTTAATTTACTTATTTTACTAATCATGTGCTTTTTGTCATTTCAGGCAAAGCTTAAGGAAGTGCATGAGTCGCAATCTGATGCCGACAAGGCATCTTTGTCCATAGACACACTCAACCAAGTGCTTGGCTCTGATTGCAAGGGGAGGACAAGGGGGTGAGCTCACGGGTGGCCAAATCTACGATCATCGGATTGGAGACGAGCGACACCGAGTTAGCTCGAACGGTGGACTCGCATGACGCGAAGCTATCCCATTTGGAGGCGACGATCCAATATATGTTCTCATTTATGAAGCATTAAATACACCAGTATACTCTTTCATATGTATGGCGCAATGACTCCCCAATGACCTATTTGATCCTTCAGAAGCAGAGGGTAAATGTAACGAGAAGGTGGGGGAGGGGGGGAGGAGGTGAGGGAGGACGAGGTACATGATGGTGAGGATGTGGACCTCGTTGTTTCATCGCCGACACGTGCGGACTTTGATGATCCACTTCCTTATTTGGCTCCCCTCGACCGACCGATGTCGACACTTGGTTGGCCGAGCGTGTTTATACTAGACATATTTGATGGCCAGCGGATAGGGCGGGGGTTGAGGGACCCGAATATCGTCCAGGGTGGACTAGTTCATGGACGTGAGCTTCAAGACATCGAGTCCAAGGTGCTCGTCACGCATGAGATACCCGGGAAAGAGAACTTCCCATTGTGGTTACGCGAACAATGCGACACAATGTATATCAGTGGGTGTGTCAATTTGTATATCGTGTGGCCTACTCATCTCCTTGGATTTAACCTTTCCCAAGACATGTAGTGACATTATTTGAATTGAATTGTATTATTTTTAAGTTGGTACATTTGAATTATTTTTAAGTTGGTACATTCGAATTATATTTGGATTATATCGTGATGCATATTGTCTCTATTCTGAATGTATATTTGCACTATCATTATTTTATTTGGATATATAATGTTTGAACAGGTACAACGTTGCTATAACAAGTACAAATATATTGCTGGGCAGTGGCAGTGGCCATACTGCCCATCAATTTTTTTCCAATTCTGCCCAGAATTGTCACGGACAATGACCGTGACAATTTTTTATTAAATGTCACGGGTTTATCACGGTCCTTAATCGTGACAAAACTTGTCAAGGTCAAGGACCATGACATAACCGTAACAAGTCTAATGAAAAAGTTATCACCCCTAGAATTGCCACGGTCATTGACCTTGACAAGTCCAACTTGTCAAGGTCAATGACCGTGACAATTCGGCAAATTTGGTGCAGTGAATCCAAAAAGATTTTTATATTTTATTTGCACCGTTTATGGATGGACACTTAGGATGACCGAGTCACAACATCATTCCATTTTTCATGTGACTATTTGATAGTTGTTGATGTAAAAAACTAGATTTGATCTAATTATTTTAATCACAGATAAGAATGAGTAAATAAATAAGACAGTAGATTTTTAAAGTGATTCAGCCTTGAGGGAATGGCCTACGTCCACTATTTTTGTATTACTGAGTTGTTTGCCTGGAATTCTCGATAAGTGATTTTACCAAGAAATTCAGCGTGTCCTTCTAATGAGGAGATTATAGTGTATTTATAGCCTTGAGGCTGTACATGTGGAAGAATAATGCATAGCTTTCCAGTAGGCATGTACGTCTGTACGATAATAATTGTGCATTTAATGCACAATTATCCTTCAGTTTTCTGGATGCGTACACCACAAGTATTTGAGTTGCTCGGACCGACTTAGTTGCTCGGACCAATTGAGTTGCTCGGACCGACTTAGTTGCTCGGACCAATTGAGTTGCTCGAACCGACTTAGTTGCTCGGACTAATTGGGTTGCTCGGCCCTCTTTGAGTTGCTCGACCCTCTTTGTCCAAAGTCTTCATATTCACGATGTAAATAGACATGTGTATTTATATGATTGGTCTATGTCAGCAGATTAAATTTGGTATCAACAGAAGCCCCCAATGTTTCACAGTTTGAGGTTGAGGAGGAGTGTGGAACATTCTTCTCGAAATATGGCGGGATTAAATAGTCACCCTGAATTTTTGGAGTGTTTTCCTTGTATTTATTTCTTCTTTGAATCCATAGAATCAGACTTTATGAATATTTTGAATTTTTCTAACTACTTCGATTTTCGTGCCCTTTTTCTCCTTTTAGCCGCCGGTAACGCAAACGTCTTTCTTTGTAACCGTTACCTTTCTCCATTCCCAAGGTAAGGTATTTAAGCGTTATAGAAAATCCTATCGTCTTTTACTTTTTCAAATCTGTATCTTTGAACTCTTCATTTCTTCTCTATCTTGTGCGTTCGTTTCTTCCATTGTTCGTTGTCAACTGATTCACTCCTTTCCTGTAAGATTTTCTTCCTTCTCTTTTATTTACTTTGTTCATCATGGTTTACCTTGTTGAATCGCTTGATAAATTTCGCTCTGAATTTTCAATTCCTTCATGGGTCATATTGGAAGAACTTTATGAACCTTCTGACTATTTTTCTTTGGCTGAGGGACATTGGTTCCCAAGTCTCTTTGTGGCCGAATGTGGCTTTTATTTTCCTCCAAATCCTTTATGTTTTGAGTTCTGTTAGTATTTTGACATTGTACCTACAAAAATAGCGCCAAATACCTAGAGGATATTTAATGGAGTTCATAGGTTAAACCAACTTCATGGAACCCGTTTAGGGATTCCAGAGATAATGTATTGCTACAGATGGGTTGTCAGCGATAGTACTTTTTATTTAAAAACTAGGTTTTTGAATAGGGAATTAGTTGTTAATCTTCGTGACACCAACAAGAATTATTTTGAACATGGAGTGGTAATGAAAAATTGGCAACGTCCTCCATTAAATGGATATGATGTATATCGAGGTCCTGGATGTCCTCCTTATGGAAATGGGATAGGTTGTTTTTATTTTTATTTTATTTTTAAAATTATGTTTTCTTTGTGTTCGATAAAATGTGTCATTGACATTTAATTTTTGATTATTTGCAGTTGACAGCAAAAGAAAGTCTCCCAAAGAAACTGATGTTAATTTTAGGCATTTGAAACTTATCTGGAATTTACACGAATCCATTGCTGACGAACATATTAGATCAGCGTCTTATTTCTTACAGTACAAGAGCTATACTTCATCCTTCACTGCTCGTCCAGTGGTGGTTGACATCGAACAAGTACCAGCTTCTGAAACTGGTGTGGAAGGTTCCTCCTCTGAATCGAATATTCCCATTAGTAACCTAATGAAGAGAAGAAGAGCTCCTGCCTTCTTTGACAAATAAGACTCTGCCAATGTGAAGGCAAAGAAAAATAAGCAGGATGTTCCAGAGGAAGGGACGAGAAACATTGATGTACCTCCTCCCGTTGCTGCCAAGAAAGTTATTGAGAATCCCCCTGTGGCTCCGAACAAAGCTGTGGTTATTTCTCCTCCTAGTGAGGTTATTGTCATATCACCAACCAAGACTTCTTTGGTTGAAAATATTCCCGCTCCTACGAAGAAGTCAAATAAAAGTTCCTCGGATAGACTCGCTAAACCTATCTTTCAGCCTTTTAAATGCTGAAATTGGTGTTCCCACTTTTGTTCCTCCGAGCTCTGCCATGGGTTCGGTGAAGTCTTGGATTATCCCAGAAATCCATGGTATTGAAGACACTCTTTCTCGTGACAGGGTCACTACATTGGCTGCTCAACATATTGCCTCAGTAAGTATTACTAGTCTAAATTTTCACTTTTCACTGCTATGTCCCTGTATTGACTCAAAATTATTTCTTTTTTCAGTTGGTAACATGTTTTAATAGCATTCTGAAGAAGGATGAGGCTATTAAAGCTTCAAGCTCCTCGGGAGGTGTACAGGAAGCTTTTGTCGGTCTCACTCGGTCCTTAAAGGACTCGCGTAAAAATATGAAGAAGAAAAGTGGCTTGGGAGAAGCAACTCAAGTCCATTGAGTTAAAAAAAAAGTCAGGTTGAGAATGCCTCCAAGGAATTGGAGAAAAAGTTAAAAGATTCCGAGCAGAGCAACAAGGTCTTTGAGCAGAGCAACAAGGAGCTGGAAGCTAAGCTCAAATTGTCTGGAGAGGAAGTTGTTAAACTTCAGGATGTTGAACGTCAGAAGGTGGAGGTTGAAAAGAAGTTGAAGGTTGCTGAGGAGCTCTTTAGGGTAAGGACCTCCTCGGAGAAAGAAAGGAGGAAAAATGCCGTTAAAAAATCGTTCAGTGCTGGTTGGGATAAAGGCTGGAACAAGGGTCTGGCTGCCATGACTTCGCAAATGGAGTATGCTAGCCTCAAGTACTTTCGGGATGGATGGGTAGCAGCATTAAAAGAGATGAAAACTTCTGAGGATTCTGATTTATTCCGGCAACACACACATGGCCCTCCTCCCTCTCCTGGAGAAGAAGAAGAGGATGAACCTATTTCAGATGAATCTTCTTTGATGTCTATAGACCAAGTTCCCGTCATTTAATCGTGCTTCGAGCAACCCCAACCAACCATTACTCCTACCGAGCAGCTACTCTTGCCCACCGAGCAGCTACTTTTGCCCACCGAGCAACCAGTCTCTTCCTCAAAATCTCCTGAGGAAGTTATAGGAAACAAAGAAAAGGTGTAGAGTAGTTTGGGTATTTTGTTATTTTATTGAATGTAACCTCAACTTTTGTATTTTCTTTTATGATGAAATGAAGAATCGAACTTTTGGTTGTTTGTCTTGACTTTTTATTCTACTTGCTCTGTCTGCATTCTCATTGATTCTTCCTATTTCTTTCTCTTTGCTAGTTTATGGCCAGGATGGAGCTCCTATCGGCCCATGACACAGCATTAATGAAAAAGTGCAACGATTATTTTAAAGCTGGTCATGCAGCTCTTAGTGAAGCTCAGATAATTGACATTCCTAGTCCCGATACTTCGTAACGAGCAGTCGAAGCTTACCAATATCTGAAGTGCTTGCTCGACTGAGTTGTTGCCAATAATGTAGCTTATTACGAGATGATTGAGGATCTTCAAGGAACTATAGAGGAACTCCAGCAGCAGTACAAAGAGTCCTCCATGCTTTTGCAACAAGGGTACGAGAAGAAATATCAACAGTTAAATGCTGAAAAAGGGTATGATAAATTCATCTCTGCTTACGAGAAGAAAGAGAGCATTATAAAGCTTGAGGTTGAAGAGCATAGGAAGATCGCCAAGCTATTGGAGCAGGAAAACATCATTTTACAAGAAGAGATTACATAACTCAAGTCTGCCGCATCTTCCTCGGGGGCCCTGGTCCCCGTTAATGATGAAGGTTTTTCTTTTTTGGAAGTAGAAAATTCCAACTTGCGAGATGAGTTGGACACTTTAAAAAGTGCTGGACCCTCCACTTCTACTCTTGGACGAGCAATATCTTCTTCTTGAGGACGAGCAAGAGCTTCTCGGATTTCAATTGAAGAGGCGAGGACTCAATCAGCCTTGGAGAACCAAGCATTCCAGTTGATGGCGAAGAACCAAGCCTTAGCAGAGATGTCCAAGAAGATTCTGAACCTCAACGAGCAACTTTCTACACAAAGCTCTGCCTTGGAAAATAAAGAAATTCTGGTGAAGAATCTTCACGAGCAACTGGAGAGGTTAACTTACCAATTCCATAAATAACCCAGAGAGTTTTGGATGGCTGGTTACAATGAAGCACTTTGTCATCTTGACGCTCGTTTAGAACAGTCGAACAACGAA
The DNA here is from genome assembly GCA_949130495.1 of Sambucus nigra. NCBI lineage: Eukaryota > Viridiplantae > Streptophyta > Magnoliopsida > Dipsacales > Adoxaceae > Sambucus > Sambucus nigra. Next base: position 777,671,051 of record OX422208.1, on the reverse strand, counting down.
GGGTATAAACAGGGCTGGTTGAATGCTCTTTGTGTTCTGAAATTAGAGAGAGGTCATTTCCTATGGGATTACTATAATCCGGGAGTTCTTAATTTACCCGTGCCTCCTTTCAAGCTCGACCTTAGTTGGATTCCAGTCCGGGCCATTCCTCGCGTTCTAATTTCCAAGTATCTTGATGATTATAGTCTCCATTCGAATTTTGAAATATATCGACCATAACACTTGCTTGATCGTCCATCTATAGTGAATGTCAGAATGCTGCAAGATCTGAACTTCATAAATTCCCCTTATAGTCTTGATGAGCCTCCAGCTGGGGTAGACCCTGTGTCAAAGGCAGAAAGAAACCTATAGAATAGGGTTTGTTTATGTAATGAACTTCATTCATATTACATGTAATCTGTAATATCATATGTAATTTGTTCTGGTTTTAATGAAGAAATATTTAGTTTTCTTTGCAACTTTAATTGTTATTGGTTTGGAAATATTTTATGAAATATCTTTTTTATTCATGTATGTATATCTTTGGCTTTTTAAACTGCTGACCAACCGGAGTTGGTGATATAAAATTCTTGACCAACCAGAGTTGGTGGTAATTACTTCCCGACCAACTTAGAGTTGGTGGTAATTGCTTCCCAACCAACTTAGTATTGGTGGTAATTTCTTGCCGACCAACTTAGAGTTGATGGTAATTTGCTTCTCGACCAACTTAGAGTTGGTGGTAATTTATTGCCGATCAACCGGAGTTCGTTGCATTTATTTCCCGACTAACTTAGGGTTGGTGGTAATTGATTCCCGACCAACTTAGAGTTGGTGGTAATTTTTGCCGATCAACCGGAGTTAGTCGTATTTGTTTCTCGACCAACTTAGAGTTGGTGGTAATTTGCTTCCCGACCAACTTAGAATTGGTGGTAATTTATTGTCGATCAATCGGAGTTGGCCGTATTTATTTCCCGACCAACTTAGAGTTGGTGGTAATTTGCTTCCCGACCAACTTAGAGTTAGTGGTAATTTATTACCGATCAATCGGAGTTGGTCATATTTGTTTCCTGACCAACTTAGAGTTGGTGGTAATTGATTCCCGACCAACTTAGAGTTGGTGGTAATTTATTGCCGATCAACCGGAGTTGGTCGTATTTATTTCTCGACCAACTTAGAGTTGGTGGTAATTTGCTTCCCGACCAACTTAGAATTGGTGGTAATTTATTGCCGATCAACCGGAGTTGGTCGTATTTGTTTCCCGACCAACTTAGAGTTGGTGGTAATTTGCTTCCCGACCAACTTAGAGTTGGTGGTAATTTATTGTCGATCAACTGGAGTTGGTCGTATTTATTTCCCGACCAACTTAGAGTTGGTGGTAATTGCTTCCCAACCAACTTAGAGTAGTTGGTGGTAATTTAGTTGTATAGTGTGTAGCACTAATACTCCAAAAAAAATTTAATGAACAAAGAAAAATGGGGAAACATCACTTTATTCATATTGAAGAATTTGTATTACATAGAAACTTCAACTACTGATAATACTTTCGCAGATGTTCTGCATTCCATGCATTCTTGAATTCTTCTCCTTCCAACGTTTCAATCCTATATGTCCCTGGACGAATAACTTCTGTCACTCTGTAAGGTCGATGCCAGTTGGCTTCTAGTTTATTATGGTTTTGGATAAATTTCTTCAGCACATAATCCCCTTCCTTTAAATCACATTTCTTGACTCTTTTATTGTAGAACGAAGCTGTTTGTTGTTGATACGCGACATTTCTTATAGATGCTTGTTCTCTGACTTCTTCTAGCATATCCAGATTTAATCTTCTCATCAAATCACTAATAGGAGAATTAAAATTAAGTACCCTATGTGTAGGTAGACCTAATTCAACAGGTATGACACCTTCACTCCCAAATGCCAGCATATATGGGGACTATCTAGTTGTTGTTCGTGGTGTGGTGCGATATTCCCAAAGCACAGAATGTAGATCGTTAATCTAATTTGCCTTTGCATCATCCAATCATTTTTTCAAACCATTAAGCAGCATTCTGTTTGTCACCTCAGTTTGTCCATTGCTTTGAGGATGGCCTGGTGCAGAATGGACCTTCAGTACATTGGATTGTTGACAATATGCAGCAAACTCCTCGTTGTCAAATTGGGTTCCATTGTCAGTAATGAACGCATGTGGGAGGCCATATCTGTCAATTATATTTTTCCAAATAAACTGATAGACTTTGCTGTATTTCATATCAATAAGAGGCTCAGCTTCCACCCATTTAGTAAAATAATCCACTACGACCACTAAGTATTTGAATCTTCCTTTAGTCGTTGGTAGTGGTCCGACCAAGTCTACCCCCCCCCCCCCCATATAGTGAATGGCCAATGGGACGTGATGGGTGTTAGCAATGCTTGGGGAGTTCTTCGGACAGAGGAAAAGCGTTGACACTTATCGCATTTCTTGGCATAAGCTGCGCAATCAACTCTCATCGTCGGCCAGTAATACCCCTGCGTGGTTATCCTTCGTAAGAGCGTCCAACTAGCTACATGGGCTCCACAAGACCCCTCATGAACCTCTTTGATCAAGTCTTTCACTTCAGAGGGATGAACACATCTTTGCAGTGCTGCTATAACTCCTCGCCTGTATAAAATACCATTAGTTAACACATAACGAGCAGCTTTGAACTTCAATTTCTTGGCTTCTAGTTTATCAATTGGCAAAGTTCCATCTTCAATATAGGCCCTGATGGGATCCATCCATGATGGTCCCAAATCAAGAGCAATGAAGTTCATGACCAGATCTTCATCTATGCTCCGACCAGCTAGAATCTCTATTGGGATTGTTCTTCGTAGCTCGGTGCGTGTAGCTGATGCTAATCGGGATAGGGAGTCTGCTCTTGCATTCTCCAGTCTTGGTACTCTGACCAGCTGAATAACAACAAAACTTGATACCAACTCTATTGCTTTTACATGGTACTTAATCATTAACTCTCCCTTTGCTGCATATACTCCAAGAATCTGATTTACGATTAACTGCGAATCGCTGAATACGATAACCTGCTCTGCCTTCATCGTTCTGGCTAGACTTAAACCTATAATCATTGCTTCATATTCGGCCTCATTATTAGAAGCTTTAAATTAAAAGTGTAGAGCATACTCCATATCGACCTCATCTGGACTTTTCAAAATAATCCCTGCTCTACTACCTGCAGTGCACGAAGAGCCATCTACATACAAATTCCATATGGGTAACTGATCATCAAAATTTTTATCGGAGAGAGTTCCTTGGTGAAATATCTGGTACTTCCTCTTATCCTTCTCCAATACTTCTCGCTGCTCGTCAGTCATCTTTCCTTCTTCGCCTACCGAAGTTAGTTGGTCGGGGTTTAATTTTGATGATCCTGTAATATCTACAGGTTGATCAATTTTCAAATCCTGTTATTCGGCGGCATTTTCTTGAGTAAACTCTGCGATAAAGTCTGCTATTGCTTTCCCTTTGAGCGATGATCTAGGCTCATAAATTATATCATATTCTCCGAGCTCCACTGCCAAGTACATCAATCTTCCTGATTTCTTCGATATATGTAGAGCTTGCCTCAAGGGCATATCAGTATACACAACTATAGTGTGGGCTTGGAAGTATGGTCTCATTCTTCTGTTGGCTTCAATCAGCGCTAATGCCAACCTCTCCAACCTTGGATATCTGATTTCTGCTCCTCGGAAAGCCTTGCTGGTGTAGTAGACTGGTTTCTTCACTCCATCCTCCACTCTTATCAATACTGAGCTAATAGCATTCTCTGAGACTGCTAGATACAAGTATAATCTTTCTCCCATCGCTGGTCTAGATAGCAAGGGAGGAGTTCCTAGGTACTTCTTCAATTCTTGAAAGGCCCCCTCATATTCATCATTCCACTCAAATGTTTTTCGGAGTGATTTGAAGAACGGGAGACATCTATCTATTGCTCGTGACACAAATCTGTTGAGTGCTGCTACTCGCTCTGTGAGACTTTGCACCTCCTTTTTTGTGGTTGGAGATCTTAACTCTAATAAGGCCTTGATTTTCTCAGTATTTGTTTAAATTCCTCATTGGTTGACAATATATCAAATGAACATTCCTGCTCGTACTCCGAATATGCACTTAGTGGGATTCAACTTCATTTGATATTTCTCTAGTTGATCAAAGGTTTGACCCAAAACAACTAGATGATCAGTAGCTTTCTTGCTCTTTGTCAGCATACCATCTACGTATACTTCCATGTTATGACTCATCTTCTCTGCAAACACCTTATTCATCAGCCGCTGATATATTGCACCTGCATTTTTCAATCCAAAAGGCATAACATTATAACAATAAATTCCACCGGGGTGATAAAAGAGGTACTCTCCCTGTTTTTCAGGCTTCATTTTAATCTGGTTGTAACTAGAATAAGCATCCATGAAGCTCAATAACTCGTGTCCCGAGGTGGCATCCACCAACTGATCGATTCGAGGTAAAGGAAAATGATCCTTTGGGCAGGCTTTATTAAGATCCTTGAAATCAACACACATCCTCCACTTGTTATTCTTCTTTTTCACCATCACCACGTTTGCTAACTAGTTCGGATATTTGACATCTTCAATAAAACAGGCTTTCTAAAGCTTCTAGACCTCTTCTTGTATAGCTTGGTTCTTTTCAGGGCTGAACACTCTTCTTCTTTGCTTCACTGGCTTGATTTCCTTATTCACATTAAGCTCGTGACATAGGAAAGCTGGGTCTATCCCTCGCATGTCTTCATGGCTCCATGGAAAAGTTTATTTTTTGCTTCTTAGGAAAGCTATCAATTCCTATTTTAGTGAAGTATCCAATGACGCATCGATTTGAGTTGTTCGTTCTGGGTGCTCATCATCCAGAATGACATTTTCAGTTGCTTCCACTACTTGGCCTTTTACAAGCTGCGACTCGTCTCTAGGATCTAATGTTTCAATTTCTGCACCTTCATCCACTTGATATGTAGTAGTTTTTTTTCGGTATTCCTCCAGTTCTTCCTGCTAGGCAAATGAATAGTAGCATTCCCGAGCTACTCTTTGGTCGCCGTTCACCACTCCTACTCCAAAATTGGTTAGGAATTTTAAGCATTGATGTACAGTAGATGGTACCGCTTCGAACTTCTTCAAACCTACCCTTCCCATGATGATATTGTAAGCTGATTGGACATTTTTATCCATTACGAAAAATGTACTCTTTCTGTTCGACAAGCGGGCCATATACCAATAAGCATATCCAACTTGATCGTCCCAAGTGGAAAAACTTTCTCGCTAGTAAAACCAAGGAGGGGCCTATGATATGGATCCAACTGGGATAACTTTAGATTTAAACTATCAAAACATGGGTAGAACATGATATCTACCGAGCTGCCATTATCCACCAATATTCGTGAAATCACTACTTCCTTCATCCTCATTTTGATCACCAATGGATCATCATGAGGATATAGCACACCTGCGTGGTCGTTCTTAGAGAAACCGATGACCAGTTTATCTTTGTTCACCTTCCTCGGGCGATCATCTTCAGCTAGATTTATTCGTTGAATATATGAACAAGCTTGAGCCTCATTGAGGTAAGCTTTCCTCTCTGCAGTAAGATCTCCACCTCCTGCATCTCCACCTGTAATAATATTGCAATCAAATGATCCAAAATGAATTGAAAATACCTCACGTTCTAGTTATCTCGGTCTTTTGGGGAGATCCGGGTCATCTTCTGGATCATCTTTATGATCCCTTTTTTGTCCTCTTTTGCCCGAAGATGAGATTTAGACCTTTGCCATCCTCGTTCATTGGTTCGGCCGCCGTTTTGACGATCAACATACTTGGCCAATTTTCCTCGTCTGATGAGTGCTTTAATTTCATTATGAAGAGCTATGTAATGCTTGGTCGTGTGACCATGATCTTTGTGGAATTTGCAATATTTGGACTTGTCTCTCTTATCAGGATCTGCCTTTATTTTTGCTGGCCAGGCTAGCTCCTCGTTGTTCTTGATCTCTTCCAGAATGTAATTTATGTCCACTTTTAAGGGAGTATAATTTTTATATTTCTTCATCTGTTCCAATGCTTGCTTACCCTTTGATTGCCTGTTACCACCGTTGTTCTTTTGTTCCTTCTTTTCAGTTTTACCATCTTCCACCTTGGTCTCCTTAGTATCTGCGTCCTTCTTCGCAGCCATGGCTTCCTCGGCATTCATGATTTTTACTGCTTTTGCCATCAGTTCTGCCATGGCCCTGGGTGGATCTTTGGCTAAAGTGTAGTACAATTTATTGGGAAACAGTCCACTCATCAAAGCAGTAATTGTAGTTTTCTCCTCGTAATTAATTACTTTCAGTTTCTCGTTATTGAAACGAGTAATATAATCCCTGGTGCTTTCGCCTGTCTTTTGTCTAACACTTAGCAAGTGCGCTACTCGTTTTACTAGCTTTGCTCCAAAATAAAAATTTCTAATAAAGAGTTATGCTAGCTGAAAGAAAGTCGCAATTTTCCCCCGAGGAAGGTTATTTTACCACATCTGAGCAGATCCGGTAAGAGTTCCTAAAAATTCCCTACATCGCATCTCGTCTGGAACAGCATAGATGTCAACAACTGCTTGGTATTGTTCTATATGGAGAACATGATCAGTTTTTCCATCGTATTTTGGTGTTACTACCGGGGCTTTGAATTTTGACGATGTGGGAAAGTCCACAATCTCTTGTATGAATGGTGTTCCTCGGACAAAAGTCCTCTGTAGAGGGTTCTTGGTTATAACCATCTCGCCTAATCTATCCTCCAACCTTTGAATTGAGCCCTTCCATGCATCATTTCCATCCACGATCTTATTGGTTCAAGCAACTGATCGTGTTGAATTTTCTTATTGGGATCTTTCATGATGAGCAGTTGGTCGTGATTGGGCAGAGCCTTCCTTTAAATCAGATGGTCATTGAGGGTTCCTCAGTAAAATCCTAGGGGGACTTTTATTCCTCCTAGGACCCAAACGATCAAAAGGAGAGACTCTACTCAACCTTTCAAGAGCACTTGTCCTTTCTGGAGATAGAGTGATGTTTTGTTGAGTGTCTGTAGCTCGCACCGAGGAAGTCTGCCCAAGCTGATAAGAAGGATCATTAGATTTCTCAGTACGATATGATTCGCTGGATCATTAGATTTCTCAGTACGATATGATTCGCTGCGTCTCGATTGAGACTCCTCTGGGAATAGCGTTTGCCTTGAATGAGTATTTCTCCGAACACTTTGTTGTCCTGATTGGGCTGGCGTTCCGCCTTGAACGGTTTGTATGAGTTGACGCATGGTTTCTTGCATGGCCGTTTGCCCTTGGGCTAAATTAGCCATTATACCAGCCAAATCTGAAAAATTTGGGGGAGTAAAAGGATTTGGGGGAATCCCAGCGTTTCGATTACTGGATTTCGGATTATCAGCCATTGATGATGAGTTGTTTTGGTGAGAAACGCTAATTATAGTCGTATTCCCACAGACGGTGCCAATCTGTTGACGTAAAAAACTAGATTTGATCTAATTATTTTAATCACAGATAAGAATGAGTAAATAAATAAGACAGTAGATTTTTAAAGTGGTTCAGCTTTGAGAGAATGACCTACGTCCACTATTTTTGTATTACTGAGTTGTTTGCCTGGAATTCTCGGTAAGTGATTTTACCAAGAAATTCAGCGTGTCCTTCTAATGAGGAGATTACGATGTATTTATAGCCTTGAGGCTGTACATGTGGAAGAATAATGCATAGCTATCCCGTAGGCATGTACGTCTGTACAGTAATAATGGTGCATTTAATGAACAATAATCCTTCGGTTTTCTTAATGCGTACGCCAAAAGTATTTGAGTTTCTCGAACCGACTTAGTTGCTCGGACCAATTGAGTTGCTCGGACTGACTTAGTTGCTCGGACCAATTGAGTTGCTCAGATCGACTTAGTTGCTCAGACCAATTGGGTTGCTCGGCCCTCTTTGTCCAAAGTCTTCATATTCACCATGTAAATAGACATGTGTATTTATATGATTGGTCCATGTTAGCAGATTAAATTTGGTATCAACAATAGTATTTTGAGAAAATAGGTCAATTCATCCACGTGCTTTATAATGTTTGGAGTCATTAAGATGGAATTAAGTGTTACTTCCTACATGTTTTACTCATGATTTCCTTTATTGCACACATGCACAGATTTGTTTGATTATTGTGCCTGTCTTATCACATGTTGGGTGTTTTCACTTCAATCCTGTCCTTAAAACGAACCAAGCGCGATAAAACTTGATTAGAAAGTTGTGCATGTAAGAGCCGTTTGTGAGTTTGTGTGCTTTGTTTGAAAATGGTGAAGGGCTACGAAAGTTTATCATTTATCCTTTGCGATTAAGCCACCGTTTAAATCGGACCTAAAAGATTGAGGAATTTTATTATCCGGGGTCCAAAGAGGTTTAAAAGAGCCCGAAAAAATTTAAAGGCAATAAAAATAAATTCATGCCAATTATGGGCCATTTAGGTTTTTGCACCAATTCTCGAAAGTTTGAGAATTTAGTTTAACACCTCTAAAAGAAAATATATATGAGGGAGTTTGGATGGATAATTAAAACGGGTTTGCACGTCCTTGAAAGTCTTGAAAAAGTGGTAAATATTTTTGGACGTTATTGGTATGAAAATCATTTTGACTTTGATTTGTTTATTTGCATAAGACGATATCATCTAAATCCAACAATTTTTACACCTAATGATATTTTTTATGTTCATTCGTTAGGGGTACACATATGCATCGTGCACATATGATTAATTGAGTTTATTTACCTATCGAATGTGTTCACACCCATTAATTCCATTTTCATGAATTAATTGTTTGAGTTTAAATCCATGGTGGGATTTTGGGTATCTTGTTTTTGTATGAAAAATTTGAAAAATCAAAAATAGTTTGTGAAATTTTTGAGATGCTCCTTTGCATGTGCGTAGTTTCATCCATGTTTGCTATGCATATTATCGTGACACCCCATGTTTTGATTTTTTCTTCTTATCTGTCTATTTGGGGACATCATGAAAAGGGGAAGAAAGTATTATCATGTTATGGGGGAGTTTTTTCATTATGGGGAAGATTTGATTTATTAATGATTTATTCTTATATCATTTCAAACTCAATGCGTCACGAAGATATTTTCTTTTATCTCATGTGTGTAGTTACAAAGATTGAAGATCATGATGTTGCACATCCTGATGAGAAAAGCTTTGTAAACAGTTTGAGGCCTTGCAAATTTATTCATGGGAGGGTAGATTTGTATAGGCATTTTTGTTTTTTGATAATTCGGATTTTTTATGTATGTACCGTCATAGACATAAGGGGAGATTTGTAAGGACATATTTTTTTGTAATACCCCGCACTTTTGAGGATAATTAAAATTCAATAAGTAAGTGTAATTTGGGAATTCAAGAAATTATCGTGTATAGTAATTTTTTGGAGTTTTCAAGGATTAAATGATTTTAGATGGGTGTTACATTTACTTTTGGGAGTAAGTAAACAAGTTGGAGTATTTCAATTATATGTCGCAGCCGGGTAAAGCGACAGAGGATAATATTTTAATGGAAATTCCCGCATTAAGTTGTGATGGGTTAAATTAGTGATTTGTGGTCAAGTACCTCGGATGGAGATTCAGATTGCGCGGTTGGTCTTGGAATGGCCAAAATAGTCAGAATAGAGTATCCGGGGGTATTACTTAGGCTCCGAGAATTTTTGGGCACTAGGAACTCGTAATTGAGTAAACGATTCATTTTTGGGTTTTAAAGAGAGAAACCCTTATTTCTCCCTATATAAGGCATGGGAGGGGGAAAGAAGAAAGGAAAAAAGAAAGAAAAGAAAGAGGAGAGGAAAGGAGGAGAGAAAAGAGGAAGAAAAGGGGGGTTCCGGCCAAACTTCGTGGGATTCGACTCGGGATCGTCGGATTTTATCCACGAGGCAAGTGTTTACTTGCTTTCTTTATTTTAAGCATAAATCTCATATGGTAGTTGGTAGTGATAAACCACAAAGATTTTCGGGATGGGTTTTTGTGAATCAAAATGGGTTTTCGGAAGTTAAACGAGTAAACGCCTAATTATATCACATTCGAGAAACTTAGGAAATTATTGAAATCGTTTGTTGGTTTTGTGTTCTACGATGTTTAGAACCCTTTTTATATGTGTATATGTCATTGCTTGAGGTTGGAGGACGTTGGGGGAGGAGTTAAAAGCTTGAGGGAAGCTTTAATGGCTGAAACAGCTTCTCGGAGAAGAAGCTGCCCGAAGCGATCGATCGATTGAGGGCCAAGGGTCGATCGATCGACCCTTCAGGATTTTTGGCAATTTTGCCTAGGGTTAATTATGGGAAAATTTCCAATCTCAATAAATTCTAGTTTATTTATTTGAGGAGATAAAGATTCAATTAGGGAATTAACAACTAGCCTTTGGAGAATATTTATAAGGGCTAGGACGGGCCTTAAAGTGGTGTGGCACAAAAAGGGTGTTTTCGGGGAAAATAAAGAGTTTGAGGAATTCAAAGGTTTAGGGTTCCTAAATTAGAAGGGGGACCTCTAAATTAATTTTTGAGTGGGATGTAGGGTATAAGTTCATGGAAAATAGAATCCATGGCTTATTTAATTATGGATGTTCGGGACGAGTAACAACCGAGAGAGTATTTTAGTGAGCGATTATATATAAATAATTATGCGCGTAGAATAAAATAACTGTATGTTGAATTAGTGATTTAATCCTATGAGACAACTAGGATGGCAATTGGGTTATAGGCCAACGATAAGTTACGGGTATACTTATTAGATGGTTATGGATTGGGATACTTGGAGAGTACATAAATCCCAAACAGTGATCAAGGTATGAGGTATATTTACGTAAGAAAATACTTATGGGATTAATATTTAAGGGGGAGAATACTTAAATATTATTATGAGATTGGCAATTAAATCCATGTGTACATTTGATGAGTGATAAATATATATAAATATATATAAACAACGTGATTTCAGTATATATATACTATGATATGAATATATATATGTGTGTGTGTGTGTGTGTGTGTGTGTGTGTGTGTGATTGGTATATGTGTATCTTAGAGGCTGATTCCACAGGCTTTCCTTTGGTATAGTGATGGAACAGCCAGATTATATATTTTCTCTAGTGTGATCCGGAGAGCTTGCGCGATGTGGGTGAATCCACTGGCTTGAGGAGAAGGGAGAGTATAGTCCCCAGGTCATATCGTCCCACGTTCGAGTGCGATGTGTGTAACTCCACTTGCAGAGGGAACATGACCGCCTCCACCGTTGTGTGTTTTTACCATGACCATTGAGAGAGTCTGGCTTGGTACCGTGGTACAGTGAGTAAAATCGAGGTTGGATCGGCACTATGAGAGACTGCATCCTCAAGTTATAGCTCGTTGGGATGGTTATCGTACTTGTGTGTATAGTACCTTACTTGTTTATGAGAACAAGAGATTATATATCTCTATTAAAGTAAAGAGATAAAAATGAAAAATGATTAATTCTCATTTTGGGAGATTATATCCGGACGTGTATAATGATATGCATATAAAAATGAGTATGATAATGTATATAATTATATGAGTATACCTATTTATGTTGTGTACTGAGGGTCTAATGTATCTCGACGAACAACACTGCCAAGTAGTAGTGTATCGGGGGGGTTCCTTGTTTAGATTTCGCTTAGCGAGACACCCCACGCACGAATTTAGCGCAGTGTTGGGAATGGAGAGAATTTTAACCTTTAGTACTCAGTTTACTTAGGACCTTTAGGGTTTGGGGATGACATATTGGTTAGGCAGAGTAGCTTGACTAGGATGTTTAGAGGGATACGCTAGGAGTGCACTATTAGAAGAGAGGTGAGGGGTATCTCATGGGAGTTCGATACCAATTTAAATATGAGACAAAACCTATATTTTTTAAAATAAAGCATTTATGCACTTGCAAAATATTTTTACAACTCGGTCTCTGACCCATTTTCCTATTTTTCTCTTTCTTGCTATATATATATATATATATATATATATTGGTGTCCACACACAGGGACGCCTAGATGATGATTCCTTCGAGTCAAACGTCTGTTGCAGCCGCTTTGAATGCATGCAGGTTCACTGTAGACGCTTCTATCCTTGTAATCTAGATAGGAGGTACTGTATAAAAAAATCGGGCTAATTACCCAACTGCATTTATTTATTCTTTTACCGCCTTTTAGTGCGGAATTCATTTTGATTATATTATTGTTGAACCGAATGTTCGGTTATTTTATTTCTTTTCAGTTTTATTTATTTAAACTGTGCGATGGTTTTACTTAGTTGGTTTGATTAAAAAGATTAGTTAAATAAAATTTTGACGTCAGCCTAATAGGTTATTAGTAATTAAATTGGTTTTCGACAGTGATGCTAAGAATGAACTATATGAGACTCCTGTTTTAATTTGGTACAGGATTGATCGCCTGGTATTTTATTAGGCGGGGTGTCATAGATGGTATCAGAGCATCAGGTTCTAGTGTCTTTAGGAATCTGTGCAGACGTACTACGCTTTCAGCGTTGCTCTCGATTTGTTGTAGAGCCTTATGATTAGGATTGTTGATTCCTCTTGTGAGATTTCATTCTCCTGCCATATTGTGAGATTATAGTAAATCTTTTGTGTGCTCGTTTGAGGTTCCTGTACTGATCGAGGAAGGGCGACCAAAAAAGGTCGTGATGAAGGCAGCAGGATGCAGGGCTTATTCAGAACAGCTAGTTGAAGTCAGGGACTAGGACCGCAGCAGAGGTCACTCCCCTTATGGCATTTGCTAAGGGTTGTTGTGGAGACTACTAAAGTATAGTAGTCATGTGTATCCATGTACCACTGTAGTAGGGCGCGGTGCTAAACTTGAATTACCTGGTAAAGTTGAATTGGGAAGAAGTTCAAAGGGTCTTTGATAAGGACCATACGTTAAGGTTTAAGTTATACGGAGTCGGTGTAGCTTTGCGCAGTGGAAGTAGAAGGCTCGGTAGCTTTGGCTTAGAGCAAGTTATGGAAAATACCCATATGTGAAAATTTGAGGAAATTTTTTCACTCATGGGAGCAATGTTGAAATGGTGGGAATAGTAGTCACCATATTCGGGGGAGCAGGATGTTTTGCTCATAGAGGAATCTTACGGATATTTTTAACCGCGAGTTCCTTTGGTTTATCAGTAATGAAGAGAATGTAATTTTTAGATTATTCACATAAGGATCGGTCAGATGCCGACCGTGAATCAAGAGTGATAAGGATAAGTAAGCTTTGTACTGAAGTAAGGTAGGTACAATGAAGACAGGGTCCTTCAGTGGAATGATAGGCTCGCTGAATAAGTGTTGCTAACACTTGTGGAGAATTCGTATCCATGGAACTCATTAGTGGACATCCACCTGGGGAATTCTTTGAAACAGGGCTGTTGAGGCCGGTGGTGGTGTTTCCTTTTAATGAAGAAGTTAAGGGGACTATGAAGGAGATTGTCAGGATCGAGACAATAGAGTCTGAGATACTGATAATCTTAACATAGTCAGGGTGGCCAGAGATGGGGAATGTTGCAACGTGGAGCATAGAACCACGCGGTTAGACCTTTCCAGGTAGGAGTTGAAGGACAACAATAGGGTGCTGAGGTGGGGCATCGATTAAAATAGTTTTGGTTTGACTGAGACTGGCGAAGTTATTATTATGAGTTTTACCTCAGATGAAGGAGGTATATTTGGTGTGACTAGATAGAGTCGTGGATTCGTGTGTGTAATTTGAGCTTTGTGGCGGTATCAATATTATATAATGTAGGTCTCTGTGTTTTTCCGTAGTAGCGGAGTTCTATTTTCTTTCATTCGCTATAAAAGTGGGTGTTGATATTTTGAGTATATATCTGGTTTGTACTACTCGTCTTATGTGTAAAATACGAGTGTGGTATTATTCTGAGTATAAAATATTCTTTGTTGATCGAAGTGATAGTAGGCTAATTATTGTAAGACTATCGTGTCCGTAGTTCTAGGGTGGAACAGGTTGTTGCTATATCTCACCTGGATACAGGTTGAGTTCGCCTTTGTTATTATGGGTAAGTGAAACTTCGGTGATCAGATGTTTCATTATCATGAATCGAGTGCGTGGCGACCTTATAGGTATGATTTAAGGTCATTATTATTGAGCTGTGAGTTTAAGCTCATTATTAGTTGCGCAAGGACTGAGTGTTAGTACCAGCGCTTAGTGGTGTGGCTCTTGGGCACAAATATGAGTTTATACCACATTTTGTTGAAAGAGGGGATAGGGTTACTCCGGTTGCATATTTGAAGCTAACGGACCTCCAAGACCGAAAAACTTAAGTAGTAGTGTATTAGAGGGGTTCCTTGTTTAGATTTCTCTTGCGAGACGCTCCACGCATGAACCTTAATGACGTCGGGAGTGGAGAGATGTTATAGGATGAAAGGAGGTTAGTTTTATCGATAAGTCATATAGTATGGAAGAAACACTATAGATCAAGAGCCGTATGATGATGATATGATTATGGAAATATAAGTGCTATGGAGAAGCACTAAAGTGGTCCTCTCACCATAAGTAGGTGGGTGAAGCTAGAGTTAGAGAAATTGACTTGAGGATTATAGCCAGGCCTTAATGAAAAGGCAAATTTTGGAAGAAGTATGTTTTGGGTGTAATGTTCACGATAGGTTTGAAGGGAGTAGGCGCCTTAATTAGTTAAGTTTTCTTTTTCGCCAAGGTGAAAGGTTAGAGTGGTAGAAGTACGTTAGTAGGATAGCAAGATCATATTTAGAACATCCCGCTCGTGTGCCTCAGTCTATTATATCTCGATGACCGACAACGTGAGGAAGTAGTGTAATGGGAGGGTTCCTTTTTTGGATTTCGCTTTGCGAGACGTCCCACGCATGAAACCAAGCAAATGTCGAAGGTTGAGAGAGGCCTTGGGCACTAGGGATATACTTAGGATTATACTCGTTTCGCGTGGGTAGGGTAACTCATATATCGTAGGATTATTAGGGAGTAAGTTCAATAGAGTTAGGGGCGCCGATATAGGAAGATTGTGGGATGTAAACCACAAGAAGATTGGTTGATTAACCTTGGGAAGAATTGAATTTAGCGGGTTGGGAAGATCCATGTGTGAGTATTACACCGAGGAAAAAAAGCCCATTGTTTAGAGAAAGTGTACATGTAAAACGTTTCCAATGGTTGTGCTGATAGATTCGGGTTAAAAGGTGTATAGGCACATTGGTAAATTAGTTTTATATACCGCTTAATATAAAAGGGCGTAGTATATAAGTTGAAGAATATACTATGAGGCAGTTATAAGTAAGATTACAATTTGTTGGATGGAATGTCGTATGAGGCACGCTACAACCCTATGATGTAGGCGAAAATAAGAGTTGGTACACCTAAGATGAGCAATTAGATGACGTGAATAGTTAAGCATTAGGGTGATTTCCTTTTTAGGAGAATTAGATATCCTGGTGTAGATGAGCGAACGCTTAGAATCGTGATTCTCCGATGAGATTTAAACGTTAGAACGACGACTATAGGCTCGTTTTCGCTATAGATGGCACTAAAAATGATGGGTACGAGGTGACATTATTAGAGTCACCTTACGATGAGGTAGTAGTGTAGCATATAGGGATTTTGTAAGCTAGTGCTTTATAGTATTAACCTTGCGATAGGTTGGTACCGAACGAGTGTATGGTTAAGGTGTAATTTATGATCCTAGGTTGGTGGAATTGGTTATATCTGATTTTCGAGGGTGAAATTCCGTTGTAAGGGGGGAAGTATGTAATACCCTGCACTTTTGAGGATAATTAAAATTCAATAAGTTAGTGTAATTTGGGAATTCAAGAAATTATCGTGTATAGTAATTTTTGGAGTTTTCAGGATTAGACGATTTTAGATGGGTGTTATATTTACTTTTGGGGGTATGTAAACAAGTTGGAGTATTTCACTTATATGTCGCAGCCGAGTAAAGAGACTGAGGATAATATTTTAATGGAAATTCTCGCATTAAGTTGTGTTGGGTTAAATTAGTAATTTGCGGTCAAGTACCTCGGATGGAGATTCTGATTGCGCGATTGGTCTCGGAATGGACAAAATAGTCAGAATAGAGTATCCGGGGGTATTGCTTAGGCTCCGAGAACTTTTGGGCACTAGGAACTCGTAATTGAGTAAACGAGTCATTTTTGGGTTTTAAAGAGACAAACCCTTATTTCTCCCCATACAAGGCATGGGAAGGGGAAAGAAGAAAGGATAAAAGAAGGAAAATAAAGAGGAGAGGAAAGGAGGAGAGAAAAGAGGAAGAAAAGGGAGGTTCCGGCCAAACTCTGCGGGATTCAACTCGGGATCGTCGGATTTTATCCACGAGGCAAGTGCTTACTTTCTTCTTTATTTTAAGCATAAATCTCATATCGTAGTTGGTAGTGATAACCACAAATATTTTCAGGATGGATTTTTGTGAATAAAAATGGGTTTTTGGAAGTTAAACGAGTAAACCCCGAATTATATCCAATTCGAGAAACTAGGGAAATTATTGAAATCGTTTGTTGGTTTTGGGTTCTAGGATGTTTAGAACCCTTTTTATATGTGTATATGTCATTGCTTGAGGTTGGAGGACGTTGGGGGAGGACTTAAAAGCTTGGGAGAAGCTTTAATGGCTGAAGCAGCTTCTCGGAGAAGAAGCTGCCCGAACTGATCGATCGATCGAGGGCCAAGGGTCAATCGATCGACCCTTAAGGATTTTAACGAGCGATCATATATAAATAATTATGCGCGTAGAATAAAATTACTGTATGTGGAATTAGTGAGTTAATCCCATGAGATGACTAGGACGGCAATTGGGTTATATGGCAAAGATAAGTTACGGGTATACTTATTAGATGGTTATAGATTGGGATACTTGGAGAGCACATAAATACCAAACAGTGATCAAGGTACGAGGTATGTTTATGGAAGAATATACTTATGGGATTAATATTTAAGGGGGAGAATACTTAAATATTATTATGAGATTGGCAATTAAAGCCATGTATACATTTGATGAGTGATAAATGTATATAAATATATATAGACAACGTGATTTTAGTATATATATACTATGATATGAATACATGTATATATATGTGTGTGATTGGTATATGTGTATCTTAGAGGTTGATTCCACGGGCTTTCCTTTGGTATAGGGTTGGAATAGACAGATTATATATTTTCTTTAGTGCGATCCGGGGTGATTGCGCGATGTGGGTGAATCCACTGGCTTGAGGAGCAGGGAGAGTATAGTCCTCAGGTCATATCGTCCCGCGTTCGAGTGCGATGTGTGTAACTCCACTTGCAGAGGGAACATAACCGCATCCACCGTTGTGTGTTTTTACCATGACCATTTAGAGAGTTTGGCTTGGTACCGCGGTATAGTGAGTAAACCCGGGGTTGGATCGACACTATGAGAGACTGCATCCTCAAGTTATAGCTCCTTGGGATGGTTATTGTACTTGTGTGTATAGTACCTTACTTGTTTAAGAGAACAAGAGATTATATATCTCTATTGGAGTAAAGAGATAAAAATGAAAAAAGGATTAATTCTCATTCCGAGAGATTATATCCGGACGTGTATAATGATACGCATATAAAAGTGAGTATGATAATGTATATAATCATATGAGTATACCTATTTATGTTGTGTACTGAGGGTCTAATGGATCTCGACGAACAATACTGCCAAGTAGTAGTGTATTGGGGTTTGGATTTCGCTTCGCGAGACACCCCACGCACGAATTTAGCGCAATGTTGGGAATGGAGAGAAGTTTAGCCTTTAGTACTCAGTTTACTTAGGACCTTTAGGGTTTGGGGGTGACATAATGGTTAGGTAGAGTAGCTTGACTAAGATGTTTAGAGGGATACTCTAGGAGTTCACTATTAGAAGAGAGGTGAGGGGTATCTCATGGGAGTGATACAATTTAAATATGAGACAAAACTTATTTTTTAAAAATAAATCATTTATGCACTTGCAAAATATTTTTACAACTTGGGCTCTAACCCATTTTCCTATTTTTCTCTTTCTTTCTCTCTCTCTCTCTCTCTCTCTCTCTCTCTCTCTATAAATATATATATATATAGGTGTCCAGACACAGGGACACCTGTATGATGATTCCTTTGAGTGAGACGTCTGCTGCAGCAG
This sequence comes from Sambucus nigra, assembly GCA_949130495.1. Lineage (NCBI taxonomy): Eukaryota > Viridiplantae > Streptophyta > Magnoliopsida > Dipsacales > Adoxaceae > Sambucus > Sambucus nigra. The sequence goes on along the minus strand of OX422208.1, from coordinate 777,652,880 downwards.
TTATGAATGCATGCAGGTTCACCGTAGACGCTTCTATCCTTGTAATCTAGATAGGAGGTACTTTATAAAAAATTTGGGCTAATAACCCAACTGCATTTATTTATTCTTTTATCGCCTTTTAGTGCGACATTCATTCTGATTGTATTATTATTGAACCGAGTGTTCGGTTATTTTATTTCTTTTCAGTTTCATTTATTTAAACTGTGCGATGGTTTTACTTACTTGGTTTGATTAAAAAGATTAGTTAAATAAAATTTTGACGCCAGCCCAATAGGTTATTAGTAATTAAATTGGTTTTCGACAGTGATGCTAAGAATGAACTATATGAGACTCATGTTTTAATTTGGTACATGATTGATCGCCCGGTATTTGATTAGGCGGGGTGTCACATTTTCATAAGTCCGTTATCAATTTATCAAGTCATAAACCGCTACATCGTCGAAGAGCAATCAAGAGCAATCCACATCAAAGACGGATTAAAATTAATCAAGTTCTTCATAAAAAAGACTCCGCAAAGTTTACTTTGGTAAAGTTATGTTTTTAATACCTTAACTTTCCACTTAGAGCTTTTGGGATATTTTTACAAAATATTTTCTAAGTGTTGGAGCGAACTTTTTCGTCAAAATTTATGTATGAGTATTTTTTCTAAGTCCTGAAGCGTACCTCGATTTTAACACCCAGGTCGTTCAAGCGAGATAGCTATCTTGTTCGAGTGACTTATGGATGTCGCACGATGTCGTTTGAACGACATCTGTACGTCATTCGCGCGAGATACTTATATCGTTCGAATGATCTCGTATACCGAGGCGATGCGTTTTTTATATATACTCATTAAATGGTTTCATTTTCATTAAGAAGTCCCATCATTTTGATAGATAGAACACTGTGAAACTGCAGAATCCTTTTGATTTATTCTTTTAGGGTTTAATCCCTTTTTTGTTTTCAATTCACAAAACTCCCATATGCTTTGGTGAATTGTTTTGGTGTTCAAGAACACTACTTTGCGTTTGTTCAACCTCTGTGGAGAAGGCATCATCATATTTGATCGTTAGATACCGAGCGTAGTCATTCTGTGTGTGGACGAGCCGAAGATGACGAACCGATGCCTGGAGGGTATTTCACTGTCTCTCGTATCTTTGAAGGTTTTCTGAAGGAACCGTGCATCACACACTTGTGGAAGATTATCATGTTGTATGTAAGTTAAAGGTCTTGTGAATTCTTCAAAGTGTTATAAAGGGCTTTATCCGAAAGAGTTTTTCTCCTGAATCGATCGTCTTTATTTTTCATGCATGGGTTGAATGATTTATTACATTTAGATGCATGTTTAGGGGTTGAATTAATTTTGTTTAAAAAAAGACTCTAATTAAATAAGGTTTACTTGGAAATTTGCGAATTAATTTAAATCGGTATCACACATCGATTCACACGTTTTACATAGACAGAGGTTTAGAAGCTAAACCTGAAAAGTTAGCATCATGAGGAAAAAATATAAAATATCATCACAAAGTATTGACAACTAAGCATATGCGATGAAACATCAACAAATCAATAAACTATTTTTGAAAATTTTGATTGTAAATATGCACATGTAAGTAAAAATACATATAATCACACCATGGAGTAGCATGAAAATATCTGAAACATCAATACGGAATGAATGTGTGTGAACTTAATGCACAAAAATTCAAAATAGGCATACGTAGCAATGGATTCAACCTTTGGTAAAAAAATCGAACAAAGTGAAATCGACTCAACTCATACAAAACGTCACGAATTTCAATGCTTCTCAAATCAATAGTGCCAAACTATTTAATATTTTTGAAAGAATTTTATTGTGCAAACCCATTGATTCTCACTTTATAACACCCTCAAAATCTCACATATTAAGCATAAACACTTAATTTTTTTGAAAGAAATGATATTGCTTATTTTTAATGAATCATATTGCTTTACGCGGGGAATCATATTATGCACTATATAACTTTGCAAATAAGCCCTCGTCATTAGATTAATTCGGAGATAATTACATTGGATTATAAATATAATTATTTAGTGAAATGAATTATAATTAAATGGGAAAAAATGTATTGCGGGAAGTAATTTGGGATTTTTATATTTTTGTTTGGAAGGTAATCTAACTATTATTCTTGGGTCCCTAATATAGTCCATTACTAAAGTAGTAGGCCCAAACTCTCTGGAAACCCTAATTGTCCCAAGACCACTTCATGTACCTATTTATATAGGTTGAAGGAAGGGTTTTGAGATGTATGTGACATTCACTAGGGTTAGATGGGGAGAGGTAAAATACTATTCATATTTTTGTGAAGGGGTAAGGAGAGAGAAAGTGACTTCTCCCATATTTTTACCAAGTTTTCATCTCTGGGAGTACCCATACACAAGGTTTACTTTGGGGCATCATATACTAGAAGATACTAGGCATTAAAGTTATTCTAGGTTGGATTTGGAGGAGGAAAAAAAACAACTCCATCATCTTTTTCATCAAATTTTTCTCCTTATTCAGATCACGTACAAAATCTTCAAACGTACTGTGATATGAAACCTAGATTTATCATTTGAATTTAGTTATTTTTGTTTACTTTCTGAATCGCTATCAATCGAAGTTATTAAGGTATCAAAGTTATTATAATGTCAATCCCCACCAACTGGTACGAGAGCCCCAATTACAAATTGATCATGATTTAGAAAGGTCCATGTTGTCCATCATAAAGACCTTAGGTTGCTTATTAGAAAATATATGCATGTATGTGTATGTTTTGTACTAACGTGAATTTGTAGAATTTTATTATTCCCTCCATCATGATCACATGATTTTTATGTTATGTGAATGGAACTTACGATAGTTTAGCTGTAGTTGCTTTTCCTACATTCAATTTAGTTATAATAATAAGGTTAATTTTAATTAATGCAAAATTTTTTGTAATTGATAAGTTTGTGAGGGGATATCTCTTACTTTATGTAATCCTATATTTATATTGGGTTTGATCATGGTGGAAGGACCATGTATTCTGGTGGTGTTCTAACCAAGATTAAAGGTCCTTTAGTGGAATTTTCAGGGTTGTTGGAAGATCAAACCGACGAAGTTTTGACAATAGAAACCCTAGATACAGAGGATGAGTGCTAATGGAGCAAGCCACGATCGTGGCCTATTTAGGGCTCGATTGCGGGTCAGGAGCCATGATTACGGGTATTTTTGGACAGAATGCGGGTCTATTTGAAGGACAAAGGAGTTTTGATATGTTATGGACTCTTTTCATTCAAAGAGAAACTTCTTGATGACTCTTCTTCAAAAGAGTTTTGACCTAAAAGGGCTATACTCATGGAAGAATTATTGGTCATGATGGAAAGGGACTTTGTAACATAATTGATATATAATCGCTCGTGTTTGTGTTTGATTATATATATGTCATCTAATATTTATTGTTGCATAAATTTGTGTGCTAATTAATTAAGTAATTAGGGACTCATAATTTATAGACAACATGAATTTAATTTTGAGACTAGCTTATATCATATTTTTCAATAAAATCAAGTTTATTTATTCTTTTCTAAAATTGAATTTAATGAGGTAATTAATTAAAGGTATACATTAATTATGGTCTCCGAATTTTATTTTAATTAAAAACAATTTTATATTTGCAATATTGAAACAAAGAGATCCAATAATTTAATTTGTTCAGGTAATTGACTAATTACTAGAGATATAATTCGTGTTTTTAGAATTGAATATATATTTTTCAAAAAATTCCTCAAGTTCAAAATTTTAAGTGGGAGAGGTGTTTCAACATAAACTCTACAGTCTCCGTTTGTATTTTAAAAATGTGATATGATTAATGTGGGCACCTTGATTTGTAACCAGGGCATGAGTGACGTGTTACCTCTATCATTAATGGCACATCATTTTCATAAACCACTAACTTCCCAAAGTCACAACCGATTTCCTAAAAATCCTGACTTCGGTGATAGGAAAACCCTAAGCCTCTCGTGGTCGTAAGGACACTCCTGTAAATATGAAAATATTGGCCCACCATGGACCTAACTAACTTTGTAAAGTAGCCGACATGTCAAAACACATTTTATTAAATCTTCCTTATGCTCTTTTATGCCTTACTGCAAAGGTCGAAGCCAAGGGCAGTCCCGATTGAGACGATTTACACTAAATATCACTTTATGGACATTTTGGACCTATAAAACATTCATAATTTGGGAAAGTGGTAAACACATAAGTGGTAGATATTTGAAATATCTTTCCAAAGGTGAAGGCCACCTACCAATTGAAGCTTTCATCAAAACCCTAGGGTCCCTAGACTGAAGAAATTTACACTACATTATACTTTAAGGGGATTTTGGACCTACCTAATTTCACGATTGGGTAAGTTGGGATCCATAAACAGGTAGATATTTGAATTATCTTTCCAAAGGTGAATTTCACACATAAATTAGACTTACAAGTTAAACATTATGAAAATAATACGTAACTGCGACGAAACGCGAACTCAGGTCAGAATGTTTAATCGCGCGGTCAACACCCTTTGATCGCGGGGTTAAAGTATTTTTTGGAAAACTTTTTTCCCTCCAAAATCGATCAAATGTCTAGTGATTAGTCACGAATATTGCATATTTGCGCCCTTTATCTTTATGCATTCTAGCACTTTTACATTATTAATGTCTATATTTATGCTCGTTAACCAGACAACCTCGGATTTAGACATTTATATGTTTTTTAGGGGTTAATTGTGCTTTTGTAGGTATTGGAACGCTAAAAGTGAGGTTCGATTCCATTTCGGAGAAGTTCCATCATCGAATGCTACTTCAAGGGCAATATAATTTTTTCAAACTCACTATTTTTTATATAATGAAGTTACCAACATGTAAATCATCAAATTATCTTTCCGTGACCACTGACCGTGCATCATTCTCACTCCGAATGAGGAAGTTATGGCCATTTCCAGAAGGTTTCAGTATTTTCTTCTACTTCAAGGGAATTTTCGTAATTTCATACTGCATAATTTGGAGGGTTTCAAAACATATTAATGTATATAATTGAATTATCTTCGCGTCGATTCTGACCACGCATCATTTCGATTCCGTATGAGGGAGTTATGGCCATTTTCGTGCAACGCATAAAAATTGGTTCAAAGAGGAAAATGGGGCTATCAAAATCGCGATCGACCGGTCCCAAACATGAGGTCGACCGGGCCCATAAGATATGGACGAAAAATGACTTATTTTGGGTTTTTTTGACTTGGTTTTGTTGGGGGTTTATTTTGGGGGTATTAATAGAATGTTGTAGGGTTTTATTTGTAAGATTTTTCATTTTAGGTTAGAAGCATTTGGGGATTTATGTGGAGTGTTTCCCCTCTCCTCATATTTGTTGTGTAATCCACCATTAATGTAAGTTCCTTGTACTATTCATCTTCTTCCTCTTGTTCTGGCTTTGTGCCATAGATTTATTTCATGCTTTATTTGTTTCAAGTCTAGTTTAATTTGTGTAGTGTAATTTAATTAGTTGGTTTATTTATGTTGTTTATCATGCTTAGTGGCTAGTTTAGTCTAGGTTGTGTCGGATTGAACTCACCTAGGGTTAATTTGGTTGCTTTTCCATAATGATGGGTTTTCAAGAGTTTATTTCGAATTGGTTGTCCTAGTTATTATGCCTAGGAAATTTAACTGGGTATATCATGTATGTTATGTATTTACGACCTTGCGTGCGTAATTTTTAGGGTATTTGTTGACGCTAAAATCTTATTAGTCTTTTATGCAAATTTAGGGGTGTGACAACTCTTAATTTAATCAATTGACAAAATGAGGCTCAATCTTAATAATTCGTCAACCCATGTAACCATTTTATACTAATTAACTCGGGTGAGGGATATTCGACGCAACCTATAGTTTTTATTCGCTTTGTTAATCATAGTTTAATTTACACTCGCCTAGATTAATCTTTTCGTTTATTTATCTTTTATTTTGTTAGCCGTTATCTTTTACACTTTTATTTTAGAAGTATTAAATCCATTAAATTCTATCAACTCGTCTATGTGGATTTTCGATACCCGGACTTGGATGATATACTCCCTTTTTGAGTGTAGTCATAAGTTTAGATTTTTTTATTAAGGCGGTGAATAGAAAACAACGATCGACGTTTGACACGCGCTGCTTTTCACCCTTAATCAAAATGGCGCCGTTGCCGGGGATGAATTTGTTTTAGAATTTATTTGATTTAGTATTTCGTAGTATTTTCTTTCTATTTGTATTTTTTGCCTAACATTTTTGTAGGACTTACATTTGAGCGCCAAGAAAAGCTTGAATTTCTCTCTCGCGCATTTACTTTGTGGAATTCGCCACTTCGAGCCATTTTTGGGTAAGCATGTCTTATTCCAATTCTTTCGGTAATCATTGTTATAATTCTCAAAATTCTCGTAATCCGATGACTTTCAGTGAATATTTAGAGTCCGAAAAATTTACAAATTCAAAAATGACTTTGGGAAAGTATAACGAAAGTCAATACTTGGGTTTTTGGAATTTTTATGATGATGATAATGATTTTGGGCCTCTAATTCTTTATAATAGGAATTTTGAAACAAATTGCATTAGTTTTTAAAATTCTTTTAATAATGAGTTTCAGTATAAGTCCGATGGTAATTTTCAAAGTTCGTATTTTTAAGAATCCGTGCCTCGGCCTATTACTTTCGGTGAGGGCTTGCGTATACTTGAGAATGAGAAAATTGAAAATCGTTATCGAAAAGAAAATCGTTGTTGGGAGCATGAATTATATTTATTACTTGAATCCGACGACGATTTTACTTCCAAGACTTTTGAACTCGAGGAATGTTTTGAACCAAATGAGGATTTTGTTCCTACTTTGGAATAAACCATTTTTGACTTTTCCCATCGCATAATAGATATTGAAAGTGAGGATGAAATGGAAGTAATATCCCTTTGCAATGAAATGATTTCTTCTTTGGCCCCCAAAGAAGAACATTTCATTGAAAATGATCTTATTTCCTTCGAAACTCAATCTTTAAGCGACGATGACTCATCTCTTGAGTTTGAATTTCTTTCCTTCCCATTTTTATTCTCTGTTATCACACCGTCACAAGTACCTAATGAATCGGTTTCAAACTTTAATGTGTTAAACCTTTTTTTCGATGAGGAGTACTTTCTCGAGTCGCCTTCCATGATCACATCTTTTCCTTCGTGTGCGCCCCCTCCCATTCTAATTTCAAAATCTTTGGGAGGATATTATGCTTTTCTCGGTCCCCACATATTTTTGTCACCCATTCAATCCAAATCCCCCATCGTCCCTCCAAAAATTTTAATTGGTGATGGTTCATTTCTTCCGCCTTACACATGCCTTCCGTTGTTCAAACGGAATTCTTATTTTTGGGAAGGCATGCTTTTAAGTGAGGGTACACCGGTTATCCTCCAAAGTCAAATCGTTTTCATGGTGGACCCTCAACTATTTAGACTTCTAGTGTATAGTTAGTGTGAAGCCTAAATAGTAGGTTGTATATAGTTAGCTTTTTATTCTTTTTATCTTTTCTTTCCTTTTTAATTTAGTCTAGTGTAATTAGTTAACTTTTTGTTATTTGTTTTTGCTATGCTCGATACTAACTTGTTTTGTAGATTCTTTGGACTTGTTCATATTGGGATCGCTCCAATTTTGGGAAATATCGCTCGTTTCCTCTCTTTAACTTGGTTCTTAATTCACATTGAGGACAATATCAGGTTTTAAGTTAGGGGGTGTGGGATATTCTATCCATGTATTTAGTTATTCCATGTTCTTGCTCACATGTTAGTTACTTAATATGATTTTCTATGAAAAATTCAAAAATTTCAAAAATATTTTCTTTCTTTTTTCTCCTTTATTGGGCATTTTTCTTTTGTTTTCGATGACAAATTTCAATAATTGCCCGATCCAATAGACAATCCAATGATGCATGTTCTCGATTTTAGAAGTTATTAGACTTTAGTCTTCAATCACTGATATTATGAATAACTTCATGAATTAAACTTTAATCCCATGAGCACATGCACTTTTTTTGCTTTATTGATTTGGTTTAAGATTTTTATAACTCGGTAATCTTTTGTTGCATTGTATATACTTACACCGAGTAAGCTTTGTACCTTTCGTCGTTTGTGAGTGTATAAACTATTCCTTCCTCTTTGAAAACGTTACATTCGTCGGTAATCTCTCTATTCTTTCATTGATTGTTCATTATTTGAGTTCATATATGAAATGTGTTACTTGAGCATGATTTTCATATAATTTTTTGACTCGAGAATTGCATAAACTTTATGAAATGATCATAGACCATCTTTGTTATATCACCCATATGACCTTGACCTCACCAGATATGTCTACCCTTGTCAACCCCTTTGAGCCTAAATACTAGCCTTTAGTTTCATAACCCAAATCCCATACCAACTCTAAATTGGAGTTTTAGCCCATACTTAATACCTTCCTTACCCTTGGTTGGAATGTTACGTGGGATTGAATGAAGCTTAGTGTTGTGTGGTTACAATTTAGGCATGCGAGAGTGTGAAAAGTAAAGAAAAAGAAGAAAGATGAGAAAAAGTGAAGAAAAATAGAGGTGAAAAATAAAAGAAAACATGAGAAAAAGAAGAAAAGAAAAGAAAGATAAAGTTGTAAATGTTGTGTATATAGTTCAATAAGATTTGATTACTCTCCAAATGTTATATCCAATGCTTGTTTGGAACTTGTTTTCCAATTTTTCTATTGCCCGCATTCTTCCCATTATTCCAAGTTTTCATTTTCGAACACTTTGAACCCGTACATATATTCCTTTCATTTCGTACCCTAGCCTAGCCTACATTACAACCCCTTTAAGGTCCTATGTGATCTTAAGTAGATGTAATTCAAAGGTTTAAATAGTTTTGATAATCTGTGGAAATACATTTCGCCTCCTTTAGTGAGCGATATCTTTCATTGAGATTACAAGTTTTTATTTCCTATTTAGCGTTCCTCATTTGTGACACGTGTGAGGCCTAGTTTCTATTTACATTTACTCTTCATGCCCGCATGTTTCGTGTGTTACCTCCCTGTATCGAGTGAATTATTTTGATAAGTGTAATGCCCGTGAGGATTGAATATATGCTTGCTTTATTTAGTATCCGGTTTATATAAGTTTTTTGCCAAATCATACTTCACATGTACTCGCTCCCCTCCCACATTTTAAGGTTTCAATTATATGAGGTGCATTCTATAATGTTAATAATTTGGACTTTTGTTTGAATTCGTTCAATGTGCTAATAATGTGTATAAAATATTTTTCTCTATTGTTGGGCTTATCGCATGTTGTGTTGGGATTATTTTGAGGAAACCATATAATGTTTATGGGTATCATCTCTGAAAACCCTCACGAGACGACACTCGTCCACTAGGGTAACCTAGGGGTTTAACGGCTTATTGCATATGCTAAATGCAATCGTGCTCCCTACGAAAGTGGCATTTATATTTCGATGCATATATACGTCTTGTACCGCCCTTTATCTTTATGAATTCTAGCACTTTTACGTTCTTAATGGCTATATTTATGCTCGTTAACCAAACAACCTCGGATTTGGACATATATATGTTTTGCAGGGGTTAATTGTACCTTTGTAGGTATTGGAACGCTAAAAGTGAGGTTCAGTTGCATTTCGGAGAAGTTCCATCGTCAAAAGCTACTTCAAGGGCAATATGATCTTTTCAAACTCACTATTTTGTATAAAATGAAGTTACCAACATGTATATAATCAAATTATCTTTTCGTGGCCACTGACCGTGCATCATTCTCACTCCGAATGAGGAAGTTATGGCCATTTCAAGAAGGTTTCAGTATTTTCTTTTACTTCAAGGGAATTTTCGTAATTTCATACTGCATAATTTGGAGGGTTTCAAAACATATTAATGTATATAATTGAATTATCTTCGCGTCGATTCCAACCACGCATCATTTCGATTCCGTATGAGGGAGTTATGGCCATTTCCGTGCAACGCATAAAAATTGGTTCAAAGAGGAAAATGGGGCTATCAAAATCGCGATCGACCGGTCCCAAACACGAGGTCGACCGGGCCCATAAGATATGGACGAAAAATGACTTATTTTGGGTTTTTTTTACTTGGTTTTGTTGGGGGTTTATTTTGGGAGTATTAATAGAATGTTGTAGGGTTTTATTTGTAAGGTTTTTCATTTTAGGTTAGAAGCATTTGGGGATTTATGTGGAGTGTTTCCCCTCTCCTCATATTTGTTGTGTAATCCACCATTAATGTAAGTTCCTTGTACTATTCATCTTCTTCCTCTTGTTCTGGCTTTGTGCCATAGATTTATTTCATGCTTTATTTGTTTCTAGTCTAGTTTAATTTGTGTAGTGTAATTTAATTAGTTGGTTTATTTATGTTGTTTATCATGCTTAGTGGCTAGTTTAGTCTAGGTTGTGTCGGATTTAACTCACCTAGGGTTGATTTGGTTGCTTTTCCATAATGATGGGTTTTCAAGAGTTTATTTCGAATTGGTTGTCCTAGTTATTATGCCTAGGAAATTTAACTGGGTATATCATGTATGTTATGTATTTACGACCTTGCGTGCGTAATTTTTAGGGTATTTGTTGACGCTAAAATCCTATTAGTCTTTTATGAGAATTTAGGGGTGTGACAACTCTTAATTTAATCAATTGACAAAATGAGACGCAATCTTAATAATTCGTCAACCCATGTAACCATTTTATACTAATTAACTCGGGTGAGGGATATTCGATGCAACCTATAGTTTTTATTCGCTTTGTTAATCATAGTTTAATTTACATTCGCCTAGATTAATCTTTTCCTTTATTTATCTTTTATTTTGTTAGCCGTTATCTTTTACACTTTTATTTTAGAAGTATTAAATCCATTAAATTCTAGCAACTCGTCTCTGTGGATTTTCGATACCCGGACTTGGTCGCTATACTCCCTTTTTGAGTGACACGCGCTGCTTTTCCCCCTTAATCATCTAGTCCATCTCATGGTTAACCACTTTGACCACGTGGTTAATCACTTGACCATGCAATTAACTATTTTTTACTGTTGTCCCCTATATCATATGCAAAAGACGACAGTTCTTGACCCTTCGACCGTGCGGTTAAAGGACTTTGATCGCATAGTTATCCCTTCCTTAGTAATCATTACAAGATCTTTGAAAATATTTTCCTAGACCTATATGTGTCACCCTATCTCGATCCACACTCCACTCCCTTTGACAATGCAATCAAACGTCTCGAGTGAGACCCTATAAATAGAGGTCCCCACCAAACTTGAACATGACCCCAAACCCCAACTTTGATTCGATTTTCGAACTTTCTCAATCCTAAGCACCCAAGATATTTGAGCCCGTTCTAAAAATTCCCAATAGAAGTTTGTACTTTAGAAAAATTGCTTCAGTTCCGAAGGAGGTTCGTACTTTTGAAAAGTCACATCCGAAAGAAAATTAGAGGCAAACCTCTACGCGCATTCCATGATACTCGACACTTGTAAACGAATCTTTGCCCAAATAAATTGAGATCTTCCCTCCTTGGTCACCTTAAGTGGGGATAATCCCTCGAGAAAAATCCAGTTCACACTATAAGGGTAAGGAAGCTCTTCCCGAATATCGAATATATATATATATATATATATATATATATATGTTATGATAAACTGTCCATATATGTCTGTCTCTTATAGCTCGGCCCCCATTTAGGGGTTGAGTATGCACTTTACAAAGTTTGTAGTTGAAATCCTTGTTTTTAATCCAGCAGCTCTTGTAATTGAATTGACATACTCATATATTTAACAAATGTTACTCAAATGCCAAACATGGAAACATACATTTGAAAACCTTTCTCACCGAAAGTGTTAGTGAGCCGAGTTATCCCGAAATTTTTCAAAAATAAGGTCTAAAATCCGGTTACTCCCACCACTTCTTCGAGCGAACAAAGTTCTTCCTTGCGAAGGAATCCCTAATACGTATTTTCATATCAATACTTGTCATACATCGGCCTTTGATTAACGTACTTTTAACATATAAATATATTAATTCAACACAATGGAAATGTTGTATTAAGGACTAGTCTCCATAAATACTATAATGCTATGTATTATATACCCAGTATCATGTCACCTACACCGGCAAATATGTTCTGTTTGTTGGAACTTCATTGGATTTGATCCCAAGTTTCCTTGGGTATGTCGGCGCTATATCGAACTAAACGCGTGAAGCCCAAGCTTCATAATACGTCTCACGGTGTATTATATCTTTGGGATCCATCCATCCCCAGTCCAAACCCCCTCCATCCATATATAAGGATGTCTAGAACATAACATCCTTAGAAATACACTTCCAAACTAGTCTGAAGGACAATACCTTTTAGCTAGTGATCACCCGATGATTATGATATAATATGCCCATATTGGCGATCTTTTTACCGACTCCCATTTTGACCCTCCACCGAAGCTACCCTCAATCCTACAGACAGCTTCTCCCCCTCTTAAGACAAGTCCTACACTTTCACACACATCATGTTAGAACACAAGAATAATCGAACTACGTAGGTTTTGATCTCGTGGCTACACGACTACGTATGCGTAATACCGAGTCCTTATCACGAGTACAAGCTTCGACAATATGTTTTATGATATATGTTGTCCCCCCAGAGATGCAATCATCTTTAATATCTCTTATACCTTTATAACCTAAATGAGATATCAAATTATCTCAAAGTCGCGATCTCTCGAGTACGCCCATATAAACGTGCCAATACATATACACTAATCATGACCGAATTACCTAGGCTTTAATCCCAAGTCTTCTTCGGTACGTAGGCACAATACCGAGTCCTTCTCGTGAGTATGATCCTTGAAAATATATCTACCGATATGTTGTCATAACAGAGATGTACTCATCTCTCACCTTAACTTTCTATCTCTCCTCAAACCTCGAACAAGATATCAAATTATTTGAAGCCGTGAGTTCTTGCACACTTGGATATGCACTAACGGCCACCCGTTATAAAATCCTGGAGTCACGCATAAGACCTTGTGTATGTGTACCTGTTTAAGGGACGTTCCTACACCTCTCATTGATACCATTTCATACTTAAGCACCTGTCCACGCTTTTAGGGATTTCTAATCAAAGGTCTCTAAACAAGTTCTACAATAACTATAAAGTAATCAAATAATGTACACAACGATAATAAACATATAATTAATGAAGTATAAATAACAAGTGGGGTGCTTAATACCTTCCCCACTCATAACTCGGTTCTCAAACCCCCCACAACAAGAATCTTTAGACCAACCGTAGACTTAAACATCCTTTACGATTACCTCGAAAGGGATAACTCGAGCCTTTTTATTTGTTTTTATATAAAACAAACTATCGTACAAAAACTACACTTAGGCATAAGCCTAAGAACCAGGGGTGTGAGAATCAAACTGGATATGGGATTAAACAACTTCCAGGGGAAAGCCATTGACCCACGTCAAAACGATTACCCAAACTTAGGGGGATCAGGAGACAAGCACTATTACGTCCACCGTTAATAGACACATAAACTCTTGTCCCCCGAGTGCGCACCACCTCTCGGGGGCCGTACTTCCACAGTGACAACTCTTCTGGGATTAATTTTTCTACCATTGGAAATCAACATTGTAGGTCATAGCTATATATTCCAACTACGTCACGGTGGCGACTCGGCCAGGGATAAATCTAGAGAACTGAACTATCTTTATGCTTCCTTCCTAATATGCATAATATCACTCCCCCGCACGACTAATTTATGTGAATTTTAAAACCATTTAACGACCTTAGTTTTATAGTCCCTCATAATATGGAAACGTACTTAGGTCCCCATGTATAACATTTTACATTTCCCCCAAATGTATAGGTACGTACGAAGGACCTCGTGATAGAGTAAACATCAAAGTATGTAAGAATAAATATTACCCATTTTAATCACATACTACATAGTCTTGATTTTCATATTATTTAAACCCTATACTCTTGAGACCAAAAACGGTTAACCGAAAGGAAGTTCGTACATTAGAAACATCGCTTCACTCAAAAAGAGGTTCGTATTTTAGAAAGTCTCTTCTCCCCGAGTGAAGTTTGTACTTTAAGAAAATATCTTCCTCGAGTGAAGTTCATACTTCTGAAAAGTCACTTCTCCAAAAGGCTAGTCACTGATGGATACTCTCACTCTTTTTGCCCACCTGTCTGGTATATCGAGCAACTTCTCTCTTGATCCCAAAGTCCTAGTGACAGGGAGTGTTTGAAGTTAGTTCTATTTATATCGAATAGGCTTTCTTAGTACTAGGGTAAAGTTGTTTCACACATACCTTAAAGGTTGTTCAATCTAAACAACCCAGTATATCATGATCCATGGCAATGAAAAGAGATCCCCCGATCACCGAGTTAATTTCCTTTTTGTATAAATAAAAATGCTCTAGGAACACACCTTGTTGCACAAAAAGAACAGATACTCACGGGTTAATAGTTTTGACGATTTTTTTAAATTTTGTTAAACGGTTGGGGGCTGGTCCAAATAGTATGAATTCACAAGTTATTACCAAACAGATCTCCTTTATGTTGGATTCCCCTACCCACTTTTTTATTTTGAGAAAAAATGGACCACAGTCTATTACTTCCCTGCTCTTCAAATGAAAAATGAGAACTCACCCCTGTTTACCCAAATCCAACGGGACTTTATTCAATTCTTCCCTTAGAAAATACTAAAAAATAAATAATACAAAAGATAAAATACCGTCCATATATGGTCAAATATTGATAAAGAATTGAATTAGAAAACATCATATATATGTGAGTCCTTCTCCCCTATGTGTTATCCTTCTGTCCGCAAAAACCTGAATGAAAGTGGCTCGACTTTTTTTTATAATTTTTATCATTAGCAAAGTGATCAAACTATTTTTCTTACCCTAGAATCCCGAGTCCGCGCTCTGTGCGGCCATTTATTTTTCATTAGCGAACTCCCTACCCAAGATTATCGAGTTTGCTATGTAGTACGCTCCATGTCTACCAAAGAAGATCAGAATCTAACTATACTAGACCAAGTTTTGAGACATCTGGAGAACATCACTGACTCGTAAAAAACCATCCAATCTGAGATCAGGGCACTGGGCCTAGGACAAGTCCCCATAAAAGAGGGCACTACTAAGATTAGAATAGGAGATAACTTACTTCCTCCCCCATCCCCAACACTAAAACACCGCCTGTAGTGGCTATCGAGGCAATACCAGTTATTCCTTAGGATCCGCTTGCACCAATCCCAGCACCGACCACCTGTTAATGTTGGTTCCCATTACTTAAAAGTACCATTTTCCTAACAAGGATAATTTGAACCATATCAGTAGTACCTCGAGTATCCACTCATCACCTTCTAAGGCCCCCCACGAGCCAAATATGAATCTCCTCCACCAACTAACGAAGTTGTTCCCTTGCCTCCAAATTAGGAGATAATGCATATCAAATATGAACTGCATGTCCTATAAGAAGCCATCAATAAGATGAAAACTACTGATGAGCTTACAAACATCAAGAAGATGGATCTCTATCTTGAAGCCTGATTGCTGGAAAAAATCAAAATGCCAGTATTCAAAACCTGTAAAGGACTGGGATCCCCAACCGCCCACTTGTCCAACTACCACATTTAGATGTAGGTTCTAAATGTAGGCCTGGGAGTTCTAGACAACATGTTCTCCTCCACTCTGTTCGGATGAGTCCTTACCTGGTATATCGGTCTAAAACATAAGGGGACTGCCCAAACATGGGTCGATGTATGTCATGCTTTCCTGAAGCAGTACGAATATAATGGTGAACTTAGAGTCACCCGTAAAGACTTAGAAATGCAAAATCAAATGGAGGGAGAAATAATTGACTCTTTCTTCACTCACTAGAGAGAGAAACTCAGTCAGATAGTGAACCGCCCCTTGGAAAATGATAAGATAAAGAAGGTGATTAAGAACCTCAGAAAGGAAGTACATAACTAACTTGGGCTCACCTGGATCCTAAATTTCAAAGCACTTAACCACATAGGGTGCAAAATCGAGGAGAGTTTGGCTATTATGAGTACTAAATGTACTGAGGAACTTCGCCGACTAGAAAATTTATTCCCTATCTGTAAGAACTCGCCTGGAGATTCTACATATTACATCACCACCCTCGTGGTCAGTCCAGAACTGGAATCGCGTCGAGTTTTTAATAGTTCCCAAACTATGGTAGCTACCACTGCACCATTCCAACCAGTAACCCCACCCAAAAACTACCAAGTTGTACCTTCTCCCAAAGAGTTTAGAGATCGGCTAAGACAACTCACAAATCTTTAAGCTCCCCTCAGCCGAGTATACATTGCCTTGAAAATGTATGGTCGCCTGAGACCTCTCAACCCTAAATCACCCCTCACATTCCCAAATAAGATCTGATAGGACAACTCCCAGTGCCAGTTCCATCAAGGACCCAATCATATTATCGATAATTATTGGACCTTGAGGTTTACCATCCAAGACCTCATTGATGCTAGGATCCTCATCTCTATAAATCCAAATGTCACCAATAACCCCTACTATATCATCCTAACCTCGGCACCAATGTCATTTCTTATGGCCTCGTCCCAAACATTGACCCCTCCATTATGACCGTCCCCATTCATCACAAATCGAGGATGAGGGCACACTATAAATTCTAAACATCCGCCCCTTTTAGTGCACCATTACCCGCCTTGAAAATTATCTTCGGAACTGAACCCACCACTGACCATATAACCTTATTCATCATGGCCATACACTACCTACAAACTAAACACTAGAACCCATACTTACTATTGGTCACATAATTTATGCTCTCAAAGAGTCCAACGTTCCTTACTACTTCTCGAGAATAAAAAAATCACTATGTCGAAGGGGAGGAGATGCAGACGAAACCCACCAGGAAAATGAACATGTCACCATTGTTGTGTTAATCTAATCTACCAAATGGGGAGAATCGACATCTAAAGAACATATATTTTCCCTTATGGATTCCGATGCTGGTAACAATACCCACTCACCCAATACCTCAAACTCCTTCTCTTTCAATCTTTTCGAGAAGAGGGGAAGGGCCATATCCATGTGTCACTAAAGGGTAAAACCATTGATCCAAGTGCCCCAATACCCTAGCCCTCTAGTGTAGATGAACGAACGTTATAGATAACTTAAGGCATATGATCACATTACCAGGAGTTACCGAGCTTGCTAACCGTTATTGTGCAATTTAGAAGAAAGAGTGAGAGCCCATGCTGCTAGTAGAGATGCCGCATGGGAGGAAGAGTTAAAAGCTAAATTCGGACTAACCAGATACGTCTCTCATCCGAGCTTCTCTAGAGAGAGAGGGAATCAACTTTGGGAAAATCAATGACGCATGGCCAACTAAGTACAATATGAAAGTAAGTGAGAAATTCCCGTTTGACCCCCTCCCAGAGAAGATAAACCTTGTAATATTAAGTTTTATAATTTCTCATTATATTTTTATTTGGTTTATCTCGTTACACCCCATTTCATCCTCATGACCGTTCTCAAGTCATCGAAGAGAAGAAACATTGGTGACACTAGCAAATATTGAAGATCGTTTGTCATAACTTTATTCGAGAAGCGTTATGCTGTGGTTTGGTAAAGTTTTAAAAGAGTTTGCATTTAAAAGTTTTCAAAATGATTTTAAAGGAATTTTTAAAAATCTCTCCAGCTCGTTAGAATGACTTGGCAAGTCATACGAATGAGATTGGTCCGGGTGTTAGAATGAGGTTCCCACATTCGAATGAGATCTGGAACTTCGCCTTTTGGGTTCATTCTAGAAATGTCATTTGAAGTTTCTTCGAAAACCGTTCGAACGAGATTGGGTACATCGTTCGAACAAGGAGGCAGTTCGTTTGAATGAGTACATGTGTGATGCAACGTAAATTTTTTATATTTATTCGTGTAATTTAGACAATTTTTCATCTCATGCGATGTAATCAAAACGAATTTATCTCACATCATTGTACTGACCTCTTCCTGCAAGTACATCGTGTTTCGTGTATTTCTCTTATATTTTACAAGTATTTCATGCACTTGAAAATAAGAGAGAAATCAGAATAAGAACCGAAAAGCAAAAAAGTAAAGTCAAGGGCATTAAAGTAATTATACAACCAAAATCCGGATGCATAATCTAAGAGAAGTCAAAGACATTGAGTTCACGGATGCGTAATCTAAGAGAAGATAAGAATAATCAAAAGACCAAGATTGAAGATTTATGAGAAGAGAACTAGTTTGTTTCCAAAGGGGAACTGATTCGCATAAGGCTTGAATATACTGGAAAAATAAACCGGTTCGGTTTTAAAGTATAACCGGTTCGGTTATCTGTGTGCGAAATTCATTATGTTTATCCACTTAATTTTTAGAGTTGCGCATGGTTTAAAATCTTATAAAAACGTGGGGGCTTTATTCTCACATTATTCTAAGGTTAGGAAAAAGGCTAAAACCACAATTTTGAGAGGAAAAAAAGAGGAGAAACATTGGGCAATCTAGCCTTAATCATTATTGTGGTTTGAATTCAAGTCTTTCTTAATAAAAGTTTGCCTTTCTCATCTTGTTCTTAATTTTTCCATCTTTTTTGCGTGTTCTTGAATTTTCTTAGTTCGATATAATTCTTTTGAATGCTTAGATATATATCAATGATGAATATGATTACATGCAATGTAAAAACCATGTCTTTGAGTAGTAACATCATGTCCGTCAAGGTTTTCGAGGGTTGGAATGCATGAACCTAACCCTATGTGTTTTGCATGGATGTAAAATGTGTTATTGATTTAAATAATTAATTGAAACGGATGTTTTGTTAAAATAGCCATCGTAGGACTTTTAACTCCATTTGCCCTAGGTAACCGGAGTGTTTAAGAATGCAACGCACGTGTTAACCATCTTGTCACGCACTTTATTTTTATTTTTGATTACGTATTGTGCGGATTAATTCCTTCATATATGTAATGCTTGAAATAAATAAAGTCTTCGTTTCAATTAAGTGTTTAATTCTCAAGTTTTTGTATTCGATGAAATTACTAGGGATTGGGGATTGTATTCCGACCTTGCTTTTCTCTCATATTAATTAATCAGTTCATCTCTAGTATTGCATGCACATTTAAGTTAAATAGTATTTTATTGCTTTAATTAGTAGTATAAAGATCTCAACAACAATCATCTTTTTTTTCCTTTTTCGTGAGTCACTCGTGAGGGTTAGTCTTCTTACTTTGTAGTCGTCACGAGTAATCATCTCAGCCCCTGAGTTTGACACCCGTTTTACTGGATTATTCCTTGAGCGATCAGTTTACACTTGAACCGTATTCACACGCTGCAGAGGCACATTTATTTAGTCGTGTAAGGTTTTTTTCGCCATTGTCGAGAACTAGGTAGATATATTAGGTTAGGTCGAATTAATCCTATAATTTATATCTAAATTTTAAAAAAATAAAAAAAGCCAAAAACAACCAGAAAATAAAAATAAAATTCGAAAAATATTCTATCCATCCTTAAAGGCAAAACATTCCTCCCAATCCCATCATTCATAGATTAAACAAGAATCCTTCGATAGAGCTTAACGCCGATAGCCCACGTACCCCAAACGCTCTAAATTTTTGGGTTCCCCCTCTTACACCGCCCAACTCCATCACGAGTCACACTGTGATTCACACGATTAGGGCGTTCATTCGGTAAAGATATTGAGTCATTAAGAGAGAGAGAGATTTCAAACAACGTTAGTTATGGTACGAGTGAGGGTGAGTTATCGTATCGCCCTATAAGAGTTCTCTTATCTCTCAAGTGAACCGTCAGTCTGAGATTCATTATACACCCGTATAATGTAGGGAAATTTCTTTTTAGAAATGGGATGATCAAGATTCTTCCGACATTTCACGGTAAGGGTTCGTAAAACCCCTACCTCCACACCCGAAAGTTTGAGAAGAGGTTCAAGACTTTCATGGATCAAGCATGCACTCAAGATGTAGTGCATCTCAAGCTTTTACCCTTCTCCTTGAAGGATAAGGCTAAGACATGTCTTTAGTCACTAGCAATGAACTCGATAGCCACTTTGAGGGATATGCAGGCTAAGTTTCTCCAAAAGTTCTTTCCATCACATAAGACCAATGCGATTATGGCTCAAATTCAAACATTTTGACAAAATGAGAATGAACCCTTTGATCGATGTTGATAGCATTTCAATGAGTTAGTTAACATGTGCTCACACCACGGTTTTGAGAAATGCAAACTCATCTCCTACTTCCATCATGGGCTAAACTTAACTTCTAAATAACTTGTTGAAACTATGTGTGAGGGAGAGTTCTTAGGATTATATGCAAATGATACGAATGCCCACTTTAAGTACATCACCGAGCCTACTCATGCGTGGGACACATTGGACCCGAGTTACCAACCCAAGCCTAGACAAACGCCCACGGATCCTTTCGTATTCGGACTATATCAATTGGATAAGGAAGTTGAATTAAAATTCCAAATTAATCAACTAGAAAAGAGGCTAGAGGACGTAGTTGAGTCTAGGGGAGAGACATATCCGACTCCACTCGAGCCTTGAGAGAGAAAGTGTGTTCTATTTGTGAGGCGGGACATTCAACGAAGAAATTCCCGACGATACCCGCCTACAAAGTGATGCTCCAAGAGTAAGTGTAAGAGGTAGGAGATTTTAAGGGTAATGTTAATGCTCCACACGAAAATTCTTATAACTCTTCATGGAGAAACGATCCGGGTTTTGGTTATGGGCAACCAAACGCTGTATTGAATCCAAATTCAATTATTTCCTAACACCCGCCACCACTCATGCCTTTCCAACAAGCTCCATCCATATAAGCAACAGCTCTCGCGCCTTATATCACCCCACAATGAAGAAGTCTCGAGGACACTTTAAATCAATTCATGCAAACTCAGTCAGTGAAAAATGCTCAAAATGCCCAAAATTATGTTGACATGAAGGCGTCATTGTCTAAGATGCAATATTACATAAGTGTCCAAGAGAAGGGTAAGTTTCTCGTCCAAGGAAAAAGACCTCACCAAGGTCGAAATTGTGTTTCCTCTAATACTGACGAGAACAAAGTTCTATATCAAGCGATTAACACTCTATGTAGTGGGAGAGTTTTTGACTTGTCACCTCCCCCACAGGATGAGCATAATAATAAGGAGGTTTTGCCCGACACAAAAATGGTCGAAGATGCCCTCTTGGAGGAGAGTGATACAAAGGACACAATGAGGCCCAAGGTGGTAGTGAAACCCCCTAATACCGCGCCTTACCCTCAACAGTTGGTTCTTCCCCCTAAAGGGGCCATCCGAGATGATATCTTAGAAGTACTCAAGCAAGTAAAGATTAACTTACCTTTTCTCGATGCAATAAAGCAAATCCCCGCTTATTTAAAGTTCCTTAAGTACTTGTTAATGGTGAAACGTATACTAAAGGTAATGAACAAATTATTTCTAGCACAAAACATAAGTTCGGTACTTTTGAGTGACCTCCCGCCAAAGTATAAAGAACCGATTGAACCCACCATTTCATGTACCATTTGAAAGAGAGAAATTAAGAGAGCACTATTAGGTTCTGGGGTGAGTGTTAATATTCTCACTTATTCCATCTATAAACAACTTGATTTCGGGGACCTTAAGCCCATAAAAATTACTCTCTAACTCGCGAATTTTTCCGTGAAGTTACCTCAGGGGATTGTTGAGGACGTTATTGTCCAAGTCGAAACTTTTTACTTCCCGATAGATTTTATCATTTGGGACACGGAGCCTTTCTCTCCCTCAAGCCATCATGTTCCCATGATCTTTGGCTGCCCATTCTTAGTTACGTCTAATGCTTTGATTAACAGGTGAAATGGGCAAATACAACTCACGTTCAGAAATATGGCGCTCGGGACTAATATCTTCAATATCACCAAACAAATGGGTGATGAGGACGAGTTATGGAAGACGGATCTTATTGAGGAGATAATACAAGAACGTTTTGAGGGTTATCACATGAGGAATCCATTAGAGGCGTGTCTTGTTACGATAAGCGAGGGCGATAGTGCGTACACTAAGTTCGGGAGAGAGGTGACGGAGTTAGGAGAGTTATTAGATGGGAGTGAGAGTGATGATGACATGAGAGATGTTAGTTAGGTCTCTCGATTCGAGTAACTACCACCTAGGGAGTCACGCATGGTTCCCTCTGATGAGAAATTTCATACCCTCGAATTAAAAAAGCTTCCTTTGAATGTTAAATATTCTTACTTGGGGGAGGATGAAATAATTCCCATCGTTATATCATCGAGCCTATGTAAAGAGCAAAAGGGAAAGCTTATGTCCATTTTGAGGAAGCACCGAAGTGATTTTAGTTGGAGCATCGTGGATTTGAAGGGTGTAAGTTCCCTAATTTGTACCCACAAAATCCACCTTGAGGAGGATGTCATGCATTCGAGGAAGATACAGAGGCATTTGAACCCCACGATGAAATATATCATGAGAGTGGATATTATAAAATTATTGGACGCGGGCATCATATATCCCATTTCGGATTGCAAATGAGTTAGTCCTATTCAAGTCGTCTTGATGAAGTCGGGGATGACTGTGGTCAGGAATGCTAAGGGTGAACTTATCCCAAAATGTTCCACCACCGAGTGGCATGTTTTCATTGACTACTGGAAGCTCAATGCTGACACTAGAAAATATAATTTCCCCTTACTATTTATTGATAAAATGCTAAAGAGAGTAGCGGGCCACCCATTTTATTAATTGTTAGATGGTTATTTCGGATATAACCAAATTGAGGTGGACTTAGTGGATTACAAAAAGATGACGTTCACATGTTCTTTTGGCACATTTGCCTACAAACATATGACATTTGGATTATGTAATGCACTTGCGACCTTTCAACAGTGCATGCTTAGTCTTTTTAGTGATGTGGTCGAGAGAGGACCGGAGGTTTTTATGGACGATTTTAGCATTTTTAGTCCCTCTTTTGACCATTGACTCGCTAATCTTGAGAAGGTGTTAGCCCGATGTGTGGAAAAGATCTTGGTACTGAATTGGGAAAAATGCCATTTCATGGTTACCGAAGGCATAGTTCTTGTCCACATCGTTTCATCCAAAGGTAATGAGGTAGATAGGAAAAAAATTGATGTCATTAACAACCTTCCCCTACCTAAGTTATTAAAGGATGTGTGTTCTTTCTTGGGCCATGCGAGTTTCTACCGTAGGTTTATTAAGGATTTTAGTGCCATCGCTAAGCCCTCAAGCTACCTACTCGTAAAGTAGGCCCCTTTTGAGTGGAACGAAGCATGTAAACGAGCTTTTGAAAAATTAAAAAGCATGCTAGTCTCCATTCCCATCATGCAAGCTCCAGATTGGTTCCTTCCATTTGACCTTATGTGTGATGTGATTGATTATGTGATTGGGGTTGTTTTAGGGAAAAAGAAAGGATAAAAAGGCCCATGTCATCTACTACGCTAGCCAGACCTTAATTGGACCCCAACTTAACTACTCCACCACGGAGAAAGAGTTGCTAGCAATAATCTTTGCCCTAGATAAATTCCTCTCCTACCACGTCGGTTCGTCCATTACATGGTTCATCGACCACGCGGCTCTCAAATTTCTCCTTTCTAAAAAATATGTGAAGACGTACCTCATTAGGTGGATCGTACTCCACCAAGAATTTTATCTTTCCATTGAAGATAAAAAAAAGAGTATAAAACACCATCATCGATCATTTATCGAGGCTTTCATCAATCGTACCTAGCAATATTATACCCATAGATGAATATTTTTCGGATGAGCAATTATTTTCCACTTCTTCTCTCCCCTGGTTTGCAGATATAGTGAATTATCTTGTCATGGGGTCTGTTCTCCCTGATTGGACACCGCAAGAAAAGAGGATCTTCCTTACATAGTCGCGCATGTTCTTTTATGACGATCTTTATTTGTTCAAATAATAAGCAGATCAAATCATCTGAAGATGTGTGCTAAATGACAAAATTTCTAGTGTCATACGCTATTATCATACGAAAGCATGTGGAGGCCATTTTTTCACTAATAAGACGACTGTTAAAATCCTTCAAAGCGGTCTCTATTGGTCCATAATTGTTTGGGATGTAAACGCTCATTGCAAATCATGCGATATATGCCAAAGGATGGGAGCCATTACTCGATGAGACATGATGTCGTTGACCCTATTCTCGTTATTGAGATATTTGAATGTTGGGGCATCGACTTCATGGAACCCTTCCCTCCCTCCTTCGGTTTCTTATACATCCTTGTTGCGATAGATTATGTGTCGAAATGGGTAAAGGTCACAACTACTACACCGAATGATAACAAGGTGGTGATAAATTTCATTCAAGAACACATACTTTCTCGCTTCAGGGCTACAAATGTGATTATTAGTGACAATGGTAAGCACTTTTATAATAGGCCACAGGGTTGAGACGAATTATCACCCACAAATAAATGGGCAAGCCTATTTAACGAATAATGAGATAAATCACATTCTAGAAAAGACCGTAGATCCTAATCGAAAGGATTGGTCTATACGATTGAAAGATGCACTATAGGCCTATCAGACCATTTATAAGAACCCCCTCGAGATGTCCCCATTCTTCTTTGTCTATGATAAGCCTTGTCAGTTCCCCGCTGAGCTTGAGCGCAAAGCATATTGGGCAATCAATATGTTAAATTATAACTTAAATAAAATCAGTGAAGTGCCGAAACTCCAATTTCATTAGTTAGAAGAAATACGCAATGATGCATATGAGAGCGCCCACATATCCAAAGAAAAGATGAAACTCACGCATGAGCGCACTATCCATTGAAAGGAGTTTCGTCCCGATCAAAAGGTGATTCTCTACAACTCGCGCTTACATTTGTTTCCCGACAAATTGTGTTTAAGGTGGATTGGTCCATTTGTCATCAAGGAATTGTTTCCCCACGGTGCGATAGAGATAGAAAATCCGAAGGATGGGGACACGTTTAAGGTTAGTTAACAATGCCTAAAGCCATATCTCGAGGCGTGCATTCAGGAAGTCGACACAATCTGGTTGTTGGAACCCGCCTATGAGGTAGAGTGAGTAGGTTGAGAGGTCGTCGCACCCCCAACGCGTACGGGGTGATTCTTGTTGTATCATAGGGAGTCGGGTTAGGTTAGGTTAAGTTAGTTAGAAGTCCATGAGTCGCGATTTAGAAAGGTTAGGAAAACCAATGCACAGCACGATGGAGTTTACATTGAGCCGCTGTGAGATTTTGAGGTGCCCCGAGGTAGCGGCTTAGATAAAAGAGCCTTGGAAATATATGGAGAATTGCATGTGGGAATTTTTTGACATTTAGATTTTGCGAGAGAAAAAAAATTCGAGCCTCAATTCTCGAAAAACAAATCAGTTCGCCCTGGGGATACTACAAAGTAGAATCAGTTAGAAACTCCAGTAAGGTCAAGGACTATGCAAACCGGTTCGCCCTGGGTATATTACAGGGTCGAACTGTTTCGAAATTCTGGCAATCCAAATTCATTCCCTCCATTTTTTCCCTCCTTTCCAACCTCCTACATTCATCCCCCCATTATATTCGAAATTAACCCTCTGAAATATCCCTCCAACCTATACTTTCCCCTTTTTTTATCTCCATGCACCCTTTTACATTTAACCATCCCCCCTTTTCACAAAAAATCCAGCCATCCTCCACTATGAATACCACTCCATCCCCACCATTCCTCCCACCACTTCTAAATCTTCCGAACTCTTATCTTCCCAAATATTCCAACCTCTCTCTACCCATGGCCATTGCAAAAAATGATGTCGATAAATATACTGAGGTTGAGGTTCTCCACGACGACGACCACAACTACCGCTCTAACCAAGAGTGTGATTGGTGTGAGGCTTTCTTCTCCACAACCCACACCATCCACATCGAGTGGAAAGTGATTTGAGAGGAGCTACCTTCGATAGTCACTGCCTTATTTTCGTCTTCGGGGGTGGTACCAATTCTTTGAGAAACCCGATGATGATATTTGGCTCGATGAGTTCTGCACCTTCCACGACACTCTTATCAAATTATCCAGCACTGAGTGCGAGGCCTATGTTGATGAAACTAGGGTCCCCTTTTCCTTAGGCCTCGTGATCCAAAAAATGAGGGGAAAATGGGTATCCGACCCCCAACAATATGGTTAGTCCACTATGGGCCACCTAAACACCAAGGCCCAATGCATTGTGCGAATCGTACCGAATCACAATTGTATTCGTGATACTTTTTTCGTGGGCAATCTCGACGAGCGGGCCTAATCGGTGTTTTTGATCATTTGCGGCTCTATTTTGCAAACCTCCAGCAACTCCGCACTCCGTATTCGCCAAGCCAACTTCCTATATCGCTTCCTTGATGAGGGGCCTAAAATCGTCTTGCCCGCACCTTTTACAAAGAAATTGTACATGCCGCCTATGATAGGAGCGGCAAGCTCGCTCTTCCTTATGCCTGGTTTATCACATCCATCCTCAAAGATGTCAGGATTGGGGTACCGCTGATGCACCCCCCCCCCCCCCCCTCCCAAAGATGATTGGACAAACCACCCTCACAAGGAGTGCTCGCCAAATAGGGATTGTCCATCACCATGCACCGATGACACAAGTGGAAGAATACATTCAAATGGGGGACGACGAGGAAGATGAGTACAGCGAGGATGATGATCTCGATTACGATACCGATTCGGCGGGGGTTTACCGTCACATGGATAACTTGGAGGTTCGGGTCGACAATTTTACACGAGACTACCGACGCGACACAAACAAGACGCTTAGGCTCCAAACGGAGATGTACCAGTTGTAAGTGGGACCAGGCATCTCACTGCCGAGTTACATTTATGATTCGTATACCCATGATCTCAATGCATCCAACTCATCCAATGCGCCCCCTGTAGCTCCCGTCTTGTTGTGTTTGGTGTTTATCTCTTTATGTAGTTCTTATCATGCTTCATTTTTTTTTATCTTTTCAAAGAACATTGTAAACCTATCATTTTCTATCACATTGTAATTGAATCGCTTCGTATTAATACAAAACTCTGCATTTTATTAATTTGTTTTCCTTCTATGCACTCGTCTTTTTATTTAGATTTTAGTCCTTCTGCATGAGGACATTGCAAAGTCTAAGTAAGGGGGAGGTACCATGCGTTCGTTTTGAAGTCCAAAAATTTCAAAATGCCCCCCCCCCCCCCCCCATTCGAAAATTTCCAAAAAAATTGAAAAGTTTTAAAAAAAGTCAAAAATATATTTTCTTCAAAATAAATAAAAATTGGAATTTAAATTTTTGAAAATTTTCGTTAAATTTTTTGATTGAAGTCTCAATTGGTAAAAAATAAATGCACAAAGTCAAAATTGACCAAAAATGAAACTTGAGCGAAAATTGACGACTTAATGAATAAGTATGGAGATTATTAACCCTGTGAGATTTCGAGCCTATCATCTTTTGCTAGTAATTAAATCAATCTGAGTTAATGGTTAACTCAAAGTTCAATTTAGCGTTAAATAAGTCGTTGAAGATCTCAATTTGTTTTTCTTTTGATCGGTTACGGGAAACGAGTGAGATGTCATCTTAAAAAAGCGTTAAAATATATCTAAACTAAATTTAATCTCGAGATGTATATGGTAAAATAATTAGCAATTCGGATAAATGACGTTAGGCCATTTAGCCCGCATTTGTGAAAAAAGTTGTGAAAAATATCCCTTTCAAATCCAATTGAGCCTAACAAATTTTTCAATTTCATTTGACAACCTGAAAAGCCCATTTAGCTCGGAGTTGTGAAAATAAAAATTCGTCAGTCAAGTCCAAATGGTAGAATAAAAAGGGGTAAGAAAAAAAATAGCAAAATGCTCAACAAAAATAGCAGGAAAAGAAAAATAAAAAAAAATAGAAAAAGAACAAAAAAATGAGTAAATGCCAGAAAGAGTGCCAACGGACATCGCAAGCAAAATTCCCAACTTCGAATTTCCCGACAATTCCCATCTCACCAAATGCACATTATAACCCGAAAAAGTCCTAACCGAGTTCGAATAACGAAATTAATTACCGCGTGGAAAACTAAGACACGAAAGGATAATAAGAGAGATTAATTGGTGCGGATAAGAGTCGTTTTTCATTTTTCAATAACCATAACCCTATGATGAGATATATTCATCTAAAATATTCCATCTTTCAATTTGTGTGTGGGAATTCGTGTTCCATTACATTTATTCTTTATATCACGCACACTTAGAGAAATAACCATATTTTGAGAGATTCATTTATGAGAAAATCCCATGAGAATTTGAATCAAAACGAATTTTTGAAAGTAACGTAATGATCAATCGGTGGAAGTTAGCGGTTTAATTTTCGGATTCACGCACGACACACTGAATTGAGACTATTGAATATGAATTTAAGGTGACTATTTCTGAAAAATTTAAACTGTATAATTTTTAAGTAGTTTGATATTTTCTTTGAGTGATGTGAAAAATGAATTTTGTGGGTACATTCACTGCAAACCCTCACGCGACACAACTCGTCCTGCTAGGGTAACCGAGGGGTT
Source organism: Sambucus nigra (assembly GCA_949130495.1). NCBI lineage: Eukaryota > Viridiplantae > Streptophyta > Magnoliopsida > Dipsacales > Adoxaceae > Sambucus > Sambucus nigra. The sequence goes on along the minus strand of OX422208.1, from coordinate 777,624,248 downwards.
AATGGCTTGTTGCATACGCTAAATAAAATATCTTGCCCGCAAAAAAGGTATTCTATCCTAATAAAATGAGTTGGAAGTGTTTAGACCATGCTATGATTCTTTTACGTTGCTTAGGACTAGCAAAGTTCTAAGTTAGGGAGTTTGATTTGGCATAAATTATTCACATTTATCCCCATAATTCAGGCAATTTTATCATCCCGTGTGATGTAATTGAAACAAATTTATTTCATATCATTTCTACTGGCCTCTTCCTGATAGTATATCGTGTTTCGTGTAGTTCTCTTATGCTTTACAGGTATTTCATGCACGTGAAAGTAAGAGACAAATCGAAATAAGAACCAAAAATCAAGAAAGGAAAGTCAAGGGCATTGAAGTAATTGTACAACCGAAATTCAGATTCAAAATCTAAAGAAAAGTCAAAGACATTAAGTTCACGAATATGTCGAAAGAAACGACATCCAAATCCGAGCTACGATTGGAAAGATATGAGCATATGAAGATAAAAAGTATCAAAAGACCAAGCTTGAAGATTTCTGAGAAGAGAACTGGTTCGTTTCCAAAGGGAAACCGATTCGCACAAGTCTTGGTTATACTGGAAAAACAATCCGATTAGGTTATTTGTGCGCGAAATTCATTATGTTTATCCACTTAATTTTTAGAGTTGTGCATGGTTTAAACTCTTGTAAAAACATGGGGACTTTATTCTCACATTATTCTAAGGGTAGCAAAAAGGCTAAAAACACAATTTTGAGAGGAAAAAATGAGGAGAAACATTGGGCAATCTACTCTTTATCATTATTGTGGTTTGAATTCAAGTATTTCTTAATAAAAGTTTGCCTTTCTCATCTCGTTCTTAATTTTTCCATCTCTTTTGCATGTTCTTGAATTTTCTTAGTTCGATATCATTCTTTTGCATGCTTAGATATATTTCAATGATGAATATGGTTACATGCAATGTAAAGACCATGTCTTTAAGTAGTAACATCATGTAAGACTAGGTTTCCAAGGTTTGGAATGCATGAACCCAACCCTATGTGTTTTGCATGGATATAAAATGTGTTCTTGAGTTAAATAATTAATTGAAAATGTGATATTTTGTTAATACAACTGCCATAGGACTTTTAACTCCGTTTGCCCTAGGTAACCGAAGTGTTTAAGAATGCACGATGCGTGTTAACAACCTTGTCACGCACTTTATTTTTATTTTTGATAACGTATTGTGCGGGTTAATTCCTTCATACACGTAATGCTTGAAATCAATAGTCTTCGTTTCAATTAAGTGTTTAATTCTCGACTAGTTTTGTATCCGGTGAAATTACTAAGGGTTGGGGGATTCTATTCCGACCTTTCTTTTCTCTATTATTAATTAATCAGTTCATCTCTAGTATTGTATGTATAGTTAAGTCAAATAGGATTTGATTGCTTTAATTAGAAGTAGTATAATGATCTCAACAACAATGATCTTTTCTTTCCCTTTTTAATGAGTCACTCGTTAGGGTTAGTCTTCTTACTTAGTAGTCATCACGAGAAATCGTCTTAGTCCCCGAGTTCAACACTCGGTTTATCATATTATTACTTGAGCGATCGATTTACACTTGAACAATATTCACACGCATTAGAGATACATTTATTTACTCGCGTGAGTGTGTTTTTGATTTTTTCATTAAATCATTTCCAAATCTTTAATCTCTACCTCTTTGTAACAACTTTCCTAATAAATAGGGATGCATGATTAGACTTTTGAATAAGCCTTTTTAGAGTTATTTTTGTGATCAAACTCTACATTTTTTTCATCCAAACCCCTTGGATCTTACTTTGCCAAATCAAGAAGAACACAATCAAAGTTCAAAACCCTTGTAGAGATTTTCTCTATTGCTGAATTGTGGGGTCAAGAGTCTATGACTGAAAAACAAAGGAAGTGTGATTCTTGAGGCTACTTGGTGGATACTAATGCAAGTGTTGCTTGTTGTGAGCGGTGCTGGACTGTACTATATTCTGTTGAAGATTCAGAGACACTAATGCATTAAACTTAGTGGAGCTCTAAGTTGTCTGTAAGTCTGTCATTATCTGTTAAGTCTTAAACACTGTTGAATTATAGGTTTTGCCCGAAAGAGATTTTTCCACTATCTTCTTCTCATTCTATTTGGTTTGGAATTTGCCTTCACAATTTATCTTACGTGTTCACTTTAAATGAAAAAAAGATAAAATTTGGTAAAAAATGAATTTGAGTGTTTAGACTATGATACAAGTAATTCCATATAGCCCCTGCTTTCTCAAATTGGTATCAGAGTGGGTTACACTACATTACTGTGTGATTATTATTTTAAGTACAAATTGTTTTTTGACACCAATTCTATCAAATTGGTATTAGAGGGGGTTAAAATGAGGCATGCTTTAAAATCAATTGACGAGAAGGTTTGTCTTATTTATGAAAGAGGGTGAAAGCCACCCACTATGACTAATGATAATGTCAAAAGTCGTAAACCTGTCACTGCCTGGTCAGCGTATGCTTAGTTTATGTTCTATATTCTTACACTTGAAATTGAGCTCTTTCTTTAGAAGTATCTCATTAACTTCGTGCGCCTATATTATGAATGTCTATGCTGATTTTCCTATGAAAAATATTCATACAATTACATTATGTTTTCATCATTCAGATATTTTAGTTTTATTCCATGGTGTGTTGTATTTTTACCTTCTATACCTATACTTTTTATAATTTGAAAAATTAAAAATTTTCAAAAATAGTTGGTTGAAAGCTTTTTGGAAATTCATCGCATGTTCTTAATTGTTTGTCTTTGTGATGATATTTTTTTTAGATTCGCATGATGCTAATGATTCAGGATTAGTTTCTACCCGTGTGTCTTAACGGAAAAAAGGAAGAACAAATTGAGGGGGCGTTTATTTTTCCTTTAAACTCGTGGTAATTCCTTTTATCTGATATGTGTAGGTCAATCCTTCTTGATGATGATTTTATGGACCACACAACCTGAAGAATTTCGATTGAAGACTCATACATTTTTTGCTTTTTCATTTCTTGGTTTGGGAGGGCATTAGTTGTATTAGTCTTAGGGGTTAATTTGGATTTGGTTTTTATTTTTTACCAGAATAACCAAAGGGGGAGATTTGTAAGACCAAGTTTTATAATTGCTCATTTTATTTTTATTTAACTCTTTCCGTTACACCCCACTGCACCTTCATGATCGCTCTCAAGTCTTCAATGATAAGAAACGTTGGGGAGATTAGCAAAGATTGAAGATCATTCGTCATAACTTTACCCTAGAAAAGTTATGAGGTGGTTTGATAAAGCTTTAAATATACAAGGGTTATTTTAAAAGAGTTTGATTTTAAAACTTTTAAAAATGATTTTAGAAGAATTTTTAAACATCTCGTCAACTCGTTAAAACTAATTGGCATGTCGTTCGAATGAGATTGGTTATGTCGTTCGAACGACGTTCCCACGTTCGAACAACATCGGGTACATTGTTCAAACAAGGTGTAATTTCATCCAAACGAGTAAGTGTGTTTTTGATTTTTCATTAAATCTTTTCCAAATCTTTAATCCCTATCTCTTTGTAACAACTATCCCTATAAATAGAGTTGCGGGATTAGACTTTTGAATAAGCCTTTTTAGGGTTTTTTTGTGATCAAACATTACACTTTTTTCATCCAAACCCCTTGGATATTTGAGGATCACTCTGCCAAATCAAGAAGAACACAATCAAAGTTCAAAACCCTTGTAGAGATTTTCTTTACTGTTGATTTGTGGAGTCGAGACTCTACGGCTGAAGAGGAAAGGAATTGTAATTTCTGAGGATGATCAGTGGATACCGGGGTAAGAGATGCTTCTTGTAAGAGATTATGGACTTTACCACTTTCTGTTGAAGATTTGAGGACACTAAACATTGTAAAGCTCTAAGTTAATTGTAAATTTGTCATTATTTGTTAAGTCTTAAACAATGATGAATTATAGATTTTTCCCAAAAGGGATTTTTCCTTTATCTTCTTCTCATTCTGTTTGGTTTGGAATTTGACTTCACAATTTATCTTAAATGTTCACTTTAAATTAAATCAAGATAAAATTTGGTAAAAAGTGAATTTGTGTGTTTTGCCTAAGATATAAGTAATTTCATATAGCCCTATTTTCTCAAACCTCAAGTTCGCCCCTAGCTACCACCCACATGATTCAAACAAGTACCGAATATGACATCAATCCTTTTCGACTGATAAGTTCGAAGACTGGGCTAAACCCCACCATTAAAAATGTTGCCTAAAAAAACCATAGCTGACTCTAAGGCATCTAACTTTTGAATTTGACCAAGTCTACTACACCGATCTACCCAAGCATAACATTAAAAACTTCTTTGAGCATCTCTTAGTCACCGAGGGTAACACATACCCAGGGTCCGGAGATGAGTATGTCCTCAACCCTCAAATCTGAGAGAAAATGACGCAGTGGGACTACTACTCGAGGAAAGGACTCATAATTTATGAATAAGGACCCACATCATTCGAGGATCTAATCATTCATGATTACAAGTTTGGGATTGGGTAAAGATATACCGGAGAAGAACTTAACCGACTGGAGCAGCATGAGCACTGGACTTGCCGAATGAAAAATTGAGGCTAGACTCCCACCTCTCTAGTTCTTCAATAACAAATGAGAACTCATGCGTCCCAATGTTAACATATACCAGAGCATCCGGCTTATCGAATGGGATAATTTACCCACAGAGACACAAAATACCATTTACGGGTCCATAGATATTGATTTTACTCCTCCCGAAGTCATTCTTCTCATGGAAGACTAAGTCGATCTTTACAGTGAGCTCGACCTGCTCATTTTACACCTAACATTTGACCTCTTCGTAATTTGAGTATCACCATGGACCAACCACTACACCGATATCGGATATAGCTATGGGAACACTTACCTAGCTACCACCCATATAGTTGGAATAATCGAACTCCAAGACAAGGTGACTTTCCAAGGCCATCCTGCACCCGAAAGTCCCCCTCACGGAGGTACTCATACACTTCCGAGATGGAACTAGTCAACCATGTTCCCCATAACCACGCATGGGAAAGTTCGACAACCTGCAGTATGTCGTGTTCGCTTTAAACAACGCTAAGTTTATTTAAGAGATCTCACCCAGGGTCCAGAATATACAGAATACTGATACTATTAAGGAGACATATTCTATAAGGCCGCCCACATCGTGAAAAAGATGAACCCAGAAGAACCTGGGACATCCTCCGATAAGGAAGATCACTAAGAGACTGTTTTCAATAACGACATCTAGTTGGGATCATCCATGTCTATGGAATAATCACCTAATATGCTTGATCCGATAGACAGACAAGTCGTATCTACGATACTATAAATCTTTACCCTACTCAGAACTTGTGTGTAGCTGTGCGATGGATAGATAACTCCTTATCATGATTTCCCTCTAAAATTCAGAATAGGGCTCCTAAAAGCCTGAAACTAGCCTCTGTCCTGGCCTGGATCGATATGATGTCCCCAAAGACAACACCTCCTGGCACCATCCCTTTATTCGTGACTGACCTTCTACGCTGTCTTGAGAAAGCTGAACATGAAACCCAAGCATCACCCATACTTTCTCCAAATAAATAGGTCAACTTCGTCACCAGCTGAGGTTAATATTCCATTCCTCTAAATCAAGTTAGTAAGGAGAAAGCCCCTCTCTAAAAAAAGTTGTCACACCACCTCCTTTGGAAAACAGTAAGGTTTAGGAAAAACTCCATCAGACATCAACTAAGATCACTATTTGGGAGTTGTTACCTACATCCCGAGACCATCGAGCCTCTCTCATCCATCTATTATCCCAAGCTTCTATGTCTACAAATTTGACTCCGATTGAGATGCCAACTACCATTGGGTCCATCACCATGCAGCAGTAAATTAGCTTATCTGATGAGGACTCACCATATAAGGCCACAATTACCGATTCGCACTGTAAATCACCACTGAGACCTGCGAAATGATTATGCACTGGTACTGATAAACAACAAGTCTACCATTAATGTATGCCCTCTCCGAACCACCACTGGTCTGGGATACATGCCCTCAGAATTTATACTGTCTTTTATAACCATTAGGGCCTATGATAGCACTCATTGAGAATTCCTAAGGCCATCATCCTCACCCTCATAACAGGGCCTATTAAATGTGATGTGGAGTTTTAAGTACTCGTCGCCCCCGCCAGCTTCAACCTCTTACTCAGAACATCCATCATTACTTCACATGAAAGTCGGGTTTCCATTAGATACGTAGGTCATCATAATACATGGGGATGATATTTGGGCCACAATTTCCAGCACTAATACCATTCCCCTCCTAAATACCCACCACAATAGTGGAAATATCTACCTCAGTGGATTTTGAGGCATCCCACTTGCTCATATAATAGAAGAGGAACCAGTTATTCGTAAACTCGCCCAAATTATACAGAAAAATGGATACATGCCAAGATTCGGCCTTGGAAAGTATCAACAAGGAACCCTCTAAGCCATCACTTCCACGGTACATAAGGGGAAGTAGATCTCAGGTATACCCCTAACATCAAATCTTTAGCTCCTGGTCCAAAACACCCCATTAAGGGTGGAATGGTCATTTTTGCCTCTTAGGAGAAGAATTTTCGTACCATGGACTCCCCTAACAATAGTGGGATGAGGTAAATAAGTCCTTACAATCAGGGATGGAGATCATGTATGATGAAGGACTATATATAGATTACGAGAAAATCCACAAGGTCAGCCTAAACAAGTTCAACGTATTATCAATGATGGAGGAAGATAAAAATGTCTCTGAACCATAACTTGAATGGGATTACCCACGTTAATTCCTAATGAAGTTGTCCTAGTAGCCATGTTGGGATCCTAAGATCTAAACCTTGTCTTTCACAAATGGTACATCACATCCGTCACTCGTAATATAATTATAAAAAGGGATGATCAGTTAATATCCCTAAATTCAATCTCTACCTCCATGTGCTAGATTTGACAAGTCCACCATTCCAAGGTACGACCTACTAACCCTCATGGGACTATCAATGGAATGAAGAAAGTCATTATCTCTTGCTATAATTCCTCTTCGAGCCACTCCCCTACACTGACCCACGCCCAACAAAGGACCATACCATAAAATTTGAGGGGGAAACAATCCAACTCGAGGAACACCTCCTGCCCCGGTCTCCAATCCACATTAAAGTTCTAATGTTCCCTAAGGCTACCTTAAATATCCCCCGACAAAATTCAACCCACCTCATTGCCAACACGGGACATGCATTACTCAACAACTGTAGTTCTAGCAAATGTATCCCAATGGCTATCCTGTTAGCAGAAGAGTCCCCCATTACCTCTTCTCATAATGCATCCCTCCATCTCGAGATACTCAAGATCATTCTGAAAAAGTCACGAAAGAAGTTCGTACTTAAAAAAAATTGCTTCAGTCCTGAATGAGGTTCGTACTTTTGAAAAGTCGCCCTTGAAAGAAAAAAATAGAGGCAAACATCTACACGCATTTTGGGATACTCGACACTTGTAAATGAAGTTCTGCCTGACTAAACGCTTCGCACCTTGGGCACCTCACGTGAGGATAATCTCCCGGGAAAAATTCGATTCGCACTACAAGTGTAAGGAAGCTCTACCTGAATATCGGGTCAAACATCCCATATATATATTTTGACAAACTATCCATATATGTTTATCTCTTTTAGCTCGGTCCCCATTTAGGAGACCGGGTATGCACTTTATAAAGTTTGTATTTTAAAGCCTAGTTTTTAATCCAGCACCTCTTATAATTGAATTGACATGCTCATATGTTAACAAATGTTAATCAAATGACATAACGACTAAATACCAACATAAAAACATAAATTTCAAAACCATTCTCACGAAAGTGTTAGTGAACCAAGTCATCCTGAAACTTTGCAAAGGCAAAGTCTAAAATTCTGCTACTCCCACCACTTCTCCAAGAGAACAAATCCCGTCCCCATTGCGACATCCCCAAATATGTGTTTTCATATCAATACTCGTCAAACTTCGATCTTTGATTTACATATTTTTAACATACAAATATATCAATTCAATACAATGGAAATTTTGTATTAAGGACTCGGCTCCATAAATACAGCAATGCTGTAAATTTTATACTTGGTATCCTGTTGCGTACACCCGTAAATATATTTCATTTATTGGAACTTCGTTGGCTTGGATCCCAAGTCTCCTTGGGTACGTAGGCACTATACTAAACTAAACTCGTGAAGCCCAAGCCTCATAATACGTATCTCAGTTTATTATTTCTTAGGGATGCATCCATGCCCAGTCCAAACCCCATCCCTCCATAGTAAAGGATGTTTATAACATGGCATCCTTGGCAATACACCTCCAAACTAGTCTAAAGGAAAATACCTCTCAGCTAATGATCACCTGACGATCGTAATATAATATTCCCCTACCGAAGATCTTTAGGCCCACTCCCATTCTGACCCTCCACCGAAGCTACCCTATGTCCTACAAATAGATTTTCCCCATTTTAAGCCAAATCTTACACTTTTACACATATCACGTTAGAACACGTGAACAACCAAACTACATAGGCTTTGATCTCATGGTTATAGAAGGATGTAAGAATTGATATTGTGAGCAGCAGACTCGATAATATGTTTCATGATATATTGTCGTCACAGAGATCCAATCATCTTTCATCGATCTAATCGAATCGGGATATCAAACTATATCAAAGTCGCGATCTTTTTCACCACCCCCCCCCCCATATAAATGTACCAACACGTATACACTAATCACCATCTAACTACGTAGGAGTTGATCCCAAGTCGTATTGGTTACACATAATAAGAATCTATGGACCAACCGCATACTTAAACCTCTATTATGATTAGCTTGAAAGGTATAACCCGGACCATTTTATTTTTTTACATAAAACAACTGGTGACTCTGGCAACCGACAAAACCCCTTATCACACAAAAACTGCTCTTAGGATTAATCCTAAGAACCAGAGGTGTACGACTAAAATTGGAAATAGCGTCAAACATATTCCAAAGGCAAGTCATTGACCCATGTCGAATCGATAACCTGACCTCAAGGGGTAGCGGATCGGGAGATAAACACTCTTGCATCCACCGTTAATAAGCACTCCTCATGTTAGTATTTGGATTGACTCCCCATCGAAGGGAATTAATCATGATTTTTAAATTTTTTTAAGTGATAGTTATTTAGAGTTGAATATTAATGAGTTTGGTCCCCCATTGAGGAAGTTCTACACAAGGGGATTTAATTTCAAAGAATGAACTGATGGTATACACGTAAACACGACTAATGATTACCTACCCCATTAGAGTCACTATTATTAATAATGGGACCAAAAGACTTTGGTTATTCGATTATGTTGGACAAAAGTTTTACCCCATAAATATACCTAAGAGGGGTGGTGGTGTGAATTGGGTATTGAAAATTAAATGACTATTTGAAACTTTTCAAGATTTTTTTAGAAAGATTAATTGTAATATGATGATTCAATTAGTAATAAAGCAATCAACCAATCAATAAGTAATAACGCTAGACAATTAATATCAATATTAAAGAGAGAGTTAAGAGAGATATTGCAAACTGAGATTCTAACGTGGTTCGATCTTGCCTACATCCACGCTCGAGACGGTACTCGAGAAACTTCATTATCTCTGGTTAACTAAGATGGAACCAAAAACCATATAAGGATTTATCACACCCCACGTAATTTATCACACCTTACTAGGATTTACCACACCCTACAGGATTTATCATGCCTTTCAGGATTTACCACACTCCGGCACTATCGACCGTGAAGATACAATTAGGTTCAACCGTAGTAATAATATAAAGTATCACAAGCAACAATGGTTAAATGAGTTTTTACTTTCTCTTTATATAAAGTAAGTTGTTAAACAATCACAATTACAATGTTTGAGGATAAGAGTTTTGTATTTTTAGCATAAGTTGGTAAGTGACTAACAACTTGGCTAAGAAGGGGTTTAAATTAAATTATAACTTCTCTTCAAGTGGTTTTCTAGAAACTTTTGCTGTAATGGAGTTTTTGGGTCTAAAAAACCAAATGGATTTTGTTAATTTTTCTCTATAGAAACTCAAGGAATGGGATGACACAAGATTGTCGATGGAACCTTCACTAATGAGATATTGTTGTAATTTCTTGTGTGTTTTGGAAGAGAAGCAAAGGGTTCCTTTTATAAGCATTTCAACAACTAGCCATTAGATGGTAGTTTAGTATTATGAGGAAAGTTGGGTATTTTTAAAATTCCAAATAGAGTTGTTGAAATTCTGTCCAAACTACCCTTGGAGTCATTTTCACACATATAGAGTCAACTTTATATGAAGGAGAACTTTTAAAAATTTATCTTTTGATTTTGGACTCAATTAAAAAAGTCAGAATCAAATGGCCTAAAATACTCAGTGATGGAGTCGACTTTAAAATTAGACTATCTTAGAGTCGATTCTAAAATTAGGCCATCTTGGAGTCGACTATAAAAGTAGACTATCATTGTTTTTATATGTTTTGACTTAGGGAAGGCTTAGGAAAGTGGTTTCGGGTTTGTACTAGCTTTTTGAGAATGTTTACTTCTTTACAATCACTTCTAAATCTTTGAAACGTAGGAAGAATTCCTCTTGCTTATCTTGATCTATTGCTACTTGAAATGATACTTAAGCTTGGTTTTGTTAGACAATATTCTTGTTGTTTGGTTGACTTGATTCTTTGGAGGATGGAATGATATTCTTCTTTGGTTTGTTATTGCATGAATGGGAATGATGTCATGACTTTAATCTTTATATATTTTTTCTTTGCTTGTGATATTGAGGTCTCTAGATTACCTGGTTGATATAATACTTATGTTGTATCTCATCACATATTGAGTGCTTATTTTGATATCAAATACATTATAGAGAAGGTAGTGAAGTATGATCACATATCAATTGTGTTGTTATCATGAAAAACTATTTTCTTAAAATAATATATATTTCACAATCTCCCATTTTTATAATGACAATACAATTGATATGGTCTGATAAAAATGGCTTTATTGGTACATGGAACTCCTCCTTTTGTTGTAAATCTCCCCCTTGATTGCAACTTTATTCTTTTTCTCAAATCTATTTTCTCTTTCCCCCATTGTTATTAGAAAAAGGTGATGTTTTGTAAAGTGTATTTTGGAGACTACTCGAATAGTTGGCCTGTGCAGAACAAATCTTTCGACAAAGGTGGTTAGTACAATAGATGGATAAAGCATATGTTTAAAATGTAGTGCTATTTTCAAGTCAGTTAATTTCATATAGGTTTGTCATGCATAGTTCAAGACGAATAGTACAAAATCTATCTTCGCAAAGATGTTTAGTGAATATATATATGCAAGTTGTTTTTCAGTAAAAATAAATTGGAGTTACACATCTCCCTTTTGTGCATGGCATGGTAAAAAATGATGTTTCATTTAAATACGTTTGGTTCTAATGTGTTGCACATGATTTTTCTGTGATGTAAATAACACTTATGTTATCACGTAGAACCGAAATTTTGGTGAGGAATATTTTAAAATCTCCTAATTGTTGTTTAATGTGTAATGTTTTAGCGCAATATTTTTTTGCGGAAAGATATTCAACCTCGTCAGTGGATAGTGCGATTGATTGTTGTTTCCTACTTGCCCATGAAACTAATGAGTGTATAAGGAAGTGACAAGTTCCACTAATGCCTTTTTGACTTACTTTACATCCATCCCAATCAGCATCTCAATAGCTTGTAACATAAAAACTTGAACCTTTAGGATATCAAATACCTCATTATATAGTTCTTATAATGTTGTGGAAAATTCTTTAACTACAATAATATAGCAGAACAAAGACATACATTAAACATGATATCGAGTCGTCTTGCGGTTAGGTATAATAGACTTCCTATCATTCCTATATATAGTTTTCTATCAACTTCGTAACGGCAAATTTCCAATCGATTCTATGTGTAGTGTTGGCATAATTTCGGACAAAACTAATTTAGTCATAGGATAGTAGTTTGTTATATCCTGTCAAGCCTGTGACGTTTGAGTTGAAGACATAGCGGCCAAGATTTTGAAGTCTACATCGTTGTCGATTTATGTGCCAAGCATTTACGTCATCAACATTTAAATTCCAAGGTCTCTAAGCGTATGAATGCATTTAATATATATATATAACCTAAGATATATTTTTTATGGGTGTCTTTTCATAAACTTTAGTCATATCGACTTTTGGTTTTTCTGGGATTAAAATGTATTTTTGGTTTTTCTAAAATGTCATTAGAACGACAATTTTTTCTCGTTCGAACGAGCACGTTCGAACGACTTATCTAACGAGATTTTCTATGTTTTCTTGTTAGAAGTTTCGTTCAAACGACATATCTAACGACTTTTATCACTGTATTTCTGTTAGTAAACTCGTTCGAACGACATTCAAAAGTCGTTCGAACAACCGACGTCATTTTTTGACCTTTTTTTATAAAATTTCCCACTTTTCCACTAACTTTTTACCAGCTTTATTATGTGCGGGAACAACATTTTTCATAAGACTTTTTCAGATTTTCCAAGGGCCTTTAAGAGCCAAATTCCTATACCAAAAAGTCTCCTTGGTATTTGTTAATCAAATGATTTAATCTTTAGAACAAAATCAAGTTTTTACACCCGTGGTCGGTTTTGATCCAAGTTCATATATATATTATTTATTGTGAGATCATCTATTGGCAACGAGTACATTTCTCATCCCAAAAAGAGAAGTTTCCTACGAAAGAGTCTCCTTTGTTGAAGATTCATAGTGTGCATACGTTGAAAAGGCCTTCGTATGTTTTGACGGTAGTTAAGCCCCATCGGCGGATTCCGAGATGCTGGTGGACTCCAACGTTATCTACTAGGTGATGGTTGAAGAACGAAGGAGCGTTAAGGCTTTAAGGGAGTCGAGTCGGTGTTGTAAGTTCTTCTGTCGTGTCTTCGTAAAAATACCGTACTTAGTGGATTTGTAGGCTAGGCCATCTGAGGTTTTTTCCATTGTGGGTTTTCCTCGTACATCGCCCCTTATGTGTGTGTGTTTATATTTTATCTTGCAAAATTTCACTTATATGCAACATAGGTTAATCAAGATAAAAATTAGTTTAAACACATAATTTGTTTAATTTGGTGCTAGGTCTAATATTGGGTAATTTTAGTTTGATTTAATTCAAGTCAACAAATGTAATTTGGAAAAATTTATGTAAAGTTTGTATGGCCTATATTAAAACTTGAATTAATTATTATTGGGCTTATTTTGGACTTGAGTTGAATTAACTTTATTTGAAAGAAAAAATAAATTATTTGTTTAGTTGAGTTTAATTTTAATTTTGTGGAAATTAAAATTTGTGAACCTTAGTTGTTAAATTTGAAAGTAAATTTAAGTTTGGTATATTGTGTGAACCATATAGTATTTAGGATTTTCAAAATTGGGGTATCAAAGCATATAGTCTGAGAAATCACCCATTTCAGATTGGTATCAGAGCGGGTTACGCTAATTTTTCGCGTGATCCTGATTTTTAAGGATTTTTTTTGTGAATATTGAAAATATATCTTTCAAAGTTTCTTGTTTTTTATGATTCCATATGCTAGCACATGGCTCCTCACTTGTTATATCTTATGAGTAATTGCTTACATGTTTACATGCACTAACTTTTGTGATTCATCATAGATTTTTGCTAGTTGTATGTTAGTTTGTCATTTTTTAGTCTTTGCTTCATCATATACGTGTTGCTAGATATGACTTGTGTATCTTTTGTATTTAATTTTTAGTTATTGTGTCTTAGTTGAAAAAATACAAAACGATTTTTATTTTGTCTATTGGGTTTTCCCTGTGTTTGGTAAAAAAATTGAAAAACTCAAAAAGATTTTCAATTTTTGTGTATTTTTAGTTTTACACATTTTATGTGGCATATACATGTGTTTGAATCCAATATCATCCCCGCTTCCATGTGTCTAGAACTTTTGGTTAAGATTTTCAACCCTTAAAGTGTTCTTTATCATGCTTGCATGGAGTAGTTTGACTTTGACTTGCTTAATGCATTTTCTTTTTATATGCCTTGATTCACACATGCATGAGGTCCTTTGATCTTTAACTTCACATGTATATTTGAGCTGAGTGAGATGTTCTCCTATCAATCTAGTCACCTACATGTTGCTATGACTATGGAGGATTTGTGTATGTAAGAAACGTTTCCCGAATTTAAAAAAAAATAGAAAAATATTTATCCGGTGTAGGTTTTTATCAATGGAATCGCGCTGCAAAAGACAAAATTACTTTGAGTGAAAAGCCACCATTGAAATATATCCTAAAAAATGCAGCATTGTTCAAATTAGCCAAGGCCAAAGTATTTGAGTTTGATATTAACATTCAAAACAAAAGAAATGAAATAATCATCATATATGAGGAAGTTTATATGGATATATCAACGGATTTTCATAATGACAATGTATCCTAGTTATGCTATTTTTGTCATAACTCTATTGATTTCTAGAATCATCAAAATTCTAGGCTTGTGTGCATTGTGAATGTTTGTTCATTAAGTTCACTTTATCTTGTCACGTGAGGCTATATTTAAGTTTGATAAAGTTTCGCATTCAAATAAGAACTCCATGAACATGTTTAAGTGATTGGGTCTTAATTCTCACGTTGCTAGTTCACACCCCTTCACTTCCGTTTACAACATGTTATTTAGACACATTTTTTCCATATGAATTTGGAAAGCTTAATGTATTTTATGTCATGTGTGGTGTTTATACCTATGTATATGTGCGTGTGCGTTATTGGTATATTTTGTGTATGTATATATACGGTATTCCTTTTATTTTTGAGTTTTTGCCTTGATATCTAGTCCATGTATGATTCAGGTTGAAATAGATATTCATCTTGTTGCGATTAATATCTCAGGCTCATATTAGTTTATTCTGTTTGATATCGTTTTTTTATGCATCATAATTGGTATTTATTAATCTTCGTGTCGGATTAGTTGCTTCTCATGCCATGTGCTTTATTATTTTTGTCACTCTATACACCATTGCATGATATACTTGTTTTTCCATTATTCAAATCCCTTATTTCATTTAGGGGAAGTATTTGATTTAATTAGGGGAGAAATAGGATTTTAATGCATTTTTAATCTTTGTTTATTCCTGAACAAAAAGGGAGAGAAATGGTATCTAAACCTTTTAATTTGGGAGATCTATCTTAGGGGGAGACGTCGCTTTCTTAGGTAGATCATGTTAGACAAAGGGACAATATTTAATTATGTCATTTATCTTGTTATGTTCCCTATGGGTTTAATAGTGTGTGTAAGTGCGCAGGTTGTCATCCTAAGTGGCAAGTTTAAATCGACAAAGCATTTCAACCCATGTGTCTAGTCAAGCGTTTGTAATTTTTTATTTTGGGAGGCTTGTGTCCATTTAGAAGAGCTTAAAGGCCCGTAGGATTTTTTATTTTGGGTTATGTCCCGGAATAGCCAAAGGGGGAGATTTGTAAGGGCAAATTTTCAATCGAGTCTATTTGTAGTATTGGCTTAATTTCGGACAAAACTAAATGAGTCATAGGATAATGGTTTGTTATATCCTGTCAAGCCTATGACGTTTGAATTGAAGACGTAGCGGCCAAGATTTTGAAGTCTACATTATTGTCGATTTATGTGCCAAGCATTTACGTCATCAACATTTGAATTCCAAGGTCTCTAAAGGTATGAATGCATTTAATATATATAAAACCTCTGATATATTTTTTAGGGCAATTTACAATTAGGTCCTTTGATAACAATTTTTAAACATTTAAGGACAATTTACAATTAGGTCCTCTTGTTATGCCACTAGCGTGGACTTGTACAAAAAGAGAATTAGTGGACCTAAGTGTTTAAAATTTGTCAAAATTCCTTTAATGTTTAAAATTTGTTTGTGAGGGACCTAAGAGTACTTTCCCCTATTTTTTATGGGTGTCTTTTCATAAAATTTAGTCATAACGACTTTTTATTTTTCTCAGAAAATCAATTTAAAACTTTGCATAAAAGTTTTTGAGCTTAAAGAGCATTTTTGGTTTTTCTGAAATGTCGTTAGAACGATAATTTTTTCTTGTTCGAACGAGGTCGTGCGAACGACTTATCTAACGAGATTTTCTCTGTTTTCTTGTTTGAAGTTTTGATAAGCACCTAAAAGTGTCTATTTAATACCCCGAATTGATGCATTTTAGTATCTCGTTTTTTATAAAAATGGCCTTATGTTCGTATTTTATCATTTTACAGGGCAATACGCAATCGTGGTATAAAGTGATGCTAAATCGGTGTAATTCTGACAAAGTACTGGTCAAAAGTGTGCATCGAAGAAAAAAATGAGACCGAGAAGTCAGAAGTCCAGTTGAGCTTGCACCGATGAGTTTCGATGCCCCGAGCCTTTTCCCATAACCCTAACCTAGCCCAGACCTGACCTAAACCGAATCTGAGCCTGTGTGTGTTAAGTTTGTATTTATTATTAATTTTTAGAATTTTATTTTGAGTCATTTTATTTTTAGGATTTATTTTAAATTTATTTAGAATTTTTAGGATTTATTTGCTTTTTTTATATTTCTTTTTATTTAATGTTGTTTTGAATTTTCGTTTTTATTTTATTAGGATAGGTTTATTTTTCTTTTATTAGGAATTTATTTTTTTTGTTTTATTTGATTTTATATTTGATTTATTTCTTTTTATTTAGATTTTATTATTTTAGTTTAGTTAATTTTTTTATTTGGTTAAATTTTATTTTTTAGTGGTGTTATTTTTTTTAGGGGTAACAAACCAACACACACACATTCCCTAAAGGGTGGTGATATTCCCACCCCAAAATAATCTCCATAACACCACTTACTTCAAAACACCACGAAAGTCATTTATACATCTCACAAACACCAAAAAACTAAACACCACAATAACTTGCTCCAATATATAAATCTAAAATTAAAAAATACTTCATTTTTTTATCCCTCTCTACTCTACTCTTTTCTATCTTCTAAGAACATCCTCTATAATTCTAACTCCATAACTTTTTTACTAACACTCCAAAATCAAACCCTAACTCCATAACTTTACAACCAAACACATCCTCACTCTATAACCCACAATACGGAGGTATGAATTTCAAATCTATATACTTGTGTTTTTCTACATGATTAATTTATATACTTGTATTTATAGATGTCTAAATTATAAACTTGGTATTTATACAAGTCTACTCCATAATCAAACCCTAGTTTTCATCAAAAATGAACCCTAAGTTACTGACCAAAACCAAACCTTAGTTTTTATACATGTCTGTTGAAACTGGATCCTCACGGTCTCCCGTAACCATATGCTATGGGTTTCCACGACCACGTTCATCCGTTACCATAAAATTCATGGCTACAATACACCAACAAAATTTCCCTAACGGCGGTCTAAATTAGCCATAATTATTTAATAACTAACAGTTTGGATTGGCCGTAATTTTCAATAATTCACGACCTAACTAGGACGTATGATCCTTCCCAGTTTAATTTATTAACTTTAGATGATTATTCTCATTTTAAATTCTTATTCCCATATTTTATTGCAGATCCATTAAACCATGAGAGTTGGTAGACCACATGTGACTGCATCGGTGTTTAGGTGCTAAGTAATGAGGTGTGCTAGGTATACTCGTTTAATATCTAAACGTTCATCTGTAATCACATTTGTTTAAATTTTATTTTTCAAACACTAGCATGTCACTTAATAGTTATCTAAAATTCAATTTATAATACTATTCTGTCAAACATTAATAAATTTATTATTAATTTTGCTTTCCCTTTAGATGATCTTGCTCACTTAGCAATATTTCGGGCCCAATATTATGTAGAGTGAGATGCTTCTGAAAATATAATCATTTTCAGAAGCATCTCACTTTACAATATATCGGGTCCGAAATGCTGCTAAGTGAGCAAGATCATCCAGAGGGAAAGTAAAATTAATAATAAATTTATTAATATTTGACAGAATAATATTATAAAGAAATGGTAGATAACTATTAATTGACACAATAATGTTTAAAATATTAAAGTTAAATAAATGGGATCACGGACGTAACTATAGATATGAATGAGTACACCTAGCAAACCAAGTCACCTACCATGGAAGGAGAACGATGAAGCAAACCAAGTCACCAGACCCTAAAACAAGGAGAAGGACGAACCAAACCCCAACTTTATTACTTTGTTAAAAAATGTGAATTTTTTTATTACATAACAGCATGGTATATGTTGTGGTTGTTAATAAATGTGATTGTTGCTACAGTGTGGTAAATATTATGTTTGTTATTTGTCCAATCAGATTGTATATGAGCGTATTATTTTATGCAAAGGTATATGCATTTGGGTATGACTTTTTATTTGGATGTGACTTTTTATTGTTGGAAACAAAATAAACTTACACAACACTATAAATGTCATGGAAACCAAATAAACATCTTGTGGATTATCGTATGTCATGAAAACAAAATATACACTTACTATCTTCCATCGGGAAGCAAAATAAACATGCACAACCCTATAAATGTCATGGAAACCAAAAAAACATCTCATGGATTATCGGATGTCATGAAAACAAAATAAACACTTACCATCTGCCATCGGGAAACAAAATAAACATGCACAACACTATAAATGTCATGGAAACCAAATAAATATCTCATGGATTATCGAATGTCATGAAAACAAAATAAACACTTACCATCTTCCATCGGGAAACAAAATAAACATAGGATGAAAACCACGATCAGGTTAAGCCGTGAAGTTCCTTTTCACGTCCAGGTTAATACGTGGTTTCCCAAAGCATAAAACACAATAAAACACAATATCATGGCCAACCCAAATCGTGAAATGTCTGTTCACGGACAGGTTAAGACCTGACATACCATATTTCATGGCCAGGTTAAGCCGTGATATAACTTATTTAACGGCCATATTAAGCCGTTATATACCTTTACTCCAAAACACCACAAAATTAAAACTTATTTCTCACTAACACCACAAACCCCAACACCACAATTTGAACGTCCATACTCAAACTAAATCATTTCCTTCCTTCGTCTCTCTTTACTATTTTCTCTTTACTTCCTTTTGCAACTCTCAATACTCAAACTAATTCCTTATTCCATCCTTCCAATATAACCTGATATGTAATTCAAAACTCTCTCATTGTGCATTTATATATATCCAATACCTGCCTAAAACCCATAAAACCCTAGTTTTCGTTAAAACCCTAATATCTTTAAAAAAAACTAAATGTAAAAAAAACTTAATATGAACTTAAACCAGACTAAAACCCTAATTTCTTGAAAAAGAAACTTAAATGCAAAAAAACATAAAATATGAAATCTGGCGATCGCTTGTCACCGTAAAAAGTGAACTCTTGCGGTCTACTTCGGTCGTGTAGTCTAATTTGACGGCTACAGTACACCGTTTAGTTTGAAGCACACACGGCATAAGTAGACCGTGTAAGGTCCCATATTGATTTCTTAGCAGATCATATGAATGGGGAGAGAGGGTAGACAACCCATGACTGCGTCGAAAAGGAAAAGAAAACAAGATAAAATTTCAAGTAAAGATGTGATTGGTGACAAGGGGGTTGGTGAGGATGTGGGTGAGGGGAATGTTGGTGAGGAGGTTGTAGGTCAGGGGAATGTTGGTGAGGGGAATGTTAGTGAGGGGATTGTTGGGGTTGTTGGTGAGGGGCTTGTGGGTCAGGGGAATATGGATGAGGGGAATGTTGGTGAGGGGGTTGTGGGTCAGGGGAATGTTGGTGAGGGGGTATTTGGTGAGGGGAATATTGGTGAGGGGGTTGTGGGTGAGGGGAATGTTAGTGAGGGGAATGTTCATGAGGGTGATGTTTATAAAGGTGCTAGCAGGGATAGTAGCTCTAGTACGTCAAGTGATTCATCTACATCGTTATCGTCTTATGATGATGACCTACTCAGAGGGGCATCTTCTTCTTCCCCGATTCAAAAGAAAAAAAAACAAGGACAAAACCAACAAGAGACGATGCATAGCCGAGTTGTTAAAGCATTTTCTAATCATGTGTCGTACGATATTTGGAACCACGACGAAGAACGATGTATAATGAAGTGTGTACACCATTATAAGAAATTCTTTGAGTGGAATATTGATGAAGAGGATAAGCGAGTGGTGAATGCGGTAAAGGCCTCGGGATTATGGCCTTTAATAAAAAATTCTTATCGATTTATTGATCATGTACTTATATGTGCATTCATCGAATGATGGCATTGTGACACCCAGCCTAATTAAATACCGGGTGATCAGTCATTTATTAAATTATAATCAAGGTGAACGGTTGATTCATTCTTAGCATCATTGTCAAAAAATAAACTTTCCAATTTAACACCCTAAATAATTAAGCTAAGTGTCAAAATCATTTAAAACATTATTTCTATTTCATCAAACCCAATTATAAAACCTTTAATAATAAACAGTTTAAGAGTCACACACTTATTAAGACTGGAAATGAACATCCAAGAATTTAAGAATTCAAACAACAAATACCAACTTTAAAACCATAAAGGAAAACCATCCTGACAGTAAATAAATCTCAATGAGTAAAATACTAAAGATAAATGAACATAATCTCTGACAAATCCAATTAAATAAGGAAACGGACGACACATGCCCAACTAATTAAAATTGAACTAAGAATGGAATCAACAAGGAGATCGTCTAAGCAAATGGCCTGCAACTCCCACCTAAGTTGCAGTACGTCCAGTCCAAAGTACCTAAGCACGACGCCCCTATGGCTGGGCACCTGTAATATATACATATATATACAAGAGAGAAGAGAGAAGAGATAACAGAAAACGGGTCAGAGACCGATTGTAAAAACAGTTTAAAATTTAGTTTAGCAAGTATTTAAAATGTTTACCGGCTAATGCAACAATCATATTAGTATGCGACACTCTCTTGAGAAATTCTCACCTCTCATCTAGTGTGCACACCTACCGCACTATTAATACCAAACGTTTAGCTTAACTTAAATTACTCATAAGATTTCATGCTGACGGTTACTAGGGCTAAGATAATTGTTTTCTGAAAGTAAAATCTTCACATGAATCACATTTCATTATAAAATATTCTAGTATTGTCTCAAACTCTTCAAACACTTATAATAAAGTCAAAATATTTATTCATTACTTAACTACTTTTATTCACAGTAGAAAGTTCCCAGTTTTATGTCTACATATATATTAATCACTCGTATAATATATATATGCTATCGGCACCCCCACGTAAATTTTATGGTGCGGGCATACTCTGCTATCAAGTCCCCGTATCACTCGTACTGAAGGAAATACTAGTTCGGAATCACTCTCGAACTGTATTAACAACAAACACGTACAAATTGAGGCAAAGCATAGTTCCAAGTCACTAAGAGGTCAGCACATACCCTCACGTCTCTTAGGACCGTCTGACTATCAATCAGATAGCCTGTACCAAGGAGTCCTTTGTTCTAGGGTAGAAGTCAATATCCCCCATAAAGGTCCCATCGAGATAAGACTGTCCCGATGCGGTAACCTCAGTGATAGAAAGTAGCGCGGGCATGATTTTTACACATATATAGTATATGCACAACACAGTTATATATATATACTACTATTCCCATTTTTAAATTCGGTATACCCACGACCCATACTTATGATATTCGTTCTTAGTACACATTACTAGTTTATCCCGTATAGCGGCTCGTCTCTTTTATTCTTATTTATGGGATTATTCCATACTTACTTCTTATCACTCGTAGTATCTTATCTCCCTAAGTATAATTTCAGTAGGTACTCTCTTATTTTATAACGTAACTTCCTTACGAGCCTCACTCCTTTAGTCACATGTTCCCATTATTTCTTAAGTGTAAATCACTCCCCGTTAACCCAAAATTCGTCTTACATTAAATGCTCCATTTTTACAAAGTCCCACTGGTCCTCTTTATGTCCCAAAATTTTCTAACAATAATGTTCAAAGGTTACTACTCATTTTAATCGAAATACACTATTTAAAAGAGGAATATGATTTTTCCAGGTGGGGTCGATCGCGATCGATCGACACTCTTTGGTCGATCGATCGATCAAGCAGTTATGGCGAAACTGCAGAAAACTCAGCTACGGAAATCCTTCTCCAAACTCAACCAAATCATCATATTTAACTCCCAACAAATGATACTAGAAGTGTGATATACCCAAATAAATAATTTTCTACGTAAAACATGTGAGTTTTCATCAAGTATCACAAATTAAAAAGGGCAAAATCTATATAAACCTCAAGAACCCTAATATTTTCTTTAACTTAATTCTTCCAATTCTTTTTCCATATTTTCTACTCCTAACTCAAAGAAAATTCGTGGTATATCCTCTACATGTGAATAAGATTTCCAGAATGTGATTATTACCTCTATAACATGCGAATTCTAGTCTCCAACATATGCTTTCTTTCATGAAATTAGTTCTAATCAACCCTAGACTAACATAATTGAAGCATCAACTAAAATAAAGCAAGATAGATACTTGCCTGGAAATCTTTGTTTCTGATTTATGAAAGAAATTGGTGTGGTAGTGTTCCTCGTCGCGTGATTTACAATTTGGCGGTGCGAATGACGGTGTTTTTGGCCTAAAACTCCTTGGAAAGATTCTACCCTTCCTCTCCAATGGCCGTTCTTTGTTTTTTATTATGTTAACCCTAGAAGACAACCCCTAACATCTGATATAACCTTAGAAAATTCGTGGGTTTCCATGCCCAAAAATACAAAATGTCTAAAACGCCCTCCCAGGATGTTAATTAGGCCTAAAAATGCCCCGAGACCCAAACTAAACCCCCGGGTACATTATTTTGATTATCTCGACCCTTCCGGACACATTGACGCACTCAACCATACGGGTGACTTATAATTTATTCACTTTTAATAATGCGAATTTAATCCCGACACTACATAGGCGCGTCCCGATAAAATTTCCAAAATTATCAAGTTAGATTCTCGTGATAATTTTACTAAATTTTATTACACATCTTACTTTACCCATAAAGTAATTTACAAAAAAATTTCCATAATTACTAACTCTCATCACGCTAGTAAATATTTAAATGATTTTCAAATTAATATTAAATTAATATCTCTAATTAATTTTAATAAATCCCCAAATTTAACAGTCATAAAAATACGGGGTATTATAGGCATCCGGAAACTAATATGTTTCATATTCCATTCGGTGAAATGACCATTACACTAAATGATGTTTATCATTTGTTAGGGATAGCGGTTGAGGGGATTAGTGTGTACGGGATGATCCCGAAGACGGCTGAAGAATGAGCTACATCAATTAGGAAGTTTGCTAAGTTGATCGGGACAACAGAAAAAGAGGTTGAAAAGGAATGCAAGTCTTTTCATGCAGTCCATTTTGACTAGTTGATGAAATTATGATAGATAGGGTAAAGAAAATGGGTCAGAATGCAAAGGGTAAACAAATCGATCGATGTGCCCGGGCCTATCTTCTATTCATGATAGGGTGCCTTCTTTTTCCAGACAAGTCGGGTACCCCGAGTCCAGATATATTACATTCAATCTTTGAAGAACGTGGGGGAAGTCAAGGACAAGAACTGTGGAGGTGCTCTCTTATCCCACCTATACCGCCAATTGGAGATCACGTCCAGGGCAGACGTACGACAAGTTACTGGATATCTCCTTCTTCTAGTGGTAATGGATACTTTATACTTTATCATAATATATTTTTATTTGTCATATTTCTTTTCTAACTTAAGATTAAAGGATATGTAGGCATGGGTACACGATCAATTCGATCTAAAGCGTAGTGTTCGTAAGTCTGACTATACCACCGCCGAACCCCAAATTTGTAGGTGGAAGGGGCAAATGGTTTTGGGTGACTCAAACGAGCAATTTCTTGCTATGAGGGAGACGTTGGATGATTTAAAATTTACTAATATGAGTATAACTACTTTTTTTTTACTTACTCGATATATTTATAATGAAGTTTACTTACATGATGATTTAAAATTTAGGTTGTATGGGATGCTTGCAAAGAAAATGTTGAGGCCTTTACATTCTAGGAGATATCTTGGTACACCGGTATTCTCATATGCTATGACATTGTTGAGCCATACTATCCTGAGAGAGTGCTTCATCAAGTCGGCAGGGTCCAAACTATTCCATGTCTTCCCATGTTCCCGATTAAAAAAGAGAGGGGTAGGACATAAGCTAGGTACAAGGTGGTGGGTGACAATGAGAAATGGTACCAGGAGAACTGGGTTAACCATGTCCTCAATGCTGGTAGATGATCTACACCCACACGCAACTACCCTTGGGAGTATGTTGAAGGCTATGTGTCATGGTACAATGAAAGATCGCATCCCTTGGTCTGTAATCCTATTCACCGTAAGGACAACCCAAGAGTGAACGCTATGGAAAAACTGGTATGATACCTCACATCAACATTTAAGGTTTGGTAACATGTATTCGTAGTATTAATTACATTTGTTGTGGCAACATGGAAAGGAGTCGGGTGTCGACCTAGCCATTAATCTCTTGGAAGAGGCGCTTAAATATCCAAGGAAAGAACCCTAGGCCGAAGATTATCAAGAGCTCACTGATGCTGCTCGGGCAGCTTCTGATTCCCTTTTAAAGGCTAAAGGCAATAGTGGAAGAAAAGGAAAGCGCGAGGAGATCAATGAATAGGACTCGAACCGACGAACGAAACGTCGGTTCGACCCTCACATGCAATGTGTGCCTAATACAAGGAAAAGCCCGGGAAAAAGGAGACAACCAAGGAAGAAATATTACTGTTGGTTATTTGAATATTTTTGTGGTTATTTGTTTGTTTGGTTGTAGTAAACAATTATTGGTTTGTTGGGGTTGTTTGTTTGTTGTACTATACACTTATCATAATATTAGTTTGTTGGGGTTGGTTGTTTCACTTATAACCGTTTCATTCATAATGTTAGTTTATTGGGGTTGGTTATTTTTTGTTGTTAAGAATGTTGTTCAACTATTGTAGCTAACAATGTTGGTTGTTGTCATAGTTAACTGTTGGATTTAAATGGCCATGGTAGACCGCAAACTCTCTTACCACGACTAGTCATAACCGTTAACTCTCTTACCATGACTATAATTAACTGTGTAACATATTTAAACGGACACAAGTAACTGTACCAATACCTTGAAAATTATCCAAGTACAGTGTCTTATTTTTACGACTACAGTTGACCGTGACATGAGTAGGATGGCTATAGTAAACCGTGTAACATATTTAAATGGCCACAAGTAACCGTACCAATACCTTGACAATTATCCAAGTACACTGTCTGATTTTCACGACTACAGTTGACCGTGACATGAGTAAGACGACCATATTTAACCGTGTATCATATTTACGTGGCCACAAGTAACCGTACCAATGCCTTCAAAATTACTTAAGTACACTGTCTGATTTTCATGACCACAGTTGACAGTGACATTAGTATGACGGCCATAGTTAATCGTGTATCATCTTTACATGGCCACAAGTAACCGTACCAATTCCTTGAAAATTATCCAAGTACACTGTCTAATTTTCACGACTACAATCGACCATGTCATTAGTATGACGGTCATAGTTAACTGTGTATCATCTTTACACGGTCACAAGTAACCGTACCAATACCTTGAAAATTATCCAAGTACACTGTCTGATTTTCATGACTACAGTCGACCGTGACATTAGTATAACGGCCATAGTTAATCGTGTACCATCTTTACACGGCCACAAGTAACCGTGAAGCGAGTATGACAGCCATAGTTAATCGTGTATCATATTTACACGGCCATAAGTAACCGTACCAATGCCTTGAAAATTATCCAAGTACTATCTAATATTCAACATGTAAATTTTTAAAGAGACATACCCAACATTCATATCCAATAGTTAACATGTATATAAAAATAGACATTATACAAATACACTGAACATTTCATATCCAACACTATTGTTTGTAATAATCATTCACAAAAAATTACATGTTATGTTAGAATTGATGTTACAAAAATCACAATCCCCCCCGGGACCGATCATGATTTAGTCAAATCAACTTCGTCATCCGATTCAATCAAAACCGGTTCATCCCTTGTCGCTACGTCTTTCGGACACAATCCATGGAATATATTCAAACATTGTTTGAATAAATCTTCCCAGTGTAGTGCATCGACCGATGCCTTTGACTTCCAATTTGATGCAATGGGGGTATAGGGCAAAATCGGGTGCACTTCATAGTCACCCAATGACAATTAGATATGTTCAGTACGTAAACAATCTTGTTATCCTCCTGAATGGGTTTTGGACCCTCATCAAATGTCACAAAAGTTAGGTATTGGAGCTTTGATATCAAGACCACCATTACTTTGTACGCATTCGCAGTTAGATAGTCAAAATCCGACATTATGAGCCAATGACTCATCGTGACGGAATGCTTGAACATGTTCAACATACATTCATACTCCTCGATGGTATATAATTTCATGATAGATTTATAGAATTCCTTGTTCTCACGTAGCTCAGTTAACATTTGACTACGTATAGCATGAGAGTGACTAAGAGATTCCCCAATACCCAACCCCCGGGCCATGGCGGAGAAGTCGCAATTACCATCCGACGTAACTTCATATATGTCATCTACAAAAGCTTAGAAGAAGTCCGGTACGTGCTTGATATATAACTTTTTGTAGGTAGACCACAACTCTGATTTTTTAGCTGTATAAGGTAGCTTCGTATCTAACCTCTTGCCATGAAGTTCACTCAAATTTGGAGGATCCTTTTCCCACGTATATAGGATTCTCTTGGTCGGTGTATTTTTATTCAAGGACTTGGGTCTACCCATGGCCTTAACTGAAGTGGTCTCCATCAACGCTGTGCAAGATGGTTGAGCAATCTCCATTAGTTTTTCTTGCATCATTTGTCGCTCGGCATCCCGCGCTTCATTTCACCTCTTCTTTAGCAAAATCATTTCGGGTGCATAATAAATATCATGATACATTGGGACATCGTGGACTATAACAAGCTTCTTCCAATGACCGTCTAAATTCCATGTTAGAATGGCATCACCCGTCTTCTCCCATCCGGCCAATTCATAAGTGCACGAAAGGCCATATATTGTATGAATTTTTGTGCCCGCATGCAATATCCGTTAATCGAGTATTAACCGTAAATCCAGCTAACACCGTCCTCATACAATCTATCTCCCCTAGAATCAAATCAATAGCAAGGTGGGAGGCTCGTCCCCGTATCTCTCGTAGCAATGGTTCGTTGTGCGTATGCTTTGTTAATTGCAATGACTTTTTGAACTCCAATCTAATCTAAGTCTCTTGAAATTCAAGTAGAGCATCCATCCCATTCCACACCTTAGAGCTAAACAAATACTTTTTCAACTATGCGTGGCTGCCATCGGCCCTATTTGTGGTGTGGTTCCCCCGATGTTGAATCTTCTTCGTCCATGGATGCGCATACATGAAACGGTACGGCAACCACGTATTTTCAAGATACGCAATCATACAAGGACATTGATGCTTCCATGTTGAAAGAAAAATGACCATGCTTTATCATATTCGGCATGCGTTTCTGACTCGACCACCCCAATCCATCCGAACATAAAGGACTTTTTATCCGGGTCTTTTAATCCAACTTTCAAACGAGCTGCTTCAATATTCTTCTGCACGTGGAATAAACATAACATAAGTTTCGTGCTTGGAAAGACTTATCTCACGGCATTCATGCACGAACATTATCTATCAGACACTGTGACCTCGGGCAATGCTTCTGGCTCATACAGAGATCTCAAGTGTTTCAACGGCCATTGAAAATTTTCCTCCTTCTTACTCCTCTAAAATGCAAATGAAATACAAAATGATTTCCCTGTAGAGGTGACCTCAATCATCTCGAATAATGGCATGTTGCATCTATTTGTTTCGTAAGTGAAATCAACCACCACAATAGAAGGGAAGCACTTGTCAAGTAACATGGAGGTCGGGTGAGAAAAAAATATTTCTTACAAGGTGTCATTTTACTCATGACGCCGATGTCAATGCACATAATGTTTATCGAAAAGCAAATGCATGAGTTGTTGCACTGCGTTCCTCCCGGCATACTCCCCTACTCTCATCTTGTGTTTTGTGTTGTACACGATTCTCATCGAGGAGTAATTATATTGATTCAATTGTTTCAATGTGTGCAGGACCTCCTTCGGACGAATATTATTAGAGACTAAATCCTTTGTCACATTCCATTCCTCCTCATTTAACCGTCCGACATATGGGTGTCCAACTAACGAATCGGAGACCTCATGATTATGTAGACCACACAAAACTTTAACACCCCACTTACCATCTTCCATTGGGACACCCTTAAGTCTAAATGGACAATCACACTTACGGGTGCTAACATTACGCTTTCTCTTCTTTTATGTTTCCTCCTCCTTTTCCCGTCTGTGCAATGAGCTTCTTTCACATCCAAGAATTATACGTGGCTTTCTTCTCGATTTCTCCTTCTCGAATTTGAGTATAATCACGATAGCCTTCATTTTTAAACCAATCATCTGGCACCATTTTACCATTTTACTTCTACTCTGGAATACCTATGAAGATTGCACATACTTATAATTAACCATTGTGTGTATATTACTAAACACTATAACTCAAAACTGAGTAAGAAAAAAACCAACCTCTTCGGTAGAAAATTTGGAGGTATGATCCTGACAAATGGCACTATGAGAAGATGTCGTATCATTCTAAATTGAACAAAATTGAAGAAAATATTAAAACTAAATAACACATTATGCAATATTCAACTGACATCTTAAGACTTTCGGGGAAAATTACCATGGTTATAGTCAAGTCTGAAAATTCATCCCGCAGGCAATGACCGGTTGTGTTATGCACTTCTACAAAAGATTGATCAACAGTAGATTGCTCACGCGTATCACTTGGAACTTTATCCCCACATGGTGTACCCGATGACGATCCGTCATTCCGAGTCGCACTAGCACTTAGTACGACGAGATTATCAATCTCCCCCCAATCAATTGAGTTTATTATTGAGTCATCTAGCTGCAATTTTAGATAATAATAAATTGAGTTTAATATTAAGCCAACCCAAAGGTAAATCGTGAATAAGGTTATCCCGACCACGATTAGCCGTGAAAAGCTTGAATTAACGGTCAAGGTTAATCGTAAAATATCATAATTTACGGTTATGATAAACCGTAAACAATAATATAACGACCAATCATGGCCGTGAATTTTCATCTTCTTCGGTTACGGGAAACCGTGGAGAGGCAATAACATCTTTTTTCCAAACTTTTTTTAGTACTTATTTTCATATATTTTTTTAGTGTGTACTAATTGAATATAATGTATGAAAGTATTTAGTACCTCAAATGAGTCCAATGTAGGAGTGAAATTTACACTTTGAACATATTTTGTATCTTGAATTTTTGGGTCATCTGTGGTCATTCTCGTAGGTGTAGACCTGTAAATAATGCATCAAACAACCACACAAACTATCTCAAATAAAATGTAGATAATAGAAACAAGATTGGATTGAGAACAACAAGGTTGAGTTTTTAAGGGTTTTAGCCGTGATATAGGGTTTCACGGTTTGGGTTTGAATTTTTTGAAAGTTGATTTTTTTAGCGTTTATTATGTTTAAGGGTTTTTTTGGTGTTATTATGTTTAAGGGCATTTTAAACTTTTTAGTAAGATTTTAAGGGTTATATTTGTGTTGTTTGATAGTAACAAAAGTTGTTTTTTGTTTTGTGGTGTTATGGAGATATTTTTGGGGTGGGAATATCACCACCCTTCCCTAAACACCTCACATAACACTCGCATCCACACACTCACTCAACCACACACCTTACCATACAAACACACACACACACACACAACTAAACCCCACCCATCATCTTCCCCAACACCCACCTTCTCTCTCTCCTAACCTCCATTAACAAACCTCACCCAACACCTTCTCTCCTCCATACCCATCAACCCATAACCATCTCATACCTCACACCCCCTACACCTATCATCCCATCGATCACCATGGAAACCATAGCTGCCAACCCGGATCGAACCAAACCCGGATGCAGTCCCGACTTTCTCTGTCTGGGCGGTTCCACACCCATTTCCCGCGACCCACAACTCTGAAACCAATGAACCCCCTGCATTCCAGACCCGGCAACTCAACCACCACTTGAACCCAACTTTGGTCCTTTCAGACTCAATATCCATTAAACCCGAAATCCATTACTCGTACCAACAACCCATATCAAACCCGACCCCTTGCTGAACTCCGGTCAAACCTCAAACTCGAGATTGCAAGCATCAACCCGAACCATCCATATCTCCATAAAATCCAAAACCAAAGCCACTTAGCTGCCAACAAAGAAAAAAAACACGTGAAAAGAAGAAAAAAATGACTTGGCCAAAAGGAAATCCCACAAAAATCTATCTCATCAATCAGAAACAAGTCGCGGGTATCTATATTATACCTCTAATATGATAATATTATGGGTGTAAATAGAATTTAATGCATTTAAGCATAATTAAATTCTTAAAGTTAAGCCCAAAATTAATAAAATCTTTTTGAAATCCATAAATAAAAACCTTTTCATATTCACCCGTTTCTAATTCCTAATTCTTCTCTCTTTCTCTCCTTCTACCCATCATAAATTAACGCGTCACCTCCATCCAAAAAAGAGCAAAATTTTTGGCACACCATAGTTGTCTGTACCGACAGATCTCCGGCTCATCGCTCCTATTGACTAGTTTGTTATGGGATAAAAGCAAAAATTTGCCACAACTTCTTTTGTCACCATTGGAAGATCTTGCTCAAGCATACCCATTTACCATGGATGGGAACAAATCATCCCATCATTGAAATCGATTCACCTTTGGGTAACAAATACTAAGAAAGTGGTGGAATATGTGTTGCTCTTTGTTAATTGGATTTCATTGGGCTGAAATCCAAATTGATTTGTGTTGAAATCGGTACACCATAACCCAAACAAAAGGTATGTTAATGAACAACACACCTCATCGCTGAAATCGATTTCAACGACTAAGAAAGCATATGTGTTGCTCTTTGTTGATTGAATTCTCTCTCTTTAGTCACTGGATGCGGAGTCTAAATTGCATATCTTCGTCATACATATTCATGTATATAGTGGTGGAATCTATGTGCTATGTTGTTTTTCATTTGTAATTATTTTCTAATTGAATTTTCTCTATGTCTGCTTACGAAGAAAAAGTATAAAAAGAGAAGGAGATAACATGTTTGCTCTTTATATTTTGTTTCATGTAATTCTTTCTCAGTCTCTGGGTTTGCTTATTTTCCACTGTCACCACCTGTTAATAACATTTTGTGAGTACAATTCCTTTAAAATCCACTACTTTCACTTTTACTTCAACAATTGCTCCATCTCTTTTTTTTCAAATCATTAGAGTAATAGTACTGACTTAATATCTAATGCATTAATTTTGATAAATATAGTGATATGATCAGGTGGGGATCATTTGAAAGCTCGGATGCTTCATAGTTATGAGATGGCTCTACAAACTTGGTCGGATTGATTGGAGATCAATGAGAATCGTACCAGGACCCGACTATTTTTTGTTAGTATGTCTCCCACTCACCCCCGGTATTGTTGCCATTACTCAATCCTTAAATTTACTTTTTTATTGCTCAATCCGTATATCTAATATTCCAAAATAATGGGATAAACAGCTATGAAAATATATCCATATATATATATATATAGAGAGAGAGAGAGAGCGGATCAGGAGCGGATCTAAACAACGGGTTTACTAACGGATCACCCCCAAACGACGTAGTTTTGGGAGTGAAATTACATAAAAACCGGGTGAAGTGAGGGTTTTCTTGTAATTTCACCTCCAAAACTACGTCGTTTGGGAGTGGTCCGTTAGTAGACCCGTTCTTTTAGTCCGCTCCTGAACGGCTCCGTATATATATATATATATATATTACTAACTTCATTTTTCACATCAATGATATTCCGAGTGAGTTCGATTGGAGACATCACAGTGTTGTTACTCAGGTGTTTTTTGTTGTTGATTTGATGTTGATTTTGAGAGATGTGATTTTGTAGGGGGTGTGAATTAGGGTTTAAGGTTTAGAATTTAGGGTGTTGGACGTTTATGGTGGAGTTATAAAATGACGGTGATGTTACTTCGACAGTGTTTATTGTGAAGTTTATGGTGGAGTTATAAAATGATGGTGTAGTTGTAAAAATAGTCGGGTCTGTTACTTCTGTTAAAATTCTTTATTTTTTTTATGGTGGAGTTGTAAAATAATGGTGAAGATGAATCTGACCTATGGACTATATATTCATTGCAAAAAGAAAGCATCTTGCATAGTCTTCATCCCAATCTTGTGCGTGTCTATTGCAATTGGAAAATCTCATATCAATTAAGGTACAATTATTTAGTTTCCTCTTCTGAAAAATTGGCTTTATTTGTTTTACAATCTACATTTTGAATTAGAAAAGCTTTGATGATATATAGGATAACATTTTAACTGTTTTTCATTCTCTGTTTTTTGTTCATATGAAATAAGCTCTTAATATGTATAAGTGAAGAGTAATTATATATGCCCCGCCTCCAAATCGCATCTCTCAATTAATATTTTTTTTATAAGTTTTATATTCTTTTGTTTTTAACAATTGATATAAAAACAGTTTTTTAAACTAAAACTAAACTGTTTTTTATTAAAATTAAAATTTTAAAAATATTATTTTCATAAATAAAAAAAACAATCTTGCGATTGATTAATGCCGCTGGCACAGACCAACATCATTTGTTTAATGTAGGGCCGCGCTAGCGACACTAATCAATCGCGAATCTAAGACATCAAATTAAACAGTTTTTTTATTAAAATTAAAATTAAAAAAATCCTACATGATATATTGCAGGACACCAACAGTTCAACGAATGAAAGTGAAGCTACTAGGTATCACCGAAAATTCAGTCCACACAACATTCGAAGTCTCAAACTTCGGATATCAAGGATGTCGAGGATGGAAAACATAACTGGGCGTCCAAAAGACTCAAATCACACAAGGTACTCTTCCACAAGTACTATTCAAAACATTAATCAATTATAGACTCCAAATGTTTAATTTCTTATTCCAACATTTACAGTTTTTTAAACCATAGGTTCTCCACACACTTCACGGGAAAACATTTTTTTAATTTTCTTCCGCAATGAATATGCACATATAAAATTGGAAATCCACAATGAAAAACTGTTTTTTTTCCCATCACATTCGTGATTTTAGTATTCATATAAGGCATGCAAAAAACATAACAAACAAATCATTAATATCAATAAAAATTTAGTAATTAAAACTTTTTGATCATTTTAAATAAAATAATGTTATTTTGTAGGAGCAAAGGAATCGACATCGGGGATTGATCGGCCATAGTAAGGCCTGGAATGTTGAAGACATATTGAAAATTTGACCTTTATAATTTTTCTTTTGCATTTCGGAAATGCAAATGAGTATATTTGTTATACAAATTTGATTTTGTATTTCATTATACTTTTGCAATAAATATACTTTTAATAAAAAAAATTGTTATATTCTTCATCACATTTTATCGCCTTCTACATTTACGCCCGCGCATCGCGCGGGTTACCTGCTAGTTATTATAAAAGGAAGGGGCGACTCATTTAAGAGAGGTCTAAGACTCTAATATCAGACGAGAGATAGAAAATAGAGAGACACAGTGTATATTATATACATATTAGGAGCATAAAAAAATTCAGAAAAATCCAAAAAAATTAGTTTAGTTTAGAATAATTTGTAGGTTTGTTTTTTTTGTATTCTTAGTGTAATCAAGTAATGAAATTTATGATGAAGATTGGATGAATGTCGAGTTGCATTTCAAGAATATGATTCGACAAAAAAAAAATTGTGTACTGTATTTCTTCTTCTTGTTTCATTTTATATTATTCTTGACATTCATTTGATTATTGTGTTATGTTCTGATATGAGAATGTTAGGCTAAACACCTCGTTCAAGGGGTGGGATGCAGTGTGTAGGATATTATATAAATTCATTAATTGTTATAATTCTAGAAAAATTCATTTTTGGCTGTCACCAATTAATTTATGTAACGAGAGTTAGTAAATTAATTGTACAAATTATTGTTTGAATTTAGGAATCGAACTAGAGATAGGTTTTTTCAAAATTTGAATATTAATTATGTGTTGAAATTTGAGAATTCATATTGTTTTTATTAAATTGATCATAGCTGGTAATTTTGTTGAAAATAGTATAGTTCTTAATTTTTCATATCGTATGACATTTTTAAATTAGTTTTCTGAAAAATATATTATTAAATTTATAATTGTAACGAGAGTTAGATTATCGATTTAATATTATCTTGAAATATTTAAATTGAGAAATTAAAATAATTGATAATGCGGTGTAATCCCATCTCTTGACATTCTCACATTTTTCACACTCGATTG
Source organism: Sambucus nigra (assembly GCA_949130495.1). Taxonomy (NCBI): domain Eukaryota; kingdom Viridiplantae; phylum Streptophyta; class Magnoliopsida; order Dipsacales; family Adoxaceae; genus Sambucus; species Sambucus nigra. Next base: position 777,589,562 of record OX422208.1, on the reverse strand, counting down.
CACATTATTTTTTGTTATTTAGTCATTTCATAATTTTTAGCATTTATTAGTTAATTTTTCCTTGAAGTTGTTTTAAATAAAAATAAATAAATAAATATTTTGAGAAAAAAATTGAATTGCAAGTTTTCGCAATAATTGTTTCACCTTTGAAGTTGGATTGATATCCGTACTTACCGCAAAACGAGTTGTTTTAGACAAGTTTCGTAGGTAATTCAAGGGATTTTGAGATTGGCTTTTGAAGACAACGGTCTTATCAAGTTTCGTTCGAACGACATATCTAACGACTTTTATCACTGTATTTCCGTTAGTAATCTCGTTAGTAAACTCGTTCGAACAATGTCGTTCAAACGACATTCAAAAGTCGTTCGAACGATCGGAGTCAGTTTTTGATAATTTTTTTGTAAAACTTTCCACTTTCCCACTAACTTTTTACCAGCTTTATTATGTGTGGGAACAATATTTTTCATAAGACTTTTTTAGAATTTTCAAGGGCCTTTGAGAGCCATATTCTAAACCAAAAAGTCTCCTTGGTGTTTGTTAATCAAATGATTTAATTTTTAGAACAAAACCAAGTTTTTTACACCCATAGTTTATTTTTATCCAAGTTCAGATATATATTATTTGTTGTGAGATTATCTTTTGGCACCGGGTGCTTTTCTCATGCCAAAAAGATAAATTTCCTACGGAGGAGTTCGTTTTGTTGAAGATTCGTGGTGTGCATACGTTGAAAAGGCCTTCATATGTTTTGACGGTAATTGTGCCCCATCGGTGGATTCCGAGACGTTGGTGGACACCAACGTTATCTACTAGGCGAAGGTTAAAGAACGAAGGATCGTCAAGGCTTGAAGGGAGTCGAGTCGTTGTTGTAAGTTCTTATGTCGTGTCTTTGTTAAAATACCGTATTTAGTGGATTTGTAGACTGGATCGTCGGAAGTTTTTTTCGTTGTGGGTTTTCCCCGTACATCGTGTCTTGTGTGTGTGTGTGTTTATTTTTTATCTTGTAAAATCTCACTCAGATGCATGTTAGGTCAATCAAGATAAAAATTAGTTTAAACACATAATTTGTTGAATTTGGTGCTAGGTCTAATATTGGGTAATTCTAGTTTAATTTAATTTAATTCAAGTCAACAAATTTAATTTGGAAAAATTTATGTAAAGTTTGTTTGGCCTATATTAAAACTTGAATTAATTATTGTTGGGATTATTTAGGACTCGAGTTGAATTAACTTTGTTTAAAAGAGAAATTAAAATATTTGTTTAGTTGAGTTTAATTTTAATTTTAATTTTACGGAAATTAAAATTTGTGAACCTTAATTGTTAAATTTGAAAGTAAATTTAAGTTTGGTATACTGTGTGAACCATCTATTATTTCGGATTTTAAAAATTGGGGTATCCAAGCATATACTCTAAGAAATCACCCCTTTCAAAATTTCTTTCCGTTTTGATCAACGTCTATTTTAGAGAAATGCTCATAGGAGTGGCAATGGGTTTTAAGGAAGATAATCCAAATTTGTGGAGTAAGTTATTAATCTGTTTGAATTGGTTGAGAATATTCCATTTTTGTTTTATTTTACTTGGAGACCCAATAAAAAGTTTTAATTTCCCCATGAGAGTCATTTCAAATTTGGTATGCATACATTTTGTAAAATCTTCACATATTTTGTCAGTGGTGCATCCAAAATTGATATCATCTGCATAGACTTGAATAAGAAGTATATCTTGGTTTTGTATCTTGATAAAAAGGGTTGTATCAACCAATCCTCGCGTATAGTTATTAATGATGAGAAAATCACTTACTCTTTCTCACCATACTCGTGAGGCTTATTTGAGTCCATATAAGAATTTTGAGAGTTTGACAACATGATTTTGATATGTACGATTTTAAAAATCGGGGGGTGGTTTTACATAGACTTCCTCATTAACGAAACCGTTTAAAAAGAGATTTAATATCCACTTGAAAAGGTTTAAAGACTTTAAAACATGCGAAAGCCAGTAACATACGTATAACTTCTAACCTTGCAATGGTGGAAAATGTTTCTTCGTAATCAATTCCTTCCTCTTGCTTGTATCCTTGAGAGACAACGGGGGCATTATTTTATATGATTTTCCCAATTTCGTCTTTCAATTTTTGAAGATCCATTTGGTGCCTATTATGTATTTGTTCTTAGGTGGTGGGACAGGGATCCAAACTTGGTTTCTTTCCAATTGTATGAGCTCCTCTTGCATAGAAAGTAGCCATGATTCATCTATCTCGTCTTTATCAGTAGTTTTGGGTTTGATTTGGGATACGAATGCAAAGTTGTTACATTCATCTCGTAACTTGTATATGGTCACTCCTTTTGAGGTTCATCCAATAATTTAATCTTTGGGTTGGTTGTTGACAAACTTCAAACTTCGAGGTAGGTCTTGGCGCTTTTTTTCAACCGGGCTTCTTCCTCGTGTGAAAATTTTCTTGGTATTATGGAAAGGGTTTCTATTTGTTTTCTTGCTAGGTTGAATTCCTATTACTACTCCTCAACGTGTCATTTAGGAGAATAATGATTTTTTTTCATCAGATGTAACATGCATGGATTCATGGACTACATGGGGTAATTTTTTGAAAATTCTATAAGCTTGTTATTTGTTAAATAACCCAAAAATATTACTTCATCGGATTTAGGATCAAATTTTCTCAAATTTTTCCTATCATTTAAAATAAAACATTTGCACCTAAGTACTTTGAAATGCGCAAAATTAGGTTTCTTGCCTTTCTATATTTCATTCGGGGTTTGGTTGATTACCTTTCAAATTGTAACTCTCTTGATCACATAGCATGGGGTGCTTATAACTTCGACGCAAAAGCATTCTGCTAACTTGTGTTCATTATGCATTATACGGGAGATCCTACGAAGTGATTTGTTATTCCTTTTTACTATTCTATTTTGTCTTTGTCACAATAATCTTCTATATCTTTGTTTTTTTAATGTTCTTCCTCTATCACTTCGCATGTGATTTATTGTCACCCTTGTTCATTTTAAACTCTTTTCTAAAATCTCACAAAGATGCTATATGTTTCATTTTTGTTTTTAACAAAGAATACCCAACAATATCGAGATAAATCATTAACAATTACAAATTCATTTACTTTATTGTTTAATCTAGACATGGGGTGAGGTCCAAATAAGTCTAGATGTATGAGTTTAAGAGACATTGATGATATAATATCCTTTCTCCTTTTAAAAGACATTTTATATTTCTTTTCATATTGACATACATCACAGCTTTTACCTTTAAGGTATTCCACTTTCAAAATCCCTCTTACAAGTTTTCTTCCATAATGTTTTTGAATAAGTTCTATATGATCATGTCCTAGTCATCTATGCCATAGCCAAGAGTAACCATATATAGCGATGTGACATTGTAGTTTTTGGTGGGTGAGTCATTTTATACAAGGTGTAAACATTTGAGGTTCTTGATGCAATAAAACATACTTCATTATTTAGGACATTTTTTACTTGGAAATGTTTTGAATCAAAGATTAATTGATTTATCACATAATTGACAAATGCTAATCAAGTTATGTTTTAGCCCATCAACAAGCAATACATTTTCAATGCAAGGAGAATTCGGTATTCTAATTTTACCTTCACCGATGATTTGTCCTTTTCAATCATCGTCAGCTGTAAATTTTCCTCCTTTCTTTTGGTTTAATTTATAGAATTTTATTTTATCTCCCGTCGTGTGTCGATAACATTCATTTTTAAGGTACCACTTCCCTTCTTTTGTGGATGCCTTCATGAAAAGCTGCACAATTCCTTAAAATAAATGTGTTTTTGATACCCATGGAATGTTGAGTCCACATAAGTTAGATTGATATGATAAACTAAGATGATTTTAAAGGGATACCCTTAGGATATGTGAGAATGCATATAGGTAATAATGACATTTCACTACACCATATTAGGCAAATGGTCACGGCCAAAGTCCCTGACCAGGACTGTGGGTCGCGGCCAAGGGCTGTGACCATTTCAGGCGTGACCATTTTCATGGGTCACGACCCAAATCCCTGACCAAACGAAGGGTCACGGACCTGGGGGGTCACGGCAAATGGTCACAGACTTTAACTGTGACCCATACATACATCTGGTCACGATCAATGGCCGTAACCCATCCTTTAAAATATGAGAATGTTCATGGCTCTGGTCACGACCCATGTCCGTGACCCATACTTTAATATATGAGAATGGTCACGGCTCATGTTCGTGACCCATCCTTTAATATGTGAGAATGGTCATGACTCAAGTCCGTGACACAAACGTCATAATGTGAAAATGGTCACGAATATGGTCACGGCTTAGATCCACGACCACTTTTAACTATATTAAAAAAATTGGGCAGAAGTTCTTATGTTTTTTGGACATTCTAAAACCTGCGTAATGTAAACCCCGCATGACTATAACGCTAAACAATAAATTATAAAAGCCCGTGTGGTCACGGGACCCCCGGTTTGAGAGCACAACGATATTCTTAAATTATCATCGTGCTCTCGAACCGACGGTCCAGTGACCACTCGATCGGTTCCTACGAGTTACATTAGTCTCATGCGAGGCGTTGGCGCCTCTCACGAGGCCATTTGGGGGGTGTTTCGGGATTCCGCCCTCTAACAGTATATTTTCAAGCCTAAGTGTAGATATTCTGAAAATTGATACGTGCTCTTGGATTGGGGATCCCGTGACCACGCGGTCTGTTCCTACGAGTTACATTAATCCCGTGCGAGGTGTTAGCGTCACTCATGGAGCCGTTTGGGGGGATGTTTCGGGGTTTCACCCTCTAACGTCATGTGTTTAAGACTAAGTGTAGATATTCTAAAAATTAGGTCATGCTCTCGGATCGGGTGTCCTGTGACCTCGCTTTCGGCTCCTACGGGTTACATTGGTCCCGTGCGAGGTGTTGACGTCGCTCACGGGGCCATTTTGGGGGGTGTTTCGGGGTTTCGTCCTCTAACGGCATGTTTTCAAGCCTAAGTGTATATATTCTGAAAATTGGGTCATGCTCTCGAACTGGGGGTCCCGTGACCACGAGATCGGTTCCTACGAGTTACATTGGTCTCGTGCGAGGTGTTAGCACCGCTCACAGGGCCATTTGGTTGGTGTTTTGGGGTTTTGCCCTCTGAGGACATATTTTCAAGCCTAAGTGCAAATATTCTGAAAATTGGTCCGTGCTCTCGGAAAGGGGATCCCGTGACTATGTTGTCAGTTCCTACAAGTTACATTGGTACCGTGCGAGTGTTGGCACTGCTCAAGGGGCCATTTGGGGGGGAGGTTTCGCCCTCTAACGACATATTTTCAAGCCTATGTGTAAATATTTTGAAAATTGGTCCGTGCTCTCGGACCGGGGGTCCCGTGACCACGCGATCGGTTCCTACGAATTACATTGGTCATGTGAGATGTGTTGGCACCGCTCACGAGTACGTTTGGTGGGTGTTTCGGGGTTTCGCGCTCTAACGGCATGTTTTCAAGCCTAAGTGTAGATATTCTGAAAATTGGGTTGTGCTCTCGGACCGGGGGTCCCGTGAACACGTGGTCTGTTCATACGAATTACATTGGTCCCGTGCGAGGTGTTGACGCCACTCACGGAGCCGTTTGGGGGGGGGGGGGGGGTTCAGGGTTTTGCCCTCTAACGGCATGTTTTCAAGCCTAACTGTGAATATTCTAAAAATTGGGTCGTGCTCTCAGACCGGGGGTCTCGTGACCACGCGGTCGGTTCCTACGAGTTACATTGATCCCGTGCAAGGTGTTGCCGCCACTCACGGGGCCGTTTGGGGATTATTTCGGAGTTTCGCCTTCTAACGGTATGTTTTCAAGCCTAAGTGTAGATATTCTAAAAATTCATTCGTGCTGTCGGACCATGGGGCCATGACCATGCGGTTGGTTCTTACGAGTTAAATTGGTCCCGTGCGAGGTGTTAGCACCGCTCATGGGGCAGTTTATGTGGTGTATCTGGATTTCGCCCTTTAACGACATATTTTCAAGCCAAAGTGTAGATATTCTGAAAATTGGTCTGTGCTCTCGGACCGGGGGTTCCGTGACCATGGGGTCGATTCTTAGGAGTTACATTGGTCCCGTGCGAGGTGTTAGCACCGCTCACGAAGCCGTTTGGGGGGTGTTTCGGGGTTTCACCCTCTGACGGCATAGTTTCAAACCTAAGTGTGGATATTTTTAAAATTGGGTCGTGCTCTCGGACTGGGGTGTCGTGACCACGCGATCAGTTCCTATGAGTTACATTGGTCCCGTGCGAGGTGTTGGCACCGCTCACGAGATCGTTTGGGGGGTGTTTCGGGGTTTCGCCCTCTAATGGCTTGTTTTCAAGCCTAAGTGTAGATATTCTGAAAATTGGATCATGCTCTCGGACAAGGGTCCCAGGACCACGCAGTCAGTTCCTACGAGTTATATTGGTTCCGTGCGAGGTGTTTGCGCCGCTCACAGGGCCGTTTGGGGGGGCTTTCGAGGTTTCTCCCTCTAACGACATGTTTTCAAGCCTATGTGTAAATATTCTAAAAATTAATCCGTGCTATCGGGCCGAGGATCCCGTGACCACGCGATCGGTTCCTACGAGTTACATTGGTCCCGTGTGAGGTATAAGCACCGCTCATGGGGCCGTTTAGGGGTGTTTCGGGGTTTTTTTCTCTAACGGCATATTTTAAAGCCTCAGTGTAAATATTCTGAAAATTGGTCTGTGCTCTCGAACCGGGCGTCCCGTGACCACAAGGTTGGTTCCTACGAGTTATTGCTGGTTTCTTTGGAGTTTTTTCTGGACAGCCTCTCTTTGGACCAGTGCCCTGGATTTTTACAACTATAGCAAGTGTTCTCATATTTGATTTTAGATGGTGGAGTTCGATTTTGTTGAGGAGAGTGAGGGGTAGTAAGTCTTATTATGCAACTATAGTTTGATTCCACACTCTCCTTATCAAATCCCATGTTGTTGGTGGGAATTTCCATTGTAAAGCAAAGACTTAATATGAGCGAGAAAGTAACCGTTATGTGAAGGAAATCAAAGGTCGGGTCCCAAAGATTTTTACGACCGGGCCCGTACAGTTCTCTACTTCAATTACAAGCTATGTGAGTTGCGGAATTATATTATTTCCCCTATAAGGCCTAAAAAAGTGAGGTCTATTTTGGGAGTATTCGTCTCGAAGTGACTCCACAATCGCATTCATATATCTTTACGTAAAATAGCCACAAAATGGGACCCCCGATTTGAGAATATGACAATAATCTGAAAATATCTAGACTTAAGCTTAAAAACATGTCGTTAGAGGGCGAAAAAACAAAACACCCCCCCCCCCCCAAACAACCCCGTGAGAGGTACGAACACTTCGCACGGACCCAATGTAACTCGCGGAAACTGACTGCATGGTCAGGGGACCCCCGTCTTGAGAATACGACAATAATTTGAAAATATCTAGACTTAGCTTAAAACATGCTGTTAGAGGGCGAAAACCCCAAACACCCCCCGAACGGCCCCGTGAGAGGTGACAACACCTCGCACGGCGCCAACAGCCAAAAACTAACAACAAGCCTGTTACCAATAATTATCCCGTACTCCTTCCAACATATTATCTAACAACAAGCCAACAACCAATAATTATCCAACAGCCGAACCAAACAAAACCAATAATTATCTCGTACTCCTTCTAAGATACTATCCAACAGCAAGCCAACAACCAATAAGTATCCAACAGCCAAACCAAACAAAAGCAATAATTATCCCGTACTCCTTCTAACATACTATCCAACAACAAGCCAACAACCAACAATTATCCAACAGCCAAACTAAACAAAACCAATAATCATCCCGTACTCCTTCTATAATAAAAAAGATTTAAAAGATAATGCATATCAATCATATAACTACTTCAGTTAAATAAAGAGCACCTGATTCCTGCGATCCAAGAAGGCCATTAAATAGAGTCTTTTGAATGTGTGATTAGACCAAATTGATCCTGGAGCCCCCAATGTATTCTTTTACATATACATTTGTGATTAGTTTTTTAATACAAAATTAATAAAATCAAGCTAATTTAACTTCATTTTATAAACACTGCATCAATGAAACTAATCACTTAACGTATATGTACAGGAACACGTGGAAATTGAGTTGGGTCAATTTGATCGAATCACAAACTCAAATGACTCTGTTCTCAAACCGAGTGTCTTGTGAAAGTAACTAAACATTTGACTGAACAAAATATATTATCGAAAGTTAACTTACATAAATCACATTAAACATTCGTAAAAGTAACAAAACATTCATACATCAAATTAAAGCGCTAATACAATGTCAATATCATAATAGGATGCAAATAAGATTAACAAGGATAAAAAATATTTTGATACTCAATCTTTCTCTAATCCAACTAAAAGATCCTTCAAATTAGGGTTGTCATCAAGAGCTAACTGGAACTCTTTTGCAGCCTTTAATGCATACACTTCATAAGTCATACACTTTGGTGCATGCACAACAATAGACCAATTGCCATCGTTTATGCACTTCGAGTAGTTAACCTTCTTTACGCTCTTAAAGGCACAAATAAAAGGCTCGTTGACTATGTGATCTTTACTCTTCAGCTTTGATAAATCTACCATAATAAGTTTGGAGTCGGAATCAACTTTGCAAGCATTCGTTGTATCCTCTACCTTTATCCAATCACATTAGAATACGGTTTCTGTGAAATCTAAGTAATCAAGTACTAGGATTTTTTGGATTATCCCATAATAGGTTAGCACCGTATTCTTTGGATTTTTATCGCTTTTGCTAGCGATATAGGTGGTCAAGGCAGAAATTGATAATCCACTATTTTACGTCAAAAGCTTTTCCTCGTATGGATATGAAATGAAATCAAAACCGATGGTAAGGAATTTCTTAAACTCTTTCGCACGAAAACTATGGTCTTTTGCTAGGCATGCAAGCCTGGAAGAGACCTCATCTCATTTTAGAAGTTGCATTTATTAATGAATTTGTATTAGGGCATATTTTTATCACACACGAATAAATAACCGCACACATAAGATGTGAAATTTACCTCTTTTGATACACATGCCCTAAAATCAGTTGTCGCGCAATTTCCCCTTTAATTTTGGGAAATTTCGTTCTCATACTTTCTACCGATAAATTATAAAGTTTAGATCATAAAAAATAAAAAAAACGTCTAATTAAAGAAGAAGAATTCAGTAGATACTCACTCTCTCCAGCCTTCGACTTCATCCTGCGATTCGAAGACATAACGAGTTGCTTGCTCGTATTGTAGATTTGTGAGTTTCACCTCTTTAGGGTTCCCAAACGGCAATTCATCCTCAAACTCGTCAAGTTTATCAATCACTCGTTCTCCACGAGGATTGAACCTCCTCACCTCTTGTTCTGGCATAAGCTTCCTAATGTATAGCGATGATTCCACCGTTACGTATTCTTCAGCAATTGACCCTCCAATATACCGTGTATTCTTTACGTAATCTTTGAACGTTTTCATCAAGCGATCAAAAGGATAAATCCAACGATACCTAACGGGACCACATAATAAAGCTTCATTGCATAAATGCACAAGCAGGTGGATGCTGATATCGAAGAACGACGAAGGAAAATATTTCTTTAATACACAAACTGCCTCGGCTAAAGTTGATTTCGCATATTTAATGTGCCTTCTGTTTACCACTTTTGCACAAAGTAGGGTAAAACACAAACTGTTTTGCATAATTGCCCGACGGAGATCTTTGTGTTCAGAAAAGCAATGCCGAAATAACAGAGGGATCAATTGGATGATTGCGTGTCAATCATGAGATTTGCACTGTTTCAAGTCATTTTCATGGTAGCTTACTACCCTACATAAATTACTAGAATAATCGGTTGGAGTCTTCAAGTTGAACAACGTGTCTAAGAGGATCTTCCTCTCACTAGTAGTCAAAGAGAAAACAACCCGGGGGTAGAAATTCTTCCTGTTGTAGGACCATTTTTAACCACGGTTTCTTCTTTATTTTCATCTCTTGTAGATCTAAGCAGGATCGCTCTCCATATTTGGAATGAGATCCACCCAGACATGTTCCTATCAGATGTTCGGCAACATTATTCTCTGTGTGCATCACATCAACTACATGCCTTACACGATGATCTTTCCAATACGACAAATCAAAAAATATTAATCTCATGGATCATGGCTTCGCTTTACTAGGGTCGTTCAGATCTCCCCTAGCTTTACGCTTTAGGTTTACAAACTGGGGGTGTTTGCCTACGTATATATTCCCCACAGTTGAAGTTATAGCCTTCTCCTCGATCAGCTGACCAGAAAGCCGAGCAGGCGGCGTTCTGCGCTCGTGATCGACAGTAAAAAGTCAGACTTGTCATTCCTAAAAGGGTTACTGGTCGGTAGAAATCTATGATGACCCTTGTAACTCATCTTACTACTATGTTTTAGCCAAAAGGCTTCAGTTTCCTCCCTATATATGGGACATCCATAATAACCATGAACATTACAATCGGACAAGGTCCCATAAGCTAGAAGGTCATGGATCGCCCACATCAGCATTGCTTTAAGTGTGGAGTCTTTATCATTATGAGAGTCGAACGCCATCATGCCTTTATCCCACAACTCTTTAAGTTCTTCAATTAATGGTGCTAAGAATATATCAATACCATCACTGAGTTCCTTCAGCCTGAGTATCAACAAAGACAACAATGTGAACTCCATTCACATGCATAGTGTCAGAGGGAGATTTAAAGGCGCCAAAAGAACTGGCCAATAACTCTGAATAGTACTTAAATTACCGAAAGGGTAAAACCCATCGGTTGAGATTGCAAGACGAATGTTGCGCGGTTCCTTTGCAAATTCATGGTGTTGTGCGTTTGAAATTTGCCAGATGGGTGAATCAACTGGATGACGCATCAGATTCCCACCCACTTCGCATCGAGCGTACCATGTCATGGCCTTCGCTATCCACGGTACAGTAAAAAACCATTTTAACTGTGGCCCAAATGGAAAATACTTCAAAACCTTTTGTGGGACTTGCGAGCACTTGCGATTTTTTGCAGCTTTGTCCTTTCCATTCTCACAAACCACATATTTAGGCTCGCTGCAAATAGGACATTCATCCTTCTCTTCGTGCTCGTTGTGATACAACATGCAATCATACTTGCATGCATGAATAGACTTGTATTTCAAACCCAAACCCTTCAAGCTCTTCTTCATGGTAGGATAATTGTTTGGTAACGTGCTCTCTTTTAAGAGAATATCTTTAACCCACTTAAGAATTTCGGTTACGTTGTTCCCAGATAAACCAAATTGACTCTTCAAATTATGCAAACCAATTATTCCATATAATACCGAGTGATCTTCATCGCAATCTTTATACAATGGTCTAGCCGCATCGGCTTTCAACCGTATGTATTCTCGATCTCCTGGAAATTCAACATCAAATTTTTCATTTAGTTGGCCATAATGTGCATTATCTGTATCCATATGTAGGTGGTTTTTACGGTTGTGGAGTTTATAAGCATCATCAATTAATTCGGTCAATGGAAGATGTGTTGGTGAATCATGTACCACTTCCACTCGTTGGGGTTCCGTTACGGGGTCGGGTACCCGCAATTCTTCCAGAACATAAGGTATATTTTTTTCACCGTGGTATGCGCATATTTTATAGTCTTGACAGAAACCCCATTTTATTAAATGCAACCTAATGTATTCCAATTACTTATATTTTTCGTTCATACAACGGGTGCACGGACACGGAATCTTGTCACTTTAAAATTTTTAAAAGCGTATTTAATAAATACCTGAACGCCATTTGCATGATTATTTGAAATTCGGTTAGTCTCTCACATCCACTCTTTATATAGTGGGAAATCCATGTGATAATCTTCAAATTTCAGTCATGTGGTAATAGGTAAAAAAAATATTATTACAACTGAAACAAAAACAATATTCTTACAACTGAAGTAATAAAAAAATATTATTAAAACTAAAACAAAACGAATATTCTTAAACTGAAACAAAACGAATATTCTTACCACTAAAACAAAAAAATGTTATTACAATTGAAACAAAAGAAAATATCAATTGGTTTTTTCCAACAGATAAATTGGCCAAACAATAAAAGAGTCTGCATAATTCCTCAATTTCAACCCTTCCCCATAGTCAATGTTCACATGTACATCTTCGCAACCATTGTATATTTCATCAACCAGTATTTGACCCATCGGAATTTCATCAACCAAAATTTGACACAAGTTACCCAATTTGATTCGTCAACATTATCGGGTTATTTTTTATATCTTAGAGATCCCCATCGGTCTTGAACTGTCGTTCCTCATTGGACAAGAAACTATCCTTGATCGAAGAAAACTCATCCACAAGAGGTGTGGTCTGTTAAAAATTTATTTTTGGCATATGTGAGCCAACATCTCTCGTCCTCCTCCTTTTGTCATTTTCAAAGGTCCGGCTCAGGGCATTATTTTCAAGGTCAAAGTCATCATTAGGGTTCGAACCTGACTGACTGCTGATGGCCCCTATTGATTCTAGCGTCTCAACCAAGTGCAGCGGGAATTTATTATCTTTGTCCTGTCGAGTATGAACGAATAAGTTGAACCGATTTGGGTTTTACCCGCATTTGGACCATCATTTGTCGTACTAGCTCATTCATTCTTCAAATCCTCATATTATTTGGATCCCAGTCTGTGGATATCAATTTTTTGTGCCCTATTTTTTTTTTTTTTTGCTCCCTTTGGACCAACTTTTTCTCCGTCGCCTCATTCTCCAAAAATTATTCCACTGCTCCACCGGAATTTAAACATTAGGAGGCACTCTCTCTTTCAACAATAAAATATCGAAGCTTGCTACCTCATTCGTGAAATGTTTCTTTCGAAGGTTTCTCGTGTATGTTCTCAATGATTTAGTAACCCGAGATGGAACCATATTCTTGGAACGATCGGGAAATGAGAAATACTTGCAGAGTTGATCGTATATGTCATCTTTGACGGCTTTATCAACCAGGTTCCAATTGTCTGGTCCACCAACTCCCACATTCATTTTTTCCAACGCCAAACACCGGGCTTTAAAGTTCAGCACGTCATTCTTATCACCCGTCGGGTTATTCCCGAGAAGGGAGAACCCAATGGGCTTCTTTTGGATTGAGCGGGAGGCGTCGACAACGTTGGATGGGGGCGATGGAGCAACGGGAGTGTTGGATGAGGGCGCCGAAGCAGCTGCGGTTGGACTTGATGAGGAGGGAACCATTGGTGGAGTTGTGTATTGCTCACCAATTCGTGTTTTAGAATTAGGATTGTGCACGAGATGGTGAACCTCATTGGGGTGTCCCCTCGGCACTTGGTGGCCTTGGATTGTTTCTTCCCGACATTATCTACAAAAATGAAAAACCATAAGTGACTAAAAAATTATAATAAGAAATTATAATTAATTAATCAAGCTTTATATATATACCTTTTCAAAGTAAGACTTTAGAATATGTTCAATGTGTCTGATCTCCATCCATTCGATATTAGTTTTTAAGAACCTATGAATTTTTGCACGTGGCTAACTAGGAGGAAGGGTATGTATGATTGATGTGTAGATATCCGTGACATGAACTCGGAATTCCATCATTTTCAACTTGTTGGCAAGATTCAATTTAGCGTGCATGTAGCGCACGACATCACAGTCTATGTCAATGCTCTCTGTACGCACTTCCATCCATAATGGGTGAATTTTTTTTTGCCTTCTCTAACAATGTAACCAAGGTCAAAGCTACGTCGGGATTATGTGTGTGAAATATACTTTGTATAATGTTATCCCAGTTTTTTGGTAAGAAAAATAGAATACGATCGAACATATAATCTTGTTGGAGATGAACTCCACGATTTAGAAGGTAGTTAAATTGTTCGATCTTTTTATTTTTATACCTAGAAATAGGAGTACCCTCTATATGACGCTCACTAATAAAAGAGTTACGTGTGCGGTCCAATTGCTACCTCTCCAACTCTTGTTGCCAGCATTTTTCCTAAGAAAAATACACGAAGGCGTGAATATGAGTCCTACGGTTAAGGTATAATGGTATATTGTGGTATATTAATTTGATTAAGATTTTGAGAATGGAAAGGATTTTGAGTCAGTGGGTGCGGAACCTAAAAAACTCAATTAATTTCAAACTCTAAATAAATATCAAGCTCTAAATGACAATACCCTTAAATAATGCAATTTATTTTAATCACTAAGTAACCACATTCAGTCAATACTTATAATACTCAATTAATTTCAAACTCTAAATAAATTTCAAGCCCTAAATGACAATAACCTTAAATTTCACAATTTATTTTAATCCCCAAGTAATCAAATTCAGTCAATACTAATAATGACAATACCCTTAAATAATTCAATTAATTTCAAATTCTAAATAACAATTCACAATCAATGTTAACAATACCCAATAAATTTCAATCCCTAAATATAGCATACCCGATCAAAATATGAAATTATAATCCCATTTTCTTTAAAAAAAAAAGTATACACAAATACACACACATATACATACGTACACACATACACAAAAATACACACACATTCACACACATATACACATATACATTAGGGTTTAAATTAGAAATACAAAAAATAGGGTTTACCTTTGAAATTGAGAGAGAGATTTGGGCAACATCAAGCCCCAAATTTTATATTGCAATTGGAAACTTCAAACTCGAAATTTAAATGATATAGAAAAATAAATTCTATTATTTTGTTATATTTAAATAGAGCATATAACTAAAATTTTGACTTTGCCAAATCATAAATGATCCATCTTTAAAAAAAATGGCAAATCTAAACATACAAACCTAATAATTGTAAAAAAAAATGGTAATATTTTACATGAAAGAGTATTTATTTAAAAGAATCTATTATGAACAGAATGTTCATTGCATACGTTTACAGTCTAAATAATAAAAGAAAATTAAAAATTTGGTGAATGTTGACGCTCAAGAAAAATTATTGTTTGAAGGAACAAAAAAAAATTACAGAAAAATGATGCATGTGATCACGTCAATTATTTTATAGCAAGCAAAGTTTTGGAAGATATTCTCAAAAGCAATAAAATTCACTTAAATATAGGGGAATATACTGAATAGTCCCTCGAAATTTTTTTTAATACACGTTTTGTCCAAACCTTTTTATTTTGCACCAAAATATCCTTCACCGTGTCAAAAAACTTTACCATGCCGCTGAAACGGTGTGTATTAAAAATGTTTTGAGGGACTTTTTGATATTTGACCCTTAAATATAATAAAGACAAATATTTATAACATATTTATCATCATAATTCTTGAAATATTACAATAAAACGTAATTCATATCAAATCACCCCTTCATTGTCCATTTAATGCAAGTCATACCTCGAAGATAATCACAACGTTCATAAAAGCCATTCTTATATTTGTTGAAATATTACAATACGTAGTTTATATCAGATCACGGCTTCATTGTCCACTTAATGCAAGTCATACCTCAAATATAATCATAGCATTCATAAAAGCCATTCTGATTACTCTCCTACACTCGATCTTGGTTATTTTATTTGTATTTCCGATTGACCTACAAATATAAACCTAATCCCTATTTTTGTTTCATTTTCAATAATGAAATCATTAAAACCCCTTTTGATTGTTCCAAAATTATAAATTGAATTATTAATAAATTGATCCATTTACAAATTAATCCATTAATTATGTCTTATTTCATTAATAAAAAGATTCATTAATTATTCTATTTTAACTCATGTGCAAAATTTGAAATTGAATCATTTCACAAAAAACATAAAATGAATCTATTTGAAATAGAAGTAACATAAAGTGCATGCCCTGCCCTCCCCCTCCCCCTCCCCCCAATTTGTTTTTATCTTTTTTCCCTAGAACCTTGACATCAATTTCAAATTACCAAACATTGTGTAAAATTGAATTTAACTCATTTACAATTCACTAATTCACAATAAATCAATTTACATAATCAAACAATTTGAGCAACCAAACTGGACCTAAATGAATGAACCCCTAACATATCAAACCCAAGAATGTTTTAATATGTTATTTTTGTTTGGATTAGGAAGAATTCTAACTATGCGCATGATTTTTAATCCCATTTAATCTATTCTTTTTACCAACATAATCGTTATCTTTGTTTTCCTTTTTCTATTATATAGATGTGGAAAAAAATATTTTCTTGCAAAAAATATTTTGATTTTCACAATGTTTTGTAAGAAGTAACATCATTAGTATGATACTGTTTTTGAAGTAGCAAATGAGTTACTTCATTAAAGGAAAATCGTCAAACACGTTTCAAAATTAATCAAAAAAATCAATTTGTTCTCTTGCACAAACAATTATAGTTTTAAATGTTTTTGCAAGTAACGTTATTTACCTACTCTGCAACTATTATAATGAGAGATTTGAATGCTACTGTTATTTACCTAGCATGCTTCAGATATAATTTCAAAAAATAAAAATAAAATGCTTTCCTTCTACACGGATCGGATAAAGGGCCAGAACCCAGGTCCTTTACGGAGCCAGATTTGGTCAAAAACCAAAGGAGCAAGCACGTATTCGGGTAGGATCAGATCCACCTATAATATATGCAGGTCCGAAACAGTTTAGTATAAACCCAACCTATAAACCCAACCAGTCCCCCACGTCTTTACAGAATTATGAACCTCGCATGGCAAGGTGGTATAGATTCGATTCACATAGTAAGTTAAATAGCAGGGGAGAACGTCTCGGAAAAGAGAGAAGGATAGTGACTACAGTCAACTCCTTTTTCAAAAGCCAGCAGAAGTAAAGGTTAAAGTGAAATGTTAAACGAAGGATAAAGAAATATAAACCGGAACAAACATTTTGTATAATACATCATGTAGTGCAGCACTATCATATTGCCATAGACTCTTTGCGGTAAAGGAACAAGTGATGATCTCTAGCTTCGTTGAAAGAAGCCCCGCACCAAAGCTTCCACACGCCGGTCTCTCCTCTCCTTAAAAAGTATATCCTTCTCTCCATATCCCCCTTTCGGTGTTTTATGGTGCTGTTAAAGGAGGGTCGTACTTAATTTTCTGAAAGGTTTGCACAGATAACTATATGTGAAAAAATGACCTCTAAAATGAGATTTTTTTCACTTCGGCGCCAATTATTTATGTTACCCAGTTTGGACCCTGCCCTTAAAGACTCCCAACATGACTTTGTGTGAAACTTGACTCCCAAATGACTTGCGACAATTGGTAAGACTTCTGCAACAGTTCACAAATCACAAGAAGTCACTTTGGGAGTCAAAGGTCAAAGAGTGAAAACTTGGGAACTTAACTAGGTAAACACAAATAGATGGGGGCCAAAGTAAATGTAACCCTAAATAATTATAGTCTTAAAGTCAGAGGAAAAAGAAAATTTCATTTTTCTCAAAGAAACTCCGTTAACTAATTTTTATGCGGCGAGGGGTGGGTGGAAAGAGGGGAGGGGGGGGGGGGGGGGGGAGCGAGGCTGTATTTGTCAAAAGAAAAATAATTAAAGAATGGGTTCAGGGGGCTACTTGCATTTCAGCCATATCAATAATCAAGACAGTTATTTAAAGGGAAAAAAGGTCAAGTGATACCTTCACCCAAACGAATATCATACATTCCTGGCTCTGATTAATTCATTTCCTAATTTCATTCTTCATCATCATCTCAGAGGCAAAATCATTCACTTGATATAATAATTGCCACGGGCAGAGGGCTTCATCAAAATATGGAAGCACTGCCGAAACCGAGATTGGCGGAATGGATCAAATAAGGGTGGGGCCTCAAAGATTGACAAATCCATTGCCAGCCCACCTCGGTAGGTTATGCCTGCACCCCAAGCCAGTTTAAATAAACATGGGTTGCTATTAGCAGCTTCCCCACATTTCAAGCTTTGAAACTAATAACTCTGGCAGGGTGCAGGCATGGCCCAAGCCCCTTACCGGGGCCGAGCTAAACCAAAAGTTGCGTCGTGTTGCTGCTGATGTGACTGCAATAAAAAGTAGGGAATAGTTAGAACCTATCATTATGAGAGATGAAGAAAGAAGATGACAATTAAGAAAGCATGATATTAAACCCTCAAAGTTGATGATAACGTAGTACATGTTGCAGTATTAAAATAGTAATATATTTGGTTGATAGTGTTTATTCTATCTTTTCTCAACCTGTAGGTGAAGAGTTCAAATCCTCCCAGGAGCTCTAAGATGCCTGTATACCACCAGATATCCTAAAATATGAACTTCCAGTTTTATTGCAAAAATCCCCTTGAACAATGCATTTTGTTATAGAGTACCACCAAAGTCGCCACTAAAAAACATTGTTAGAAGTATACAGAATGAGGTTTTTGCAACAAAATGGATGGTTCAGAAGATTATTTGCGAAGGGTTGGAAGTTCAGGTATTTTTGGTATCATAGCAGATGCACATTATGCAAATTTTTCAAGAAAAACTAGACTATTTTTAAGAGGAAAAACTTCATAATTCAACGGAACACCCGAAACGTTTCTTTTTCTATTTATCCCGAAACGAAACTAGCATGTGAATTCGAAACAGAAAATTTTTCTACATAATCCATTAAGTTTCAATATTTGTGAGAAAAGTAATGTTTCAACCCTTTGTGTGAAAACGTAGACAGGCAGATTCTGTAAAATAACGAATCGTAAAAAAATATATTTTAAAAAGTTTTAAGAGTACACTCACTTGGAGCATAAAAGAAACCACAAAATGTTCTAACATTGAGTATCTAACTTGGCACAGAACTTCGGAGTTCCTTTGTCTTTATATTTTGTTGCAAACACACTCCTGTGACACTAAATTACATTGCTAACAAGGTCCTCTCAAATGGGCATTTTGCAACAAAAATTTATAGTTAGTGGGAGTTTGTTGCGTTTAAAATTGTTCATTGAAACAAACAAAGAAAAGTCGGGGTTTTGAGAGGCATAAAACAATTCTTTTAGAAATATACGCTGGGGGGAGGAGGCTATAGCTCATTAATAGCACCACTAGAACATACTAGGATATAAACGTAGTTATCCATTAATTTTATATGACGACCACACAAAACTTCAAAGAACATCAATACAAATAGAGCTGTAGTTGTCCATTTGATTGATGAAAGAGTGAAGAACGTAACTGGGACAGACGGAAGAGAGAGAGATTTGACATGACAATACCTGTGAAAAGGCTTGATGAACCTGCTGCTGCTGCTCATGAGGGTGAATGAATGGCATTCCAGGTCGCTGACAAGGATACTGAGAGGGATGCATGTATAGACCAGACACAGAATGAGGACCCACGTGATGATTGGGAGTAAATGCAGTAGTCATCATTGTCTCTGGAGGACCATATCCCATGCCTGCCGGAGTAGACTGTGCAGCCCATGACCCTGGTAGATGTTGAGGAGGGAGAAGCCGAGGTTGGTGTTCAGACATTGGAGGCCTGTGTACTGCTCCAAGCTGTGGAAATTCCGTATTATAGTTCACCACTGGAGAGTACAAAGGTTGTATGGTGTACGTCCCTCCATTAAACCCAAACCCGGGATCAAATCTTTGAGCGTACCTGGGAATAAAAAATGAAGTAATGAAAAGGAATACAGGAGTACTTGAAGGTGCTTATATAAATTATACTATAATTAATTATTAAACAAATATAGTTATTTAATGTATTTTATGGATTTCCATCATGAACTGTCAATCAAAAGATTCAACAGTCACAAATTTCAATGTAGATCTTGATCTTTAAAAATCATTCACATAGTGATAAGAATTACCCAACAACAAAAAAAAAAGAGAAGGCAAGATTAGTTTAGTATCGAGATCAATTTTCAAAAACTGACCAGGCTATTTGATTTTTTCAAATAAACAAAAAACCGGTTCTGGTAACCTCAAAAGGCACAGAAACCAGCCTCTATTTCCATCCACTAATGGTATAGTTTTCTTCCAGATGACATTACTGGCGGGAAGAAAAAAACGAACAAAAGATAGTTGAGAAAAAAGAAAAAAACTAACATCAAAATTAGAAGAAAGTAGATAATGTGAAAACTGTCTGTAGACTGAATGTATATCTCTAGGCCAATGCCAGCTATTATACTAGAGTTTCAGAACCTTCAGTCCATAATTACCCTAGGATCATGATTACCACATGGATAGCTATCGTATCAAATTATCAATTACCTTACCAATGCCCAATATCCAAGTAACAATGGGCATGATTGGGAAAATTTAAAGGTGCACATGAGAACCTTAAATTCAGGCCATGTTCATTGCTAAACATGTATTTGGAAATAAAACTCCAAATAGTTTAATTCAACATTTAAATTTCATATCAAAAATAAGGAATCCTAATACCAAAACTATATAAAATTTAATTTTAACAAAATTGCATTGGTTTGGGGGGATCTTAATAAAAGAAATAGAATTTCTTTACAAAAAAGTGCTTCTCTTTATTAAAAAATAAAAAATAGAAAAATTCTCTGAAAGGTTAATAACCTTAGATTAATTAAACAACATTTTTTCAAGTTAAGTGCAATTTTAGAAAAATGAAGAACTTTAACCTTTAAAAAAACAGATTTTGTAATGAAAGAAGAAAAAGAGTTCAACAAAAAAGCGTGAGGCGCATTGAGGCGTAAGCCTCAAATTCAACCCTGCGGCTTAAGCCTCAAGGCATTTTTTCAGCGCCTCGAGGCGTACGCCTTGTTCGCCTTTTTAAACATTGATCCCTCTCTCTAAAATGGCAATCTCTTTCTCTCAGAATTATCCCTGAAAGATAACTAACACCTCTCTGGGAAAAAAAATCTCCCAAGAAATCTCGAAAAATTCCCTCTAAAAGGTCTCTTTAATATGCCAATCCCTTTCTCACAGCAAAGAAAGTCCTTGGAGAATTTTTAAAAGCGAAAGTGACTGCAGATAGACTAGCATTTTAGGCCAAGAAAGTGCTTACCATTTAGAGATTTTTTTTAGAGAGATAGAAATACAAACTTTTTCAAAGATCGGAAATATTAACATTTAGAGAAAGAAACCTTTCCAAAGTGAAAGAGATCAACAACTTAGAGAAGAGTCTTTTTAACGATAAAGATATCAACATTTTAAAGGATTTTTTTCGTGGGTTAGACCATATTAATCTCTAAAAAGTTTCTCTTTAATACGCCAATGCCTTTCTCACAGAGAATTTTAAGAGAGAAAGTGACTACAGATAGACTAGCATTTTAGACCAAGAAAACGTTTACCATTTAGAGACCTTTTTAGAGAAATAGAAATTCAAACTTTTTCAGAGACCGGAACTATTAACATTTAGAGAGAGAAACCTTTCCAAAGAGTAAGAGATCAACAAGCTAAGAGAACCATCTTTTTAACGAGAAACATATCAACATTTTAAAGAATTTTTTTCCTGGGTGAGACTATTTTAGAAAAAAAAATGTTTTTTCAAGCTATTAACTCCAACTCAGTTCCCAAAATTTCATTATGAAACCAAACAATGAAATTGAAATTCTTATAGAAATTAAATTGAAATCCACAACTAAACCAATGAAATTTCAATTCTTTGAAATTATAATTCGTTGAATTCCAATGCCATACCGTAAGAATTCTTAGTAAATCCCAATTCATTTATCTAAAGACACTAACTATAAAATACTTTTTTAGTTCCGATGGGGAGGGAGGGGGGGAGGGAGAGAGAGAGAGAGAGAGAGCATACCGGTCATAGCTCCTGTCAAAATCAGGATCTTTGCGCTCAACTTCACGGTCCCGAAAGATAGCCACCCTATTATTAGTTCTAAACCTACCAACTGGCTCTTTTTCTGTCCTACTTCTAGCTGACCTACTGCTACCTGTTGAAGACTCAACAGAACTCCTGCCCATATTCACATCCGTTGCTCCTCTTGGAGAAATCTCTTCGAACTTTGGTAACCCCACTGAAACATGCTGGAAATGATCCGGCACCCTTCTCTCAGTTTCGGGTTTCCCAACAACATCCCCACTAAATATCCGTGCACGAGCCCTATTATATTCCTCTTTTCTCTCCTCCACACTTTTAGAACTATTGGTCTTTGACGAATGTGAATTCGAACCACCAATAGCCTGTGACCGTTTTTGTGGTCTCTGTTTAATTGCAACCTTAATGGCGCCACTGTCTTCAGTTGGTAAAGTTACAGGGATATCTGCTAGACGTATCAAAGGAAGCCGACACTCAGAAGTCTTGCGGATGATAATTCTTGAAGCTGACCCGTCTAAATTATTGTCCATTAAAACCATTGACTGAAGTGAATAATGCTGAGCTATACGATGTGCAGCTAGTCGCAGATAGGAAGTCGGCAGCTGCTGGAACTCCATTTGTTGTTGAGTAGGATCTCGAATGAACTTCTCAACATCTTGCTCCATCCGTAGAACTGAACAGATGCGGAAATATTCATTTCAACTAACAGTAACAGTAAAAATAATTTTTTAAGGAAAAAAAATAAGTTGAAATAATAAAAATAATCAAAGAAGATAACAATAATAACCATGTTGTGCATACTCAAATAATTAATAGCTCAAATTTGGATAGAATTGGATATAGGGTAAATTGCAAGAAAGCACGTGAGTTATTGCACTAGTTGGCGTACAACCCCGTATATTATTTATTTTGCAAAATAACTTATTGAACGATTTCCATCCGTTAGCAATATCTTCCCATTATTAACACAAGAACTTTTATAGTGACATATAAGAATCTATTTGCAACTAGCTCGATATTTAAAGAATTTTTTGCACTTCACCCTTAAATATTCAGCTATATTGATAAAGATGATGACAGTTGACGTCCATGATGAAGATCGAAATAGCATGAACACTCTAAGACTCGCAGGCTAATCCATGAACAAGTTGTATGGTGTAAAAACAGATTCACCGATTTCCAATTGAATACTTGAACAATATACATACAAGTTGAACAAAAATTTCAGAAACTGCAATCCCAGAATTAAATTTTGTTTCTAGTTCACCGAGGGCGCATCATCCTCATAAATTGTACTTCCTCCGTTGCAGAAAATTTTATTTTGTATCCAAATAATAAAGGGTCGTTAGGCCTTTGGTCCCAGTTTGTTATGTTGTGCCTTTGGGTTTCATAGTTTAACGTATTATCACTTTGGATGCCTTATCACTTCACAAAAAGTGTCGCAATAACTGAAAAAGGCACCCAAAGTGATAATACGTTAAA
This sequence comes from Sambucus nigra, assembly GCA_949130495.1. NCBI lineage: Eukaryota > Viridiplantae > Streptophyta > Magnoliopsida > Dipsacales > Adoxaceae > Sambucus > Sambucus nigra. The sequence continues at coordinate 777,566,326 of OX422208.1, read as the reverse complement.
CTTGGACATCCAAGGTGATATACCACCACTTAAGAAACGGGAAGTAAATGCAAAATGGGCCTAAAAAATGAGAGAGGGTGGCATTCATTTGCGTTATAACGCAGTAAATACAGTAACCAACTTGAACCTACAGCCATCAAATCGCTGTCCGCTGCTGCCTAGTACTTAACGGAATACAGAAAATAAAAAGGAATTATATTCTGCCGTCCAGGAATCTCCTAACCTCGCCAGGTCTTGAGAGTTTATCCCTCAAAATTTTATTTTTATTTTGTGCAAGGGCTCAAAAAAAGAGTTATACCATTACTATAAAAGGAGCAAACAGGCAAAAAACCCAAAAGACCATAGAGCCTTGTATTTGTGGCTATTACAAAAGTATCTAAGATTGTGATGGAAAAGATGAAGGTTCCAACTAGGTTTGTCCCTCCGAAAAGCACACATATCACAAAGAAGATCAAAAAAGGTTCTTTTGAGGTGCTAGTCACTCCAATAGAGGTTTAGTTGCTCAACTAGTTTATTCCTCTAATAAGAATATAAAATTAATGTGTCCACTGCTATAACCTACCTGCCAAAGGGAAAAAAGGCACCTTTGAAGTTACCAAGGGTATCCAGAGTTCTTTACATTGGAAATTTGCACTCCCAACAATTAGCCGAATCCCGCCACTTAGCACACGAATAGTATTTGCAATTCCCAGCTCATAACATCGAGTTCCTAGTTATTCTTCCCCTTCAAAGCCTATGAAAAAATAATATAAAATGCCCAATTGCTTCAATTCTCAAAGCAATGAATCTTTAAACAATTAGTGGCATTACAATTCACCCCAGGTCCTGCACGACACTATAAATAGCCAAAGATTCTTCGTCCGCTATATCACATCCACAAACAAGTCACTCCAACCACTTTTAGCTTCTGTCCGGCGTGTAAGCACAGGTGGCATGCCACATCTTGCAGGGCAAAGAAAATTTTCATTAGAATGTCACCATGCTGGGGTTGCCTCAGGATCAACCATAAAAGTCGAATGTGGTCTGCTGAGTTGTTAGCAATGTTAAGGGGTTTTTACTTGCAAGTCATATTAAATCTGATATCCACTGCAGGTGCTTGGATCTTCAACAACTGATCATGAAAAACAGTTACGTAAAGTCTACGCCAAAATTTATGGATCTTCCATCCTTGTGACAAACGGCAAATCGGCAAGGGGAAGCTGATGATACTTCTGTAAACAGGACCCAAAACAAAAATCATGATTGAAAATGCGTTCTATCCTACACCTCCTCCATCGAAGTATCAATAATTCTGGTCCTAGATGTAACCACAGCTTTGAAGATTAAATGACAAAAATTCACAAAATAAAGCATTGAGTTTGTTTTTCCACTTAGTTGCAGTTATTTTCAAATTCTCGATGCCATATTTCAGTGCAGTTCTTCCTCGTACACTAACCCTTCCAAAACAAATGTCTCGTATGTAAGATCTTCATCCATAAACAACTACCCTCATAAGCTTAAACTAAACACAGACAAGAACACACACATATACGTACATTCCCTTCCAAACATGCACTCGCCTCCGCAACCCCCTTTTCACTCTCTCGGCCTAGAGATTAAGAGTTTGAATCATCCAGAGGTCGCCTGTACGTGAGGATTAGAGGGTCTAAATGTACTCTTAAAAACTGGCCAGGCCTTGATTAAACCCACCCACCCACCAAAAAGAATATTCACAAAAAACTACACTATCAGCTTTAAAATAATCACAATCACACCCTAAAATTAAAAGGAGCAGGCGTGAAAAATAGCCAAGAGCATGCACTGCACTCAATAGAAATGTCAACGTCAACCAATATCTCTACACTCCAAACGCAAAAGCAGACATTTTCACAAAACTGGCTACTGAGTTTATCAATAAAAGAAAAACCAAGATTTAACCTAGGTTTTTTTCTCAATGAAGATGATAGAAAAAGGGATCACAGTATATCACGAGCTCAGCTGAAATAGAATAGAATCACTTCAAAATTTACGCGTTAGAATCTAGGGTAGCGATTTCACTATTGGAATGCACAATTTTGCATTATATTAACGCTTATTTTGGCTGTTCGTCTCAGTCACAAGGAACTCACTGTTGTAATTAGAAATATTTCATCACATTTCAACTTAGCAGATATCAAGACCCATTCTCATCTGTTCATGAACCAAGGTGTTATGAACAGCTCACTTCAGCTCGAACTTGTTCAATATTCAATCAAACCGAGCTCAAACGAGAAAAAAAAATAGGGCTTTACTGTTGGTTGGATATGGTCCAGGAAGTTGCAGAGCTTCTGGTCTGATGGCTCATTGGAATGTTTTGGTCTGTTATGCGAGTGGGAACCTAAGCCTGGAGTCTTGCGGTTCTTTATTTCATTGCCTTCAGAAGTAGCTGGGTTGGGATCTTCGTTTGGCGCAGCAGCTTGTATACACATTTCCATAAATATGTATATACATACATATATTCGAATCAATTGTTCTTTGAAAGGTATATACATAATTTAAATTATTTATGACAATATTGTATGTGATGTGTTAGGTTATAATGGCAACTTCACCCAAAAAAAACAGAAAATGTTTGAGTTTGTCGTGGCTACTCAACGATGCCATGGCAATGAGCTTTTATTGTCAAATTTGGTATTCTCCCACTTAGATATCTACGCATTTGGTTTATTTATACCTACATAATTTTTACTTAAGATTCGATAAGCATATAGTCCCTCCGTCATGTAATCCTTTTGGGTTGCCCAAAATTAAAGGTCCTGTCTGCTACATAATCAACGAACCAAGTTCTATGTTGGTGAATAAGAGTCGATCTTCAGTATTGATTGAGAGTATTATTAATCTATACAAAAAAAAAATTAGGGAAGTAGGGAGTATCAATTAGCAAGCACGTGGTCATATAAGACTAAAAAGTGTTGCACTGCACAGAAATTCACTATAAAAACAATCTCACAAACAACAAACCCAAGAGAGAAAATCAAGAAACAGGAAAGGCAAATAATAAAACCTGAAAGGCGCTCGCGAGGGTTTTGCAAAGCTTCACGAAGAAACTGATCGACGGAATTAACCAAATCATCAGATGAGGCCGAATTAGAGGAAGCTAAACCCAAAGCCGAAGCATCAACATCAGGTGGGGAATTAGAATCTCTGTTTGAGGGTGAGAGCATTAATCTGGTCATAGTGGCATCCAAATCCGCCGCCTCCCATGAATCCGGTGGAGCTTCCTCTACGGGACCGGCCATGGATGAGAGAAATCTAGGGTTTGTGTGAATAATATTGAATCATCAGATCGATGATGAAACTGAAACCCTAGGTGGCATGGGAAGGCGATTTGGTTACGGCAGCAGAGAGAGAGAGAGAGAGAGATAGGGTTTGACGAAGAGTGCGTAAGAGGTTGTTTAAGCCACGTGTTGTGTGGGTTCGTGTATGTATCGTCTCGATAAGTGATGTGAAAAATGAAAATATGGGACAAGGAATGGAATCTAAAATGACGCTTCGGTTAACACACCTTGTGCTCGTGGGCACCACAATTTACCAAATTTAATGAATAGGAGTGGGCTCAAATTTGAACCAAGCTCGGGGCAATTGACCATCCTATGCAAATTGCTTCAATGAGAGATTATGATCGGTAACTATAATTTTATTTTTTGTATTTAAATATAATTTTAATAAAAATTTGTATTTAATAATTTATTTGTAAATATTGAATTATAATATTTTTATATTATATTAAGTTTTTCAAAAAACAGATTTAGGATGTTTCATAACTTCTATTTTTTATTTTTCAACTCATAATTATTTATTCTTAATATTTCAATGCAGCTATACCTTAATATGTAATATACATACATAATACATTAATATGTGTGTAAGTCTTATAAACAAAAGATATATATGTACATGTACACAAAATTACGTATGGAATAATATAAAGTTAAATAATATTATTGTGACACCCCGACTAATTAAATACCGGGTAGCTACTCCTTTATTAAATTAATTCAAAATGCCAAGTTGGTCCAGTTAATAGCATCACTGTCGAAAACATTTTAAAAATTACTAACCACCTAGTATTTAAAAAGTAAGTGCCAAATTTTAAATTAAGTCTGATTAACATGCAACAAGTGTAATGAAAAAATTAAATAACACCATTCACCATAAAGAAGTAAATAGAATAACCATCACGCAATGTAAATAAAGTCTGGAGGAAAACTTCTCACTACAATCCCATAACTGAAATAAATAACCGAATACTAAAACAATACAAATCAAAGTCTGAAAACTGTAATAGAAGAATGTCTCTAATAGAAATGGGCAACATGCCCTACAACTGATAGATAATGACTCGAGAATCCAAAGGATAGAAGCGTCTACAAGCAAATCCCTGTAGCTTCCACAAACAGCTACAGCTCGTCACCTGAATGAGTATCCTATGCTTGGTGTCCTTGTGGCTGGGCACCTAAAATGGTTTTACAAAAATAGATTTGAAAAGCAAACGGGTCAGAGCCCGAATGTGGAGTTATATTTTAAAAACATGCAAGTGCTTTAAAAACATTTAAAACATTAAATGCAAAGTACATGTTAGGACGTGCACTCACATGATATTCTCACCTCTCGTCTAACTGTGCACTCCTAACGTAAGTACCCATCTACAACGATATAAACCACTAGCTAAGTGACATCATATCTAGCTAGACTGTAATAGGTCCTACCCTTATTACTCGGTTCTATTAACAGTATAACGCTCGTAATTAGATAGGGATTTAATGTAAACTCAGAAGCTCAATATGCAATATATTTCACTATCAGCTAACCCGTTTTGTTATTCTCGAAACAATGTTGTAGTTATATTTACAACATTAACACGAGGATTCCCATTAATTAAGTGTATATTATTCACATCATAAATATACAATACAAGCACCCCGAGAACTAAGTTGCGGTGCACACATACTCTGCTATCCATTCCGGTACATCACGTACATAAGGATTACATATTCCGAATCTCTCAGGAATAGTTCACAGATAACAACATCACAAATAATGGAGGCGAACACAGTCACATCACATGGGTCACGCACATACCTACGCTCCCACGATCAGCGAACTTATTAATATCCCAATAAGTCTTTCTATGACCTATGTTCATCAAGGTAACCAGTCTAAATCCGGACAACACAAGGATTAGAGGGCCCTAAGCGAACGCAAACCTCCCGTGATAGCAAGTATGGTAGGTATGTCATACACACAATTCATATACCAATACTAAGTAAACACACATCTTAGTAATCCCGTAGTTTAATCGTAGTACATATCGCATTCTCGTACCAGACTATACGTATCACAATTTATACTATTCCGGTTTATAATCATACGCGCCATAATTTATTCTCACGTCGTAGTAGACACTCACGTCTCAACCCAAACCGTCCATTTAATATAACTCTCGTATATAATTTCCTTCTCATAAATACCCAAAAGTCCCAATTCTATCATTACATCATCATCGGAATGATATCTATATCCTCGAACAAGTTTACGGGACTCCAAAAATCAAAACAGTCCAAAAAGGCCCAGACTGCCAACTCGTTAGAAGTCTCATTCGAACGAGGCTGTTCGAACGAGATTGGACTGTCAGCTCGTTAGAAGTCTCGTTCGAATGAGACTGTTCGAACGAGATCCAGTTCGTTCGAACGAACTGTACCTTCTAACGAGATCTCGTTCGAACGAAGTATCGAAGGAGATTCCTTTTCGTTAGCAGCGACTGGTCAACTCGTTAGAAGCTCGTTCGAACGAGTTCGTTCGAACGAGTTCGTTCGAACGAGTTCGTTCGAACGAGTTCGTTCGAACGACCTGGGGAGGGGCTTCTAACGACCTGCCAGTTTCGTCCCAGATTTTTCTAAGTTTCGTTTTTCACCATTTATATTCCTCGAATCTCTTCTAAACTAAGTCCCAACAATACTTTAAGGTCTATAATCAATCCTAAACATATCATAGTCATCTCTTAACACGTTTTAGAGGATTAATCCAACCTAAAGTTAATCAAATTTACAAATCTCTACACTTTTCCCCAATATCTCAAGAACATGATCCCTAACTTTTGAATCATGAATTAACCCAGCATAAATCCGTTTTAATTTCTTCCAATCACAAATATCATGGGAATAATTATCTACCTATCATTCTACATGCAATTCTCCTCAATATTTTCAAGTTCTAAGTTCCAAACTACATGGGTTTTCATTATCTTTCAAGAACAATTGTAATTCTTCAATTTTCTAACATGGAAGGAACATTCTATGAATTTAAATATGATTAAAACACTTGCCTTGATTGTCTCTGAATTTGGTGTAGGTTTGATGAAGCTTTTCTGCAAAATTTCTTCTCTTCTCCAAGCTTCTTCTCCAATGGTGGCTTAAGGTGGCTAGGGTTTTCTTTGGGAGAGTTGTAAACCTAATGATAGCCTCCGTAGCTTAATGGGTTAATATGGGTTGGTTAGTGGGTTTAGTGGGTTAAATCCACATCAGATTAAAACTCCCAACTTTCGTCACTTTTAATTCCTCAAAATGTAAAATTACCAAAATACCCTTTATGATGCCGGTATGGCCTAAAAATACCCCGGGACCCAAACTACACCCCCGGCTAGAGTTTTCTGACTATCTCGACCCTTCCGGACGCGTTGGCGCACTCAAAACGACCATACGGATAATAGAAATAAAAATCACTTTTGTAATTAAAATAATATACCATGACGCGGCGGTCACACGCGTCTCAACAAAATTCTCAAATTGCCGTATATACATCTCACGACAAATTTTATAATTCCAAATTCATATATAATCATATATGCACATAATCACGCATCTCGTTAGTATTTATAACCCGGATTAATTTCCAATTAATACGCATTTAATTAATTAAATCCCAAAAATAAATAAAGCCAAAAGTACGGGGTATTACATACTTCCCCCCTAATAACTGAATTTCGTCCCGAAATTCGAAACTAGAAAGTACCTGCTAAAAATAACTCTGGATAACGTTCGCGCATCTCATCCTCGCGCTCCCATGTGGACTCCTCGACATTGTGATGTCGCCACTGAACACGCACTAACGGGACTATCTTTGACCGCAGCTTCCTCTCGCTTTGGTCCAAAATAGCAATCGGCCCCTCCTCGTAGGAGCTATCCGGCTGGAGATCGATGTCGTCCACAGCAATGTGATAATGAGCCAAATTATCTCTAAGGTATTTTCTCAGCGAGAAAATATGGAACACATCGTGAATCCGATGCAAATGCTCCGGTAACCCAAGTCTATACGTAACCGGTCCGATCCGTTCAATAATAGGAAACGGCCCCACATACCTCGGTGCCAACTTCCCCTTCTTCCCGAATCGCATAATCCCCTTCATAGGAGATACTCTGAGCAAGACCTGGTCCCCTACTTGGAACTCCCTGAAAAATCTCTTAGCATCAACATAACTCTTTTGCCTGTCTTGAGCTACCCGAATGCGACTCCGAATTAACTCAATCCTTGTCGAAGTATCCTAAATTACTTCCGGCCCAAGTAGTTTGTTGTCCCCCACCTCCAACCAACATGCTGGGGAACGACAAGGCCTACCGTACAACGCCTCAAACGGAGTCATGCCAATCGTGAACTGATAGGAGTTGTTGTAAGCTAACTCCACCAGTGGAAGGTACTGCTCCCATCCACCCTCAAAGTCAATAATGCACATGCGTAGCATGTCCTCTAACATCTGATTCGTGCGCTCTGTCTGCCCATCGGTCTGCGGATGATAAGCTGTACTCAACCGCAATTCCGTGCCCATGGCCTCCTGGAAACTCTCCCAAAACCTCGAAACAAATATCTTGTCTCTGTCAGACACGATATTTAGGGGCACACCGTGAAGTCTCACAATCTCTGAAATGAAGAGCTGGGCATACTGTCCCGTAGTGTAGTCAGTCTTTACGGGTAAAAAGTAAGCGACCTTGGACAACCTGTCCACAATTACCCAAACGGAGTCGTGACCCCTCTGTGACGTAGGCAACCCCGTGATAAAGTCCATGGATATGCTCTCCCACATCCACACCGGGACCTCCAATGGCTATAGCAATCCTGCCGGTTTCTGATGATCCACTTTTACAAACTGGCAAGTGGCGCATTTCGAAACAAACTCAGCGATATCTCTCTTCATACCGCTCCACCAATACTGGCGTCTCATATCTTGGTACATTTTGTCCCCACCGGGATGTACCGCGAACCGTGAGCCGTGCGACTCTGCCATCACCTCGTGTCGCAATTCTTCCCCTTCCGGAACCACCAATCTCCCATTAAAGCGTAATCCCCCGTCTGAGCTGACGGTATAGGACTCAGCTCCCTCTGCTAGTAATCGAACTATCTGTTCCTGACAGAACGAGTCATCAGCCTGTGCCCGTACTACCTTCGTGACAATCTGCGGTGTAACGGTCATCACAGATATGAAAGATCGGGCCACTGCATCCTGGTGTCCCAATTCCTTCCACACCTCTGCCACCTCATCTGATGGCCTACGGCTCAACACGTCTGCTACCACGTTAGCCTTCCCCGGGTGATACTGGATGTCGAACTGGTAGTCCTTCACAAACTCAAGTCACCTACGCTGCCGCATATTCAATTCCTTCTGCGTGAACAGATACTGTAGGGACTTGTGGTCCGTGAACAGTTGGAACTTCTCCCCCAAAAGATAGTGCCTCCAAATCCGTAGGGCAAATACCACTGCCGCCAACTCCAAATCATGCGTGGGGTAATTCTTCTCATGAGGCTTAAGTTTACGGGAAGCATAAGCTATGGCCTGTCTCTCCTGCTGTAATACACCTCCAAGCCCTTTCAAAGATGCATCGGTGTAAACCAAATACTCAACTCCTGGTCTCGGCAATGCTAACACAGGTGCTGAGGTCAATTTGTCCTTCAATTCATCGAATGCCAATTGACAGGCATCACTCCAGATGTATGGCACACCCTTACGAGTCAGATGTGTCAAAGGACCTGCTATCTCCGAGAAACCCCGAATAAACCTCCTGTAGTATCCTGCTAGACCCAAGAAACTACGAATCTCCGTTGGTGTCGTGGGCTGTCCCCACTCCCTCACCGCTGATACCTTCCCCGGATCAACAGATATTCCCTGGTCGAAAATAATGTGTCCCAAAAACTGGACTTCCTTCAGCCAAAACCCGCACTTCTCATATTTTGCATACAACTCGTTCTGACGGAGTGTCTGCAAAACTTGCCTCAAATACTCGGCGTGCTCCTCCTCTGTCTGAGAGTAAACCAGAATATCATCAATGAAGACAATGACAAACTGGTCTAGGAAATCTCTGAACACTCTGTTCATCAAGTCCATAAACACTGCTGGAGCGTTGGTCAAGCCGAAAGGCATAACCCGAAACTCGTAAGAACCATATCTCGACAAGAACGCGGTCTTCGAGACATCCTCCTCCCTGATACGCAACTAATAGTATCCCGATCTCAAATCAATCTTCGAGAAGAAAGAAGCTCCTCTCAACTGGTCGAATAAGTCATCGATTCGAGGCAACGGATACTTATTCCGTATCGTGACCTTATTCAACTCTCGATAGTCCACGCACAGTTTCAGTGTACCGTCCCTCTTCTTCACAAACAAAACTGGAGCGCCCCAAGGTGAGGTACTTCTGCGAATAAAGCCCTGACCTAACAACTGCTCTATCTGATCCCGTAACTCCCTCATCTCAGCTGGAGCCATACGGTACGGTGCGCGTGCTATAGGTCTCGTACCCGGTAGCAAATCTATAACAAAGTCTATCTCTCGACTGGGGGGTAAGCCTGGTATCTCCTGAAATACATCCGAAGAATCTAAAGGAATCACAACCTCCTTAGAGGTATCCTCCTCTATGTAATACAGATGAGTGGTCGATCCTCCCTCTGGGCGAGGCATCGCCACTACAAACATCTCTTGCCCCGAAATGGCAAAAACAATGCTCCCGCTGAAGCAATCAATCATGTCCCTATAAGCTACGAGCCAATCCATACCGATAATCACATCATGAACATGCATATCTAATACCAACATATCTGCAGGTAATACCAGACTACCAATCCCTACTCCCACTCCCCGACATATAAAGAAGATAAGTGACCCACTCCCCAACGGTGAGTCGACACACGTCACTGTGCTCTCTGCCGTAGCTAACAATCCTAAAGCTTTCGCGAAGTGTGTAGCTATAAAACAGTGTGTAGCCCCTGTATCAAACAATACCCGACCCATAGTGCCATGGATAGGAAACGTACCCTCAATCGCGGGCGGTGCCTGTGGAACTGCAGCCTGGTGGACGTTGTAGACAAGTCCATACTGTAGTTGCCCCTGCTGAACTGGGACTGCTGGAATGGGTGGCAATGCTGCCATCTGTGGCGGTGCGGGGAGAGCGGCGGGAAACATAGGCCTCTGTGGCTCCTGGCGAGCACCCTACTGCTGCTGCTGTGGGGCCCTGCCCCTATCAGGACAATCCTGTCATTTATGGCCAGTCTTGCCACAAACAAAACACTTCCTCGGGAAATTCCCTCCTCTCTGCCCCTGCTGTCCCCGGCCCTGGTGGTCGTTACCGTTCCTCCCTTGGCCCTGCTGGCCCTGGTGAAACTGCTGCCCATTCTGCCCCTGTTGGCCATGATGGCCGTTTGGACCCTGATGGCCCTGACGGAAACCTCCCTGTCCCTGTCTGTAGTTCCCTGACCGGAACCTCTTATTATCCCCCTGCTGGGAGACCTGCTCATTTTGTCTCTGCCCCTGACCCGATTGTGCCCCGCTGGCACCATGTCCTTCGGTCCTGCCCTGATGGCTAGACTCTCCCGACCTTTTGCCCTCTGCCATATGAAAACGATGGTCCTGGCAGTGTAACAACGGAGCGTTAACCACATCAGAATAAGTGCCCAACGATAGGTTCCCTAGCAGATGCTGACGGATCCTCCATGTCAACCCGTCCGTGAACTTCTCAATCTTCTTCTTCTCTGTTGGTATCTCATCTGGAATGATATTCAACAGATTCGTGAACTCGGCCTCATACTTGGCCACGGTCTTACCTTCCTGCTTCAAACTCATCAATTTCCTCCTCATTTCCGTATGAACAGCGGACGGAAAGTACTTGCGGTCAAACCGCACCCAGAAGTCCTGAATAGTGAGAGTATCCCTCTCCTCCGCGGTGGTAATAGACTCCCACCACTGCAGTGCAGATCCAACTAGCTTGAAAGTAGCTAGCACCTGCTTCTGAACATCAGTGCACTCATGCATCCTCAAGTTCCTCTGCATATCCTTCCTCCACTGGCTCGAGACTACCACATCTGAGCTACCTGCAAACTCTGGCGGATGCGCTTTCTGAAAAGCGTCACGTACACGCTCCCAAGCAGACGGGAATGCATTTGCCTGTACTGGTGCGACAACCGGCGCCTGAGGTGGTGCCTGCTGAACAACGGCAATTGCGGCATTTACCGCTTGGGCTACTATAGCTGCAACCTCAGCGGCGTTCATCATGCCCTGAACTGGAGCGGGCTGGGGTTCGGGCGTTGCATCCCTGGGAACTCGTCGTGCACGTCGTGGAGGCATCTGAAATAAGAATGAAGTTTATAAGTTCGCATTTATAAACTTAATATAGCTGAAGAACGTAGCATACACAAAAGAGTACAACAGTCCTAAAATATAGGGCTCTACATCAAAGAAACGTAGCGAAAATATAATAGCCGTACAGATCCTAAAGGACACTAGAACCTGATGCTCTGATACCACCTGTGACACCCCGACTAATTAAATACCGGGTAGCTACTCCTTTATTAAATTAATTCAAAATGCCAAGTTGGTCCAGTTAATAGCATCACTGTCGAAAACATTTTAAAAATTACTAACCACCTAGTATTTAAAAAGTAAGTGCCAAATTTTAAATTAAGTCTGATTAACATGCAACAAGTGTAATGAAAAAATTAAATAACACCATTCACCATAAAGAAGTAAATAGAATAACCATCACGCAATGTAAATAAAGTCTGGAGGAAAACTCCTCACTACAATCCCATAACTGAAATAAATAACCGAATACTAAAACAATACAAATCAAAGTCTGAAAACTGTAATAGAAGAATGTCTCTAATAGAAATGGGCAACATGCCCTACAACTGATAGATAATGACTCGGGAATCCAAAGGATAGAAGCGTCTACAAGCAAATCCCTGTAGCTTCCACAAACAGCTACAGCTCGTCACCTGAATGAGTATCCTATGCTTGGTGTCCTTGTGGCTGGGCACCTAAAATGGTTTTACAAAAATAGATTTGAAAAGCAAACGGGTCAGAGCCCGAATGTGGAGTTATATTTTAAAAACCTGCAAGTGCTTTAAAAACATTTAAAACATTAAATGCAAAGTACATGTTAGGACGTGCACTCACATGATATTCTCACCTCTCGTCTAACTGTGCACTCCTAACGTAAGTACCCATCTACAACGATATAAACCACTAGCTAAGTGACATCATATCTAGCTAGACTATAATAGGTCCTACCCTTATTACTCGGTTCTATTAACAGTATAACGCTCGTAATTAGATAGGGATTTAATGTAAACTCAGAAGCTCAATATGCAATATATTTCACTATCAGCTAACCCGTTTTGTTATTCTCGAAACAATACTGTAGTTATATTTACAACATTAACATGAAGATTCCCATTAATTAAGTGTATATTATTCACATCATAAATATACAATACAAGCACCCCGAGAACTAAGCTGCGGTGCACACATACTCTGCTATCCATCCCGGTACATCACGTACATAAGGATTACATATTCCGAATCTCTCAGGAATAGTTCACAGATAACAACATCACAAATAATGGAGGCGAACACAGTCACATCACATGGGTCACGCACATACCTACGCTCCCACGATCAGCGGACTTATTAATATCCCAATAAGTCTTTCTATGACCTATGTTCATCAAGGTAACCAGTCTAAATCCGGACAACACAAGGATTAGAGGGCCCTAAGCGAACGCAAACCTCCCGTGATAGCAAGTATGGTAGGTATGTCATACACACAATTCATATACCAATACTAAGTAAACACACATCTTAGTAATCCCGTAGTTTAATCGTAGTACATATCGCATTCTCGTACCAGACTATACTTATCATAATTTATACTATTCCGGTTTATAATCATACGCGCCATAATTTATTCTCACGTCGTAGTAGACGCTCACGTCTCAACCCAAACCGTCCATTTAATATAACTCTCGTATATAATTTCCTTCTCATAAATACCCAAAAGTCCCAATTCTATCATTACATCATCATCGGAATGATATCTATATCCTCGAACAAGTTTACGGGACTCCAAAAATCAAAACAGTCCAAAAAGGCCCAGACTGCCAACTCGTTAGAAGTCTCATTCGAACGAGGCTGTTCGAACGAGATTGGACTGTCAGCTCGTTAGAAGTCTCGTTCGAATGAGACTGTTCGAACGAGATCCAGTTCGTTCGAACGAACTGTACCTTCTAACGAGATCTCGTTCGAACGAAGTATCGAACGAGATTCCTTTTCGTTAGCAGCGACTGGTCAACTCGTTAGAAGCTCGTTCGAACGAGTTCGTTCGAACGACCTGGGGAGGGGCTTCTAACGACCTGCTAGTTTCGTCCCAGATTTTTCTAAGTTTCGTTTTTCACCATTTATATTCCTCAAATCTCTTCTAAACTAAGTCCCAACAATACTTTAAGGTCTATAATCAATCCTAAACATATCATAGTCATCTCTTAACACGTTTTAGAGGATTAATCCAACCTAAAGTTAATCAAATTTACAAATCTCTACACTTTTCCCCAATATCTCAAGAACATGAACCCTAACTTTTGAATCATGAATTAACCCAGCATAAATCCGTTTTAATTTCTTCCAATCACAAATATCATGGGAATAATTATCTACCTATCATTCTACATGCAATTCTCCTCAATATTTTCAAGTTCTAAGTTCCAAACTACATGGGTTTTCATTATCTTTCAAGAACAATTGTAATTCTTCAATTTTCTAACATGGAAGGAACATTCTATGAATTTAAATATGATTAAAACACTTGCCTTGATTGTCTCTGAATTTGGTGTAGGTTTGATGAAGCTTTTCTGCAGAATTTCTTCTCTTCTCCAAGCTTCTTCTCCAATGGTGGCTTAAGGTGGCTAGGGTTTTCTTTGGGAGAGTTGTAAACCTAATGATAGCCTCCGTAGCTTAATGGGTTAATATGGGTTGGTTAGTGGGTTTAGTGGGTTAAATCCACATCAGATTAAAACTCCCAACTTTCGTCACTTTTAATTCCTCAAAATGTAAAATTACCAAAATACCCTTTATGATGCCGGTATGGCCTAAAAATACCCCGGGACCCAAACTACACCCCGGCTAGAGTTTTCTGACTATCTCGACCCTTACGGACGCGTTGGCGCACTCAAAATGACCATACGGATAATAGAAATAAAAATCACTTTTGTAATTAAAATAATATACCATGACGCGGCGGTCACACGCGTCTCAACAAAATTCTCAAATTGCCGTATATACATCTCACGACAAATTTTATAATTCCAAATTCATATAATCATATATGCACATAATCACGCATCTCGTTAGTATTTATAACCCGGATTAATTTCCAATTAATACGCATTTAATTAATTAAATCCCAAAAATAAATAAAGTCAAAAGTACGGGGTATTACAATTATCAATTGATACATGATACTTATATATAGTTTTATACATGTATTATTAATGCATGGAATAATATAAAATATACATATAGTACATATGTATTAAAAAATATTAACAATTCATGTATGTATATAATTTTATAGTGACTTATACATGGAATATCATTATATAGACATATATATATGTATGCACATTTATGTATGTATGTATGTACGTTCGTTTACTTTTGTATTATATATATATATATATATATATATATATAGAGAGAGAGAGAGAGAGAGAGAGAGAGAGAAAGAGAGAGAGAGTTAGGTTCTCCAACATACCTCATTAAACATACCTACGAACATACCTATTTTTTTAAAATAGTAAAAAAAAAAATTTGAGTTAATATTTTTTATATGGGTTCATGATAGTTCAATGTGCTCCTGTAAAAAAAACAGAACAAAATAATGTGTTTTGATATTTTTAAAAAATAGGTAAAAAAACTGACAGTTTTAAAGGGTAAAAATTGACAGTTTTTTTAACTATTTTTTAAAAATATCAAAATACGTTATTTTGTTCTGATTTTTTTCATAGGGGCACATTTAAATATCATGAACCCATATAAAAAATATCAACTCAAAATTATTTTTTTTACTATTTAAAAAAAATGTATGTTGCTAGGTATGGTGCTAGGAGGTATGTTGGAGAGTCTGACTATATATATACAATATTGTTCTTGTGCGGAGTAGTCCACATTTTAAGAGTGCGGATCAGATATGTGTCACCTTGCGATGAGCGTAGAAATTATAGGCACACTCTCTCTATTACATGGGCTCACCACCAGGTAACACATGTCTGACCCGCACTTTTAAAATGCGGACTGCTCTTGAACTCCTCAACATGCCTCATTAAATATACATAAAAATACATGATATTAAATGTACATGTATATATATATATATATATATATATATATATATATGAAAATTTTATGTATATGTTTATACACACACACACACATACACACACATATATATGTATAATATAAATACACATGTTTGCTAATTTTGTTAAATTTTTTAAAAAAATGTATTTAAAATTAAGTTTACTAAACGCACATCAATAATTATAAACACAAAAAATGAATTTTAAAACTATATTTAAAAACAGAGTTTAAATCGAGTTTTTAGAATACAGAACCAAGCGGGCCCTAGGCATCATATCATCCTCTCGTACAAACTTTTTTCTAAATCTTTTCTCAACAATTATCTCATGAGTTTGTTGATAGTTAACGCACCGATTTGCACGATGCGAATTTATCGTGTGCGCCCTAGCGTATATTTACGTTTATTGATTTTGGATTCTCAGATGGCACATATATTATGCAAGCTCCCCTCATTTAGTCATCTTTAGATACACATTACTGGTAGAGCATTTTGAGTAACGAGGTATGTATATTAAATTATATTCATATGTTAAATTTATTATTATTTTTTTAATTCAAACTGGTTTGTTATTTAAATTGTTTATTTGTTTGGTAAATATATGGTTTAGTTGATGATTTAATTAAATTAATTTAAATTATTCTCGTGATTAATTAATTTATTTTTAATTTCTAGGAAATAAGAGATTATAAGCTTCATTGTGCAGTGAGATTGTGTATTTATGACAGCATGTTATGTCACAATTCGGTCAGTGTTGGGCACACCTTATGGGGTGGATTCGGGTTGCATTTTTTGCCACATTATTACCATGACCTACCCACAGAATGAGGGGGGCTTATTATGCCACTTGTTGAGCGGTGATGGAACACGGCACACGCGTTTAATTTCCGTTACGGGTAAATGGGGTTCACACTGGTGGATTTTACGATATTGATTAGGTTAGAAGTGGGGAGGGGAGAATCGCCGATAAGGTGCAACCCATTAGAGATCGCAAGCGAACGGGTCCACCTGGATCTTTCAAGTAAATTGATTTCATTTAGTTAAATTTAATTCACTTAGTTTCATTTAGCTAATCATCGTTATAAATTTAGTTTTGTGGTTTGGGGGGTTTGAGTACCCGTAATAACCGGGATTTTCAAAATCGACCCTAAATATCTACGGTCACTGTTTTAACCCTTATAAAACGTTCAAATTCAAAAGTATTCTAAAGAAGAAAGAAAACTGTACTTGATGCACTACAATTTTACTGAATTAACCTAGACCCCCTGAAGTTTCAGTAATTATAAAATAATACCCTGAAAACTTCAAAGTAACATAACTTGATTTATATTTCACTCATAAACTTCAACTTTATATCAAATTAATCATTTAAACTTCAACTAATATAAAATCATAATTTCAGTCCTTAAAACTTTTTGAAATTATAAAAGTACCCCTATACTTTATGAAAAGTGTACTTTTAAGTCTATAAGTGTAACTACAAGACCAACCAAGGACCAAACACCAAATATTTATTAATTTCTCAAGATCTCCTATCCAAATAAGCCCCCACCTAAGCACAAACAACCAAGAATCACATGTGTACATCATGCATACATGTGAGGAACAAAATCCCAAATAGAAAACTCCACCATAATAGTTTGAATCCGCATCTTTCTTTCACCAATGAACTACCCTCCTATTATACTATAAATACCCCACGAAACCTCAGTTAAAACTCACTCAAACAGAAGTTTCAAAACTTAAAATTTTAACTCCAAATAGGTTCTTTATGATTTTATGTACTATATTCAGTTTTTTTTTCAATCATTTTTTGCATAGTTATAATGTTAGAATAGCTCAAAACAGTAGGAAAATTTACGTAGAAACCAAGCTCTAGGTGAAGAACATGAAGTTTCTCCCATTAAAGCTCGAGCTTCAATGGTGAACTTCCAAATCTCAATCAAAAGTCATGTTTAAAGTTTTGAATATCTTCATTAGAACCTCAAAAACTCGAGTGTAATGATCAAAAGCCATGAATGTGCCTATTAAGCTCGAATTGATTAAAAATGTGTTTTGAACCAGAAAACTAAAAAATTGAAATTCTCCATGTATAGCCATCTCAACCTATGAAATCAGAACCAAACTACTCCTATACATAGTAGAAAACAAACCATGTTCATAAGAATCCCTGCCATATCCTTAAATCCACGAATGTTAAGTCAGCTTCAGAAAAACACAGGTTATGGAACTTGAGATATACTGCATCTCAATCCACAAAGCTTATATATTCAAATTCCCTATGAAAAATCATGATGAGTTTGTTTAGAGATCGTCTCAAATGGTTTGAAAATGAAAGAGTCACTCAAGTTCGAAAATCAAAAATCCTAAAGTCAACTGTGGAGGGAACGAAGATGAACTTTTTTACTAGAAATCTTCACTTAGCGCGTGAGGACGCGTGGACAATCAAAAATTTCTGATTTTTTTTTCAATATTTTTATTTTATTTTTTTTGTCAAGTTGGTATAAAGTATGGCCATGTTTGGATTAACTAAGCCTGGGTTATGGAAAAATGAGGTTTTAACTTAAGAATTTTTAAAAAAAATTATAAATTGACCCCTCCTGACTTTTGGAACTTGTGAATTTGATCCCCAAACATTGTCTATGAACACTTCAAAATATTTTAAGACAAAAAAGTTTCTTGCACCAAAGTTCATAAGTGATCTTAAGTACAGTATTTTAAAGGCCCAAAATATTTATAATTAAACCCCGAAACTTTAAAAAATACAGTTTTTATATAACTTGACTGACCTGATCCCAAATACTTACATATCCAAACATTGTATATAGAAAATCAAGTATACACTCCTCTCGATATCCTCTGATGATATATAAAGTCAATCGATATACCGAGCAAGTAGGTTTTTTCTACCTTTTCAATAGTAAAATTTGCGTATTTGGCATTTACTCTTAGTATGTGCATATTATCATGATGTCATACTACATATTTTATTACATGTCATCGGTATTTGAATTTGATCATTAGTATCTGAATTTGACTATGGATAAATTTAACACTTCTCACTTAATAATTGGTATCATGTTCATTATTTATTCAGTTTACCCCTACACTTTTGTGCCATTATATTACAAGCATCAGTTTTAACTAGGAAGTAGACTAATGTATTATTCCATGAAACTTTTTACTTGTCCTAAAGGTCTCATATGATTGAGAGCCTGGATTTATTGCTACATACGTACGAGTGCCATTTCAATTATGTGCCTAGCCGGTGACTTTTTTTCACAAGTTTTGGATTGATTATTATTATTACTTTTGTTTTACTAATGATTTAATTATTTTTATACCTCTTAGTGATCTAATAAGCATGGGATTATTAGTTTAAGAATCCTTGATTTTCTTTACATGATTCTTAATGAACTTGTAACAAACTTTATTTTCTTAATGAACATGTAAGTATGGGATTATTAGTTCAAGAACCTTAATGTTCTTTATAAACTAATAAGTATGGGATTGCCAGTTTTATTTCTTTAGTGTTGCTAAAACACTAATTCTATACACACTTCAACTCTTATTTATACATATATTTGTTTTAGAACTGATAGAACCTGCTTAGCATATTTGTGTTAATTCATTTTTCCTCCAGATGAACCCGAAAAAAGAGGATAATATCTCTTCCCTATTAGAGGCATATATCGATCACATGTTTACGAATGTGACTGTGTGGGCAGAGAATAAGCCAGATGGGAATAAGGAGTGGTGCTTTTCAATTTTGTGCATTATAATTTGTGTTAAAAAGTGTAACTCACCCTGCGGTGGTACATCCCTATGTAAAGTACTTTAATAATGAATAAAGTTATGTTATTCTGCCTCAACTTTAATTCATTGCTTTATGTGTACTTCTAAGTCATTCATACCTAAAAATAGGGTGTGACAAGTTGGTATCAGAGCATGTTTTATATTTTAACAGATCATCGGGTTAGCATCCTATACGGGAAAAGAAATAAGATATTAGTTATTTTATTTTTTCGTAACTTCTTTTATTACTACTATTATATGGTAACTCCATTTTGCAGCACGAATACATGGGACACGTTTTTATTCAATGCATACATTGAGCCCAACAATCGTTAGGAAACCAGAGTTAGAGAGGAGGCATTAGGAAAGTTAAAAGAGATTATTCATACGGACGAGGAGGACTCGGCAGGCGTGAGTAGTGATGTTAAAAGACTAGTACTGACAAACAGTGTTCTGGGCGATATGCAAGTCATGATGATTATATGAATGATCCGATAATTTTTTTAAAATCCATAAATCTTGCACTTGCAGGTAATCCGCCAACTCCACCTATGTACCCCGATGCCACATCAAATGGTAAAGTATATGGTGACTAATATCCTCGTACTACGGATGACTCAACTGATGGTTCGAATCAAGTGTAGAACCCTGCCTAATTAAATACCGGGTGATCAGTCATATATCCAACTAAAACAGTTTCTCATCTGGTTCATTCTTAACATCACTGTCGAAAACTTTTTAAAACATTACTAACCACCTAGTATTCAAAAAGCCGATGTCAAAATTTTAATCTTTTTATTTAACAATCAACAACAAAACATTATTACATAAATACATCCCATACAATAGTAATATAAATCCATCCACAATATAAAAGACTGAAATGAAATAATACCGAATAAACCATCTGTTACAAAATCCAATATAAAGTCCAACCTGAATAAAAGTCTGAATACAAGGTCTGACTGTCATAAATGAAATAACTGTGGGCAACATGCCCGAATAAAGTACTGCCCTGCACCCTACACTAGGAGTGAAGTAATTTAATCGTCTAAGTTCAAATCCTGCAAGCATCCACAAGTGCTGCAACTACGCATCCCTATAATAGATCATCCTGCTTGGCGTCCCTGTGGCTGGACACCTAAAAGGTTTTGGAAAAATGTTTGGCAAGTACGGGTCAGAAACCTAAGTAAACATCATTTAAAAATATTTAGCAAGTAATTAAATAACAGTTTAAATGAACAGTTATTAGATACACATGTTAGGTTGCGAACACTACCTTGAGTTCCTCATCTCTCATCTATAATGCGCACCTAACGTTTGCTACTCAACCCCACCTAGTCAATTCTAGACAATTTAACTAGGCAACCATTATCTAATAAACCCAAATCAATATAGGTCATCTGTACCGCCCATACAGTACGCTATCGAATATCCTTAAGAATTAACATCTCTCTTATGTTATTATTAAACCCCAATTACCCTTTCTACGTAGGTTATTGTTCAAACTTTACCATTTAAGTTTCTCTACTTAAAGTTTATTGTAGATATTCACTAACTATCTTCCTACTATTCACACATTAGTAGCTTCATCATTATATAGATATACTCTATCTAAGCTTCCTACTAATTACTCTTGAGTAGATTAATCGTTCTTTAAATACATACTATCTCGTCTCTTTACTAGCACACATAAGTAGATTATTCGTGTTGTACATATATTTTACACACCATATATAATATAAGTACACACTCTGCTATTATATCCCTGTATCACACATTAAGGGCTATTGGTTTGTAATGTTACCCAGACCCCAATAGTTATTCCATATGCATTGAATCGGAATGTTACCTCAACCCCAATATTCAGATTACTTTTAGTTTAGATACACACAACTAACTAGTTTGAAATCATAAGTCTGCTACCCATAACTCATAGCGTCCACCAGTATTTCCATGCAAATACATATATTAAATATATATCCATTTCTCTTTAATATGGGCAAGGCTTTTCAAATTTTAGGATTAAGTGTTCACATATTTAAGTCAAATAAGATTTCACTATATTTCTCATCCATTAATTTTACACAGTAGGTAAAATAACAAGTATATATATATATATATAACACGGCACCTCCCAGACCCAGCTGCGGTGCATACTGTAAAACATATCAAAGGTATATATATTTATCATCCATTATATCTATACTAGTACGACATCCTTAGGCACAGCTGCGGTGCATGCATACTCTGCTATCATGTCCGGGTACATCTCTCGCTGTACAAGGGACTATTGGTTCGTCTTCTCTCACGAACCATATATATCAAATCACACATATTGGAGGCGAACATAGTTCACATATCCATGGGTCACGCACATACCTACGCTCCCACAGTCAACAGACTTATCGACTCACAAATAAGCCCTTCACAGTCCTATGTTCTTGAGGTACCAAATCTAAAATCCCCCCGAAAGCAACACGGGATAAGATTGTCCTCTTTCGAACGCCAACCTCCCGTGATAGCAAGTATGGTAGGTATGTCATACACATAATAAACAATAGTATAGGTACGCATTCCATCTATATAAATATAACATCAGCGAGGTATTAACACAACCATATAATAACGATAGGTATTCACTCCACCTATATATATAATAACAATAGGGCATACACACATCCCATATCACAAGCCTCATACATAGTATATTTATATCCCGAATATTCTACATATTCCATAATTTATAACTTCGTTTATTACCGTACATTCCCGAGTATTTCTCACCACTCGAAGGGTATCCTTTATTCCACATATAATATCATAAGGTAAACTCTCTACCCCCTACTGGTCAAAGTCCTCGTTCCTCTCGAATTATCCTCCAATTTAGATTTTTCCTCTCTATTAAGCCAAATTAATTTAGCGCTTAAACTTCCCTCGTAGGACATGCCTAAAACCCAAACTAGGCCTACTGGTGTTTCAATATAATTCCCTTATATTAGAAATTAAATCCCAAAAATTAATTCCAAACGATTTCCAAAGGTCCTAAACAAAAAGGAAATTATTGGCCAAAACTGGGTGTTGATGTAAAAAATTAGATTATCTTTAATTAATCAATCACAGATAAAAAATAAACAAGATAAAAGATTTTTAAAGTGGTTCAGCCTTGAAGGAATGGCCTACGTCCACTGTTTGTGTTATTGATGACTGTTTACAGAATTCTCGATAGTAGTTTTATCAAGAAATTCCAAGTCCCCTTCTAATGAGGAGGTTATAATGTATTTATAGCCTTGAGGTTGTACAAATGAAAGAATAATACACAGTTATCCAATAAGCGTATGCATCTGTGTGATAATAATGCGCATTTAATGCCCAGTATCTCTTTTGATTGTTCGGTCATTAATGCTCGTGCTCGGACCACCTAAGCTGCTCGGACCACCTGAGTAGCTCGGTACTTATGAATTGCTCGGTGCAGTAATGTTCCTCGGAGAACACTTATTTCTCGGAGCGTCTGAGTTGGTCGGGGAGGTTGAGTTCCTCGAAGTCAAGGTAATGTTAAAAAATGCTTGTCGGTTCCATGTAGATTGACATGTGTCTTCACATAATTGATCCACATCAGCGGACTAAATTTGGTATCAACAGAAGCCCCCAATGTTTCACATTTCGGGGTTGAGGAGTGTGGAACATTCTTCTTGAAATATGGCGATATTAAATAGTCATCCTGAATTTTAGGAGTGTTTTCCTTGTATTTATTTTCCCTTTCGAATTCGTAGAATCAGACTTTTTAAATTTTTCTAACTGCTTCGGCTTCCGTGCCCTTCTTGTCCTTTTAGCCGCCGGTAGCGCAAACGTCTTCCTTCATAATCATTATTTTTAATCCTTCCCAAGGTAAGGTATCTAAGCGTTGCAGAAAATCCTATCGTCACTTACTTTTTCAAATCTGTATCTTTGATCTATCCATTTCTTCTCCATCTTGTTTGTTCATTCATTCCATCATTCATTATCAACTGATCTACCCTCTTTCTGTAAGATCTTCTTCCTTCTCTTATATTTTCTTTGTTCATCATGGTTTACCTTATTGAGTCGCTTGATAAATTTCGTTCTGGTTTCTGTATTCCTTCATGGGTCGTTTTGGAAGAACTTTCTGAACCTTCAGATTATTTTCGTTTGGCTGAGGGACATTGGTTCCCCAGTCTCTTTGTAGCTGAATGCGACTTTTCTTTTCCCCCAAACCCCTTGTGTCTGGAATTCTGTCAATATTTTGACGTGGTTCCTGCAAAAATAGTCCTAAGTACATGGAGAATAGTTAATGGAGTCCATAGGTTAAATCAGATTAATGGAACTCGTATAGGAATTCCAGAAATTATGTTTTGCTATAGATGGGTTGTCAGTGACAGTACTTTTTATTTGAAAACTAGGTTTTTAAATAGGACTTTAGTCGTCAATCTCCCAGATGCCAATAGGGATTACTTCGAGCATGGTGTTGTTATAAAAAACTGGCAACATGCTCCACTAACTGGAAACGATGTGTATCAGGGTCCCAGATGCCCTCTCTATGGCAATGGGATAGGTTGTTTTTACTTTATTTTATTTTTGAAATTATGCTTTCTTTGTGTTCGATAAAATGTGTCACTAATATTTTAATTTTCATTCATTTACAGTTAACAGCAAAAGAAGGTCTCCAAAAGAGACAGAAGTTAATTTAAAGCATCTGAAATTTATCTGGGGTTTGCATCAAACTGTTGTCGACGAACACATCAGATCAGCTTTATACTTGTTGCAGTACAAGAATTACACCTCGTCTTTTACTGCTCGTCCAGTGATAAGTGACGTAGAACCAGTACCAGCTTCTGAAGGTTCTTCTCCTGAGTCACATATTCCTCTTAGTGAAAGAATGAAGAGAATAAGCGCTCCTTCCCTCTTCGAGAAATCTGCCTCTATTGCTGGAGAGGCAAAGAAAAGCAAGAAGGATGTCCCAGAAGGGATAAGAAAAATTGATGCACCTCCTCCAGCAGTTACTGTGAAGGTTGCCGAGAAGCCCCCTGTGGCTCCGAGCAAGGTTGCAGTTGTTTCCCCTCCAAGCGAGGTTATAGTTATATCACTGACCAAGCTGACATCCTTGGTCGAGAATGTTCCTATTCCTACGAGGAAGCTGAAGAAGAGCTCCTCCGTCAATTTGGCTGAATCTATCTCTTAGCCTCCAACTACTGGAAGTGGTGTTCCCACTTTCGTTGCTCCGAGCTCTGCCATGAGTTTGGTGAAGTCTTGGATCATCCCCGAGATCCAAGGTATTGAAGAAAATATTTCCCGGGATAGGGTTACCACTTTGGCAGCTCAACACATTGCCTCAGTAAGTATTGCTAATCTAAACTTTCATTTTTCAATGTTATATCCTCGCACTGACTTACAGTTATTTTCTTTTTCCAGTTGGTAACTTGCTTTAATACTATTCTGAAGAAGGACGAAGCCATCAAGTCGTCCATCTCCTCGGGTGCTGTAGAGGAGGCTTTTGTAGGTCTGACGCAATCTTTAAAGGATTCTCGTCAGAAGTATGTCGATGATAAAGCTGCTTGGGAGAAGCAGCTTAATTCCACCGAGTAGGAGAGGGATCAGGCTGTTGAAGTCTCCAAGGGGTTGGAGAAGAAAATAAAAGACTTGGAGGAGAAAAACAAAGAGCTCTAGGGGGAAGCTCCAACATGCTGGAGAGTTTGAAAACAAGCTCAAATCTGCCGAGGAAGAGCTAAGTAGACTTCGTGACGTTGGTCGTCAGAAGGAAGAGGCAGAAAATAAATTGAAAGCTGCCGAGGAACTTCTATCTGAGAAGCTTTCCTCGGAGAAGGTGAAAAGGAAATTGACTGTGAAAAAGTCCTTCAGTGCTGGCTGGGGCAAAGATTGGAATAAGGGTTTGGCTGCCATGGTCTCACAAATTGAGTATGGCATCCTTAAATATTTCAGGGATGGTTGGGTGGTTGCTCTGACGGAGATGAATGTCGACGAGAACTACGACCTATTTCAGCGACACATTCCTTGCCCCCCTCCTACTCCCGGGGAAGAAGAAGAAGACGAAGATGCTTCCGAGGAATCTTTTATGATGGTTGGGGATCAGGTCCCTACTGTTGAACTTCGCTATGAACAACCCCAACCAACTATTACTCCTACCGAGCAGCTTCAGTCAACCAATATTTCAGTCGAGCAACTTCCAGCACCCACCGAGCAACCTTCTATGCCATCCGAGCAACCTTCTTCCTTGTCCCAGCCTCCCGAGAAAGTTTTAGGAGACAAGGAGAAGGTGTAGCGTTGTTCGGACTTTTTCTCTTTGCTTATTTTTGTCAAATGTAACTCTGAACTATGTACTTCTCTTTTACGATGCAATAAAATTTGAAATTTGATTATTCACACTATTGATTCTCTTCTTCCTGCTCTGTTTGCGTTCTTATTGATTCTTGCTATCTCTTCTTTTTACTAGTTTATGGCCATGATGGAATTGTTATCAGCTCATAATATAAAATTGCTGAAACAATGCAATAAATACTTCAAAGTTAGTCATACAGATATGTCTGAAGCTCAAATTGTCGATATCCTCGGTCTAGATGCTTCAGAGCGAGCAATTAAAGCCTACCAGTATTTAAAGTGTCTGCTTTATTGGGTAGTGGCTAATAATATATCATATTATGAGATGATTGAAGACCTCTAGGGCACTCTCGAGGAGCTTCAACAACAGTACAAGGAGTCTATAGCCCTTTTGCATCAGGGATATGAGAAGATGTATCAGTAGCTGAATGCTGACAAGGGATATGAAAAGTTTTTCGCTGCTCATGATATTAAAGAGAGGACTTTGAAGACTGAGGTTGAAGAGCATAGGCAGAGCGCCAAACTGTTAGAGCAAGAGAACAATAATTTGCGAGGAGAGGTATCCCATTTGAAATCTGCAGCCTCTACCTCGGGAGCCTTGGTTCTTGTCAATGATGAAGGTTTTTCTTTCTTAGAGGTTAAAAATGCCAATTTGAGAGACGAATTGGAAACCTTGAAGAGAATCGGTCCTTCTACCTCTGCTCGCGGGCGAGCAAGAGATGCTCAGATCACTGTTGAAGAACAAAGAACTCAATCAGCTTTGGATAATCAGGCCTTCCAGTTAATGGCAAAGAATCAAGCATTAGCTGAGATGTCCAAGAAGATTCTGAATCTGGACGAGCAGCTCTCTGCACAAAAGTCTGCCTTGGAGAGTAAAGAACTTTTAAGGAAAAACCTCCACGAGCAACTAGAGAGGTTATCCTATCAATTCCACAAGCAGCCCAGAGAGTTTTGGATGGCTGGTTATAATGAAGCCCTCTACCATTTAGATGACCGGATCCAAAATGCAAATAATGAAGGTTACAAGCAAGGATGGTTGAACGCCTTGGGTGTGCTGCAGTTGGAACAGGGCCATTATCTCTGGGATTACTATGACCCTGGGTTGCTCGACCTGCCAGTGCCACCTTTAAAACTCGACATGAGCTGGATTCCTGCTCGGGCCATTCCTCAATGCCTGATTTCAAAGTATCTCGGTGACTACAGTCTTCATTCCAACTTCGAGATATCTCGCCCAGAGCATCTTCTTGATCGGACATCCGTAATGAATATCAGGATGCTCAAAGATCTCAATTTCATAAATTCCCCCTATGCTTTAGACGATCCTCCTGCTGGTGAAGAACCTGTTTCAAAAGCAGAGGGGAAGAAGCCAATAGAATAGGATTCTTGATGTAACAATTTTTTATGTAATATGTATTTCATTCTCGATGTATTTTTGTTTTGGATTTGAAAAAAATTTCTTTGCAATCTTGATTGTTTGTAAAATATTTCTTTTATTTGTTAATGAATGTGCATGCATATCTGTTAAAAAGATAACAATATTGTGTTATCTTAATTTGTAGATCAACTAAAGTTTGTGAAAACATATTGTTGATTATCCCGAATTGATGATAATCAGAATGAATATCAAGAAGTTTATCATTTTTTAATTTTAAGCCCTGAAATGACTTTTATTTGTTTCCGACCAACTGGAGTTGGTGGTTTTTGTTCCCGACCAACCTTAGTTGGTAAATTTTTATTCCCGACCAACCTTAGTTGGTGGATTTTCTTCCCAACCAACCGTAGTTGGTATTTCTGGGAAATTTTTTATTCCCGACCAACCTTAGTTGGTGGATTTTCTTCCCAACCAACCGTAGTTGGTATTTATGGAATTTTTTTTATTCCCGACCAACCTTAGTTGGTGGATTTTCTTCCCAACCAACCGTAGTTGGTATTTTTGGGAAATTTTTTATTCCCGACCAACCTTAGTTGGTGGATTTTCTTCCCAACCAACCGTAGTTGGTATTTCTGGGAAATATTTTATTTGATGCGTAGTGTGTAGCACTAATACTCAGAAAAATTTTCAACAAAAGGAGGGAATTGGGCCGAACATCCAAAACTTTTATTCATATTGAAGAGAAACTTCATTACATAGGAATTGAACTACTGATAATATTTGTGAAGAGGCTCTGCATTCCATGCATTCTTATACTCCTCCCCTTTTAAAGTTTCAATCCTATACGTCCCTGGTCGAACAACCTCTGTTACTCGGTAAGGCCCATGCCAATTAGCTTCCAGTTTGTTGTGCTTTTGAATCACTTTCTATAGCACGTAGTCTCCTTCCTTCAGATCGCATTTTTTCACTCTCTTGTTGTAGAACAGAGCTGTTCGTTGTTGGTATGTAGCGTTCCTGATTGCTACTTCTTCTCTAACTTCCTCGAGCATGTCCAAATCTAACCTTCTCATCAAGTCGCTGATAGGGGAATTGAAATTCAGTACTCTATGTGTTGGGAGTCCCAACTCGGTGGGTATAACAGCTTCACTCCCAAACGCTAGCATGTATAGAGATTCTCCTGTTACTGCTCGGGGAGTAGTACGATAAGCCTATAGTTCAGAATGCAGCTCGTTCATCCAATTTGCCTTTGCATCATTTAGTCTTTTCTTCAAGCCATTCAGCAGCATTCTGTTTGTCACTTCAGTTTGTCCATTGCTTTGAGGGTGGCCTAGTGCATAGTGGGTTTTCAATATATTCGACTGATGACAATACGCAGCAAACTCTCGTTGTCGAATTGGGTTCCATGGTCTGTGATGAATGCACGAGGAAGACCATATCTATAAATGATGCTCTTTCATATAAATTGATGCACCTTGTCATGCGTCATATCAATGAGAGGCTCAGCTTCAACCCATTTAGTGAAGTAGTCCACCGCAACCACGAGATACTTAAATCTTCCCCTAGTCGTTGGAAGTGGCCCGACCAAGTCTATTCCCCACATGGAAAATGGCCAAGGGGAAGTAATGGGTGCTAACAATGCCTGGGGAGTTCTTCGGATAGAAGAGAAGCATTGACACTTGTCACATTTCTTGGCATAGGCTATTCAATCGACCCTCATCATCGGCCAATAGTATCCCTGCGCCATTATCCTTTGTAAAAGTGTTCGACCTGCTACATGGGTTCCACAAGATCCTTCATGGACTTCTTCGATCAATTCTTTTACCTCAGTGAGATGTACACATCTCTGCAAGCCAGCTATAATTCCTCGTCTATATAGAATACCATTGGTCAACACATAACGAGCAGCTTTAAACTTCAGTTTCTTGGCTGCGAGTTTATCAGTTGGTAACTTCCCTTCCTCAATATATGCCCTGATGGGATCCATCCAAGATGGTCCTAAATTAAGGGTAATAAAGTTCACCATCAGATCTTCATCTATGCTCCGACAAGCCAAGACTTCTATTGGGATTGCTCTTCGTAGCTCGACGCGTGTGGCTGAAGATAACCGAGCTAAGGCATCTGCTCTTGCATTCTCTAATCTTGGTATTCTAATTATCTGTACTGCAATTAGGCTTGATAAAACTTCCATTGCTTTTGCATGATACCTGATCATTAATTCTACTTTGGATGCATATAGTCCCAGCATTTGATTTACGATTAATTGCGAGTCACTGAATACAATAACCTGCTCTGCCCCCATATTTTTTGCCAAACTAAGACCGACAATCATAGCTTCATATTCAACCTCATTATTAGAAGCCTTAAATTGGAAGCGTAGAGCATACTCCACATCGACCTCGTCCGGGTAGTTCAAAGCCTGTAGTGCAAGATGATCCATCCACATATAAATTCCATATAGGTGCCTCGGCTTCGAATTTTTGGTTAGTCAGAGTTCCTCGATGGAATATTTGTTGCTTTCTTACATCCTCCTCTAACGCCTTTTGCTGCTCGTCGACCATCTTTTCCTGCTCTTCACCCACCTTAAGCTGATCGGGGTTTAAATTTGATGATCTTGTAACATCCACGGGTTGGTCAGTATTCAGCCTTTGCTCCTCGGAGGTATCAGGATAGGTGAACTCTGCTATAAAATCTGCTACTGCTTACCCTTTTAGCGACGATCTAGGCTCATAAACTATGTCATATTCACCAAGTTTTACTGCCCAGTACATCAATCTCTCTGATTTTTCTGGTTTATGAAGAGCTTGCCTCAATGGCATATCAGTATACATAACTATGGTATGAGCTTGAAAGTACGGTCTCATTCTCCTACTTACCTCGATCAATGCTAGTGCCAACTTTTCTAGTCTTGAATATCTGATCTCTGCTCCTCGGAAGGCTTTGCTATTGTAATAGATTGGTTTTTGCACTCCATTTTCTATTCTTATCAACGCCGAGCTAACTGCATTCTCCGATACTGCCAAATATAAGTACAATCTTTCCCCCATCACTCGCCTGGATAACAGTGGAGGTGCTCCCAGATATTTCTTTAATTCTTGAAAAGCCTTCTCGCATTCGTCATTCCATTCAAACGTTTTTTGGAGCATTTTGAAGAATGGGAGACATCTATATGTTGCTTGTGATACAAATATATTAAGTGCTGCAACTCGCCCAGTGAGACTTTGCACTTCCTTCTTCGTCGTTGGAGATCGTAGTCCCAATAGAGCCTTGATCTTCTCTGGGTTTGCTTTAATTCCTTGTTGGTTGACGATATACCCGAGGAACATACCTTCTCGTACTCCGAATATGCACTTGGTGGGATTCAGCTTCATTTGATATTTATCTAATTGATTAAAGGTCTGGCCTAAGTCAATTAGATGGTCAGCAGCTCTCTTACTCTTCGTCAGCATATCATCAACATAAACTTCCATATTGCAACTGATTTGTTCTGCAAATATTTTGTTCATCAGCCGCTGATATGTTGCACCTGCATTTTTCAAACCAAACGGCATAACATTATAACAATAAGTTCCCTTAGGGGTAATGAAAGAGGTACTCTCCCTGTCTTCAAGTTTCATTTTAATCTGGTTGTAACCAGAATAAGCATCCATGAAGCTCAACAGCTCGTGTCCCGAGGTAGCATCCACTAATTGATCAATTCGGGGCAAAGGAAAATGATCCTTTGGACATGCCTTGTTGAGGTCGGTGAAGTTTACACACATCCTCCATTTGTTGTTCTTCTTCTTCACCATCACCACATTTTCTAACCAGTCTGGATATTTAACATCTTCAATAAAGCAAGCTTTCTGGAGCTTCTCGACCTCCTCTTGTATAGCTTGGTTCTTCTCGGGGCTGAACACTCTTCTTCTTTGCTTCACTGGCTTGATCTCCTTATTCACGTTGAGCTCATGATATAAGAAATTTGGGTCTATTCCTGGCATATCTTCATGACTCCAAGCAAAAGTTTGTTTTCTGCTTTTTAGGAAAACTATCAATTCCTGTTTGAGTGAGGCATCCAACGATGAACCTATTTGAGTTGTTCGTTCCGGGTGCTCGTCGTCCAAAATGATATTTTCATTAGCTTCCACCACTTGACCTTTCACGAGCTGCGATTCGTCTCTAGGATCCAATGTTTCAATCTCTGCACCTTCATCCACTTGGTAGGTCGTAGTCTTTTTCCTAGATTCCTCCAGTTCTTCTTACTCGGCAGATGAGTAATAACATTCCTGAGCAACTTTTTGGTCACCCTTCACAACTCCCACTCCAAAATTAGTTAGAAATTTCAGGCATTGATGTACAGTAGATAGTACTGCTTCGAACTTCTTCAATCCTACCCTTCCCATGATGATATTGTAAGCTGACTGAACATTCTTATCCATCACAAAGAAGCGTACTCTTTCTGTTCAACAAGCAGGCCATGTTCCGATGAACATATCCAACTTGATCGTCCCAAGTGGAAATACTTTCTCGCCAGCAAACCCGAGGAGGGGACTGTGATAAGGTTCCAACTGAGACAACTTTAGATTTAAACTATCGAAGTATGAGTAGAACATGATATCCGCCGAGCTACCATAATCCACCAGTACTCTTGAGATTATTACTTCCTTCTTCCTTATTTTGATCACCAGTGGATCATCATGAGGATATAGTACACCTGCGAAGTCGTTCTTGGAGAAACCGATGACCAATTTTTCTTTGTTCACCTTCCTCGGGCGATCATCCTCAGCTAGATTTAGTCGCTGAATGTATAAACAAGCTTGAGCCTCATTGAGGTAAGCTTTTCTTTCCGTAGTAAGGTTACCACCTCCTGCATCTCCACTTGTAATAACGTTACAATCAAATGATCCAAAACGAATTAAAAATACCTCACGTTTTGGTTGTCTTGGTCTCTTGGAAAAATCGAGGTCGTCCTCTGGATCATTTTCATGATCTCTTTTCTTATTTTCTTCTGCTCGACGAGGAGATCTAAACCTCTGTCTTGCTCGGTTGCTGCTTTTTCTTTTATTTCTTCGATCAACATACTTGGTCAGCTTTCCTCGTTTGATGAGTGCTTCGATTTCATTCTGGAGAGCTATGCAATTTTTAGTCGTGTGACCCTGGTCTTTATGGAACTCGCAATATTTGGCCTTATTTCTCTTGTCAGGATCTGACTTCATTTTCTCAGGCCAGTTTAGTTCCTCTTTGTTCTTGATTTCTTTTAGAAAGTGGTTGATGTCTACCTTCAAAGGAGTATAATTTTCAAATTTCTTCAATACCTCCCATGACGGTTTTGTTTTTGACTGCTTGTCACCATCATTGTTTTTATGCTCTTTCTTTTTAGTTTTATCAGCCTCCACCTTTGTCTCTTTGGTATCCATATTCTTCTTCGCAGCCATAGCCTCCTCGGCATTCATAATCTTGGCCGCTTTTGCCATTAGTTCTGACATGGTTCTGGGTGGATCTTTGGCCAAAGTGTAGTACAACTTGTTGGGCAGCTGCCCACTCATCAAAGCAGTAATCGCTATCTTTTCCTCGTAATCAATAACTTCGAGCTTCTCGTTATTGAAACGAGTTATGTAATCCCTGATGCTCTCACCTGCCTTTTGTCTAACACTTAGCAAATGTTCTACTCGTTTAACTGGTTTTGCTCCAAAGCAGAAATTTCCAATGAAGAGCTCGACCAGTTGAAAGAAAGTTGAAATCTTCCCCTGAGGAAGATTATTGTACCATATTTGTGCAGATCCGGTAAGAGTTCCCGAAAATGCCTTACACCTCATCTCGTCTGGCACTGCATAGATATCGGCAGCATCTTGGTATTGTTCTATATGAAGGTCAGGGTCAGTTTTTCCATCATATTTAGGGGTCACAACAGGTGCTTTGAACTTCGACGGTGTGGGAAAATCCACGATTGCCTGTATAAAAGGTGTCCCTTGGACAAAAGTTTTTTGTAGAGGATTCTTGGCCTTAGCCATTTCCCCTAGTCTATCCTCCAACCTTTGAATAGAGCCTTTCAATGCATCGTTACCTTCCTCGGGCCTCTTGGTTCGAGCAATTGATCGTGTTGAAGTCGCTTCCTCGGATCTATCATGACGAGCAGCTGGTTGTGATTGGGCAGAGCCCTCTCTTAGATCAGATGGTCGTCGAAAGTTTCTCGACACAGCCTTAGGAGGACTTTTATTCTTCCTAGGGCCCAATCGATCAAAAGGAGAAACTCTACTTAATCTCTCCAAGGCACTAGTCCTTTCTGGAGAGAGAGTGGTGTGTTGCTCAGTATCTGTGGCTCGTACTGACGAAGTTCGACCTGGTTGATAAGAAAAATCATCAGATCTCTCAATACGATATAAATCATTATGCCTAATACGCGAAGAAAGAAAACGTGTATTTCTTTGAACACGTCATTGTCCTGAATGGGTTGGTGCTCCACCCTGGATAGTTAGCATGAGTTGTCGCATAGTCTCTTGCATGGCCGTCTGGTCTTGAGCCAAATTGGTCATAATTCCAACCAGATCTTAGACATTTGGAGAAGCGACTGGATTCGGGGGGTTTCCAGCATTTCGATTACTGGATTCAGGATTATCAGCCATTGGTGATAAATTTTTTTGGTGAAAAATGATAATTACAGTCGTTTCCCATAGACGGCGCCAATCTGTTGATGTAAAAAATTAGATTATCTCTAATTAATCAATCACAGATAAAAAATAAACAAGATAAAAGATTTTTAAAGTGGTTCAGCCTTGAAGGAATGACCTACGTCCACTGTTTGTGTTATTGATGATTGTTTACAGAATTCTCGATAGTAGTTTTATTAAGAAATTCCGAGTCCCCTTCTAATCAGGAGGTTACAATGTATTTATAGCCTTGAGGTTGTACAAATAAAATAATAATACACAGTTGTCCAATAGGCGTATGCGTATGTGTGATAATAATGCGCATTTAATGCGCAATATCTCTTTTGATTGTTCGGTCATTAATGCACTGTATGAGATGCAGATCGGACCGCCTAAGCTGCTCGGACCACCTGAGTAGCTCGGTACTTACGAGTTGCTCGGTGCAGTAATGTTCCTCGGAGAACACTTGTTGCTGAGAGCGTCTGAGTTGGTCGGGGAGGTTGAGTTCCTCGAAGTCAAGGTGATGTTTAAAAATGCTTGTCAGTGCCATATAGATTGACACGTGTCTTCACATAATTGATCCACATCAGCAAACTAAATTTGGTATCAACACTGGGAAACCGAATCGATTAGAAAATTTTCTGGCAGATTAAACACCCTGTAGTAAAATATAGATTACTCCCTCTACAGAATTCCGATTGACCTGATTCAAAGCTCATTTGAAAGATAAGACATAGATATTTCCAAGAATGTACAGATATCACTCTAATTCTAATTACAATTTAAATGGCATAGGTTTAAAGTTACGTTAAAATTTTTGGCAATTTCTATGCTGGTAGATCGAATACCTTATAGTAAAACATCAATTTCTCCCTCTACGGAACTCCGATTGACCTGATTCAAAGCTCATTAAAAAGAAAAGACAAAGATATATCCAAATATGTATGGATTTCACTCCAATTCTAAGTACAATTTTAATGGCATACGTTTAAAGTTACATTAATAATTCTGGCAGATTGACATCTTGTGTTCATCAATTAAACCCTAAATCATTCAAGATTCGTATTCTTCAATCAAGAACCCATCAAGATTTAATCTTAATCATCAAATATATTCTAATATCAGTTTACCTTCGTATAGAGATAAATTTCCAATGAAAATTTACACAAAAACATGAAAGATTAAACTCAATAATCAAATTCTCCTTTAATTAACATAAAACCCTAATTTTCTCATGTTCATCAACTTTATAAATCAAGAACTCATATTTCTCTCTTATTAATCAACCCAAACCCACTAATTTCATAGTATCATCATTAAGGAACATCTCTACATGCATTCCCACGTTAGTTTATGAATTAAATCCTCCCAAATTTATATAAAACTTTCAAAAGCATGAAATCAAACCCTATCCCACATGGGTATTATAACATGATTGATATAAATTGCCATTTAAATACTTGCCTCTCAATATCAGGTCTGAAATTCATTGATAAGATGGTGTGGTGGTTCTCCCCTCTCTCCGTTCTCGATTTCATTGCGTTCGGGACGAAAAACTGTGTAGGAAGCTTAGTTCTCCTCTCCTCTTCCTCTCTTATGGCTTCTATCCCTTTTGATTTGTGTTAACCCTAGAACATCTCTATAATGGGAAGATATACACTTACAATTTTCGGAGTTTTCTAAATCCTAAACTCCCGAATGACCGAAATGCCCTTAAACGATGCCGGGATGGTCTAAAATTGTCCCGGGACCCAAACTATACACCCGAGTACACTTTTTCGACTATTTCGACCCTTCTGAAACCAACCATGACCTCAAAATCACCATTCGAGTCACTTTATAAAATCCTCTTATTTTACCTCCAAATACGCCACGTGTGAAATTAAACGTAGAGTGAATTAATTTAATCTGAATCATCGAACTAAATAATTTCTCCTAATTATATAAATTCTTCGGTCATCAATTTAATTAATTTCTATTTTCTCCAAAAATATGGGGTGTTACGTACTTCTCTTCTTACAAAGGAATTTCGTGCTCGAAATTTGGATAAGGCATGTAGTCTAAGGTCTCTACATGTCCTGAATCCCATACTCTCAAGACCATCACAATTATTTCTACCCCTCCCAATCGCGGGTTATACAAACATATCCACCAACCAGGGCACCCAAACAACCTATAAATATGCATAACTTCATCGATGCAACCTGGTTCTACTATCCTCTCATTATCGTATAGTTACTATCCTTTAGATATCACTTTATAAATAAATAATACTCAAGGTACTAAACCCATGTATTAATGGCTAATCATCTCCCCACTCCCAACATTATGCTAAGCTTCATGCATGGGATGTCTCGCAAAGCAAAATCCAAACAAGGAACCCTCCCGATACACTACTACCTAGCATTGTCGGTCATTGAGATATGTTAAGCCCTCAGTCCATATTACGTACCCTCAAATACCCATCTTTTGACATAAAGTATAATCGTCCACTCGCATGCTACACAAGAAAACATATATCATGGCGCCTTTACTATCACTAGTTTCTTAGCGCTAAAAAGTCATGAGCTATATCTCTCCGCTCGACAATATGCCTTTCTACCCTGAATCACATCAGTAACCGTCCTTACGCACCGGGATTAATTATGACTAGACAACATACACACAAAAGTCTACTACACAATATATATAATATATATACGCATATATATAGGATCAACCCTCTTTCAGGTGATACCTCACAAAATAAATCATACCCTGGGATAGCGAACACGAGATCTCAATATCATAATCTATGATCGCTCAACCCATTGCTAACCAGCCAACTCTCGTAAGTAGTCTATCCTATTTTCATAACTTTCAAAAGCAGTAAACTAATACATAATGTAAATGTCCTCTCAGTGCATTCTCTTCGCCCAATTCCTCTATAAAAAATCTCGCTCCTCAAACGGTTGTTGTGCCCTACTGACACCATTCCTATATACTTTTCCAGTCCGAGTAGTCTCACTTTCTCACCGTGGACAAGTTTAATATAGGTGGTCCAACTCTCTATGCACAGGACACATTATTGTATCTTCTCTTTATCTCTGTCCCCACTAGTCACGTCGGGGTGTCTTTCTCTCAGGCTTAGTAGTCTTGTTCCCGATTACTACCCCTGCTCTCCTTTTGGCTTGACTGGCCCTGTGGAACTCGTTGCTAGCCTCGATGGACCAAATAGAATTCACCATCACTTGGTGGGAGTTCATTTAGTCTGAATCACTTGAATGGGTTCCCGATTGGGTATGACCTCTTGTGGTCCTTCACTATCATCGTTTAATCCATTCTTGCTCTTCGACTAGATTCTCCAACCCCCTTGGCTCCCCTCTCATGGAAGCGTTGATAAATTCATGTAAGCGTATGACCCTGACGACGTCGACACTAATCATTCTAGCCGTATCTCCCATCCAGGCTTGTATATTCAACTCACAAGTCCATTATCAACTTAAAGAACCTTTATTTTCTTCGTATTCCCCTTCGCCGGTTACGAAGTTCCCTCAACAAGTCAACTCATTTCTCACAATCAGCCTATAACTTGCTCACCTGTGATAAGTTTCAAAACTCGGTTCGCATCTATGTTCGAACAACAGATGGAACATCTATCAATCAAATTTCACTCAAATTTCTCGTTTAATCCCATATACTCCTTATATATGGTAACTGACTCTCGTCACTTTATGCGGCCCCTAAGAGCTCAAAAATTTTTCGCTCGAAATTTTAATCTCGGGTGTCGCTACACTCCGCCTTACACAATTTCCTTTGGATTTTATCCCTCCATTGGCCTATTACTCTCCTTTTTTTTTCTTATAGATGACTCTCCCAAAGAGTCCCTCTATTTTTTCCCCACCTCTTATCGACAACATTGGGTGAGTTTAAAATTTTCACCAACATTATCTGTAAAAGTGATTGGGAAAACTTCTACTCCCGAGTGATTTTCCTATTGTCACCATCTGGAAAAATAATCATGGTGACTTCCATCTCAATCACCATTCCCAGAATACCTTAGGTCTTTCTGCTGAACCTCTCCTCCTACAGTTCTTCTAACGACCCTCACTGGTCGTCTTATAATGTTCGGTGTATGAAGCCCAACCGAACTCGTATACGAATCACATCAACTATATATAATGGCAGGAGAACGTAATCTCATACGTCGAGGAATACAAAAATCCTATCATAAGGCTCTATATCAAAGAACGTTATGCTGAAACGTGAAAAGCCGCACAGATCCTAAGGACACTAGAACCCGATGCTCTGATACCATCCGTGACACCCTACACTAGGAGTGAAGTAATTGAATCGTCTAAGTCCAAATCCTGCAAGCATCCACTAGTGCTGCAGCTACGCATCCCTAGAATAGATCATCCTGCTTGGTGTCCCTGTGGCTGGACACCTAAAAGGTTTTGGAAAAAGGTTTTGCAAGTACGGGTCAGAGCCCAAGTAAAAATCATTTAAAAATATTTAGCAAGTAATTAAATAACAGTTTAAATGAACAGTTATTAGATACACATGTTAGGTTGCGAATACTCCCTTGAGTTCCTCATCTCTCATCGATAATGCGCACCCAACGTTTGCTACTTAACCCCACCTAGTCAATTCTATCCAATCTAACTAGACAACCATTATCTAATAAACCCAAATCAATATAGCTCCTTTGTACCGCCCATACAGTACGCTATCGAATACCCTTAATAATTAACATCTCTCTTATGTTATTATTAAACCCCAATTACCCTTTCTACGTAGGTTATTGTTCAAACTTTACCATTTAAGTTTCTCAACTTAAACTTTATTGTAGATATTCACTAACTATCTTCCTACTATTCACACATTAGCAGCTTTATCATTATATAGATATACCCTATCTAAGCTCCCTACTAATTACTCTTTTGTAGATTAATCGCTCTTTAGATACATACTATCTTGTCTCTCTACTAGCACACATAAGTAGATTATTCGTGTTGTATATATATTTTACACACCATATACAATATAAGTACACACCCTACTATTATATCCCTGTATCACACATTAAGGGCTATTGGTTCGTAATGTTACCCCGACCCCAATAGTTACTCCATATGTATTGGTTCAGAATGTTACCTCGACCCCAATATTCAGATTACTTTTAGTTTAGATACACACAACTAACTAGTTTGAAATCATAAGTCTGCTACCCATAACTCATAGCGTCCACCAGTATTTCCATGCAAATACATTTATTAAATATATATCCATTTCTCTTTAATATGGGCAAGGCTTTTCAAATTTTAGGATTAAGTGTTCACATATTTAAGTCAAATAAGATTTCACTATATTTCTCATCCATTAATTACACAGTAGATAAAATAACAAGTATATATATATATATATATATATATATATATATATATAACACGGTACCTCCCAGACCCAGCTGCGGTGCATATTGTAAAACATATCAAAGGTATATATATTTATCATCCATTATATCTATACTAGTACTGCACCCCTAGGCACACCTGCGGTGCATGCATACTCTACTATCATGTCCGAGTACATCTCTCGTTGTACAAGGGACTATTGGTTCGTCTTCTCTCACGAACCATAGATATCAAATCACACATATTGGAGGCGAACATAGTTCACATATCCATGGGTCACGCACATACCTACGCTCCCACAGTCAGCAGACTTATCGACTCGCAAATAAGCCCTTCACAGTCCTATGTTCTTGAGGTACCAAATCTAAAATCCCCCTGAAGGCAACACATGATAATATTTTCCTCTTTCGAACGCCAATCTCCTGTGATAGCAAGTATGGTAGGTATGTCACACACATAATAAATAATAATATAGGTACACATTCCACCTATATAAATATAACATCAGTGAGGTATTCACACAACCATATAATAACGATAGGTATTCACTCCACCTATATATATATATATATATATATATATATATATATATATATATATATATAATAACAATAGGGCATACACACATCCCATATCACAAGCCTCATACATAGTATATTTATATCCCGAATATTCTACGTATTCCATAATTTATAACTGCGTTTATTACCGTACATTCCCGAGTATTTCTCACCACTCGAAGGGTATCCTTTATTCCACATATAAGATCATAAGTTAAACTCTCTACCCCCTACTGGTTTAAGTCCTCGTTCCTCTCGAATTCTCTTAACTCAAATTATCCTTCAATTTATATTTTTCCTCTCTATTAATCCAAATTAATTTAGCACTTAAACTTCCCTCGTAGGCCACGCCTAAAACCCAAACTAGGCCTACTTGTGTTTCAATATAATTCACTTATATTAGAAATTAAATCCCAAAAATTAATTCCAAACGATTTCCAAAGGTCCTAAACAAAAAGGAAATTATTAAACCCAAACTGGGCAACCGAATCGATTAGAAAATTTTCTGGCAGATTAAACACCCTGTAGTAAAATATAGATTACTCCCTCTACAGAACTCCGATTGACCTGATTCAAAGCTCATTTGAAAGATAAGACATAGATATTTTCAAGAATGTACGGATATCACTCTAATTCTAAGTACAATTTAAATGGCATAGGTTTAAAGTTACATTAAAAATTCTCGCAGTTACTATGCTGGCAGATCGAATACCCTATAGTAAAACATCAATTTCTCCCTCTACGGAACTCCGATTGACCTAATTCAAAGCTCATTAAAAAGACAAGACAAAGAAATTTCCAAACATGTATGGATCTCACTCCAATTCTAAGTACAATTTAAATGTCATACGTTTAAAGTTACATTAATAATTCTGGCAGATTGACATCTTGTGTTCATCAATTAAACCCTAAATCATTCAAGATTCGTATTCTTCAATCAAGAACCCATCAAGATTTAATCTTAATCATCAAATATATTCTAATATCAGTTTACCTTCGTATAGAGATAAATTTCCAATGAAAATTTACACAAAAACATGAAAGATTAAACTCAATAATCAAATTCTCCTTTAATTAACATAAAACCCTAATTTTCTCATGTTCATCAACTTTATAAATCAAGAACTCAGATTTATCTCTTATTAATCAACCCAAACCCACTAATTTCATAGTATCATCATTAAGGAACATCTCTACATGCATTCCCACTTTAGTTTATGAATTAAACCCTCCCAAATTCATATAAAACTTTCAAAAGCATGAAATCAAACCCTATCCCACATGGGTATTATAACATGATTGATATAAATTGCCATTTAAATACTTGCCTCTCAATAGCAGGTCTGAAATTCGTTGATAAGATGGTGTGGTGGTTCTCCCCTCGCTCCTATCTCGATTTCATTGCGTTCGGGACGAAAAACTGTGTAGGAAGCTTAGTTCTCCTCTCCTCTTCCTCTCCTATGGCTTCTATCCCTTTTGATTTGTGTTAACCCTAGAACCTGTCTCTAATGGGAAGATATAAACTTACAATTTTCGTAGTTTTCTAAATCCTAAACTCTCGAATGACCGAAATGCCCTTAAACGATGCCGGGATGGTCTAAAATCGTCCCGGGACCCAGACTATACATCCGAGTACACTTTTTCGACTATTTCGACCCTTCTGAAACCAACCGTGACCTCAAAATCACCATTCGAGTCACTTTATAAAATACTCTTATTTTACCTCCAAATACGCCACGTGTGAAATTAAACGTAGAGTGAATTAATTTAATCTGAATCATCGAACTAAATAATTTCTCCTAATTATATAAATTCTTAGCTCATCAATTTAATTAATTTCTATTTTCTCCAAAAATATGGGGTGTTACGTACTTTTCCCCTTACAAAGGAATTTCGTGCTCGAAATTTGGATAAGGCATGTAGTCCAAGGTCTCTACATGTCCTGAATCCCATACTCTCAAGACCATCACAATTATTTCCACCCCTCCTAATTGCGGGTTATATAAACATATCCACCAACCAGGGCGCCCAAACAACCTATAAATATGCATAACTTCATCGATGCAACCTGGCTCTACTAGCCTCTCATTAACGTATAGTTACTATCCTTTAGATATCACTTTATAAATAAATAATACTTAAGGTACTAAACCCATGTATTAATGGCTAATCATCTCCCCACTCCCAAAATTATGCTAAACTTCATGCATGGGACATCTCGCAAAGCGAAATCCAAACAAGGAACCCTCCCGATACACTACTACCTAGCATTGTCGGTCATTGAGATCTGTTAAGCCCTCAGTCCATATTACGTACCCTCAAATACCCGTCTTTTGACATAAAAGTATAATCGTCCACTCGCATGCTACACAAGAAAACATATATCACGACGCCTTTACTATCACTAGTTTCTTAGCGCTAAAAAGTCACGAGCTATATCTCTCCGCTCGACAATATGCCTTTCTACCCTGAATCACATCAGTAACCGTCCCTACGCACCGGTATTAATTATGACTAGACAACATACACACAAAAGTCTACTACACAATATATGTAATATATATACGCATATATATAGGATCAACCCTCTTTCAGGTGATACCTCACAAAATAAATCATACCCTGGGATAGCGAACACGAGATCTCAATATCATAATCTATGATCGCTCAACCCATTGCTAACCAGTCAACTCTCGTAAGTAGTCTACCCTATTTTCATAACTTTCAAAAGCAGTAAACTAATACATAATATAAATGTCCTCTCAGTGCATTCTCTTAGCCCAATTCGTCTATCGAAACTCTCGCTCCTCAAACGGTTATTGTGCCCTACTGACACCATTCCTATGTACTTTTCCAGTCCGAGTAGTCTCACTTTCTCACCGTGGACAAGTTTAATATAGGTGGTCCAAATCTCTATGCACAGGACACATTATTGTATCTTCTCTTTATCTCTGTCCCCACTAGCCACGTCGGGGTGTCTTTCTCTCAGGCTTAGTAGTCTTGTTCCCAATTACTACCCTTGCTCTCCTTTTGGCTTGACTGGCCCTATGGAACTCGTTGCTAGCCTCGATGGCCCAAATTGAATTCACCATCACTTGGTAGGAGTTAATTTAGTCTGAATCATTTGAATGGGTTCCTGACTGGGTATGACCTCTTGTGGTCCTTCATTATCATCGTTTGATCCATTCTTGCTCTTCGACTAGATTCTCCAACCCCCTTGGCTCCCCTCTCATGGAAGCGTTATCGAATACCCTTAATAATTAACATCTCTCTTATGTTATTATTAAACCCCAATTACCCTTTCTACGTAGGTTATTGTTCAAACTTTACCATTTAAGTTTCCCTACTTAAACTTTATTGTAGATATTCACTAAATATCTTCCTACTATTCACACATTAGCAACTTCATTATTATATAGATATACCCTATCTAAGCTTCCTACTAATTACTCTTTAGTAGATTAATCGTTCTTTAGATACATACTCTCTCATCTCTCTACTAGCACACATAAGTAGATTATTCGTGTTCACTACACCAAAAACACCATTTTGGCACACCCTAATATTAAAAATATGGAACAGTTTAAAACTGTGCCAGATTTTGGCACGGTTTAATAGAAATCTGGCACACTTTAAAACAGTGCCAAAATTTGGCACTGCTTTAAAGTGTGCCAAATTAAGTACACTTGACTAAAGTATAAAATACCCTAAAAATAATTACACTTTAACTTTTATTCTATTTTTAATTTTCCCTCTTCTTTCTCCTCTCTCATCTTCAATATCCCGCTCCCCCTCTATTTCTCTCGCCCAAAAGCTCATCGGATCCGACCCCTCGCTGTGTCTGCACCGGCATCAACCCCCCCCCCCTCTCTCTCTTTGTCCTGCGATAACGGTGTGCACCAACATCAACCCCCTCGCTGTGTATGCTTGGATATATGGGTCAGGTAAGTGGGTCAGTTAAGCAAGGACAACCGGTTTGAGGTTGTTGTTCGGGTATTGGTTCTGGTTACAGAGGTTGGTCAAGGGAGTTAAGGGGTAGGAAACGCGGACAGTTATGGAGTCCAATTTCAGTCCCAAAATCATTTTTCTTTCTCTCTCTCGCTCACAATTTTTATCCTGAAACCCTCAAGGTAACACTTCATATTCTCTCTACACTAGATTTCATCATTAACATTTTTTAATGGTTTTGATTAATATTTTTTGGGGGTTTTAATGGTGAGATTTTTTTTATGGTTTTGAAACATTTTTTTTGGGTTTCATCATTAACGATTAACATCTTCCACGATATGTTTATATGTATGTATATATTTGTGATTTCTGGGGTTTTGAAATTGAGTAAGTGAAATGGCGAGCTCGTTGGAAGGTCTTATTTTCTTTCTCTCTCTCTCTCTCTCTATATATATATATATATGTGTGTGTGTGTGTGTGTGTGTGTGTGTGTGTGTATGTAGGTGCATGTTGTGAAATTGGGCTAAAACATGGATTTTGTTGAATTGTGGTGATTTGTATGTGTTTAGTGTTGATTAGTTATGGGTTTTGTTTAGTTTTGTAAGTTTGTTTGTTTGTTTGTTTGTTTGTGTGTGTGTTTATGTATATATGTATATATATACATGTTGTGAAATTGGGCTAAAACTTGGATTTTGTTGAATTGTGGTGATTTGTATATGTTTAGTGTTGATTAGTTGTGGGTTTTGTTTAATTTTGTAAGTTTGTTTGTTTGTTTGTTTGTCTGTGTGTTTATGTATATATGTATATATATACATGTTGTGAAATTTGGCTAAAACTTGGATTTTGTTGAATTGTGGTGATTTGTATGTGTTTAGTGTTGATTAGTTGTGAGTTTTGTATAATTTTGTAAGTTTGTTTGTTTGTGTGTGTGTGTGTGTGTGTATACTTGAGGTTGTCTTTCTCTGCTCTATTTCTTATTATTTTATTATATCTATAAATTGAGTCTTATCATATCAAGAGGTTGTTCGGTAACCTATTCTATAGATATTGATGTTGCATGGCTAAGTATTTGTATATTGCTGATTCAAAATGCTTTGATGTTGCATGGCTAAGTATTTGTATGTTGCTGATTCAAAATGCTAAGTATTTATTTGTAGTTTTTTTATACATGTGTTATACACCATTTATGTTTGTATAAATCTCTATACTCTATATAAATCACAAGTTGTGTTATTCACAGTCTAGGTATCT
The DNA here is from genome assembly GCA_949130495.1 of Sambucus nigra. Lineage (NCBI taxonomy): Eukaryota > Viridiplantae > Streptophyta > Magnoliopsida > Dipsacales > Adoxaceae > Sambucus > Sambucus nigra. The sequence continues at coordinate 777,521,344 of OX422208.1, read as the reverse complement.
ATAGAACTAATGCCAATATTTTCTTGAATACAAAAGTAAGGAAATGAGAACTCATGTCACATTATTACATTATTACCTTATTTTCAATCTTCTTATTATCTAGTTCGTTCCATCTTCATTTGAATTCATCATGTCACAGGTAAAAGTAAAAGGGAACCAACCATAGGAAGAAAGATGATGGCTACAACCATAAAAAGAAAACCATTGGTTCTGTGAGAGGAAGAATCTCACATAGTAGCAAGCACGTAACCTTATTAGTGGCTTTTAATTTACTTTCATTATATTTAAGTAAAATATTTAGTGTAACTTTGTTACTTTGTACTGTTATTGCTGCAGGTTAGATCTGCTACGCTGGACACTTAGCTTCAAGATCAGGTTGCATTTATTCAGTGTTAGCATCACACTTTAGTTTCTTGCTTTCAGTAATTCATATTAGACATGGTTTTATGAGCGAAGAACTTGTTGCTTAAAATAAGGACTATGTTAATTTGCTAATGTAGGTTGAGAATGTTGGGTGGCGAAGATCTCTTTTATGATAACTTATTGCTTATTTTTCTTATACATACTGTCACACACTTGTTTATTTCACTTGAGTTTTGTCTTTCCTAGTTAGCTTAAATTTATGGGATTGGTTCGTTAAGAATATCTCTTTATCTTTATTATATTTTCCTTGTCAGCGGTTGATTTGTACTTCGAGATGCCCCTCAAAATTGTTCAATATCTCCACCCAATACTACGCAAAGAACAAGAGGATTGATTCACTTGATGAGAATACGAAGAAGTTAGTTGATGATTTCAGAATTTGCACACATTGTTGGACAAAATGGGATAATTTCGAGAAGTTATGGCGCGAAGGGTTCATAGGGCGCGAAGAGTTCAGAATTTGCACACATCGTTGGAGAAAATGGGATAATCACACTTTGACTTAAAAACAAGCCGTTAAGGGGTGAAAACCCAAACCAGCCCCCAAATGACCCCGTAGGAGGCACAAACACCTCGCACGAGACCAATGTAACTTGTAGGAATTGATCGCGTAGTCCCGGGTCTCCCGGTTTGAAAATATGACGATAATTTGCAAAAATTAACATTAAGACTTAAAAACAGACCGTCAAAGGGTGAAAACCCAAATCAGCCCCCAAACGGACCCGTAAGAGGCACGAACACCTCGTACGGGATCAATGTAACCTGTAGGAACTGACCGCGTAGTTTCGGGTCTCCCGATTTCAGAGAATGATGATAATTTGACAAAATCACACTTTGACTTAAAAACAAGTCGTTATGGGGTGAAAACCCAAACTAGCACCTAAACGGACTCGTAAGACGAACGAACACCTCGCACGGGACCAATGTAACTTGTAGGAACTGACCGCGTAGTCTTGGGTCTCCTGGTTTGAGAATATAACTATAATTTGCAAAAATCAACACTAAGACTTAAAAACAGGCCGTTAAAGGGTGAAAACCCAAACCAGCCCCCAAATGGACCCATAAGAGGCACGAACACCTCGCACGAGACCAATGTAACTTGTAGGAACTGACCGCGTAGTCTTGAATCTATCGGTTTGAGAATATGACAATAATTTGCAAAAATCAACACTGAGATTTAAAAATAGGCCGTTAAAGGGTGAAAACCCAAATCAGCCCCCCAACGACCCCGTAAGAGGCACGAGCACCTCGCACGGGACCAATATAACTTGTAGGAACTGACCGCGTAGTTCCGGGTCTCCCGGTTTGAGAGTATGACGATAATTTGCAAAAATCACACTTTGACTTAAAAACAAGCCGTTAAGGGGTGAAAACCCAAACCAGCTCCCAAACGACCCCGTAGAAGGCACGAACACCTCACACGGGACCAATGTAACTTGTAGGAACTGACCGCGTAGTTCCGGGTCACCCGATTTGAGAGTATGACGATAATTTGTCAAAATAACACTTTGACTTAAAAATAAGCCATTAAGGGGTGAAAACCCAAACCAGCCCCCAAACGACCCCGTAGGAGGCACGAACACCTCGCACGGGACCAATGTAATTTGTAGGAACTGACCGCGTAGTTCCGGGTCTCTAGATTTGAGAGAATGACGATAATTTGCAAAAATAACACTTTGACTTAAAAACAAGCCCTTAAGGGGTGAAAACCCTAACCAGCCCCCAAATGACCCCGTAGGAGGCACGAATACCTCGCACAGGACCAATGTAACTTATAGGAATTGACCGTGTAGTTTCGGGTCTCTCGGTTTGAGAGTTTGACGATAATTTTCAAAAATCACACTTTGACTTAAAAACAAGCCGTTAAGGGGTGAAAACCCAAATCAGCTCCCAAACGACCCCGTAGCAGGCACGAACACCTCGCACGGGACTAATGTAAGCTATAGGAACTGACCGCGTAGTTCCGGGTCTCCCGATTTGAGAGTATGACGATAATTTGTAAAAATCACACTTTGACTAAAAAAATAAACCACTAAGGGGTGAAAACCCAAACCAGCTCCCAAACGACCCCGTAGGAGGCACGGACAACTCGCACGAGACCAATGTAACTTGTGGGAATTTCCCTCATAGTTTTGGGTCTCCCGGTTTAAGAGAATGATAATAATTTGAAAAAATCACACTTAGACTTAAAAATAAGCCGTTCAAGGGTCAAAACCTAAACAAGCATCCAAACGACCCCGTAGGAGCCACGAACACCTCGCACGGGACCAATGTAAGTTATTTGAACGGACCGCGTAGTCCCGGGTCTCTCGGTTTGAGAGTATAATGATTATTTGCAAAAATCAACACTAAGACTTAAAAACACGCCGTTAAAGGGTGAAAACCCAAACCAGCCCCCAAACGACCCCGTAGGAGGCACGAACACCTCGCACGGGACCAATGTAACTTGTAGGAACTGACCGCGTAGTTTTGGATCTCCCGGTTTGAGAGTATGACGATAATTTGCAAAAATCACACTTTGACTTAAAAATAAGCCGTTAAGGGGTGAAAACCAAAACCAGCTCCCAAACGACCCCGTAGGAGGCACGAACACCTCGCACGGGACCAATGTAACTTGTAGGAACTGACCGCGTAGTTCCGGGTCTCCCGGTTTGAGAGTATGATGATAATTTGCAAAAATCACACTTTGACTTAAAAATAAGCCGTTAAGGGGTGAAAACCAAAACCAGCTCCCAAACGACCCCGTAGGAGGCACGAACACCTCGCACGGGACCAATGTAACTTGTAGGAACTGACCGCGTAGTTTCGGGTCACCCGGTTTGAGCGTATGACAATAATTTGTAGAAATCACACTTTGACTTAAAAAGAAGCCGTTAAGGTGTGAAAACCCACACCAGCCCCCAAACGACCCTGTAGGAGGCACGGACACCTCGCACGGGACCAATGTAACTTGTAGGGATTGACCGCGTAGTTTCGGGTCTCCCGATTTGAGAGAATGACGATAATTTGCAAAAATCACACTTTGACTTAATAACAAGCCCTTAAGGGGTGAAAACCCTAACCATCCACCAAACGACCCCGTAGGAGGCACGGACACCTCTCACGGGACCATTGTAACTTGTAGGAACTGACCGCGTAGTTTCGGGTCTCCCGGTTTGAGAGTATGACGATAATTTGTAAAAATCACACTTTGACTTAAAAACAAGCCGTTAAGGGGTGAAAACCCAAACCAGCTCCCAAATGGCCTCGTAGGAGGCACGAACACCTCGCACGGGACCAATGTAACTTGTAGGAACTGACCGCGTAGTTCCGAGTCTTCCGGTTTGAGAGAATGACGATAATTTGTAAAAATCACACTTTGACTAAAAAATAAGCCATTAAGGGGTGAAAACCCAAACCAGTCCCCAAACGACCCCGTAGGAGGCACGAACACCTCGCATGGGACCAATATAACTTGTAGGAACTGACTGCGTAGTTCCGGGTCTCGTGGTTTGAGAATATGACGATAATTTGCAAAAATCAACACTTTGGCATAAAAATACGCTGTTAAAGGGTGAAAATCCAAACCAACCCCCAAACGATCCGTAGGAGGCACGAAAACCTCGCACGGGACCAACGTAACCTGTAGGAACGGACCGCGTAGTCCCGAGTCTCCCGGTTTGAGAGTATAATGATAATTTGCAAAAATCAACACTAAGACTTAAAAATACGCCGTTAAAGGGTGAAAATCCAAACCATCCCCCAAACGACCCCGTAGGAGGCATGAACACCTCGCACGGGACCAATGTAACTTATAGGAACTGATCGCGTAGTTTCGGATCTCCCGATTTGAGAGTATGACGATAATTTGGAAAAATTACACTTTGACTTAAAAATAAGCTGTTAAGGGGTGAAAACCAAAACCAGCTCCCAAACGACTACGTAGGAGGCGCGAACACCTCACACGGGACCAATGTAACCTGTAGGAACTAATCGCGTAGTCCCGAGTCTCCCGGTTTGAGAGTATGACGATAATTAGTAAAAATCACACTTAGACTTAAAAACAAGCTGTTAAAGGGTGAAAACCCACACCAGCCTCCAAACGATCCCGTAGGAGGCACGAACACCTCGCACGGGACCAATGTAGCTTGTAGGTACTGATCGCATAGTCCCGGGTCTCTCGGTTTGAGAGTATGACGATAATTTGCACAAATCGCACTTAGACTTAAAAATAAGTCGTTAAAGGGTGAATACCCAAACCAGCCACCAAACGACCCCGTAGGAGGCACGAACACCTCGCAGGGGACTAATGTAACTTGTAGGAACTGAACGCGTAGTCCTAGGTCTTCCGGTTTTAGAGTATGACGATAATTTATAAAAATCACACTTTGACTTAAAAACAAGCCGTTAAAGGGTGAAAACCCAAACTAGCCCCCAAACGACCCCGTAGGAGGCACGAACACCTTGCACGGGACCAATGTAACTTATAGGGACTGACCGCGTAGTCCCGGGTCTTTCGGTTTGAGAGTATGATGATAATTTGCAAAAATCACACTTTGACTTAAAACAAGCCGTTAAGGGGTGAAAATCCAAACTAGCCCCCAAACGACCCCGTAGGAGGCATGAACACCTCGTACGGGACCAATGTAACTTGTAGGAACTGACCGCGTAGTTTTGGGTCTCCCGGTTTGATAGTATGACGATAATTTGCAAAAATCACACTTTGACTTAAAAACAAGCCGTTAAGGGGTGAAAACCTAAACCAACCCCCAAACGACCTTGTAGGAGGCACGAACACCTCGCACTGGACCAATGTAACTTGTAGGGACTGACCGCGTAGTTCCGGGTCTCCCGATTTGAGAGAATGATGATAATTTGCAAAAATCACACTTTAACTTAATAACAAGCCCTTAAGGGGTGAAAACCTTAACCATCCCCCAAACGACCCCATAGGAGGCAAGAACACCTCGCACGGGACCAATGTAACTTGTTGGAACTGATCGCGTAGTTTCGGGTCTCCTCATTTGAGAGTATGACGATAATTTGCTAAAATCACACTTTGACTTAAAAATAAGCCGTTAAGGGGTGAAAACCCAAACCAGCTCCCAAACGGCCCCGTAGGAGGCACGAACACCTCGCACTGGACCAATGTAACTTGTAGGAACTGACCGCGCAGTTTCGAGTCTCCCGGTTTGAGAGTATGACGATAATTTGTAAAAATCACACTTTGACTAAAAAATAAGCCATTAAGGGGTGAAACCCCAATCAGCCCCCAAACGATCCCGTAGGAGGCACGAACAACTCGCACGGGACCAATGTAACTTGTGGGAACTGCCCGCGTAGTTTCGGGTCTCCGGGTTTGAGAGAATGACGATAATTTGCAAAAATCACACTTAGACTTAAAAACAAGCCGTTAAAGGGTTAAAACCCAAACAATCTTCCAAACGACCCCGTAGGAGGCACGAACACCTCGCACGGGACCAATGTAACTTGTTAGAACTGATCGCGTCGTCCTGGGTCTCGTGGTTTGAGAATTTGACGATAATTTGCAAAAATCAAGACTTTGACATAAAAATACGCCGTTAAAGGGTGAAAACCCAAACCAACCTCCAAACAATCCCGTAGGAGGCACGAAAACCTCGCATAGGACCAATATAACCTGTAGGAACGGACCGCGTAGTCCCGAGTCTCCCGATTTGAGAATATGATGATAATTTGCAAAAATCAACACTAAGACTTAAAAACACGCCGTTAAAGGGTGAAAATCCAAACCATCCCCCAAACGATCCCGTAGGAGGCACGAACAGCTCGCACGGGACCAATGTAACTTGTAGGAACTGACCGCGTATTTTCGGGTCTCCCGATTTGAGAGTATGACAATAATTTGCAAAAATCACACTTTGACTTAAAAATAAGCTGTTAAGGGGTGAAAACCAAAACCAGCTCCCAAACGACCCCGTAGGAGGCGCGAACACCTCGTACGGGACCAATGTAACCTGTAGGAACTGATCGCGTAGTCCCTGGTCTCCAGGTTTGAGAGTATGACGATAATTAGTAAAAATCACACTTAGACTTAAAAACAAGCTGTTAAAGGGTGAAAACCCAAACAAGCCCCCAAACGATCCCGTAAGAGGCACGAACACCTCGCACGGGACCAATGTAGCTTGTAGGAGGAACTGATCGCGTAGTCCCGGGTCTCTCGGTTTGAGAGTATGACGATAATTTGCACAAATCACACTTAAACTTAAAAACAAGTCGTTAAAGGGTGAAAACCCAAACCAACCACCAAACGACCTCGTAGGAGGCACGAACACCTCACTGGGGACTAATGTAACTTGTAGGAACTGAACGCGTAGTCCTGGGCCTTCCGGTTTTAGAGTATAACGATAATTTATAAATATCACACTTTGACTTAAAAATATGCCGTTAAAGGGTGAAAACCCAAACTAGCCCCCAAACGACCCCGTAGGAGGCACGAACACCTTGCACGGGACCAATGTAACTTCTAGGAACTGACCGCGTAGTCTCGGGTCTTTCGATTTGAGAGTATGACGATAATTTACAAAAATCACACTTTGACTTAAAAACAAGCCGTTAATGGGTGAAAATCCAAACTAGCCCCCAAACGACCCTGCAGGAGGCACGAACACCTCGCACGGGACCAATGTAACTTGTAGGAACTGACCGCGTAGTTTTGGGTCTCCCGGTTTGATAGTATGACGATAATTTGAAAAAATCGCACTTTGACTTAAAAATAAGCCGTTAAGGGGTGAAAACCCAAACCAGCCCCCAAACGACCTCGTAGGAGGCACGAACACCTCGCACGGGACCAATGTAACCTGTAGGAACTGACCGTGTAGTCCCGAGTCTCTCGTTTTGAGAGTATGACAATAATTTGTAAAAATCACACTTTGACTTAAAAACAAGCCGTTAAGGGTTGAAAACCCAAACCAGCCCCCAAACGACCCCGTAGGAGGCACGAACACCCCGCACGGGACCAATGTAACCTGTAGGAACTGTCCGTGTAGTCCCGGGTCTTCTGATTTGAGAGTATGAGGATAATTTGTAAAAATCACACTTAGACTTAAAAACAAGCTATTAAAGGGTGAAAACCCAAACCAGCCCCCAAACTATCCCGTAGGAGGCACGAACACCTCGTACGTGACCAATGTAGCTTGTAGGAACTGATCACGTAGTCCCGGGTCTCTCGGTTTATGAGTATGATGATAATTTGCAAAAATCACACTTAGACTTAAAAACAAGCCGTTAAAAGGTGAAAACCCAAACTAGCCCCCAAACGACCCCGTTGGAGGCACGAACAGCTCGCATGAGACCAATGTAACTCGTAGGAACTGACCGCGTAGTACCGGGTCTCCCGATTTGAGAATATGACGATAATTTGCAAAAATCACACTTAACTTTAAAATAAGCCGTTAAAGGGTCAAAACCTAAACAAGCATCCAAACGACCCCGTAGGAGCCACGAACACCTCGCACGGGACCAATGTAAGTTGTTTGAACGGACCGCGTAGTCCCGAGTCTCTCGGTTTGAGAGTATAATGATAATTTGAAAAAATCAACACTAAGACTTAAAAACACGCCGTTAAAGGGTGAAAACCCAAACCAGCCCCCAAACGACCCCGTAGGAGGCACGAACACCTCGCACGGGACCAATGTAACTTGTAGGAACTGACCGCGTAGTCTCGGGTCTCTCGGTTTGAGAGTATGACGATAATTTATAAAAATCACACTTAAACTTAAAAATAAGTTGTTAAAGGGTGAAAACCCAAACCAGCCCCCCAACGACCCCGTATGAGGCACGAACACCTTACACGGGACAAATGTAACTTGTAGGAACTGACCGCGTAGTCCCGGATCTCCCGGTTTGAGAGTATGACGATAATTTCCACTCATATATGTAATTTTTTAGTTTGAGTAAATTTTTTTTTATGTAAATTATTGGGTTACTAATATCGTATCTTTTTTGGATCCTATTTTTTTTGCAGGATAACAGTTTATCGTTGGCATTTATTCACGTGGAACACACAGAGAACTCAATGGTTTACAACAAGGGGTTTATTCATGATTCCATTTTTTTGTGTTATGGTCGTGCGGTCTTTTGTTGTTTTATTGTTGACTTTTATGGCCGTGCGGGCTTTTGTAAGTTAATTGTTATATTTTGTGGTCGTGCGAGCTTTATGTTAGGCAGGTTTTGTATTAACAGGTTTTGGAATGTCCAGAAAATAGAAGAAACTCTGCCCAATTTTTTTTGGGTTGTGAACTGTTAAAGATTTGTTATATTTTTAAGTTTGTATGTACATTAGTTTATTAACAACGCGCAATATTATTAATTTGTGAATGTTGTGCTTTCAAATAATTATTTTTTTTTATAAAAATTTGGCACAGTTCAAAATCGTGGCAAAAGTGTATCATATTTTGGCACGGTTTTGAACTGTGCCAATTTTTTTTTAAATGTGCTGAATCTGGCACAGTTAAAAACTGTGCCAAAAGTGTGCCAGAAATATCAAATTCTAGCACGGTTTAAAAGTGTGCCAGAAGTGTTCCTGTTTGGCTGAATCTGGCACACTTTTGAGCCGTGCCAGAAAAAAATTGCCATTTTGGAACACCTGATTCTGGCACAGTTCAAAACCGTGCCAGATCTGATCTGGCACAGTTTTAAACCGTGCCAGATTCCTGTTTTTGGTGTAGTGGTTGTATATATATTTTACACACCATATATAATATAAGTACACACTCTGCTATTATATCCCTGTATCACACATTAAGGGCTATTGGTTTGTAATGTTACCCCGACCCCAATAGTTATTCCATATGTATTGGTTCGGAATGTTACCTCGACCCCAATATTCAGATTACTTTTAGTTTAGATACACACGACTAACTAGTTTGAAATCATAAGTCTGCTACCCATAACTCATAGCGTCCACCAGTATTTCCATGCAAATACATTTATTAAATATATATCCATTTCTCTTTAATATGGGCAAGGCTTTTCAAATTTTAGGATTAAGTGTTCACATATTTAAGTCAAATAAGATTTCACTATCTTTCTCATCCATTAATTTTACACAGTAGATAAAATAACAAGTATATATATATATATCTAACACGGCACCTCCCAGACCCAGCTGCGGTGCATACTATAAAACATATCAAAGGTATATATATTTATCATCCATTATATCTATACTAGTACGGCACCCCTAGGCACAGCTGCGGTGGATGCATACTCTACTATCATGTCCGAGTACATCTCTCGCTGTACAAGGGACTATTGGTTCGTTTTCTCTCACGAACCATATATGTCAAATCACACATATTGGAGGCGAACATAGTTCACATATCCATGGGTCACGCACATACCTACGCTCCCACAGTCAGCAGAATTATCGACTCGCAAATAAGCCCTTCACAGTCCTATGTTCTTGAGGTACCAAATCTAAAATCCCCCTGAAGGCAACACATGATAATATTTTCCTCTTTCGAACGCCAATCTCCCGTGATAGGAAGTATGGTAGGTATGTCACACACATAATAAATAATAATATAGGTACACATTCCACCCATATAAATATAACATCAGTGAGGTATTCACACAACCATATAATAACGATAGGTATTCACTCCACCTATATATATATATATAATAACAATAGGGCATACACACATCCCATATCACAAGCCTTATACATAGTATATTTATATCCCGAATATTCTACGTATTCCATAATTTATAACTGCGTTTATTACCGTACAGTCCCGAGTATTTCTCACCACTCAAAGGGTATCCTTTATTACACATATAAGATCATAAGTTAAACTCTCTACCCCCTACTGGTCTAAGTCCTCGTTCCTCTCGAATTCTCTTAACTCAAATTATCCTTCAATTTAGATTTTTCCTCTCTATTAATCCAAATTAATTTAGTGCTTAAACTTCCCTCGTAGGCCACGCCTAAAACCCAAACTAGGCCTACTTGTGTTTCAATATAATTCACTTATATTAGAAATTAAATCCCAAAAATTAATTCCAAACGATTTCCAAAGGTCCTAAACAAAAAGGAAATTATTAAACCCAAACTGGGCAACCGAATCGATTAGAAAATTTTCTGGCAGATTAAACACCCTGTAGTAAAATATAGATTACTCCCTCTACAGAACTCCGATTGACCTGATTCAAAGCTCATTTGAAAGATAAGACATAGATATTTTCAAGAATGTACGGATATCACTCTAATTCTAAGTACAATTTAAATGGCATAGGTTTAAAGTTACATTAAAAATTCTCGCAGTTACTATGCTGGCAGATCGAATACCCTATAGTAAAACATCAATTTCTCCCTCTACGGAACTCCGATTGACCTAATTCAAAGCTCGTGTGAATTTCACTTATTCATTGCTGCCCACCTGGAGTTCTTGCGGGAGATTCCAGCTGAGACATCGAAATCGAACTATTATTTTTATTGTACTCCATGTAACCGTTCTTTACAAATTATAGTGAAAATAAAAGGCTTTGCCCATTGGGGATTTTTCCTGAAATTATTTGTTTTATCCTGCATGCTTTATTTTATTTGATAAATCGTCTAGATGCATGTTTTAGGATTTAACTGGAAAAACCGAGTTTAATTAAATAATCTCTTTGTTTGAACACGCGGGCACTCTTCAAATTGGTATCAGAGCCTATTGCACTAAGTTATTGTGTTTTGATCCTATTTTTCATAAAAATGGCTTTTAATGGTTTTGATGATCTTCGATGTCAAATTTTTGAAAAAGTTAATTGGAAAATTCACACGAACTTTTGTTTTAAATCTTCTATTGAAAAAGACTCTGTGAGATGTCCTTGTTGTGAGGGTGTTGGTCACATGTTAGATGAGTGTACCACAAATTTAAAGAAAAAATTGAATAAATCGGTTTCTCATGTTTCTATATGCTTCTAGGCGAGAGATTACCATCCGTGTGATTAGTGATGATAGTAAGGGTGATGGGAGTGAGGAGGAAAGTGTAGATGAGAGTGACTTGCAAACTGCTTTCAATGAACTTTATGCTGAATCTTTGAAAATAAAGAAAGAAAATTTGAAATTGAATGCTCAATTGAAAGAGCGTGCCTTAAAAAATAATGATTTTTTATTTGAAGAACTTAGGGTACATGAGAAAATTTTGAAAGAGAAGCTTGAGTACGTCGAGGGTGAGAGAGATAGTCTTAGAGGTGTAATGGAAGTTATGAAAAAGGAACTTTTAGAGTTTGAGGATTCTAGACGTGTACTTGAATCTAGGATATGTGAACTTAAGGTGAAATTGAAAGATTCAAGTAAAGTGAAATTAGATTTGGAGTCTAGTTCTGAAAAACTTGATAAGATTTTAGGCACCGTCGAGATCAAAAAGGATAGGGGTGGGATTGGTCTGGAAAAATATATTGCACCCATTCCCACACGTGAGAGATAGCCTCCTAAGATTGTTAAGAAATAGGCACCTAAGTTTGTTAGGAAAGAGACCCCTAGGAACATCGTGAGAAAACCTCTTAGGAACATTAGGAGAGAGACACCTAATCAAATTTAGAGAGCCCCACCTAGGAATCTGAGGAGAAGGCCACCTTTAGGTAACACTCACCGTCCGATTTACACTTGCACACATTGCGGTAGGCAAGTTCATCTTAGGCGTTTTTGCTACAAGCTTTTAAATGGACCTATAGAACATAAAAAGAAAGTCACACCGGTTCCCAAAACCCCCACACTCCGTTACACATCAATTTGGGTTAGAAAATCAGATTTAGAGGGTTATGGTTTATTTTTCCATGATTCCCGTTTGCTTGCATGTGATTCACCCCCATGTGAAATATTTTGGTTGATTGTGTTGGATGTTTGTCCTACACTAGTTGTGGTTTCACGATATATATTTGCTAGTGTAATGACATGTACTTTTGAAAAATGTAAAAAGATTTTCTTTTTATAAAAATTTTGGAAAAGCACAAAATTTTTTTGTATTTTGTTTACACCTTTTATGGATGAGCAGTTAAGATAATCGAGTCACAACTTTCATTCCATTTATTCATGTGACTATTTGATAGTGTTTTGAGACAATAGGTCAATTCATCCATGTGCTTTATAATGTTTGGAGTCATTAAGATGTAATTTAGTGTTACTTCCTACATATTTGACTCATGTTTTTCCTTTATTGCACACATGCACGAATTTGTTTGATTATTGTGCTTGTCTTATGACATGTTGGCTGGGTGTTTTCACTTCAATTCTATCCTTAAAACGAACCAAGCACGATAAAATAAGACAATAAAAGTGTGCACCTTTGAACCATGTTTGTGAGGTTTTGTGTGCTTTGTTTGAAAATGATGAAAGGCTACGAAAGATTATCATTTATCCTTTGCGATTAAGCCGCCGTTTAATTGGACCTAAAAAATTGAGGAATTTCAGTATCCGGGGTCCAAAGAGGTTTAAAAGAGCCCGAAAAAATTTAAAGGCAATAAAAAGAAATTCATTCCAATTATGGGCCAATTAGGTTTTTGGACCAATTCTCCAAAGTTTGAGAATTTAGTTTATACACCTCTAAAAGAAAACATATACGAGGGTGTTTGGATGGAGAATTAAAACGGGTTTGCACGTCCTTAAAAGTCTTGAAAAAGTGCTACATAGTTTTGGACGTTATTGGTATGGAAATCATGTAGACTTTGATTTGTTGATTTGCATAAGACGATGTCATCTAAATTCAACAAATTTTTACACCTAAGGATACTTTTGATGTTCATTCGTTAGGGGTACACGTATGCATCGTGCACATATGATTGATTGAGTTTATTTACCTATCGAATGTGTTCACACCCATACATTCCATTTTCAAGAGTTGGTTGTTTTAGTTTAAATCCACGGTGTGTGATTTTTGGTATCTTTTTTGTATGAAAAATTTGAAAACTCAAAAATAGTTTGTGAATGTTTTTGGGACATACCTTTGCATGCACGTTGATTGCTTCATATTTACTATGCATTTTTATCGTGACATTCCATGTTTTGATTATTTCTTCTTATCTGTCTATTTGGGGACATCATAAAAGGGGGAGAAAGAATTATCATGTTATGGGGGAGTTTTTCATTATGGGGGAGATTTGATTTATTAATGATTTACTCTTAGATCATTTCAAACTCGATGCGTCGTGAAGGTTTTTGCTTTTTCTCATGTGTGTAGGTACATAGATTGATGATCATTATGTTGCACACCCTGATGAGAAAAGCTTTGAGTGTTTCTAAAGAGCTGAAGTTTTGAAGATGTTGAAGTTTGATTGACGACATGTCATTTAGTATTCTCAGTTTGAGGGTTTGGTGGGGATATTATCTTGTATGTCATTTGATTGCATAATTCAAACTTTTTATGTATGTACCGACATAGACATAGGGAGAGATTTGTAAGGACATAATTTTGTAAATGTCCGGGGTAGAATCTAAAATTTTTTTGTTTGTCCTAGATCATAGTATGTATGTCTGCTACCGCTACATTCAGCACGTCAATGCGATCATCTATGACGGCCTTGATTTGAATCCATGCATCCATCATCTTCACATGTGCATCATGCTACATGCGACGTTCTTCTCAATCCGTTCCCTCTACTCCACTATGCAATATTGGTAAAATGATTTATTGGAGTTGTTTGTATTTGCATAAATATTTGAGAATTTTTTTAGAAAATATTTTTTGAAGTCTGAAATATTTTTTTATCAAAATCAGAAATTTTTCGAAGTGTAGAAGCGGAGTGCCTCGATCGATGAGCTCGTTCAAACGAGTTACCACTATCGTTCGAGCGAAATAAGCATCTCACGCGATGTCGTTCGAGCGAGATTCCTATCTCGTTTGAGCGCTGCCGCAACCTCTATTTTTGTATAAATATCAGTGTGCATTCTACACGTTTTTCCAAGTCTTTTATGCACCAGTTTCTGCATTTTCACAGCCCAGAAAATAGACTTCACTTTTGTAAGGTTTTATACCCTTTTAGATTCACAAATCCATTCCATATATTTGTGTGAATCTTTAAACCTTCAAGAGGATTGTTTACTCATCTGGAGTAACTTGTGGGGAGAACTCTACAATCGGAGAGTTGCGTGCTATTATGGAGGGAGTCCTTACGGAGTAACTTGTGGAGAAGCCATTCTTTTCTTCATTGCTGCCCACCTGGAGTTCTTGCGGGAGATTCCCGCTGAGACATCGAAACCGACGCCTGCGGGTATTTCGTATGTCACTATTATTTTCATTGTAATCCGTTTAACCGTTCTTTACAAATTATAGTGAAAATAAAAGGTTTTGCCCTTCGGGGATTTTTCCTGAAATTATTTGTTTTATCCTGCATGCTTTATTTTATTTGATAAATCATCTAGATGCATGTTTTAGGATATAACTGGAAAAACTGAGTTTAATTAAATAATCTCTTTGTTTGAACGCACGAGCACTCTTCATTTAGCGATTTATTTTTGGATTAACTAAATTAAATTGGAAAATTAATCCGGATTCAAAATTAATATTGATTAGCCTGAAATGAGTTAATATTTATGTAAGTAAATTAAATTGAATATTACTTAGTGATCAAGTAATAAAAATATTGAGAATGCACTATGTTTAGTCGTGAGTAAGAAATACAACAGTTTGGGATAATCTTATCGGGACATGAGTGTGACTCGTGTCGAGACTTAAAATATATAATAACTTATAAGTGATAGATGGGTATTCAAATAGGCATTTTGATCGCAACGATGTGTCCGGATTGGTCGTTATGGTAAAAAAAAATTATACTCTAGGGTTATGTTCGAATCTTGGGGTATTTTTAGACCAACCCAGCACTATGTAGGGACGCTTTGGTCATTTAGAAGTTTAGGGTTGATGGAACTCCGAAAATTATAAGTTTATTTCAGTCTCTTGGGTGTGGAGGCTAGGGTTACCATAATTGGGAGAGAAGAGACACTACAGGAAAGGGTAGGAGAAGGTTTCTCAAGCCAAACTACATCACTTTTCATTACCGTCATTGGCAAAATCAAGATCGAATCAAGTAGGAGACACCTCCATCATCTAGCAACGAAATTTGACCCTTAAAAATAAAAGGCAAGTGTTTAAACTTGTAATTCTTTAAGCATCTATATTATACATATTAGAGTAGGATAATAATGCATGAAAACCTAGTTTTGGGGATGTTGTATTGAAATCTAATTAATAATTTGATGAGATATCATGGTTATAATCATCCTAATAGTATAATAAAATGAAATATGGGAATTGGGTGTAAATTGGATGATGAAATTCTTGGTTCTTCAAATATGAACATGTAAGAAAAGTGAAACTAGGGTTTTTAAGATTGAAGTAAAATTTTAACATTGTTTAAGGTGAATTAAATGATGAATTGTGAAAATATTTCGTTAGAATTTGTTATAATATTCCCATGTGAGGTTTCATTGATTTGGTTGGGAGTTTGGGAAGTTTTCTTGAAGGTTTTATGGGTTAACAATGGTGAAAACCCATTTTGGAAGAAGGTTGTTCACGCATGTGCCGATCGATCAATTGAAGAATGTCAATCGATCGATCCATTTTGTCGATCGATCGATAAAAGATGAAATCGTGATCCTTGTTTAATTAGGTTGGTTTCTTTACCCAAAATGATTGGGGAAATTTTGTGAGGCTTTTTAAACTATAATAGGACCTGGGTAATTTCAGTGGACATATAGTTAGGGTAGGCTTAGTGGTAATGAGGTAAAGACGAGCTTAAGGCCTACGGGAATTAAACCAGTATATAAGTATCGAAACTTGAAACTATTTGTGGGAATCGTAGGGATACACCCATGATGTAATGAGTTGTGAACTACTAATATTATGAAAAAGTATAACTAGGATCCTTCGAGTAACAAATGAAATTCGGAAATATGAGAGAAGAATATTAAGTGTGAATTATGTGTACATTGGGTATTCGGGGTATATACTACGTACCAGATATAGTTATGGGTTGTGTCTATACCTATTGTGTGCTTCCTCATATATAAAAGCAGTGGATATATTTATAGGTTATGCATATACCTTTTGTGTGTATTCTTATGTATGAGCATACTTACGCTGCCTGCTATCACGGGAGGTCACGAGCGATGGGCAATCCTACCTTGGCATTTCCAACGAGATCTGAATGGTGCCCCAGGACATTGGACTTACGGATGAGCACTATCTATGTGTACGATAGTGTGACCGGTTGTTTGGGTACGTTAGGTATGTGTGTATCCCAAAATTTAGGACTATGTTCGCCTCCATTATGTGTTTATTTGATTTTTTATTCGAGGGAGATTTTCGAACCGATAGTCCTTGATGTGGTATGCGAGGTACATGGACTTGACAACAGAGTATGCATGCATTGCGGTTCTCTTTCCAAGGATAATGTGTATATATATATATATATATACACACACGTATGATTAGTTCTACTCTTGTGTGGTAGTAAAAGATATTAATAATGTATGTCTAAAGAAATTTAAGTAAGAGAAATTTAAATAATTGTTCAGTAATCACATTGGGTAAATGGTTTTAATTTTACGGTAGCGTATCGTATGAGAGACATGGGTGGGCTAAGAGTATTAACGTTTGGTAGACGTTTATTGCGATTAGTTAGATTGGGTAGTATAAGCAGGCGGGTTTAGCACAACGCGTTAGGTGTGCACTATAGTTGAGGGGTGAGGAACTCAAGGGAGTGTACGTGAAGCTAATGTGTATATAATATCTGCTTTTACTGCAATTTAAATACTTGCTAAATATTTTTCAAACGTTTTGAGTTTTTACCCGTATCACGAATATTTTCCAAAACCTTTAAGGTGCCAGTGCTTGTGGAGGCATGCAGGACTTGAGTAGACGCTTCAGTCATTTCATTCCTAGTCTAGGATGCTCATTCAGTATTTCAGTTAGGGCATGCTGCGCATTCAATTTAGACATTTATTTGAATTTATTCTTTTTAGTATCAGACTCTGTATTTAGATTCATTTCACTTCGTTTCAGCTAGAATTATGATTGGATGTTGGATTTGGAGCCGATGGTTTATTTGACAATTATTTATTTATTTTATCCTGCGTTGTTTTAGACTTCAGTTACTATGTGAATGGTTAATATTATTTTTATTTCCGCATATTACTGTTTGTTAATGAAAGATAAAATTTGGCACCGACTTATTTTAACTTATGTGGTTAGTAATTTAAAAAGGTTTTGACAGTGATGCTAAGAATGAACCAAATGAAATTCATGTTTATTTTAGTAAAGGACTGATCACATGTGATTAAAATAGGTGGGGTATCACAATCGGTTGGTACTCGAATTCCCTCAATCGGAACTCAAACTGAACGAAATCAAATTGAAGGAATCATATGATGTCTTCAGGAACTTACTTCTTTATCCCGACAACAACAAACTTCTTGTTCTACTCCAGAGGACATTTATAAATAAATTCATACAATGAATGCCCTTAAAGAATTCTTGAGACAACGACCTCCATCTTTTCTTGGAAAGCCAGGTGCTAGTGAAGTTGAGAAATTGATACGTCAGATTGTGAAAATTCTTAATGGAGTAGGTATAGCTAGCAACTAATCTCCGAGTAACTTTAATAACTTAAATGTTTGAAGGTGAAGCTGATTTCTAGTAGCAAGCAGTGTCATGTACCAAAATGGTGTTAACTTTACTTGGGAGCAATTTGAGGAGATTTTCTTCAAAAAGTATTTTTCCGAGGCTGAGCGAGAGCAACGAACTATTGATTTCTTAAAATTGCAACAAGCTAATCTATCGGTAGCCCAATACGAGGCTCAATTTACCAAATTGTCTCGTTACTCCCTTGTGTACATAAACACTAAGGTAAAGAAGTGCAAGCTATTTGAAGGAGGATTACATCCGAGAGTTAAGAATCCGATCACTCCTTTATAAATCCGTGAGTATTCTCAACTTATCGACGTTGCGAAAATTATGGAACGCAATTTTTCTTCCCTCTTACCAGAAACGATCATGTTGTCAGAACTCCACCTCATTCTCGACCTCACCCTTATTCAAACTCGAGTGGATAATCTTATTCCCAAATTCATCATATCATAACACGTTCAGCAATCCGTTGTCACATGACAAGACATTTCAATTTAACCAAACCATGAATTTAAAGTATGCCCTATTCAAACGTTGGATCGCCAAGTGAATTACCTCATAAATAAGGAAATTCCCTCAATTAAAGTATTCTCGAAAAAACAAAATCAGCAAGAAGCTATATGAAAACCAAACTTGTTTCAAGGTAAATTCGAGGACGATTGTTTTTAGGTAGGAAGACTGTAGTAACCGGGATTTTTAAAACTGACCCTAAACACCTATGGTCACTGTTTTAACCCTTATAAAGTATTCAGATTCCAAAATCTTCTAAAGAAGAAGGAAACTATACTTTGAGCCCTTTAATTTTACTGAATCTAGACCCCTTGAAGTTTTAATAATTATAAAATCGACCCTTAAAAACTTCAACGTAACATAACTTGACTTAAATTTTACTCCTAAACCTCAACTTTATATCAATTTAATTCTTTAGACTTTAACTAACATAAAATCATAATTTCAGTCCTTGAAACTTTTTAAAATTATAAAAGTACCCCTATACTTTATAAAAGTGTACTTTTAAGGTTATAAATGTAACTATAAGACCAACCAAGGACCAAGCCCCAAATATTTATTAATTTCTCAAAACCCCCTGTCCAAATAAGCCCCCACCGAAGCACAAACAACCAAGAATCACATGTGTACACCATGCACACATGTGAGGACCAAAATCCTAAGTTAAAAACTTCGCCATAACAATTTAAATCCACCTCTTTCTTCCACCAATGAACTGCCCTCCTACTATATTATAAATGCCCCGCGAAAACCTCAGTTAAAACTCACTCAAACAGAAGTTTAAAAATTTGAAATTTTCACTCCAAATAGGTACTCTATGATTTTATATACTATATTCAGTTTTTTTTGTTTCAATCATTTTCTGCATAGTTATAATGTTAGAATTGCTCAAAACAATAGAAAAATTTACGGAGAAACCAAGTTTTAGGTGAAGAACATGAAGTTTCTCCCATTAAAGCTTGAGCTTCAATGGTGAACTTCCAAATATCAATCAAAACTCATGTTTAAATATTTGAATATCTTCATTAGAACCTCAAAAACTCGAGTGTAATGATCAAAAGCCATGAATGTCCCTATTAAGCTCGAATCGATTGAAAGTGTGTTTTGCACTAGAAAACTGAAAATTTAAAATTCTCCATGTATAGTTCATCTCAACCTCTGAAATCAAAACCAAAATCCTCCTATACATAACAGAAAATAAATCACGTTCATAAGAATCCCTGCCATATCCTTAAAATCCACGAATGTTAACTCAAAATTTCATAAAAATACACACTTATGGAACTTGAGATATCTTGCATCTCAATCCACAAAACTTATATATTCGGATTCCTTATGAAAAATTAGGATGAGTTTATTTAGAAATCATATCAAATGATTTGGAAATGAAGGAGTTATTCAAGGTCAAAAATCAGGAACCCTAAAGTCAACTGCCGAGGGGAAGAAGTTGAACTTTTTGACCATAAATCTTGACCTAGCGCGTAAGGGCGCATGGCCAATTAAAAATTTCTGATTTTTTTCCAATATTTATAATTTATTTTTTTGTCAAAATACTATAAGTTAAGGTTATGTTTGGATTAACCTAGCTCGAGTTATAAAAAAAAGAGGTTTTAACTAAAGAATATTCTTTTAAAATTGCAAATTGACCCCTCATGACTTTTCCAACTTATAAATTTGATCCCCAAACTTTGTCTATGGATAATTAAAAATATTTTAAGACAAAAAGTGTCTTGCACTAAAGTTCAAAAGTGACCTTAAGTACAATATTTTAAATTCTCGAAATATTTACAATTTAACGCTCGAAACTTTAAAAGATATAGTTTTTGTATAAATTAGCTGACCTAATCCCAAATACTTACATACCCAAACATTGTATATAGAAATCAAATACTAGTTCCTCCTGATATCCTCTTGTGATATATAAAGCCGACCGAATATCGAGCAAGTAGATTTTTCCTATATTTTTAATAGTAAACTTTGTGTATTTGACATAGTGCTATGGATATCACTATGTGATAGCTCTATTTACTCTTAGGATGTGCATGTTATCATACTGCCATGCTACATATTTTATTACATATCATCGGTAATTGAATTTGACTATAGATAAATTTAACCCTCCTCACATAATAACTAGTATCATATTAATTTAGTTTGCCCATGCACTTTTGTGCCATTATATTATAGACATCAGTATTAACTAGGAAGTAGACTGACGTGTTATCCCAAAGAACTTTCTACTTGGCCTAAAGGTCTAAGATAATTGAGAGTCCGATATTATTGCATGAGTGCCACTTAAATTGTGTGCCTCGCCGGTTACTTTTTTCCAAAAAAATTGGTGTAATACCCCTCACTTTTAGGGATATTTAATTTACATAAATGGGTATAATTTGGAGATTTGAGGAATTTCTCTGAGAAATAATTTTTGGAGTTTATGAGGGTTATATGATTTTCGATGGGTGTTACATTTACTTTCAGGATTAAGTAAATGAGTTGGACCATTTTAAATACATGTCGCAGTTGGGTAAAGCGACAAATGATAATATTTTAATTGAAAAATGCGTATTGAGATGTGTTGGGTTTGACCAGTGAATTGTAGTTAAGTACCTCGGATGAAGATTTTGAGTGTGCGGTTGGTTTCGAAATGTCCGAGATAGTTAGAATAGAGTATCCGGGAGTAGTGTTTGGATTTCGAGAATTTCTGGACCAGTAGGGACTCGTAATTGAGTGAACGAGTCATTTTGGGGTTTATAAGGGATAAACCCTTATCTCTCTCTATATAAGGCACAATAGAGGGAAAGGAAAGAAAGAAAAAATAGGTAAGAGGAAAGGAAGATAGAAAAGAGGAAGAAAAGGGAGGTTCCGACCAAACTCCGCGGGATTCGACTCGAGGTCGTCGGACTTTATCCACGAGGCAAGTGTTTACTTGCTTATTTCTTTTAAAGCATAAATCTCATATTATAGTTGGTAGTGAATAAATATAAATATTTTCGGGATGGTTTTTTGGAAGTTTAACGGATAAACCCCGAATAATATACAATTTGGGAAACTTAGGAATTTATTGAAATCGATTGTTGGTTATGTGTTTTAGAATGTTTAAAACCCTTTTTATGTGTGTATATGTCGTTGAGGTTGGAGGATGCTAGGGGAGGAGATAAAAGCTTGGGAGAAGTTTTAATGGCCGAAATAGCTTCTCGGAGAAGAAGCTGTCCAGATCGATCGATCGATCGATGGCCAAGGGTCGATCGATCGACCCTTCATGATTTTTGACAATTTCGACTAGTGTTGTTTAAATGGGATAAATTCCAAACATAATTGTTTCTAGATTATTTAATTAAGGAAATAAATAGTCATTTAGGGAATTAATCTCTAGCCATTTGAGAGATTATGTGGGTTAGGAGGGTGCTATAATAGTGTGGCACTAAAAGTATAATTTTCGAGGAAAATAAATAATTGAGGAATTAGACAATTGGGGTTCCCAAAAAGAGAGTCGGGACTTCTAAATTATATTTGGAGTGATATGTATATCTTTGGTTAAGTGAAAAAAAAATCCAGGACTTATTCATTTAGGGGTGTTCGGGACGAGTAACACCCGAAGGAGAATTTTAGCACGCGAATATATATATATATAGATATTTATGTGCGTAGAAAATATAATTATATACTGACTAATTAAGAAAATACTATGAGGCGACTAGGATGAAATTTGGGTTATAAGGTTAAAGAGGATTTAACGGTCACCCGATACACCTATTGGGGATGGTTATTACAGGTGTTGCAATACCATGGAATTCAGATAAGTCGAGAGTATACTTATCTAGTTAGGACGAATTTGTATGTTCGGGTTTATATATAGATCCTTAAAAATGATTAAGGTACAATTTATATACGAGGTGATAGAATACTTTTGGATTTAGCATCGTAAGTGTAAGAATGCTTAAATATTATTACGAATGGGACGTTCGGGGTTATTAGCTATCGCTATATGAGATTGGCAATTATAGCCCTATATATATATGTAATTGAGAAGGGATGTAGAATATATATATATATATATATATATACGATGTGATTATAGTATATATATTATGATATGAATACTTATATATATGTGTGTAAATGGTATATTTATGTGAAGCATACCCCCTCTAATGCTATCATGGGAAGTTACGCGATGTGGGTGAAGCCCCTGGCTTGAGGAGCAGGGAGCGTATAGTCCCAAAGTCATAGTGTCCATTTTATACTGTGTTTTTTTTTATTAGGGGTGAGATGTGGTGGGTATGTTTCGTCTCATTTTTGAGGATGAACTATAATCGCTTTCCATACGTTGTGATTTAGTTTTTACCAAGTCGGTGTAAGAGTTCGACCGCTGGTACCCAGGATGGTATGTGAGTAATTTCCTGAAAGATGATAGCATTAAGAGACTGCATCCTCGAGTTATAGCTCGTTGGGATGGTTATTATACCAGTGTGTATAGTATATTACCTGTGTACGAGGTCAAGGTTTCATATATTTTTATCTAGTGTAAAGAGATCAATGAATAAGAATTTATTCTCATTCCGGGAGATTTGATCCGGACTTAAATTATGATTTGTATATTAAAGTGAGTATTATATATATGTATATATATATATATATATATATATACACACACACACGTTATGTACTTAGGGCCTAATGGATCTCGACGATAAACATTGCCAGGTAGTAGTGTATCGGGGGGGTTCCTTGTTTGAATTTCGCTTCGCGAGACGCCCCACGCACGAACGTAGCGCAGTGTTGGGAATGGGGAGAAGTTTAGCCCTTAGTACATGGGTTTATAGGGATTTTTTTAGAGATTGGGTGAAACGAATTAGTTAGGCAGGGTAACTTAACTAGGCTGGTTATAGGATATGCGATAGGTGTGCACTATTAGAAGAGGGGTGAGGGGTATCTCATAGGAGTGCGATACCAATTTAAATATGGGATGAAAATCATATTTTAAACATATGGCATTTATGCACTTGCAAAATATTTTCAAACTCGGGCTCTGACCCATTTCTATAATTTCCCTCTCTTGCTATATATATATAGGTGTCCAGACACAGGGATGCCTGGATGATGATCCTTTCGAGTCAGACGTTGCTACAGCAGCTTTGGATGTATGCAGGTTTATTTTTAGATGCTTCTATTCTTGTGATCTAGATAGAAAACATTGTAAGTAACACTCGGGACGAAAGCCCAATCATTTTTAATTATACTTTTACCGCCTTTTAGTGCGGTATTCGATTTGGTTGTATAATATTTAGCCGAGTGTTCGGTTATTTTATTTCAGTTCAGTTTCATTTATATAAACTGTTTGAATGTTTTAATTGCATTGTTTGATTAAAAATATTAGTTAAATAAAATTTTGATGCCAGCCTAATAGGTTATTAGTAATTAAATTGGTTTTCGACAGTGATGTTAAGAATGAACCATATGAGACTTCAATTTTAATTTGGTACAGGATTGATCGCCCGGTATTTTATTAGGAGAGGTGTCACAGATGGTATCAGAGCATCAGTTTCTAGTATCCTTAGGAATTTGTGGGTACGTCCTACGCTTTCAGCGTTGCTCTTAATTTGATATAGAGCCTTAGGATTAGGATTGTTGATTCCTCTTGAGAGATTTTCTTCTCCTGCCATTATATAAGATTATAGCAAATCTTTTGCGTGCTTATTCGAGATCTGTGTGCTGATCGATGAAGGACTACCACAAAAGGCCATTGCAAGGGTATCAAAAGGCGGGACTTAGTAGGAGCTGTAAGTTAAAGTAGGGGATGGGGACCGCAGCAGAGATCACTCCCTCTGTGGCATTATTGAGGATTGTTGCAACGACTACTAAAGTATAGTAGTTATGAGTATCCGAGTATCGCTGTAGTAAAGAGTGGTGCTAAAGTTAAACTACCCAGTGAAGTTAAGTCTGGGAAAAAGTTTGAAGGTAGTCTTTTGATAAGGACCATATGTTGAAGTTAAGATATGTGAAGGCAGTGTGGCATTACTCAGTGGAAGCATAAGGCTCATAAGCGTGGGCTTAGATCAAGGTATGGAAAAACCCATATGTGAAAATTATAGAAAAAAAATTCACTCGTGGGAGAAATCTTAAAATGGTGGGAACGGTGGTCACCATAATTGGGGGAGCAGGATGTTTTTCTCATAGAGGGATCTCACGGATGGTTTTAACCACAAATTCCTTTGGTTGATTGGGAATGAAGAGAATTAAATTTCTGGATTATTCACATAAGGATCGGTCAAAGGTTGATAGTGAATAAAGAATCGTATGGATAAGTGAATTGCACTGAATTAAGGTAGGTACAATGAAGAGAGAGAGTCCTTTAGAAGAATGATAGGCTCACTAAAAAGTGTTGCTAACACTTGTGGAGAATTTGTATCCATGGAAACCCTATTGGTGGATATCCACCCGGGGAGTTCCTTAAAATAGGGCTGTTGAGGCTCGTAGTGGAGTATCCTTTTCATGAAGAAATTAGGGGAGTTATGAAGGCGATTGTCAGGATCGAGGCTATAGAGTTTGAGATACTGATAACCTTAACATGGTCAGGGTGGCCAGAAATGAGGAATGTTATAATGTGGATTGTAAAACCGCACGGTTAGTCCTTGCCCAGTAGGAGCAAAAGGACAAGAATGGAGAGTTGAGATGGGACATACATTAAAATAATTTTGGGTTTCAGTCAGGACAAGTTCACTATGTTCGGGAACCATTTGGAGTTATTAGGGAGTTTGGCGAAGTTGTTGTTATGAGTTTCACCTCAAATGGAGGAGGTATATTTGGTGTGACTAGATAGAGTCGCGGTATTTCTTTAGCCCTAGATTCATGTGTGAAATTTGAGCTTTGTGGTGGTATTAGTAACATTATATAGTTTATATCTATGTGTTTTAAGGCGGTAGCGAGGATCTATTTCGAATTCGTATCTGGTTTGTACTAATCGTTTTGTATGTGTTATACGAGTATGGTACTATTATAAGAGTAATGTTATTGAATTATCGAAGCGATAACAAGCTATTGATTGTAAGACTATCGTATTCGCGGTTCCAGGGAGGAACGGGTTGTTATTGCGATATCTCACCTGGATACAGGTTGAGCTCGCCTTTATTATGTGTCTAGATGGAACTTCGGTGAGTAGATGTTTTACTAGCATGACTATAAGTGCATGGGGATATGCAGGATTTTTTTTGTTTTCATATTTTACGTTGACATACCTACACGACCAACAAAGTTAAGTAGTAGTGTATAGGAGGGGTTCCTTGTTTGGATTTCGCTTGCGAGATGCTCCACGCACGAACCTTAACGACGTTGGGAGTGGAGAGATGTTACTGTATGCTAGGATGTTAGTTTTTGTGATATTAGCCGAGAGCCATGTGATGACTAGGGGCTAATAAAAGGTAGATGTGCTATGAAAAAGCACTGGAAATGTATCTCTCACCGCAGGTGTGTGGGTGAAGCAAGGTAAAGGAAATTGATTTGAGGCTTATGGCCAGTCCTTGTATAGAAGGCAAATTCAGTGGAAATATGTCCTGAGTATGTAGATTTGAACACCTTTGTAGAGAATAGGCACACTGATTAGTTAGACTTTTCTTTTCGCTAAGATAGAAGGGCATAGTGGCAGAAGAGTGTTAGTAGGTTAGCGAGGGAGGATTTAGAACGTCTCGATGATGTGCCTTAGGCTGTTATATCTCGATGAACGACGATGTGATGAAGTAGTGTACGGGAGGGTTCCTTGTTTGGATTTCGCTTTGCGAGACGTCCCACGCATAAAATCAAGCCAATTTCGAAAGTTGAGAGAGGTCTTGGGCACTAGGGATATAGTTAGGATAGTTCTCATTTTATGTATGTTAGAAGCACTTTGATCGTAGGGCTATTAAAAAGTAAAGGTAATAGGACTAGTGGCGCCGACGTAAGGAGTTAAGTTGTGAGTTAACCGCAAGAAGATTCATGGGTTAACTTTATGAAGGATTGCTTTTCCAGGTATATGAAAGATTGGAGTTTGAAGCATTCAGGTTAGGAATACCCAGGTGTTAGCACTAGGCAAAGAAAGTGAGGCCCATTTTTTAGAGAGACTGTTACGTATGTGACGTTTACAATGGTTGTACAAATAGGCACGGGTCAAAAGGTGTATGGGCACCTTGGTAAGTTGGTTTTATATACTGTCTGAAATAGAATGGGCATAGTATATAAAGTTGAAGAATACGTTATGAGGCAGTTATAAGTGAGATTGAAGTTTGTGGGATGGTATGTCACATGAGGCACGCGATAATCCAAATTGCATAAGTGCAACAAGAGTTCGCTCACCTAAGATAAGAGAGAAGCCTAACGTGAGTATTTAAGTCTTAGTGAAATTTCCTTTTTGAGGAAAATTAAATGCCTATTATAGACGAACGAATGCTTAGAGTGTAAGCGAGAGTATCAGCTTTTCGAAACGTTAGGGCGACGATTATAGGCTCACTTTCTTTAGATGAGATTATAGAAGAGCTCGGTGCGATAGGTTGTCGTTATAGTTGATCTTACGATCGAGGTACTGTGTTAGCATGTAGAGATTTAGCTAAGCTTATGGTTAAGATAGTGCGTTAGAATATAAGCCTTAAGATAGGTGGGTACCGAGAACGAGTATATGGTAAGGTACCATTTGGGTTAATACCATTTGACTTTGGTGTACTAGGACGTAGAGTAAATAGCGATCCTAGGTTGGTGGTGCAGGTTATATCTGAATTTCGAGGACGAAATTCCGTTGTAAGGGGGGAAGTATGTAATATACCGCACTTTTAGGGATATTTAATTTACATAAATGGGTATAATTTGGAGATTTGAGGAATTTCTCTGAGAAATAATTTTTGGATTTTATGAGGGTTATATGATTTGTTACATTTACTTTCATGATTAAGTAAATGAGTTGGACCATTTTAATTACATATCGCAGTTGGGTAAAGCGACAAAGGATAATATTTTAATTGGAAAGCGCGTATTGAGATGTGTTGGGTTTAACCAGTGAATTATAGTTAAGTACCTCGGATGGATATTTTGAGTGTGCGGTTAGTTTTGAAATGGATGAGATAGTTAGAATAGAGTATCCGGGAGTAGTGTTTGGATTTCAGGAATTTCTGGACTAGTAGGGACTCGTACTTGAGTAAACGAGTCATTTTGGGGTTTATAAGGGATAAAACCTGATCTCTCTGTATGTAAGGCACGAGAGAGGGAAAGAAAAGAAAGAAAAAACAGGGAAGAGGAAAGGAAGAGAGAAAAGATGAAGAAAAGGGAGATTCCGACCAAACTCTGCGTGATTCGACTCGAGGTCGTCGAATTTTATCCACGAGGCAAGTGTTTACTTACTTATTTCTTTTAAAGCATAAATCTCATATTATAGTTGGCAGTGAATAAATATAAATATTTTCAAGATGGGTTTTTGTGAATCAAATTGGGTTTTTCGAAAGTTTAACGGATAAACCCCGGATAATATACAATTTGGGAAACTTAGGAATTTATTGAAATCGATTGTTGGTTATGGGTTTTAGGATGTTTAAAACCCTTTTTATGTGCGTATATGTCGTTGACTACGGTTGAAGGATGCTAGGGGAGGAGATAAAAGCTTGGGAGAAGCTTTAATGGCCGAAACAGCTTCTCGGAAAAGAAGCTGTCCGGATCGATCGATGGCCAAGGGTCGATCGATCGACCCTTCAGGATTTTTATCAATTTCGACTAGTGTTGTTTATATTGGATAAATTGCAAACATAATTGTTTCTAGCTTATTTAATTGAGGAAACAAAGAGTCATTTAGGGAATTAATCTCTAGCCATTTGAGAGAATTTATGGGAGTTAGGAGGGTGCTATAATCGTGTGGAGCTAAAAGTATAATTTTTGAGTAAAATAAGTAATTGAGGAATTAGACAATTGGGGTTCCCAAAAAGAGAGTGGGGACTTCTAAATTATATTTGGAGTGAGATGTATATCTTGGGTTAAGTAAAAAAAAAATCCAGGACTTATTTATTTAGGGGTGTTCAGGACGAGTAACACCCGAGGGAGTATTTTAGAAGGCGAATATATATATTTGTGCGCGTAGAAAATGTAATTATATGTTGAATAATTGAGAAAATCCTATGAGGCGACTAGGATGAAATTTGGGCTATAAGGTTAAAGAGGTTTTATCGGTAACCCGATACACCTATTGACGATGGTTATTATAGGTGGTGCGATACCATGGAATTCAGATAAATCGAGAGTATACTTATCTAGTTAGGATGAATTGTATGTTCGGGTATATATATAGATCCTTAAAAGTGATTAAGGTACAAGTTATATATCAAGTGAGAGAATACTTTTGGGTTTACCATCTCAAGTGTGTGAATGCTTAAATATTATTACGAATGGGAACATTCAGGGTTATTGGCTATCGCTATATGAGATTGGCACTTATAGCCATATATATGTAATTGAGAAGGGATGTAGAATATATATATATGATGTGATTACAGTATATATATTATGATACTAATACTTATATATCTGTGTGTGAATGGTATATTTATGTGAAGCATACCCCCTCTAATGCTATCATGGGAAGTTGCGCGATGTGGGTGAGTCCCCTAGCTTGAGGAGCAGGGAGCGTATAGTCCCCAGGTCATAACGCCCATTTTATATTGTGTGACTTTTTTTATTAGGGGTGAGACATGGTGGTTATGTTTTGTCTCATTTTCGGGAAGGAACTATGACCGCTTACCATACGTTGTGATTTTATTTTTACCAAGTCGGTGTGAGAGTCCGATCGCTGGTACCCAGGATGGTATGTGAGTAATTATCTAGAAGATAATAGCATTGAGAGACTGCATCCTCGAGTTATAGCTTGTTGGGATGGTTATTATACTTGTGTATATAGTATATTACCAGTATATGAGGTCAAGGTTTCATATATCCTTATCTAGTGTAAAGAGATAAATGAATAAGAATTGATTCTCATTCCGGGAGATTTGATCCGGACTTAAATTGTGATTTGTATATTAAAATGAGTATTATATGTATATTATTATATAAGTATATATATATGTTATGTACTGAGGGCCTAATGGATCTCGACGATCAACATTGCTAAGTAGTAGTGTGTCGGGGGGGTCCTTGTTTGGATTTCGATTCGCGAGACGCCCCATGCACGAACATAGCGCAGTGTTGGGAATGAGGAGAAGTTTAGCCTTTAGTACGTGGGTTTATAAGGATATTTTTATAGATGGGGTGAAACGGATTAGTTAGGCAGGGTAGCTTAACTAGGTTGGTTATATGATATGTGATAGGTGTGCACTATTAGAAGAGGTATGAGGGGTATCTCATGGGAGTGCGATACCAATTTAAATATGGGATGAAAATCATATTTTAAACATATGGCATTTATGCACTTGTAAAATATTTTCAAACTCGGGCTCTGACGAGTTTCTATATTTTTCCTCTCTTGCTATATATATATATATATATATATATATATATATATATAGAGAGAGAGAGAGAGAGAGAGAGAGGTCCAGACACAAGGACGCTTGGATGATGATCATTTCGAGTCAGACGTTGCTGCAGAAACTGTGGATACATGCTGATTTATTTTTAGACGCTTCTATTCTTTTGATATAGATAGGAAACATTAAATGAAAACGATTGGGCTTTCGCCTTTTAGTGCGGCATTCGATTTGGTTGTATGTTATTTAGCCGAGTGTTCAGTTATTTTATTTCAATTTAGTTTCATTTATATAAAATGTGTGAATGTTTTAATTGCATGGTTTGATTAAAAAGATTAGTTAAATAAAATTTTGACGCCAGCCTAATAGGTTATTAGTAATTAAATTGGTTTTCGACACTGATGCTAAGAATGAATTATATGAGACTCCTATTTTAATTTGGTATAGGATTGATCGCCCGGTATTTTATTAAGAGGGGTGTCACATTTGGGTTGATTATTATTACTTTCGTTTTACTGATGGATTAATTATTTCTATACCCCTTAGTGAATTGGTAAGTATGGGATTATTAGTTCAAGAATCATTGATTTTCTTTGCATAATCCTTAATGAACTAGAACTTTATTTTATTAATGAACTCGTAAGTATGAGATTATTAGTTCAAGAACCTTAATGTTATTTACAAATTGATAAGTATGGGTTTATTAGTTTTCTTTCTTTAGCGTTGCTAAAACACTTATTCTATACTCACTCGAACTCTCATCTATACATATATTTGTTATAGAATTGGTAGAATATCCTTAGCATATTTCTGTTTTTTTCTTTTTCCTCCAGATGAACCCGGAGAAAGAGGATAATATCTCTTCCCTATTAGAGATAAATACCGGTCACCTGTTTGCGTGTGTGAATTTCTGGGCAGAGAATAAGCCAAATGGGAGCAAGGAGTGGCGTTTTTCAATTTTCTACACTACAGTTTCTACTAAAAAATGTAACTCACCCCTGTGGTAGTACAACCCTATGTTAACTACTTTAATAATAAATAAAGTTATGTTATTTCACCTTAACTTTAATTCATTGCATTATGTGTACTTCTTAGACATTCATACCTAAAAATAGTGTGTGACAAGTTGGTATCAGAGCATGTTTTATATTTTAACATATCTTCGGGTTAACATCCTGTAAGGGAAAAGAAATAAGATATTAGTTATTTTATTAATTTCGTAACTTTTTTTGTTACTATTATTATATGATAACTCCATTTTACTGCATGGATACGTGGGAAGCGTTTTTATTCAATGCATACATTGAGCCCAATAATCGATGGGAAACCAGAGTTGGAGAGGAGGCATCAACAAAATTAAGAGAGATTATTTGTGCAGACGAGGAGGTCTGGGCAGGCGCGAGTAATGATGTTAAAAGACTAGTACTGACAAAAAGAGTTTTGGGCGATATGCAAGTCATGATGATTATATGAATGATCCGGTAATTTTTCAAGAAGCCATAAATCTTGCCCTCGCAGATAATCTGCTGAGTCCACCTATGTACCCCGAGACCACATCAAATAGTGAAGTACATGGTGACTACTCTCCTAGTACTACGAATGACTCAACTGATGGTTCGAATCAGGGAGATTATTTAGTCAGTCTAGAATCTAGTTCTAATGATGAATCCGTTGTCCCTACTTTGTAATCCAAAGTTAAAAGTTGTCTCCTAAATATAGATAAGTATAATAAAGTATTGTAGATAGGTTGCCGTATTAAAACTTAGGAGATAAACTAACTACTATAACTACACTAATGTAGTACTAGTTGTGATATATAACTCCAATGTATCATATAACTTATAATGTGTAATATAATAGGCTTGTGGGATATCTTTGTTTATTATTCTTACTATTAAAATTGTTCTATTATATTTTAGGATGGTGTAAAACACTGTATTTTTAGCGATTTATTTTTTGATTAACTAAATTAAATTGGAAAATTAATCCAGATTTAAAATGAATATTAATTAGAGTGAAAAGAGTTAATATTTATGGAAGTAAATTAAATCAAATGTTTCTCAGTGAATAAGTAATAAAAATATTGAAAAGGCATTATGTTTAGTCGTGAGTGAGAAATACGATAGTTTGGGAAAGTCTAGTCGGGACGTGCGTACGAGTCGTGTCGGGACTTAAAATATATAATAACTTATAAGTGATAAATGGGTAGTTCAAATAGACATTTTGAGAGCACCGATGTGTCCGGATGGATCGAGATAGTAAAAAAAGTATACTCGGAGGTTATGTTCAGATCTCAGGGTATTTTTAGACCCACCCGGCACTATGTAAGGACGTTTTGATCATTTAGGAGTTTAGGATTGATGGAACTCCAAAAATTATAAGTTTAGTTCAACCTCTTGGGTGTATAGGCTAGGGTTACCATAATTGGGAGAGAAGAGAGGTTACAGGAGAGGGTAGGAGAAGGTTTCCCGAGCCAAACTACACTAATTTTCACTACCATCGTTGTCATTATCAAGATCGGAGCAAGGAGGAGACATCTCCATCATTAAGCAAACTAAATCAAACCCTTCAAAACAAAAGGAAAGTTTTTAAACTTGCAATTCTTTAAGAATTTATAGTATGTATGTTAGAGTATGATAATAATGCATGAAAACCTAGTTATGGGGATGTTGTATTGAGATTTAATTAATGATTTGATGAGATATCATATTTGGGAATTGGGTTTATATAAAATGACGAAATTCTGGGTTCTTGAAAGATGAACCTGCAAGAAAAGTGAAACTAAGGTTTTTATGATTAAAGTATAATTTTAACATTGTTTAAGGTGAATTAAACAATGAATTGTGGAAATCTTTCGTTAAAAACTGTTAATATATTCCTATGTGGGGTTTGGTTGATTTGGTCAATATGGGATGCCAGCAAGCCCATCCAGAGGAGAGCACATCGCATACCACCGAAACATGAGTCCCAAATAATTTTTCCAAAACTCTCCAAAAAGCAATTAATTAGGTGTTCTGACGGAACCCCATAACACAAGACAATACTTAATAGGCAGGTGTGAGAATTAGTGGAATCCACATTAAATTTGAAAAGATTTTGGGGGAAATTTTTGTACTCATATCATTATTCATTATCATGTGCTCTTAATTATGTGGATATGCAGCTGGACTAAGGAATATGGGTGGTGGTCGTTGGTACAGAACATGTAATGTTGATGTCATGTGCGCCGACACTATAAGGCCAGAGCTTCAAATCCCATATGTGGGGAAGCCTCACCATGCTCTGGGAGGGTAATTTGCTGCCTTTCCATAGTTATGTAATGCCGACAATGGCCCTAAAGGGCACGTGTGGTGAGCGCACAAGGGATTGACGACTACTTCTCATTGACACAACACCCTTCGGAGGTTGCCCTGGGAGTTCTGTTGGATCCATATCTAATATTTTGTATACTTTGATTCATCGCATTTTATATATTATATGGAATTTTGATAGCACGAAAGGAATATCAGGTACGTTTGTGTGACCACGTTAAGCATGAGCATAGTCTGAGAGAGGGGATGTACATGCAAACGCAAGAGCGATACAACTATATACGGCATACACAAGGCGAACTAAAACAGATTGTGCAATATTACTCTCCTATACATATTAACCCTGAGTCGACCCGGATGGAGCGTGATGTCCTGCAGGAAATGTTGAACGGTGTAGAAGGCAACAACCAGGACGAACCGAATGCATTAGCCAATCTCAGACAACATAGAGCATGCCAAAGCATCCAAGGTAGTGCATCTTAGTGGTTTAACTAATTTTCGTTCAACGTTATGAAACGAATAATTGTTTTATATTACTGCATTTTAATATTTTGGTAGAAATACTCAAGGAAAAAACAAAAATAATATATATATATATATATATATATATATATATATATATATATATATATATATATATAGAGAGAGAGAGAGAGAGAGAGAGAGAGAGAGAGAGAGAGATGCTCTCATGCATACCAAGTTTAGATATCGATTTTTTTAAAATAATAAAAAATTATTTTTGAGTTGAATTTTTTATAGGGCATTTAAACATTTCAAGCGACTCATATAAAAAAATCAGTTCAACAGAACTTTTTTGCTATTTTTAAAAAATTGGTCAAATTTTCACAGCTTTTAAAGAACTTTAAAACATGTGAAAGTTTGACTCATTTTTTAAAAATAGCAAAAGAAGTTATTTTGAGTTATTTTTTTGGGATCATTTACTATTTGGGATACATTTGTTTATAATAATTAGAGCTTGGGGTATACTAGTTTTCATTATAGTTGGTTGGATGTTGTTTTAACGGAAGTTGTTAAACCTCCGTTTGTTAGGTGTCACTCAATTGCTAAATGACTTATTTGCTCTCTCTCCTATATATATATATATATATATATATATATATATATACACACACACACATATAAACTGTACGGGTTATATATAATTAGAAATAAAAGTAAAAAAAAAACAAAATTTTTCAATGTTTTTTCACTTTTTTTATAAAAAACAATCAAATTTTTTTATTCAAAACAGTTAAAAAGTATGTAAAAACTGTATTTAAAAAAAAATAGTTGAAAATAACTTTTTAAATGATTTTTAAAAAAATAATTTCAAAAAAGAAAACTAATTTTCACTTTAAAAATTATTTCCAGAAATAAAAAATATTTTCCACCAAATAAAATGATTTTCAACAAAACAATTTTTTTTCCACCCCAAAAAATGATTTTGGTAAAAATAAATTCCATAAATAAAAAAATAAACAAAATGATTTCCATAAATAAAAAATAAATTCCAGTAAAATATATTTCAAAGAAAATAATAATTTCCAACAAAAAATATGAAATTAAAACAGATTTTGAAGTTAAAAAAATATATTCCCAAGAAAAATATAATTTCCTACAAAAAAATATGAAAATAAAACGGATTTATGTTAAAAAAATATTTTCCAAAGAAAAAATAATTTCCAACAAAAAGATATGAAAATAAAACTGATTTAAGTTAAAAAAAAAACATTCCAAAGAAAAAAATAGTTTCCAACAAAAAAAATATGAAAATAATATTGATTTAAGTGAAAAAAATATATTCCAATGAAAAAAATAATTTCCAACAAAACAATGTTAAAATAAAACTGATTTAAGTTATATATATACAAGAAATTAAAAAAATAAAAAATGAAAAAAAAGAAAATAATTCATAATTTTTTTTTTCCACCGGCTATATCGTCTTAAAAAACGAACACGAATGAAAAAAAATCCACCTCTCTCTCTCTCCACCAAATCCTCCAAATTGAACATTAAATCCACCATGCACTACACCAAATCTGCCCATTTGTCAAGGTCATTGACCTTGACAAATTCACCTTGTCAAGGTCAATGACCGTGACATTTCGAGGCGAGACAACTTTTTTTGTCACGGTCGTGTCACGGTCATTGACCTTGACAAAAAACTAGCGTTTTGTGTCACGGTCGTGTCAAGGTCAATGACCGTGACACGTTTGTCACGGTTCTAAACCGTGACATAACCGTGACCCCAATTGTCACGGTCATTGACCGTGACACGTCCGTGACAACGTTTGTCGCGGACTTGTCATGGTCAATGACCGTGACAATTCTGGGCAGAATTTAAAAAAAATCTGCTGGGCAGTATGGCCACCGCCACTGCCCAGCAGTATATTTGTACCTGTTATAGCAACGTTGTACCTGTTCCAAACATCATATATCCAACACAAACTAAAGATAATGCAAATATATATTCATGACGATATAATCCAAATTTTCAAAGTAAAAACAATATACATGACGATATAATCCAAATTTAATTAAAATGGACAAACTTAAAAATAATGTTACTACATGTCTTGGATAAAACTGAGGAGGTGAGTAGGCCACACGACATACGAATTGACGCACCCACTAATATACGTCGTGCCGCATTGTTCGCGCAACCACAATAGGGAGTTCTCCTTCCCGGGTATGACATGCGTGACGAGCACCCTGGACTCCATCTCTTGAAGCACATGTCCATGGACTATTCCACCCTCGACGATATTCGGGTCCCTCAACCCCCGCCCTATCCGCTGGCCATCAAATACGTCCAATATGAACACGCTCGGCCAACCAATTGTCGACAATGGTCTGTTGGAGGGCGTCAAATAGGGAAGTGTATCGTCGAAGTACGAACGTGTCGGTGATGAAGCAACGAGGTTCACATCCTCGTCATCCTGCGCCTCGTCCTCCCGCACCTCCTCCTCCACCGCCTTCTCCTTCCCTTTCCCTTTCCCTTTACGGTCTCCACCCAACGTACGCTTCATGAATGCGTACATATCTTGGACCGTCGCCTCCAAACGGGCTTCGCGTCGTGTGAATCCACCGTTCGAGACAACCCGGTGTCGCTCGTCTCCAATCCGATGATCCTAGATTTGGCCACCCGCGAGCTCACTCCCCTCGTCCTCCCTTTGCGATCAGAGCCAAGCACTTGGCTGAGTGCGTCTGTGGACAAAGATGCCTTGTCGGCATCAGACTGCGACTCATGCACTTCCTTAAGCTTTGCCTGAAACGACAAAAAGCACATGATTAGTAAAATAAGTAAACTAAAAAATTATAACGTAATTAACAATAATTAAACTGTCGGATTACTTACAATCGTGGCCGCGACGCTCGGGGACACCTCCTTGTCCTTCCCCTTCTTCGTCCGAAGAGCCACATAAGTATCGAGCCTATGTGGCTTACCCCCTGGCCCACTCCCTACCCCCTCAAATAAAATAGAGTAAAGTAAAATTAGTATCGGCCCCGTAAAGTAAAATAATATCCAATAATATATTTCTGTAGTTATAGATAAATTAAATCTTACCTGCATCCTATGCTCCACCTCAGCGTAAGAGGTCCGGCCGGAGTAGTGCACGTCCGTCTTTTTAGCCCGATTTTCCCTTCCCGATTGGCGAGATGCCAATTGTCGATCCTCGATCTCATTGTCAATGAACTTTTGCCATTGTG
The DNA here is from genome assembly GCA_949130495.1 of Sambucus nigra. Taxonomy (NCBI): domain Eukaryota; kingdom Viridiplantae; phylum Streptophyta; class Magnoliopsida; order Dipsacales; family Adoxaceae; genus Sambucus; species Sambucus nigra. The sequence goes on along the minus strand of OX422208.1, from coordinate 777,484,291 downwards.
CCAATGAGATCGGCTCCTTGGGCGGGACGGATCCGCGCCATTGTAAAATGGACTCTCGTATTTTTCCAAAGTACCGTGTCCGCATATTTTTCTTCCACGTCTTGTGTTGCTCCCTCAACTGCTCCAAGACGGAATCGCGTAGCTTTGGATCCAAGTTGAATTGTTCCTGTCCAACAAATACAATGTTAGTTGCGAATAAATATAAATATAAATATAAATTGAAATATTCATATAAATATTACATGTAGTGCCGCCCAAACAGCTAACTTGAGCTCATACGACACCTCCTTCCAACTCATAAACCCCGGGCCGATGACTGTCTTTAGCAGCTCGAGGGATCTCGCTAAAAGCTCCGACTTGTTTTCGACGGTAATCCCAAATTTTCCATACTTTGGGGAGCCTAGCGGCGGAGGAGCCCACGTCGCCTCAGCTACCACCAAACCCAGACGACATCATCATAAACAACATCATCATCTTCGCCTTAACATCTGAAGGAGACATTTTTGCTGTAAAAAAAATGTTATTAGTACAGATAAAAAAAATGTTAATAGTACACATTTCATTTTACCTAATTGAATTAATAGTACAGATAAAAAAATGTTCCATCTATATTATAACATATGTGTAAGTTCCGTCAATACCATTTCATTTCAATTTTGTAATATTATGTTTTTTCCAAATATTTAAAGAGTTATTAAATGGGTGCCCCACCCCCACCCCCACCCCCACCCACCGCCACACACACACGCAAACCTACGCACCTACGCACACACACACACACACACACACACACACACACACACACACCCACACACCCCACCTCCACCCCTACCCACCCCACCCCTACATATATGTTAGTTGATGCCATTATATTTTTACCCTAATTAGATTCTAAGGTTATCTCAATTTATATTTTAAGTTTGTATCCATTTGTGATGTTCAAGTAGTTTGAAATGTTGGAATTATATACTATTACTTTGACCGTTAGTTTGTGCACCAACTAAATTGAACATCACACACACACACACACCCCACCCCACCCCACCCCACCCCACCCCCTGCCCCCCTCCCCCACCCCCCCCCCACCACACACCACCACACACACACACACACCCCACCCCACCCCACCCCCTACAAGTCTAAGGATGTTCTTGATTAAAAATGGGAAATCTCATATCGTTTGCAAAAAGTTCATAGATTCTTAATCCCTAGGGTTATGGATATCAAATTTCTTTCACAATTATTTCTTCGATTGCGATGGGTGAAGTTCAATTATATGTTAGAACAATAGATCCTCGCAAGTTGGTCAATCATTGTGTGAATAGGTATGCGATCATAATTTGGAGGAATTCACGTCCAAGAAATAATTAGGATTGTGATACCCCTTGATAGACTTATATTACCCGACCGATGAACTATTTTATAATCCTATAGAATTAAGTTTTAGAATCAAGGAATTGATCAGATATTCATTAAAATCGGTTAGTAGAAAATTTATTTAACCAAGAGGGTATCGAAAACATAACGTGGGGAATCATAATATACCGTAATCAACTTTAATAATAAGAACAGATTCTTTCGAGTGATTTATAAATAATTAAATTTGAGTGCAATCATGATTATTTAGTGGAATGAATCGTGATTAAATAAATAAAGGATATAAATTAGACGGTTATAAATTGGGATTTCCTAGTATTTACTTTGAATCCACTTTATTTATTTATCTTTGGTCCCTAGTATAGTCATTGCCCAAGTAGTAGGAGCGAAACTCTATAAAACCCTAGTTTAGCTAAAGCCCGTGAATTATCCCTCCCCCACCACACACCACCACCACACACACACACACACACACACCCCACCCCACCCCACCCCACCCCCTGCCCCCCTCCACCACCCCCCTCCCCCACCACACACCACACACACACACACACCCCACCCCACCCCACCCCACCCCCTACCCCCCCTCCACCACCCCCTCCCCCAAAACACACCACACACACACACACCGCACCCCACCCACCCCACCCCCTGCCCCCTCCCACCACCCCCTCCCCCACCACACACCACACACACACACACCCACCCCACCCCACCCCCTTCCCCCCTCCACCACCCCCCTCCCCCAAAACACACCACACACACACACCGCACCCCACCCCACCCCCACCCCCTGCCCCCTCCACCACCCCCTCCCCCACCACACACCACCACACACACACACACACACCCCACCCCCTCCCCCCCCAAAACACACCACCACACACACACACACACACCGCACCCCACCCCCTGCCCCCTCCACCACCCCCTCCCCCACAACACACCACCACACACACACACACACCCCACCCCACCCCACCCCCCTGCCCCCCTCCACCACCCCTTCCCCCCCCTCCACCACCCTCTCCCCCAAAACACACCACCACACACACACACACCACCGCACCCCACCCCCTGCCCCCCTCCACCACCCTCTCCCCCACCCTACCCCACCCCGCCCCACCCCGCCCCATCCCCCACACACGCACACACATACACACATATATATATACACATACACACAAATATATATATAAATGGAAGAGAGAGAGAGAGGGAGGGAACGGTGGGAGGGAAAAAAGAAGGGGGAAAGGGTTTTTGCTGGAAAAGTTGTCACGGTCGTGTCAAGGTCATTGACCGTGACAAGACCGTGACAATTAAATTTATCACGGACTTGTCACGGTCATTGACCGTGACAATTAGTTGTCACGGTCATGTCAAGGTCAATGACCGTGACATAAAACGCGTGTTTTTTTGTCACGATCAATGACCTTGACAAGGCTGGCCGGCTGAAAGGTGACAATTTGCCTATTTTGGTGTAGTGATGTCGAATAAATCAGAGCTTCAACGAACAAATCGAACACCATGCAAATCGAACCAGGAGGTAAACGTTGAGATCGAGAGCTTGAACAATCCGGAGCTTGAACCCAAATCAAACACCAAATCACAAATGGAACAACAAAACATTAAGGTATTTGAGAGAAGGGGGAGAGGCGGTGGTATGGTATTTCAGAGGAGAGAGAGAGAGAGAGAGAGAGGCGGTCTCAAATCGTTAAGATATTTGAAACGGTGTTATAGTATGTGTGTGTGTGTGGGGGGGGGGGGATTTAAGGTATTTGAGTGTAATATCGTTAGTTCAAATCATTAAAACAACACCCAACAAACTATAATGGAAACTAGTATACCCCAAGCCCCAATTATTATAAATAAACGTATCCCAAACAGTAAATAACCACATTTTATGTGGGTTTATTGAATGTTTAATATCACATAAAAAAATTCGACTCAAAAATATATATTTTTAATTTTATTAAAATAGGTTTGTGCCAGCAAGTATGCAAATTTGGTATGTATAAGAGTCCGTCTCTCTCTCTCTCTCTCTCTCTCTATATATATATATATATATATATATATATATATATATATATATATATATACAATTAGGGTCCCTAACATACCTCTTAGCAACATATCTATGAACATACTCATTTAAAAAAAATAGTAAGAAATATATATATTTTTCAGCCAAATTTGGTATATATGATCTACATAACGAGGAGATCACTTACAAAAAAAATAATAAAAAAATTCAACCCAAAACTGGATAAAATGAAAAGTAGGTATATATGTACATTTTCGACTGTTCAAATCTTTTTCATCATCTCACCCACTTTCGGGTTGATTTTATTTTTATTTTTTTGTAGATGATCTCCTTACGATGTAGATCATATATATGAAATTTGGTTGAAAATATATTTTTTTACTATTTTTTAAAAATGGGTATGTTTGTAGATATGTTAAGTGAGGTATGTTGGAGAGCTTGACTATATATATATATATATATATTGTGGCTTCCTATATCATTTCAGTAGTCGTGCGCACCATTGTCGCAACAACTGTTTTGATGCACCAACCTCCCCTATGTTGCTTCCGGGCAGGCAAAATCAGTATCAAAATGTTATTGATTTTTCCTCCTTGCGACATAAAATATGATTTTTTCGATTGGTTTGGAGAGCCAAAATTGCAAAATGGAGGAGCAAAAATAGTGTTTGGCAAATTTGTCGATTGCCTTGAATATGGTCTAATAATAATGATTATGATGATATGTGTGATACCCCAAATTTTTAAATGGAATTATTAATTATTTTAATTAATGAGTTGATTATTTATTGAGAATATTTAAATTGGGTTTGTTATATTGGAAGAAATTTTATTAAATGGTCAAATATTGAATTTATGGAATTTTCATAAATATATTGTAAATTAAATTGATGAAATGTTGCATTTTTAATTGTTGAAATACATTGTGGAAATTATGCTAAAATCTTAGGGCAGGTTGTTCTTTTGGGCATATGGCTAAGTTAGGGTTTGTAAGAGAACCTTGTGTGTGAATATGTGTAAGTTTGTTTGTGTATGAATAGAGGGAAAATGAAGAGAAGAAAGTAGATCTTACGACTGAGATGGAAGGAGCCCCGCAACCGTGGCTTGGGTCCTCATGACTGCGGGCATTTGAGGCGCGACCGTGGCTTGGGTAGGCCCGCAACCCACCTCGCTTCCCAGGTGTGGGGTTAGCTGGATTACCCTTTTCAGAGACTTAAATCGACGAAATTTTATTTTTGTAATTCATCTCCCACCCCCAACAAAAACCCTCAACCCTTATTTCTCTTCATCCATAACCTCACAAACTCAAAACCCCATGAATGTACAACCTTCAAACCTCCATTTGAGGACCTTGAACATGAATTTTAGATAGCTTCAAAAGGCAAATTTGCTTAGATTTTTTAGGAGATTAAGGAAATAAACTCAAATTTTAGAAATGGTTATTAGGTAAGAATGCTTTACTTTTTTCCTTTGGTATTGTATGATTTATACATTGCCTAAACATGTTTATTAACTAATTAATAAATTATTAGGACCCTAAATTAATATTTAAACTTAAGAAATTAGTATGTTAACTTATGAATCCATATTTAATTAATACATTTATAAAATTCCAATGAGACTTAAAGGTTGTAATAGTTATAAAGATGAGATTTTTGATGTAATAAATGACAAAGAGTGAGTTATATTCCTTACAAACTGTTGATGTAAAAAATTAGATTTGACCTAATTCTTTTAATCACAGATAATAATAATAAAGAAATATTAGAAAATATATTTTTAAAGTGGTTCAGCCTTATAAGAATGGCTTACGTCCACTGTTTTTGTATTGATGATTGTTTGCCCAGAATTATCGATAATAGGTTTACCAAGAAATTCCGAGTCCCCTGCTAATGAGGAGGTTACAATGTATTTATAGCCCTCAGGCTGTACATGCGAGTGAATAATACATAGCTGTCCAATAGGCGTGTACATCTGTGTGACAATAAATGCGCATTTAATTCGTAGTCATCCCTTTAATTATCCTGATATGAATGCTCTGTACGAGGTGCATCTCGGACCGCCTGAGCTGCTCGGACCGCCTAAGTAGCTCGGTATACATGAGTTGCTCGGCATAATAAAGTTCCTCGGACAACTCCTTTTGATCGGAGCGCTTGAGTTGGTCGGGGAGATTGAGTTCCTCGGAGTCAGGGTGCTGTTAAAAAATATTTGTGAATGCCATGTAGATTGACACGTGTTTTCACATAATTGATCCACGTCAGCAGACTTAATTTGGTATCAACAAAAGCCCCCAATGTTTCGTAGTTGCATGTTGAAGAAAAGTATGGAACATTCTGCTGCTTAGATTTTCGGTTTGTATGATTTCTAGGACAACATTCGTTGTATACAGCTCCTTTTTAAATGCAAGTATCAGAATTCATAAATATTTTGAATTTCCATAAGCGCTTCATTTTTCGTGCCGTTTTCTTCCTTTTAGCTGCCGAATACGCAATCGTCCATCTTGGTAATCATTGCTTTTCTCCATTCTCGAGGTAAAGTATTTAAACGCTTCAGAAAACTCGATCGTCTTTTACTTTTTCAAATCTGCATCTTTAGAACTTCTTCACTTCTTCTCTGTCTTGTGCCTTCGTTTCTTCCATTGTTCGTTGTCACTTGATTCATCTTTTTCCTGTAAGATCTTCTTCCTTCTCTTTTATTTCTTTTGTTCATCATGGTTTACCTTGTTGAGTCGCTTGATAAATTTCGTTCTGATTTTTCTATTCCTTCTTGGGTCACATTTGAAGAGCTTTCTGAACCTTCTGACTATTTTCGTTTGGCTGAGGGACATTGGTTCCTCAGTCTCTTTGTAGATGAATGTGGTTTTTCCTTTCCTCCAAATCCCTTATGTTTGGAGTTCTGTCAATTTTTTGATGTTGTTCCTGCGAAAATAGCACCAAACACTTAGAGAATAGTTAATGGAGTTCATAGGTTAAACCAAATTCATGGAACTCGTTTAGGAATTCCAGAAATTATGTTTTCCTATAGATGGGTTGTTAGTGGTAGCACATTTTATTTAAAAACTAGGTTTTTAAATAGGGCTTTAGTTGTCAATCTCCTAGATGCCAACAGGGATTACTTCGAGCATGGAGTTGTTAAGAAAAATTGGCAACATGCTCCATTAAATGGAAATGATGTGTATCAGGGTCCTAGATGCCCTCCCTATGGCAATGGGATAGGTTATTTTTGTTTTATTTTATTTTTGAAATTGTGTTTTCTTTGTGTTTGATAAAATGCGTCATTGACTTTCTAATTTTGTTTATTTGCAGTTGATAGCAAAAGAAAATCCCCCAAAGAGACTGATGTCAATTTGAAGCATTTGAAACTTATCTGGAGTTTGCACCAAACCGTTGCTGACGAACATATCAGATCAGCCTCGTACTTGCTTTAGTACAAGAGCTACACTTTATCTTTTACTGTTCGTCCAGTGGTGGGTGACATCGACCCATTACAAGCCTCTGAAGGTTCCTCTCCTGAATCAAATCTTCCCCTCAGTATCAGAATGAAGAGATGAAAAACTCCTTCATACTTCGACAAATCAGACTCTGCCAATGTGGAGGGAAAGAGAAATAAGCAGGATGTCCCAGAGGAAGGGACAAGAAAAGTTGATGCACCCCCTCCTACTGCTGTTAAGAAAGTTGTTGAGAAGCCCCCTGTGGCTCCGAGCAAGGTTGTAGCTGTTTCTCCTCCAAGCGAGGTCATCATTATATCACCGACCAAGACAACATCCTTGGTTGAGAATGTTCCTGCTCCTACGAGGAGGATAAAAAAAAGTTCCTCGGATAAACTGGCTGAACCTATCTCTCAGCTTTAACTGCTGGAAGTGGTGTTCCCACTTTTGTTGCTCCGAGCTCTGCCATGGGCTCTGTGAAGTCTTGGATTATCCCAGAAATCCAAGGTCTTGAAGACACTCTTTCTCAGGATAGGGTTACCACCTTGGCAGCTCAACATATTGCCTGAGTAAGTATTACTAATCTAAATTTTCATTTTTCAATGTTCTATTCTTGTACTGACTCAAAGTTATTTTTCTTATCTGCTGGTAACATGTTTCAATACCATTTTAAAAAATGATGAAGATCTCAAAGCTTCGAGCTCCTCGGGAGGTGTGGAGGAAGCTTTTGTAGGTCTGACTCAATCCTTAAAGGATTCTCATCAGAAATATGAAGAAGATAAGGTTGCTTGGGAGAAGAAACTGAAGTTCGTCGAACAAGAAAAAGAAAAAGCTGTGGAGGCCTCTCAGGAGTTGGAGAGAAAAATGAAAGAGTTTAAGAAGAAAAATGAAGAGCTTGAAGAAAAGATCAAGAATGCTGGAGAGCTTGAGACCAAACTCAAAACTGCTGAAGAGGAACTTGGTAGACTTCGTGAAACTGATCGTCGGAAAGTAGAGGTAGAAGGAAAGTTGAAGGCAGTCGAGGAACTTCTTACTGAGAGGATTTCCTCGGAGAAAGCAAAGAGAAAGCTTGCTGTTAAAAAGTCCTTTAGCGCTGGCTGGGACAAAGGTTGGAACAAAGGCTTAGCTGCCATGTCCTCTCAGTTGGATTTTGCTAGCCTCAAATTCTTCAGAGACAGATGGATTGCTGCTCTGCTGGAGTTAAAGGTCTCAGAGAGTTCTGAACTTTTTCCGCGCCATGTTCATGGTCCTCCTCCCTCTCCTGGAGAAGAAGAAGAGGACGAATCTGCCTCTGAAGAGTCTTTAATGATGGCTGGAGACCAAGTTCCTCCCGTTCCGATTCTTCAGACTTTCTATGAGCAACTTCAGCCCACCAGTATTTCAACCGAGCAACTGCCGCTATCCTCTGAGCAACCAGCCTCCTCATCTCAGCTTTTCGAGGAAGTCAAAAAATACAAGGAGAAGGTGTAAAGTTGCTCGGGCTTTAATTTTATTATTTCTTTTGAATGTAACCCTGAACCTCATACTTGTCTTTTGATAAATAAAAATTTGCGTTTTTATTGTTCATGTTGACTTTCTTCGTCTTGCTCTGCCTTTATCATTTATTAATCCTGTTTACGGTTTCTCTTTGCTAGTTTATGGCCAGGATGAAACTCTTATCAGCTCACGATACTGATTTGATGAAAAAATGTAATGAATATTTTAAAGTTGGCCATACAGATTTGGATGAGTCATAAATTTTTGATATCCTGGGCTCAGATGCCTTTGAACGAGCAGTGGAAGCTTACCAATATCTGAAATGCTTACTCGACCGAGCTGTTGCCAATACTGTGGCTTATTACGAGATGATTGAAGATCTCCAGGGTACCATCGAGAAACTTCAGCAACAATATAAGGAATCTTCTGCCCTTTTGCATCAGGGGTATACGAAAAAGTATCAGCAACTAAATGCTGACAAAGGATATAATAAGTTAGTCGCTGCTTATAATTTTAAAGAGAGGACTTTGAAGACCGAGGTTGAAGAGCATAGGCAGATCGCGAAAATGCCGGAGCATGAAAATAATAACTTATGAGGAGTGATATCTCAACTGAAATTTGCAGCATCTACCTCGGGAGCCTCGGTCCCTATCAATGACGAAGGTTTCTCTTTCTTGGAGGTCAAAAATTCCAATTTGAGAGACGAATTGGAAACTTTAAAGAGGATTGGACCCTCCACATCTGCTCAGGGACGAGCAAGCGCTTCTCGGGGACGAGCAAGGGCTGCTCGTATTTCAATTGAAGAGCAAAGAACTCAATCAGCCTTGGAGAATCAAGCCTTCCAGTTGATGGCGAAGAATCAAGCATTAGAAGAGATGTCTAAGAAGATTCTGAACCTCGACGAGCAACTTTCTGCACAAAGTTCTGCCTTGGAGAATAAAACAAATCTGGTGAATAATCTTCATGAGCAGCTAGAAAGGTTGACCTATCAGTTCCATAAACAACCCAGAGAGTTTTGGGTGGCTGGATACAACGAAGCTCTCTACCATCTTGATGATCGAATCCAACAATCAAATAATGAGGGTTATAAGCAAGGATGGCTAAATGCGCTGGGGGTGTTAAAGTTGGAGCAGGGCCATTATCTCTGGGATTACTATGACCCTGGATTACTCGAGTTGCCAGTGCCTCCATTTAAGCTTGACATGAGTTGGATTCCTGCTCGGGCAATTCTTCTTGGTGACTACAATCTTCATTCAAATTTTGAGATATCTTGGACAGAGCACCTGCTTGCTCATCCTTCTGTGATGAATATTCGAATGTTGATAGATATAAACTTTATAACTCTCCCTACGCCTTAGATGATCCTCCTGCTGGAGTGGAGTCTGTTTCAAAGGCAGAGGGAAAGAAACCCATAGAATAGGACTTTATGTAGTAATTTCTACTTTCCATAGTATATGTAATCCTTCTTGATTTGAATGAAAAGTTTTGGTAATGAAATAAATTCTTCTACTTAGTATGAATGAAAATTTGCCTTTTGTCATTTTATTTTCTTCTAAATAATTTGTAGAATGTTTTTGCTTGTTGGTTGGTAAATATATATATATATATATATGCTCGTGACATACTGATCTCATTGAAGTGATTTATCAATCTTTGATCTTTGTGTGATAAAACATCCTTTATCTCATGATCCTGTTTAATTTAAACAACTGGAGATGATTGTAATTGGCTTACCGACCAACTAGAGTTTATCAAGATTTTTGTTTCCGACCAACCGGAGTTGGTGAACTTTTATTCCTCGACCAACCGTAGTTAGGGAATTTTATTTACTGACCAACCGTAGTTGGTGGAGTTTTATTTATCGACCAACCGTAGTTGGTAGACCGACCAATCGTAGTTGGTGGAGTTTTATTTATCGACCAACCGTAGTTGGTGGGGTTTTATTTATCGACCAATCGTAGTTGGTAGACCGACCAACCGTAGTTGGTGGTTTTTTTTTATCGACCAACCGTAGTTGGTAGACCGATCAACCGTAGTTGGTGGGGTTTTATTTACCGACCAACCATAGTTGGTGGACCGACCAACCGTAGTTGGTGGGGTTTTATTTATCGACCAACCGTAGTTGGTAGACCGACCAACCGTAGTTGGTGGAGTTTTATTTATCGACCAACCGTAGTTGGTAGACCGACCAACCATAGTTGGTGGGGTTTTATTTATCGACCAACCGTAGTTAGTAGACCGACCAAACATAGTTGGTGGGGTTTTATTCATCGACCAACCGTAGTTGGTAGACCGACCAACCGTAGTTGGTGGGGTTTTATTTACCGACCAATCGTAGTTGGGAGGGTTTATTTTCTGGACTTGATGCGTAGTGTGTAGCACTAATACTCCGAAAAAATTTTAACACAAGGAGAGAATTGGGTAAAACATCCAAATCTTTATTCTTATTGAAGAAAACTGCATTACATAGGACGTGAACTACTGATAATATTTACACAGATGCTCTGCGTTCCATGCATTCTTAAACTCCTCTCCTTCTAAGGTTTCAATCCTATAAGTTCCTGGGCGAACAACTTCTGTTATTCTGTAAGGTCCATGCGAGTTATCTTACAATTTATTGTGCTTTTGATTTACTTTCTTTATCACGTAGTCCCCTTCTTTCAAGTCATATTTCTTTACTCTCTTGTTGTAGAACAGAGCTGTTCGTTGTTGGTATGCAGCATTCCTGATTGTTGCTTCTTCTCTAACTTCCTCGAGCATATCTAAGTCCAACCTTCTCATCAATTCATTGATAGGAGAATTGAAGTTCAACACTCTGTGTGTGGGGAGACCCAGCTCAGCACGTATAATAGCTTCGTTTCCAAATGCCAGCATGTATGAAGATTCTCCTGTTGCTGCTCGTGGTGTAGTACGATAAGCCCACAACACAGAATGTAGCTCGTTGATCCAGTTTACCTTCGCATCATCCAGTCTTTTCTTAAACCATTCAACAGTGTTCTGTTTGTCACCTCAGTTTGTCCATTGCTCTGGGGATGACCTAGTGTAGAGTGGGTCTTTAATATGTTTGACTGATGATAACATGCAGTGAACTCCTCGTTGTCGAATTTAGTCCCATGGTCGGTGATGAATGCATGGGGAAGTCCATATCTACAGATGATATTCTTCCAAATAAATTGGTACACCTTTTCATACGTCATATCAATAAGAGGCTCAACTTCCACCCATTTAGTAAAGTAATCCACTGCGACCATGAGATATTTAAACCTTCCTCTGGTCGTTGGAAGTGGCCCGACCAAGTCAATTACCCACATGGCAAATGGCCAAGGGGAAATAATGGGTGTCAACAATGCTTGGGGAGTTCTTCGGATAGAGGAGAAGCGTTGACATTTGTCACATTTTTTGGCATAGGCTATACAATCAGCCCTCATTGTTGGCCAATAGTATCCTTGAGTCATTATTCTTTACAAAAGCGTCCGACCTGCTACATGGGCTCCATAGGACCCTTTATGAACCTCTTCAATTAAATCTTTCACCTCAGAGGGATGCACACATCTCTGCAAGCCATCTATAATTCCTCGTCTATATAGAATACCATTATTCAATACATAATGAGCAACTTTAAACTTTAACTTCTTGGCTGCGAGCTTATCAGTTGGTAATGTCCCTTCCTTAATATAGGCCCTGATAGGATCCATCCAAGATGGTCCTAAATCAAGGGAAATGAAGTTCATCATATCTTCGTCAATGATCCTGCTTGCCAAAACTTCTATTGGGATGGTTCTTCGTAGCTCGATTCTTGTAGTTGAGGCCAACCGAACTAAGGCATCTTCTCTGGCATTCTCTAATCTTGGTATTCTAATTAACTGCACTACTTTAAAGGTTGATACAATCTCCATTGCTTTCGCATAATACTTGATCATTAGCTCTCCTTTCGTTGTATATACCCCCTGCATTTGATTTACGATCAACTGCGAGTCATTGAATACAGTGACCTGTTCTGCCCCCATGGTTCTTGCTAAACTAAGACCTGCAATTATAGTTTCATATTCAGCCTTATTATTAGAATCCTTGAATTGAAAGTGCAGAGCATACTCCACATCGATCTCATCTGGGCTGTTCAAAATAATTCTTTCTCCACTACCTATAGTACACGAAGAACCATCTACATACAAATTCCACACAGGTAATTCATTATCAAATTCTTGATCATATATAACTCCTCGGTGGAATATTTGATGCTTCCTTCCATCTTCTTCTAACACTTCCTGTTGCTCGTCGACCATCTTCTCTAGCTCGTCTACCGACCTAAGTTGGTCGGGGCTTAGATTTAATGATCGTGTAACATCCACAGGCTGGTCGGTATTCAATTTCTGCTCTTTGGAGGTATCTGGATAAGTGAACTCTGCGATAAAATCTGCCATAACCTGGCCTTTAAGCGAGGATCTTGGTTCATAAATTATGGCATACTCACCAAGTTCTATTTCCCAGTACATTAATCTTCCTGATTTCTCCGAGTTTGTGCAGGGCTTGCCTTAACGGCATATCAGTGTACACCACTATAGTGTGGGCTTGAAAGTATGGCCTCATCCTTCTACTGGCTTCAATCAGTGCTAGTGCCAACTTTTCCAATCTTGGATATCTAATCTTCGCTCCTCGGAAGGCCTTACTAGTGTAATAAATTAGTTTTTGCACTCCGTCTTCCACTCTTATCAACGCCGAGCTCACTGCATTTTCTGAAACTGCTAGATACAAGTATAGTTTCTCTCCCATCACTGGCCTGGACAACAACGGAGGTACTCCCAGGTATTTCTTCAATTCTTGAAAAGCCTTATCGCATTCATCATTCCATTCAAACGTTTTTCGGAGGGTTTTGAAGAATGGGAGGCATCTATCAGTGGCTCGTGATACAAATCTATTAAGTGTTGCAACTCGACCTGTTAGACTTTGCACTTCCTTCTTCGTCGTCGGTGATCGCAGTTCCAATAGATCTTTGATCTGGTCAGGATTCGCCTCAATTCCTCGTTGCTTGATAATATACCCGAGGAACATACCTTCTCGTACTCCGAATATTCACTTAGTAGGATTCAACTTCATTTGATATTTATCTAATTGATCAAAGGTTTGACCCAGATCAATTAGATGGCCAACAACTTTCTTGCTGTTCGTCAGCATCTCATCAATATAAACCTCCATATTGTGACTGATTTGCTCTGCAAACACCTTGTTCATCAGCCGCTGATATGTTACACCTATATTTTTCAAACCAAAAGGCATAACATTATAGCAGTAAGTTCCCCTAGGGGTAATAAAAGAGGTACTCTTCCTGTCTTCAGGTTTCCTTTTAATCTGGTTGTAACCAAAATAAGCATCCATGAAGCTCAACAGCTCGTGTCCCGAGGTAGCATCCAGTAATTGATCAATTCGGGGAAAAGGAAAATGATCCTTTGGGCATGCCTTGTTGAGTTCAGTGAAGTCTACACACATCCTCCACTTGTTGTTCTTCGTCTTCACCATCACCACATTAGCTAACCAATCTGGATATTTGACATCTTCAATAAAGCAAGCTTTTTGGAGCTTCTCGACCTCCTCTTGTATAGCTTGGTTCTTCTCGAGGATGAACACTCTTCTTCGCTGCTTCACAGGTTTGATTTCCTTGTTCACATTAAGTTCATGACACAAGAAATTTAGGTCTATACCTGGCATATCTTCGTGGCTCCATGAAAAAATTTGTTTTCTGCTTTTCAGGAAAGCTATCAATTCCTGCTTTAGTGGGGCGTCCAACGATGAACCGATTTGAGTTGTTCGTTCCGGGTGTTCGTCGTCCAGAATGACATTTTCAGTAGCTTCCACCACCTGACTTTTTACGAGCTGCGACTCTTCTCTAGGATCTAACATTTTAATTTCTGCATCTTCATCCACTTGATAGGTGGTAGTATTTTTCCTAGATTTTTCCAGTTCTTCTTGCTCGGCAGACGAATAATAGCATTCCCGAGCTACTTTTTGGTCACCCTTCACAATTCCTACTCCAAAGTTGGTTGGAAATTTTAGGCATTGATGTACAGTAGATGGTACTGCTTTGAACTTCTTCAATCCTACCCTTCCCATGATGATATTGTAAGCTGATTGAATATTCTTATCCATCACAAAAAAGCGCACTCTTTCTGTTCGACAAGCAGGCCATGTACCGATGAACATATCCAACTTAATCGTCCCAAGTGAAAAAACTTTCTCGCCAGTAAAATCGAGGAGGGACCGATGATATGGCTCCAACTAGGATAGCTTTAGGTTCAAACTATCAAAACATGGGTAGAACATCCTCATTTTGATCACCAATGGGTCATCATGAGGGTATAGAAGACCTGCGAGGTCATTCTTAGAGAAACCAATGACTAGTTTATCTTTGTTTACCTTCCTCGGGCGATCATCCTCAGCAGATTTATCCTTTGAATATATGAACAATCTTGAGCCTCATTGAGGTAAGCTTTCCTTTTTTCAGTAAGGTCTCCACCTCCTGCATCTCCACCAGTAATAACATTGCAATCAAATGATCCAAAACGGATAGAAAATACCTCACGTTCTGGTTGTTTTGGTCTTTTGGGGAGATCGGGGTCATCTTGATCTTCACCCAGGTCTTTTTCATAATTTCTCTTCTTATCTTCTTTTGCTCGATGAGGAGATCTAGACCTCTGCCTTGCTCGATCATTGCTCCTTCCACCATTTTGGCGATCTATATACTTGATTAATTTTCCCCGTCTGATGAGCTCTTCAATTTCATTCTGGAGAGCTATGTAATTTTTAGTCGTATGACCATGATCCTTATGGAACTCGCAATATTTAGACTTATCCCTCTAGTCAGGATCTGCCTTCATTTTTTTAGGCCAGTTTAGCTCCTCGCTATTCTTGATCTCTTCGAGAACGTGGTTTATATCTACCTTCAAAGGAGTATAGTTTCCAAATTTCTTCAACTGTTCCAACGCTTGCTTTACTTTTGACTGCTTGTTACCATCATTATTCTTCTGATCTTTCTTCTCAATCTTCTCGGCCTCAACTTTGGTCTCCTTAGTGTTCATGCTCTTCTTTGCAGCCATAGCTTCCTCGGCGTTCATAATTTTGGCTGCTTTTACCATTAACTCTACCATGGTTGTAGGCGGATCCTTGGCTAGAGTGTAGTATATTTTATTTGGTAACAGTACACTCATCAGAGCAATGATTACCGTCTTCTCTTCGTAATCAATAACTTCAAGCTTCTCGTTATTGAAATGAGTAATATAATCCCTGGTGCTCTCCCTTGCTTTTTATCTAACACTTAACAAGTGTGCTACTCGTTTAACTGGTTTTGCTTCAAAACAGAAGTTTTCAATAAAGAGCTCGGCCAGTTGAAAGAAAGTTGCAATCTTCCCCCGAGGAAGATTGTTGTACCATATTTGAGCAGATCCAGTGAGAGTTCTTGAGAACGCCCTACATCGCATCTCGTCTGGAACATTATAGATATCAATAGCTGCTTGGTATTGTTCTATATGGAGAACGGGATCAATTTTTCCATCATATTTTGGTGTTACTACTGGGGCTTTGAATTTTGACGGTGTGGGGAAATCTATAATTTCTTGTATGAAGGGTGCTCCTCGGATAGAAGTCCTTTGTAAAGGATTCTTAGCTTTAGCCATCTCCCCTAACCTATCTTCCAACCTCTGAATAGATCCTTTCCATGCATCATTTCGTTCCTCGGGCCTATTGGTCCGAGAAACTGATCGTGTTGAATTTTGCCTCTTGGGACTTTTCACGACGAGCAGCTGGTCGTGATTGGGCATAACCTTCTTTTAACTCATATGATCATTGAGAATTCCTCGACACCATCCTAGGTGGACTTCTATTCCTCCTAGGACCCAGTCGATCAAAAGGAGATACTCTACTCAATCTTTCAAGAGCACTGGTCCTTTCTGGAGATAGAGTGATGTTTTATTGAGTGTCTGTAGCTCGTACCGAGGAAGTCCTTCCAGGATAATAAGAAGGATCATTGGATCTCTCAGTGCGATATGAATCGGTGCGTCTAGAATGAGATTCTTTCGGGAGTAACATTTACCTGGTTCGTGAAGAAGGCAATCGGGTATTTCTCTGAATGCTTCGTTGTCCTGACTGGGTTGGCGTTCCACCCTGGATAGTTTGCATGAGTTGTCGCATAGTTTCTTGCATGGCGGTCTGGCCCTTGGCCAAATTAGCCATTATTCCGGTCAGATCTTGAACATTTGGATGAGCAGATGGATTTGGGGGGTTTCCAGCGTTTCGATTACTGGATTCTGGATTATCAGCCATTGATGATGAGTTATTTTGATTAAATATGACAATTACAGTCGTTTCCCACAGACGGCGCCAATCTGTTGATGTAAAAAATTAGATTTGACCTAATTCTTTTAATCAAAGATAATAATAATAAAGAAATATTAGACAATAGATTTTTAAAGTGGTTCAGCCTTATAAGAATGGCCTACGTCCACTGTTTTTGTATTGATGATTGTTTGCCCAGAATTCTCGATAATAGGTTTACCAAGAAATTCCGAGTCCCCTGCTAATGAGGAGGTTACAATGTATTTATAGACCTCAGGCTGTACATGCGAGTGAATAATACATAGCTGTCCAATAGACGTGTACATCTGTGTGACAATAACTGCACATTTAATGCGTAGTCATCCCTTTAATTATCCTGATATGAATGCTCTGCACGAGGTGCAGCTCGGATCACCTGAGCTGCTCGGACCGCCTAAGTAGCTCGGTATACATGAGTTGCTCGGCACAATAAAGTTCCTCGGAGAACTCCTTTTGATTGGAGCGCCTGAGTTGGACGGGGAGATTGAGTTCCTCGGAGTCAGGGTGCTGTTAAAAAATGTTTGTGAATGCCATGTAGATTTACACGTGTTTCCACATAATTGATCCACGTCAGCAGACTTAATTTGGTATCAACACAAACTCTGAGATTTAAAATATGAGATATGAGCATACTCATCCCTTAATACTTTTAATCGTTGGAATATGTAGTGAGCCTCACATAAAATGTGTATAATTCAATGAGGTTTGAAATTATAATAGTACCCTTGGAAATTGAAACAAATCGCATGGGAATTGGCGAGAAATATACATTGTGTATAAGAGAGAATATTAATTGAGGTTATGAATTGTTTATGTTTGTTAGGAGGAATGTTTCAGCCCTACGTAGTTAGTTTTGAGACTTGGATATTAATTAGTCATTATTGTTGAAGCATATATATTGGGGGTTCTTGACTTTTCTTGTAAGGATTATTGTAATACTCTGTATTTTTAGTATAAAATATTATGACATAAATAAATTTCATAATTTCGGATTAATTTTGGAATAAATTAAATAGGATGGATTTCAATTTAAATGGGTGAGATTTAAAGTGAAAATAAATATTTGTTAATTATTAAATAAATACAAGACTCAATTTGGCATAATGAATTCACCAGTGAAAAATAAATCAGACGTTAATAAATTTATGTGTGCGTATCGTTTAAACACAATAAAAATGTCTAAGTAAAATGAAAATAACTGGGATGCGTTTTGGGAGGCTTTATGGGCTCGTTTAGGTGTTTAAACCTTTAGAATTGGTCAAAGGGTATAGGTATATTAGTTGAAGGTTATTGGGCTAGTTTGGATATGGTCGGGCCCATTGGGGGGGTCTAAAAATAAGACTTTTGGCCTAACTCGGGATTTAGAGTAATATAAGTTAAGGAGGGAGGTTAAGAGACTCTCCACATTTAATAAAACCTAAACCTAGTAGCCAGAGGATACCAAAATCAAAAGGGAAGAGGTAACTAAAGATCCAAAGGGAAGAAATTAAAGAGAGAAGGCAAAGTGATACAAGAACAAGTCAATCAACGATTATAACCAGGCAAGAATTCTCTTGCTCAAATTTAATGTCCAAATTACTTCTTAAATAATCGAAGTTTTCTTCCATGTATATTCTAGATTTCATAGGGAATTAATGGAAAAATGATATGATTAAATTGCATGTATGTAGACAATACAAATATGAGATATGTTAGTTAGATTCAGAAATTAGGATGAGGCTAGGCTGATTTTAGTGATGTATTCATATATTAGAAACTTGCTGAAATTTAGAGAAATTGATTTATATGTAGAGGATGGGTAATAATCTTTAGAAATATGGAAACATTGATATTCAGGACCCTTATATAAGATAGAGCATGGTGGGATTAAATAAATGAAATCTGTTTTGTGTATGTATGTAAAGGTGTTAAATTTTGGGACTGAAAACCATGTTAATTTATGAAATAATTAACCTAAAATGATAAACTAAACCCTAAAGACATAATTTAATGTTTATGTAAAGGTATAAACCATTGGGATGGGAGATAAAGAAGAAATAAGAAATTTCGTATCAAGAACACGCAGCAGATCTGGGCTTCTGCCCAAATCCAAATCGATTCAGTCTTCTTGGCGAATCGATTCGCCCCAGTGAATCGATTTAGCTCCAGACCCGAATCGATTTGACCCCTGGGGCAGGTTGAGTTGGGACCGGAGTTTGATTCAGAATATTTTTAGGAAACCATACGAGTGGGTTGGACGATGTTTGGGTAAACGAGTTTAAAAAAAAATCATTTGTGGCACAAATATTAAGTAGGGAACTATACTTAAATAAATGCTTAAATATTCTTGTAAAGATGGAGAAATTTATAAGTAGCTAGATGGTTAATTGTAAAAGCACAATTATTTATAGGTGACCATTTGACATATGTTGGGCAATCGTAGGGATTTTACCTATACATAGTATATGAGTATAGTATATACTTAAATTTTGTGTGAACATACCTATGTTCGTGGACTGTCCTATCGGTTGGGGTGGTGCCCATCCGGGACAGTAGCACACGTCATCACAAGTGGTCTATGCATTGTGTAGGTCATTTTAGGTACTACGTTGCAACGCTATCTATGAGAGGTAGGTGTTGATGCTAGAATCCTTTATCATCGCTGGGCATGGGCCGTGAACTGGTGTATTGCGTAAGGACCTCCCCACTTATGTGTATTTTGTGTTGTCTGATTGGATAAAAGATTCCTTAATACTTGCTGATAGAGCACGAACGAGACACTACTAGTAGATGCCTTTAAGTGTCGCATATATGAAAGGACATATAAATATAATGAGATTAATTCATGTGTCTAAGGACATAAATAATAACTTACAGACCCAATACTATGTAATGTGCATATCAGATGTTTGTCACTTTTATGGGTAACATGATTGGGTCACTTTGGGGAAATTGGTAATATGAAGAGAGATAATTGTGTTCAATATGTTGGTTATTACTTAATGCGTCTTATATTATAGTGGCACAATTAGTATATATTAATTGAGACTTATTCGACCATATGGAATATATTACACTTAGATGAGGGGTGAGATAGTTGACACAAGCGAGTGGCGATGAAGGTTACTGTAACACCCCGTTTAATTAAACAACGAGTGATCAGGACTTTATCAAATAAATACAGGTTTCTCATATGGTTCATTCTTAGCATCACTGTTGAGAAACAAAATTAATTACTAACCACCTAAGTTAATTAAACCGGTGCCAAATTTTATCTTTCAATTAAAACAGGATAACATAATAGTTTGAAAACTAAACAACATACACAAGATACTAGAATCCAAACCAGCACTAATATATAAATGCAACTAAGTCAAGCCGAATAAACCGTCGGCTGAAAACCACAACCAAGCAAAAATTCGCAATCCAACTATAGAGTAAAACTGAATACAAATCTGGAACTGTAATGGAGTCTACTGACATCATGTCTATATCTAAAATATAAGAATGAGATCTTATGGTAGATCTGAATGAAAGAGTCGACTGTTCAATGATCATGTCAGCATCCATGGTGCTACAACTCCAAATCCCTGGAATGAACTTAAGTAGGGCGCCCTTGTGGATGGACACCTAAAAGGGTTTTGAAAACATTTTTATAGCAAGAGTTAGTACTCAAAACAGTTTGAAATTATTTAACAAGTAATTTATCGCAACTAAAATCGGTTGTTGATTACACATGTTAGGTTCATGCAGACTCCCTTGAGTGTCCTCACCCCTCATCTAATGTGCACACCTAATGTCCTATACTTAACCCACATAACCATCATACCCAAGCTATCTCGGCTAAAGTATATAACCGATCTTATGAATGGTCTACTCTCCCGTACCGCCCATACAACACGCTTTATTATTACATCCACGCGTATTTCAGTTTTCATATAACATTCACATGTGTTATATTTAATCATCATAATCAAGTCTCACTACTTAATTCATAAAGCATTTCAAATTTATCATCCGAATTTCATAATTAAGTTTCACTACTTAATTTACTATAGATATTCCCAATCTATTT
Source organism: Sambucus nigra (assembly GCA_949130495.1). Lineage (NCBI taxonomy): Eukaryota > Viridiplantae > Streptophyta > Magnoliopsida > Dipsacales > Adoxaceae > Sambucus > Sambucus nigra. Next base: position 777,463,553 of record OX422208.1, on the reverse strand, counting down.
GTTAAATCTTAAAATTAACTCTCCACTTAATTGATCATTTAGATGTATATCTATTAGGGGTGCACACGATTCGGTTTGGTTTGGTTTTGATACTAACCCGAGAACCAAATCGAAATGGGCCGGTTCCAAATTTTTGGAACCAGAACCGAACCGATAGTTGTGTAGAAACGAACTAAATCGAACAAACGGTTCCTGGATTGGTTCGGATCAATTTTCGGTTCCAAATTCATATTTCAAACTTAATGAAATCTTTAGATTAATGTATTTCAAAAATAATTTTTTTAAGGTCAAAATTCATTTTGATCCTCAATAATATAAGTTAGAAACTCAGGTAATCCCAAAAATATAAATTATAAGTGTTATATACATATATATTTATTTATTTTATACAATATACCGTATTGGTTCGGATCAGTTTGGGTAGCGGATCAGTTCGGGTTGGATTTACAGTGGAATCGAGAACCGAACCGAAAATATCAATTTTATTTTTTTTAGAACCGAAACCAAACTAATAGTCTAAAAAATCGAACCAACCCAACCCAATATAACGGGTTCGGTTCGGTTAGGTTTATCGGTTTACCCGGTTTCGTTGTGCACCCCTAATATCTATATATATATCATCTACAAGTATACTTTCGTACATAAGTAGAATATCATGAAGTATATATATATATATATATATATATATATTTCACACAATATATACTATAAGGATTATTGATCCGACTAAGCATCGACCCAATCATCCAATTATTTACATTGGTCCGGATATCCCTCGACTCCAAAGTAAATGTTATGCATATGAATATTGGTCCGGATACACATCGACCCCAATTATTTTAACTTCGATATGGTCTGGACCATTTCCGACCCCAAATCAAGCTTTTATGTATTGGTCCGGATAATCATCGACCCTAATACCGAATTAAGCATACTTTAGGTATTCGCACAGCCTAAGTATCAATATAATTGGTATTCACACAACCATATTATTTATAGTAGTACGTAATATTTTTCTCTCTAATATTACCCATACTTTACCATATTTTACGAGTTTACTTTACTATCGTACACTCCTTATAGGCCTACTATAAAATAATAAATCTCCCAATATTATTTTCATGAGTGCATAATTATTTTGCCACTACGTCTATTTAGGATTACAAGAGAAATATGATCACCGGACCAATCCGCCTCCCAGGACCGGACCGATTCGTTTTATTTTATTAAGGTCGGACCGATCCGCTTACCAGGATCGAACCGATTCATTTTCTTGTAACTCAGTTCTATTTTTCGCAGCAGCGTTTTTCTTTTTTCTTTTTGCTTTTTTAATTCCCAAAACTCCCAAATTCTTCACCAAATCCATAATCGATTGTTCCTAACTATTTTTACGAGAGTGAGGATGATTTCTAATGTTTCAAACACATTAAAACTTCATGTAAAAATAATCAAGAATGAATCAAACCCTCAAGCTCTTTTATAAACTAGTTTTGTGTTCATCCATTAAATTCAATTCAAAACTCAGATTTAAATCCGTAGTAACAATCCAATCTCTTCTGATTTACAATCCTCTACAGATATAACCACATGCAATTTTACCCAAAATGCAATCAATTGGTACTCTTCATCAAGGTTTTGAAATAAAAATTAATTTATTCATGAAATCCCTACACATGGATATTGTAACCTCAATTCAATTTGCAATAAGCATTTGCCTTAGATTGATTTATCTTATTTCATGATTCTCTTGTTGATGATTGATTGCTCCTTCTCTAATCTTCTTTTCCAAATTACTTGAGGTGTAAGAAACCCTTCACCACCTTGTCAATTCTCTCCTTGGGCTTTGGAAAAATGGTTATCTCTTTTCTCTAATGGCCTCTCTAATATTTTGTGTTATGAGCCCTAATCTCAATCTCTAAATATCAGATATCACTACAGGAATATTGATTTTTCCCAGCATAAATTAAATACCGAAAAAAGCACTAAAAATGCCGGTAACGCTTTTTGCGGCATTTCTACAAGTGCGGTAATAGCCAATGTGGTAAAAGAACAACGACATTTTAAAAAATGCCGCGAAAAGTTAGCGGCACTTATAGCGGCATTTCCACAAGTGCAGTACCCAATGTGGTAAAAGAACAACGGCATTTTAAAAAATGCCGCGAAAAGTTAGCGGCACTTATAGCGGCATTTCCACAAGTGCGGTAGCCAATGTGGTAAAAGAACAACGGCACTTTAAAAAATGCGGTAAAAAGTTAGCAACACTTTTAAGCATTTATATTAATGCTGGTAATAACCTTTTAACGGCATTAAAAAATGTTGATAATAATCTTTTGCAACACCTATTAAATGTTCAACACACTTTTTGCGGCACTAAAAAAATGCTGAGAATAAATATAGCGGCATCAAACAAAATGCTGACATTATTTTGTAATATATGACTGGGAACAGGTGTTAAAAAAATCAATTATAAGAAGTATTGTATTTATGTGCAAATACATTACCATAACATTAAATTCAGAGGGCAGTAATCAAATTAAAACGTCATTAAATTAAAACCAATAGTATTCATCGTAAATAAATATAATTGTTCTTGGAACAATTATCCATTCACAAAATAAAATGTATCACTTGTCCAATAAGAAAAAGGGGGGAAATAGGGAAACTAAATTTTATATAATGTACGATCCTTCTTCATTAAAGTCAAACATCCTCTTCGACCTACAAAATAAAAAAGTCAATTGTTAGCCATTGATACTTATTCTTTAGTATTTTAATTAAAAAATTAAAATAAAAAATTAGTACATTAGCAATATGCCACGCTACTGTTGAATGATGTGCATCTGCAATTGTGGACTTGTTTCCATAAGGTCTAGGCAATGATTCATTTGTTACAAATGTTCTCTCAATATATACTTCCCAAAAGTCTTCACCCAGTTGCGTACCCCCTACTTTTGTTGAAGGGTCCTTGCTCACAATGATTCCACGTGCCACAACCACTTTTGGAAGTCCGGAAGTAAGAAGGTCTACAATTTTAGGAAGTGCATTATTTGAGACCCTTTGTCGTGGTTGATGGTGCTTCTTCTTCTTCTTTGATGGTTCTTTCTACAAACAAGATGAATATGTCATCAACCATATATTTCTGGAAAAAAATCGGCAGAGTTTTATTTGTTTTTAAGGCATCCCAATAATTTTAAGACTATATACAACCAAATATGCCAACAACTTAATGTCAAGTATACATAAACTCTCCAAGAAAGCGCATATATATTGTTCCCTTTAAAATCCTTTAAATTAGTAACATACCTGAATTGAAGTAGCATTCGTTTGCTCACTAACACGAGCAGCGGTCTCGGGGGCATCCAAGTGTTGAGAATTTGCAATCTACAAAAAATGAATTATTTCAGTCATGAAAACATATAGTCATAAATTATGATTTTAAAAAGTAGTTACCTACTTGCCTGTTGAGATGGAGTTAAATGGTGATTTGATTGTGGTACCACTACAGGTTGAAATTGGTTGGTTTCTTCTAATTGTTGCTCGGGTTGCAAAATAGACCTATATGATGGTATGTTTTGCTCGTTGGAGGATTGAGGAACCTGTTAATAGCATAATTTAATACTAGAACATACATTTATATAAATACACGATAATTAAGCACAAAAGATAAAAGTGTGTACTTATTAACCTGTTTGGATACAACGGAAGGGCAAGTCATCATTTGTGTGCGTATCAACTCAAACTGAGCCTCTAAATGATCAAATTTATCCTGAAATTCAGATCGAATCTCAGATCTTAGTCGCTCATACTCTTTTTCATTAACCTTCGGGTGCTTAGTTCCATGCACATCAGTTGGAGATGGTCCATGCCCATAAGCTCGACAATGACCGTGTTTATCAGGTCCTAGGACTTCATAAAATATCTCATCTTTATGACTGACGGATTCATTACAATCTGACGGAAGTTGATCTACTTTTTGCCTCATTTTTGACTGAAATGAAACGATTCTTATTAACATAATAATTTCATGCATAATTTTAAATTTCATAAATAATAATAAACTTATTTAATTGTTAATTTAATCCTCATCCGTGTATGATATATATTATGCTTTTAATAATATGACACAATCTCCTGCATGTTGCCTTTTATAATGGTTGATAAATAGAATAAGAATTTTGATTAATAGGTAAAATGACGTCGTTGAGATTTTCTAAGAAATAAGGGAAGGAACATGGATGATATTTTTGTACCATTGCTTCAGCGGAATCCTTATCGATGGCTGAGCCATCGCTCCTCTCATGTGTTTTGATGTAAACATCAACCAACGAAACCTTTTTCCCTTGATCAGCCTCCATCTGCATAAACCCAATGACTCGTAAACCCAATGACTCGTAAGTCGTTACATAAATAAATTTGAAAACCTAAAATAATATTCACAATCAAAATCTTTTATAAAACACCTTATGAGCAACATTCGCATGACTCTTTCTTCCAGAAGTATGTGGTGTTCTTTGCTTCTTACGAGTTCGACGATTTCTTCGACTCGTTTTCTGTTACAAAAATATATTTAAAATATATGTTTAACTTGAATTTATAAAACTTTATCGGTAGTAATACATTCATACCCTTGCCTCGCGAGTTCCCCAATACTTAACAAGTTGTGACCACTGCTCTAGCTTTACTCTAGGTGGACAATATTTCAATCTCTCTTCGTCAGTATCAAAGGAACGATAATGTTTCTTCACCTCTGCTTTCCAATTATTCCATATCTTTCCAACCTTCTTCATGCACATTTTTTTGAATTCTTCAGGGGCATCAGTGTTCTCCTATATAATTACAATGTATAGAAAAACAAGTCATCTACTACACATGAGTTTAGCTTGAATTATGTTTTATCATTTTCAAAGTTATGAGTTGAGCTATTATTGACATTGTTGTGATTGGCAAGACAACCCATGCATAGTTGACTTTTACCTAAAGAATTCAAAATTTTCATTTGCCACAAATTATGGCATCTTTTGATTTTACCTTCACCTCTCGCCAAACATGTTCCTTGTATGGGTATAACTCCTTGCATCTCCAATCTTTGAAAGCCAACGGTAACCTGTTCAGCATCGATATAATAATAAATTAGTAACCTTTTACATCGATTAAATAATCATCTTTAAATTGTCAATAGATAACATACAGTATTGCAAAGAGTATTCTAATAAGAGTTGTGTTATATAGAAATTTACAAAACAAACTTTACATGTTCCCATCACGAACTAAAATGCCTAAATGGGTAGATAGTCTATCTGCGGTATCTCCGACTGGCTGATAGAAATCGTTGAAGTGAAGCTCTAAGCGTTTTCCCGTACCCCATAATTCACCCAACTTCGCAATGCCTCTACGTTTAGTGGCATATTGTGCTGAAGCTAAACCGTAAAAATTGAAAAAATAGGTTAACTTCAATCTACACAGTTAAATAAGCACATATAAATCAAATAACTTTGATTACCTTCTTCATATGAATGGGCATCTTGGTTAGGTAACGGCTCACTCTCCGTCGAGCTACTATCGCTTTCACAGTCACTTGAGTTTGATCGTTCGGTCGAGCTAGAATCTGAAAGGGAATGAGAACTGGGCTGAGATTGTGGTTGAAATGGTGGTTGGAGATTGGATTGTGAGTGCAATCGTGAACGGGAATGTGCGCGTGAGAGGGATTTACTGTGCCTCTGTGATGTCATAGCAACCTGCAATAATAAAAATTCACCACTGAGTTTACAAGAGTTATATATATACTAGGACTGTCCCACTGCTAAAACAAAATAAGCACAATTATTTCTTATCTGACAAACAACTCAAAAGCTATCAAACACGTTAACTACACAAATACGCGTCCACGGGATCATCAAAAAATAGGTAAAATGTTCACATACAACAAATGAAAATTTACAAATTAGTACAAAACACAAATCCAACAAAGCTTGTAATGAAAATTTTAGTATAAATGGAGATAATAAGACTGAAGCATGACCACCAGCGTCAGCTGCAACCAAAGTGGGTAAACCATGTCGATTGTGGTTGAAGCACTACGAGACGAGGAGTAGATGAAGATTATGTTCAAACGAGGGCTATCATTTGAAGATTAGTTCGACAAAACCATTATAATATGTAAACTCTTTTGAAATGGTTCATCATGCATTAATGAAAGTGAAGTTGGACTTATTGTGACCACTCCAGAAGGCATGGATGTGGAATATACTCTAAGATTTTACTTTAGGGCCTCAAATAATGAAGCCAAATATGAGGCCCTGATTGTGGGAGTCAAGTGTCCACCCATAGCTATTTATAATGAGTTGTCAACCCGATTCTTCGCTCGTGTGAGGCAACAGAGGAAAAAAATTCTCGATATCTTACAAAGGTGATGTAATTGATGCCAAAATTCCTAGCAATTAAGTCTGTTAGAATCCCTAGGCCAGAAAATTCATAAGCAAATTCACTAGCTGGTCTGGATTCAGCAACTCAAGTCGAACTCAGGAGAATAGTACCAATGGAAATCTTGTTACACCCAAGCATTAACGAGGATAAGTCCAAATTATGGATTTGGAAAGGGTACCATCATGGATGGACCTGATAGTTTATATCTGCAAACAAGGTAAGTCTTGGACAACCTAAAAAAAGCTAGACGTCTGCATTGCAAAGTAGTGAGGTATGTGCGTATATATGTATATATAATGAAGTTTGAGTAAGATTACCTCAGTGGAACAAAAGCAACGGTAAACGTGGCCAGAATCTAAAAGCTTTTCAGCATATTGCTTGTACATAATATTTCTTTCAGACTGCCGATATGGGCCATAGTCTCCACCAACACCAGGACCTACATATTCACCACATGTATTTTAGTCTAATTTACCATATGCTATACCTTTTGAATAAAGAAAAGGAACCACACAAACTTGCTAAATAATGCGCAGCAAATTTAGGCTGAAAAACACGTGTAACTAGATGTAAAACAGAACATTATGTAGGATATTCAGTATCTGTGAAGAAAAAATATTATACATTTAAATTCAATAATCAACAAAAGCTAAATAATAAGTAAAGGATTCGGGCTTGAAAAGACCCAGGCAGAGGTAAGAAAATGTCTCGATAAGAAAGTTTTGGAGGTGCATAGGTGTTGAAATATGAATACAGTATATTCTAGACTAAATATAAATAAATTCAAAAAATTCATTTTTCATTTCAACCATGACCATAATGTACCGTGACATTTCGAATGCGAGTCAAGTACAAAACAAAGAGGACTCAACCATGCAGTTTTTGCAAGAAACCCTCACGATGATTCGAATGCAGATAACTTCCCTAAAATATGCATTTTATGGCAAAGACTCTCTCTGTATCGTTCAAATGTCCCCAAAAGGGACTTTTAAACTGGAAAATTTTTGTCCTGACTTCGGGGTCAACCAAGTAAAAAACACAGAGGCAAAGCCTTAAACTAGAACTTGACAATTCAATTGCCCTACGGGGAAACAAAAGAAAAATGGCACCGTTCACTTGGGTAATGAAATGAATGGAACATATTATGACGACAAAGGACGAGTAAAATTGAAGGTACTGTTGAGTTCCAATTTTAAGACAGAAAACAATATCAAATTTGGCATTCGAATAAAATAACACAGATGACAGTGTTTCATATATACAATGAAGAATGTTGAAATACCAAACGAGAACAATAAAGTCTACTTGAAACCCAGCCACTGTACGGATAATGTGTGAGCAAACTTTATGAAAAGGGTTGGAAGCTAGAGATTTGAGTCCACTGAGGAAAGGAGAAGCCCCATACTGCTGTGCAGCAATAGCCTTAAACCCACTTCCCTCATAGGTATATGCACCACCAGTATACTCCACTATAGCAGGTAAACTTTTAATTTTTTCAGTTTGGATCAATTTAAGGAGTCTATCTAGTATATTAGCTTTTTAATATAATTAAATCGAGATTCATCCATGAAAATTAAACTACTTAAAAGCCATACAATGCAATAATTGCTCGGTAAAATCAAGCTAAATGCAACTCGTATAAAGCACTTAGAGAAAAATATTATTAGGAAGTAAGGGTCACTAACTTTTCTACCCGATTTAATATGGTAAATAACATAAATCTTTTTTAATTCTATCCCAGTACATTACTTTTCAACTGAAGAAAAAGTTGTCTGAATGTATCTAAATTGGGGAGAGTGTTGGTATTAGTAGCAGAATACAAGTTGCTGTATATGTTGAGATGCCTTTAAGTTATGCGATTTCCTTTGTGAACCAATACCTCTCATATATGCAACAATGAAAGTGTGTTGTGTTTGCATGGATTCAAGGCTTATGTCTCCACCAAACCCCAAACGATACTAACAGTATTCCACACACAAGTAGCAATAGCAATAAATCGAAAATAAAGTCTCTCAAAACTCATGATAATATGGTATTTTATTGATCCACCCCCAAATAAGAAAAAAGTTAAATCATAATTATATAGAGAGAACGTGTAGTAACGTACCTATAGCGACTGTAGGTTCATCCCGCTACTTCCACTTATATCTAAGAGAATTTGTCATCAAAACCAAGAAGATAGATCATTCCCTACACAGTTCAGAAGCGCCAATATTTAGAAGATTGACTAGTTTTTCCTTTATATGATATACTGCCCAACTATGCTACCACGCGTCCATTTCCATTAGTCAATAACCCCAAAGAAATAATAGGGTCGAAGAGGAAAAGGAAAGGCATGATATTCTAAACCTCCAATCTCACTATTAGACTTATCCACAGTACTGCAAAATCTTCCATCTCAGTTTCATAAGTAGAAATCATTTCCACTTTGTTTTGGTTCACACTACTTAGTGGTGTGGCAAACAGACGGTTAAGTTCAAAATCTTGATCGATGTCATGGAATTCTCCTCCACAGTTTCAACATCAGTAACTGGCAATAAATTTTTGGTCAGTACAGTTCCGTTATTTTCCCCGTTTTTTGCTACCACTATTTTTTCAGAATCCACTTGATTGAAATTTTCATTTATAGCTTTATCAGTCATTTTAACTTCTTGAGTAGAAGTTTCCTCCTCTTTGTAAGTCAAATCGCTGAACATAGCCAATAACATCCTTTGTCACAATCTCCCAAACCATCTGGTAACACTCATACCAAAAACAGTATTAGTGATCTAAGCAGCAGTGGGCATTGCAGTTATCTCATTATCACTTTCAGCAACAATTATGGTGATAATTTTAATACAGAGCAGGGGTCATGTAAGTTAGGGCAGGGATCATGATAAAGCTCTTTAATAGCTAACAATGTGCCCAGCAATGGAATTAGGGGTACTGTGAACATTGTCTTCATCACATAAGGACATAATTCTAGACTTGGCCACCTTAACGGTAGTATAGGTAAAGAAAAACTTAGTACACTTAGTCCTTGAGTAAACCAGATTAGGCTGGCCTTCTCCTTTCAATATTCATGTTGAATTTGCAGAGCCTCCTTCGTATTGGTTTAGCACCTGGCCTCAGCAGCCATTTTATCATCAGAGAACCCATTCTCAGCCATATCATGTTGAATCCCCAATTACTCATCTTGGGAAGCCTTGACTTTATCAAATATATTTCCAAAGGTCATGAGGTTTCATTCTTTAAAGCGCCTTAAGCTTGTTAATAGCCACAAACATACTACACCCTTTGTCATTACAGTTAAACCATCAAGCAGCCATTACATCCTTAAAAGTGGGGTGAAGCATCCACATGTTTTTGAATTTAAATGAGTGACCTTTATTATGATCCACAAACACAAAAACGATAAGAGGGGAATAATCAGAAGAATGTCTTGAGATCACCTCACTAGAAATGTTCTTTAATATATTTCCTTCATAATCATGCTTATCAGTCTCTTTGTCAGTATCTTCCGACACTTGTCCCATGTATGCTCCCTCCTGAGATTAATTTTCTATTGTCATCACAGCATCTTCTATTCTTCCATCTGATATTTTAGCACCATAATATATACGTATGTAGTTGTGCCTTTCAAAAGGCTCCAAAATCCCAATCCTAATTTTTCAGAATTTTCAATTTTTTTTAATTAAACAAATACACGTGGAAACTTAACAACCCAACAAATCCGTAACTTTCCAAAACAAACTCATCCACTTCTCTTTTTAAACTTCCATATCTCTCCCTATTCCCCGCGTCATCCCTTCAAGCCTCTACAAAAGAAAGAAACATTCCGCTCTAACCGCTCATATATAAATAACCTCTCCTCTATGTCACCATGCTCGTGTTATTTGTGTCAGTTAGCGACATATTACCCGAACACGTTGCATCCCTCATATTCTCGATAAGTTTTCTTCTCTCTTTTAAGGTTTCATTTTTCTTCATTTTTGTATGATGCCACCTTTGAGTAGAAATGTATTTCATTCTGGTGCATATACATAACCTCTCCTCTCTCACACCATGTTCGTGTTATTTGTGTCAGCTAAAGGCAAGTTACCAGAACATGTTGCATCCCTCAGATTTCTGATAAGTTATCTTCTCTCTCTTAAGGTTTCATTTCTCTTCATTTTTTTATGATGCAAACTTTGAGTAGAAATGTATTTCATTCCGGTGTGCTACTCTCCATACTCCTCTCCATATATATATATAGCTCTGTTTTTTTTGGCGATGGCTTATGTTGTATTTGTGTTTGCTTCACAGTTTAGTACAGATATATGAAGTAACACGCAAAAAAGATGTTATCACTTCTCAATCAAACCGAGTTATTTTTTTGCATTGGTGCTTTAACCCTGTGCAATTGTCTGTTTTTTTCATTATCTTTACTCTGCTTTTTTCATCATCTTTAGTCTCGCTTCTGCATTTAATATTCTTAACCTTGCATTCCCGTGTAATTTTTTCTGTTATTCCTTATGGTGTGCATTTATTCAAATATATGTACTATTTTTTTTGTAGTTTAGCACCTCAAAGCATTGACTCGATTGTAGCATCTTCTCATAGAATTCCACTGGCCAAAACCAAATCTGGAGTTTCCAGAATAAATAATTGTAGCATATGATTAATATAGAGATAAATTAGATAAATGAATTTTGTTTCTATACATAATTAAATCTGAATTTGAAGCAGAGGATGAGATTTTAAAAGTTAAATCTGAATTTGAAGAGAGTCTTACTGTGGAAAATAGAACAATTATGTCAGTTGCAGTGGCAAATCTCAATCAACAGGAGGCGAAAATGGTGTGCGGAAAATGGTGGAAAGCTTATTTTTAGGCTTGGAGCTACCTAAAATCATAACCTCTACCGCGATTGTCCTCATTCCCATAACCGATAATGTGTCTAATTACGGTGATATGCAGCCTATAAGCCATTGCATTTTTTCGAATAAAATCATCTCAAAGACTTTTACTTCTAGATTGGCTACTATACTTCCTAGGATCATCTCTCAAAATCAAAGTGGTTTTGTTAAAGGGAGTGAAATTACGGATAATGTACTATTGACTCAAGAAATGATCTCTAAGTTGAATGTCAAAAATAAAAGAGGTAACATTGCAATTAAACTAGACATGTCCAAAGCATATGATAAAGTGAATTGGTTCTGCCTTATCAAAATGTTAAGAAGGTTTGTATTTAATGAAGGTTTGATTGACATGATATGGAGGCTTATATCAAATGTTTGGCTCTTGGTGATGGTTAATGGCAAGGCAAATGGATTCTTTAAATCTACTAGGGGGTTGAGGCAAGGGGACCCTCTCTCCCCGAGCCTTTTCTCTACGCGCATCAAATTAAATGGTACTTAGGAACAATGAGGAAAAAAATACTCAGGCACAAGAAAGCATAAGACTCAAGCATCATTATCAAGAATAAAAAGGCATATACGAAAAGAATGTCAAACTCAATAATCAATACTCATCATCATCAAAAAACGCAGTCATTCATTAATCATCAATAAACACAGAAATAAAATTGAAAACAAAAAGAACATAACTCTCCATCATTATTTATCCATTCATATATATGATATGAAACAAATAAAATGCATTCAATCATTAGTCATTTTTAAAATATTAAACTAAGAACATCTAAGCATCCTTACAAATAAAACCATTCATAATTGAAAAATTCGTGTCAATTGTCATCTTCATCCATGTCAGTATCATAATCATCACTGCTCTCCTCATTTTCATCACTTTCATCTATATCACTCTCATTAGCTTCCTCGTCCGCCTCTGAATCATCTTCATAAGTCTCTGTCTCAGAAGCATCCTCATTAATATCAACACAAATATCATCACCGCCATCAATGTCAACTATATTGTCAACAGTCGTTCCCTCCACACCAGCCCTAACCCATGTAATATCCCCATCATGGTTGATTAGAGTGTCATCCAATTGTTGGATATTGTATGGCTCAACTTCTGCGTCTATTGTGTCATCTCCATAAGTATCTTTACCATACATGTCATAAAAATCTCTCGGTGTCATCTTCACGACAGCATGCCAATCTTCTTCAATCGGGTCTCGCACATACCAAATTTGTTTGGCCTGAGATGCTAATATAAACGGTTCATCTGACAGTCGATTATGCTTGTATAGTGAATGTTTGAAGTTCACTAATGTGAGCTCAAAATCATCCTTGGTCGTCCCCGAATGCGTATCAACCCAATCACACTTGAATAGCACAAACTTGAAATCATTTGAATAGCGCAATTCAAATATATCTGTTAATACTCCATAATATGTTACATCCCCGGAAACAGGTCGCTTGTCCTTTGCACTTGCAAAACTTTCGGTGGTGGCATCAAGCATAACTCCACTATTCTGAGTATTCAATCTTCTCTCACGCTGCTTTGTGCGAAACCTAAACCCATTTACAATATATCCCGTATATCTTCTAGCCCATTGGGAGGGGCCTGAAGCCAAAATTGTAACTTCCTTTGACACATTTCCCTCACTTAGATTCCGTACCTAATTTTTTCATATGATTGAGTAATAAAAATTAGATGTGTAAAAATTAAATGTGTCATTAGCATATTAAAATGTGGTTACATATAAATACAAAGATGACTTACATGATCCCCAAACCACTTGTGAAACGTTTCGTTGTGAATGCGATTAATTTCGTAGTGTCCCACACGAGGTCTCTCCTGTTTTAGAATTGTTATATGTTTCCTGTAAAACATGTATGTATAAATTGTATAACGTAGAGGGATATTTAATTACATAAAATTTAAAATCCATTCAAATGTTATCTTACTCGCGAAAAGGCTTCACTGCGGCGGAGTCGAATAACACGTAACGATGTGCTTGTGAAAACGAAGTGTCATCAAGCATAAATGCTACTCCTTTACCTAATGTACGACCTATTGAACTTGAGTTTTCATCGGCTTCATCATTTCGTAAAGGTCGATTTAACTTACTCTCAACATCACCCAGGTACCTCGCACAAAATGTTGTACATTCCTCTGCTAGGTATCCTTCAGCAATTGAACCTTCTGGACGACTTCGGTTACGAACATATTCTTTTAGTGTGAATAAAAACCTGTTCGTCATTGTAAAAAAATTATAGTATTTATATGCATTAATTTAGATGACACATACATAATGCATACACGAAATATACCTCTCGATGGGATACATCCATCGAAATTGTACTGGTCTAGCAATCATTGCCTCCTCAGCTAAATGGATTGTCAAATGCTCCATAACATCGAAAAAATTTGGGGGGAATATTTTCTCTAGATGACAGAGTGTAAGAGCAACACGATCTTGCAAATATTCATAATCTTTGAAGGTCATTGTCTTTGAACAGAGCTGCCGATAAAAATTACATAATTCGATCAAAGACTTTGCTACATTCGTAGGCAATGATTTTCGTACTGCTAACGGGAGTAGTTGTTGCATTATGATATGATTATCGTGGCTCTTAAGTCCAGAAATATTCCGGCCTTTAATGTTTACACGCCGTGAAATATTAGATGCATAACCATCTGGGACTTTGATATTCTTTAAAACCTTACAAAATATGTCTTTATCACTTTTACTCATTGTGAAGCATGCTGGTGGTAAATATACTTTGCTATCTGGCAAGCTCTTAGGGTGCAATACTTTTCGAATACCCATGTTCTCAAGGTCTCGACGAGCCTTTATATTATCTTTTGACTTTCCATCAACATTTAACAATGTCCAAAGTATGTTATCGCACACATTTTTCTCTACATGCATAACATCAAGATTGTGACGGATCAAGTGATCCTTCCAGTATGGCAACTGAAAGAATATGCTTTTTTTCTTCCAATTTAGAGAACTATCACAATTCCCTTCACTATCGATACTCGTTTTTCTCTTCTTCGTTGTCGATGAGTGACCTTTCTCATTATTTCTTTCCATTGCCTCTAATTGCTCCAAGATATCACCCCCGGATACTTGAGTGGGCTTGACTTCTCTTTCAACTTTCCCATCAAAAGCTACGGTATCATTTCTAAATTTATGGTTGTGATCCAACCACCGACGATGACCCATATAGCAAAATTTCTTCCCATTCTTTAACCACTGTGAACGAGTGTTCTTGTTGCAACAAGGACAAGCCAATCTCCCTTTTGTACTCCAACCTGACAAGTTTGCATACGCAGGAAAGTCATTAATTGTCCACATTAACGCTGCACGCATGCAAAATATTTTTTCAGACGATGCATCGTAAGTAAGTATGCCATCATTCCACAATTCCTTCAATTCGTCAAATGAGAGGCTGCAAGTAAACATCAATATTATTTCCTGGGCCGCGTGGACCATCAATCAACGTAGACAGTATAAGATAAGGTTGTTTCATACACATCCACAGAGGCAAGTTGTATATCATCAAAACAACGGGCCACGTGCTATGAGATATGCTCATTGTTCTAAAAGGATTGAAGCCATCGGCTGCTAGTCCGAGCCTAACATTGCGCGAGTCACTAGAAAAATTTGGATTTTGTTGATCGAAGGTTTTCCATGCTTTAGAATCAACCGGGTGTCTTAATATACCGTCGTCATCGCGTTCCTCCGCATGCCATCTCATGAGGGAGGATGTTTTCAATGACATAAAAAATCTCTGAAGCCTTGGTTTCAGTGGAAAGTACCTAACAACCTTTGCGGGAATTTTTCGACCCCTAGCTTCTTCATCATCAGACTCACCCGAAAATTGCTTCCATCTTAATGTATGACATACTATGCAATCCTCACGATCTTTGTTCTCTTTCCAATACAGCATACAATCATTTGGACATGCATGAATTTTTTGATAATCAAACCCCAAATCATTAACCATCTTTCTTACTTGAGAGTATGAACCTGGTAGTTTCTCACCCTCCGGAAGTGCCTCTTTTAAGAATTGAAGAAATTTTGTAAACGACGTGTGGCTCCACTTATAAAGTGTTTTCATATGAAATAGCCGAACAATAAATGAAAGTGATGAGAAAGATTTGCAACCAGGGTACAACTCGCGTTCCCCGTCTTTCAACAACTTGAAAAATGCTGATGCATTTTCATCCATCCCATCCTGGTCTTCGTACGGGTCGTTACATCGCATACCCTCTTCACTTCGATTTTCGAATATATCATGTAGTAGTCCACACATATCATCTATTGTATTCGAGTCATGCACTTCATCCGCTCCACTAATTCCCATTGTGTATGGAGCACCTTTTACGTGATAAATCCACCTAGTGTAATTCTTAACAAACCCATGTACGATGAGATGCTCATAAACAACTTCTCTTTCATGGCTAATGGTATTTCGACATTTCTTACACGGGCACTTAATCACTAGCTCAGGATATTTATTGGCAAATGCAAAATCAAGAAACCCATTAACTCCTTCAATATAAGGTTGAGAAACTCTTGACAATTCCATCCAACTCTTATCGCTATCCATTTGAAAAGATTGTTGATTACCTCACACTATCACAAAATTGTTGTTAGATTCATTAGGAAAAATTCATAAAAAAATACAATAAATAAACAAAATGTTAAACCATAAATAATTAATATGCTCCTTCAAACTATGTAAATTTATAAATAGTAAGACTTTAATTATAACACCACTTGCATATGGCCTAATATGAAAAGTACCAATATTTACTCATATAATATGGGAAAACTTAACAATCAATATATTTTAACCTTAATTAGTTGACAACAATTAAAAAAACTCACTCATAACATAAAAATTCTATTATTGATTTTTCAAGTGTCACATGAATGTGCTTTCTATAGTCTAACCCCATCATACTAAGTTGTAGTGGAAAAATGTGGCCCAAATATAAAACAACCCATATTAGCCCAGTCTTTTAAATATGGCGCCCATATTTAAAAACTATGAGTTTAATAAGGGGTCCATATTTAAAAGTTATGAGTCAAATATGGGGCCCATATTTGAAAGCTATAAATCAAATATGGAGCCCAATCTTAAAAGCTAAGAGTCAAATATAAAGTTCATTTTTAAAAATTGTGAGTAAAATATGATTTTTTTTACATATACCTGGAATTGTAATACTTACTTTAGTAGAATAAAAATGGGTTGGCCTAGTCCACATTTGGTCTGCCCATATTTGACCCAACCCACATTTAGACTGACCCATATTTGGCCCAACCCACATTTAGTCCAATCCATATTTGACCCGCCCAAATTAGGCTCAGCCAATAGTTTTGCCCCTGTGTTAATATCAAGGTAAGATTTGTATTTTTTTCCCTCAAAGTATTAATCTTAGTGCATTCAATTTTTAGTTTTCTATTATATTTGTGATTTTAGGGGAGCTGGATGTTTGACGCATCCTACCCTCTCTACGATACGACGTCATGTCCGTTTATACAAAATGAGTTCAACTGCAAGAAGAATGGCCATCCCGATCAGATGTACCAAAAATATAGGTGGCAGCCTCATGACTGAAACTTAGCAAGGTACGATATATATATATATATATATATAGAGAGAGAAGCCAATCAAAACCCAATATATGCAACATAAAAAAAATACACCGAAATAAATTTTTTAAAAAAATATGCAATATACCACCAAGAACTGCTTGCCTCAGTTCAGTACCCATACAATATATTACCAAAGCTCAGATATAATTTGATAAGATAGAATTCAGAATGTATAAATCCACTAAATAAATTATCACCTTATTGCCAAGTTATTAAATAATGAAAGAAAAAAAAGTGACATGAACAACCCATTATGCATACACTGAAATAAAATTACAACCCATTGATTATTATCACCGCAACATACACTGAACGAGCTATCATCCATCGTCGTATTGGTAGTTTACCTTAAAGCTTAAATCTTTAAAAATCGAAAATGCATTTTATGATTAAAAAAACACAGTGATTCGCAGTAACTAAAAACGCAAATTTATGTTTAAAAAACACAATCTACCAGCCATTGATGCATACATTGAAATAAAAAAAACGCAATTTACCTTAAGCTTCAAAGATCAAAACCCTTATCCGAGCCAGTGGTAAAACTGAATGGATGATAGCACCGTTCCCTCTTCCTTCTTTTAATAGGGGAAAAAGAAACGAGATTGAGGGGTTCTTTTAATAGGGGAAAAAGAAGACGAGATTGAGGGGTATTGGGTTGGTTGATACCGAGCCAAGTTGGGAGAGGATTAGGTTTATGAGATGGCGTGAGAGATGAGAACGTGACGGGTGAGAGATTGAGGGAGATACGGACGAGCGTGATGGGAGAGAGAAAGCGTGTATTTTTTTTTAACAAAAAAACAAACCCCCGCCAAAAACTTGAGAGAGGCGCTTTTTTTTTTCTACTTTTAGTGGCATTAGTTATAAAATGTCTAAAAAATACCACATTTATTTTAGTATTAATTCAAAAAAAGCTTTATTTATGCGGCACATCAATATAAATGCTGTAAATTTTCAATACTTGTAAAAAAATGCTGGTAAAAAAAAAATTCTCTGCATTTTTAAATAATACCGAGAAAAAAATGCCGGAAAAAATTAGTTTTCTTGTAGTGTATATGGATTTAATTTTCGTAGGTACCTTGCCTTCTTTTAGAAAAATGGTCGCAACGCCCTTAATAGGTGACGTTTTGGTTCAAAATTGATCCGGGACCCGCACTATACCCCCGGGTACACTATTTCGACCCATCTGGAATCATTCGTGATCTCTACATTCCCATCCGAGTCACTTAAAACATTTTACTCATTCCTCACCTCAAAATAGTCCACATGTGACTCCTGGTTAGATAAACTACAATATGCACATATCATTCGATATGCCGTATAATCACATTTAGTAAATTTCATCAAAATATTAATCAGTATCTATCTCTCGATTAATATTTAATAATCACATTTATTAATTAAATCACATTAAATTACTTCACTCGCGTAATTTATATAAAATGTATTTTCCTAATTAATTACAAAAAAAATACGAGAAATTACGGGGTGCTACATACTTCCCTCCTTATAAAGGAATTTCATCCTCGAAATTAGGGCATAGCTGCGGTAACTAAATCTGGATACTGCTCTCGCTCGTCATCCTCCCCCTCCCAACTCGACTCCTCAATATTTTTGGTGACCCCACTGAACTCGCACCAAGGGCACCACCTTAGACCGTAGTTTACGCTCACCATGATTTGGAATAGCCATGGTCATCTCCTCATATAAGACGGCTGGTTGTAAGTCAATCTCCCTAATTGGAACATGCCAATAAGCCCTCTCGCTCCTCATGTATATCTTCAGTGATGACACATGGAACACATCGTGTATCTGCTGAAGATGCTCTGAAAGTCTCAGTTTGTATGCTACCGGTCCCACCCTCTCTATAAGAGGAAATGACCCCATATACCTCGATGCTAACTTCCCATTCTTGCCAAATCTGATAATCCCCTTCATAAGAGATATTGGAACTAACACCTAGTCACCAACCTCTAACTCCACATGTCTCCTGTCGGCGTCAGCATAACTCTTCTGCCAATCCTGAGCTATCCAAATGCGCCCTCGAATAAACTCAATCGTAGTAGTAGTCTCCTGAATCATCTCAGGTCCTAATAACTTGTTGTACCCCACCTCTAATCAACAGGTGGGCGAATGACAAGGTCTCCTATACAGTGCCTCAAACGATGCCATCTCGATAGTAAATTGGTATGAGTTTTTATACATAAACTCTACCAATGAAAGGTATCGCTCCCAACCTCACCCGAAGTCCATGATACACATCCTCAGCATATCCTCTAGCATCTGATTCACCCTCTATGTCTATCCGTCCGTCTGGAGGTGATATGCCATACTCATTCTCAAGTAATTACGCATAGCCTCCTGAAGGCTCAGCCAGAAATGCGACATAAATACTTTGTCTCTATCAGACATAATATTAATCGGGACTCCGTATAGCTTAACAATCTTCAAAATGAATAGCTGCGCATACTGCATCGTGTCATAGTCTGTGCGAACTGGCAGGAAGTGGGCAACATTGGTCAACCGATCCACTATTATCCACATCAAATCTTGACCTCGTTGCGAAGTAGGTAACCCAATAACAAAGTCCATCGAGATGCTCTCCCATTTCCACACAGGAATATCAAGTGGTTGTACCATCCCCAAAGGTCTCTGATGGTCAACCTTCACCATCTGACAAGTAGCGCACTTTGAAACAAACTCTACTATGTCTCTCTTCATGCAGTTCCACCAGTACTGTCTCCTCATATCCTGGTACATCTTATCCCCACTTGGATGTATTGCACATCTGGAATCGTTAGACTCAATCATAACTGCTTGTCTTAAATCCTCATCCTCTGGTACTACTAACCTCCCATTAAAGCGTAGGCCTCCCTTGGATCTAACTGAGTAGGCCTATACACCCTCAGCTAATAACTATCGTACTTTGTCCTGACGCAACTGATCCTCTACCTGTGCCTTCACTACCTGCATAATAATCTCGAGAGTGATAGCCATAACTGCCATGTATGCTCTGACAACCTCATCCTTCTGCTGGAACTCACTCCACTTTGCTTTCCATATCTCTGCTAAATTTCTAGTAGGTCGTCGGTTGAATGCGTCTGCCACCACATTTGCCTTTTCAGGATGATACTGTATATCAAACTGGTATTCCTTTACGAATTCTAGCCACCGCCTGTCCCATATTCAGATCCTTCTGTGTGAAGAGATACTGAAGTGACTTATGATCCGTGAATAATGTGAATTGCTTCGCTAATAGGTAATGTCTCCATATCCTCAACGCAAAAATAATCGCTACCAACTCTAGGTCATGGGTAGGGCAATTATTCTCGTGGGGATATAGGTTTCGAGACGCATAAGCTATCGCCCTCTCTTCCCGATGTAACACACCCCCAAGTCCCTGTAGGGATGCATCCTTGTAGACCCGATACTCTACCCCACTCCTATGTAATGCAAGTATAGGTGCTGAAGCAAATCTATCCTTCAGCTCATCGAAGACCAATTAACATTGGTCACTCCACACAAATTGTACTCCCTTACGAGTCAAGTTCGTCAATGGCCCAACAATCTTTGAGAACCCCTTGATGAAGCGACGGTAATATCCAGCCAACCCCAAAAAATTACGAATCTCGATCGGTGTAATGGGTTGCCCCCACTCCCTCATCGCCGATACTTTGGATCAACAGGTATGCCCCTGTTGGACACAATGTGGTCGAGAAAATGTACCTCCCAAAGCTAAAATCCATATTTACTGAATTTGACATACAACTGATGGTCCCGTAATGTTTACAGAACCATCCGTAAATGCTTGACATGCTCCTCCTTCGCCCGTGAGTAAAACAGGATGTCATCGATGAATACTATCACAAACTGATCCAGAAACTCCTGGAATACTCTGTTCATAAACACTGCAGGCGCATTAGTGAGCCCAAATGAATCACTCGTAGGACCCGTACCGCGACAGAAATGCGGTATTAGGACATTCTCCTCCCGAATACGCAACTAGTGATAGCCTGACCTCAAATAGATCTTGGATAAGTACGCAACCCCTCTTAACTATTCAAATAAGTCATCAATCCTCGGTAACAGATACGTGTTCCGTATCGTCACCTTATTCAACTCCCTATAATCCACGCACAGGCGAAGTAAACCATCCTTTTTTTACAAACAATACCGGAGCACCCCAAGGCGATGTACTCCGCCATATGAAACCTTGACCCAAGAGCTGTTGAATATGCTCTCTCAGCTCCTGTATCTCTGAGGGGCTATGCAATATGGTGCTCTGGAAATCGGTCTCATCCCCAGTGCTAAGTCGATGACAAACTCTATTTCTAGGCTCGGTGGTAGACCGAGTATCTCTTGGAACGCATCATAAAATTCCCTCACTACTGTAATCGAATCTAAGGGAACGACCACCTCCTTTGAGGTCTCCTCCTCGATGCAATATAAATGAGTGTGCGATCCTCCCTCGGGAAGAGGCATCGCCACTAGGAACGTCTCCTGACCCGAAATCGAAAACACAATCGTCCTCTCATAGAAATCTACCATCGCTCTGTATCCTGCTAGCTAGTCCATACCTAGAATCACATCACACCCCTCCATATCTAACACTAGGAGGTCCACCTCTAAGCTCAGTCTCCCAATCATAATGTCGACCCCTCTACAGATCGTATATATCAATGAACCACTACCCATCGGTGACTCTACACACATAAGGGACTGTCGTCTGTCTCTAATAAACCAACGGCTCATGCAAATCTAATCTTAATAAATGAGTGAGATGATCTAGTATCAAATAGTACTCTACACTCATATCCATGAATAAAAAATGTACCCGCTGCTGTAATTAGCGCCGGAGGTGCTGAAGGTATAAGCACATCCCGAACGATGAATACACGCCCGTGGTGCATCTGGCCATGTTGCTGGGGTGGGGCTGGCACTGGTGCTGGAGCTGGACCATGCTTCCCCTACTGAGAACCCTGAGGGTGTGACTCTTGTGACCCTGCTGGCCACATGTGAAACACTGTTCCTGAAACTACCTCTGACCTTAGCCCTTGTGGCCCTGTCCCTGCTAGCCACTCCCTTGGTTCCCCTGGCCCCGATGACCCTGAGAAACCTACTGCTGCTGCTGGGGACCCTGCTGCATGGACTCTTCTCCCCTCTTACTTCCCCTCCCATGAAAATGGAAATCCTGACAGTTCCAAAGTGTCGCGTTAACAACATCAGTATATGTCATCAATGCGGGATTACCAATCAAGTGATGCATTATCCTCCAGGCCAAGCCATACATAAACTTTCCCTTTTTCCTCTCTTTGTTGCTCACCTCGTCTGGCATAAAATTTTCTACGCAGGTGAAATCCTCCTCATAATCAACAACTGAGCGGTCACCCTGACATACCTCACCAAACTTTTTCCTCATCTCTGCCACCACTGTCGGCGCAAAGTACTTGCGATCAAACTGCACTCAGAAATCCGGAATAGTCATCAAGTCACTCTCCTCAGCTGTGTTCAGTGACTCCCACCACCGAAGGGCTTCCCCTGTTAGCCTGAAGGTGGCCAACATCTGTCACTGAACCTCATTGCAATCTAGCATGCTAGGTGTCGCTGAATGTTCTTCTTCCAAATCATGCCTCCACTACATCTGTGCCACCCTAAAACTCGAGTGGATGACCCTTCTGGAAGGTCTCTCTAATGCTATGCCAAGTGAGTGGCCCTTGATGAATCGGAATAGCAGGCTGAGGAAAGTGGGCTGCCATGGCCCTCATAGCTGTCTCTACTACCTGAGCCACTATCACTGCCACCTGAGTAGTAGAAATCATCTCTGGTGGTAGTGGGGGTACCTGCTGCTCCTAAGGATCCTCATCCACCTCATCTCTGGCTGTGGCCCTCTCAACTCGCTCTCTCCTCGACGGCATATGAAAATAGATCGAATTGTATAAGCACACAGTTTATACAAAATTTAATAGTAGAAGCACAATATCTCAAGGTACGCAAATATATAAGCAATATTCCTAATAATGGGGCTCTATGTCAAACAAATGGTACGTTAAAAATGTAGTAAGCCATACAAATCCTATGGCACTAGAACCTGATGCCCTGATACCATCTGTGACACCTTGTCTAATTAAACATCGGGTGATCAGGCCTTTAACAAATTAAAATAGGTTTCTTATATGGTTCATTCTTAGCATCACTGTCGAGAAGCAAAATTAATTACTAACCACCTAAGTTAATTGAATCGGTGCCAATTTTATCTTTCAATTAAAATAGGATAACATAATAGCTTGAAAACTAAAACAACATATACAAGATACTAGAATCCAAACCGATACTAATTTGTAAAAGCAACTAAGTCAACCATAATAAATCGTCGGTTAAAAACCACAACCAAGCAAAAATTCGCAATCCAACTACAAAGTAAAAATGAATACAAATCTGGAACTGTAATGAAGTCAACTGACAACGTGTCTACATATAAAACATAAGAATGAGAACCTATGCTAGATCTGAATAAAAGAGTCGGCTGCTCAATGATCTTGTCAGCATCCACAGTGCTACAGCTCCGAATCCCTGGAATGAACTCAAGTAGGGCACCCTTGTGGCTGGACACCTAAAAGGGTTTTGAAAACATTTTTATAGCAAGAGCTAGTATTCAAAATAGTTTGAAAATATTTAACAAGTAATTTATCGCAATTAAAATCGGTTATTGATTACACATGTTAGGTTCATGCACACTCTTTTGAGTCTCCTCACCCCTCATCTAATGTGCACACCTAATGTCCTATATTAACCCACATAACCATCATACCCAAGCTATCTCGACTAAATTATATAACCTATCTTATGAATGGTCTCCTCTCCCGTACCGCCGATACAACATGCTTTATTATTACATCCTCGCGTATTTCAGTTTTCATATAACATTCACATGTGTTATATTTAATCATCATAATCAAGTCTCACTACTTAATTCATAAAGAATTTCAAATTTATCATCCGACTTTCATAATTGAGTTTCAGTACTTAATTTACTATAGATATTCTTAATCTATTTTCTTTAATCTTAAAATTAAGTTTCTCTCCACTTGATTGATCATATATATATATATATAAGTCTACTTTCACACATAAGTAGAATATCATGAAGTATATATATATATATATATATATATATATATATATATATGTATATATATTTCACACAATAGATACTATAGGAATTAATGGTTCGACTAATCATCGACCCTAACACTACACCAAAAATGCTAATCTGGCACGCTGTGGCAAGGAGATTCTGGCACGGTTTTAAGCCGTGCCAGACTTTGGCACGGTTTTAGCATAAACTGGCACGGTTTAAATGAGTGCCAAATTCTGGCACGGTGTAAAACCGTGCCAAATATGGGTACAGTTCATTAAAAAAATAATATCCTAAAATTTCAATCAGGGACCAAAACTTTCAAGGCGGGACATCAATCTGATCTCCTCTTTTCTCTCTAAGTCTCTCTCTCTCTCTCTCTCCACGCTACCCGCCGCCTCCATCATCCACACTACCCACCGCCTACCCTCCGCCTCCATCAACGCTGCCACTCATCCTCTGCTTTGTCTACTTCGTCCACTACCAGGCGACCCCATCATCTACTTCATCCACGAACAACCCCAATGGCCGTCACCATTACCGCCTTCAAAGACAACACCTTCGAGTTCACCGTGAAGTCCCCCCCAGTCACTTGGTACCTCAAAAAGGCCGCCGGCATTGAGTCCGGTAGTAGCCGCCCCGGCCACGTGGTCTCCTCAACCCTAACCACAAAGCACATTTATGAGATCGCTAAGGTTAAGCAGTCGTTGGAGTCCATCGCCAAATCAATCATCGGTACTGCCAACAGTATGGGAATTAAGGTTCAAAACCACTTGGATTGATTTATTCATTGTTTAATTTAGTTTCATGAAATTCTAGAGTTTATGTTGCAGAATGTGATTGTTTGTTTGTAATGCCTTGTGCTGTTTTGACTCGAATTTAGCTTCTCAGTGTCATGTTTCTTGATTCAGGATTTTGAAGGGTTAGTCAAGCGTGTTGGCATTTTTTAAGAAACTAAGATGAAGTCGATTGACTTAATAAAGATTTTTTTCCAACTTATAATCATTCAGGTTGTACATTATAAAACTTGAGCATGAGCTTTACTGGGAATTCGAGTTGTATTAGTTTTGCAATTTAAGAAGGGTACTTTGGCTGTTTTTACTTTGTCAATTTTTATTTGTTTGAATTGTTGTACTTTCCTAGATCAATAAATCATTATCAAAGTATCTAAATAAGAATATGTTTTGATTGAAGCTATTCGGCCTTGTTTGCATCTCGTGTTCCTCCCCTTCTGAAAATTGATCTTCTTGTTCTATGTCTACAGCTAGCCACTAGGTTAATGCCCAAGCCTCTCGACAACTCCCACTGAGACTGCCCTCAGTCGTAAGTGGTGCATGGAGCACGTGCCCATCAGCTAGCCTAACGATGTGAACTTCAAGCCACAAACAAGGCCATTTATTACAGTTATTGTAGGAACTGACCGCGTCGTCCCGGGTCGCCCCGTTTGTCTAAACAAGCCACAAAATGGTTGTTTCACATATGTTTTTTCTTACTATAAACTGATTGTTAGATCTGTTGTCAAATGGTTGTATTGGTTTATATTTGGGTCTCTTACACACACACTATGGTTATATTCGGGTCTATAAAGGTTTGCTTTTTTTTTTCTTCAGATCTGATACTTTTTTGGGTTTTTTTTAAGTGTATTAGTTCTTCAGATCTGATTATTTTTTGGGGGGGTTTCAATTTTTTATGGGTGTTTCAACTGAGCTTGCAACTTTATAGTGTTATTGGTTAGATTTTTAGAGAACACAATGTGTTGCAACAGATAGTAAACATATGGTATGCCTCTTACATGTTTGACAAAAATCCTTAAAATGGATTGTGAATTCCTTAAATAAATCTGTCAAAACTTTTTAACCTATTTCCACTTACACAAATCATTGGGTTTTGTAGGCATATTGTTTTTAAAATAGATTTATATTTTCCCATTTTTGTAGTAGTCTTATTTGGACTATATTCATGCAGACTATATGGATGAACAGATTTGACCCCTACATAGAAGAAAAACTGGTCTTGACATCATTTGTAGTGAGGTAACTCCAGTTCTTTTAATTGTCCTACATAACTATTCTTGGTTTTCTCACTGTTTATTCGTGCACATATTCACTGGATCTATTCATGGGAAACCTTCATCTTATACCTATGCGAATTTTTTAGCGAGGGGGATATTAGGTGGTTGCCCAATTCCACAATACTTATATCCGTGTACTATATTTAAAACACTATTGGTTTCATACTTTGATAGTGCAATGATGCAATATCATCATGCAAAAACAATGACAGGGATATGTTTTAGTTGTGTTTTGGTTTTGAGAAATTAGTTTATTAAAGCCCTATCATGTCAGTTGAAAAGGTGTTTTGAATTTGAGGCGATGATTAGTGTACGATTTAATATTTACAAGTGTTTTGCGTAAAGGGCCTCATAAAGTACCCCCCCTTTTCCTACTTCAAACTTACCCTTTAATTCAAACTTTGGGAATTTTGGGAAGACTCCTTCACTTTACCCACACACTCTTCACCCTCATACATTCTATCTCACCCGCCACCCTCATTATGTCCCTCACACACAACAACTATTAGAAGCTCTCCATCTCTCGCCTATTTTTATAAAAATGTTATATCAATCTTTACAAGTATCGCTCTTCACAGTTATGAATACATAACATGGTCATGAAATTACCGAGAAGGTGAGGATGTTGTATTGGTTATTGATGTTTTCCAATGGTTTCAGTTTTTAATGTGTACAGTTCTTAATATGACATCTAAGTTAAGCCGACTAAGTCTATGGATATTAAAGTAAGTTTATAAGTAGTAAATTGGGTGTCCAATTTATCTAGAAAGTGAAGTTAAGGAGTATTTCATAACATATGCTACTGGCAGGGATTGAAACTACGATCATAAATGTGGTACAATCGGTTTCCTGTATTTATTGATAGGTATCTTTGGGATTTAGTTTCATATCAGCATTTAAACATCGTGATATGAGTTAAACTATTATTTTTATTGTCTTACATAACCATTTTTGTTGTGCATGATGACTACAAGCTGCAGCATCGCAATCATTTTAGGTAATGACAATTAAATGTTTAACTGTTTAATGGCTCCACTACCTCGATGACCACACTGCCGCTGTAAAAGCGCTATCGTGGTGCCCTTATCAGAGTAATATGATTGCTTCTGCTGGTGGTGTGGGGGATCATTGCATCAGGCATGGATTGCAGCAGGTCTACTCATTGCTCCATGAGGCAGCAGCCCTTAAAAAGGCATGGATTGCAGTAGTGAAAGGTCCTTCAATAAGGAGCAGTAGTAGGTCTGCTCATTATTCCATACTATGTTGGTGTTGTCTTGAAATTTGACACCAATTCAATGTATAGGTATGGAATTTTGATATGCATCTCTTCATTACATATACATGCCTACAAACACATGCATTTTAATTATATTTCATTGTAGAAACTTTAACTTAGAAATATTGAAGGAAAAGATTTTGTGGAGGCCTAATTTTGAACTAACCAAACTAAAAGTTCATGATTGTGGTATCCAAATTCGTTAAGCTTTATAAATAATTCGTGTAGTGGAGTTAGACTATTGTTTCAGTAGTTTTCTCTCTAAAATCCAACAAATATTTTCTTAAAATTAGACATTTTTTGTGACCGCAGGAGTGGTGCGACAGCAGGATCAAACTCCCGCTCGAAGGTTGTTTCGAGGTCTTCGACAACGGGTGTTGCACTTTCCACAAAGAGATTAAAATTTAACGAGCATGGCCTTCCGGTGGGGGATAATTTGGACAATGTTCAAGGTATACTATTTTTTCTCTTTGGCTACAATTGTAATTGTTACTAAATTTAATTACATAATGATAAATTTTGTTTCTTTCATAATGATAATTTGGAGCTGTATCTTCAGTTCACTTCCATGAGTTAGGAAAGAGAGAAGTGAAGATCGTACTCGACCTTATAAAAGTGCCTGAATATCCAGTTTGGAGTGGAAAACAAAGATCTTGTGAGACGTTGGGAGATGTGGGTAACAACGGATTTTTGTATTGGCACGATGACTTTCTCCCTCCCAGTGATGACACCAACGAATGATAAAGGTAATATTTATTTGAGTTTTCATGCTCTCTCATTCTTAATACATATTTTAGATTCCTCTTTATTTGATGCTTAAAATATATTTTAGTTCCCTATTGTTAATTTGAAAACATTTGGATTAAACTTAAAAACCAACCCCCAAACGACCCTGTAGGAGGCACGAACACCTCGCACGGGACCAATGTAACTTGTAGGAACTGATCGCGTAGTCCTGGGTCTCCCGGTTTGAGAGTATGATGATAATTTGCAAAAATCAGCACTTAAACTTAAAAACAAGCTGTTAAAGGGTGAAAATCCAAACCACCACCCAAACGACCCCGTAGGGGGCACGAACACCTCGCATGGGACCAATGTAACTTGTAGGAACTGACCGCGTAGTCCCGAGTCTTCCGGTTTGAGAGTATAACGATAATTTGCAAAAATCAACACTTAAACTTAAAAACAAGCCGTCAAAGGGTGAAAACCCAAACCACCCCCCAAACGACCCCGTAAGAGGCACGAACACCTCGCACGGGACCAATGTAACTCGTAGGAACTGACCGCGTAGTCCCGGGACTCCCGGTTTGAGAGTATGACGATAATTTGCAAAAATCACACTTAGAGTTGAAAACAGGCCGTTAAGGGGTGAAAACCCGAACCAGCCCCCAAACGACCCCGTAGGAGGCACGAACACCTCGCACGGGACCAATGTAACTTGTACGAACTGACCGCGTAGTCCCGGGACTCCCGATTTGAGAGTATGACGATAATTTGCAAAAATCACACTTAGACTTGAAAACAGGCCGTTAAGGGGTGAAAACCTGAACCAGCCCCCAAACGACCCCGTAGGAGGCACGAACACCTCACACGGGACCAATGTAACTTGTAGCAACTGACCGCGTAGCCCCGGGACTCTCGGTTTGAGAGTATGACCCGAATTTGCAAAAATCACACTTAGAGTTGAAAACAGGCCGTTAAGGGGTGAAAACCCGAACCAGCCCCCAAACGACCCCGTAGGAGGCACGAACACCTCGCACGGGACCAATGTAACTTGTAGGAACTGACCGCGTAGTCTCGAATCTCCCGGTTTGAGAGTATGACGATAATTTGCAAAAATCACATTTAGACATGAAAACAGGCCGTTAAGGGGTGAAAACCTGAACCAGCCCCCAAACGACCCCGTAGGAGGCACGAACACCTCGCACGGGACCAATGTAACTTGTAGCAACTGACCGCGTAGTCCCGGGACTCTCGGTTTGAGAGTATGACCCGAATTTGCAAAAATCACACTTAGAGTTGAAAACATGCCGTTAAGGGGTGAAAACCCGAACCAGCCCCCAAACGACCCCGTAGGAGGCACGAACACCTCGTAGGGGACCAATGTAACTTGTAGGAACTGACCGCGTAGTCCCGGGACTCCCGATATGAGAGTATGACGATAATTTGCAAAAATCACACTTAGACTTGAAAACAGGCCGTTAAGGGGTGAAAACCTAAACCAGCCCCCAAACAACCCCGTAAGAGGCACGAACACCTCGTACGGGACCAATGTAACTCGTAGGAACTGACCGCGTTGTCCCGGGACTCCCGGTTTGAGAGTATGACGATAATTTGCAAAAATCACACTTAGACTTGAAAACAGGCCGTTAAGGGATGAAAACCCGAACCAGCCCCCAAACGACCCCGTAGGAGGCACGAACACCTCGCACGGGACCAATGTAACTTGTAGGAACTGACCGCGTAGTCTCGGGTCTCCCGGTTTGAGAGTATGACGATAATTTGCAAAAATCACACTTAGACATGAAAACAGGCCGTTAA
Organism: Sambucus nigra; assembly: GCA_949130495.1. NCBI lineage: Eukaryota > Viridiplantae > Streptophyta > Magnoliopsida > Dipsacales > Adoxaceae > Sambucus > Sambucus nigra. The sequence continues at coordinate 777,433,569 of OX422208.1, read as the reverse complement.
GGGGTGAAAACCTGAACCAGCACCCAAACAACCCCTTAAGAGGCACGAACACCTCACACGGGACCAATGTAACTTGTAGCAACTGACCGCGTAGTCCCGGGACTCTCGGTTTGAGAGTATGATGATAATTTGCAAAAATCACACTTAGAGTTGAAAATAGGCCGTTAAGGGGTGAAAACTCGAATCAGCCCCCAAACGACCCCGTAGGAGGCACGACCACCTCGTAGGCGACCAATGTAACTTGTAGGAACTGACCGCGTAGTCCCGGGACTCCCGGTATGAGAGTATGACGATAATTTGCAAAAATCACACTACTTGAAAACAGGCCGTTAAGGGGTGAAAACCCGAACCAGCCACCAAACGACCCCGTAAGAGGCACGAACACCCCGCACGGGACCAATGTAACTCGTAGGAACTGACCGCGTAGTCCCGGGACTCCCGGTTTGAGAGTATGACGATAATTTGCAAAAATCACACTTAGACTTGAAAACAGGCCATTGAGGGGTGAAAACCCGAACCAGCCCCCAAACGACCCCGTAGGAGGCACGAACACCTCACACGGGACCAATGTAACTTGTAGGAACTGACCGCGTAGTCCCGGGTCTCCCGGTTTGAGAGTATGACGATAATTTGCAAAAATCACACTTAGACTTGAAAACGGGTCGTCAAGGGATGAAAACCCCAACTAGCCCCCAAACGATCTCGTAGGAGGCACGGACACCTCGCACGGGACCAATGTAACTTGTAGGGACTGACCGCGTACTCCCGGGACTCCCGGTTTGAGAGTATGGCGATAATTTGCAAAAATTACACTTAGACTTGAAAACAAGCAGTTAAGGGGTGAAAACCTAAAACAACCCCCAACCGACCCCGTAGGAGGCACGAACACCTCGCACGGGACCAATGTAACTCGTAGGAACTGACCGCGTAGTCCCGGGACTTCCGGTTTGAGAGTATGATGATAATTTGCAAAAATCACACTTAGACTTGAAAACAGGCCGTTAAGGGGTGAAAACCAAAACCAACCCCCAAACGACCCCGTAGGAGGCACGAACACCTCACACGGGACCAATGTAACTTGTAGCAACTGACCGCGTAGTCCCGGGACTCTCGGTTTGAGAGTATGACCCGAATTTGCAAAAATCACACTTAGAGTTGAAAACAGGCCGTTACGGGGTGAAAACCCGAACCAACCTCCAAACGACCCCGTAGGAGGCACGAACACCTCGTAGGGGACCAATGTAACTTGTAGGAACTGACCGCGTAGTCCCGGGACTTCCGGTATGAGAGTATGATGATAATTTGCAAAAATCACACTTAGACTTAAAAACAGGGCGTTAAGGGGTGAAAACCCGAACCAGCCCCCAAACGACCCCGTAGGAGGCACGAACACCTCGCACGGGACCAATGTAACTTGTAGGAACTGACTGCGTAGTCCCGGGACTCCCGGTTTGAGAATATGATGATAATTTGCAAAAATCACACTTAGACTTGAAAACAGGGCGTTAAGGGGTGAAAACCCGAGCCAGCCCCCAAACGACCCCGTAGGAGGCACGAACACCTCGCACGGGATCAGTGTAACTTGTAGGAACTGACTGCGTAGTCCCGGGACTCCCGGTTTGAGAATATGACGATAATTTGACCGCGTAGTCGTATATGCAATTTTTCTTCTTGTATATGCAATTTTTTTGCTTGAATATTTTTTTTTAAATGACTTGGTTACTAATATTGTATCTTTTTTGTGTCTTATTTTTTTTGTAGGATGACATTCAATCGTTAGCTTTTATCCACTTGGAACGCACGAAGAAGTCAATGCTTTACAACAGTGGGATTGTGTATTTAGTGTCGTTAATATTCAGGATTCTATTTTTTGTGTTATGGCCGAGCAGGCTTCCGTAGTTTTATGGTTTATTTTTATGGTCTTACTGGCTATAGTAGTTTTATTGTTGACTTTTATGGTCGTGCGGGCTTTATATGGGCAGATTTTATGTTAGCAGTATTGGAATGCTAAAAAAATAGAGGAAACTCTGTCCAATTTTTTTTTGATATGAGAACTATTAACTCTTGTAATTTTTTGAAGTTATTGTCGACTTTTATGGTCATGTGTTGGTTTATATTGGTATTATCTCTTGTAATTTTTTGAAGTTTGTATGCACATTAGTTTATCAACAACCTGCGATATTCATAATTTGTGAATTTTCTTGATTTTGTTTTTGCAAATAATAAATATTTTTCCTACCGAATTTGGAATTTGCAGATTTTCCAGATTTGGTTCCTATTATTATTTTTTTAATCAACTGAAAAATCTGGCACGGTTTTAAACCGTGCCAAAAGCGTTCCAGAAAATAGATAATTTGGAAAATCGTGCCAAAAGCGTGCCAAAAGCGTGCCAGATTAAAAAACTGGCACAGTTTAAAAGCGTGCCAAAAGCGTGCCAGATTGGAAAATCTGGCACGGTTTTAAACCGCGCCAGAAAATCTGGCACGCCTAATTCTGGCACGGTTTTAAACCGTGCCAGTTTCCTGTTTTTGGTGTAGTGTAATCATCCTATTATTTACATTGATCCGAATATCCCTCGACCCTAAAGTAAATGTTATGCATATGAATATTAGTCCGGATACTCATCAACCCCAATATTTTTAACTTCGATATGGTCCGGATCATCATTGACCCCAAATCGAGCTTTCATGTATTGTTCCGGATAATCATCAACCCCAATACCGAATTAAGCATACTTTAGGTATTCGCACAACCTAAGTATCAATATAGTAGGTATTCACCCTACCATATTATTTATACTAGTACGTAATATTTTTCTATCTAATATTCCCCGTACTTTACCATATTTTATGAGTTTACTTCACTATATTACACCCCTCGTAGGACTACTATAAAATAATAATTTTTTTTATGAAGGCCGGACCGATCTACTTACCAGGATCGAACCGGTCCGTTTTTCGGCAACTGAGTTCTCTGTTTCGCAACAATGTTTTTTTCACCTTTTTGATACCGCAAACTCCTAAATTCTTCACCAAATCCACAATTGATTATTCCTAACTATTTCGACCAGAGTTAGGATGATTTCTAATGTTTTAAACACAGTAAAACTTCACCAAAAAATAATCAAGAATGAATCAAACCCCCAAACTCTATCATAAATTAGTTTTGTGTTCATCCATTAAATTCCATTCAAAACACAGATTTAAATCCATAGTAACAAACCAAACTTTTTTGATTTACAATCCTCTACAGATATAAACCCTAACTACATGCAATTTTACCCAACATGCAATCAATTGGTACTCTTCATCAAGGCTTTGAAATAAAAATCAATCTATTCATGAAATCCCGACACATGGATATTATAATCTCAATTCAATTTGCAATTAACGCTTGCCTTAGATTGATTGATCTGATTTTGTGATTCTCTTATTGATGATTGATTGCTTCTTCTCCAATCTTCTTTTCCAAAAGACTTGAGGTGCCAGAAACCCTTCACCACCTTCTCAATTCTCTCATTAGGCTTTGGGAAAATGGTTCTGGCTTTTCTCTAATGGCCTATCTAATCTTTGGTATTATGAGCCCTAATCCAAATCTCTAAATATCATATATATGGCTCTAATTTTTGTAGGTCCCTTGCCCTCTTTTAGAAAAATGATCGTAACTCCCTTAATAGGTGCCCGTTTGGTCCAAAATTGACTCAGGGACCAAACTATACCCCCGGGTACATTATTCCGACTATTTCGACCCATCCGAAATCATTCACGACCTCTAAATTCCCATTCGAGTGACTTAAAATATATTTCTCATTCCTCACCTCAAAATAGTCCACACGTGACTCCTGGTGAGATAAACTAGAACATTCACATATCACTCGCTATGCCGTATAATCACATTTAGTAAATTTCATCAAAATATTAATTAGTATCTATCTCTCGATTAATATTTAATAATCACATTTATTAATTAAATCACATTAAATTACTTCACTCGTGTAATTTATATAAAATGTATTTTCTTAATTAATTTTTGAATTAATTATAAAAAAATATGCAAAAATACGGGGTGTTAGAGTTACTTACTTTGAATTAATTGTATTTTTTCACTTTAAATTTAGTAAGTTAATTCTTGTAACTCTAGGGCACTGACCAAAAATAAAAATGTTTTCCCCCCAGGTTTGCTTAGGCAGGGATAGTGGAACCGACGGAAGGAAAATTAGACTTCCTGTCAAGAGCTGCTTTCTCAGAGACTCATTTATTGATTTTAGATTAGGTTGATACTTCTTCCTGTCTTTATTTATTTTGGATTACTATAAGGGCATAAGTCCGGAGTCATTTTACTTATTAGTTGAGAGAGTATTTGTTCATGTTGGTTTTTATTTTGTTGGATGTGGATGATTGGTTTTATTATCACTATTCACTATTATTTAATTCAGTTTTAATTCAATTGCGGTTTATTATTTGAATGTTTATTATAGTCGGTGTTAAGAATGATATATATTGTATAACAAGCCCCATCTTCGACGTATTATGTCTGGTCAACCTTTACGTGAGAAAATGGAGGTTGTTACAATTATTATTATTGGCAAATTGATGTTTTTGAATATTAAATAGGTCCAAGTAGTAGTATTGTGGAGATTGGGATGTTAGGAATGTTGAATAGAGGGATGGTATTGATAGTGTGTTATTTTAAGAGGTTAATGGGACCTACATTTATTGGATACTATTTGTTGCTAGTGAGACTTTTACCACTTGATAATGAGGGTTATTAATATGGTTTATACTGTGGATTATATGTTATTAAAGAGGTGGTAGTTTATGTTAACTCACGATGTTTGAGTTTGGGAGCTATGCCACTTGGGGTTACATGTTGATGGAATTTGGGGTTATAATAACATGGGTTATGTACATGTAGGTATTCAAGTTAATGTGGAGAATGCTGTTTGAGGATACTTGCATTATCTTAAAGTGTTGACTTAAGAAATAGATGTAGAAATATATATACGAATTCTTAGGATTAATATTGTTGAGATAAATGTTTAGTTGAAGTGAGTGTGGGATTCAAGAGTGATTAGGATTCTTGAGCGTACGATGAATTTTGAGAGGTTGGGTAGTGTAATGTGGTGCAATAGAAATCATAGAGTGGGCTATGGGATTCGTGGGTGTTTTGTGCTTTAAAATCGATTGGAGTTGTGATAGTATGTGGAGAAGTTTAGGTTTAGTGTTTATTCACTCTTAATAACTACCTAATCTAGACATAAGTATATCGGGGGATTCCTTGTTTAGGTTTTATTTCTGAGACATCCCGCTCATGGAGTCTAGAGAATGTAGGAGTTTAGAGTTTAGAATTAATAAGTTTTATACGTAAATTCTACTAGTGAGGGTATGAGTATTTAGTAAGTGGTTATTGGAATGTGTGACCTATAAGGTTATTATTGAAATGTATAACTTGTGGGATTAGATGTTGAAATGTGCAGCTTGTTAGTTAGGTATTGAAATGGATAACTTGTAGATTGGATATTTGAAGGTATGGCTTGTGATGAGACTTTGTTGATGAATTATGAGTTGTCTGAGGAAGGAAAGGAGTACCTTACCAGTAAATAAGAAGATAATTTAATGAAATGATTCTTTTGTGGGTTTTGCATAATATGAAATTAACAAATTGAGGTAGATAACTTGGTGTTCATATTTGTGAGTTGGTTGTTATTTGCTCTTGATGACTACCTAATCTAGACAAAAGTGTATCGAGAGGTCCTTATTTGGATTTCATTTATGATACGTCCCATGCATAGAGTCTAGAGAAGGTTATGAGTTGGGATCTTATGTAAGAATAAATGTATCTTGGCTAATCTAAATGGAAATTTTAAGGGCGTATCTAGAGAGAATACTCTTTTATTGGCATACTATATGAGTATGGTTATGTGAGAATTATGGTGTATTAAAAAAAGGTCATACCCAGTGTACAAGGCTCCCACTTCACTACAACCATGCGAATAAAAGGTGGCGACACGATAAGAAATGAGATATTTATTTGTTACATGAGTTTAAATTACAGTCATGCGAATAAAAGGTGGCAATAAGATCTTATATGGGTTATTTGTGCGTCACACAATGTTGAGGAGTTCCGACACTATGTAGTAGGGTGGATACGGGTTTTCCAGCAATGTAAAGAAGGCGATTACAAATACGTGTGACGGTTCCTCATTGGTATTGCTTGGCAGGTGGCGACGAATTTTCTAGCAATGCATATAGAAAATGCCAAGTTTGTGTGATTGATTTATGTTGGCATATTGCATGTTCTTTAAATAGTCAGGGAGTAAGGGGCATGTCGGTTGTTGTTTAATTAATTAAGAGAATAATTAATTGAATACACTATTGAGTTAAGTGAATGTATTATGATATTTGGGGCCGCGAGGGAGGGCTAATAACTATAATAAAGATAATGAGATAAATATGGTAAAATGAGAAAAGAAATAGGTAAGTGGTTAGTAATTCTTTAAACGTGTTATTAATAGGTCTACTTAGCTAGCTAGAATATAAATTAAATAGAAACAATATGAGTCATTAAAAGCGAAAAGATGAAATTGACATAATATGAAAATGGATAAAAGACTTGTAATGATATTGGTAAGTTGAACATTATGATTTGCGCTTTTGTATCAGTTAATAAACCGATAGTTTGTTGAGTCCTTCTTTTATAAAGAGATATTATTAACATTGATTAATGGGTAGATATATGTGATTGACTCGATATTATATGATTAGTTATTGCACCCCGTTTCATTACTAGTTAGCTCTTTACACTCTTGATTTTATGAAACATTTATAAATCCTACTGTGATTCAAATAGTGAATCATTTTATACTATCTAGTGAACCTTGTTAAAGATACTGAGATTAATTCTTGATGTTATTTAAAAGACTTTAATATGATATTTATTTCATGTAGTACTTCAGTTGGGTTATGTTACCCATTTTGAAAAATGTAGCTAGTATATTCATGTAGTGGGCCCTCACCTGTTGTGTGGACTAACCTCTCAGGTTATGTTTGAGCATCTAGGAGCGAATTGGATATTGGATAGCAGACTAGACTTTGGAGATTCATTTTATATACGGTTTAGGGTTATTTAATAACATTAATTTTTCAGGTGGCAAAACCGAGATATTTGATAGAATTAATGGCAAAATTGGCAAATTTAAATAAACTCGTATACAAAAATGGATTTTAACCAAAAAAACAATTCATAACATAAAATAGTTATTAAAAAATAGTCCCTAAAAGAACAATTTTAACAAAATAACAGCTTATAACGGAAAAAAACAACTCTTAAAAAAATAGTTAATAAAAGGAGTTTATAACGAGGAAAAAACGGTTTTTTCCAGAAAAACAATTTGTAACAAAAAAAACATTTTAACAAAAACAAAACATTTTTTTAACAAAAATAGTTTTAAAAAAAAAATCTAACACCAAAAACGGTTTTTAGCCCAAAAGTGATAGTTTTAACGATAAAAAATAATTTTCATTCAAAATTTTTTTAACAATATTGACAAAAACAAAACTATTTTTAAGAAATTAAAAAAAAAAGTTTTAACACAAAAAACAGTATTTATTAAAAAAAAGTGTTAACGAAAACTAAAAACATTTAAAAAAATATTGTTTTTAACAAAATAATAAAAAAAGTTTTAACCAAGAAAAACAAGTTTTAAAACATAATTTTCAAAGTAATGACAAATTTGTGGAAGAACTTTGCTTACCTATATAGGTAAGCAAATTTTACCAACAAAAGTGGAAAAACCATTTGCCACATTTATCATGGCAAATATGGCCTATTAAACGGACCCTAAGCGTTATAATTGTCAAGGTAGTGTAAGGTGATGTGTTAGAGCTAGGTTTTTCTATTAAAGTTGTGAAGTCTATTTATGTATGTATTTAGATATCATGCTTGGAAAGTATTTAAAGAACTTGAGAAATGTGCGTTGCCTTCAATGGCTCCCCAACTGGTTTTTCCACAAGTTTTCAAAGTCATTAAATCTTTTGGAATAATAAAATTGAGCGACAAATTAATGAAACAAATGTGGTTGATATTTAACAAAGCAATTAAAAAATTACTTGAATAAAATTTCAAAGAAGGACCAAATTGCTTTGGCCAATAAAAGAAATACGTCGATTCTCACCAACATTAGGAAGAGAAATAATAAGAAAGTGAGCAATGACTAAGGGCTGAGCCACACCCATATGTAAATCAGTATTGAAGAACCCATTTTGGAGGTCCCCATGATTATAGTATCCTAACAAATGCTCTTTAAAAACTTCCTTGAGGACATTGGATCTTGAAAATAAGGAGGAAATGACTATACTTCTTATATACGTAGGGATAGATTGGATAACCCTAAATAACCTATGAAATTGGGAAGGTATATACACTTTCTCGCTAGATTTTGAACCATGAGAAAGAATGGTTCCATGAAGAAGATCATTGTCTATAAGGAAACTAACCCCGCATGTAGAAGATTAATGGGGACGTGGATTGATTTATTTTTAAAGAATAAAGATACAAAGACCTGCTCTTAGTACCAACCGAATATTGAATGTCCTCTACATGCATTGAACCATAGTGGGGACCACTCTATGAAGACAAGTCACATTGACAAGGGAAGATAGCCAAGAAAATCAGTTATAAAGTTTAAGTTAATTTTCTTTTCGTACTTACTTTTGTCAGTTCTTGTACTTACTTTATACATTTCATTTATAATATATTAAACTTTAGTTTACTTATTTCATTTACTTTACTTCACTTTTATTCTAGTCAGTTTTACTTGCTTTATTCGCATTAGCTTCAGATTTGATTTAATCCACTTGTTTAGTTTCTTTACTTTTATTTTCTTTTTCGTAAAATATACATTCGAAGTCATTATACTTTCAAATTATTTTATTAATTTACTTAGCATGTACCTTTTCTGCAAATTTTTCTTCAAAGTCATTTTACTTTCAATTTTCTTAGCATTCTGCCAATCTTTTCTTTTAGGTATAAGACTCTTAACTTATTTGGAATTTATAACAAAACGTCCTATTTATTGAAGCATCAAACGTTATACAATCGCCTGATTTATCTTCCTATTATAGAGAAATACTCTAGTAATGTTCGACTCTTTTCATCATGCTTATATACGACCTAAAACATCATGCTAAAAACAAAAAAGAACCGAACAATATGTAAACCATTTTTTCATTTCAATCCATTTCTCTCACACACTCTCTCTCTAAACTTATGTTTCTCTCTTTAACCTAAAATCTACCACCACAATCATCACCCTCCATATTTATTACTTTGAACCATCCTATCCACAAATCATCCACCCACATACCCATTAATAGTATATTTCAAAATAAAATATTTCCTTCTTTATATTACTTTTCGATAACCCTAATTATGTTGTTTGTTAAAACCCAACATTATAAATGATTTTATACAAGACATATTACCTAAAACAAACACTAATAAAATTTAAACCTCTAATGTACCCAAGGAATAACTCAAAATCGCAAAATCTATCGCCCGGACCATCTGATCACTACTAGATGAACCATAGGACCAAATTTTGAATGTCCGTCCTCGAGTTGTTACTAACATCACGTAACCATCAATTTTTATTCATTAACATTACATAACTAGGTCTCCCTTGTCCGAACTTTTCCATCTTATTTCGATGATGAGGAGTTGTGATAAATGAGCTATGTAGGTCAAAATAAACCGCCTATCTACAAATTTAAAAATTGAGTATTTAAGTAATTTGTTCACACTCGACAATTCATAAACAAATTTTGTAATGATTTTAGAATACGAAATGCCGGAAGACATAAGCTTACAAGTTTCTCCCATGTCACCGGTGTTGTACCCAAAATAAGTCTACCAATACATGATAGACGGTGGCCTAGAGGTATGCCCAAATACATAAGGATGTGCACAAGTACGTGTAAAAGACCCCGAACTAACAGTGAGGCCTTATCCTTGTACCCAAATTGGGCACAAGCCATACATCTCGGCCTGATACCAGTATATCAGCTTAAGTACTACCTGTTGTTCACCTTCTAGAAAAATTCCTTCTTATCCAAAAGAACGTGAACGGTGCACGTGGGATTATGTAATACATGCATTATTTAAAAGTCATTTATAAAGGGTATTTTGGTGATATCATAAAGTTTACGATAGCCTAACCATGGTCATATGCATTGCATTTGTAACATAATTAATGCGAGGGTCTACTTGTGGAACATATTAAAGTTGAGGGCCTAAATGTGAAATTTGTGTAAAGTTTAAAATAAACATAAATGTCTTCTCCCAGCCGATCGGAGCAATTCAAAATTATTTTTGAAACAATCTGACAGACCCAAGTTAAAAAGTTCAGCTCTTTTTAATTGTGCTATCGAATTGTGGTTGGTTGGGGGTGTTGTGTTGTCTTGCCTAGGGAGAATTTTAGCAGATTTTCCTCATCTATTAACCACATATGGATTAGGGGAACTTTCCTTAATTAATAGAAAACTTATCTTATTATTTTAAATGTGTTATGAGAGAGAGAGAGTTCATCTCCCACTCTCATTTCTTCAGCAGGAAAATCAGCCGTATCCTCTGTTTAAAGTTTTCAATTTTCAAGGGTTATTAGACAATATTTTCCAACACATTTATACTAAGTTATACCTCATGTCTTCCTCTTCCATTATCAAGGGTTGAATAGAGTCGTAAGGAGGTGTTTGGTGATGAAGATGTAACAGCCTATAACTTTTGGATCGTAAATATCTTTTTATAAATTGAAAATCTGGAAAAATATTTTTTATTGAAATTAATTTAATTGTTAAAATAAGAATTCTTAGGGGGAGGATCCGACCTATGGAGGATCAGAAAGTCGACGTCTCGATCGCTAAAATGTGATGCAGACAACCGTAACGATGACCGGTCGTGTTGATTTTTCTTACACAATTTCGTCTCGTCTTTCGCAAAAATATGTAAAAAATTCAAGTAAATCCAACAGTCTGAACTCTAAAACGTGATGCAAACAATCTTAACGATGTACGATCGAGATGATTTTTGGACAACGACTTCGGCTCACCTTCAACTATAACATATTAAAATTCAATCGAATTCCGATGGTCTGATCATCCAGAATTGATTTGTGTGTGTTTGTATTTGATTAGGATTCTTTCTTTAAATCCTTTATATAATGGACGAAGTTTGGACTTTTTCAAACACTTATAACCTATCCCAAAAAGCAGTAGCCTCCCAAATAATTACCTTTTCTCTTCAACAAAACCTAAACCTCATTAAACATAACTTTCAACCCAATTTTTGAATACCTAAATCAAGTTTTCTCAAGAACAGCCAAGAACTTGTTTTTGCGATTTTTACAAGTGGAACACAACCGTATAATCAGATTTTCAAGATGACTACTTTACAGGAATGAATACTTTTATTGTCCCCCTTAAGTTTTATGTGGTTTAAATATTGCCTTAACATTAATAAGTTATATTTTTCTTAAAATAAATTAGGAATACTAATTAGGGAAAGTGAAACTAATTACGGGGATGTATTTATTCAAATCTCAAATATATTTAAAACTTGAAACAATCGCATGCTTAGAGTAGAGATTTGGGTTACGATAGAAATATGGGGCATTTCGCGTATTAAAATTAAAAATATAAATTTATAATAAGGTTTCGACTTGAAAAATCACGATTCTTATGTGTAGATTGTAGATTGGAATTATTATTGCACAATAAGTATATATGCATGTTAAAAATAGAATCTTGTATTAACCGGTTACATATGACTTATATAGAAATTATGAACTTCAACAACTTGTGTGACGATTTGTAAGACTTGTTTGATTATATAATTAAAAGGGCGTAATTTTGATAATATTGAAATTGGATAATTAATTGGAAGAATTATAGCTATAAATCGATAATGTGTTTTAATTAAATGTTGCTTATGTTAATATTTCGACACCGTGGGAACATTGAGATTTTTGGGTAGTTATCTTTTTACCCTCATTTTTAGGTTGCTTGCTAGGTATGGGACTAGTAGGTAGGCTTTGTTGTTGTTAAAACCTTCTAGGTATGGGACTAGTGAGTGTAGATTCATACAGTTGGGTATTTCCTGGGTGTGGCTAGGTAATACGTCGTTCTGCTATTTCGTTAGCCTAGGTGCGAGACTGGGTGATAATTATCGGTAGGTATTCTTCCTAAGTATTAGGCTAGAAAATACTTGTGGTTTTGGTGATCTCTAGGTATGGGACTAGGGATGATTTAGTCTGGATTGTTCGAAATAAAGGGTGGGGCTAATAGTGAAAAAAAATGATAAAATGATAAAATGATAAAATTATAACAAATTGATAACCAATTACTAAGACAATGAATGGGTATTAAAATGGATTTTTCATCGCCACTAAGTGAAGAACAAATGAAATTGTGTTGGTTATCTATAATTACATGGGTGTGTGTTGGCGTCACCAATATGTGCAGGACTAACGATAATTGGGCTGGCTGGCAATAACGACGTGTCGCGTGTGGAACACCACCAATATGTGCAAGGCTAATGGAATTGGTTTAGTTAACTATAGTGATGGGAATGGGTGTGATGGTTTGGTGACTTTAGGCAGGCCCGAATATGTGCAGGATCCATGATAGGTCGGCTAGCTATATTGGCATCACTCTGATAAAAAATTGATTAAACGCATTAAATTAAGTTATTAACCTTGATAAAATGAAATGTTGTAACTTTAATAATTTAACTTGAATAGTGGGGTAGCTTAGTATGTGGGTAGTTAGCATCGTGTTGCTTTATTCACATTTGATTATATCATTTAATTTACAATACTATATTATAATATTTATCATGTATGATGCTCATGTATGGGTTCATGGACCCTAATTGGGAGTAGTAGTTAGTGTTTATACGATGGGCTCTGATCCATTGCGTTGACTAATATTTCAGGTATAGTTGTTGGATTAGCTGCATGGAATGGATTGGAGATATTTGTGTTGTAGCTGATGATTTATTTTTATCGCTTTAGTAGTTTGATTTATTTTCATTCCATCGTTTAATTATGAGACAGTTATTTTTGGATTTTTTGGGCCATTCATTTCAACAGTTGTTTATAGATTTTAGTTAGAGATTTTTGGTTGGATTATTTATCTGGAGCTTTAATATATCATTTGAAATTGGATATTATTTTGGGGCTAAAATGGCAATGGATTTTATTTACATGAATGTTTATATTTGTTGAATTTATTCAAACTATATCTTGTGGAATAAAAAGTTTTTAATGTCTCATATTTTTGGCACATACTGAGAATGATATTTTATTTAGTAATACCCAACGTAGTTTGCCAGCGGCCAACACTAGAGTGCGCGGGGTGTTACAGATGGTCTTAGGTCTTTTAGGTTTTGAGTCTGTTATAGTTTTTGCATTATCGATCTTTAATTCCTTTTATTGATTAGTACTCTAAGATATTGGCTTTCGCATACGTGTTAGTTGTATTTCTTGGAGGGAGGGAGTTTTGTGTTAAGGTCGTTGTAGGAAGTATGGTTAGAAGTAGTAATCTTGATATAAGGATCTTTAGAGTTAATTTTGGAGACAAGAATTATTTTGAATATCATTAGTATAAACGTCATATATCTATAAAATAGATGTAGTGATTTCATTTGATTTGAGGATTTAGGCATTGCGATGACTTTTGGAGATAGAATCGAGTGATGATTCGTGGAAGTGAGTGGTACACCATTATTTTCGTTGATACGTTTATATATATAGTTAAGATATGTATTGTATTTTGTTCTTAGGGTACGTGCATATACGATTGTGTGTATGGGCGTCCAATCGTAGCATTATAGGCGTAGGCATTTGTAAGCCTTATTTTATTTGTGCGATTTTACATATGACGCTTACCCTTCGTCAAATTCTGAGGATGAAATTCCTATTTTAGTGGGGAGTATGTAACACCCCGTGATTTTTGGACCGTAAATATCTTTTTATAAATTGAAAATCGAAAAAATATTTTTTATTGGAATTAATTTAATTGTTGGAATAAGGATTGTTAGGGGGTGGATCCAACCTATGGAGGATCAGAAATCTGACGACTCGATCTCCAAAACGTGATGCAGACGACCTTAATGATGTCCGACCGCATTGATTTTTTTACACAACTTCGTCTCGTATTCAACAAAAACATATAAAAAATTAAGGAAATTCGACGGTCTAAACTCTAAATGTGATGGAGACGGCATTAACGACGTTCGATTGAGATATTTTTGGATGGAAGCTTCGACTCGCCTTCAACTAGAACATACCAAAATTCCAGCAAATTTCGACGGTCCGTCGTCCATAACTGATTTGTGTGTGTTTGTGTTTGATTAGGAATATTTCTTTAATTCCTTTATATAATGGATAAAATTTAGACCTTTTCAAACACTCTTAACCTATCCCAAGTAGTCTCCCAAATTCTTATCTTCTCTCTTCAACAAAACCTAAATCCCATTAAACACAAGTTTCAACCAAAGTTTTAAAGACCTAAATCAAGTTTTCACAAGAACAACCAACTACTTATTTTTGCTATTTTCACGATCGGAACATAACGGTGTAATAAGATTTTCAAGACGACTTCTTTACAATTATGAATACTTCTATTGTTCCCTTTAAGTGTTATGCATTTTAGATATTGCCTAAACATTAATAAATTGTGTTTTTCTTATAAGACTAGTTAGAAAAATTGAAAATAATTACGGAGCTGTTTTTATTCAAATCTCAAAATGTATTTAAGATTTGAAACAATTGCATGCTTAGAGTAGAGATCTATGTTCCGATATAATTGTCGGGCGTTTCGCGAATTAAAATTAAAAATATGAATTTGTAATAATGTTTCTACTTGACAAATCAGGGTTCTTATATGTATAGTGTAGATTGGATTCATTATTGCGTAATAGGTTTATATGCATGTTAAAAATAAAATCTTGTGTTAAATGGTAAAATATCATTCGTATAGAAATTATGAACTTTGACAACTTGTGTGACGATTGGTAAGACTTTTTTGATTATATATAATTTGAATAATATTGAAATTGGAGAATTAATCGGAAGAATTGTAGCTATAAATTGAAAATGTGTTTTAATTAAATGTTGCTTGTGTTAATATTTCGACATCGTGGGAACGTTAAGATTTTTGGGTAGTTATGTTTTTACCCTCATTTTTAGGTTGCTTTTTAGGTATGGGACTTGTAAGTAGGCCTCGTTATTGTTAACGCTTTCTAGGTATATGACTAGTGAGTGTAGGTTCGCCTGATTGGGTATTTCCTGGAGGTTCGTATGATTGAGTATTTCCCGGGTGGAGCTACATAGTATATCATTCTGCTGTTTCGTTAGCCTAGGTGCGAGACGGGGTGATAATTGTCGGTAAGCATAAGTATTAGGCTAGGAAATTGTAAGGACACAATTATCTGATTGAGTCTTAATGTAGTTTTGGCTCAATTCCGGGAAAAAAAGTTTATGTCATAGGATAGTTTTAAATTTTATCCATTCAAGCCTATGATGTGTTTATTGAAGACGTAGCGGCCAAGTACACAAAGCTTCATCAAATACCGTGTTTGTAGTGCCTCGTTTCTACGTCATCAACATGGTTCCATTGCTCCTAAGGTATAAATGCATTTTAATACATATATAGGAGCTTCAAACAATATTTATATGGGTGTACTTTGTTTAAACTGTTGTTTGGTTTCAGAAAGTCTCTTTAAAACTTTAAAATAAAGTTTCTGGGTTAAAAATAGAATTTTCAACGTTCTGACATTTCGTTCGATATTGTCGTTCGAACGAGTTTTCCGTTCGAACGAGAATGTTATTCGAACGAGTTTTGCCAACGATCTATCACTAGAACTTTGTTAGAAGTATCGTTCGAACGAGACTTCGTTCGAACGAAAATCTTGTTCGAACGAGATTTGGGGGGAACAGTTATTTGGGCAGTTTTTGACAGTTTTCCCACTTTTCCCACTAGTTTACCCCACTACCTTTTACCATATTTTATTTGTTTGGGAACCAACATTTTTGGATTAACTTTTTCATACTATTCCAACTCCTAGAGAGAGTTTTGAGAGTTTAACTTTCCAAGAAAAAGTTCATTGTTTAGAGTGTTAATTTTTCAAAAAAAAATTTAAAACACTTATGTTTTACACCCATAGTTTGTTTATCCAAGTTCCTTTATATATATACATTGCTTGGAGTTTTGGCACCGACTTACTCTACCTATTGAAGAGTTCGTTTGGGTTTTCTTCTAAATCCCTCAAAGAAGAAGAAGTTTGTTTTGCTGCGACATTCTCACATGATGAAAGGCACCATGTGTGGTTGGCGGTGTACCAAATGTCTCATTGGTGAAGTCCAAGGTTCCGGTGGAGCTCTGGGGTTATCGACTAGGTGGATGTGTTTACAAGAAGACGCGTCAAGGCTTGAAAGAAATCGAGTCGAGGAAGTAAGTCATATGTACTGTAATTGTAAAACCATACTTAGTGGACTTAAGGCTAGGGCCGTCCTAGGTTTTTTTCCGTTGTGGATTTTTCCTCGTACATCGCAGTGTAGTGATTTATTTGTTTATTTTATCTTTTGCAAAATTCACCTAGAACGTATGCTTAGGTAAAAAAGATAAAATTTGGTTTATATCACTACGTGTTTCATTTGGTGCTAAATTAATTTGGGTAATGTTATGTTTATTTAATTCAAGTCATCATTTAATTTGATAAAATTGGTTTTGCTTAATCTGGGAATATTGAAAATATGACTTAGGAAAATTTCTAGGACATGGGTTAAATTAAGTTGGTTTAAGTAAAATTAAAAATATGTGTGTATTTAATCTTATTTCACTTGGTTTAATTTTAATTTGAAAAGATAAATTAAAATTTGTTGTTTTGTTTTATTGAACCATCTTTCGCTTCCGCATCTTTAAAAGGAAATTGAATTGACTTTTTATTAAAAAGATTTAAAAAATTGGGGGCCTATCGCGTTTCAGCAAGTGGTATCAGAGCGGGATCACTAAATTATTGCGTTTAAGAGCCTTTAAATATTTTTGACAAAAATGAAATTTTCCTCATTTTCAAAATTTCATATTTTTTATTGTTCAAATTTGGCGTATTGGAAAGTGCGAATGAAATCGACACTAAAATCTATCGATGAGAGAGTTTGGATGTTTGTTGTTAACGGGTGGTCCCCACCTACTCATTTAATAGATAATGAGCGTGTTCCCAAACTCGCCGATAGATGGAGTGAGAATGAGTTTAAACTTTCGAACTTTAATTCCTGTGGTTTAAATGCCATGTTTAGTGCGGTCACACCGGATGAATTCCGTCGCATTATAACGTGTGAAACCACTAAAGAAGCTTGGGATTTTTTACAACTCACTCATGAAGGTACTAGTGTCGTTAAAGCTTCGAAACTCCAAAACCTCACCACTCAATTTGAAACCATCAAAATGAACAAAAAAGAAACTTTTGATGAATTTTATGCTAGACTTTCCGATATTGTTAATTCATCTTTTAATTTGGGAGAGAAAATACCCGATAACCGAGTAGTAAAGAAAATTTTAAGATACCCGATAGATTTATTTCAAAAGTGACCGTGTTAAATTCTTTACCAACTTTACCCTCTACGAAATTAGAAGAGCTCGTAGGTGATTTACAAACCTATGAATTGGACACGTTTCCCTCTAAAACTGAAAAGAAAATAGAAAAGGGCGTTGCTTTAAAAGCCCGAAAGGAGGAAAAATAAGTAGTAGAGAGTGAAAGCGATAATGACTCGAAAAATATGGCTATGTTTGCTAGAAAGTTTAGAAAATTTCTTAAATTAAACAAAGATAAATTTAAAAATGATTTTAAAAAATTTGAAAAATCTACGCATGACAAAGCCAAGAAGATCCATAAAACTATTAATGAACATTTAAATAGGAACGAGTCAAATAGGTGTTTTGGTTGTGAAGGGTATGGCCATAGGGCAAAAGAGTACCCCACTAAACTAAGGAGAGAGGGTAAGCAACCAATTTCTTTTAATGCAACCCTTAGTGATAGTGATAATGAAGAGGGACCCGATTCCCCCACTAAGCCAAACTTTGTGGCTTTTATGGCTAGTCATGTGAGTGATAGTGAGCACTCTTCTATTGATGAAATTTTAACGAATGACACTTCCAAGGTCAAAGTTTATGATTCCCTTGTCTTTGATGGTAGTGAGAGTGGAGAAGAAAGAGAGAGTGAAAATGAAGAAGAGGTTGGTGTGAGTGAACTTCAAAATGCTTTTCAAGAACTTTATGAAGAATCTATTAAATTAAAAAGAGCAAATATGAAGTTAGAAGTGTGTTTAAAAGAGTGTGTCAAGGTCGTTGATGATAGTGCGTTAGTGGAAGACCTTAGAACACGAGAGAGAGCTCTTCGTGAGAAGCTTGAATATATAGAAGGCGAGAGAGATAGCCTTAGAGGTTTAATGGAGTCAATGAAAAAGGAGCTTCTTGAGTTTGAAGAGAGAAATGTTTTATTAGAGTCTAACATTTTAGAATTAGAAAATAAATTAAAAGACTCTAGTAAAGTCAAATTTGATTTGAAGTGTCGTTCGGAGAAATTAGATAAAATTTTAGGAATGGTCCAAATTAAAAATGACATTTGTGGTTTAGGCTTTGATACTTGTAATGAATCTACTCATAAAGCCAAAACCCATGTTTTAGGAGAATCACCTAGGAAAGCCTTTAGAGATCAATCCTTAGGTACCAATTTTCGACGTGTTTTCACTTGTGCTCATTGTGGTAAAAAAGATTATCTTAGGAAATTCTGTTTTAATCTTAAACGAGGTCCTAGAAAATCCCAACGTAAGGCAACCGAGGTAGCTAAGATTCCTACACCCCGAGATCGTCATTCGTCATTAGTTTGGGTTAGGAGATCCGTCTGGTAGCTTTACAAGATAGGGTTTTTGATTCTCATTTACTTTCACATGCTTCCTCCCTTGCAAAATCTAAGGCTTGAATGTGTTAGTTTTGTTTGCATACTTTAGCTTTTGTACTTCATGCTATATTATCATGCTAAATGTATGCTTATTTTCTCATTTTCTAGTCTTTGCTCCATGCTTAATCACATACTAGAATTATGATTTTTGTTTATCTTTTGTATTCTATTTCTTTCATTTTAGTTTGCATTAAATGAAAAATACAAAAATATTTTTGTTTATCATTTGTGTTTTATTTTTTGTAATTTTTTATTAATGAAAAATACAAATGATTTTTTGATTTGTCTTTTGAGTACATATTTTTATTTTTGGTTAAAAATTTTCAAAAACTCAAAAAGATTTTTTTTTTTTTGTGTATTTTAGTTTGACACACTCTATGTGGCATATACTTGTATTTGAATCCCATCTTTTTCGCTCCCATGTGGCTAGAACTTTTGGTTTAGATTGTCAATCCTTATTATGTTCTTTACCATACTTACATGGAGTAGTTGGATTTTGTATTGTTTAAATGAATTCTATTTTTATATGCCTCAATTCACACATGCACGAGCTCTTTTGAGATTTAATCGTCACATGTTATATTTGAGCTTTATGAGGTGTTCTCATACCAATCTTGTCATTTACATATTTGTGACCAAGGAGGACTAGTGCATGTCAAAATTCGTTGCACATGAGATTTGTGAGATATAAATATGATATATATATATAAATGTGCACGGGGAAGGGCTCCGAAAGGATTTATTATCCTTTGCGAATAGTAAGCCACCGTTTGAAATGGACTTAAAAGAAATACGTGGTCCAAAGGCCTATAAAGAAAAATATGGCATCAAAAAGAAATTGCCAAGACCAATTTTTGTTTGATATATTCATTCAAATATATAGGCTTATTGAGAAGTTTGGATGATATATCAACGGTTTGCACAATGTCCATTTATCCTAGTTGCACTTTCAATGTCATGATTCTATTGGTTTGTAGAATAATCAACATGCTAGGCTTGTATGCATTGTGTTTGTTTGTTCATTAGTTCACTTTATCCTGTCACATAAAGGCTAAATTCTAGTTGATAAAGTTTTGCAATCAAATGCTAACCACGTGAACACATTTGAGTGATTGGGTTTTAATTCATTGGTATCTTGTTCACACCCCAACACTTCCATTTCCATATGACACATTTATGCTATAAGAGTGTGAAAAAGCTTATGTTATTTAGTTTTGTGTCATTTTGGTGTTTATATCTATGTGTGTGCCCTTATGCTTAGTTTGTATCTATTGTGTATAAATATATATGATATTTTGTTTTAGTCTTTGCCATGTTTAGCTAGTCCATTTATCCTTTTAATTCAATTTTAGTATCTATCTTGTTGCGAATTTTGTTTCGATATCACATGTTTAGCCTACTACAATCCATTGATATCTTTTGTTATCGCATCATAATTGGTATTCATATCTTTATATGGATTAGTTATGATTTTGTTGCCCATGTGATTTCATGTTCTCATCACTTTATGCACCATTGCATGTTTAAATTGGTTTTATCCTTTGTCTATTCCTGAACAAAAAGGGGGAGAATGATATGGGGAGAAATGGTATATAATCCTATTATAATCGTATCTTAGTTTGGGAGAGTTAACTTAGGGGGAAAGTGCTATCTCCTTAGGTTGATCATATTTGACAAAGGGGAAAATTAATTAAGGGGTAGTCTTTATTTATATTGCACTTATTTTAATATTCCCTATGCGTTTAATGTGTTTGCTTAAGTGTGCAGGTATTCTTCTATATATGGCAACTTTCACCGGCAAAGATTTTGATCCTTGGGTCTTGTGTCAAGTATTGGGTGGGATGTTTTTGTGTCTAGTGAGCTTGACGGCCCTTTAGGATTTTTGTAAGGTTTTTATCCCGGAATAGCCAAAGGGGGAGATTTGTAAGGACACAATTCGCCGATTGAGTCTTAATGTAGGTTTGGCTCAATTCCGGATAAAAATGTTGATGTCATAGGATAGTTTTAAATTGTATCCATTCAAGCCTATGACGTGTTTATTGAAGACGTAGCGGCCAAGTACATAAAGCTTCATCAAATGTCGTGTTTGTAGTGCCTCGTTTCTACATCATCAACATGGTTCCATTGCTCCTAAGGTATAAATGCATTTTAATATATATATATATAGGATCTTGGAACAATATTTATATTGGAGTACTTTGTTTAAACTGTTGTTTGGTTTCAGAAAGTCTCTTTAAAACTTTAAAATAAAGTTTCTGGGCTAAAAATAGAATTTTTAGCTTTCTGGCATTTCGTTCGATATTGTCGTTTGAACGAGAATGTCGTTCGAACGAGGTTTGCCAACGACCTGCCGCTGGAACTTCATTAGAAGTATCGTTCGAACGAGACTTCGTTCGAATGAAAATCTCGTTCAAACGAGATTTGGCGAGAACAGTTATCAGGGCAGTTTTTGATAGTTTTCCCACTAGTTTACCCCACTACCTTTTGCCAGATTTTATTAGTAAGGGAACCAACATTTTTAGATTAACTTTTTCATACTATTCCAACTCCCAGAGAGAGTTTTGAGAGTTCAACTTTTCAAGAAAAAGTTCATGGTTTAGAGTGTTAATTTTTCAAGAAAAACTTTAAAACACTTCTGTTTTACACCCATAGTTTGTTTATCCAAGTTCCTTTATATATATACATTGCTTGGAGTTTTGGCACCGGTTTACTCTACCTATTGAAGAGTTCGTTTGGGTTTTCTTCTAAATCCCTCAAAGAAGAAGAAGTTTGTTTTGCTGCGGCATTCTCACGTGGTGAAAGGCACCATGTGTGGTTGACGGTGTACCTAATGTCTCATTGGTGAAGTCCAAGATTTCGGTGGAGCTCCGAGGTTGTCGACTAGGTGGAGATGTTTACAAAAAGACGCGTCAAGGCTTAAAAGGGGTTGAGGCGAGGAAGTAAGTCATCTGTCTTGTAATTGTAAAACCATACTTAGTGGACTTAAGGCTAGGGCCGTCCGAGGTTTTTTTCCATTGTGGATTTTTTCTCGTACATCGCGGCGTAGTGGATGTTTACTTATTTTATCTTTTTGCAAACCTCACATTAGATGCATGCTTAGGTAAAAAGATAAAATTTGGTTTAAGTCACTACTTGTTTAATTTGGTGCAAAATTTATTTGGGTAATGTTTATGTTAATTTAATTCAAGTCATTTAATTTAATTTGATAAAATTTGGTTTGGCCTAAAATTGGAAAATTGATTCATGAAGATTGTTAGGCAAATTTCTAGGACTTGAATTGGGTTAAATTGGTTTAAGTGAAATTAGCATAAGTGTGTGTTTAATTTAATTTCACTTGGTTTAATTTTAATTTGAAAAGAAATTAAAATTAGTTAATTTGTTTAAATTTGAACCATCAACGCTTCCGCATATGTGAAAAGGAAATTAATTTTTGTAATAAGAATTCAAAAATTAGGGGCCTCGTGTTCCAACAAGTGGTATCATTTCACCATTGCTTTCATGTTCTCATCACTTTATGCACCATTGCATGTTTAAATTGGTTTTATCCTTTGTCTATTCCTGAACAAAAAGGAGGAGAATGATACGGGGAGAAATGGTATCTAATCCTATTGTAATCGTATCTTATTTTGGAAGATTTAACTTAGGGGGAGAGCGATATCGTCTTAGGTTGGTCATAGTTGATAAAGGGGAGAATTAATTAAGGGGGGGTCTTTATTTATATTGCACTTATTTTAATATTCCCTATGCGCTTAATGTGTTTGCTTAAGTATGCAGGGATTCTTCTATATATGACAACTTTCACCGGCAAAGATTTTGATTATTGGGTCTTGTGTCCAGTATTGGGTGGGATGTTTTTGTGTCTAGTGAACTTGATGGCTCTTTAGGATTTTTGTTTGGTTTTTGTCCCAGAATAGCCAAAGGTGGAGATTTGTAAGGACACAATTCTCCGATTGAGTCTTAATGTAGTTTTGGCTCAATTCCGGACAAAGACGTTTATGTCATAGGATAGTTTTAAATTGTATCCATTCAAGCATATGACGTGTTTGTTGAAGACGTAGCGGCCAAGTTCATAAAGCTTCATCAAATGTCGTGTTTGTAGTGCCTCGTTTTTACGTCATCAACATGGTTCCATTGCTCCTAAGCTATAAATGCATTTTAATATATATATATATATAGGAGTTTGGAACAATATTTATATGGGTGTACTTTTTTTAAACTGTTGTTTGGTTTCAGAAAGTCTCTTTAAAACTTTAAAATAAAGTTTATGGGCTAAAAATAGAATTTTCAGCTTTCTGGCATTTCGTTCGATATTATCGTTCGAACGAGAATGTCGTTCGAATGAGGTTTGCCAACGACCTGCCACTGGAACTTCGTTAGAAGTATCCTTCGAACGAGAGTTCATTCGAATGAAAATCTCGTTCGAACGAGATTTGGCGGGAACAGTTATTTGGGCAGTTTTTGACAGTTTTCCCACTTTTCCCACTAGTTTACCCCACTACCTTTTGCCAAATTTTATTAGTAAGGGAACCAACATTTTTGGATTAACTTTTCATACTATTCCAACTCCTAAAGAGAGTTTTGAGAGTTCAACTTTCCAAGAAAAAGTTCATTGTTTAGAGTGTTAATTTTTCAAGAAAAACTTTAAAACACTTCTGTTTTACACCCATAGTTTGTTTATCCAAGTTCCTTTATATATATATATATATATATATATACATTGCTTGGAGTTTTGGCACCGGTTTAATCTACCTATTGAAGAGTTCGTTTGGGTTTTCTTCTAAATCCCTCAAACAAGAAGAAGTTTGTTTTGCTGCAGCATTCTCACTTGGTGAAAGGCACTATGTGTGGTTGACAGTGTACCTAATGTCTCATTGGTGAAGTCCAAGGTTCCGGTGGAGCTCCGGGGTTATCGACTAGGCGAAGGTGTTTACAAGAATACGCGTCAAGGCTTGAAAGGGGCCGAGTCGAGGAAGTTAGTCATCTGTCTTGTAATTGTAAAACCATACTTAGTGGACTTAAGGATAGGGTCGTCAGAAGTTTTTTCTCGTTGCGGGTTTTTCCTCGTACATCGCGGCATAGTGATTTATTTGTTTATTTTATCTTTTGCAAAATTCACCTAGAACGCATGCTTAGGTAAAAAAGATAATATTTGGTTTATATCACTACATGTTTCATTTGGTGCTAAATTAATTTGGGTAATGTTTATGTTTATTTAATTCAAGTCATCATTTAATTTAATAAATTTTTTTTTGCTTAATTTGGGAATATTGAAAATATGACTTAGGCAAATTTCTAGGACTTGGGTTAAATTAAGTTGGTTTAAGTGAAATTAAAAGTATGTGTGTATTTAATCTTATTTCACTTGGTTTAATTTTAATTTGAAAAGATAGATTAAAATTTGTTGTTTTGTTTTATTGAACCATCTTTCGCTTCCGCATCTTTAAAAGGAAATTGAATTGACTTTTTATTCAAAAGATTTAAAAAATTGGGGGCCTATCGCGTTCCCACAGAAATACTTGTGGTTTTGGTGATCTCTAGGTATGGAACTAGGGAGGATTTAGGCCGGATTATCCGAAATAAAGTGTGGGGTTAATGGAGGAAAAAAATGATAAATTGACAATAAATTGATAACTAATGCCTAAGACAAAGAACGGGTATTAAAATGGATTTTGCATCGTCAATATTTGCATAACTAATGAAATTGGATTGGCTAGCTATAATGACGTTGGTGTGTATTGGCGTCGTCAATATGTGCAGGTATAACAATAGTTTTATTGGTTGGCTATAACGACGTGCTGTGTATGGAACATCACCAATATGTGCAGGGTTAGGTCGGCTGGCTATAGTGATGGTAATGGGTGTGTTGGGTTAGTAACTTTAGGCGGGCCAGAATATGTGCAGGATCTGTAGATATGTCGGATGGCTATAGCGGCGTCGCTCCGATACAAAATTGACTAAACGCATTAAATTAAGTTACTAACTTTGATAAATGAATGTTGCAACTTTAATAATTAAACCTGAATAGTGGGTTGGCTTAGTATGTGGGTAGTTAGTGTCGCGTAGCTTTATTCACATATAATTATATCATTTAATTTAAAATACTCTGTTATGATATTCATCATGTATAATGATTATTTATGGGTTCACAGACCCTAATTGGGAGTAGTAGTTAGTGTTCATCCGGTGGGCTCTGACCCATTGCGTTGACTAATATTACATGTATAGTTGCTGGAGTAGCTGCATGAGATGGATTGGAGATCTTTGGCTTATTGTTGGAGATTTATTTTTATCACTTTAGTAGTTTGATTTATTTTCATTCCGTCATTTAATATGAGACATTTATTTATGGATTTTGGTGGGCCCTTTGGTTCCACAGTTGTTTATTGATTTAAGTTAGAGATTTTTAGTTGGATTATTTATCCAGAGCTTTAATTTATCGCTTGGAATTGGATTTTATTTTGGACTTAACATGTCAATGAATTTTATTTACATGGATGTTTATATTCGGTGGATTTATTCAAATTATATATTATGGAATAAAAGCTTTTGATGTCTCATATTTCTGTCACATGATGAGAATAATATTTTATTTACTGTTGCCTGGCGTAGTTTGGCGACGGCCGACGCCAAAGTGCGCGAGGTGTTACAGAAGATGGGTTGCTTTGGGGTGAGGTTGAAGTAGGTCTTATGAAGAGATAATTTTTTGTGGAGTTGAAAGTGTATGAAGAAGATGAATTTTTGGAGCAAAAATAAGGACAAAGCTAGCAAAAGACTAGTAACTCCCTTGATCCCACCATTGGAGGTGGGGGTTTTCCTCTTCATAGCCATGTCCACCAGTATTGAATCTTCTTTGAAGTGACAAAACTTACTTTGTTGCATTTACTATTATATTCAAGTCTTTAAAGCATGATTATTACATATGTTGGTATAATATATGTAGGATTAAGGTATGCTACTATTTTAGATGAATATAATAGGATTTCATATGTTAATATGGATTAACAACGGGTTTAAAGAAAGGTTTCAAATATGTCAAAATTTCAGAATATTTATTGAAATAAAAATGTACGAAAGTGAGTTATATGATATTAACCAAGGTTTTTTAAAGTGAGAAATGTGTTGGGCTTTATTTGAATATATTTGAGTGCAAAAATACATATTTTCATATGAATATATGGATAAAATATGTGTTAAATGGATTTCAGTGTATATAGTTCACTCTTTTGGGGTTAAATGAATTTTTTTCCCCTTATGTTAATTGTAATGATTCCTTACAACAGGATGATTTGGTACAACTAACACACTACCAATAATTTTCTCCTTCTATGCACTGTATATTTACTCAATCACATGGCAATCAAACCACGTCCCCAACTAAACCCACCTGTATTAATAGTACACCACAAACGGTCATAACACCAGTCCATTATAGTGTGCCTTCTGACCCAGCAGCGCCTCCTAGCAACAGTGAAGGAAATCCTCATCATACCCCTATACACAATTGCTCTAGTGATAAGAATCCAGATACAAGCACTAACAGTAACTCAACTTATGGTACTTCCTATAGCCAACCTAATGAAATAAACATTTTTGTTGACTTTGACCTACCTTTGCCTATTACATAATACCCCACTACTCAGACTCAACTTGTGCCAACTAAAGATCCGCACACACTTATCATTTCTAAGAATGAACCAAGGCATCCTATGCTCACCCACACAAAATCAAACTCACAAGCTCTTGAATAATTAAACACCCTTCTCACCACTGTATCATCTAAATCTTTTTTCGAACCTCACACTATTGACTCAGCTCTAGAAAACCCATACTGGATTACTATAATGCAAGATGATCTACGTGCTCTCTCCCAAAACAATACTTGGGACATTAGTTCCAAAACAACCCTTTTATGCATATCATAGAAAATAAGTGGGTATTCAAATCAAAATTAAATGCAGATGGATCTCTGGATAAATACAAAGTCATGCTCGTTACAAAAGGGTTCAATAAAGTTGCATGACTTGATTATCTTGGTACCTTTAGCCCTGTTGTTAAACACGCTATTATTAGACTAATTATCTCTCTCTTGAAGTTACCAATAAGTGGTCTTTGAGGCAACTAGATGTCAAGAATGCCTTTTTGCATAGAAATCTTCAGGAAGAAGTCTACATGCAACAACCACTAGGATTTATTTCTCAAGAGCACCCTGATCATTAATGTCATCTTCACAAAGATATCCATGGTCTGAAACAAACCCCGCGTGACTGGTTTGAATGTTTTAGCACTTGTTTACTCTCATTTGGTTTCCATTACAATCTAGTTGACTCTTCCCTCTTCATTCTCCATCACTCACAAGACCTAGCCCAACTATTAGTGTATATTGATGACATCATTCTAACTAATAATAACTCCACCACTTTGTCCAGATAAGTTAGTCACCTGTCTCATGAGTTTGCTAAGGTTTCTCCAACTCCAGTGGCCACCAAAATGTCTTTCTTAGCTTCTCAGTGCAAGACATTCATTGCAACAGATTTTAGATTAGTGATGGGAGCGCTTCAATATCTCACTCTTACATGTCCAAACATTACCTTTGCAGTTAACTCAGTATGTCAACACATGCACTCTCTACAACTAAAACACTTTCATTCAGTTAAAAGGATTTTATGATATGTTCAAGGAACTTCTCACTATGTCCTTAAATTTCTAGAATAATCTTCTCATACACTTTATGCCTTCTCTGATGCTGATTGGGCTGGATGCCCCTATACTAGAAGATCCACCTTTGACCTATGTGTTTACTTGGGTGAAAATTGTATTACATGGGTTTTGAAGAAATAATATACCGTGTCACGCTCAAGTTGTGAAGCCTAATATAGAGCCCTTGCTACCACCACAACTAAAGTTCTTTGGGTCAATCATTTACTGCAAGAAATTGGCATGCCACCATCCTCTAGACCTACCCTATTATGAGATAATCTTAGTTCCCTCTATCTTAGTGTTAATCATGTGCTACATGTCGAGATAGATTATCACTTTGTTAGAGAACAAGTTGCAAAAGGATCCATTATTACCAAATTTGTTCTCTCTGTTGCTCAACTCATTGACATTTACACAAAGGCTCTCTCTACTTAGTTATTTGTTGACTTACGGTTCAAGCTTGGTGTGGTTTCTATCCACACGCTTCACTTGAAGGGGAGTGTTAAATATATGAATAAAATAACATGTGTAATACATAATATCCATGATGAGTTACTGAGTCTACTGCCCAATAGGGCAATCCCTATTCTTCAGGAGTTCGTTAATAGACCTTTACCCAGTCATACCTATGCTTAGTCAAGTCTCTAGATATCTCATCTCATTAACCTACACATACCATATTTTCTCAATGATTTATTGAAACTATTCTTCCATTGTAACCCTATATATAGCACGACTCCACTATAATGTAAACAAGTCATTCCCAAGGACCTTTTATTTTTAAATCTGGAGAACTTCTGCCTCGAAATCAGTGCGCCATCATCCCAAAAATATCATTTCTAAATACTCTCTCTACATTTTTTTACATCAATTTCACCCCCACCTTTGCCACCCAATTCACCACCAATTCACCAGCATAAAAAACTAGCCTACATCATTACAAAATCGATAGCAAGGCTTCATAGAAGGTTTAATTCTATCATTTTTAGCGCATTTATCTAGTGTTATTTATCACACTTATTAATTTTAGCATAACTTTTTCTTTATGTTTAGTTTCTCACCCTTAATAACCCTTTTTATTACTTATATACACAAAGATATAGTTTTATAAATCTAAAAAAAAAAAGAAAAAATAGGGTTTTATACTTAAACCCCAAATTAGAGTTTTCCCCCCCTTTTTTTGCCTACACTTGTGCACGTTTTTCAACAAACCAACTAAAGAAAATTCCAGTTTTGGGTTCATGGGTTAAATCTCACCCCTTTGCGTTTTTGAACTACGTGGCCTTTGATGTCAGTTTCGGCTACGTAGGCGTCTCAAGCTTTTCTCGGGATTCGAGCCCTCCTTTTTTCTTATTTTTTCACTTTATTCATTATCACTATTATTAGTATCACATGTGTGCATGTCTATATATATATATATATATATATATATATATATATATGTTCATAGCAACTCCGCCAAACATGCATATTCACTTCTTCATAGTGAATCATGATCCGGTGTGTTGGTCACATTATATTATATTTTCTTATTTTTATTTATCTTTCGTTTTTCCAATCTCGTCAGACATGCGTATCCATTTCCTCATACTGTATTATGATGTTTTATATTTCATATATCGTAGCCTTTTCTATTATATTTTTAGCGGCCCCATTAGACACGCGTATTCCATTCCTTGCGATGGATTGTAATCCGGTGTGTTGCTCACATTTCGGCTACCTTTTAAATGATTTTCTTTCTTTTTATTTATACTCCTAAGAATAACTCATCCCCATCTTTTCCATGACGTGAGCATGACGACTTCTTTTCTCACCTATTTCACTATGTACACGTTATACACACAAATTTCATTTTTGAGAAAAAAGAGAATATTATCTTGGCCTATGAGAGATCGATATGGCAGAATGTGTGCCTAACATCTTTCCATTTCGTAACTTAGTCCCATGTATATGTGATCTATTTGGTTTCGTATGCATCAATTTATCTTTAATGTCGTTTCTTCAGGGACGGCTATATCTTTTGCATGTTTTGAAAAAAAAATAGGCTGGCGACTCCATTCTTTATATTTTTGCAACCCCATGACGACGAATGGTTTATGTCTGTGGGAGCCCATAAGAATCACACGACTGGAAAAAGAGGATTCTTTTTCCTTAATCCCCACACACACCTTGTTTTCTCCCTTTTGGGGCGAACCCATGCCATTAATTCCCGGATGGCAAAGTGGCGACTCCGTTGGGGACATATTTTTAAAGGACTAGACTTTTTTTATGTGATTTTCTTTTTTCTCCCTTTCTCTATTTGTTTACATGGTATATATACCTTACTTGTATATTCTTCTTACTTCTAGGATCACATGTTGTATATATGCCTTGCTCGTATCATGATATCCATGTATATTCTACTCTCCATCATGCTCCCTTGTCATCACGTATATATACATCCTTTCCTATCACGTGCTGCATGTTTTATTCACCATTTTACACTCATGCTCTATTCACACATTTCATTCTCACTTATATATATTTATCATGTTACACTCAACTTACCCGCATTTTCATATGCTCCATATCACTTATAGATATCTATGTTTATTCTCCTTATATATAGACACATACTTACTCACACGCTTCTTATACTACTTGTAGATATCTACGCTTACTCTCACTTCCACACACTTTCACATTACTCTTAATTACACACACTTCCAAGTTACTCTTACTTGAATATACCTATATTTTCTCCTCACTTACACATTCCCATGTCACTCCCACTTTGCACGCACCTTTCTCCCACTTACCCACTTGTAGATATCCCTGTTTACTCTCACTTCCACACACTTCCACATTACTCTCATTTACACACACATCCAAGCTACTCTCAGTTGTATATACCTACATGTTCTCCTCACTTACACATATTCCCATGTCACTCTCACTTTGCACATACCTTTCTCCCACTTATGTATATTCACATATCTCACACTTTGTATATACCATTATGCTTTGTATACACTCCATTCTTCATGTACATATGTGTTAGCTTTACTCTCCTTGTTTAGCTTCCTTATCATATGTTGCTCATGTATATTCCCATTCTTTACCTCATGCTTAGTAGTAGTACTTTTTCCGCTTAGCATAAAAAACTCTCCATAAAATAATAATTAAGACTCATGCATTTTTCACACTACGTCACGTAACCACTAAATTTTGACCAAAATTTATCCCATACTGGGGGTTTACTTTGTGATGGGTGCCTCTCCTGTGGGGCACATTTAACCTAAGCGATATGGTTCTCACCTTCCATTGACCTAGTACCTTCATCATATATTGAATGGTTCCTCCGCATCGTACCGCTTGACCGAACTCACGCTGGGAGGTATGTAGCAGGGACGTCATTCAATGTCGAGTATATCGAATTAGCTCTCACACATACCGTCTCCACGAGGTATATCATGAGGCAATTCACATACACCTAGGTATATCAAATGTCTTGTCCACATGTGTCGATAAATAATTGCCTTTTAGGCAAGAGGTATATCGTGGAAGTCATGCCAGGGGAGACCTTTCCACTAACCTCCCAATGCATAAACCTCATTCAGGATTCTGCCCTAGGACACTTATACCTAGTTTATTGGTTTCAATGCAAAACTCTGCCAAAATTTAGGGTCATCCTACTTCCCGAATTTTGCACGGTTTTGCCCATTTTTAAAACACGATCCTGTCCACGAGTTTGGAAACATGTTAAACCATGTCTTTCATCGTGTACCCTATCTTTTTCTCGACTCGAGCCATGTTTGATTTTTTACTTACACCCTTGGCAGAACATAATACCAGTGAAACCTAATAATAACAAATACAGTGTGGAATTTCCCTTTCTCCAATTAACAAACAAATATAAAAAATATCTTCTCCCATTTTTCTAAAAAATACCAAAAACATCCTTCGTCAATAAAAATTATTCTCCTCTTAAGTGCGATCGCACACCCTAGTTTTGGCATGGCTCCCTATTGGCTCAGATCTTTTATCAAGGCACCTCGGGGATCTACCACATCCTCTTATACCTCCACAGAAGTTGAACAGTCCCTCCGAAGACTCTTCTTGAAAATCTGGATCAAAATGCCAATGTTCAAGAAGACTTGATGACAGTCCTCGCTCATCTTAGAGCCAAGATTGCTAATCTCCAGGTACATGTCCAAGAAATGTAGCAAAATAGGATTCAGA
The DNA here is from genome assembly GCA_949130495.1 of Sambucus nigra. NCBI lineage: Eukaryota > Viridiplantae > Streptophyta > Magnoliopsida > Dipsacales > Adoxaceae > Sambucus > Sambucus nigra. The sequence goes on along the minus strand of OX422208.1, from coordinate 777,401,637 downwards.
CACTTGAGGTTCCTGAACCTAACATTGTCTTCCCACATGTCGTGGGTTCATAAGCGTTAAAACAAATATGGATTTTGAGAAGAGTATCAATAAGTTCCCCATATACCATGTGTCGCACCTGCTAATCGACCACTAGCAGCTAAGTTACCGATGCCGAACCTCGTCCAGTTAGGGGCTAATCTGCTAATGCCTCTTCTTATTGATCATAAAGAGGAATAATTAAATAAGGTCAAGGAAGACCTCAGATTGTTGTCCAAGGAGTTTGACCATGTAAAGATCTTAGGGAACTACGTGGATTACACCCACATGTCTCCTTACCCGGAAGCCTAACACTAGAAAAAGTTCAAGATGCCATACATCGAAAAATTTAGAGGCACCCCATTGTACACCTTCATAGCTATCATCGTTCTATGACACTATTTTGTGCACCAGAAGAAATAATGGCGTAAATGTTCCAATAGACCCTTAAAGAGAGCGCTCTCATATAGTTCTTATCGGTAGAAGAATTCTGAATCCATATTTGGGAGGATATAACGTGAGAATTCATAACCTAATACAAATATAATGAATTGGTAAAAGTCACTCACTGAGACCTTGAGCTACTTAAGAAAAATTTCGGGGAATTAGTCAGTAGCTTTATCAGTAGGTGGAGAGAAAAGGCCACTACCATGACAAATCTACCTTCCGAGGAAGAACAAGTGAGCATTGTGAAGAATAATTCCATGCCGCATATCTAAACTACTACGGGGAGCCAGTACTACCCTTATTTTTTAGCCCTCCGGAAGGCATGGGTTGAGATCGAAAAAGGTGTTATCAATAAAAAAGCTGAGTCTGAGCTAAAGAGGCCAACATGGCAGTTAGTTCGTCGCAAGTATGACAAGCCAACTAACCTCACTACATCAACCATCAATAATATCTCCCAACCTAAAGATGTCATGGGCGCCTAAAGATTGACCTACAACAGTCAAAAGGGAATACATCGAGATCCATGCTCCCCTCTTTAAGGTTTATCAATCTCTACTATCTGAAAGCCTCACCAAGTCTTTGGATCCTCTCCCATTACTAAACCCACTTCTAAAGAACTTTAAGCATGACGCTCATTATGATTTCATCCAGATTGCCGAGCACACTTCCGACCAATGTTTCCACCTAAAGAACGTCATTTAAAGCCTCATTGATAAGGGTGTTATTTATCCTCCAGCCAATTCTAAACCCAATACTAATTAAAATCCTCTACCAACACACCAAACCAGTGTGAACGCCACTATTCTAGATGAGAATACAGAGATTGATCCTATCACCAAAATTTGGCTTATCAAGACACCTGTTCCATTTGTTATTTCCCCTAAACGCCTTAGAGCTTGTCCCTTTTTTCCTACTAAACCCAAAAAAGTAACCATGCCAATACTCATCTCTCATGACAAGAACCTACATCGTCGTTTAAACCCGTTCAGAAATAGGAAGTATGGAGCTACCGACTATTTTGAATAAACTCAGAGAATTTGGGCTGAAACTACTACCAAGGATGGCCCTCGAAGAAGACAGTTGTGAGAAAATCATTGATGTGTACATGGAAGCTCGGGAATTGGCTCCACAATCAGATGACTCATTTGTATCAGCAAGGGAGTTAAGTTGAGATAATATTGTGCAGGTCATGTCTGAAGAGTTAGTTAAAGAAAAAGAAATATATACAGCTTCTAGACTGCTCGTTATCATGATGCTAAAGAGTTACCTAGTTTCCACTTTTCAATACTTCTTTATTGAGTAGGAAGATTTGTATACCGAGGCATTTGGATTTGTTGAGTGTATAGATTCCTCATCGAGAGACAATATTATTTCCACCAGGTGGGATGATGACTCAGACAACTCAGATAATGAATCAGATAGTAGGGATATCGACACTATTTTCTCATTATATGGGATCATTTCTTTCAAAGAGATGCTATCGGGAATTAACGAAGCATACATCATGCCAGAAGTGAACTAAGACACAGGGCTTATAGTCTTCCCAACATCCATTAATCATATTACCCGGTTAGGGAGATACTACAAAGACTCAATTTTTCCATCAGGGAGCATGCTTACAGATAAAAAGAATAGAGTTGTTGAAGAACTCCCGATGCTAAAGATGTTGTTCAATGAAAGTAAAATCTTTGAACAACTCAAGAAGACCCAAACCAATATCACATTATGGGGACTTTTTTATCCTCACAGCTGCATATAAATGTTTTGATTAAACTCCTCACAGGACCCATGGTTCCTCCTACTATCACCCCTAAAGAACTCGTCCACGTGGTTGGTTCTCTGACCATGATAAGGCTCATCTCTATTATTAATGAAGAAATTCATAAGATCAGTCCTAAGCACAATTATGCTCTCAACATCTCAATGGAGGTCATGGGAAAGACGGTTCCATTATCACTTGTAGATAACGATTCCACTTTGAATATTTATCCATTAAGAACTCTCAATTGTTTGGGAGTAAATGTAAGTAATCTCAACCCCAATTTCGTGGATATGTGCACTTACAATAGCACCCGTCGAGAAGTTATGAGTTTAAGAAATTTCACACTAAGGACTGCCCATATATGCCCTCAAATTGAGTTTTAAGTCATCGATATACCAACCTGTTTCAACTTTGTAATTTGCTTCATATTATCAAAGGTGTGTCCTTATCTCTCAAATTCTTAAAAATTAAATATATATATATATAAGTTGAAATTTTTGGCCAATAAGGAGGTCATCACTATCATCGGGGATGACAATAACTCTAGTGGCATCCGCGCAAATAGTTATGTTGTAGAAATCTAACATAGGGCTAATGACATGCTCCTCTCAGGTTTCAAGATTGATCCACTTTTTTTCCTATCAATGGATAACTTCAAAGATAGACTACGCTAAGAGGATAGCCCACATGGCAATGCTAATATGATCCGAATGTTCAAAAATATGCATTTCTTGCCCGAAATGGTGCGAGGTCACCATCAATAGGGGATTCTTGAATTGATAGTTCTGAAAAAAGCTTCCCCCCTGCGGTCTAGGTTACCAACCATCACCAGCTAAACTCATGGCCCTTTTCCAGTTATATCGAAAGAGGGTGTTGAAAGTAAAAGAGGTCATCTCAAGAGATACATTAAATGGGTTATTAATCAAGGAAGGCGAGGATTTCCCCTTAAATAATTTTCTCGAACTGTGGTACGAACGTTTTAAGAAGAAATTAAAACCTGAATTGAAAATTTTCTTTGAATACAAGATCACCTAGGCTGAAGACCTGAAGTATGAGGTAAAACCCCTAATCATTAAATCTATGGATTCAAGTTCTTCAGGCATTGAAAGCACTGAAAGTTTTGAGAGTAGTGGCATCGATGAGTCATTTGGTTTCCACACACTAGGGATGGTTCTCTACATGATCCACCAAGGTTGAGCCTCTTGACTCATCTGCAAAGATCGTCCCTGCTGAAAAGCTTCTCCTCAACTGGCATAGTGTTTATGTCAACCCAACTCTAACTAAGATGAACCTATTTACCCTCTGTAAAATAAACCTAAATGTGCATCTCTTTTTCTCTTTTTGTTACTGATATCAATGTAAATGAGGCCTCTTTTGATGAGGTTCTTAATTTTGTCTTTACAAAAAATGTTTCTAATGAAATGAATAAAGATTATGAGTATCTTATTGTGACTTATATCAACTCTATTGATTCTAATAAAATAATTAATGAAAATGATCTAATAAATGAACAATTATTGACTGGTCACAATAAGGAACAAATTAAATAATGTAACCATGTTCAAATGATGGTGAGACTACTGTTATTAATCTCGGTACTAGTAGCAATCCTCGTAACATTAGGATAAGGGTTACCCTTAAAGAGCATGAGCGGCTTCAATTCGAAGAACTCTAGAAAGATTTGCGAACATCTTCGTATGGTCATACAATGATATGCTTGACATCAACCCATAGATCGTGTAATATGAAATTCCTACTCATCTAAAAGAAAACATGTCAAACAAAAATTAAGAAAGCTCCGACATGAGTCATCCTTCAAAATCAAAGATGAAGTGGTCAAACAATTGAACGTAATCTTCATCCGTCTCGTGAACATTATCACCATGCCAAAATCAGGAGGAAAAGTTTGCATGCGCGTTGAGTATCAAGATTTGAATAAAGTATATCCAATAGATGATTACCCTTTACCCAGCATCGACATGATTATTGATAACACTTCCAGTCATGCCCTCAAGTTATTTATTGACGATTTTGTTAGGTTAAACCAGATTAAGATGCATCCCTATCACCAAGAGAAGACTACTTTTATCACCCCATGGGGAACTTACCTTTTGCTACATCGACATGTCTTTCAGTCTAAAAAATGCTAGAGCTACTTACCAGAGGGAAACTACAATTATTTTACATGATCTTATCCATAAAAGGTTGAAGTCTATGTTGACAATATGATCATCAAGTTCAAAACTCGAGAAGCTCAAATCACTTCCTTTAGGAGATATTTTAGCGATTGCGACAATATCAGAAGCGTCTCAATTCGCAAAAATGCATGTTTAGCATCACCAAAGGCAAACTCCTTGATTTTATGGTCGGGAGAGAGGTATTGAAGCAGACCTTTCCAAACTTAGAAAAATTCTCCAAATTTAGATACCTTGAATCAAAAAATAAGTTTGCAATTTCCTGGGTGAACTGCAGTACATCAGCGATTAATCAACCAACTAACCTCCATCTACGAGCATGTCATTAAAATTCTCCAGAAGGATTTGAATTAAGTCTGGAATGAGGCATCTCAAGAAGCCTTTGACAAAATTAAGTGGTACCTTACTCGACCCTCGATGCTCATGCCACCTCAGTAGGGTCTTCCTTTTCTTCTATACCTCACTGTCACTAACACTATGATAAGAGCTATGCTAGCCCAATAAATTAAAGAGTCACATAAAGAAAGCACCATCTACTATGTTAGTTAAAAGCTAATAGGATATGAAGTGAACTACACGGAATTAGAGAAGGCATTTATCATCTTAGTTTGGGTCACTAAAGCTTCGACATTACATATATGCGCTCCCCATCAAGTTGGTGTCCAAAATAAATCCTATGAAATACCAATTAAAAAATCCAACCTTGTCCAATCGCATGGCTCATTGATTAATTTTGCTAGCCGAATTTGACATCGCAATTTTCATTCAGAAATCTATGAAATAAAGATCCATCTTTGACTACCTTATTGACAATCCCATGGTAGAAGTCGATGTATGGATTTTTGAGTTCCCAGATGACAATACTCTTTAAATTTCTCATGAAGAGTTTCAATGGAATATGTTCTCTGATGGTTCTGCTAACAAGAAGGGATATGGCATTGGGATACTCATAATCGCCTTTGATGATTCTCACAGTCCCATCTCCATCAAGATGGTCGTCTCCTACACCAATAACTCGAAAAAGTATGAAGTGTGCATTATAACTCTCAAGACTTCCCTCGAGAAAGAAATCAAATCCATTGATCTTTATGGTGACTCAAATCTCGTCATAGGAAAATTCCTTCGAAAGTGGGAAGTCAAAGATGAGAAACTTCTACCCTTTCATGCTCACCTTCAAGAGTTTGCCACCTAATTTTAGGGTATCACTTTCCACTAACTTCCCCTATCAAGAAATAACTTTGCCAACGTATTAGCAACCCTAGCCTCAAGGGTTGACATGCCCATGGGAATAACAATGACTCCCTTTTTAGTCCAGAAGTAGTATGTATATACTCATTGCTACCACATTGAGCTCACAACAGAAGAAGACCCAATCATAGTTGGATTGTGGTATTACGATGTTTGGTGCCTCCTCAAGCATGGTAAATATACACAGGAGGCTAACAAGAAAGATCACGTGACTCTTCACAGGCTTATTGCTCAGTACGTAATCAATGATAAAGCGCTTTTTAAGAGAAATTTTGACGGAACCCATTTGTAATGCATAGTAGGGGCTTATCTAGATGACATGATGCAAAAAAATTCATAACAGGGAATGTAGACCCCACATAAATGACCATATGCTTGCCTAAAATTTCATTTGTCACACATATGAAGGACCACTATGGTCCAAAACTTCACTACTTATGTCAGAAGGTGCCTCAAATGCTAACAGTTTGCCAGTCTTTAGCACTTGCCTCCTCGAGAGCTGTACAATATAACTTTACCTTCGTCGTTATCAACTTTAGGCATTGACATGGTTGGGAAAGTTACTCCCAAAGCATCACAAGAGAAAGAATTCACCCTTGTCGTCATTGAATATTTCATCAAATGGGTTAAGCCGAATCATATGAAATGTTGAATGCGAAGAAATTGGCCAAGTTCATCAGAAAGAACATCACTTTCCTTTACGGAGTTACCCACGAGTTAGTATTAGATAAGGGGGTCCATTTTGAAGTTGAAGTCACAAAAGTAGTCGACGGGTATAGGATTTAGAGGCACAATTCCTCTTCCTACCGAACGAAACAAATGGGGTTGTTGACGCTACTAACAAAATACTCAAATCCATAATCAGTAAAATAATGAAAAGTTATAGAGATTGGGGAGATCAGATCCCATATTCTCTCTAGCCACCACACCTCTATGAAAACACTCACTGGATCTACCCCCTACTACCTGGTATACGACATGGAAGCAGTCCTACTCGTCAAACTCAAAATACCCTCTATGCGGTTCATGCTTAAAAGTCAAGTCGACAAAATAGATTGGTCGCAAAGTCGCTTCTACGAACTTGCACTTTTTGATGAAATATGACTAAAAGCTCTATACCATATACAAGGGTACTACCACCGCATTACGCGATCATTCAAAAAGAAAGTCAAAGACCGCAGTGTGAGAGAAGGAGATCTCACTCTCAAAGAAATTATAAAACCCATCTGGGACCTAAAGGAAAATTCAAACATAACTAGAGCAGGTTATACATCATGAAGAAGATTCTTTCAGGTGAAACCTCTATGCTCACGGACCTCGACGAAGAAGAGATGACGTGTATAGTTAGCTTTGACCATCTTAAGAAATTATACCCCTAGTCCAACTCTCATCGTTCTACGACTCTTCTCACCTCTCCTATATTCTAAAAAAAACACCTCTCTCTTCTCTATTCAGTACTACGTAGGACCTGATCCTCTCAAAATCTCATTTTCAAAGAAAAGTTGCAGAATAGTGTTAAAACCTACAAAGGTATGTAGGCATCCCATAAAGTCACTTTGGACTTGGTCCTTTCTTTTTCACAAAATATTATTATTTTCTCCCGTCGAGAACACTGGTATCTCTTTCATCATTTAGATGAATAGAAGGATTATGTATGCCTTAGAGATTAATATAGATAATTCACACAAAAAGAGGATCCTTCAAAAGGTACAACAAGATATATCAAAATATCATTTAAATATTTTATTACAAAACACGATAATTATATGAAGTATTAGTGATAAGAAAGTCCCAAAATACCTTCCTAACCATACCATCCCTACTACCTAGCCTACCCAAATAAAAGTAGACTTACTACCAAACTTGCCCTATATCTTCAATAAAACCTACCTTAACTACCAGATGGGACTGCCTCATCCTAAAAACTATCATCACTAGTCCTCGAAGAACCATGAGAATCCTATTTATGACAGTATTTCCTTATGCGCTCCATATGACGGGATACCTTGGGCAGCTTGGGTGAAACCATAACACCCTTTTCCCGAGCATCAAACATCGCATGCCATCTCTACCCAGTTTCCTCGACATAAATCTTCGTGACCACATTTCCCCGTGACCACCTTAACTAATCTCCAGATATAAAACCAGGTTCCTTAATATATTAGGCCGAACGAGTAGCCGACCTATGGTGCTGCCACTGAGGTCCTAAGGTCGTCCTCAAAGACTCGGTCAAATCTTCCACAAGAAAGAAGTTCATTATATGCTAAGGAATAACTTTTTCCCAATCCAATTGACACATAAGTCTCCAAGGGAATTAAAAGGAAGTTTGGTAAAGGCCTACCAGTCGAACATAGCCATAGTTGCCCAGTTGCAGGATAGGCTGAAGTTTACCCCGTCACAAAAATGACTAATGAAGGTGCCTAGCCATGTGTTCCACGATCCAGTTAACCCAGTTCTCCACATAGGGACTGAAGCGGTGAAAAGACTGTGTAAAGAAATTTGGGACACCAATAAGAGGGTCTTCAAGGGGAACCTCCAGGCAAAGTTTATTTGATAATTACATGAACAACATCATAAGACTGCCTCATAAAAGTTAGACCGACCTTATTTCCAATCATCCAAGCCATTCAATGTCTCCGCCAGTATGGTAGCAGTTGGATTACAATGATAAGACGTCCACAGTACGATCGTGGTCACATAAGTGTCCATCGTCATATCGTTAATCATCAAGAGCATCCTGACAGCCAACCCTAAGGCTACGGCGCCAGTAAAGTCATTTTCAGTATAGTCTCTCTGGCTGCCGGAAGGTTAATATTTCCCCTACGCACCAACAGTAGAGCAGTAGAAGGAGAGACATGTAGCAATTCAACTAGCGATACCCGAGGAGAACAAGACCAGTCATGCATAGTCATAATAACACTGGGGTTGACGCCTAACATAGCAAAAAAATATTCATAAGTGGGACACACTCATCCAGGCTAAAATGGAACATATGTTTTTCAGGGTACTAGAACTTTAAAGCCAATTCCAGATGATTCCAGTCGATGGACCAATTAAGCCATAAAGTAACTGGACGTAAGTTGATTGCCTCGTAGTTGACATTGTATAAACACATGGCTTCCAGCCCCTTAAGATAGGCTGCAAAATCCTTAGTCACGGGAATTGCCATCTCAAAAGAGCAAGAAAATTTATAGAAATATAAAGGAAGAAGTTGAGGTGTGGTTTAAACTCTACCCCAAAGGCCCCTTTTATACTTGAAATCTTCCACAACAACTATGAATTTTACCCTTTGATTCGCCTCGAATATTTCATTTGTTTACCCTTTTTACTTATGCAATTTAGTCCCCTAGGGTATCTTAATTCCTATATTTATGTTCATTAACCAAACAACCTCTTTTATATGTATGTATTTGCTTTGCGAGGTATAATTGATCTTTTGTAGGTATTAAAGTGCTTAGTGTGAAGTTTGGTCGTATTTTGATAAAGTTTCGTCGCAAGACGCAACTTCAAGCACAATTTGGCCTTTTCAAATTACTTATTTTGTATGGTATAAAAGTATTACCATGTATATTATCAAATTATCTTTGCATGGCCACTGACCGTGCATCATTCTAACCCCGAATGAGGAAGTTATGATCATTTCCAAAAAGTTTTGGCATTTTCTTCTACTTCAAGGGAATTTGGTTAATTTCATACTAACAATTTGGAGGCTTTAAAAACATAATCATTTAGATAATTGAATTATCTTCGCATTGATTTCGACCACGCATCATTCTAATTCCGTATGAAGAAGTTATAGCCGTTTCCATGCGACATACGCAGAATTCGATCGGAGCAGGTTTGGGACTGCTAGGTTTCAAATAAATTCAGAATTTTCCGAATCAATTCGGAATGTCTAAATTTACGTAAATTTGTACTTTTAAGTGTGTTTTTGGTTGGGTATTTATGAGAAAATATTCTATTAAGTTGGGAATTCATTTTAGATACCAAAAGAACTCATTTTTTTTAGTTTTTGGGGTTAGAAAACTTTAGGAATTTTTGTGGAGATCCCCTCTCCTCCTTTCTCTTTGGGTGTTTACCCATTTTATGTAAGTAATTTCTACTATTCATTGTGTTCCTTACCTAGTTAATGCTTTATTTATTTGATTTCTTGCTTTGTAGTTAATTTTCATGCTTAGTTAATTTGTTGTTGTTTGTTTAATAGTTATTTTCTTCACTTAGAAGTTGTTTTAATTAGATTAATTTATGTATTGTCCTTAGTTTAAGGGTTAGGGTCGTGTGTCCGTCATTAATGGGCCTCGAGCTTTGAAAGTTAGGTTTTGTGTAAAATTGCATTTAATTGAAACCTTGTGTACTAAAGATGGAATATTATGCGTTTAACTTTCTTTGTCACGCAACATTGGTGTTTCAAGCGATATTCCGAATTTAATCTGCGTTCAACCATTTTTTATTATATGTTTTATCTCACATTTTTGGGTTAGGTCTCTTCATGCGTGATGTTTATAATTAATTGATTATGCTCGGTTAAATTACTTTCGAACTAAAATTCTAATTATGCGTTGTTTAGCCCATGGCGGGGATGTGATCCCAACTCTCGTTTTATTAATATTATTTAGCATAGTTAACTTCTTGTTTTTTTTCCTCTTCATTTATTTCCAATAATATCACATTTTACACTTTTATTCTTGAAGTAATAAATCGATCAAAATCTATCGAACACTCTCTATGGATTCCCAATACCCAGACTGGCCGCTATACTCCATTATTGAGTGTAGTCATAGTTTAAGTTTTTGTATTGCGGTTGGGAGCCGATAACAAGTATTTGTGTATCTACACGGACGCATGGTGTCCGCCACATCAAAATGGTGTCATTGTCGGGGAGTGTTATAGAGATTGTATTCCTTTTATTATTTCGTAATATTTTTTCCCTTTGTATTATATACTTTATTTTAGCATTTCTTCTTGATTTATGCTAGATTTTTCGAGCAAATAAAATTTTGGTGCTTGTCGCTTTGTTGCATTGCCGAATTTGAAATGTCTGAACCTAACTCTTTTGATAGATTTAATTGTTCTGCTAATAGTTCTCAAGGTTAAACTCCTAAGACTATGCGTGAATACCTACAAATTCTTGAGTATGAGCGTCTTAAACGTGAAAGTCAAGAATTTGCAAGCAATCCCTCATCGCATTTGGAGGAAACTTTGCCTTTAGAGGAATCCGTTAGCTATGATCTAACCTCCCAAGAAGATGTTATGTCTTCTTATTGGTTTGATCATAAGTTAGCCTTCAAGTAATTGAATGACTACTTCAAGTGTTCTAAAGCTTGTTATTTAGAAATAAAAGTCCAACTCGATGAGATCATTTCTTCTTCACAAAGTCGGGTAGAGGTTGAAACTTGCGTTTCACTTCCATCCCTTTTTGAGGAAGAAATAATTGAGAGTTATCCAAGAACTTATGTATTTCACCCTCTTATTAATTCTTCCAATTGTATTGAGGTTGATTGTCCTTCCTTTACTTTGTTTCCCACTATTAATGAACCATTAACTCTATCATAACAATCAGATGAAAGTCTTGAGGACATTGACCCGATTCTTGAGTGTGATTGTTATTTTGAGATGCTTCATCTCATGGTATATTCACTAGCACTTTCCCCACCTCCCCTTCCAATTGAAAAACCTTGGGGAAGTGATTTTAATTTTCTCGAGATCAATCTGGTCTTGTCTCCCTTAACATCCAAATCACCCATCACCCCTCTCAATTTTTTAATTAGTGATGGTGTAATACCCCGTATTTTTATGGCTTTTAAATTTAGGGATTAATTAAATTTAATTGAGATAATTAATTTAATTTTAATCCGGAATGTTGTTTTAAATATTTACTAGCGTGACGAGAGTTAGTAATTATTGGAAATTTGTTATTTGTTGAATGTTACTGGATGAGTATAGTAATATATGAGATTTATTTTTATAATATTGTCACGTGTGAATAAAATGACAATTATGGAAATTTAAGTCGGGACGCGCCTGTGTCGTGTCGGAACTAGATGTTGATTAATAAAAGTGAATAAATTATAAGTTGCTCGTTTGGTCATTTTGAGTAAACCAAAATGTCCGGAAGGGTCGAGATAGTCAGAAAAGTGTACCCGGGGGGTTTAGTTTGGGTCTCGGGGTGTTTGTAGGCTTAATTAGCATCCCGGGAGGGCGTTTTGGACATTTCGTAATTATGGGTAATTAAACCCACGAATTTTATATATCATATGGAAAGTGTCATCTTTTAGGGTTAACACAATAAAATACTAATGATGGCCATTAGAGAGGAAGAGGAGAAGCTCTCCAAGGAGTTTTAGGCCAAGAACACCTCTGATTGCACCGCCGTCACCACCAACGCGTAGATCGCGCGACAGGGAACGCAACCACACCAAATTCGTCATCAAACAATCCCAGGCAAGTGTTTATATTGCTTATTTCGTTAATGCATCACTCATGTTAGTCTAGGGATGATTAGGATGAGTTTTATGGAAGAAAACCCCAAATTTGAGATAGGAAATCGCATGTAGAAATGGTTTAAATGTTATTATGGAAACCCTTCACATGTAGAGGATTAAACCACAAAATTTTGATGATTTAGAAGAAGAAAATTCTGGAAAATATTGATAAGAACCATGTTAAAGAGATTTCTAGGGTTCTTGAGGTTTACATGAATTTTGGGCTTGTTAATCCATGATTATTAATGGAAATTTGCATGCTTTACGTAAAAAATGTATGGAATGGATTTATATAATTAGTAGTATAAATTCCTGGACATTTGGGGATGAAAAGTTTGGATTTGGATGGAGTTATGTGAGAAAACCCGTAACTGGTAACTACAGAATTCGCCATACCTGCTTGATCGATCGATCGAGCCAAGAGCTTCGATCGATCGAGCCCCAGACCTCGATCGATCGACCCCTCCTGGCAGATTCATATTTTTCCCTTTTAAAATTTGTTGAATTCCGTTTAATGAGAAATAATTCTTGGACACCATTATTAAAATGTTTTGGGAGATAAGATGACCAGTAGGATTTATTAATGAATAAGAGACCTTTAACGTAAGGCGAAACCTATATTTTTGGAGTGTTTATACCTAAGGAACGATGGAACTTTGTATTAAAGGGGAGAGATTACGTAAAATGGTTACAATAGAAAATAGATGAATACCTACTGAATTTTATAGTTGGGAGGATAGAGTCCATGAGTGTTACGTAGTAAGTTGGTATAATACCTCGAATTAAAGTTAGAGACGAACCGTTATACGTGATAACTAATAATGAGGTGAGGATAAATGTTGTAACTATGGGATTTGAGATGTACCTAAAATTGATATGGTAACATTAGTATAGTTATATGATTGTGTATGCATATACTATCTATGTGTGAAAATCGTGCCCGCGCTACTTGCTATCCCTGAGGTTACCGTGCTGGGACAGTCTTATCTCGATGGGAGCTTTATGGGGGATATTGACTTGTACCCTAGAAGATAGATATCCTTGGTACAGGATATCGAATCGATAGTTCAGACGGTCCTAAGAGACGTGGGGGCATGTGCTATTCTCTTAGAGACTTAGAATCTATGCTTCGCCTCAATATTGTTTGTGTATGTGTTAATACAGTTCGAGAGTGATTCCGAACTTGTATTTCCCTTAGTATGAGAGATACGGGGATTGGATAGCAGAGTATGCACGCACCATAATTTTTATGTGGGGTGCTGTTAAAATATATATTATACGAGTATGTAATATATATATGAAATTCAGAAATTTGGAAACTGTTTACTGTGATGGTAAGTAAGAAATGAATCTTGACTTTAAATTGGAAATACTTGTTTGAAAAGTATTATATGACACTGGGAAATTTTATTAATAAATAAAGTTAAAATGAGAGCTTTGTTACTAAATGAAATTATCCTTTTAAACCATTATGTTGTTCAGTTTTAAATCTTGCGAGTAACCTAAGATAAGTGAAATCATTGGGGAAGATTAGTGCGATATATGATAAGATAAACTGTTGGGAAGGTTAGTGCGATAGGTGTGCACATTAGAAGAGATGTGAGAATTTTTCAAGAGAGTGTCGCACTAATATGTTGTTGCATTGGCCTGTAATCAATTTAAATACTTGCTAAACGAATTTTTAAATCATATACACTATCGGGCTCTGACCCATTTCTATTTTCTTTCTCTCTTGTATATATATGTATATCTTACAGGTGCCCAGCCACAGGGGCGTCTTGCATAGGATCCCTTGGAAGGAATGCGTTGCAGCTTAGGTGGGAGTTGCAGGCCACTTGCTTAGACGACTTCCTTTATTTGATTCCACTCCTAGCATACTCATTTAGTGGGGGCATGTGTCGCCCTTTTCATTATGCAGTTGTTTATTTGGACATTGTGATTCAGATATTTCTAGTATTGTCATTTTGGGATTTATTACTGCTTGGATGCTTTACTTTAAGTTTTAATATTGAGATTTAGTTGTTGAATGTTTAAATTATTTGGATTATATGTTCCAGGGTTATTGTGGTGTGATTCGTTAAATATTGAATTGTTGTAAATAATTAAATCTTTGTTTTCAAAATAAAATTTGGGAAGTAATGTTTAAAAATGGTTTTGACACTTAGCTTAATTAATTAGGGTGTTTAAATTGGAAAAGTTATTTTTACAACAGTGATGCTAAGAATGAACCAACTGTTCACCTTGATTTTAATTTAATAAAGGAGTGATCGCCCGGTATTTAATTAGGCGGGGTGTCACAGATGGTTCCTTTCTTCCACCTTACACTTGCCTTCCATTGTTCAAATAAAATTCCTATTTATCGGTAGGCATGCTTTCAACCTCCAAAGTCAAATCATATTTTTGGGTGGACCCTAAATTTGTTACTTTTAGTGTATAGTTAGATAAAAGTTAAAATTGTAGGTTGTAAATAGTTAGTTTTTCTTTCCCTTTTTTCCTTTTGTTTTAATTGTAGTCAAGTGTAATTAGTTAAACCTTTTGTTATTCTTTTTGTTATGCTCGTTATTGTCATGTTTTGTAGATTTAATGGACTTGAACTTATCGGGGATCGCTCCATTGTGGGTAATATCTTTTTTTTCCTCTTTTTATGTTGTGTTCTTGATTTGCATTGAGGACAATGCAACTTTTAAGTTAGAGGGTGTGGGATATTCTATCCATTCATTATTTAGTTTCATTGATTTGATCACATGTTTGCTCCAAGCATGCTTTTCTTGAAAAATTTCTAAATTTCAAAAATATTTTCTTTCTTTTTTCTCTTTTGTTGGGCTTTTTGCCTTTGTTTTCGATGATAAATTTCAATAAATGCCCGATCCAATAGACTATTCAACGATGCATGTTCTCGATTTTAAAAGTTATTAGACTTTAGTCCTCAAATCATTGACATTATGAATAACTTCATAAATTAAACTTTAAGCCCATGATCACATGAACTTTTCTTGTTTTATTGACTTGGTTTAAGATTTTTATAACTCGATAGTCTTTTGTTGCATTGTATATACTTACACCGAGTGAGCTTTTTTCTTTACTTCATTTGTGAGTGTTTGTACACTATTCTTTCCTCATTGAAAACATTAAATTCGTCGATAATCTCACGATTCTTTCATTGATCATTCATTAATTGAGTTCATTTATGAAATGTGTTACTTGAGATGAATTTCAAAGTTGTTTTGACTCGAGAATTGTGTAAATTTTAGGAAATGATCATAGGTCCTCTTTGTTATATCACCCATATTGACCATGAACACACCTTATATATATCCCGAGTCAACCCCTATGAGCCTTAATATAGCTTTTTGTTTCATTAGCCAAAATCCCATAACCAATGTGACACCCCACCTAATTAAATACCGTGTGATCAGTCCTTTATTAAATTAAAAGAGGTTTCTCATTTGGTTCATTCTCAGCATCACAATAAAAAATGATGTTAATTACTAACCACCTATTAGTTAATTAAGCCGGTACCAAAATTCTTATTTTTCATTAAACAATTTAATATAAAATGCAGAAAACTAAATTAAGTCATTCACACAATTAATATAGTCTTAACCATTACAGTGAAGTAAATAAATATATACCGCCTTGCCGAATTAACAATCGGCTAAAAATCCAAACCCAACTAATAGTCCAACAAATAGTAAATAAATCCCACTACAAGTCTTGAATGAATAAATCATGTCTAAATGAGGCAACATGCCCAACTGAAATACTGAAATAAAATCCTACACTAGGAAAGAAAGGTAGAAGCATCTAATCAAAACCTGCAAGCCTCGACAGTGCTGCAGCAAATTATCCCTGGAATAGATCGTCAAGCCTGGCGTCCCTGTGGATGGACACCTAAAAGGTTTTGGAAAATATTTATAGCCAAGGTTAAAACCCAAAATATTTTGAAAACATTTTGCTAGTATTTCTCACAATTAAAAAATCAGTTATTGCTTACACATGTTAGGTTCACGTACACTATCTTGAGTTTCCTCGCCTATCAACTATTGTGCCCGCCTAGCGTTTTCTACTTAGCCCACCTAGTCGTACTACCCAAGCTAACTAGACATAAGTATCTTTCTGGAGTATCAACCCTATAAGTCACCGTACCGCCCATACAGTACGCTATTTAAATTAACATCTCTCGTATGTTATTGATATCATAAGTAACGTTACCCATATTTTATCATTTAATCGTTTAATTAAGTTTCACTACCTAATTCATTATTTATATACACATTATCAATTTGTCTACTGTCACATGTAAGTAGGATTATTCAAATAGTTATATATATTTATCTCACTAATATATATAGTTACGGTGTCTCTCAAAAGGACCACCGTGAAAATAGGCATACTCTGCTATCACTCCATATACCTCTCGTACTAAAATAAGGACTGTTGGTTCTGTATGTCTCCTCGAACCCAAAATAAAATAATAAGCAATGGAGGCGAACATAGTTCTAATTCTTTGGGATACGCACATACCTAACGTACCCAAACGACCTGTCAGTCTCACTAATACACGACACATAGTGAGCCGCCCTAAGTTCTATGTCCTGGGATACAAATTCATACCTCCCTAGAATCGATAAGGTGGGATTGCCCACTGCGCGAGAACCTCCGTGATAGCAGACATCGTAGGTATGTTCACATTTAACACCAGTCATATAATATGTATACACACAACCTATTTATATATCAAATCAGTAGGTATACACACAACCTGATTATTATATTTCGTACGAGTATTTTTCTCTCAAATACTCACCGTACCATCAATTCACGATTTATCTCGCTATCATGTTAATCCAAGTATTACTTTCTACTCTAAGGGTCCTATTTATCCCTTAATGAGATTCAGTAGCTAGCTCTATCATACACTACTGGTCTTTAACATAACTTCACTTAAATTCCTCGTAATTCATTCTCCTTCTCTCTCTAATTAATTACACCTTAATTTAAATAATTAAATCTCGCCTTAATCCTCTCATTAAGACTAAGTCACCATCCTTTCACAAGCCTACTGTAATATAACAAATCACTCATTTTATTTTTAACAAAGTCCCAAAAGTTTCCCCGACCAAATTTAGGAGTTCTAGGCTTAAAAAGGAAATTTCACATTCTCTAGGAAAACGAATCGATTCTCCTGGAGGCCGAATCGATTCACCTCTGGATTAAGCGATTAAAAATTACGAAAATAGTCTTCTTCCTCAATACGCAAATGCATTTTTCACCATTTTTCTCATTCAATTCTCCATGGTTCTTTCCCAAACTTCAAACCAATTGTCCTAAACATCGTCTACATATATTAGGATGATTCCCCACATGATATAATCCTCAAAACATTAAACTTTCTAATCGAACATGGATCATAACATTTATTCATCAAAACCCTAAATTTCATGTTCTTTATTTATACACAACATAAAACTCAAATTTTTCTCATCTAGATCATCATTCATGATCTAATTCCATAACTTATACATGCATATAATCATTCTACATGAAATCCTACCGATAACATGGATTTAAAATTTTCTTTTGTTCCAAGAACATAAGTTTAATCGACATATTTCAAAACTCTATCAATATGAGTATTATAACTTCAAGGAAAACTGTAAATAAACACTTGCCTTGTCTTATGTGATCTGATTTCATAATTTTGATATTGGATGTTGTTCCTTCTCTTCCAATCCTCACTCCAAGATCGATAATAAACACTACATCAAATCTGCCATGTTGTCACGGTCATTGACCTTGACAAGTTTGACTTGTCAAGGTCAATGACCGTGACAATACTGGGCGAGACAACTTTTTTAATCACGGACGTGTCACGATCATTAACCGTGACAATTCTGGGCATAATTTAAAAAAAATCTGCTGGCAGTATGGCCACTGCCACTGCCCAGCAGTATGTTTGTACCTGTTATAGCAACGTTGTACCTGTTCAAACATCATATATCCAAACAAACTAAAGATAATGCAAATATATATTCAAAATAGAAACTATTTAAGAAGAAAAAACATCACCATCAATTATCTCAAATCTACAAACTATTTAGCTGGAAAAGAGATTTTGTACCACGACGCTCGGGGACACCTCCTTATCCTTCCCTTCTCGTCCAAATAGCCACATAAGTATCGAGCATATGTGGCGTACCTCAGGGCCACTCCCTGTCCCCTGAATTGAAATAAAGTAAAATTAGTATCCGCCCCATAAATATAGATAAATATAAATCGAAATTGAAATCGAAATCGAAATTGACATATAAATATATATACATTACCTGTAGTGTCATCCAAACAGCT
Organism: Sambucus nigra; assembly: GCA_949130495.1. Lineage (NCBI taxonomy): Eukaryota > Viridiplantae > Streptophyta > Magnoliopsida > Dipsacales > Adoxaceae > Sambucus > Sambucus nigra. The sequence goes on along the minus strand of OX422208.1, from coordinate 777,383,137 downwards.
AACTTGAGCTCATTTGGCACCTCCTTCCAACTAATGTACCCCGAGAAATCGTGTCAAATATAATTCTCTTCATATCTAAACACTAAGAAATGCCATAATCCTATGGAGTTATGTGCTGCAAATTCCTTCCAACCATTGTGTAGCCAAACATAGCAGTTGAAGTTGTCAAATCCACCTTTCAATGGTCTCCCATGTTTTGCTAGAGGTTCCAAGTGGTGGGGTATGGAAAGTGGAATTGACAACTTCAATTGGTGATGTTTGGCTACATAACGATTGGGAGGAATTTGCAGAGCATAACTCCATAGGATTATGGCATTTCTTAGTGTTCGGATAGACGAAGAGATTCAGTTTCCTCTCCACAAATAGGGCACCCCAAATAACTATGTACTAATCACCTATTAAAGGTAAGAAGAGTATATTCATAGATTAGTATAAACAAAACTTAGATGTAGTTGGAATATTTATGTATTAATCTCCTCTCCACACACGCACACCACACAAGAGTGAAAATGATAAAGTGCAAATCAATTAAAAGCATTAAAAATGGATGTTTCAGTACAAATTGAAATATTTATTACAAATTGAAAAATTGTTTCAAATTGGGGTGATCATAAAAAATGGATTAATATTCGGTAAGAGCAGCTAAGTCATCCACACTACTATTTATACGCCTTGGAGCGTGTTGGACAATTGACCACGGTTCGTTGTTGATATACTCCGAATAAAACACTTGCTTAACCTTTTGAAATGCACAAACAAACGGCTCATCGCTCACGTGGTCGTTGCTCTTCAACTTGGACAAGTCAACCATGATTAAATTGGTGACAGGATCAACTTTACAAGCATTTTTATCCTCAACTCTTACCCAGTCACAGTAAAATACAACCTCTTTGAAGCTTATATAATCCAATTCAAATATATTTTGGATTACACCATAGTAAGTCATTTCAGCTTCAACGAGATTTTTATCTTTTGCGCTCGCTTGAAAGATAGTAAGAGCTTTGTATGAAATTCCCGAGTTCTGTACATTTGTACTTTCCTCGTACACTTTAGCGCCGAAAATGTAACCGTTCAATCGATACTTTTGTACTCTTGTACCACGAACAAGGGTCCAGTGGCTAGACGAGCAAGCCTTGATGTCGCATCACCCGTCTTTAGGAGCTGAGAATATTAATAAATTAATTATATTAGTGGTAAAATTTGAGTGTAATGTAACGTTATATAACGACTGTTTTCATTATAATTACCTCTTGTGTCAACCACAGCCTAAATTCGATGTCTGATTGTACTAATGTTTTTCGTCTTTTATTGTTCTCACATGCTTCATATTTTCTGCATATTACAAAATTAATCATGTATAAAATAATCTAAAATAATGTTAAACATTATAATAATCGAAACTTAAATTTTCCATTCTTCGACATCTTCATGTGTGTCAAATAGATAACGAGCTACTTGTTTATGTTGCAAACTCGTTAATTTCACTCATTTTCCCATCACATGACCACCATCATCGACAAATTCGTCAGTGTCATCAACGTTGGTCGAGTCAGGCATATATTCCCGAGTATATATTGATGACTCCAAGGTGATGTATTCCTCTGCAATTGATCCTGCAATGTATCGCGTATTCTTGACATAATATTTAAAAACTTTCATCAATCTTTCAAACGTATACATCCACCGATATCTAACTGGACCACAAAGAAGTGCCTCGTCACATAGGTGTACCAACAAGTGAACACTTATGTCAAAGAATGCTGGGGGAAAGTACTTCTCCAATACACAAATCGCTTCGATCACAGCCAATTTTGCGGCCACTATGTGTTCTCGATTCACTACCTTCTCACACAAGAGGGAGAAGGTAATACTAATTTGCATAATAGCCCTACTCAAATCCTTGTTCTTGGAGAAACAGTGCTTAAACAATAGAGAAACCAATTGCATGATCACATGCCAATCGTGGGACTTACACTTGTATAAATCATGAGTAGCATAATTCACAATCCTTTGCAAGTTGGACGAAAAAGTAGATGGGCCCTTCAAATTATATATTGTGTCTATAAGCACCTTCCTTTCCCCACTCATCAAAGTAAACGCACCAGGGGTAATTATTGTCCTTCCCGTACTATCTTCTTTCAACAATAGTTGTGGCTTAAGTTTTAACGTTTTAAGGTCTTTTCGTGCATTTTCTCCATCCTTCGAATGACTCCCCCCAATGCAAGTACCCACAATATGTTCAGCGAAGTTCTTCTCTGTATGCATCACATCCAATACATGGCACACTGAGTTATTCTTCCAATAAGACAAGTCAAATAAAATTGACCTCCGAGACCATGCCTTTCTTATCTCAGTTTCATTCCCAGTTGGGGTCTTCTTATGCTTGACATTCTTAAATTTGGTATTCTTACCTGGCATAGTAGGGCCACATTCAGAAGATTTACTTTCAATTTCTAAACCCGAAAGTTGTCTCGGCGGTAGCCTATGTTCAACTCCGCCCAATAAAAAATTCTAACCTTTCTCAGATCTGAAACTATGAGTTGGGGGTAAAAACCTCTTATGGCGATGGTATACATTTTTTAAGCTAGAGGATAGACTAAGAGATTCAGTCTCCTCTCCACAAATAGGACATCCTAAATAACCATGTACTACACAACCGGATAATGTCCCATAAGCTGGAAAATCATGAATTTCCCACATCAATATAGCTTTCAGCGTAAACTCTTCTTTTCTAAAAGAGTCAAATGATTACACACCCTCTTCTCACAACTCATTTAATTCTTCTAGAAAAGGAGCCAGGTAGACGTCAATGTCATCACTTGGTGCCTTTGGCCCAGGTATCAACAAAGCCATCATTGAAAACTTAGGTCTCATACACTGTGAAGGAGGGAGGTTGAGTGGGGCTAGGATTACTGGCCATACACTCTGATTGGTGCTTAGATTTCCAAATGGATTGAAACCATCTGTTGATATAGCCAAACGAATATTGCGTTGTTCTCGAGCAAAATCGGGATACTCAAAATTCATCCTCCGCCAGGCAGTAGAATCAATAGGATGACGCATGATATTACCCCCTACTTCTGCCCTAGCATGCCAAGTCATTGCCTCTGTAATCCATGGTACTGTGAAAAATCGCTTTAATCTAGGCCCAATGAGAAAATATTTCAATACTTTTTGAGGCACTTTTGAGCTTGTGCCTTCCTTACTAGTAGATTGGACATATCTAGGTTCATCGCATACCGAAAAACGATCGAGATTTTCATACTCCTTTCGGTATAGTATGCAGTCATACACACAAGCAAGAATCGATTTATACTTCATTCCCAAACCTTTTAAACTGTTCTTCATAATAGGATAGTTATTTGGAAGTGTATTCACCTTGGGTAATAAGCCCTTCACCAATTTCAGAATTCCCGCCACGCTATTGCCAGACAAATCGTACTGCGTCTTCAAACTGTGCAAACCAACCATGGCATGTAAAGTTATTTGATCTTTCTCACAGCCAGAGTATAACGGTTGGGTCGCCTTAAATTTTTAACTTTGGTAGTCATCGTCAAGTTTTATCGTGTTATCTTCATGAGCACTTGAATCTTCTACATCATCAGTAACCTCATTCTCCTCTGCTTCATAAACTCCGTACGCATCATCAACTAAATCCTCTAAAATATTATGGTCTACGTCGTCCCCTTCTACATCTATTCTACTTGTTGAAGGTTATTGTGAAGGTTGGTCGGGGACAAAAGGAACTTTCAATTCACCGTGAAAACTCCAAAATCGATAACTATCTTGATTACCCGATCTTAACAAATGTAGTTAAACTTTTTTCCACTCAAACACCTTACCATTCTTACACCTAGCACACGGACACGGAAACTTTTCATCATTATGACATCTCTTTGCATATTTCACAAATTCGTTAGCACCTCTGCGAAACACATCCCCCATTCTATTAGTCTCACCCATCCACTCTTTGTATTTCAGATATCCCATCACAACTACCACAACTAAACACCTATTAAAGGTAAACAAAACTTAGATTTATAGTATGTTTTATTTAATTATCCCATCATTTAATTATCCTATTAAAGGGTGAGTGGTCCTATCCCATTCAAGACTGTATTTTCCTGTAATATACTTAACAGCTCATGCACATTGTTATGATTTGAAAAAATTTCGACAGCATATCCCCGTAGTTCTCCAAGTACACGACGTAGATTAGCAGGTGTGAGTGTTATTCCAATTGATCAATTGAAATAACAGTCACACTTGTCAATCTAGTATGTACCCAGAGAACATTAAGATACGACTGCAGAACTTCCTCCAAAAGTTACAACTTTAAGCCAATAAGAATATTATACAGAAATTATACAGTCTCAAACTGTCCATACGGGACAATTCGAGAGATCTCATTACAGGAGTAATGACTCTCGAACGGGTCTAAGGGCTATTGAATGCGTACGCATAAGAACTAGAAGGCTAGTATCTATGCGCACTATATTTAATTTCAAGTATGTTTCATTTAATTATCATACTATATATATATATTGTTCGATATACAGAGTAATTTTCAAAAAAAGTTGAAAAATCCCACCCCCATATGGACAATAATCCAGTGGTCATGCCACTTTTAAAACTAACCAACCAAACATTTACTAAACAAAATAATCCAACAGCAATGTCAACAACAAATGTGTATCCCGTACTCCTTCTAATTCATCTACTCAATTAATTCATTTCATCAATTAAACTAACAATTAACGTATAGAATTATTAATTTACTAATTTACACTGAGGGGCAATCCTACTTTCATATGAAATTGACAAATTCATGGGTTAATTCATGGGTTAATTCAAATACAAAAATAAATTCATGGGTTAATTCATGGGTTCATTCAAAGACAAAAATACAAATTCATAGATTAATTCAAATATACACACACCCACACCCACACCCACCTCCCTCCACACCCCCCACTCACCACATACACACACACACACACACCACATACACACACACACACACAATAGCCCCCACCCTGCCCCACCTCCCTCCACACCCCCTACCCCCACCCTGCCCCACCCCCCACACATGCAAACACACACACACATGAACATATATATACACACACATATATATACACACAAACATATATATAAATGGAAGAGAGAGAGAGAGAGAGAAATAAACCTGAAAGTAGAGAGAGAGAGAGAGAGAGAGAGAGAGAGGGAGGGAACGGCGGGAGGGAAAAAAGAAGGGGTAAGGGTTTTTTACTGCAGAAGTTGTCACGGTCGTGTCAAGGTCATTGACCATGACAATTATTTAAAGAATTGTCACGGTCATTGACCGTGACACGACCGTGACAACTACATTTGTCACGGCCTTATCACGGTCAATGACCGTGATAATTGTTTGTCATGGTCGTGTCAAGGTCAATGACTGTGACACAAAAAGCAAGATTTGTGTCACGGTCAATGACCTTGACAAGGGTGGCCGGCTGAAAGGTGAAAATTTTGTCATTTTGGTGTAGTGAGAGCAAGATCACACTTCAATTTCTAAAAAACTCTCTCTTAGGCTTCATAAATGATCTCACTTTTTCTCTAATGGATTCTCTGAGTTTTCTAACCTCTAAATACTACCCTCTCCCATCTACATATTGATAAAGAAGTTGGAAATTCGCAGGTCTCCAAACCCTTAGTTATAAATTGACTAAAATGCGCCCATGCGGTGCCAGTTTAGTCTAAAATCGTCTGGGACCCAATCAACACCCCGGGTATACTATTCTGACTATTTCAACCCTTTCGGAGTTATCCATGAACTTGAAATCATCATATGAGTCACTCTAAATAATTATCCTATCTCGACCTCAATTTAGTCTACACGCGACACGCTATTGAGATTAATTCAATTATGCTAATTTCACTCGCTATAACGCATAATAATTTCTATAAACCATTAACTATTTACTTAGTAAATTTAACATATAATATTAATCATTATCACTTTACCTTGATTAATATTTAATAACCATATTTTTATTTAATTCAATTAAATTACTTCACACGCATAATTTAAAATAAAACGAATAATATACCGAATCAATTAAATTCCAAATACGCAGAAATACGGGGTATTGCAACCAACTCCACATTGAAGTTAAAACCCATATTAATCACCTTCCATACCTTTGTTTGGAATGTTACTTGGGATTAAATGATATAATTGTTATGTGGTTACAATTAAGCACATCAGAGTGAGGAAAGTGAAGAAAATAAAGAAGTGAAAAAGAAAAGAAAAAAGTGAAAAAGCAAAAGAAAACAAAAGAAAAAGAAGAAAAGAAAATAAAGAGGAAGTTGCATATGTTGTATATAGTGTTCAATAACCTTTATTCACTCTCTCAATTGTTATATACAATGCTAGTTATAAAAATCATTTTCCAATTTTGAAATTGCCCATAATTTTCCATTATCCCGAGTTTTCATCCCCGAACACCTTTGAATCCGTAAATATACATTTCCTTTCATGACCTTAACCCCAAACCTACATTACAACCCTATAAAGTCCTATGTGAACCTAGGGTGAATTTGAGTCAAAAGTCTAAATAATTGCGATAATATGTGAAAATATATTTCGCCTCCTTTAATGGCGATATCTTTCATTGAGATTACATGTTTTTGAATTTATATATAGCGTTCTTCATTTGTGACATGTGCGCGGCCTGATTTCCATTTACATTTACTCTTTATGCCCACATGTCCCATGTATTACCTTCTGTTCTGAGTGATTTCATTTGTTGAGTGGAATATCCGGTGAGGATTGACTGCTTATGAACGCTTTAATATTGCAAGGATAAAATTTCCAGTTGAGTCCGTTGTATAGTTTTGACTTATTTCCAGAACAAAACACGTTTGAGTCATAAGTAATTTTTTATTGTCACGATCTCACATAGACTATGACGTGTTAAAGATATTGCAGTAAATCTTCAAGGAATTAATTATGCCAAAGTTTAATTGGTACATGTTTATTCGTCTTCAAGATCAATTGATGTACGAGATCACTCAGGTATGAATGCGTAATTTTAATGAGACTCGAAATTTAATTTAAAATGTTAAAGGATGTAATTTTTATTATATAAATGGTTTTTGAAAAGGTTTACACTTCGTTTTAATCTAATGAGGACGGGTTATATTTGAATTTAAGTGGAACTCCTTCTTAAGAGTTGGTTTAAAGTCAAACTTTAATTCGTTGGTCGCCCAAACGACTTGACCAGTCGTTCGAGTGAGATGCTCTGTCGTTAGTGCAACATTGCTATCTCATTCGAGCGACATGCCAATGTCACTTTAACGATGCGACGCCTCAAGGATTTTATTTAAGACATGTTTTCCATCAGATTTTGGACGTCTGCATTCTACGAAAATTAGTATTTGTCCAGAACATTTTTGCACATAATTTTTCTAAGGATTTCTAAGTTTAATTCATCCTTAGAGTTTCAAAGATCCGAGTTATCATTGATATATGCTTTAGTGATCTTTGTGTCACCAAGAAGAGTTATTCTACACTTAAACATTGTTGGTTTTGCGATAAAGATTCGATGGATTCCGATTTCAACATCATAGACATTATAAGGCATATCGGTGGACACCGAGACATACGTGGACGCGTGTGTTGTCGACAGGCATCGTGAAAGAAGGTTACTTTCTGCATGGGTACTACGAGATGAGTGGTTGAAGATCAGAGGAGCGTCAATCTCGTGGGTGGATTGAGTCGTTGAGTAAGACTACTGTTTGTACCTTTGTAAAACCACATTCATAGTGATTAACTGGCTTGGGCCGTCTGAGTTTTTTCCCGTTTGTAGTTTTTCTCGTACATCCGGCATTGTGAGTATTCTTTAGTATATTTTACTTGATTTAATCACTAGATGGATGTTTAGAATTAATCAAGATAAAATTTGGTTAAGTTAAAATTTTTCACAACTTGGTGCGAATTAAAAATTAGAAAAAGGTTTTATACAAAAAGAAATTATAAGGGACCATCAAATTATTTTGTCATCCTTAAAACACTTTATGCATAACAAATTATAAGGGACCATCAAATTGGTATAAAAGCTAGAAGCATATCTTTATTGTGTTTGATCCCTTCTGTTTTTCGAGATGAATTTTGGAGGTTTTAAAAGTTTTCGTGCTCCTATTTTTTATGGCACAAATTATGCTTATTGAAAAACGCGAATGAGAAGTGCTTTAAAATATATTGATGAGAATGTTTGTTTAGCGGTTGAAAAGGTTTGGACACCGCCAGTTACATGAGAGGATGAAGTCACTAGTTTGAAACCCGTGGAATCATGAATTGATGCTGAACATAAGCTTGCGCTTTACAACTCTAAATATTTGCACGTTATTTCCTCACATGTCACTCCTGAAGAGTATAATAGATACATAACTTGTGAAATTTCAAAAGAGGCTTGGGATACACTTTCACTTACTCACGAGGGAACTAGCACAGTTTGGGCGTCTAAGTTACAAAACCTCGCTACACAGTTTGAGACAATTAAGATGCTAGATAGTGAGTCATTTTATGAGTTTTACGTTAGGTTGTCTAATATTGTCAACTTGTTGTTTAACTTAGGTGAGAAAATTTCTGACAGCCGTGTCATAAAGAAAATTTTGAGATCTTTGCCAAGTAGGTTTGATGTAAAGGTGACCGTTTTAAACTCCTTAGGAATACTTGATTCGACGAAACTTGAAGAGATTGTAGGTGACTTACAAACCTATGAACTCGATATGTTTACCTCTAAGCAAGTGCCAAAGAAAGAAAAGGGCATTACTTTGAAAGCCTGGAAGGAGGAAACTAAAGTTTCGGATTACGATTCTGATTTCGATTTTGAGGATGTCTCCTTGTTGGCTAAAAAATTCAAAAAATTTCTTAAGTTTCAAAAGCAATCGAAAGATTCCAAAAAGTTTAAGAAATTCAAGATAAAAAAGGTTGAGTCCACCCCTAAATATAAGAGTGAGAAATTCAATAGGATTGAGTCGGATAGATGTTTTGGGTGGAAGGGGTATGGTCACAAAGTTATCGAGTGTCCCACTAGATTTAATAAAGAGGGAAAGAAACCGATAGCTTATAATTCCACCTTAAGTGATAGTGATACGGAAGAGGGAGAGAGTTCCCCCAATGAGAGAAAGTTTGTTGATTTCTTGGCATGTGATGTGAGCGACGATGATAAATCTTCCCCCGAAGATACTCATGTGCATGACACTTTCGAGGCCGTTGAAAGTACATCCCGTGTGTTTGAGAGTGAGGAGGAGGAGATCGATGTAGTTGAGTTGTAAGTTGCATTCAGAGAGTTATACGAAGAAACGGTGAAAGTGAAAAAGGCTAACTCTAAATTGTAAGCTAGGATGAATGAGCGCACCATAGAAAATAATGATTCTTTGATTGAGGATCTTAGGGCATGGGAGAAGAAGCTTAGGGATAAGCTAGAGTACGACGAGAAAGAAAGAGATAGTCTTCGCGATTTTATGGAGACTTTGAAAAAGGAGTTACTAGAGTTTGAGGAGTCTAGGCGTGTGTTGTGTCTAGGATTTGTGAGTTGGAGGAGAAGTTGAAAGACTCGAGTAAGGTTAAGTTTGACTTGGAATCTAGGTCGAAAAAGTTAGATTGGATGTTAGGCATCGTCCAAGTCAAAAGTGATAGGTTTGGTATAGGTTACGATGATCATGTTGTTCCCATTCCCAAAGTCAATACCAACCGTGTGAATGAGCCCACTAGGAACGTGAGAAGAGGTCGATTTTTTGGTAATCATTCCCGCTGTATTTACACTTGCACACATTGTGGTAGGAAAGGTCTCCTTAGGAATTTTTGCTATGAACTTAGGAATGCTCCTAGGAGGTTTAGAAATAAAGTCGTTTCGATTCCCAAAACCCCCACCCGTCATGTTACACCGATTTGGGTTAGAAAATCGGACTTAGTGGCTTTAGGACTACAACTTCATGGTCCTCATTTGGTTGCACTTGATTCTTCCCAAGATAAATCTAAAGGATGATTGTGTTACCATGTTTGTCATTCTCTAGTCTTTGCATCGTGATTTATATCTTTCTAGTGTTATAACATGTGTATCATTTTGTATTATTTTTCATTTATTGAGTCATATTTGAAAATTGCAAAAAGATATTTTGGTTTATTATATTTTTGAAAAATTCAAAACGATTTTGCTTTTATTTGTGTCAAAATATGTTGAAAAATCAAAAATATTTTCTATTTCGTTTTGTTTTTGAGTTTACATGTTTAATATAGCATATTGGTGTGCTTGGATCCCCTTCCTTTCATTATCCATGTGGCTAGGACATTTGGTCATAATTATTGAAGCTTAAAATGATCTTAACCATTGTATTATGGGGTTGTTTCGAGGTTGATTTGTATTTTGATTCGACTTTGTATATATGCCATGTTTACACACATGCACGAGTTTATATGAATGATTGACATCTCTTGCATATTTGAGTTCGATGGGATGTTCTTATCTAAATTTTTTCATATATGCGTAAGTAGACATAAGGATCATGTGTGCATGTAAGAACCATTTACCGTGAGGATTGTAATTAAAAAAATGATGTGCTCATGAAAAAGAGTTGGGAGAGTGTAAAATTGACTCATCGTGAAAGCCACCATTTAAAAGAGCCAGAAAAAATTGAAAGGTAATAAAAAGAATCATATGCCAAAATATGGACCATTTAGTTTATGTTCATTCAAAAGAAAATATAACATATATTTGAGGGAGTTTGGATGGATAAATTAAACAGGTTTGCACCACGAATCCTAACATTGAAAAATCGTATCATGACGCTATTGTTTATAGAATCGTCAAAAATTCCAGATTTGTGTGCATCTTTGATTGTTTAGTTTATTAATCACACACTTTAAAAGTCACCTATGGATAAAATAAATTTTGATGATTTATAGCTATCAATTAAAGCTTCTTGATCGTTTCGATGTGTTGAAATTGTGACTCATTTGTTGTAGTTCACGCCCATACATTACATGTTCATGTTTGAGCACATCGATACTATGTTAGCATATAACTCACATATGGTTGTTTTTTTAGTTTTCTTAGTTTAGATATTGTTTTGGTACTCTTTTGTAGTTTTGAGCCCATTCCAGTTAGAATTTTTACGAAATTTTTTCACTGGGCAATTTTGTTTAAACTTTCGAGCTGAATCTGGGATTTTTGTTTGCTCGTTCGAGCGACATCTTCTTGTCGTGCGAAGTTGTCGTTCCAACGACAAGACTTTGTCGTTCCAATGACAAGACTTTGTCGTTCTAACGACACAACAACTTCGTTCGAGCGACCATAAAGGTATTTTATGGTCTATTCTATTTCAGTACCCTGCTGCTTTTGATCATCTTTTAGTATTGTTGAGTTGCTTCTAGGGTTATGTTATGTAGTGTACTTTGAATGTTCAAATATTTTGCTGCATTAATACGTTTAATCACACCTGATTAGTTTGATTAATTCAAATTGTGTTATTATTTTTTTCTAGTTGAGGCTTTTATTTCATTGATCATTATTAGCTGGTTGTTTGCATGATTATCTAGATATATTTCATTGATTATGCTTGTGCTAGATATTTTATCAAATTGGTATCTTTTCACCGAGTTGTCTATTCGAGACAAGAAGGGGGAGAGATGTATGTGATATAGGGGGATATTTTTGTTGAGCACTGTGTTTGTTTTTTTCACACATTTATATCTACATTGGTATCTTGTCTATATGCATTTGTTTCAAATTGATATCAAAATATTTTGCTCACATATTTCATTATGATTTACATCATTTTTTCCTTCATACTTCACGGGATAATTATCTATGTCATGTGTGTAGGTATGCCTAAGAGATTCGATATTTCAAGACTACATCACATTCAGACGTTCAGAGGCAGTTTCATGCTTGTTTTATCCTATAATTTTTTATTTTGGGTTTATGCGATGGGATTTAGGCGTCATACGGCTTGACAACCCGGCTTAGTCAAATCACTGTTGGTTTTGTCTCGGAATTGTCAAAGGGGGAGATTTGTAAGGACAAAATTTCTAATTGAGTCCATCGTATAGTTTTGACTTATTCCCGAAACAAAACAGATTTGAGTCATAAGTTTTTTTTTATTGTCACGATCCTGTAACACCCCGTAATTTTGAGGATTTAATATTTAATTATTTTTTAGATTTATAAAAATATTTAAATTGGAAAAACTTAAATCCATGAGTTGGAGAATTTATTTGAGTGAGCCGAATTATTTATAATTGGCTATTTTAAGTTTAATGGTTCGAAATCTCGTGTGTTGCATTTTGAGGTCGTAATTTAGAAATGACAAAAAATATTTTGGATGATAATTCCGAGTGCGCGGTTGCATCCGGATGGGTCGAGATAGTCAGAAAGGAGTACCCGAGGATAGTAATTGGGTCTCGGGATATTTTTGGACATAGCCGGACCCACACGGGGTGAGTTGGGCCATTTAAATTAGGCCCAGATGGCCAAAAAATGGGATTTAGTGTTTTTAACCTAATTGAGGGATTAGGAATGGCAGATAGAAAATCCTAAACCTAGGGTTTGGGAGAGGATTAGAGGAAGCTAATCAAGAAGTCAATTGGGGGATCTTTTGGAGCCAAATTAAGGGACTAATTTGGGGTGTTCTTCATCAACCATTCTCTACACCAACGAAATCAGACCCTACGAACAATTTCAGGCAAGTGGTTAATTTGCGGTAATATGTAAATGGTGATATCCAATTCATATTTTAGTGATGTGTAAACTAAAATTCGTTTTGGGGATAAATGGGTACAAAATGGGGTTTTGTTAATGGAATACTTGGCTGAGATTCAAAGTAAGAAATAGGTGTATTATATATCCCTAAGTAAATATAAAATGAAATTTGAATATATTTGATGATTAACATGGAATATTTATGAGTTCTTGGATGAAGAACATAAATCTTGAATGACTTAGGGTTTATTTGATGAACACAAGAGGTCAATCTGCCAGAATTTTTGACACAACTTTAAACGTATTCCATTTGAGTTGTACTTCGAATTATAGTGTGAACCATACATTCCTGGAAAGGTATTTCTCTTATCTATCCAATGAACTTGGAATCATGTCAATCGGAGTTCTGTAGAGGGAGTAATCGACATTTTACTACAGGGTGTTTGATATGTCAACATAGTAATCTGCCAGAATTTTGACGTGACTTTAAACGTGTGCGATTTGAATTTTACTTCGAATTAGAGTGTGAACCATACATTAATGGAAATTTATTTCTCTTAGCTATCCAATGAACTTGTAATTAGGTCAATCGGAGTTCTGTAGAGGGAGAAATCAAAATTTTACTAGAGGGTGTTTAATCAGCCAGAAAATTTGAGATTTTTCTTTTTAAGCCTCAAATGTCTAAAATTTTATCGGGGAAGTGTTTGGGACCTTAATGAAATATATTTATGGAATAATGATATGGAAGTAGTTCTATGATTGATTGTTGAACTTTAATTTTGTGAGAGAGTTAAAGTGGAGATTCATAGGCTTGATTGTGACGTACTCTAATTCGAGGTGATAAAAATATAATTACGAACAAGCGTGAGCGAGCTTAAATTCGTTAGGTCAGTGGGTTAACAAGGGTAACTAATGAATTGATATAACAAGGGGTAACTAGAGTTGTGTGAATACTTGAATTAATACGAAAGTGAAATAAATTCGTAAAGCAAACAAGTACGGTGAATATTAGAGAGAAATATATTACGTACAAATATGAATAATTGGGTTGTGTAAATACCTACTTTTTTATAGGATTACTTGGGTTGTGAATGCCTATTGTGTTTTTCCTTATGATAGGAACATAGACTCGGGAAATATTAAGTTATGGGCCAAGTGATCGAGTCCGGGGATAATGGTTGAGTGACACCAAGTTATTAAATTAATGGATGTGTTAATTAATTTAATTAGAGTCGGACGATATACTCGGGGAGGTATTAAATTAATAAGTGTGTTAATTAATTTATTTAGAGTCAGACCATAGACTCGGAAAAAGTATTATATTAATTGAGGTGTGAATTAATTATATTAGATTCGGACCATAGACTCGGAAAGATGATAAATTATTAAGTGAGAAAATTAATTATATTAGAGTCGGACCATAGACTCGGGAAGATGATAAATTATTAAGTGAGAAAATTAATTATGTTGAGTCGGGCCACAGACTCGGGAAATTACAGGCTAGTGTACGGGATTTTGAGTACACGGTAAAGTCGGGGTTTATATTTTATATATACGGTGTAGTGATAGTATATATATACGTGTATATATATTATGTGTGATATAAAATAT